>OX376161.1:0-1391666 GCA_947363495.1 Euzophera pinguis | reverse complement strand
AGCAAAGAAAAAATGTCGACAATATAGTGTCGATTATTTGAAATATGGTTTTGTTCCATCAGAGGCAGACAAACAATTGCCCATGTGCCTATTATGCAACAAAGTTTTGAGCAATGACTCTATGAAACCATCAAAGCTCGAAGATCATCTAAAAAGGTGTCATACTGATAAAATAGGTAAAGATTTAAAATATTTTCAAACATTGAAAGAAAAATATGGAAAGAGACCCACCATGCACAGTATGTTCGCTTCAACATCTCAAAGTAACGATGATGGCTTGCGGGCATCTTACAATATCTCATTACTTATAGCAAAATCTGGAAAACCGCACACTATCGGAGAACAATTAATTTTACCCGCTGTTGAAGAGGTTTTAAAAACTGTTTTGCACAAATCTCCATTTGACGTACTAAAAAGAATTCCATTAAGTAACAATACTGTACAAAGACGCATTGATGAAATGAGCTCTGATATCGAAAGCTTTTTGTGCAATCATCTGCAAAAAACTCATTTTTCTATACAACTGGACGAGTCAACGTTACCCAGTAATGAAGCATTACTATTGGCATATGTCCGATTTATTGTTGAGGAAGAAATTCACGAAGAATTGCTATTTGCCAGAACTTTGGAGACTGACACTAAAGGCGAATCAATATTTAATGTCCTGAGTAATTTTTTTACGGAAAAATCGATCCCATTTACAAACATTATTTCAGTGGCAACAGACGGAGCTCCTGCAATGGTCGGGCGATATCGTGGGTTTATAAGTCATCTCAAAAGAATTATACCAGGACTTACAGCTATTCATTGCGTAATCCACCGACAACATCTTGTGGCAAAACATTTAAGTGACAGGTTGAACCAATCTCTTCATTTTGTAATAAAAGCTGTCAACAAAATCAGAAGCAATGCATTGAATACACGTTTATTTGCTCAATTGTGCGACGAAAATGATGAAGACTTCCAACGACTGCTCTTACATACTGAAGTACGCTGGTTGTCGAAAGGTGCATGCTTAACGAGATTTTACTCTGTTTTCGATTCCATATTAGAGTTCTTAGAAAGTAGAGATCCAGATTTAAAAGAAAACTTGATCAAATTCAAAGCAGACATTGCGTATTTGACAGATTTGTTTAAAAAATTTAATGATATTAACTTGCAGTTACAAGGGGACAGCCTGAATTTAATAAAAACAAAGGGGATAATTTCGGCTTTTCTTGGGAAATTGAAATTTATGAAGCAAAACATTAGTCGGCGCGAATTCTCTCAATTTCCAAACTTGTCGCAGGTAGAATGTATTGATGAGGATATCCATACCTACAGTCAACATTTAAGTGCCCTGCATGATGACTTCAAAACCAGGTTTGAAGATATACTGACGATGGATATACCACCATGGATAATAAATCCATTTGATGAAACGGAAGTGGCCAATGTTGTATTACAAGAGGAGCTGCTCGAGCTAAGCACTAATGAGGAGCTGAAGGTGAAATTTAGAAAAGGCTACCCAACATTTTGGCTGCAAGCAGAAATACCCGAAAAATATCCTGGACTGTGGGAAATCGCAAGGAAATTTTTAATAGCTTTTCCCTCGTCATATCTTGTCGAAAGGAGTTTTAGTGCCGTTACAAACCTCTTAACAAAAAAAAAGGAGCAAATTAAACATCACAGAGCGGGGGGATTTGCGGTTATTGCTCACAAAAATAAAGCCAAACATTGATCGTTTGCTGACACTCCATCAGATACATCCTTCCCATTAATTAAAATTATGACCTGAACCTATATTACCTTAATATTTTTTTCTTGTAATTCTATTCTTTTAATAAATAAAGTGATATAAAATGTACCATTTTTCGTTTTTATTTTACATATCGAAATATAGGGACAGAACTCAGAAGTGACACAATTTTTATTTTTTGGCGACTTTAAGAATGTGGTAGAAATGTAGCAGCAGGGGGTCCACCGAAACCAGTAAAATTTTGAAAGTGGTCCACGAGAAAAATAAGTTTGGGAACTACTGCTCTAGAACGAAGAAGATACCAAGGCAATTAAACGCTCTAATGCCAGGATGTAAACTATCGATCGAAAATGACGTTTATTAATTGATATTTATATCCTATTCTGAAAATTAACGATACCTCTTTTTTTAAGTCGGATAAAAATCACAAAATCTATTTTGATACCAAACGTATTATAACTATTCCTACATACATTCTGATTATTACAAAAACGAACTAATAACTAAAGAGTTATGAATAAATATTAATTTAAATGCTATTTCTCAATAACTACTAATCCTATTTTGATGCCAAACGAACTTAAAAATTCTATGCATGTCTTCTATACATATTTAAAATTTTATCGAAATCGGATTAACGGCTCGAGATTTATCGCGGAACAAACATAGAAACACACAAATATACAAACCTAAAAACATACATACAAACCATGTTTTTTCGCCCCAACTTGAATTTTAGAAATAGAAGGTCCAGTAGTATTAGTCTCATCTGGTGCCTCTGCTGGATCCCGTTGGCATTATGAGTGCTTTTGAGTTCGGATATCCTCTTATCTATTTTTTTTATATTAGAATTTCTTCTGTTCCTTTATTATTATTATTTATTTTTTTGCATGTCGGTATTATTTTCATCTTCAACAAACATAAACGTATAACTGCATCTACTGCGAAATCATCTAGCATTATCCTTGGTTGTGTAATGTCATTTCTTTAGAATCATTCTTGAGTTTCATTCACCAAGATGCCTCTGACCAATCCGTTTAAACTTTATAAGTAGCCATCTTTATTTGTCTAGTTTTTGCATTGCTCGACCCAACACCCACTACATTTTTGTGTTTTCTATTAGTCATCGATGACATAAGTACTTGGGAATAAATTGTAACAAAATTTTTTGTTGTGTCGCTTTAATGACACCGTACTTAGCAATCTGACTGGCTCTGACACCAGAGTGTACAAGGTCTGTTGAAGGCACGTGGGTTACTTTTGTAGTCTAGGGGTGCACTAAGAATGGATTTTTAAAAAAATCATCCCCTAAGGGGTTTAAATCGGGGTCTAAACGTTGTATGGAGAAACGAGATTAGTTCACCATTTTTGTTGAAACTTCTCAAGAGCATTGATCATGATAAACGAGTAAATACCTATTTTAGGATTTTTCAAAAATCAACCCCTAAAAGGGGGAAACGGGGTGACTGTGTCTTAAAATCGACACGGATATCGTTTTCATGTTTATTCGGGTCGCTGACTACAAAAAATATACTTATTTTAAAGTCCCAAGTGCCCGACTTTGTTACCCTCAACTCCGACTGAGATGCTACGTTACTGCCTATCTATAACAAATATAAAAGTAGCTGTTTCCCGCAGCCTCCTTCCAAAGGTTCCTTTGGTGGACTAGGTGTGCACAAAGAAAGCATTCAGATTTATTTATTTGTTTGCATAAATGTAGGTCAATTACAATAGGTGTTTCAATACATTTGTTTGATCTTTCACATTTTACCTTTCAAGGTGCGCAAAATCTTCGAGTTGGCATAGCTAAATTATTACATTATTATAAATGTCAATCAATACTATAAGTGCATTCAACTCATAATACCATCAACTCCTACAGATTCACGTCACGTGATTTTTTAAATTTCATACCCTGGGGGTTAAAGGGGGTCTTAACTTTGTATGGAGAAACGATCGATATTTTAAAGATATTCGATCGTTATTTTAAAGACCCACGTGCCCGATTAAAAAACCAACTCTTACTACGCTGCCCAAATTTGAATTTTTGTTTATGAAGAAATATATGTCATTTGTTATTAGAACACACGGGCGAAGCCGCGGGCAGGAGCTAGTGTTAATCAATACGTTAAGCAAGAAAGGACTTTATTTTTCTTTTTGTCACAAAAATACATTGAAGTTATATTTTTGAAATCTCCTTTTAAACCTCTTCATTTTGATACCCCACTCGATTAAGTTGCTCAGAATTATTATTTTCAGTCTGCCTTTTATTGCGTATATAATCTGCCATATTTTTTTTATGATGTCGTCACATACCCTGTGACACTCGGAACAAAGCAAGGAATCTAAAGACACCTCATACGTCTATATCCGTTCCTGACTTATGGTAGAATAAAGAGTCTCACATACATACAAATATACATGAACGTTAAAAACATTACTTTCTTTGGTTAGTCGTGTAAATTCTCAACTTTTATTAAAAAAAACGTAATCGCTATTACACTACTCATTCCTATGTCATATTTGCAATAATGACGTTACTCCATCAAACTTATATTAATATGCAACTTGCTATTTCTTTTGGATTAAACTTGAATGCCTTTAATATGATTATATAAAAAAATATATAAAAAATAAATAAAAAAAGTTTATTTTCTCAACACAATTGGCAAGTGCTTAATAGTAGGTACAATATAAAAGCAACTGATAATACCAGTGTTGTGAGAGAGTGGTGTCTGAGATAGGTTTCCGAAGAAACCTGTATTACAGATCACCACAGCCTCTAGACACGAATTTATTATCTTTTGGTTGAGTCACACAAATAATGAAGAGATGAGTAAAATTTAGGTAGAAATGTAATCCACTAAGTACTAAACTAAGCTAGGTAATGTAATTGCATGTGTGTGTTTAATAATGTAGAATTTCAAGACTTTGGATATGTCAGTGTGTTCTTAATAATACATACCTATTATACTTATTAAATCATGGTGTGAGTATATGCATAAGCCATGCACAGCCAATCGTTATAATAGAATAATAATAAAAATAATTTATACAAGTTTGATTTATACGTGACACAAATAAAACTCGTTTCGGAACACGCACGCTTGAATGCAACTTGTACAGACGATGAGAAAAATGCCGTAGCCTGACAATTTTTGTTCAAATAAATTCATGGAAGTCCTATACTAATGACAAAGATTAAAATAAAAACAACGAACAGTTCACATCTATTAATTTCCCACTTAATATATTTATAATAATTTATGTGTTTATAATAACCACCATTCGCAGATGGATATAAATTTAGCTTTCTTTACGCGTACATGAGTCACATGCAATAATAGTTTCTCATCAAGTTTCCTAGTAAGTCTGTCTTTGTTCCGAATGTTACCATTTAATGACATATGCTTGTAGTTGATGATATCACGAGCACAAGTATCATTTCTATTTATATAGTACCAGCTGTTTTCCGTAGCTCTGCTTGCGTCAAAAAGTAGCCTTTATTTGACCCCGGGTCTTCAACTATATTCATACCAAATTTCGTCAATATCCGTTTAGCGGGTTGGCCGTGAAAACGTAACAGACAAACAGACGGTGAGACAGACATCCGCATTTATAAATAGTAAGTATGGATGGATGGAAGTATGGATATGGATTTTATTTCTTCTTCATCGCCATCGTTGTATTTAAATTTATCAATTTTCTCAACAACCCTATCTTTCTATTCACGTTATTTCTTTTTTAAGTTTCGTCCTACTTCATAGTTTGGTTATAGTCATCTCTTTAGTATTTTGCTATATTTGCCATACTCCATATTTATAAGTGAAATAGGGGTCCACAAATGATTATCCTCAGAGAATTTGCACTTCCGCATACTTTCTAAGAAAAATTAGAATAATTAAATCTGTAATAGTAACGAGTTATTAAGACTATAATAACTCATGAAATTGCGAGAACTTTCCACGTCGGTCTCGGGGACGTAGCGTTTTATTGTTATTATGCGTCATTACAAAATGCCCTAATTATGATTTGCTTTGTAATAAATAATAGTCAAGTGAGTAAGCACCCGGATAAATACTTCATGAGTAACCAAACACGGTAATTTCTTTCTACGAAAAAATATATACACACATCTGCAATGCATCTAAATATTTTCAGGATTAAAGAATAGAGGCACATTTAAGATAACTAGCTGTCCCGCAGCTCCGCCTGCGTCAAAAAGTAACCTAAGTTGGACCCCGGGTCTTAAACTATATTCATACCAAAGTTCATCAAAATCCGTTCAGCGGTTTGGCCGTGAAAGCGTAACAAATAGACACAGACTTTCGCATTTATAACATTAGTATGGATGTTTTCAATTATAATGACATTAAAATGCATTTCGATCAGAAAATACCCTAATCTGAGGATAATTTACTCTAATTAGTGATGTCTTTTTATTATCTGACTAACATATTATCTAGAAATGAAAACGTCTTGTAACGTGATTCGTTAAAACTCGTTAAAATTATAGTTTTCTTTCAGCTATTTCTATTTCGATATTATATATATTTAATTCCAAGCTAGTAAAACTCCCACAGGACGACAGTCAAGAAATTCACAGGTAATGGCACAGCAGTATGTTCCCATGTGAAATCAAATAGGTACATCATTGGACGCACAAATCATATGTTGCCAAACCTAAGTGTGAATCATTACGGTCGTATTGAATTGCGGTAATTTTGTAGCACCTCTAATCTAAAGCTTATTTCTAACTAGCTGTGCCCGCGGGCACAGCTCCTTTGGGAACATGATGTTTTTCCAGGACCAAAAGAAGCCTATGTTACTCTCCATCCTTTCAACTAACTCTATGCAGAAAATCAAGTCGATTGGTTGCTTAGTTAGGGCGTGAAGGAAGGACAAACAAACAAACACACTTTCACATTTATTATACTCGTATTAGTATGATAGATATTTTCTCAGTGTTTTGAACGAGCCTCTGTTGTCTGTATTGCCTCTGTATCTCGTTAAAATAATGTTTTCAAACAAATAAGTCTAGGTACGAGAATCCGATTTGCGCTTTTCCGATTTTATTAAACCTCTCTTACTGTGAAAATGACTATTGAGTGAAATTCAGTGCAACGTGGAATATGTATAAAAGGTTCATAGAATTGATCTTAAGGTATGTGCTTTGGGCTGTTTATTTAATCTTCAATAACTCTCAAAGTGTATGTTTTCAGCACTCAAAGCTGACTGTTATCCAGTGCCCATTCTACAACGTTGATGAGGTATAAATAAACAGATTTACACTTAAGCAAAGTGAAAGTGAAGTTCGAATATGAGGATATAACTTCAATATACTCGACATGAAACTCAAAATAGTTTCTGAAGCTACTAAATTGAGTTGTTTATTGTTAGATACATAAGTGATAATCTGTTAGGTTAAATAATCCTTATCAAAATATGCTTATTTAATGCTACTTTAGTTATTAATCTTCCATCCACCATCATCGCCAATCCATATTGCCGTCACTTGGTGGATATCAAGGTCGACGTTTATGTACGGCGCAATCCGATCAGTCTCATTCGAAATGCTATTAACATCAAATATTTGGTTAAGAATCTCTTCAATTGTGAATTCATGAACTTTGTATTGCTAAATATAAAGTTTTGTTCAAAAATAAATAGCATCATTAATTATAATATATGCATGGTCGGTAACTTTCCTGTTTACGCATTTTTTCTTGGCCATCTGATCACATTCTCAACTTTCCTTGAAACGACTGATGCAAGGTCATTACTTTACCTGATTACTGATTAGGTCATCGTTCAATGTTCGAAATGATTGAAACTTGAAGCTGTTTAGTTTCAGTAGACAAATTGAATATCGATCTAGGCCTTTCAGTTTAAATATCATTAAAATTTACTTATCATCATGAGTATTTATAATAATCTTTAGTAGTTTTAGATAATCTTTAATACAATTTGGTTACAACTCGAGGCTCTATTTATCACTCCAGTATCAGTGATAAAGATTTTTTGTTTTTAACTTTTAGTTGTAGTAAATGTCAAATATCATCGAAGGGTAATTGTGGTAAACGTCGTCGACACGATTAGAAGAATGTCGAATTCTAGACTTATTATAATTTGATAATATCCAGTAATAAGTACTTTCATGATCTTACAGTTAAATTCCCAACTGCAATGTCAACCGCAGTTATAAGACTTTGTGTATCTACTTACCCATTTCATTCATTAAGGTGTATTCAATCTACGATAGAAAAACACCAGATCACGTTGCAAACAGACGTCTATTCAAACTACTCTATTGCACCCACTACTCCAATCTCACCCTTATTCCTATGTAGATAAAGTGAAGGATCAAGTATTAGTCGGTTGCATGTAGACAGGTACGTCGCACGCGATGCAGTGCTGCAAACTCTTGGAATGCAGTTTTTTTGCCGTGCCATATTATCGTGCCTTCAGGGTTGTCATGCAGACCTGGATTTAAAGATCTTTCACAAGAATAGACAAGACAATTGAAATATTGATGACACGATGTTCGAATATTTTCTTGAATTTAGGTCATTTAGAAAATTTACACTAGGCCCACTGGGACAATTGACCACTCGATATAAATAAATAATTAGAAAATTATGCTGTACAACCAAACCGATCTTGTCCATGTGGCAAGTAATTATATCGTTTGTCTACATATCTATATTGACAATTATGGATGACTTAGCATATTATATTTTTCGTAAGCATAGTGAGCAATTTCAATATCTGCTTCCTCTATAAAAGGTAGTCTTATTTCTCCTAGTCTTGATAAAACTTGTTAATGGAAGAAAATTTAAAATAAAATAATCTTTTATCTTCAGATAATTAAAGAGGACTTTTTCCTTATATTTCAGTTTCTGATATTTCAACCCTACAAGCTGTATGTTTGTCCTCAATACTGCCACGCTGGCGACGCCGACGTTGCGTCACGGTCTCTTTCGAATCTCTGTCTTTATCTACTATACCTAATGCGACAATTACCTAATCATTAGTTCACGTGTTGCCATAGTTATCATAGCCTTCATACCTGTCCTCGTAAATTTAATCATCTACATGTATAGCGGTTACAAAGTTCAGATACATTGTGTTGTCTGTCACGTTATGAACGAAAATATGAATTATTGTGTAGTGATGGTGGCCTCTTTTACATTTTAAAACTATTTGATCACCTTCCTAAATTATAAAATTGAAATTTATGGAATTCGTATAAGATTTAGTCTTAACAATAGAGTTTGGAGATCTTGCAGATGACGTAAACCGTCATTCTTATCATTATCTTTACGCGATAAATCCTTGAGATGGACTACTTCAGTCGTTCTCAATGCACACTGGTAATATGCATGTTACGTCGTTTCATGTTGTCGACTAACTGGAAAAAGATTGGTTGTAACAACTATAACTACATGCAATGATATAAATACACAAGGAACATGTAAAACCACTTTTTCCATTTTCATGTAAGGTTGCTGGTAACTCGTATCTTCATGAATTGTTGCTACGTCAGTACAATTGTCTGAATGTAATCGTTTACCTCTTAAGAATTTACAGTAAACTACATAATTATAAATTGCAAGTTATTTTACTTTAAATGATAGTTCTGCCTTAAATGTGTAATTGACTTAAAGAATAATTTGTTCAAGACAATATATTTGTTATTCTCCCAAATCTGTTTCGTTGATCTATCGACAGCTTTGAGAAAACCAACCTGTTTCGGTGATTCTGTCAAGGACACTGATGGTATTGTTCATCTGAATGGCACAAAGGTCGCGATGCCCGCGGTGGCTTCGCATTCGGCGTGGGAATGAGGTCACGCGGGCGCATCGTCGCACTTCGACGCTCTTCCACTGATACGATCAGCGAAGACCTGAAGTGTACTGAGAGTAACTAATCTTCTAGTATCTTTATATGATGTGGCTGATGAATGAAGTTATCAATTGGAATTAGCGCCAACAGAGCCTCTTTTTGAAAGGTTACAATTGTTTTGATGAATACAAATTGAAATATTCCTCTCAAAACAACACAGTATAATGTGTGTTAATTGATTAGGTTCCATCACTGATATCATGACTAATAATAAATTAGAATGAAAAGAAAATTATATTTTGCACACAAATTCTGCCTAGTACCTCATCATTTTCTAACAATCCACAACAAGTAATGAGAATGCAACTCAAATGGTTTTACACCATTGATGTGATAACAGAATTACAATTTAGATCCTCAAGCGCTTGGTTAGAATACCGACAAAGTTGCGTTAGAAGTACATTTTCGATGTTAGTGTGTCAACCGAGGGGTATAGTGCCGTAACCAAGGAGTGCCGAGGAGGCAGACGGTGAAAGTGGCGTGACGAACACCGGAGACGACCTTGCATTTCTACGTCCACTCGTCTGTAGGAACTTAAGGAGGCTTAGTATCTTGTCTCTCTTATCTTTCTTTCTTCTTCTGAAATTAGTATGAATCAATTTGGTGCATTTAACAAGTACTTTACATTGTTGTCTTGTTTTTGTGATCAATTTGAAAGAAAATACAATAGGCCGAAGATTTATCAAATTTTGTATTTTAAACAAAATAAAATACTTACAACTAGGACAACCTTTGAGTGAATTTATCATCTAAGCGGAACTACGTTAACTTAATGCACTTCGTGATTTTCGTTACCGTTTGCTGAATATTTTAGAAACATACGACCTTAGTGTATTTGGGACATTGGCATTCCACGCCCGCCCTAGCTCGGGCAGGTGGCGCAGCAATCGTGACCTCAAAGTACCTAAACAGGTTCTCAATAAAACCCACTCGTGGCTATTGGATTCAAATTGCACATTGATTGAGTCATTCGACGAGGAAAAGTTGGCTTGCGCTTTACCGGGATTTTCGTCGGTTATTAACGTAATTGGCTAAGTAACACATGGAAGGGTCGCAAGGTGCCATGGCGATGTCCGAGAACTGGGTTAAAGAGAGAGATGCAATGTCTGCCTTCTCGCTTGTGGCTGTCCGCAATCCGCCGTAAGGTGGACAAATTGACGGCTGCAAGTGAAGTGAGAAATGGTGATACTATGCGAGTTATCATTATTGGTAGCCATAGATGCTATGCATGAATAATAGTCATTTGCTTTAATTTTTGATCCCAACTAGACATTTCTCAGATTATTGGTCACTTATATTAGTTTTTAATACGATTACTTGTCTATTACGAGGTCAAGTTCAAATGATGTCCAGATTTCAATGCGATGAAAAGAGTTGGCACAACTATTAAAAAATGCGAACAGAGCGCTAGTTGCTTCTCTGCACGATCCTATAGGTCGCCGCATCTCCTTCACTTACGCTTCGAACGCTTGTCGCTTGCTTGCATGATCATCCGTTAGACGTGTCTCATGGAAATCTCTAAAATCAGAACAAACGCGAGTATGCGAGCAAGAACAGCTGATTGTATAGCGATCGCGGCCGCGAGGTCGTCGACCGCACTTTCGCCGCTCCCACGGAGACTGCGTTGCTCAATCCTCACTGCGGGCCTCCAAGACTTCGCTAATTAGAACTACTCGACAACATCTTACGCACGCTGGCGCGTGATCGGTATTAGTGACCACCTGCGATGGCAGAAACACCTGTTACTGTTGATTTGCATCTTGTTGAATATCTAGATGGTGAAGATTGAATCATACGCATGTGATGTTAAGGATCCGACAAACAATTTGTATGGCCTACGCTACCAAATGATTTTTAGGAAGTACATACATCAATCAATGTTTGTCTAATCAAAATTTTGCAAATTTTTAACGGATTTTTCCTAGATCATCAATCACTTTGTTTATAAAGTAGTTTTAGCCCTAACTTGGAACTTCTAAATAAACGGCGTGATGTAATTTATATGAAATTCCTAGCCTGATACAATATTGGAGAAATCGACGAGGTTGATCACAGCAGCAGTGAAGAAGATGATAGACCCCGAACAAGACGACGAGGAGGCTGCATACGATAGGGGCGATGACCTGGTAAGGTCTGTAGTTGTGCTAGATTGGATCGCTAGAAAAACGTATTAGACAAGAAACTGTGCGACTTTTTGTAGTGTCGTATTTGCTTGGACGTAATATCATTGATGTAAACTAGTCGGTTTTTAAATCTTTCAGCTCTGTCATGGTATTTAAGGTTGCATCCTTTATTAGTCGGAGTTCATGGTCTACTTTTCAAAATCTAATTAATAATTGTAGTAATTTGCTCATCACTGTGCACCAGCATCCAGTTCATGACTTTTTTTTTTGTTGTCAATAGTTTATTTGGTTATTCCATTCTTTATTGAGAATTTATCTATAAATATATATCATAAAAGAATCCGTTGGTTCTACTTGTAATTTGGTAGTCGTTAAAGGATGCTTCCTTTGACTTGGTAGTCAGGGCCAAAGGCGGGCGCTGATGATGAGGTTGCAAGCGATAGGGGCAATGAACTGGTAAAGTCTTAAGTTGTGCTAGATTGTAAACTAGAAAAACATGATGTCACCGAGACGGCGAGTTTTTGTAGACATTGTTCATGCCTAGTTTGCTTGAATTTAGATGTAATTCGAGGGAGCTAGAACCTGCTCTTATACAAGTAGTATCGAGTGAACCTTTCGATTGCTCTTGTCAGAAACTGTTAGGATGAGCTCCTCTATGATTGGAAGGCAGAATCCGTTGTTTCGGGCAAAAAATTCGTTAAGCTAACACGTGTATTCAGACATCTTGCAAAGTCCGACATCAGGGCTACCCATTAACATACTCTATAGGATTTATGGATATAACAATTGTTTTTGTCAATCTAAAAGAGCACAGTATAAAAACCATATTGGTCTACAAGAACATATAACGCCGGTACCACAATATAAATGATGTGTGTGTTTTAAACTGGTACTAGATTAGTACTATTATTATCATCTACTGGTACTACAAGTATTTATTTCATCGTGTCTTTAATAAATCTTATCTGTTATCTGTACCAGTGACCAAAATATTCTGTGCGTACTCACAGTGTCACGATTAGAGTGCTAGCTATAAAGCAAGCGCCTTTATCGTTAATTGGTCGGATTAAGTAATTAGCCACAATTAGTAGCTATCGTCGTTCACTGCCATCAGAAATTGTAGCTATTATAAAGAATGTTTAATTTACTTTTGGCTAGGTAAAGGTATTCTTTAAGAAATGCCCAAAATATCGGCTGTATATTTATTTTAACCGATGCCCAGTCTATAAAAATTTCAAAAAATTGTTATACATTTTTCTATGGAATAGACTACTTGGACACCTGGATGTACTATTCTGTATATAATATCTATATACAGAATAAAATCAAAAGTATAAAAAATAGCTATATGGTAGCCAGTGACTGGCGCTGAATTGTAATTAACTGTTGCCTTTTTAACGCTACCCTGGATCCGCGGGCGCACTACGAAGTCAGGGTCCCTCCCGTTCTCCAGATGGGTAAGGAGTCTTAACAGCTGTGTGTGTGTGTTTTAAACTTTTTTTTTATATATAGAGCTGTTCCCCCTCTATTCATAAAAAATTGGATCGTTCGTTAAGCCTACATTAATTAAAATATGTATCGTCTCTTTCTGAATTATCTATATTTGAGGATTTGAAAGAAGGAGACGAAACATATTTTAGTTTACTTGGTTTCATTGAACGTTCATAATTTTTTATGAATAAGGGGGTTTTTCTTTTAATGTAGATATTTTACTGTTTGGTCATTCAGATAGGACTTGAATGATCTATAGGGTCATAAACTGTCGAAACATTCTAAGATTTTGACTAATTTTGTCCCATAAAAGTTATTGTTTGTGTAGATGTGAGTTTTTAATTGTAAGTAGTGGTCTGTATTCGTGTCCTTAGTGTCCTATCAACCTCCACTTGCTTCCAGGTAATGCAACAGGACGTCAAGAAAGAGAACCCCCTACAATTCAAGTTCCGAGCCAAATTCTACCCCGAGGACGTCGCGGACGAGCTCATCCAGGAGATCACACTGAAACTGTTCTACCTTCAGGTATATACATTTTGCTACTAATGAATGAATGAACACTTCAACTAAATACAACTGATAGATAGATATACTCTTTTTTGTACCATTCACAAAAATTATACAACTTTATAGTGATAGTTAGGTTGTAATTTTTGTTTTCATTAATGAGTATGAAACATATTTTCGCTTCTGTATCTGTACTGTACCAAGGATATAGAAGACCGCTCGAGATGGAGAAGAAAAAGCACCGTACCATTTGTTCTCAAGCAATCAGCTGAAAACGCAATCGGGATAGCTCTGAGATGGGCGAAACTTTTTCGTCTATTTAATAAAGAGGATATCGATGTACAAATACTCGTATAGAGAATTAAGTATTTGCCTATATTGCATCTTATTGGTGCTTATACGATATGTACTTATATAGAAATAGTGGAAGGGCAAACTTCAAAACTGACCATGACACCAAAATATGTCAGCAATTCCAATTCCTATGAAACTCAAATAAATTTCGTGGCAGCTTGTTTTTTCTAGTCCATCTCTTTCCATCAATAACCGAAAATGTTATGCAAGAAACCGGATACCGTCTTAACTTTGTATTTATTTTCATCAGGTCAAGAATGCCATCCTGTCAGACGAAATCTATTGTCCGCCAGAAACGTCAGTGCTGCTGGCTTCATACGCGGTGCAGGCGCGGCATGGCGACCACAACCCCGCCCTTCACAGCCAGGGCTTCCTGGCCAACGACCGCCTTCTGCCGCAGAGGGTCACTGACCAGCATAAGGTGAGCTGGAAACCAAATCTAGTTGAGACTCTTCGAAATCAAATTGGCACTCTTCAAAACCTACTGTCCGCGTAAAGTCTGTAATGCTGGCTGCTTACAACCAATTTACAACTAGGAGTTCCTTACGAACGACCGCCTTCTGCTGCAGAGAGTCACTGACCAGCATAAGGTGAGCTGGAAACCAAATCTAGTTGAGACTCTTCGAAATCAAATTGGCACTCTTCAAAACCTACTGTCCGCGTAAAGTCAGTAATGCTGGCTGCTTACAACTAGGTGTTCCTTACGAAAGACCGCCTTCTGCTGCAGAGAGTCACTGACCAGCATAAGAAGGTGGGTTGAAAACCAAATCTAGTTCGATACTCTCCGAAATCTGTTTAAACTCTTCCCAAATGTGTTGACATTCTTCAAAAACTCGTCGACACTCTTCAAAACCTACTGCCCGAGTGCCTAGCACGAGTGACGATGTCAATTCTTTGGTGGCGACAAATTAAAAACATCAAGAAACAAGTTAAAAATGGAAACTTTTGTCACACCCCGGACACTCCATACAACAGCGACGAGCTCGATACCTACCTTTTTACCCTTTATCTGCGCGGCTCTGTGTGGTATCTGTTTCGGGTGGAAGGGCGTGAGTGTTCGTTCTGTACATTAGTATATTTAATAGTTATGTGCTTTCGTTGCAGATGTCTCGCGACGAGTGGGAACAGAGCATCACGAACTGGTGGCAGGAACACCGCGGTATGCTTCGTGAAGACGCCATGATGGAGTACCTCAAGATCGCACAGGACCTCGAGATGTACGGCGTCAACTACTTTGAGATCCGAAACAAGAAGAACACGGAACTGTGGCTCGGAGTCGACGCTTTGGGCTTGAACATCTACGAGAAAGATGACAAGTAAGTTTGTTACTCACATTGATCTATCATGTCATTGTGGAGTACCTCAAGATCGTACAGGTCCTCGAGATGTACGGCGTCAAGTAATTGGAAATTAGGAATATAAAGACTACCAAATTTTAGCTAGGTAGTAATGCTTTGGGCTTGAACATTTACGAGAAAGATGACAAGTAACTCATTCATTCATTCAGATCGAGTGAATCCAAGAGAATCTAAAAAAATGCCTGAAAGCAGAAAATTGCATATTAGTGTCTTTTACTTAATTTATTTTTATCATATTTAATAGAATAATAATAAAAAATATTAACTGTCTGTAAGATTGTATTATTTATTATTTTTATCATTCATTTTCACTACCAGAAACTGAAAAAAAAAAGATATTTTAAATCTATTCTTAAATAAACAAGTTATAAGCCTTTGAAAGTTGGTGGAAGGAGAAACTGTCAAAACAAGAAAAGGATGCACTGTGTGTGCAATGACGTCACTGCCACAGTCAAGTAGCGTATAGGTGATCATTCCTAATAATTCTTTCTGGCATTACCGGCGGAAATATTCACCAAATGTTTGAGATGTTTAGGGATGAGATCATTTATTCCGCCGGCAGAGCTATTAGGGGAAACACATTATGGCCGACAGTGTCAAATAATGGTCAGTCGACCTTGTTAAATTGTGGCGTCAGAGTTTTACGGAACCGCCTCTCGTTTCCTGTTGTGATTCCATAAGCAAACATCATATAGCCTGGACCAACAACTTAAGGTGCCTTTTAAAGCCCGAAATGATCTTTTCTATCAGGCAATCAAGTTATTCCAAGCTTGTTGATCTTACTAAAAACTTTAAAAAAACCATAGAAAATTAAGTACCTAGAAGTAGTACTCTAATAAGCATAAATTAGCATCCTAACCTGGGTGGTACATATTTTCTATGGCCAGTCTGTAGCCGACACCCATAGATATAATCTTTGTTGAATGCAATTATATATCTTGATACTAATTTTAACAATGTGTACAAGGGCGCGTATACCCAAAATATTAACAAGATTTTTAAAATCAAATAGTTAATTTTAATTCAAATCTCTTGATTTTACTTTAAATTAGGTACTACAAGGTATTTACAAATTAAAAATGACAGGAAAAGTCGGTAAGCGCTGGCTTCGGAGAACATACTGCGACCAAATCGCACTCATATTAAAAAAGGGTGATGTCAGGAGTACCCGTAATCGACGAGCGTGTATGACGAGAGTGATGAGCGTAGAACAAGCGAGGGAAGTCTGTAAGGATCGTAGCAAATAAAAATCCGTAGTCTCTGCTTACGTCTACGGGAAAAAGGCGTGATGGTATGTATGTACTTTAAATTTTGGCGCGTAATTATTATTTTTTTGTACACACTGACGCAAAAGTATTCGATAACTCCATCTGCAGTCGTTTCTCTCATTAATCTGTGGTACTAACGGATACTTTTATTTCCAGACTGACCCCCAAAATCGGGTTCCCCTGGTCGGAGATCCGCAACATCTCGTTCAACGACCGCAAGTTCATCATCAAGCCGATCGACAAGAAAGCGCCCGACTTCGTCTTCTTCGCGCCTCGAGTTCGCGTCAACAAGCGTATTCTAGCGCTGTGTATGGGCAACCACGAGTTGTACATGAGGCGTCGCAAGCCGGACACTATCGATGTACAGCAGATGAAGGCTCAAGCTAGGGAGGAGAAACTGGCTAAGCAGGCACAGAGGTACGTTTTATTTACTCACTAGCTGTTTCCCGCAGCTCCGCCCTCGTCAAAAAGTAGCCTATGTTCAACTATGTATATTCATACCAAATTTCATCAAAATCCGTTCAGCGGTTTGGCCGTGAAAGCGTAACAGACAGACAGACTTTCGCTTTTATAATATTAGTATGGATTAAATGACCAAATAAAAATACATCTTTCAAATCAATGTATCTTAAAATGTAATTTTTCTCACGATGTAAAAACTCTATGTTATAATATCAGTGTAGATAAATGCCATTTGTAAGTCGTGTGTCAAACAAACTGTTGTTTCCCAGAGAGAAGCTGCAATTGGAAATCGCAGCCCGGGAGCGCGCTGAGAAGAAACAACAAGAGTACGAGGACCGACTGCGCCAGATGCAAGAAGAGATGGAGCGCTCGCAGGTTACATTGCTGTCCATTACAATCAAATATCCTTTATTCTTTGTAATTCGACAGCCTCAATGGTCCAGAAAGGTCACGGAAGCGAACTTTGTTATTTTCCAATTTGATTAGAACGTTGCACATTTAAATCATCTGATTGTCTGTTAACAATGATGATTCCGTACTTTGACATTCGATTGTTTTAGTAATAACTCCAAATTAACGTATTCACCAAATTTCTCCCAAGACAAGATCACAGCAATCGTTTTTATTTATTTAAATTTATTGTACAAAATATACAACTGTTTATCACAATAGGCTAGTTTCCAGGGTCAAAAGACTAACATTAAAATTAGTCCGTCATTTAGGGACACAAAATATATTAGTGACGTATTTTTTCTTTTGTCAATTGAGCGATAAATTAAAAAGATATAACGCATCAAAGTTTAGGAATGGGGGCTCGTGACGTCACATATTGCGAAAAAGTGTAGCACACTGTGACGTCATACGGAACTTTAACGCGGTCATATCTTTACCATTCTTTGTTTAATTTTCAAAAGAAAAAATACGTCTCCAATAATTTTTGATTATCTAACTGACGGACTAATTATATTTTTTTTTTTTAGGAAAACTAGCCTATAGGCAGATTTAATGCTAAAGCATTATCTAACAGCCAAGCTTTGAAATCCAGAAACAAGCTACCTGAATAGCCTAAAAAAAAATGCAAATGTTTGATTAATTTAATGTATGACAAAGAAAGGTACCCTAAGCTTTGACTGAAAGAGATCGCTCTAGCGATGAGTCCGCCTTTGTACCTCAATTTTTATGTACGTAAATTCATTAAATTAAACTATTTTAATACGGTTTTATCGCGTTTATTACTTATTTATTTACACCTGACGTTTCAAACACTTTACAGCGTTCATGGTCGCAGGCAGACTAAGTTAACATTTGTCTTTGATGTCATAAGATTACAAAACTACCGCCTGAAATTTTTATTGGGAACTATTCCGATTCACGCAGTATTGGCTCACAGTATCTAAGGGTCTTGCAGTCTGCTTCCGAGTTTGCGATTTTATTAAGTTAATGACTGGGTCCCAAGCTGGCGGTACCTGCCATCCATCCTCTCTATTGAAATTAGGATGTTTTATAGTTTCAATAGCTTCACGTAACATCCTTGGAATGAATCTGTTTTCCTTTGCAAGGACTTGAGGATTATCAAAACGCATATAGTGGTTGGGTTTGTCTAGAGCATGTTCACAGACTGCAGACTTGGTTGAGCGTCTATTTTTCATGTCAGCAATATGTTCGTATTAATATAGTTTAATTTAATGAATAACAATCGCGAAAACATAAGAAAACATTATGTACGTAAATTGTTTTGTAAAATTTGTATTTTGGTGCAATAAAGAGTATTTGTATTGTATTGTATGATACGTTTCCAGGCGAACCTTCTAGAAGCCCAGGACATAATTCGTCGCCTGGAAGAACAGCTGAAACTACTCCAAGCTGCCAAGGAAGAGCTCGAGCAGCGACAGAACGAACTGCAGGCCATGATGACGCGGCTTGAAGAAACCAAGGTATGTACGGTTTGTTTTTAATTAGTTTTACGGCGCTAGATGCGAGTATTTTTAGGCGATTTTGTTTATTTTTCAGTTTATTTAAAATGAGTCACAATCATATTATTATAACAAATATAAATCTATACAAGCAACTCCTTAGTATAAATGAAAAAACCGAATATTTTATTTGAGTTTTAAGAATTGGCTTTAGTAGTCATTAACGAGTGTAAGTGAAGTAACATAACTGCACTATGCAATTTTCAAGTGATATTCGCATGACATGTTAATATTACACATAATAGAACACTTTACTTTCCAAAATTATGACGTCACTGTCAATATCTTGGTGTGTGTATGTGTGTGTGGAGGAATATTAGTCTTCACAAATAGCGAGACTAACTAAGAAATGCACTAAAGAGTTTTTTTACTTACAATTTACTTATTTTATCATACACAAACAGTTCAGCTGTATTTATTTTTATGAATAAATTTAAATAAAATTGTTTTTTTTTGTGTTAGTAATCATTCTCTTGAGTTTTTTAAGTTTAAGATACTAGTGTTTATTTACTTACTGGAGCTCTATTTTTGAAATGTATGACATATGTCGAATGAAAAACGTTCGATATCGAACGAAAAACATTCGATACCGAACAAGAATTATTCGAATCGCAGATTTTGCATGATTCACACTTTTTAAAAATAACACTCTTGGATCAAATTTATGACATCACAATAGTAGAAAAAATAATTTGAAATCTGTCTCAATGGAAAAAGAAAAATATGGCAATGTATAAAAATTGTTCATCTGTTTAATGCATATCACATTCACATCTCAATTAACTTATAAACCATGTTCACTAAATCACCACCGACAAACCTGTCTCAAACTCAGACGGCCATATTTATTTAAACTTCTTAAGGCGCGTGCACACTTGTAACATTTCTCCGTGTCAAGTACGCGTAACAAGTACGACAGTGTGGACGGGATTTGTCACGCGAACATGTACTGTTACGCAGTAATCCATACCCGAACTCCCGAACACACCGTTTGTCAAACACTGTCAAAATGAAAGGTCCGAACATTGTACTGCGTAACAAGTTCTACTGTGGACGGGCTTTTTTGTACTGTTACGGAGAAATGGTCACGTGGTCGATCCGAATCAAGGGGATTGTTTTTTTTTTTTTTTTCAAAGGAGTCCGCCGTTTTCACCGTAACAAATGACGTCCACACTAGTATATTTGTCACGCGTACAAGTCGGCCCAACTTTTTGCTTCGGTCACGGGGTATGCGATGGATTGCATCGAGACTTGCTCGCGTTCAATATTCCTTCCTACCAAGCAACGCGCTTTGAATATTTACATACGTATACGTGACTGCTTGGTTTTGCTTGTCTTCATTCGATGATTAAAATAATTTACAAATTGAAATATTTACAATTTAAATTTTAAGCGGTTCTCCTTATAAAACAGTGCATGGTCACTGCTGAATGTGTGAATGAGTTCCAATGAGGAACCCCAAAACTTATTAACTAAAACATACATTAAATATGTAAGTTTATACAATATAGCCATGGTCGTATGCTACACCAGAATAATACTGAAAAAATAGTTCTTAGAACAAGATGGCTTACGCTTACGGTTGTGTTTTGTAGGTTCTAATTACTGTAACAATCAATAATAAATTATTGTCTTATTTCATACATATAGCGTGATTTCGTAGTAGTCGGGTTTTAGTTTGAGAACTTACTTTTACTTGTATTTATTTACTTGTCAGAGGTACTTATTACCTTTGTAATGATCACTAATACTGTACTGATTAAAACCTATTTGTTGTTCAACCCACTATAGGTCACAGAATATTACTTGGTATGGTACGTACAACTCGTCAGATGGCTGGTAATAGCGATCTAGCTGATAGTAAGTGGTTACCGTAGCACATGAACGCCTTTTAACATTAAAAGTTCTTATGCTATTACGATACCATGATCTATTTAATGAAATCAATTTGTATTGTGAACACGCTCAGAAGAATAAATTTTATATAGTATAGGCCGTCGCTATCGCAACAACACACGTTTACGCGCCTTTCCAACTTGGGTCTCTTCAAAGCTATCAAATAGCTAGAGTGAATAGGCTTTTAATGAGCTAGCGAGCTCCATCATAGACCATGGGCCCAATTCTCACTCCGTTAGGGGCATCTCTAAAAATATGTCAAAATGTCTATGATAACCTTTTTGTCGTTTTTCTCAGTCTTACTCTCTACGGCTAATGTGCGAGATGCAACGCATGGTCTTTCGGTCGACATGCTCACATATGTCTCTTACTAGTTTAACTTTTAAACTAACACAGTGCACATTAAAACATTAAAAAAACAGATTTAAGTATTGTTACTAGTTGTTAGAAATGTCCACAGAAATGCCAGTTAGTGTAAATAATATAGTGTTGTCTCGTTCTCTCCAATATTCTCTCACTACGGTCAGCTGTACTGTTCCGTTTCACAATCACAATATCATTTTAATAATTCTAACGTCATATTCGACTTTTAAGTGGGACTGGCGTTGTAATTTTGAAAATTGAACGGAATTTCAATAGACATTTGCGTAGTCTACGAGATTTTTCTCGGGCGGCAACGAGAATAAGATTTTTTTTTTAAATATATATTTCAGGTAGAGATTTGTCGAAACACGACATTTAAGTCGTGCGTTCCGAGAATTGGGTTTCATTTCTGCACTTAATGGCAGGTGGGATCGTGATCAATCGCTGGACATTTTAACTATTTTTATCGTAAAAAATTGTGATATACTATGGCTTGGAAGATGATTAAAACTAATATTGAATTTTAAATGTCTCATTTGTTTCGACTTTTACACAGTGAAGTTACAAGGGTCATAACTCGTGTCCAGTTTAATTTAAAAATATGGCGTCTGCCCTTTCATTCCATAATCGTCTCTCACTCACAGTCGTTCAGAAACATCCATCATGTCATTTATTGTTTGTTAAGAAACCTTCATTCCTACAAAAATATATTATCTTTTTCCATTGAAACATTAGAATTAATCACCATCACAGATAGATTAGTGTGTAACATTGGCACTTTGCACAGAACATGGAAGCGGCGGAGCGAGCCAAACTGGAAGACGAGATCCGCACCAAGCAGGAGGAGGTGTCCCGCATCCAGCAGGAGGTGGAACTCAAGGACTCCGAGACACGCCGGCTGCAGGAGGAGGTCGAGGAGGCTCGCCGCAAGCAGGTGAGGGGAGGAGTGTGCGAGTGCGGGGAGGATTGTGTGTGAGTGTGGGGAGGATCGTGGGAGAGTTTGGAGAGGAAGTGTTGCATGTGTGGGGAAGACGTGTTGCGAATGTGGGGAGGAGGTAGAACTCAAGAATTCAGAGACGCGCCGCAAGCAGATGAGGGGGGAGGGGGAGGATTAGTTGCGAATATGAAAGCAAGAAACAGTTTATTTGCAATGAAAGTACAAAGAACAACCTAGTTAAAACAATTATCAAACAATTCAATTCACAATAAAATATAAATAATATTATTTAACCAGTCAAATATTACCATTCAATTTAAATATTCATTTTGAGATTTTTTGCGCATTATTTGCGCTATATCAATTTTACCGTCTAAAAATTCTTTGACACTATAAAAACATTTCCCGTTAAGTAATTTGAGGATATTTTTATAAAAGGAGTGTAGAGGATTGTGTTTCGGTGTGGGACGGATTTGTTGTGAATGTTGAGAGTATTGTGTGTGAATGTGGGGAGGATTGTGTTTGAATGTGGAGAGGAGCGTGTGTGAGTGTGAGGTGGATTGTGTGTGAATGTGAATACAGCAGGAGGTGGAATTCAAGGACTCAGAGACGCGCCGGCTGCAGGAGGTCGAGGAGGCGCGTCGCAAGCAGGTGAGGGAAGGATTGTGCGAGTGCGGGGAGGATTGTGTGTGAATGTTGAGAGGAGCGTGTGTGAGTGTAGGGAGGAGCGTGTGCGAGTGTGGGGAAGATTTTTAGCTAATATGGAAAGGAGTGTGTTAAGCTGGGGAGGATTGTGCAAGTGTGGGGAGGATTACTTGCCAATTTGGGGAGGATCGATTACTGCCTATGCAATCGGGTAAACGCTACGATGAAAAAGAAGACTCTGTTTCAAGACAATTTGGAAACATGACATTAAGAATGAATATTAGTCGGTTGAAAATTATTTCAATTTATGAATTTGCATGTATACGAATATAACAACAAAAACGTAGCACTTTTGAAATGCACGCAAGATTTATATTTGAGTAGTTAAACACATACGGATTCTCGGCGTCGATTCGACGTTAGCCGCTCAGAAAAACCTTTATGTTAAAAGAACATACAAACAACAAAAGTTACATAACTGTACAACATGTGTTTAAAAAAAACTGCTACCGTTTAACTACGTTTTTCTATAGTCTAAAGTTAAACAGAGTATAGACATAGTTTATAACTTTGTTAAACAGTAGTCTAAGAGTTCTTTAGGTTATAGATAAACGTAATTTTACGATATCATGTTTTTTTTTAGACACGTGTTGAACAGATACTTTTTGTAGTAAGACGGTAAGGTTTTTGCTAATGTCAAATGTACCATAGACGTTTCGATTTTTTTGGTAGATTAAGTTTGACATAAAGATGTCAAACGTGACTTTAAGTTTGCCATTTACATGTTTTGTATTGATGTGTTGTAATAAATATGCCTTTGTCTTGCGGTGGGATACCTAATGTTGTTTATAAAAAATATACAATAAAAAAATATATAAAACAATATACAATAGCAGCGTATAGCTGGACCAGGAAAGTATTTATTCTGTATTGGCGTCGATATTGATCGCTTTTTGGTAGCAACACGTGTGTGTCATGTCATGTCAATAACAAAATTGACAGAATTCAACCCTTCGTTTTATTCGCGTCAAATATGACAACATCTTTATACTATTTTTGTCTCATAACTATGAATTACTTTTGTTATTTTTGGTAAATAAATCTTAGTAAAACAATAACAATTTTTTTTTAAACATGCGCGGAAATATTGTCATTACTTTTGAATAAAGAACACGCGAAGTATCATTTTTACGTAGACTAAAAACCAAAATCACTTCCCGGCGCGTTCTTTGAATTTGGAACGAAGAGCGCGCCGGCAATGTTGTATGAAACGGTGTGCTGTTTGAATTTAGAACTCTTTTAACTATCGTAAACATTGCGTTCTCGTGGCTGTATAGCCACATATGCGTTTACCTTTCGGCACAAACTGTAAAATAAAAATAAAAAATTGGCGGTAAAGCGGAGTTCGTTGTTATTTTATTAATAAAAATTTATTATGAAAAAGGCCCTTTTTTATTTCCTTGCATTTTTTTAAGAAAAGCACTATATATGCCTGGCAATTGCCTGTCTCAAACTCATACTCGACCTGCAATTGCCTATTTCGCTGCCTTTGCAATAATGTACTATTTTCAAATGACGTCGAGATGTCGAAATGTTACGTGAAACCTTAGTTACCGCAACATGGCGAATATTTTCCCGGTCGGGCTATACAAATAGTAAAGCCAGTAGCTAGATCTTCATCACAGAGTACGGTTTCAGGACGAGGCCGCCGCCGCCCTGGCCGCAGCGACGACTCCCTCGCATCATCACGTCAACGAAGGCGAGTCCGCCAGCGCCGGACCGGACGGAGACGCCGGGTCGGACGCCGGCTCGGAGTCCGGCGGCGGTGGGGGGGGGGAACTGGCACACGCGCCGGACGACCTCGTCGACCCGGTGGCCGACCGCCGGACGCAGCAGGAGAAGAACGAGCGGCTTCACAACCAGCTCAAGGTAAATCTATTGTTGAGGAGAAGCTGACTGCTGTGTAACTATATATAGATAATATGGTTTTTTTTGGTATCTTAGAGATTTATAATATAGAACAGGTTGTGCATTGGTTTGTCGCATTTATTAGTTAGACTATAGTAAAATAACTGGCTGTAAATAATATCGGGGACGCCGGATGATCTGGTGGATCCGGTGGCTAATCAGCAACAGAAGAATGAGCGGCTTCACAACCAGCTCGTGATAATGTTTTGATTGTTTATTGACTGTGTGTTTTAAAGCCCGTAGCAAACTGGTGGCCGATCGGAGGACGACAGTATAACTGTAAAAATCCCATGGAAAATTATTACTCCTTAGATGTCATTCGATCTCGATTATTTTCTATTTAGAACCTCGATATCCTCGGACCAAATCAAAATGAAAGCCGACGGCTGCGTTAAAATAATTAGCTTAAGGTGATAATTTTTATGCACTGTTTATAACTGTATTGTGTATATTAAAAACCATAGCAAACTAATTAAGTGTACATGGGCATAGCGCGGAGAACCGATGGCCGATGGGGCAGAAAGGTTCTCGAATGACTACCACGTACCGGTAAGCGCAGCGTTAGACATCCACCGACCAGATGGTCAGATGCCCTGAAAAACGTTGCAGGCAAACGCTGGATGCAGACTGCTGCCAACCGATCATTTTGAAAATCATTCGGAGAGGCCTATGTCCAGCAGTAGACTGACCGCGGCTGAAATGATGATGATGATGATAATGGACACCAGCGTCGACCTCCTGCCGATCTCTCTCGAAAGACTTCTAGGGAGTTATCAAATAATAATCCACATTTTATTCATTCCTTCAGTCTTTGTATTCATTTACTTAAAATTACAAGGTGTTGTACCCCCTTATTCATAAAAATGAACTAACATTAGTTAAGCCTACATTAACTAAATTATGATTTGGTCTTACCTATATTTGACATTAAAAAATGAGACGAAACATATTTTAGTTAAATTGGACTTATTGATTTTTTATTTTTAAGATTGTTCGTTAATTTTTATGAATAAGAGGGTTAATCTATGGGGCAATAAATGATTAATTCATTCCTTCAATCACATTTTCTTAAAATAACACCAAACATTTTCGTTCCAGGCGCTGAAACAAGACCTAGCCCAATCCCGCGACGAAACGAAAGAAACGGCCATGGACAAGATCCACCGCGAGAACGTTCGCCAAGGCAGAGACAAGTACAAGACTCTACGGGAGATCCGCAAGGGCAACACCAAGCGACGCGTCGACCAGTTCGAGAACATGTAACTCTATGGCCACAGAGCCGCGGGCTGACTTAACATAACACTTTACACCGAAATGTCTCTATCTCGAAACGGCACGCTTTCTCGAAATGACTTTTTCACGTTTTGCGATATTCAATAGCGATTTGATTAATATAAGTTGATTTATATAAGTACATTGATGCAGATTCATTGTCATGAAAATTCGTTTCGAGAGATAATTAGAAAGAAACATTTCGAATAAAAGGATTATGCTATTAGACGTTGTCATGGCCGTTGATAATGACGTTTGTGAATATTGACGTGTTTGTGCTAGGATTACTCTGTGGAAAAATCCTTTTGAACGCTCATTTCAGTTTTCAGCCTATTTTTTCCTCGTGCTTTTCTATGATTATTGTTTTTTTTCTTTTTTCCAATCATCCTTTTATTAATCAAGTGTTGATTTATTTACCCTTCAAAACGGAATTTTCGACAGACTACTCCTTATTGTGTCAAAAAGCCTACAGACACGCGTCGCCCCGATTAAATGGTGCCAAAATCCGGTCGTCTGTACAAAGCGTTTTATTTAGCACGTTTCGACCGCGCATGCCGGGCGCCGTGTTCTAACCGCAGCGTCACAAACGCGCGTTCCGAGCGCTCGCTCGAGCGTTCGAACGCGGCCGTCGCGACCCCGGGCCGTGTAAATATTTGAATATTACTTAATAGTAATTTTATTTTAGACCGTAATGTGCTATAACCGATACTGTACACATTATACAATACTTGAAGAATCGTGTCGTTATATATTTTAACATTCGCAAATAAAATCATTTATAGAGCACGCGGGACTTTCATTATTAATATATAATTTATATTTAAGTGATTCGGTATATAATTTTATTCGTATTTTAAACGTATAGTATCGAGACGCCTCGAGAGTTCAGTTGTTTGCGTACGTTCGTTTTTATAGTAGTTCGCCTGTTTCATGTTGATTTATTTAGTGTTACTGTGGAGCGGTCATGTTAGAGTGTAGTGTCGATGTGCGAGCACCGATTGTGTGTCGCGCGCCAAACGGAACTACGCCACGCATATTTAAAAACATATATTTTAAAATGAATAATACACGCCAAAAATTTCAATTCTTAGCAATAAACACTAAAATGGCAAAATTAAACCCTAAAGAGCGATAGTTTTTATTTTAAACGACATTCGGTCTAATAAGTCATCGATAAAAAAAAACTTGTCTGGCGTAGTTTCGGCGTGGCGTGCGTCACCTTTAGATTAGAGTAATGCGCGATCCCGTGTCAAACATGTGCACGTTACGGCGAGTTTTGCTCAACAAAGTAAAGAAACAATGTCCGAAGTGTCTTGTCCGCGCCGGCGGCAGAGGGAGGGGCCAACCCCTTATTTATTTTTATAATCATTTATATTTTAGATATAGGAGTCGAGCTAGTGTTCTGTAAAGCTGATATTAAAATAAATCGAGCGCCCGAGGCGACTTAAATCGGCCTTATACCCATCCCTCGTTAAATTTAAATCCCTGAACAAAATTCGAAATACATACACAATACTTATAGGAAGTATATAATTTTATTTTTAAGTGAATAAAAGGCATTCCATAAGTTACAATGCGGTTTTAAAAATTAAAATAGTTGCAATAATTGTTTCGTGTTTTGTTTTATACATAAGTGCCATCCGTCACAACAGCTCAGTCGAGTCCGGAACTACAGTATTGAGCTATTTATCTTGTCATTATTTTCTAAAATTATACAATACCATGTTGCCTTTCAATCTAGGACGAAATTTTTTTCCAATAAAATGTTTAAGTAAATACAATTCGGGTTTTATTTGAAACTTTCCTTTGTCTGTGTAGAAGCGCTATTTTTGAGATCTATGACTCAAAGCCAGATTCAATTTTTAAAAAAATGCACTCCTGGTGTCTCGCTATGGTCTCTTAATTCCATCCACATGTAATAGGGGTCGGTTCAGACCGAACGGAAAAATCCTCGTGCAGTTTACTAGCTTCACTAAAAATAGTACCGTATTACCAAAGCCATAAAGTTGAATATTGTGTGAATATCGGCAAAGTCGGCTCGCGTGTATTCGCGACTCGACCCTAAGTGAGATGTCCCCTTACATCCTGTGTTGCGCCATTTCGTTTACACACAATGGAATTGAGAGGTCATAGTAGCCCCCCTTGCTTTTGAAGTTTGAATGGCAGTGCTTTAAGGCCTCTTTGATAACCCCCTTTATTATGAATCGAGAAGTGATAGACAGGACTGGCACTTCTTGTATCATACAATACTAGCTTTAAAGATCCGCATTGAGGTATTGTCGTCTCTGTCTAACATAATTCCATAAGAGATTTCACATCGAAAGGCACGTGGGATACTTTGTTAGGGCATTTCCATACATTGACAATAGTAGTTGGCCAGTTCTACCTCGCTCAGGCCCTTTGTTGTGCTGAATACTGAAGGTAAGCTATCGATCCACGGAGCATTTACTAAGAGGAGATGCCGTTTGAAATGGCGCAGTGATATAACCATTAGCGCCTCGCCGCTCACAAAAGTGGGCGGAGCTTGTCACTACTCGTTCAAAAGCGTACCGAGAAACAGATCGCGAGCTCCTAAGTGCATCACGACTTTTTACTAATTTAGCTTTGAATAATTGGTTTCTGTTAAATAAGATATATTTACGACTCTAAAAGTTATACCTAATATTTAAAACCCTGATGTGGTTAATAATATTTACGACTCTAAAAGTTATACCTAATATTTAAAACCCTGATGTGGTTAATATGTGCATAAAATCGACCGGGTCGTGAACAGTAGTGACATCTAGTGTCGGGTGTCTGAAGTACTTGATATCTATACTATAAGTTGTAAATAACGTAGTACTGCTACTTTTCGTAAGATGGATATCATCATAAATACTTAATGCTTATTCAGGCATCTCCTCTTTGTAATTGCTCCGTGTATCGATCAACTGCTGGTCTGCTACATATAGCGAACCCTAATTAACAGACGTGATACGTTCAAAGAAATATCAATAACAGGGCTACGCAAGTTTATAAATGCCAGGAAAATACTTTATTCCAAAATGAAATATGTCTTAAGTATTTCTATGGAATCTAGTACCTCTCTAAATTACCAGGAGAACAAAAAGTGTGAATAATTATTATGCTCAAACTACGGACGTGTCAATAAAAAGAATGGAACAAGTGGAGTCACTTCTCTCACTCGCACAATAAACGCAAATATAATGTGCGAGTGCGAGGGAACGAGTTCGATCACTACAGTTTCCAGAAAGTTGGAAGAGTTATTTCATTCGTCATTTAGAGTGCTCTGTGGTGGGAACTCTTCCCATGTTACTACTATGCAAAAGCCGTATCAATAAACGAAACGAATGAAATTACTCCCTCACACTCGCACGATAAACGCAATTATAATGAGCGAGTGGGAGGAGACGACTTCCATCACTATAATTGGTTTTTTTTTTTACTAGAAAAACATGCGAGTTTGAAGTATTATTTAGATTTTAAAATTGTAGCCACGTCGTTTAATGGGACCTCTCTATTTTAACAGTAGAACAGAAATTTTGAAGAGTTATTTCATTCATAATTTATCTAGTCAGTGTGGTCAATGGCTGTCTCACTTCCCATGTTACTAGGAAAACATGAAGTTTGAATACCTAGTCTCAAATGTTCATACTTATTGTATTGTTATACTTGAATCGGGGGATCATCCCCTATATTACTAGGAGAACATGGAGTTTGAGAGTAATTTTTATTTTCTAACCGCCTCGTATAGTGCGACCTCTATAATGACCAGGATAACAGAACATTTAAAGAGTTATTTCATTTATAACTTTATCCTAGTCATCCGCTTCGAATTGTAGAATCTCTTCTATCTCCATACTACTAGGAGTTCATGAAGTTTGAAGAGTTATTTTGTCTAGAAATTATAATCGCTTCGTACGTGGGATCTCTCAATGTTAGCAGGAGATCAGAAAGTATGAAGAGTTAATACTACCAGCCGTGTCAATAAAGAAACGAAACGAGAGAAATCACTCCCTCTCACTCGCACAATAAACGCAATTATAATTCGTTCATTTCTTTATTGGCACGGCTTATAACTAGGTACCATGGGTACTCAAATCGTGGGATCTCTCTCCAAATTACCAGGAGAACAGAAAATTTTAAGAGTTATTTCGTTCATATTTTATCTAGTCATCCGCTTCGAATCGTGGGATCTCTTCTCTCCCTATATAAATATTGTTCATAAAGTTTGAAGAGTTTAATTGTTTTGAAATCATACCCGACTCGCAACGTGGGACCTCTATATTACCAGGAGATCAGAAAGTTTGAAGAAGTTACTAAAGCCGTGTCAATAAAGAAACGAAACAAGAGAAATCACTCCCTTTCACTCGCACAATAAACGCAATTATAATGAGAGAGTAGGAAAGAAAGACTTCCCTCACTACAATTGGATTAGTTTCTTTATTGACACGACCTTAGTATACTCAACTATTTCCGTATGTTACTAGGAGCACAGGGGGTTTCAAGAGTTGTTTTTGATTTTCAAATTGAAACACTATATAAATTACCAGAAAAACAGGGTTTATTACACTTGAGCATGGAGAGATGAAGAGGAGATGGAGCGCAGTGATGTGATCATTGGCGCCTCGCCGGCACAAAAGTGGGCGGAGCTTGTCATTGCTCGTGCTCCATGGTTGGAGCCACGGCCGAAACCAAGCACCCCGCACGTCTGCCTTCCGCCCCATGTAGCCTCACAAATGCTTTCTTACAAACGCTTATTACGGCATCTCCTCTTTGTAATTGCTCCATGCTCAAGTAACTCATGCTGAAATAACCCAGGTAAATAAATTCCACATACCTAACTTTTTTTTTTTCTTGAATTACCTGCATGTAAGTATATATTCGTGTAGTGTTTACGATGGGGAAGCCTTATTTAATATATTATACTAGTTAGCTTTTGCCCTCGGCTGCACCCGCGCAGGAAGGATTTTAAAATATATCTTTGTTTTCGTGGTCTACTATTAGAATAACAAAAAAATATTGAAAAAATATAAATGTGTACTACTCATTTATCATGATCAAAGTTCTTGAGAAGTTTCAAAGAATTGATTCTACCCATAGATTTAGAATTTTTTTGACTACGTCAACTCGTCATTGGATCCATAGTCTAAGGTTCTACCTAATTCCATACAAAGTCGCAAACTGCAATAACATGTATATGTTGAAGACTTGGGGTCAAACATTTTTTCCCAACGTACACACTACACGAAAATGTACTTACATGCGGGTGATTCAAGGAAACAAATTTAATTTTTAAATTATGTGGAATTTAATCAACTGGGTGGTTTTAGGATACAAAAATGTGGAATTTGATCACCTAGGTGATATCACCCAGGTGACTCGAGTGGAATAAATCAATGAAGTGTTATTTAAATTTTGTAACAAGCTGATTCTGACTCGTTACACAAATAAAATATACTTTTAAAACAGGTGGGTAGTTTTACTACTTATAAGAATAATTGAAACAAATTTTGATGTGCGTAATAATTTTTAATTACAATTTTGATCACAATCTGATTAATTTTATTTAGATACTAAAAAAATATACTTATGCTTTATAAATGCATATCTAATTAAAACTTTGATTTGACAATAAAATTAAAATAGGTACATACTTCATTTAATTACATTTAAAAATAATCAGAAGCCTGAAAATCGACCAGAATATATTCGAGTCAAAATAAATAGGTACACATCAAAGAGGACCAAGGATTTTGAACACATCATATTAAAGTGGCTAACTATCATCCCTTATTTTCATCTAAATGCGACTAAGCGAGATGTCGCCTACACACCGTATAGTGCCAACTCGCTCACTCACTCACTTTTGAATGGAATTAAGAGATCATAGTAAACTCCCAGTTTCGTATCAATACAGTTATGTACAAGAGCTCTTTAAGAAATATTAAATATTATATTATATTAATATTATTGCTTGTTGTAAAATTAGTTAAGGCAAATGGAAATTGATATATTCAAAAGTATCACTGGTGGATCTAAGTGGAATGAGGGTATTCAACAATTTGATTCAAGATGGACGACCAAAAATAGTTCATTGCTTTTTAGGCTTTATTGGGGCCCTTGGAGTAGGTTTCAGTTTTCGTTTATAAATGAATGAAGACTTTATTGCACAATTTATAGATATAAAAACACAGCACTGAAACGATCCTTCTTGGGGTTTAAACACGAACGTTAATTATTATTTTGATCATTATTTTTCTTTTTCAAAGTAGTGAAATTTATAATCGTACTTGATTACTTTGATTTTATGGAAATTTTGCATAATTGAGACAAGAAGGATATCATATCGCGGCTTCTAAAGCCATTTTTCCGAGGATACGAGCAGCAACACAATAATATCCTTCTAAACCAATGATTAGAAGTCATATTACAAGTTCCAATTGACTTTCATCATGGAGTCTTTCATCTTCATCGCGTAGCCTTTTCGACTTGTGACGAACCCCTTCAACATGTGGGTTTACTCTTCATCACACATCTTTGCCTTGTCATCAAAATGGTTCGCCCCTTCCTCGCGTAGCCACGCCCCTTCCTTACATAGCCACGCCCTTTCTCACGAAGCCCCGCTCCTACCTTATATAGCCACGCCCTTCCTCACGTAGCCACCGCCCCTTCCTTACATAGCCACGCCCCTTACGCTGTTTTGTCCCTTCCTCGCGAAGATTTGCTTCCTATCACGTAGTCTTTCATCTTTCTTACGTAGCTATACCTCTTACACCCCTTCCTTACGCTGTTTTGTCCCTTTCTCGCGAAGCTTTGTACCGTATTCTCACAGCTTTGCCTTCCATACGTACTTGACGTATTAGTTTCCCTTCCTCACAAAGCCTTGCTACTAGCTCACGTTCCCTTGTCCCTTCATCATGTCCCTTTGCCCCTGTGTTCCGAGTTCTTCACATGCCTCATAAGGGCGCTCTTGTCCTTGAACTGTTTGTTACATTCGTGGCACGTGTACACACGGCCTGCGTGTACTGACATGTGTCGACTGAGACCTGGTCAAAAGGAAATTATTAATATAGTATATTTTTTTACAATTTGTCATGAAAGTTGACTAGATCAGTGAAAACTAAAATAAAAAACACAAATTAAGTAGTCAATAGTGTTATTTTTAGACACATTTATTTATTCATGTACACATAATATAACACAGAAGCATTATACAATAAATTAAGTACAAGGGCGCTACATATTTCTTAAGAAATCTCTACCAGTAGACCCGTGAGAAGAGCACTTTGTTAACCTATTCAGCATTTCATCAAGTCTTTTCTACCCTACAAGGCACTAGCAATCGCCCGCAGCTCTGTTCCTATTTCTGTAGGGATCCGTTCTTAAATCTACGTGTAAACTGTTATATCTGTTAAATTTCAGCTTTATAGAATCAGTTATTTTTTAAGATATTGCAAATAATCTATTTGTTTCTCTCCATCCATATACTATATAATATTAAAACAGTAATAAATAGTAAACCTTTGGACCGATTTTGATAAAACTTGGTATAAATATAGTTGAAAATTCGGGGTCCAAATGTAGTACAGCTAGTAGAAAATTGAATAAACCGAACAACGGCATACAGTAATCACTTAGCAAGAAAGGTTCTCCAACGAACCGGCAAGCGCAGCGTTGGACATCCACAGACCAGATGGTCAGATGACCTGATAAAGGTCGCAGGCAAACGATGGATGCAGGCTGCTGCTGAACACCTTGCAGCACACGCTGCAGCGGTGCAGCGCGAGCGAGCGAGCGTGTGGCGGCGTGTGCGCTCGCTCGTGCTAGCAATCACTTACCAGACTTGTAGAGGAACACCTTGCAGCACACGCTGCAGCGGTGCAGCGCGAGCGAGCGAGCGTGTGGCGGCGTGTGCGCTCGCTCGTGCTAGCAATCACTTACCAGACTTGTAGAGGAACACCTTGCAGCACACGCTGCAGCGGTGCAGCGCGAGCGAGCGAGCGTGTGGCGGCGTGTGCGCTCGCTCGTGCTAGCAATCACTTACCAGACTTGTAGAGGAACACCTTGCAGCACACGCTGCAGCGGTGCAGCGCGAGCGAGCGAGCGTGTGGCGGCGTGTGCGCTCGCTCGTGCTAGCAATCACTTACCAGACTTGTAGAGGAACACCTTGCAGCACACGCTGCAGCGGTGCAGCGCGAGCGAGCGAGCGTGTGGCGGCGTGTGCGCTCGCTCGTGCTAGCAATCACTTACCAGACTTGTAGAGGAACACCTTGCAGCACACGCTGCAGCGGTGCAGCGCGAGCGAGCGAGCGTGTGGCGGCGTGTGCGCTCGCTCGTGCTAGCAATCACTTACCAGACTTGTAGAGGAACACCTTGCAGCACACGCTGCAGCGGTGCAGCGCGAGCGAGCGAGCGTGTGGCGGCGTGTGCGCTCGCTCGTGCTAGCAATCACTTACCAGACTTGTAGAGGAACACCTTGCAGCACACGCTGCAGCGGTGCAGCGCGAGCGAGCGAGCGTGTGGCGGCGTGTGCGCTCGCTCGTGCTAGCAATCACTTACCAGACTTGTAGAGGAACACCTTGCAGCACACGCTGCAGCGGTGCAGCGCGAGCGAGCGAGCGTGTGGCGGCGTGTGCGCTCGCTCGTGCTAGCAATCACTTACCAGACTTGTAGAGGAACACCTTGCAGCACACGCTGCAGCGGTGCAGCGCGAGCGAGCGAGCGTGTGGCGGCGTGTGCGCTCGCTCGTGCTAGCAATCACTTACCAGACTTGTAGAGGAACACCTTGCAGCACACGCTGCAGCGGTGCAGCGCGAGCGAGCGAGCGTGTGGCGGCGTGTGCGCTCGCTCGTGCTAGCAATCACTTACCAGACTTGTAGAGGAACACCTTGCAGCACACGCTGCAGCGGTGCAGCGCGAGCGAGCGAGCGTGTGGCGGCGTGTGCGCTCGCTCGTGCTAGCAATCACTTACCAGACTTGTAGAGGAACACCTTGCAGCACACGCTGCAGCGGTGCAGCGCGAGCGAGCGAGCGTGTGGCGGCGTGTGCGCTCGCTCGTGCTAGCAATCACTTACCAGACTTGTAGAGGAACACCTTGCAGCACACGCTGCAGCGGTGCAGCGCGAGCGAGCGAGCGTGTGGCGGCGTGTGCGCTCGCTCGTGCTAGCAATCACTTACCAGACTTGTAGAGGAACACCTTGCAGCACACGCTGCAGCGGTGCAGCGCGAGCGAGCGAGCGTGTGGCGGCGTGTGCGCTCGCTCGTGCTAGCAATCACTTACCAGACTTGTAGAGGAACACCTTGCAGCACACGCTGCAGCGGTGCAGCGCGAGCGAGCGAGCGTGTGGCGGCGTGTGCGCTCGCTCGTGCTAGCAATCACTTACCAGACTTGTAGAGGAACACCTTGCAGCACACGCTGCAGCGGTGCAGCGCGAGCGAGCGAGCGTGTGGCGGCGTGTGCGCTCGCTCGTGCTAGCAATCACTTACCAGACTTGTAGAGGAACACCTTGCAGCACACGCTGCAGCGGTGCAGCGCGAGCGAGCGAGCGTGTGGCGGCGTGTGCGCTCGCTCGTGCTAGCAATCACTTACCAGACTTGTAGAGGAACACCTTGCAGCACACGCTGCAGCGGTGCAGCGCGAGCGAGCGAGCGTGTGGCGACGTGTGCGCTCGCTCGTGCTAGCAATCACTTACCAGACTTGTAGAGGAACACCTTGCAGCACACGCTGCAGCGGTGCAGCGCGAGCGAGCGAGCGTGTGGCGGCGTGTGCGCTCGCTCGTGCTAGCAATCACTTACCAGACTTGTAGAGGAACACCTTGCAGCACACGCTGCAGCGGTGCAGCGCGAGCGAGCGAGCGTGTGGCGGCGTGTGCGCTCGCTCGTGCTAGCAATCACTTACCAGACTTGTAGAGGAACACCTTGCAGCACACGCTGCAGCGGTGCAGCGCGAGCGAGCGAGCGTGTGGCGGCGTGTGCGCTCGCTCGTGCTAGCAATCACTTACCAGACTTGTAGAGGAACACCTTGCAGCACACGCTGCAGCGGTGCAGCGCGAGCGAGCGAGCGTGTGGCGGCGTGTGCGCTCGCTCGTGCTAGCAATCACTTACCAGACTTGTAGAGGAACACCTTGCAGCACACGCTGCAGCGGTGCAGCGCGAGCGAGCGAGCGTGTGGCGGCGTGTGCGCTCGCTCGTGCTAGCAATCACTTACCAGACTTGTAGAGGAACACCTTGCAGCACACGCTGCAGCGGTGCAGCGCGAGCGAGCGAGCGTGTGGCGGCGTGTGCGCTCGCTCGTGCTAGCAATCACTTACCAGACTTGTAGAGGTTCACCTTGCAGCACACGCTGCAGCGGTGCAGCGCGAGCGAGCGAGCGTGTGGCGGCGTGTGCGCTCGCTCGTGCTAGCAATCACTTACCAGACTTGTAGAGGAACACCTTGCAGCACACGCTGCAGCGGTGCAGCGCGAGCGAGCGAGCGTGTGGCGGCGTGTGCGCTCGCTCGTGCTAGCAATCACTTACCAGACTTGTAGAGGAACACCTTGCAGCACACGCTGCAGCGGTGCAGCGCGAGCGAGCGAGCGTGTGGCGGCGTGTGCGCTCGCTCGTGCTAGCAATCACTTACCAGACTTGTAGAGGAACACCTTGCAGCACACGCTGCAGCGGTGCAGCGCGAGCGAGCGAGCGTGTGGCGGCGTGTGCGCTCGCTCGTGCTAGCAATCACTTACCAGACTTGTAGAGGAACACCTTGCAGCACACGCTGCAGCGGTGCAGCGCGAGCGAGCGAGCGTGTGGCGGCGTGTGCGCTCGCTCGTGCTAGCAATCACTTACCAGACTTGTAGAGGAACACCTTGCAGCACACGCTGCAGCGGTGCAGCGCGAGCGAGCGAGCGTGTGGCGGCGTGTGCGCTCGCTCGTGCTAGCAATCACTTACCAGACTTGTAGAGGAACACCTTGCAGCACACGCTGCAGCGGTGCAGCGCGAGCGAGCGAGCGTGTGGCGGCGTGTGCGCTCGCTCGTGCTAGCAATCACTTACCAGACTTGTAGAGGAACACCTTGCAGCACACGCTGCAGCGGTGCAGCGCGAGCGAGCGAGCGTGTGGCGGCGTGTGCGCTCGCTCGTGCTAGCAATCACTTACCAGACTTGTAGAGGAACACCTTGCAGCACACGCTGCAGCGGTGCAGCGCGAGCGAGCGAGCGTGTGGCGGCGTGTGCGCTCGCTCGTGCTAGCAATCACTTACCAGACTTGTAGAGGAACACCTTGCAGCACACGCTGCAGCGGTGCAGCGCGAGCGAGCGAGCGTGTGGCGGCGTGTGCGCTCGCTCGTGCTAGCAATCACTTACCAGACTTGTAGAGGAACACCTTGCAGCACACGCTGCAGCGGTGCAGCGCGAGCGAGCGAGCGTGTGGCGGCGTGTGCGCTCGCTCGTGCTAGCAATCACTTACCAGACTTGTAGAGGAACACCTTGCAGCACACGCTGCAGCGGTGCAGCGCGAGCGAGCGAGCGTGTGGCGGCGTGTGCGCTCGCTCGTGCTAGCAATCACTTACCAGACTTGTAGAGGAACACCTTGCAGCACACGCTGCAGCGGTGCAGCGCGAGCGAGCGAGCGTGTGGCGGCGTGTGCGCTCGCTCGTGCTAGCAATCACTTACCAGACTTGTAGAGGAACACCTTGCAGCACACGCTGCAGCGGTGCAGCGCGAGCGAGCGAGCGTGTGGCGGCGTGTGCGCTCGCTCGTGCTAGCAATCACTTACCAGACTTGTAGAGGAACACCTTGCAGCACACGCTGCAGCGGTGCAGCGCGAGCGAGCGAGCGTGTGGCGGCGTGTGCGCTCGCTCGTGCTAGCAATCACTTACCAGACTTGTAGAGGAACACCTTGCAGCACACGCTGCAGCGGTGCAGCGCGAGCGAGCGAGCGTGTGGCGGCGTGTGCGCTCGCTCGTGCTAGCAATCACTTACCAGACTTGTAGAGGAACACCTTGCAGCACACGCTGCAGCGGTGCAGCGCGAGCGAGCGAGCGTGTGGCGGCGTGTGCGCTCGCTCGTGCTAGCAATCACTTACCAGACTTGTAGAGGAACACCTTGCAGCACACGCTGCAGCGGTGCAGCGCGAGCGAGCGAGCGTGTGGCGGCGTGTGCGCTCGCTCGTGCTAGCAATCACTTACCAGACTTGTAGAGGAACACCTTGCAGCACACGCTGCAGCGGTGCAGCGCGAGCGAGCGAGCGTGTGGCGGCGTGTGCGCTCGCTCGTGCTAGCAATCACTTACCAGACTTGTAGAGGAACACCTTGCAGCACACGCTGCAGCGGTGCAGCGCGAGCGAGCGAGCGTGTGGCGGCGTGTGCGCTCGCTCGTGCGAAGTGAGCGCCGAGCGCTGCGTGAAACTCTTCGGGCACGACGGGCATTTAAACGGACGGTTTTCTGACAACGAGTACAGCGACATATTACAGCTTCTGGTAAAACAGTATTTTTTTAAGAAGGAGGTTTCTACTGTTTGTATTGTTTGGTGCCAATTGGTAGCCGAATCCATACAGCAGCAGCAGACGACGTATCGTCGCGTCATGTCGCCACGACACACACTGTTTTACGTAGTATCGCATACTTGGTCAAAAGTCAACATTTTAAAATTCGACTTTACTGAAGTATATCTGAGGGTAGATTGATGTATGTGCATTAAAAATTTCTAATAGAATGTTTGTAAAATTTATTGTTCTATCATAATGTGTATCGTTTCACCAGATATTGTTGCAGGTGCTATAAAACAAATAAAAATTGTGCCTGTTTGTGTTTGTGTTCCAATATTGTTTTCTGTCGATAGATTTAGAACTAACTGAATATGGATTATATTAAAACATACAAGTGAAATTATTTCACATTTTGCAATGGTGGTGGTGCACTCTGATAAAGCACAGGAATGTCGAAATAGAGGCAACAAAGAAGGTTATATAAATAAAATGTTCCAGTTTTTAAAAAAACTTAATATACTTGTATTGCACAAGTTAGGTACTAATTTCATCTATCTACTCACAAGCCTGCAAGAATTTCCATATTAAAATATTTTTTTCAGGATGTCATTAAAATTCATAGAGACCCTGAAATTGAATCGACCTCATTTTCAATCTCTATTCAGTCAGACGAAATCAGTGATACCATCCACCCAATTTTAAATGCTTATTTCATCGGATTCAAGAAAATCTTTCTGTTTTCAGTGCTGATATTTTTCATATCAATAATAAAAATAAATTGAGAAAAGCCTATACTAACTTACCCAAATGCACCAGCTCATGTCTCTTCAAGCAAGCCTTCTGCAGGAACATCCGGCCGCAAACTTCGCAAGCATGCGGTCGGTGGGCCGAGTGCACTCGCCTGTGACGGGCGAGTACTGACCGCGACGAGAACAGTTTCCCGCAGATGTCGCACCACGCCGTGCTTATCGTAGACTTTGCTGGCCTCCTATACACATGTTAATTTTGAAACTTCACGTGCATTTTGCATACTTTCGGACAAAAAGGGTTATTTCGAAACTACTGGCAGACCTCGGACACTGCATACAACTGCGGCAAGAGCCATACTATTATGACTACTATGATACGGTCGTGTACGCACACGCGTCAATGTATGTGTTACTCGTAGCGTTGATAATAATAATAATAATAATAAAGGCGTAGGGATGTGACGACCCCATCGCCCACTGGGTTCTCTTCCCAGTGCAGTCAGTCCCCGCAGGGCAGCTTGTGGCGAGCTGTTGGTGAGTGGCGACACCGCGGACCTGAGTGCTCCCAGGGGAGGTACCCGTCCCTCACCTCCGACCTTCAGCAGCCAAGGTCGGAGTGGACGCCGATGAGGGACAGGACCCCTACCTCTGGCTTGCCTTAGCCGGCCGGCCAGAGTGGAGTCGCAAGAGCTACATGCTCGAGGGTGGAAGTGTATTGCACGTAATGGCGTAATAACGGGGAAACCCGCTCACGAGGCAACTCGCGATGGCGAAACCGGAGCCGCACCTCTCGGCACCCTTAGCCGCTCATTCCAATGTTGCCCCTCTGTTGCCAAATGCGGCGACTATTTGGGGGGCCCATTCACTGAGTGGCGAGTCACCGCCTGCCACTAATAGTCAGTAATCATGATTATGGCAGGCGTCCAATTTCTATTGCAATAGCCCAGTTTAAATCCATCCAAACTTCATCACCATAACCCATTTATTCTTTTCACCTATTAGAAATAGTTCCTCCTCCTGCCGAGACCTGTTCATGGAAATGTCAACTATTGATATAGCCGAGAACTTGTTTTGGCAGGAGCACCACATGACATCAACTTCTCCAAAGGGCCTCTACGTGTTGGATCCATATCCCCGCGCAAGCCTCTCAAAGGACCGGGGTAACCCGTTAATCCCAAGCGGAGATACATAATAATAATAAATATCTTTATTCACGAAAAACATGGTATGTATATTGGTGTTACAATTTTCACATATTGGATCACATGTTTTGTCACATTTAATGACATGCGAATAATTAGGCTATTCATATTAAATTAAATCAAGCATAATTGAATTGAATTAATTAAACTTATAACACAAAATGTCATTGAATCCTTGAAATACATGCAATGTCAAAGAAATAAAAAAAATAATTAAAAAAAAAATTTATTATTTACCGTATCTGCGTCATAGTCGTCGCAGCGGCCGAGCGGCTGAAGCGACGCCATTGCATTATCTTGCTCTCGATTTTTACCCTAAATCTGCGCGTTGAGGTGCGGTATCTGTTTCGGGTGGGAGGTCGTGACTGTCCGTTATATTCATTGTACTATAATGTAAAAGAAAATATACTTACGGTGAAGAAACTGTGACTTTGGTCAAAGGGTCCTGTGGTTTACTAATGACCTTCTGTTGTTGTGTGCTGTTTTGGACCTCTGTTAACGTGTGCTGTAAAAATCTGCCATTTTCTACGTGGGACAATGTCACTTCATTGAAACTTGAAGGTGCATCTGTTGATTGCACCTGGAAAATAAATACACAATTTTGATCCATTTATTTAGATGACCAATACAGTACATGTACAGTCAGCTGCAAAAGTGCATGCTCAATTTTCGTCAGACGTCGCTCAACTCTTATGTACGTCTTTTTCTTGTTTTTTGACGGTTTCTCTTACCACCGAATTTCAAAGGCTTACTCGTATAATAACACATTTATTTTTTGAACAGATTAAAAAAAACTTTTTATTTTCGGTTTCTGGCACTGATATTTTTGATATGAATGACAAAAATAAATTGAGTAGCAGCCTATTGGATTAGTTTCTTTATTAGCATGGCTTATACCGTTAGTTCATCTTCTTCAACCAGCTCCAAAATGACCCTCTGCCCGTCTCCAGCCTCGAGTTCCACCTCTTGCAAGCTTCGATCCACTACTTCCAACATCTGTCCCTGCTGGTTCAGGATTCCAAGTCGGATGAGGATGCTCGACAGCAACAAGGACATGTCTGCCTCATTTGAACTGTTATTGCTTTGTGATTGACATGTTGTTGATATGTCTTGCATCTGTGGGCAAAAAAATATTTATAAAGTCTAAAATTCGCGCCAAACTTTGTCTCTGAAGTTGGCTGCGAGTAGTTATTTTTAGATAGAGATTGCGGGCGCGAGTCGGGAGGAAGTTGCTAAGCAACGCGGGCGTTGCTAGGCATATTCTTTTCCGATCTTTTGAAGTTGTTTTAACCCTTTATGGTATCGGAACTACGAAACCACCTTTTACCCGTTATCATGGTAATAATCAAGGGTCAGTTAAACTTGGAAAAATCCCTGTAGTATGGGTTCACTCCAATAGCCAATCGATCTTTTACACCCTGGAATCAAGAGTTTGCCTTGGTATCTTCTTCATCCAAATATACCTGAATTTTGTTTTCCACATTTTGTTGCAAAACTTCACCACTAAATGGATCTTGTTCCTGTAAATATAATAATTTATTTTAAAAAAAAAACGTGTGGCACTCGGAGATTGCCGCGGTAAAGCTATTGCATAGCATTTTTTATCAACTTATGCAATTATATTTATTTATTTAGAGCGCCTAACATTAACATCGCTAACGTGTGCAATATTTATTTCAATATTCGGAGTCATAATATTAGTTAACTATATACTATATATATAACTATATACTAATATTAGGTAACTTTATTATTATTTTGGTAAATAGCTACCCCACCTTTTGGAACAGAATATCGTTTGAATATTTATTTATAACATATAAAACATAAACCATGACCACTGGGGAAAACTAAACAAAAAATAAGCAATCTATCTAATAGGTGACATAAAAGCCCGCCGCCGCCTACTACTTTAGTACGAGTTTGTAGTTTGCTAACGTTTCTCGGCAACCGGCGACCGGCACAGCGGCGCGGCGTTGAAAGCCGTGCATCGTTTAACGTAGTTTCAGTTCGGCAAACTTCGCGGCACGATGTTTGTGTGCCTGCGAATATTGAAATAAATATTGCACGTAGTGAAACAAATAGTGCGACGTATGCGTGTATACTAGGTAGCTGCTAACTGCTCATAACTGATTCTATCTCTTTTAGACACGATGTACGTGTGAGTAGCGGGTGTTAGGTTTTATTTTCGTTACGAAATTTCTTGATTCGGTCGCCGCGCTCAAAGCCCGCGATAAAAGCTATGCAATAGCTTAATAATTATAATGAATTAACAAAATCAAAAGTTGCAATTTGGCATATGCCCAACAAGTAATGTGAGAAGTTTTAAACTTGTAATAAATTACACAGAATAAACTCTAAATATTATATTTTGCCACTTTGTTTTGTTGTGAGTTATATCTACTTTTCAATAACTCTGTTCTTCCTCTAAGCCTGTTTTTTCTAGTTGTATCCTCAGCTTATGCTCCAGAGCCTATGGTACATTGTAAGTCATGGTCCTTGTTTCAATGGCACTGGTTATTACAAAGGAGCGAATGCCGTACGACCTCATTACCCCTTTTTTACAGGGTAACCATATTACTATTAACATGACCGGGCTGGTGTGTTAGTGGCCAACACTGACAGATTTTTCTACAGTCTTAAGGCATATGATACAGCCTAACAACTGTCATCACCAACCAATGTCTTAACATGCCTTATGCATATACGAAATGGTGGATTAAAACATAAAAAGATAATTCATTCACCTGGCAAACTTGTTCGACTCTATCCAAACTGACATCGACCATCTCTAGTTGTTCATTCCCATTCAAGGCGAACACCAGTTGCTCCACACCATCACCATTTGGTAAGAGTAATCCCTCTTTTTGTTCATCATCATCTTTCTTTTTCAAATTCTTATTGGCTTCCTGTTCCTTCATCGCCATCACATGAGCCTTTAGCTTTAGATACGTAACTTCACATCTTTTCCGAAACCTGTAGCACCTTTCTAATTCTTTGTAACAATTTCGGCACATTATATTCGGAAGACAGTCTTCGCGCACCATCTGTAATTAACATTATTCTTGTTGTACCAATTTTTCTATAGAAAAATATAGTTACTTAATTATGTTAGAAAAAGTAACCAATAATAAATTTTTGATATGATTTGAAAAAAAAATTTGTGCTTAAAATGACATCCAGTGGCGAGTACTGGAAAGGTTAAAGCGGAAAATATAAAAATACTTTGTTCAGGTAGCTACGTACCGCAATTTTATTCATAGTTAAAAGGTTGCTTTTGCTAGTGTTTAATAATCAAGAGTGTGAAATTGTGTATTGTCTTGCCTATGTCAACAAGCTATACAATAAGCCGCTACATTTTTTTCCTGGCTTAACTTGTAGACACAAGCATAAGCATTAATAGAGTTTAGTAGTTTTTAGTACTTTATGGTAATTACATAAAAAAATTGTGATTCAACTTCTAGCTAGAAGATTGACACGTCCATAGTAGTTTTGTAACATAAATGAATAAAATATGTTTAAAAAATTAAATCATGAATAAAGTACCTCGAGTCCCACACATGTCATGATTCTCATGGGCAGTGCAGCACAAACATCAGAGCTGTCCGTGAAAATTGGTACAACTTCCTCACATTTTTCTAGGCACAGGCGGCACAATTCCTTTACTCCTTCTATCACTTTATGCTCAACTTTTTTACGTGAATAAGTCCGCATGACTACTTTCGTTTAGAATTGCTAGGTACTATAATATTTTTGTAAACACTCGAAAAGTGAAAGATTTGCTGTATAAACTTCAAGAGATTTGTTGCAGTTCGTAGGTCGTAACTAGGTATTTAACTTTGTTAGTAAAAATAAAGAAAATATAATCAATTTAATACACTGGTGATAATTAAATGAAATTGATTAGATCTAAAATTATGTACCTATCACAAAAAAAAAGAAATATTTTCTAATTCTGCCTGCTATTCGGTTGCGTTTTTTTGCATCGCATTTTAGTGTTGAGCTCGCTCGAATTCGATATTACTACTATCGATAGTTTGAAAGAAATCAATAAGATCGTTAGTAGCACGATATTATGGACTGTGTCTGTAACATAATATTGCGGAGCATACTATCAATGTTTTATTATTATTATTCTTTTATTCATATTTAGTCTATTTTGTACATTTTTAAATATTACATGTAAAAAAAAAAGAAAGAAAAAAGGAATACAACATTTAAAAATATACAAAAACGGGGCACCCATCGGCAGCGGAGTTAGACCCAAGCTGACGGTGGTCAGGGCTCCAGAGAAAGGAATCTCCTCACAATACGAGCCGTGTCCAAAAGTACTGCCCTCTGCATCTGTGCCTTGACCCAACTGCCAAGCGAGAGTCTCTCTAGATGACGGTCGAGACTCTTCGCTATTAACCCGTTCGTACTAACAACAATCGGAACAATTATCGTTGAGTCAACATGCCACATGGCGGTAACCTCGTGGGCCAAGTCCAAGTACTTACAAAGTTTTTCTTTCTCGGCTTTCACGAGGTTCTCGTCATGGGGGATGGTAACGTCAACAAGAATTGCACGGCGTGTCTCCCGGTCTACTATCACAATGTCAGGTCTATTGGCAACAATAGTCCTATCCGTGATAATAGACCGGTCCCAGTAGAGCGTGATATGACTATTCTCAAGAACTGGCGCAGGTGCGTACTTATAGTACGGTACCTCAGGGCCGACAAGGCCGTATTTAAGTGCAAGTTGCTGGTGTATAATCCTAGCTACTTGATTGTGTCTATGCAAATACTCGCCGTTAGCAAGATGAGAACATCCGGAAACAATATGCCTGAGTGACTCTCCGGGACGGTGGCATGCTCGACAAATGTCGACCGTACCATCCTTCAGGATATACTTCCGGTAGTTATTGGTCTTGATAACTTCCTCCATAATTGCACAAACAAAACCTTCGGTTTCCCCGAAGAGGTCACAGAAACGTAGCCAGGCCACCGACGCGAGCAAATCTACATCGGGCCCATGAAGGGCTCTGTAGAAGCGCCCATGTAGCTCCTTGCTCTTCCATACGTCCATGCGACTCTGAGTGGTTAGCACCTGTGGCGCGCGCCAGTTCCCGTTCGCTAAGGATAGCGGTGTTAGGCCATTGTCAACTGCTACCACGTCGCAATGCAACCCACTTTCACAGTTTAAGAAATATTCCCTGAGATTGCACACCTCCCGGTTGTGTAGGTTCTTGGCATTGAGAAAGCCACGACCCCCACACTTCCGGGGAATGTACAATCACATCACCGATGATCGTGGGTGATGCATGCGATACGTCGTTAGTAGTTTTCTGACCTTTACATCCAGCGCGTCGAGCTCAGTCTGAGTCCACCTTAATATGCCGAAGGTGTATATAAGTAAGGGCATAACCCAACCGTTGATAGCACGCACTTTATTGCCTCCTGACAAAAGACTTTTAAGCACTTTTCTCAGTCGACTAAAGAAACGTTCCGTCACTGATTGCTTTATGTCCCCATCAGATATACCTAGAGACTCCGGCATACCAAGGTATTTGTAGGTTTCAGTTTCAGAAAGGGATCTGAGAGTCAAAGTCTCGAAGAGTTGTAAGCTATCAGAGTTTACAACCCTACCCCGTTGTACGTGCATGACCGCACATTTGTCTACACCAAACTCCATACCTATTGCATCACTGAAAATTTTAGTAATTTTCAGTAATTCCAATAGGTCCGAGTTTTTTGCTGCAAACAGCTTGAGGTCATCCATGTACAACAGATGAGAAATAACCTCACCCCCTCTTCGAAGCCTCACACTTAGTCCTGAATCCCCTAACAGAGCGCTAAGTGGATTCAGAGCTAGGCAGAACCACAATGGGCTCAGACTGTCACCTTGGAAGATTCCGCGTTTTATCCTTATTTGGTCCATCGAACCAGAAGAAATCCTGCCTCCTGGCCTACAAAGGACTGTAGTCCACTGCCCCATGCATGAACCAAGAAAGGAGCACAGAGTTGCATCTACTTTATACAACTCCAGCACCCGTCTCAGCCATGAATGAGGCACCGAATCATAAGCCTTTTTGTAGTCAATCCAGGCGACAGAAAGATTTTTTTTGTTTCGGTGAACCTGTTGGCATACAGTCTTATCTATAAGGAGAAGCTCTTTAGTACCACGGGACCCAGCTCTACATCCATTCTGAGCGGTTGCCAAAATTTTATTTGCAATAATATGCTCAGAAATTTTTGATGTCAGAATGGATGTAAGGAGCTTATACATAGTTGGTAAACATGTAATGGGTCGGTAGTTTTTAGCTTCCGTGGTACTGCCACTTTTATAGAGCAGGAAGGTAATACCCGTTGTCATAAAAATTGGGAGAGAACCAACTTCGAGGGCATCCTGAAACTGCGCCGCTAAGACGGCATGTGATCGACAAAACCATTTCAGCCAAAAGTTGTGTAATCCGTCTGGGCCAGGAGTTTTCCAATTACTCACGGAACGGATTGCACAACCTATGTCCTGATAGTCTATATTTACTGATGACATGGCTTCAATCGGGGCACATGCCCCCACAACCGCACCCATCCAAGAGCCCTCTGTGTGATCGACAGGCACCGACCAAATGTTTCGCCAGAAACTAGACGTAGCCTCCTCACTTGGCAACTGCCCATCAATCACACTGCTAGATCTCTCCCAATTTCGGTATAACTTCCTTTGATCACATTCGAAAATGCGATTTTTGCGGAATCTATCAGTCCGCTCCCTATAACGTCGTATACGATTTGCCCATGCCCAAATCTTCTGCTTCAGGAAGTCTATGCGCTCTGTAACCCAATGCATATAATCCTGGGATCGAATATTGGTACCAGAAAATGCTTGGTGTACAAAGTAAATAACCCGTGGGCGTTGATTACCCGAACTGAAGCAGAACAGTTTACCTATGAGGGTTCTAGCCTTGGCGATACGACGTTCAATTCTCAGCTGCCATTCAGGTACATCAACCGCCTGCCGCGGGCCCCGATCAGATTCTGGGAATCTAACCCGAGCCAAGCGGCAGGCAGCTATGGCTGCGCAATAGAGAATAGAGTGTGTATCAGCCAGGTCTTGACTAGACTCTAAATATGAATCCAGCAAGTTGTCCAGGTCCCCCACAAGCACAATGTTTTGTTTGTGCATAGGCAAACGTGGTAGACGAGGTCTTTGTGTTATTGGAACGGACCGATATTCACGAATCGCATCTTCCAATGCGCTCCTCAACTGCTCATTATTCTGAGTAGTACTTACGCTAATATTCTCACAATCATTTTGCACAGGCAAACCATCTGCCTGCGACGGTGACGAATCATGTAGATTCGACATCATTGCAGGATCTCGTTGGGTCTGTCTTGACACAATGATTGCAGGAGCAGGTTGCGCTTCCCGACGTAGCCGCTCAAGTGTAGGTGTGTCCAACATTCGACAACGTTGGATAGCCCTCACTTGATCCGAGAGACGTTGTGCCGAAACGGTGACAGATGGTTCAAACACCTGAAACAGAGACAGCATCCGAACACGATACGCACTGCGATGAGTCCCCCCTTCAGTAGCCCCAAAGTAGGCGCGCATGACGTTTTCATTCATAGAGGTAGTCCACGTCATGCGTCGCACTACACCACCGGCAGCGGGGGCCTGTCGCGGGGCAGGGTGCCCTGTAGGTCCCAAGCCGGCCGGTCGTGGGGGCCGCCCTCTACGTCGCACAGGTCTCGGCGGCGACGGGGGCGGCGGCGACCCGTCCTCGTCACTCGACACTGTGGAGGTCGGAGGTGTGGCATACTGCTCCTCCGACGACGTGGAGCTGGACGAGGCGGGTGGTGGTGGTGGGTGTGCGTCTTGTGCTGTCCTTCTGCTTCTTGATTTAGTCGTAACCATTTTATTTTATTTCTCTCCATATTTCCATTAACTTGATATTTTTCATTATGACATGACAAGATGTCATTTTGGTTGCTCGCAATATTCTTATTTTTGTAAAATCGAGTCTATATTTTGTGGAATAGTGGTTTTATGTATTTCTCATTATATTTTGATATTGATTGATATAAATTAATGTATATTAAAATGAAACTGGGGGAAAAAACAATAAAATAAAATATTTACAAAATTTTAGATGTTGACGTTGTCAAGGACCAGAGAGTTTTTTCTTATTATTATTTTTGGTTTTCAAGGTTTGATACTATCTATAGTATTGTTCTATCAATAATATTGCACCGAAACTGATATCGATAATACGGATTTTTCGATTTAAACTTGTAGGTAAGTAATGTATCTTGTCGACTTTCAAATATCAATCGACTACTATTATATGGGGAAAAGAAGCTAAAGCCGTGTATTGCAGGCCTGTATTGTAACGCGTCAATAGTATTATACTATCGATACCATGTATGATATCTATAGGGAGTTATTGGCATCAATATTTTTACATGGGATGCTAAACACGAATGTTTATATCGACAGTTTAATACTTTCAATGGTATGGCTAGTTTCAAGTCAAAAGTTTAGATACATGTACAGACACAGGCCAATATGCAATAGATACGAGAAATGGGGTAGGTACGGCTCGCTGTCCAACCTGACTTTGACAATTGACACTGACATACATATTTTTAATACCTTAGTAATTTTTGCTTCTTGCAGTTCGAGATGGCCATTATAGCTGCGTGACGTCATCACTATAAAATCTTAAAAATTAAATAACAAAATAAATATAATTTTAAGAATTTTTTCGTTTAAATTGTATCTTCAAAATAGTCTTTTCTCCACTGTACACAATTTATTCTTTAGTTGACTAGCCAATTGTATCGACACTATTTATACGTTAGTGGTAACAATATAGACATGTTGAACAGTTAAACTATCGATAGTGAAACTAACAATGGTTATGCGCCACTAAGGATCGTTATTATGTATGTCATTGTCATCTATGATGTCAATGTCAACAAATTCAATAGGTTATTTTTTTATAATGTGTTTTACGGCTGTTTACGGCCATAGACACAAATCCTTCATGGCCCTTTATAATTTTTCTATATTCTTCAAAGTTCTACTTACTAGTCAAGTTGCTTCAAGTCGATACTTAGAAGTCTAGTCAAGTCAAGGCTAGGTATAAGAATCAGACTAAGCAAGTGATTGAAAAACTGCACTTAGCAATTTCTAGAAGTAACAATGCAAGAAATAAGAAAATCATATAAATCAAACATTGTATCCCTTGGTGTACTACGAAATCACCTCACCTAACGACCATTATTATTTTTGGATTAACTTATTTGGATTTTTCCCTAGTAAGACTGGAGCCCTATTTTTTAAAAGTATGATTCACGAAAATCCGGTGTGTCGAATGATTTAACCAGTGAGTCGAACTATTCTCATTCGTAAGTAAGTACTTATTTATTTATTAACTCTTTAATGCACACTACAGTAAGTAGCAGTTAAAAGTTACAACAAACAAAGAACCAGTTTTGCGTGAGTCGTATTCACTATCATGCGCGCGCTGGCAGATCGCTGGGACTCGCCGATGCTAGCTTGGTGGATACGGCTGCATGCAGTTGTGTAGACATTTTGCTGGCAGCGGTGGGTGCTATTTTTTTTTATTGGATGAGTTGTATGTTACCTATGTCTTGTGTTACTTGTGTAAACTACTAACTTAGTTTTAAGGCCTATTATTGTTACTTACATCTCTTATGGATCCAGTTATCTGAAATAAATGACTTATTTATTTATTATTAAAAATAGAGCTCCAGTCTTACTTGGATAAATCTCATTCAGTATGGGATTAACTCCAATGGTCAGTCAATATTTAACATCCTGTATCAGGGGGTCAATCAAAATTACTTTCCTTTCTTAAAGGGGCCGATTGACCCCATAAAGGGTCAATCGACTCAGTTTGCACTTGATATCTTCTTCGTCCAAGCATGTTTCCCAGAGTTGGCTTGTAAACTTTTTCATGAAAATGTCTAATTCGTAAACCATTTCGAGGAATAGGCTTAGGGAACAGATTACATTAATCAGATCTTTAGATAAGCAAGTATATTTAATTCTTTAATCGCAGACAACCCAATGACTTTAATTTTTTAGCAAGGTTAACGTATGACGTAGCCGGATAACTTCCGGCTATTCACATTTAATTTTTAGGTTGGCAGCACAGGGTTGTAAATAAATATTTTTTGTTTGGTAGCGCTAATTAGGCGCTTCACGTACTTGTCACCCATGTCAAATGTCATCTCTGTTCAAGTAAACTTAACCCATAATTGGCTAGTAAACTTTTTCATGAAAATGTCTAATTCGTAAACCATTTCGAGGAATAGGCTTAAGGAACAGATTACATTAATCAGATCTTTAGATAAGCAAGTATTTTTAAAGAAAATCGCAGAAAACCCAATGACTTTCATTTTTTAGCAAAGTTAACGTATGACGTAGCCGGATAACTTCCGGCTAATTTTTTAGGTTGGTAGCACAGGGTAGTGAATAAATATTTTTTGTTTGGTAGCGCTAATTAGGCGCTTCACGTAGGTACTTGTCACCCATGTCAAATGTCATCTCTGTTCAAGTAAACATAACTCATATTTATCCTAACTACATCTTCATTACATTCATTCATATTCATACATTATAATGAAGAATCGGTGTCCAATTATTGAAAAATCAGATGTCAACGGATGAAGGGACGGCAGTAAAGTCTAATAAACAGGCCAATATGCAATAGATACGAGAAATGGGGTAGATACCATATTTTTAATACCTTAGTAATTTTTGCTTTCTTGCAGTTCGAGATGGCCATTATAGTTGCGTGACGTCATCACTATAAAATCTTTAAAATTAAATAACAAAATAAATATAATTTTAAGAATTTTTTCGTTTAAATTGTGTCTCCCAAATAGTCTATTCTATCAATAAATTATATAAAATACACAATTTATTTTTTAGTTGACTAGCCAATTAACCTAACATCTTCATTACATTCATTCATACATTATAATGAAGAATCGGTGTCCAATTATTGAAAAATCAGATGACAACGGATGAAGAGACGGCAGTAAGTCCAATAAACAGGCCAATATGCAATAGATACGAGATATGGGGTAGGTACCTTGATATTTGGCGATTTTAAACAAACAAGAAACCAACTCGCGGCTCGCGGTCCATCCTGACTTTGACATTTGACACTAACATACATATTTTTTAATACCTTAGTAATTTTTGCTTTCTTGCAGTTCGAAATGGCCATTAAAGCTGCTTGACGTCATCACTATAAAATCTTTCAAATAAAATAACAAAATAAAAATAATTTTAAAATTTTTTTTCGTTTAAATTGTATCTCCGAAATAGTCTATTCTATCAATAAAATATATAAAATACACAATTTTTTTTAGTTGACTAGCCAATTCAATAATCCCCAAGAATTCAGTCGAAGAGGTTCTCCGCAGAAAGAAATATCTCTTTTATTGGAACACCTGAGTGTCAATTCTCTTATTTTACATAGTGAACAATTGTATCGTACATTATTGGATCGCTATGGCAATTTTTGACGTTTCTGGTATTCTGTTACTAACTTTATGTCGCTGTGCATCAGACGAATACCGTAAAAAGTCTATTTTTTCGTCGCGCAGTTAGCCTTATTGTACACGGAATACTAGCATGAAAAAAATATGAAATACAGTACAAAGATCAAAATAAATCATTACATCGAATTATTTAAAAAAAAGTATTTAAAACCTAGCAAAATAAAATAGCAAAAGAGCTATATCCAGAAAAAGTTTCGTCGCGAATTACTTGATATTTTCAGCGAAAACTACCAACTTTTTTGCGTCTATAAAAAGTATAACTTAATGAGCAAGAGGGATACCTAAAAACATACAATATTTGGTAATAATTATTGAATTAAAACTGAAAAAAAAAAACAACAGAAATGGCAGACACGGGTTTAAAACTGAGACTGGTGACAGGCCAACCGGTATTGCCACTTTCAACCTTATTACGTGTACGTAATATTATCAAATATCGCGATATCAAATACCAAAGGGTTATGTGGTACAGATTCTATTGGCATGCCATTGAACGGGAACTGGAAAATTTTGCTAATCAAAAAATCATCAAAATCGTCATTTTTTCAATAGTCTACTATTACTAATAGTATAGTACTCTGTTATTTATTATATTTATATTTTTTGAACTGTTACCATTCAATCACATTAAATTGAGTTTCAAAATTGTGTTAGCAGAATACTAATATTGAGCAAATGAAAAATGCATCGTAATAGACTAGTTTCCTAATAAAAAATATAATTAGTCCGTCAGTTAGGTAATCACAAAATATTGGAGACGTATTTTTTCTTTTGAAAATTAAACAAAGAATGGTAAAGACATCGAGATATATGTACTAACGTACTAGAGAAGCTACGTAGAACATTTGCATTGTTCCATTTTGTTAATTTATCATTTTAGCCGCTGCAGCGCTGAAACAATAATTCATCTTAAAACATCATTCAAAAATGCAGCGCTACATTTGCTACAAACGTGTATTTTTTTCTAAGATGTCTGCCCCTATAGATCATGGCAGGTACGGTACAGAATGGACAATGTAGGTATTTTACCTATGTGGTTCCAAAATAATAAAAAAAGACAAATTGCTTTTTGTGATTACTTTTATTTATTTCCTTTAATAATAAAACGATGTGAGTTTAGTTATGTTTTGTCTATTTGAAGTGGTGTAAGTTTTTTTTGCAAATGTGAGACCATTTTTGTTTGGAGTTTATTAAGATTTATCAGAAACTGGCAATTTATTTTCTATCCATCTTGGTTAAATAACAATCTCTTATTTACAAATCATATTATATAGGTATATTTTACAATTACGCTGCCTACGCCTATAGTTAATAATTAAGTCGTTTTTGAAGTTACTGAAACACATTGAACCCTCTATTTATAAAACTACTAAACCGATTTTGATGAATACATATATGCTAAGAAAAACATTCATAAAAATAAGGTACTTAAAAAAACAAAAATGTACAATTTAAATTAGTATTAGAAGTACCTATATTAACTAGGAACATGTTAGATAAATACAGTTTTCATTATCGGACTAACTTTGTCTTTAGTACCTAATTAGTTTTCTCTTTTTATCACATAACATTTATATTAACTAACTCTTGGCATTATATCAGTCAAACTAATCTACCTACGACCTACATACATTTCACTGTGTATTAGTTAGAGTATGACGAATAATTTAAAATGGCGCGGCAATTATATTGGTCGTATTTACATTTAAAACAGTGAAATTAGATTACTTACCGATGAAAAGTTTTTCTTTTGCACTTTACGGCGTGCCTTGAATTATTGCTACAATACCTCAACACACATTAAGGCATTTTTTAAAGATTTTCACAGTAAATTAAACTATTTTAATACGGTTTTATCGCGTTTTTGGAGCACGGCGGGAGCGATGGTGTTATGCTCGACCGCCGCAAAGGAAAGTACTTCCCGCCAGGCGAGGTGTTATGCCTGGGGAACCGCGGCTCCGACGGTGTTCTGTCGGAGGTTGTATATATGCTCCAATTCTTTAGAAACTCTGATATCGCGTTTCAGTCCGCCGTACTAATTAGGCTTCTTGTATGGCAATTTCGAATTAGTCGCTTTAAGCGCCATCTGTTGCGTTGTGTTGTAACTTTTTACTGTGCGATTGTGTTGCCACACGTTTATTACTTAAATATTTACACCTGACGTTTCAAACTCTTTACAGCGTTCATGGTCGCAGGCAAACTAAGTTAACATTTGTCTTTGATGTCATAAGATTACAAACATCTCGAGCGCGCGAGACCAATTATTAATCTATGATTACAAACTACCGCCTGAAATTTTTATTGGGAACTATTCCGATTCACGCAGTATTGGCTCACAGTATCTAAGGGTCTTGCAGTCTGCTTCCGAATTTGCGATTTTATTAAGTTAATGACTGGGTCCCAAGCTGGCGGTACCTGCCATCCATCCTCTCTATTGAAATTAGGATGTTTTTTAATTTCAATAGCTTTACGTAACATCCTTGACTTGAGGATTATCAAAACGCATATAGTGGTTGGGTTTGTCTAGAGCATGTTCACATACTGCAGACTTGGTTGAGCGTCTATTTTTCATGTCAGCAATATGTTCTTTTATACGAGTATTAATGCTTCTCTTTGTTTGCCCAATGTATGATAAACCACAGTGGTTGAGCGGATAGACTCGCTACACCTGTAATAAGTACCACTTCTATCAATGTACTGGCCATCTGTTTGGATGCCAATAAAAACTTGTTTGATTTCCGAATTAAAGAATGATGGCCGTCTCGCTGTTCCTTTTACACTTTAGGCTTCTTGGCTTGTTGAAAGGAGACAGTGAATCTGGGGCTGGCTGAAGTTTCCCGTCAGCTCCCTTCATTCCTTCTGAATCTTTTTTCCCCATAAGCTGTTTCTTTCGCTGCTGCTCCTTATTCCCAATAACTAAACTTAATTGCTTGTGTGAATTAGTGATTTAGAGGCCGCTACTAGGAATCAGTTAAGTGTGGACTCCTGCTGTCACCTGGACACTCGCAGCGAAGACGTCTCCTCGCCGGTCTCGGAGTAAGCTGTTCTCTGGAAGGCAGGTCAGTTTGTCTTTTGTTGTAGACTGAACAGTGTAGTTTAAAACGCCAGCAGGATTTATTTCGGAAATTGGTCCGTCCGCCCACACGGGGTAACTAGGAGCTATGCTCGCCTAGGATGGGCTATTCTACAGGCGCATCCACACAGTCACAGTCAATTTTATAAACTCCAGCATCTTGCAATAGGATATTGGATTTTAAAGGTCTCAAAAATTGGTTTATTTTCTTATGCGGCTTGTAATAGGTCTTGATTGAAGCTCGCCTAAGTATGTTACCAATCTTGTCCGTGACTCCCTTTATGTATGGTAAGATGGCAGGAAAATGATCAACTGTGTGCGGCTTGGGTCGACTTCTGTGACATATGTGTGGGAGGCTGAGATTGTTGCTTCTTAAGACAGACTTGACTCGGTGAAGCTCCTCCTTAAGATGGTGGGTGTCACAGATGCCGTGTGCTCTCTGTAACAAAGATTTGCCTACGGTAGCTAACTGACATGGATGATGGTGAGATTTACCGTTGAGATATTTGTCTGTGTGGGTGGGCTTTCTGTACACAGTGTGACTGATACTATTGTCAAGAAACTAGTTATTAAAACATCAAGAAAGGCTAATGAATTATTGATCTCAGGTTCCATAGTGAATTTAATTTTACTATTAATGGAATTTAAATGATCTAATAAAACAGAGACTTGAGTTTTGGGGAGTACAACAAAAGTATCATCTACGTACCGTTTGAACATCTTCGGCATAGCCAGGGTGCTTGAAAGAGCCTTCTCCTCAAGGACTTCCACGAAAATGTCGGCAACAATGGAAGAGACTGGAGACCCCATAGCTACACCGTCAATTTGCATGTAGAATTTGTTTTCCCAGAAGAGATAGCCTGATGTTAAGCAATGCTCAAGTAACTCTGCATACTATTAAAATTACTGCGTATTAAAATAGTTTAATTTAATGAATAACAATCGCGAAAACATAAGAAATCATTATGATTTTTACAGTGTTTTTGATTTTTAATTGTCGGAAGCACAAGGCCCGAAACAACTAGCAAGCGACTAAGTGAGTTATGGCGCGTTCACCGCAGTTGAACGGGACGAAGTAAGGACGTGCGGTGTCTTCTCTAGTACGTTAGTACAATACATGTATTTATCTCGATGGGTAAAGACATGGTGCGTTAAAGTTCCGTATGATGTCACAGTGTGCTACACTTTTTCGCAATATGTGACGTCACGAACCCTAAACTTCGGTACGTTATATCTTCATAATTTATCTCTCAATTGATAAAAGAAAAAACACGTCACTAATATATTTTGATTCCCTAAATGGTAGACTAATTTTTATTTTAATGTTAGTCTTTTGACCCCCGGAGACTAGCCTATTGAGTCGTAATTGAATATCTGTTGCGTGCTCTTTTAAAGTTTTTTAGCGGAATTGACACCCTGTCGCTCCGTTTTTTAAATGTATGACATAAATTTTGAATGATTTTCGTTCAATATCGAACAAAATCCTTCGTTAACAAACGAATATCATTCGCCTCGCCGATGTTGCGTCACACTTTTCAAAAAAAACGAGCCCCCTAGTTCCATTCATAGAGATTATATATCCTTCTGCCACCAATTACTGGTGCTGGTGGGTATACATTTTAATAAAGTAATTTTGAATAGAAAATTAAGTAGACATATGGACAATAACTTATTAGTAGCAAGTTATAGATATTAGGTAATTACTTACTTTGGTACATGTTAATTTGACTTGCTATCTGGCAATTACATAACCTCTTAAATATATTATGGACGTATTAAGGAAGTAAATAGATGTTTACTTATTAGTTAAATTCAAAGGGCAGATACCTTTTAATAAATTTGTAGATTAAGATTTTCCATACAAATTAGGTAGATTAATTCCTTAAAAATGTAATATAGAGTATTTGTATTGTATTGTATGGCTCGAATAGCGGCTCTCAATCCCCAACAATTTTTTTTTATTTCACACATTTTTTATACCTAAAACGGAGGGTTTTTTGAAAAGTCTAATGTTTTATGAAAACAGTAACCTCTCCTTACACTAATATTATCTATTCGGGGCATATTTTTTGATGTCGTTGTCCGTTGTATAGGTAAGTAATCTTATGATTTAAAAAAAATGAATGAATATTTTTCGAAGTAACACAACTGATAGTCCGACACTGTTTTAAGTAACAATTTCTATTTTACAATTTGTAATGATGGCAATTTGACATAACTGATTGCTGTTCCAATACAATTTCAAAAAATGATTCAGGACGTTAAGTTTTCTTATGATGTTGTTTTGTTCATCTATTATAGGCGTTGTAACGGAAGTCAGACAGCGGTCTCGCCATTGTAAAGCAGCTAAATCTAAAGTAGGTATCTGATCATTGGAATACTTACCTGAGTGCGAAAACCGAACTCGATGTTTCGAGTTTTCTTACATGGAAAACATTTCTTCGATACTTTTGTACTGCGAGGTGTTGATAAATCGACGACTTCTAGGTGCGATGTTTCGTTACATCGAAAAACTATAGTGTGAACGATTTTACTGCGCATATATCATACTGCGAAGGCTCGGTCTGTCGACTTTATGGTACTGCGATTTTGTGTTACTTAGAAAAAATTAATCAAACAAACCTGCGGCGATAACCAAGTACTTATATTTAATTTCTTTATAATAAAAATTTGTTGTGTATTATCCCATAACACAAGTTTAGAACTTGCTTTAGGGCTAGCTCAATCTGTGTGATTTGTCCATGAATATTTATTATTTTATAACAAACAAAATTTAAAACTACCTACAATCACACAAAGTAAAGTACCTCTATCTATCTATACATTTAATAAAACTGTAGCCGGGACGAATTTGACAATGAATATTTTTTGGAAATTTTTAATGCACAAGACATAGTAGTGGACATAGATGACAAATCATATTTTATTGGAATTTTTGTCTGTCTGTCTATGCACGTATCACAAGAAAACTACTGAACAGATTGACTTGAAATGTAGCATGAACCTACCTCATACATTGGATCAACATATGAAGTACAATTTATCTCAGAAAAATATACGGATTCCGAGGGATAAGCAAAAATTGTTCTACGAGAAGAAAAACTACATCAATATGTTACTTGCTATGGTTAACATATTCCCTGATAGAATAAAAACAGTGTTCCAGTAACCATTTTGTCAAGTTTGATTTGAAGCAAATTGTATATTTGAATACTCATATTACAAACATTACGCTTGTAGATATCTTTGTGGTAAAAGGGTTGATACAATCTGTTCATAATTATAGAACGAGCCTGTCTAGAACTGATTTCGCTTCTCGTAACCCAATACTGCGGGTGAGATTCAACAAAAATACATATATCTCTTATACATAGACTAGGCAAAGGTAGAATTTTGAGTTGTTTAAACAGGAGTCTACAGATGTCGTCTATCCAAGCGTTACAAATAGCTCGGATACATTTTTTTTCAACTTCACAGACTCTGTGTCAATCTCAACAGAATTACCCCACATAATAAGGCCATAGCTAAGAATAAATGATACATAACCATGGTATACGGGTATTGCAGCTTCCCTTGAGACGGGTCGTCATAATCGTTTTAAAGCAAACACAACACGATTTAGTTTGTTACACACTTCGTTGATATGTGCCTTCCAGTTCAAATGATCATCAACTGTGATACCCAAAAACTTTAATGTATTTACCTTTATAATTATTTTGACCTTATCAATTTTATTGTTATCATAACTTACGACAAGTGGCAACTGGTTCGAATTATAGGAAGAAAATTGCACGAAGTTAATTTTATTTAGATTCGCACTTGATCATTTGCCGTCATCTAGTCTACAATGGCAATTAGGGCTTTATTTACAATGGCTTCATAAGCATTCTTGTCCTCGCATTTAATATTTAATGTTGTGTCATCTGCAAAAAGGATTGTGTGATGTCTCACAGAATTTGGAAGATCATTTATATAAATCTATACATATAAATAAAATTGGAGTGTCTATTTGTAATATTGAAATAACCGTTTTTTACTACATGCATATGAATATATATACGGTACATGCACCAAAATAACATTTTTACAATGTTTGTCTGTCTGTTTGTTCCGACTAATGTCTAAAATGGTTGGACCGATTTTGACGGAAGTTTTATTGGCCGGTAGCTGATGTAATAAGGAGTAACTTAGGCTACGTTTATTTTAGAAAAAAAAAATTTATTTTAGCAAAATAAAGTAATGTTGCAATGTCCAAGTACTGTCCAGTATCGCGCGCAGCTCACGCGCATGCCACCACATAAAAAAAACTAGGCGGAACGAAGTTCGCCGGGTCAGCTAGTCAAAAATAAAATTGGTCCAAGAACACTGTCGTATTGCAATTTTTCAAATTCGACCTGTAAGTGTGCTTAAGAGGAATTTTATTCGTCTCTTGAATTTTTGTTACTTTGCTACATTGTGTCCGATCCCTATAATAGCTACTTATCCAATTATGTACTTCACCACGTATACCGAAATAATACAATTTGGCTAAATGCTTATCATGTAATTTTGTAATAAGTAAAACTTACAATAAAATTGGCGATCGCCAAACAGGTCATAGCAGAATACCAGTGCTTTGCTCGCCATTATAGTAAGCAAAGATTTACACCGAGCTAATGACCTTTTTGACCTACTGCTGCAATACACACACGTTGTTATTTGCGTTGTATTTGTTAGTTATAATAATTATTATTTTTATTGTAATGTGTGTGTGTTTTAGTAATCAAATAAAGAATTCATTCATTCATGATCTACAAGATCAAAAGCCATGGTTATGTTAAGAAAAGTTGCCATTACAGGCCTAGGCGTATTGTCATTATCTGTTTCAGTTATCGCTTTAACAAGAGAAGCAAGCAAGCGACGTGGAACTCTTTTTACAAAAACCAGTCTGATACAAAATGGTTTCTCAAATAGGTAAAGTAATTGTTCTTAAGTTTGTTTAGTCTATTTTATCATCTAGTTTGAATAATGGCCTGACAATGCATATTTTTAATTTATCAGGAAATATACTCTGACTAAAAGGCAAATTAATAATATGAGCAAGCACAAAACTAATATGTGAAGCACATAATTTTACAATCCTGGTTGAAATGTTGCCGTAACCGTAACATTGACTTTTTTTAGAAGTTTTGATAAACAAGGTATTAGCTTTCACTGATAGTTCTGTGGCATTGAATGGATAAGTACACCTCCGTTTAAATTTAACACTTTCGTTGCAAACAGGATTTCTAAAATAATAGAAAGTTCTTCCGGGCTGAAATGGTGACACCATGACATGTTAATGGCACTGATAACCCTAATGATTTCTTATGTTTTCGCGATAGTATCAGTCACACTGTGTACAGAAAGCCCACCCACACAGACAAATATCTCAATGGTAAATCTCACCATCATCCATGTCAGTTAGCTACCGTAAGCAAATCTTTGTTACAGAGAGCACACGGCATCTGTGACACCCACCATCTTAAGGAGGAGCTTCACCGAGTCGCACACGGCATCTGTGATACCCACCATCTTAAGGAGGAGCTTCACCGAGTCAAGTCTGTCTTAAGAAGCAACAATCTCAGCCTCCCACACATATGTCACAGAAGTCGACCCAAGCCACACACAGTTGATCGTTTTCCTGCCATCTTACCATACATAAAGGGAGTCACGGACAAGATTGGTAACATACTTAGGCGAGCTTCAATCAAGACCTATTACAAGCCGCATAAGAAAATAAACCAATTTTTAAGACCTGTAAAATCCAATATCCCATTGCAAGATGCTGGAGTTTATAAAATTGACTGTGACTGAGGTTTATCATAGATTGGGCAAACAAAGAGAGGCATTAATACTCGTATAAAAGAACATATTGCTGACATGAAAAATAGACGCTCAACCAAGTCTGCAGTCTGTGAACATGCTCTAGACAAACCCAACCACTATATGCGTTTTGATAATCCTCAAGTCCTTGCAAAGGAAAACAGATTCATTCCAAGGATGTTACGTGAAGCTATTGAAATTAAAAAACATCCTAATTTCAATAGAGAGGATGGATGGCAGGTACCGCCAGCTTGGGACCCAGTCATTAACTTAATAAAATCGCAAACTCGGAAGCAGACTGCAAGACCCTTAGATACTGTGAGCCAATACTGCGTGAATCGGAATAGTAGTTCCCAATAAAAATTTCAGGCGGTAGTTTGTAATCTTATGACATCAAAGACAAATGTTAACTTAGTCTGCCTGCGACCATGAACGCTGTAAAGTGTTTGAAACGTCAGGTGTAAATAAATAAGTAATAAACGCGATAAAACCGTATTAAAATAGTTTAATTTACTGATAACCCTGTTGATGTGTGTTCTCGTGGCACCACTCCATCGCAACTATTGCAAATCGCTCAGTGGGTCTGTGGAGCGCAGTGGTTGTACGAATCTCAGCACCCTTCATGTGTGATCTATTGATGATTTTAAAGGTAAACCACTAAAGCTTAAGCCTATTAAAGAACACGCGTTATTAAGTGAAGATTCTAACCAGAATATAGAGTTTGATGAAGTAATACCTACTCAAGTTTTTAAATTATAATAAACTTTTGCGTGTATTCGCTTGGTGCCTTATATTACTAATAAAATAAAATCAAGAACTCCCCGGGGTGAAGTAAGATCAAGAAATCGCCCAAGGCTGTAAGTTTTTATCCCCTTTCTTTAGTCGACTTAGGTCAGGTTGCCTATATTTTGATCATGACTCAAATACTCTGAAATGATTAAGTCGAAGGATTTATCACTGATTTGTGAGAAATAAAACCACTAGATATATACCCAAAATGACGTTAATTTATTGAATGATACTTATCTATAAAAAAATAATTGAGGCACGTGTAATGAAAGCCCTGAGCGGGCATTTTGCCTGACCTACATTACTTTCTTATGTTCGAATAATCGTAGAATCTGCTTACAGTAAATCTGTACAAACAAATTGCCAAACTTTCAATGCGGTATAAAAAAATAAGTCTTCATTATATGAATTTATATGTCAATTAATTAACAAGAATTATAAACAAAAGATCGCAGTACCAAAGAGTCGACAGAACAAGCCTTCGCAGTATCATATGTGAGCAGTAAAATCGTACACACAATAGTTTTTCGATGTAACGAAACATCGCACTTAGAAGGCGTCGATTTATCAACACCTCGCAGTACAAAAGTATCGTAGAAATGTTTTCGATATAAGAAAACTCGATGTTTCGGTTTTCGCACTCAGGTAGGTATCCCGATAAAATCATGCCTTGGACGAAGGTAATGTTTGTTACTGTTCATCATTTTTATTCGTATGTTGTTTAAAAACATTTTACCTTTGTTGTTGCAAGCTACGATTTAGAACTAAAAGTAAAGTTTATCATCGATGGCACAAACCATAATTAATGTAATTGATCTAGGAGTCTAAGAAATCTACTTTTGAAGTATATTAGATCTAGCGTTTAGATACAGTAATTTTTTATTTTTATTTTGAGATGAAAGCTTTGATTTCGCTTTGTGTTGATCTTTTCAAAACGAAAAGGTAGTAATTCTCTAATAAAGATCTTGAAAATTACCTTATTAATAATTCTTGTACTTGAGGTACGAAAACTTTACCTCCTAAAGCTCCTAATTAAGGGCCACTTATTAAAAATAATTGTTGTTGCGTTTAATTACATCAAGGAACCATACCTAATACCCTTTCGCATTCCGCAAGAGTCCGGGGCACTACCTACACCTACAACTTCATTTACTAAAGAATTAACAAATATGGAAGTAGATACGCTACAAGAAAAAGTAAAAACCACCAAAACTGTTCAATATTTTGAATTAATCTACAAATACGTGTACTTAGTCGGGTGGCCGAATTTCTTGACAACAAAACCTGATGTGCCGGCGATATTCATAAAATATCACGGTATTTTAACGATATTTTTAGACATATGTTGCTACTCTGTGATTGTTCTACAAATTTCAGCATTTTTCACACAGAAAAATTTGACGGAGAAGCAAAAGTCTATCAGAGATTTATTTACTTTGGCGCAGTTTTTCCTGAGCGCTTACGGTACAATTTTGACGTTTTATCAGAAAAATGTAAGGTCATTAACTTATTGTTTTACTGTTGAACTGAAAAAGTATTACAATGATGAAGCTATAGAGGCGGACATGATCAAGAAGGCTCGCCTACATTCGACAACATGTTGCATCGTGTGTTACTCTTGCATTGTTAACTATGGGTTGGATGGACTGATGCAATGTTTCGTATATGAAGGTAATTCGTAGATACAATCATTTCAAACACACCGTACCGAAATACCCAAGATAGTAGTAGTAGGCACTTATCACTATTTAAATGGATTTCAAACATTCTGCGGTAAAAGAAATCCTACTCAAATTTTTTACCATGCGGTTTTACTAACGCAAGTAAGTCATGCCTGACAGATAGCACAATAGATATTATTAGTACTATAATTAATTCTACTAGAGATAGTAAGGTAACTAAATTCCATACAAAATATTAAAGCAGCCGCTATCTCACAGTAGAGGTCATAGAAATGTAGTAACATTCCTATGGATTTTTAACCTAAGCACCACTTGGAGTGAAAAAAATATTGTCGAGTGAGTGTTATTTAGATAAATATGAATTTCAGGTAAATTCATCACCGTGATCACAGGCTGGCCCGACGTGAACGACGATTCGGCAACAGCCGGTTATTTCCGAGTCATTGCCTACGTAATGTGGACAATCCTCACCTTCCGAGTTTTATTTACCTATGTGATTATCATCTCAACCCTCGTATGCCTGGGGTTTCAGTACAAAAACCTACAAAGCTATTTTAAAAGCTTGAATGAAATATTTGTGAATGATCAGTTGACGTTAAAGGAAAAAGAAGAGAAGTATGAAAACGGGTTGAAATTGGGAATCAATATGCATGCGCGTACTGTTTGGTAAACACATATTTACTCTACTTTAAAAAAAAATCATTCTTTTGTCTTTTCACTCACTTACTCACTTAACGCATTACCAGTGCAAGCTCAGCTGGCCCCCAATGAGCTCAAGGTCAATTTAACTATATTTTCTTTCCCCCCTTGCACAGTCTTTGGCATCCTCGGCAGTAAATCCAAATGCACGCATATCCTGCATTTTTCCTAATCCTCAAGGACGTGGCATCGCCAGATCTATACAACAGTAAGTATAGATCATTAACATTCAATGTAATACTTCTTTGTTTTCCAGCGACATACTCACAGGACATACCACACCATCTTACGTTTTTCTCCTACAACTTATCCGCTATACTGCTATGATACGAAGGCTGCCCTAATGAGACTTCTTCTACAGTAGTTCTCTTTTATTATCTATTTTTAGTAATTCGTTCTTTTAAGTCAACATTTGGGCCAATTGCTACCTTCAATTCTTTGTCAGGTGTGCCCGAGAATGCGAACGGTCTTTCATGTGGATCGTCAGCTTGCAGATCCTGTTCAACATCATCGTGATGATGCTGCTTATGGTGCAGATGCTGGTAAGCATTCAATAGAATCTCAAATGTGCCTGTATCAAATCAATCATCAAAATGAAAACAGTTCCGAAACGAACTCAACAGAACCATAGAGAGAGAGAACAACTGACTTTTAAAATACCAAATAATTTTTTTACACTGTTCAGTAAAAATAAACATAATAAGAAAAGCCTTAGAAAAGTAGGTGACATAAAACCAATTTCGATAAAAAAAACTGAAAACCGAGAAAAACTTTTTGACCGTCATACTAATTCCTGTCAGCTACACAGTCACAGTTCTATGGGAGACCGAATATTTTTTTGTCAAATTTTTGTGTCCGCAGAATGACGACCGCACATTCGCAAGTATAGCAGCATTGATGTCGACGATGGTCGCCATGCTGCTCTGCACAGGCGGGTTCATGTGGAACGCCGGTGACGTCACAGTCGAGGCAAGTGGCTTACCTCCTGTCGTGCCCTATTTGCCCTGTCTTTTGCACAACAAAGGAGCTAGCCAGGCGAACTATTCGACTATGTACCGAACCGACTCGAGAACTCCTCTGTCTTTCAGTGACAACCCAAAGTAGATAATTCTGGTATCGTGCTGTTTTAAATAAGCCCATCATTCTGCCACCTACCAACTACTAGGCCTAAGTCTGTATCTCGATGGAGAGGAGCATCATGAAGGAGAAAAGAATTTTATGGTACAATAGTAGCGTCGACGTCTCATCTCCTCATTCTAATATAATAATTCTCGTTGAAAGAGGAAGATGGTGGCCATGGTGTATGTATGTAGGTATTTGATGACTTGAACAAAAACTGTCGACTTGAAAGCATTATCTAAACGTTTTATCTCTAAATTATTGTGACTTGAGTCAAGAGTCAATGAATGTCTCGAAAGCCAATGAAAGTTAGTTTAGTTACAAATTAAATACAGAAATACTACAAAAAGACCTAAAATGAAAAATGGTTTCTGAAAAAATTTCGCCAATTAGTCACGAAATAATTATGAAAGTATGTGGAACCTACACAATAGTCTACCACTCCTTGTAGCTCATGTCCAAATTTTCCACACTTTTTATGATGTAATGTGACTTATCAGCAATTTATTGCTAGTATTTTGGTGTAGATACTGCCACCACTCAAACAATCTTCATTGATTTGCAGGCTGCTGCCCTATCTAATGCCATGTTCAGCTCCGGCTGGCAGAACTGCGAGGGAGACGTCGCAGTACGGGTCAAGAAGTTACTCGTCATCGCAATGGCGCAAGCTCAGGTGGGGTTTCCACGATAATAAAAGAACACTTCAAGATAGCAATTCTAGGTATAGTTGTGGATAAATGCTAATTTATACGACGAATTGGAGTAGGGTTTTATTTACGCAGTTGGAACCAACGGTTGAACGGACGTATCAAACATCTCTTAAAGCTTATAAATACAAATTGTACGGTATGACAAATATCTAAAACCAGCGATCACGGACTGAACTTAAAGGTTGTATTAATTTCATTTGAATTGAATAGTCAAGTTTTTGACAAAGAACCTTACATTTAGAATTTTTATGAAAGAAACTTTGTACCTTGCGCCGCTAGCAGTCTCCAAAATGGCAAAGGTGGAGCTTTTTCGGCTAAGCGCAAAATGTATATAAGTCAAGTTTGACTGGTAGATAATGCCTGAATACTTTTTGTATTGACCGACAAGATCCCAGGAGCGTTCTTTTTGAAATGTATGAGATATATATGTCGAATGTTTGTTCGTTTCGATCGTTCGAAATCGTACAAAAATTATTCGACACGCCAATCTTCAAAAATAGCACTCCAGCTCTAATTTACGAAACACTTAAATGAAAGAAAGAAAGAAAAGACGTTTATTTGGTACTTCACAAAAATTTACAATACATATTAATATAATTATTACAAAAAGAGAAGAGTACCAAAATGGTATCCGCTCAGCATATGTCGTAGTATAACTATGACGCTGGTCTTCCGCGGACACCGTATGAACTTATAAGTAAAATAATAAAATAAAATTAAATAAAAAAATTACAAGTGCTCAACGGCGCAAAAACACAAAAAATGCATAAAAAATAAAATAAAAACATAACAGAATGGACGAAAGAAAATACAAGATTATACATATATGTATTTATAACATGTGTATAGTTTACATGGATCTCTGCGTTTAAGACTTTTGATAATCTAACAAAAATATTTTGTATTTATTTTTAAAAGCTTTTAAACTGCTTACGTTTCTAATGGGTGGTGGAATATTGTTCCAACATCTTGTCGCAGAATATCGGAAACTACCGCGGAAGGCAGCAGTTTTATGTCGAGGATATATTAAGCGATCTGGCACTCTTGCACGCTGGGTGTATATTAATTTATTTGATAAATATGAAGGACTTTTGTTTTTAATGATACCGTATAGTAACACTGCAAGATGTAGGGTACGTCGGGATTCCATATTCAGTAGATTATTTTTGTTTAAATAAGGAGATATGTGAGTTCTACGAGGGATAGGAAAGCAATATCGGGCACAAGAATTTTGAACGCGTTGTATTAATCGTTTTGTACGAGCAAGCAAACAGTTTCCTATAACAACGTCACCATAATTTAGTTTTGACAAAATCAGAGATTCACAAAGATAAACTCGCGTGTCTTCATTCATATATTCCCTTATTTGATATAACACTTTTAGTCGATAATAACAATTTTTTACAACTCCAAGAACATGCTTATCAAATTGCAGCTTATCATCCATCACAACTCCTAAGTTTCTAGCTTCATTGACCTGTTCAACTAATGTATTATTCAATTTTAAACAAGGGTTCTGGGTATTAATCTTTGCGATTGGATTTTTTGTGCCTATAACAAGAAACTTAGTTTTTGACGGATTTAAAACTAAACAATTCGTTTCTGACCACTTGGATACACGTTCTAAATCTTCAATGATTTTGTTAACCATAGAATTTGTATCACACGGTTCAAATTTCTGGTAAATTTGCAGGTCATCTGCATATAGGTGATATTCTGTATTTTCTATATGTTGCGGCAAATCAGCAGTGTATAAAATGAAGAGAATAGGCCCCAGGATTGAGCCTTGAGGTACACCTCTCATAATAGGTATGTTATCAGAATATTTTTTTGTGCCATCACTGCAGGTTACTTCTACCTGTTGGCAACGATCGGATAAGTAATTTGAAAACCATTTCAATGAAGGACCATCAAACCCATAATATGCAAGTTTTGCCATAAGCAATGACGTACTAATCGTGTCAAAGGCACGTGAATAGTCCAACAGCAAAAGAATCGACCCCATTCCTAGATCTTTACCCTCTAATATATCATCTACTACGTTTAGAAGCGCAGTAGTTGTACTTCTACCTGCACGGAAACCACACTGTTTAGGAGGTAGGATATTATTTACGTTAAGATATTCTACTAACTGTATGCACACCACCTTTTCTAATATTTTGGACAACAAGGGTAAAATACTGATTGGTCGGAGGTCTGTATACTCTTTAGGGTTAGTAATCTTTGGGAGAGGTTGAACAATGGCATGTTTTCACAAATCCGGAAAAACACCAGTTTTAATGGACATATTGACTATTGCTGTAATTGTAGATAGGGTGTGTGGTAATGTAAGTATAATTATATTTAATGTTATGCCGTCCACACCTTCAGCATTGGTTTTAATTTTTTTGTGTTTAATGAGTGTCTATAATAGGCTACTTGAGTGTGTTCAAACTTGATTAATATTGTTATACTAAACAAAATACCTATACACTAAAAAGTAATCGGTTCTGAAAATAACAACAAAATTGGTTGTTTATGTAATAAGCATTTAAAAATTTCTCATGATAAAAAGTGGGAGCGTGGTCGGGACGTATTGCTATCTTATTTGTAGGCACGTAATCAAGTGGCAGTAATGTCACTGCTTACACAGTGCATCCTTTTCTTGTTTTTTTAATGGTTTCCCCTTCCACCGAATTTCAAATACTTTTATCTTATTTATTTTTGAACGGATTACAAAAAATTATTCTTATTTATTTATTTAAACTTTATTGTACATAATACAATTGACTAGTCAACTAAAAAATTAATTGTGTATTTTATATATTTTATTGATAGAATAGACTATTTCGGAGATACAATTTAACGATTTTTTTTTAAAATTTTTTTTTTTTTGTTATTTAACTAATTTTAAAGGTTTTATAGTGATGACGTCACGCCATCTCGAACTGCAAGAAAGCAAAAATTACTAAGGTATTAAAAAATATGTATGTCAGTGTCAAATGTCAAAGTCAGGATGGACCGCGAGCTACGAGTTGGTTTCTTGTTTTGTTTACAATCGCCAAATATCTAGGTACCTACCCCATTTCTCGTATCTATTGCATATTGGCCTGTTTATTGGACTTCACTGCCGTCTCTTCATCCGTTGACATCTGATTTTTCAATAATTGGACACCAATTCTTCATTATAATGTATGAATGAATGTAATGAAGATGTAGTCAGGTTATACATGGGTTATGTTTACTTGAACAGAGATCACATTTGACATGGACATGGGTGACAAGTACGTGAAGCGCCTAATTAGCGCTACCAAACAAAAAATATTTATTCACTATGCTGTGCTGCCAACCTAAAAAAAGTTATCCGGCTACGTCATACGTCAACCTTGCTAAAAAATTAAAGTCATTGGGTTTCTGCGATTTTCTTAAAAAATACTTGCTTTTCTAAAGATCTGATTAATGTAATCTGTTCCCTAAGCCTACTCCTCGAAATGGTTTACGAATTAGACATTTTCATGAAAAAGTTTACTAGCCAATTGTGTAGCACAATAGGCGAACTTAATGCTAAAAGCATTATCTAACAGTCAACCTTCTATTTCTGGTACTAAAAATATTGATATGAAAGAGATATTAAAAATTAGAAGAATACCCAATTGTGAAGTCTTCCAAGTAAACAAAACAAAAATTTGTCATATACCCAATTAAAAAAAGTGATTGATTGAACCTGCGATTTCAGGTACCAGTGACCGTCCGGGCTTTCGGCACAACAGCGCTCTCATACGAGTGCTATGTATCTGTGAGTATTCATTCACTACATCCATACTAATATTATAAATGTGAAAGTGCGTTTGTTTGTTTGTCCTTCTTTCACGTTAAAACGGAGCAACGGATTGATGTGATTTTTTGTGTGGAGATAGTTGGAGACCTGGAGAGTGACATAGGCTACTTTTTTCCGTGACAGAAACGAAATTCCAGCTATCAGCAATCTGAAGTATCTGATGAAGAACCCTCAGCTGGTCTCAGCTGTATTAGAGATATGGTAATGCCCCCTTCTACTATTGGTACATAAAAAAATCGACTGTCATTGCAAAAAACCAGCGTAGTGGGTGGGACACATCTTCTAATTTAATCTAGCCTATAGCGTCCCCACTGCTGGGCGAATGCCTCCCCTTCTGCTTTTAATACGCATATAAATAAAATTAAAGGAAAACTCTGGATAAGACTAGGCTGGCTTTTATACTTATACTTACAAGTTTACAAGAAGAAATAGTCGAACGATTAACTTTATTCTACTCGAACATTATGAATTAATATGCCCACGTTTCTACAAAAAGAAGTAAAATCCCACCAAAAACATTCTGTAAAAAACTAGCCAAGTCTCGATGGAGCTGCTTGTTTATCTCTAAAAAGTAATGAAATCTAGACAAAGTAGTGCCAAGTCTAAGGTTCCTTACTGCGATTTCTTTATTATTATAGTTAATGCTGTGTGACTTGGCCGTTGAAGGGTACACAAGGGTACAAAACCAGGTGCTCCATGACACCATTGCACCAATCTGTCGCCAGAACCGCTACCCATTGACGATGGAAAATTGCCACTTGGAAAACGTTGATTCAATAACCAGTCAATTGTAGGCTTGATAAAGCTGCGTATTTCAATAATACTTATGTATAGGCGAGCCTGAAACAGACAGTATAAAAAAATATTTCCAGTACAGACGGACTTCTAATCATTGATAGAAGTCCGTCTGTACGTCTATTTTATGTTAGATCGGTGGTCGATTTGACGCTCCAAAAAGGAGGAAGTCAGCAATGTCAATGCTGAATGCATGTGTTGCACAATCAACAACAGCCTAAAATGAGACACTAGCGTCCAACTACCAATACCAGTATGGCCTATTATCTCGCTTAACAAACATAGGTAGTTACAACAGATAAAACATTACGTGTAAACGAAATTGACTTGTACCCACTAACGTATAAAGCATGTTCAACGGCCAAGTCACACAACATTAACTATAATAATAAAGAAATCGCAGTAAGGAACCTTAGACTTGGCACGACTTTAACTAGATTTCATTACTTTTTAGAGATAAACAAGCAGCTCCATCGAGACTTGGCTAGTTTTTTATAGAATGTTTTTGGTGGGATACAATATTACTATAACGCACTCAAAGACATAACTACTATATATATTCTTAAAACTTCCTTAAGTAATTCAAGGTGGATTCAAAAACATTGGCATAATTTCCACTGATTGAAGTAACTACTCATGAATGTTTGTATGGAATCGACTCAACCCGACTGATATAAATATGAGCTATTCCATACCATTTTACAAACTCGCCCAAAATGTATGTAACAGCTGATTTTTTTTCGGTGGGGGAATTGTTGAGTAAATTGGAATATACCGAACGGTGGATCGGAGAGGAGAAAAAAAGGGGTGAGGTGTCAAGGGACACCCGGATGGAACGAAGTTTTGTTGAACACCACACTGTTCAATGCGAAATAGTAAGACGAAACGAAAATAACTGGCTTGCTTTCTATGAGAGCGAGAGAGACAGACAGAGAAACACGCGCACGCCGCACGGCTTACAACTATAGCAAAAAGTGTCGTTACAATTTTTGGTCTTAATTTTTTCCGTCTAGCCCCCTTTCGCAACGCGCGATAAGGAACTTCGTTCCAAAATTATCCTGGGACCCACTGGTAGATCCTAGGGGTGGATTCAAGTGGAATAAGGATGTCGGATTAAGTCGGTCCCGTACCAAAAGTTGCTCATTAATATGACTATCACCAGTAGAAATTAAGCCAATGATTTTGAATCCACCCTGCATAGATTTAAGTAATGTTATGAATAAACAGGATGGAACAGAGGACGCCTTGTACACACTGTATTGCGCCATCTCGCTTACTCACTCGCATTTGGAGAGAATTTAGAGATGAAAGTAAGTAATAGTAACCCCCTAGAGCCCTGAATTGCTGAAAGTCACAAACACTTGTATAAACTTTCAACTTTTTTAATTAAACAAATTAAAATTCTACTTATTCCGCAACTCTGCCGGCGTCAAAAAGAAGGCTTTGTTTGACCCCGGGTCTTTAACTATATTCATACAAAATTTATCCGTTCAGCGGCCGTGCAAGCGTTACAGACAGACAGACTTTACGTACTTATAATATACTATAACAACTATTATATGTATGTAGAAACACTGAAATTGAAAAACTGTTTGTAAGTAACTGTTTTATTTTAATAAACACATTTATTTTTTCAGATCGTGAAGGCGTCCTATTCCTTATTTTCAGTATTGTATTAGTACTTCACACACTAGTCTCATTCACTGTAACAACTAAGTAAATAATGCGCACTAAGCTTATAAAATCAGAACCACTTAATTTTTGATATTAAAAACGAATTTGTAGATTTGGGCGAGATAATCGGTGAGTCCAACCAATTACATTCGACTCACACTAAGTGCTACGAACGTAGCTCATTCGTAAAACTGTAGCTAAAAAATTGTTCACATAAGAAAAAATAAACAGGCATTGACATGACTGTTCTAGACGAACTGAACATAACATTATATACGATTACGTTTAGATCTTTGTAAATAAAATATATCCCTTTTTGTCTTTTATTTTAATTCATAGGTCTAAAAATGTAAATACGAGTAGGTATCTGCATATGGTTTAGCATCCGCCGATCGACCGGTGCCATCCGGCCGTTATAACAGCGCCGCGGGGTCTGGCGGGGCGGGGCGGGGCCAGCTTATGTACTAAGAAAATTAAGTATTTACAGAATACGTGGTAACCTGCATGGACCAAACCAATGCAAATACCTAATTTAACCAATGTAGAATCATATATTAAAGACATATACATGTTGATGTTAAGATAGTAAAAAATGTAAATAAAGATTTGAGGAGATGGGGCCCTGGCGCCAGTGATTTTTAAATATAATGTCGGCCGCTCAGCGGCCACTGTTAGCAACAAACAACACAAGCGGCTCTCTACGATCAAGAACAAGTGAACTAGTGAATACTCTGCAATCTCTGGTGGCTGGCCTCCCTCTCCTCATCGTTTGGCTTTAACGACTGTGTTTTTCTTCGAAATCCCGTCACCTTCACCCGACTACTACAAATTTGAACGTGCGTCATAAATTCAATATGATCCTTTTTGGTATAACTCATCCGTTTTTATTAGCATTTATCTTTGATATGCTGCATTATGAAGAAGAGATAAGGCATTTGTTGTACAAGCTAGTGTTTGAACTGAAAAGTGTATACAATGATGAAGAAATTTTCTACCTATTAAAACGAAGATTATTTTGGTTCAAACCTTAGTTTTTCCAATTTTGGACTATGCAGATGTATGCTATCCGGACCTTAACCAAGATCTTCTAAATAAGCTAGATCGTCTAGTAAATAACTGCATCCGCTTCATATTTTGCCTCCGTAAGTATGATAACATATCGCCTTACCGCTCCGAGCTTAGATGGCTACAAATTCGTCAACGCAGAGAGCTTAGGCTTCTCTGTACACTCTTTTCGATCCTTATGAATCCTCAATCTCCTGATTATTTAAAATGTAATCTTAAATATCTATCCGACTCTCATGACCGTCAACTTCGCTCTTCTAATTCTCTGTTACTAAGTACTCCTCTTTTTCGCACCAGTTTTATGGCTAATTACTTCACTTTACAATCTACTCGACGTTGGAATGCTTTGCCTGCTGATATTAAGGAAAGTCCTAACAAATTTTTATTTAAATAGCGGGCACGTGTGCACATTTTGGACTCGCTCAGTTAATGAAAACTTCTCAATGTGACTTGACTTCATCATGGATATTTGTGTAGGTATATGTATATATATATATATATATATATATATATATATGTAGGTATATATTTAAAATTAAATAGTATTTATGTATGTTTTATGTATGTTTACGTAGTGTATAAACTTAAGCTTTTGATAAAATTTGCTCTATAAGTAATACATTTTTCCCCCTTTACTTTTTTGCGCCAAACTATCTTTCCGTTTCTCCCAATGGTTGACTGGTAGAGAATGCTCAATTGTTATAAGTATATGTGTACTTTGTGAAACAATAAAGTTTTAATAAATAAATAAATAAGAAATCGAAGAGGTGCTATGGTGAGGAAGATGAGGATCTATTCGGCATCGTTCATAAGCTTCTCTCGGACGGCGGTATTTTTTTACGGCGTCGATGCATTGGTGAATGTAATGAGGCACGGTAAGATATGTTGACAGAATTTAAGTATACTGTAATTATAGTAACAATAAGCCAGGGCACGGTGACGGCAAGTTTTTACCATTGAAAAAGGAACGTCATTAAATGACGTTGACGTTCTTTTATCAATGTTTTTTACGTATTAAGTTAAATTAACCGAACCCTATGAAAAATAAAAATCCAATGAAATAAAACCGAGTCAGAAAACAGAACAAACGTATGCATGCGAAACGAAAAGACTATAAAGTTCAGGAGCTCTATTTTTGAAATGTATGACATATGTGGAACAAAAATTATTCGACTCGCCGATTTTGCGTGAGTCACACTGAAGCAGCCCTATTTTTGGTTCCAGATCACGGAGCAATTACAAAGAGATGTCATAATAAGCGTTTTGTAAGAAAGTATTTGTAAGGCTACGCGGGGCGGAAGGCAGACGTGTGGGGTGCTTGGTTTCGGCCGTGGCTTCATTCATAATAAAACCCATCTTACGGAAAGTACAGTACGTTATTTACAAATTATCAAGTAATTCAGACACCCGACACTAGATGTCACTACTGTTCACGACCCAGTCACTCACAACCACATCAGGGTTGTCAATAATTTATTGGGTCGAAGTTATTTATCAATTTTTTTCAAAATTTATAAAAAAAATATCAAAATAAATATATTTCCATAGATATACAGGGTGATTGAAAAAAATGGCCAAATGTTTACAGTGAGTTTTTATAAAAGAGTACATGGAACCACAAATCTAATGATCAGTTGATAGGATTTTTTAAATTTTGACTAGATAATCTTACTTACATACAAATATATTAAGAAACATACAATACAAAACTCTTTATTGCACAACAAGGATACATTGTGAAATACAAGCAATTACAAGAAAAAACCTTGCGCCAAAGAAACATACATGAATGTTGAAAACATAACCCTTCCTTTTTGGTGTAAAAATGAAATCGATGTGATGTGAACCGTGCATATGAATAATTGTTTTAATGTTCCTGAACTTTTGCCAGCCATGGCTTGGCCATTATTGACAAAGTTCGCTTCTTGTCAATAGATGTCCAAAGTACAGCTACTTGTCATTAGATGTCACTAGTACGTCGAAGTTCCAATCTTAAAAAACATCGCTAATGATCACATCACTGCGCCATTTCAAACGCCATCTCCTAGTAGAGTAAATGCTCCGTGTTCGAGATACAAGTAAGTGTAAGTCCGAACTATTATTATCATTTATTTTGAGGTGAAGCAAATGTTAGATAGGTTCTAGATTACTAGAAAATGAAAAAATTGCAAAAAAAAAACTGGAGACGGACAACAAACAAGATAAACATAATATGTCGCGACAACACACAATCATCTAAGCGTTAATTTGTTGAGTCTTTATATGTATATGTGTTGTTGTAGTCTTCTAAATAGAATGAGATGAATAGTCAGTGCCGGGAAAAACTTAATTTAAGTTTGTAGTGTACTGTAACGTATATATAAGATGTTTGTTGTTATTATTAAATAAATAAAATAAAGAGAAAATAAAATAAAGAACAAAAGTATAATCGTAGTGCTTACCTTTTACACGCGAAATTTACGACGGTGGTGGCCTGGCCCGAAGTCCACGACAAGTCGCCGCACCTTTCAAGATGCGAAATGTCAAAATGACGTCACGATTATGGACGTTCACAAAAAATAAACAATTATTACTGTTTGGAAATTAAATTTTATCATTCTGTAAATGAGAATCTACTATGAAATATATCAAAACAATGGTGACTTAAAAAAAAACCACAAGTATTACAAACTCAAACTTACAAAATTTTGCACTTGCAAATTGGCCTTGATGAACCGTAACTTCATACAAATAAAGACGAAAATCGGTTGGCCTTGGATTGTGACGAAATCATGTGTTTTTGGAGTGTCACTGTGAATGAATTGCACAGAGTACGTATGAAACAAAGATGTCAGACCTGTAGGAAATTTATTATAGATTGTCTATAACTAAAGTTGTTGAAAAATGATGTTACATTATGAATAAAACAACCAAGATATTTGTGAAAAATGTATTCGTGATCAGTATTAAAATAAAACTTCTACTATTAACACACTACTAGTGACCGGTGCCTCAAACGGAGATAAGGCACGCATCCTTACAATACGTACAAACACTAATACCTAGACCGTCACTCACTTATGTGGTCGAAAATTTCTGAATAAAGTACCAATGTATGGTTTTTATGTATTATTGACACAAAATGCCTGATGTTACTGGGAAAATTACATACATTCCGATTAGTGCCGAAAGTTTTTTTTTTTTTTTAATGTAATAATGATTAGAATATAAAGGCTTTGGATGTAAATATAAAACCGTAAAATTCGATTCAAGACATACGATTTTAATTGATGACGGAATGAACTAGTAAAGATTTAATTTAAATTCATTATTAAAGTGACGGCTTACGAGATTCATATATCATTAAAATTAATTTAAAGGATCTCTGTGAGCTTTGTTTTAAGCAAGAAACAATAGACAACGCTAATAAAAAATCAATATTTTTTTAAATAATTTGTTCTATCGCAAAAAAATAAAGTTTATAAAACTGATATATAAGGTATAAGTCTGCGTTTGACGCGTCACGACATAATTGACAGCCGAATGTCGGTTAAAGTTATGCATTCTATTTAGTGTTGCCGAACTATCGATTGTTCCACTATCGATAGTTGCCTCGAAAATCAGTTAGGATATCGATGGGACTATCGACACTACCATCGATATTCCCAATATTGCCGCAGTATCGATAGTCTATCGATAGTGGCCTATCGATCGGTAACACTAATTCTACTATTGCAAGCGACAGCTGATGGATTAAAGTCACAGAGACCCAATACTCGCTACTATACATACAATACAAAATAACTACTACTAATACAAAATAATGGCTCCATAAAAATAATAAGTCTATTTCATATTGATAAAACTCAAAAAGAATGATTTCATCATTAAGTAAAAAAAATTTTTGGACGGAAAATAAAATAAACACACAATTGTCTTACTATAGCAGTCTACGTAAATAGGGATAATGTCGTAAATTAATATTCTATTCTTAAATCTAGTTTTTTCGAGTTGTCTGTCAATAGTCTGTTTTAAAGGAGTTTTGATTATAAGAACAGGGAAGAGCAAATGTAAACAGATTAGATTTTGTCACTATATTCGAGTGATCTATTAGAGAATTTGTTTATAGTTTAAAGTTGTACTTGTAATGTAGAAGTTTAGAAAAGTTTGGTTGTGGCCATGTTGTGTTAGTACAACAATATGTACCCTCAAGCTGAGAATATAGCAGACGAAATTAGAAGTAACAAATTCTATTGATCCATCCCTGTTTTTATAAATTACTTTAGTAATCACATCGTTTTTTGTCATTAATCTTTGTCTTGATTTGGCTTCTTCAATGACACACTTACAAATGCAAATGTCAATAAACATGTTCATACTATTATGTAGTACAACCACTTAAGAATAAGTAGGTACATTGTTTATTAAAGCACAAGATAATTGTAATGCAGAATAAAGGAGCAGAAATCCATATTGATAATATCATTAGTTTCTCCATTATTACGTTTAAGCGTGCGTGATGATAGAGGAACCAAGTAACTTGCGTGAAAAATTACAAATTTGAAACAAAGTAATGTGTTACATACAACAAACACACTGTTTCATGATAGAAAATTTTAATTACGCAATATTAAGAGATAAATGGCGATAAAAATAAAAGCAAGTAGCCAAATGGCACTTTTTTGGGAGAGATTAGAAATTACAAATGGCCAGTATAAATATATAAGTTCTGATACTTATGCCAGCCAATAGTAGATTAAAAACATGCGATGCTAAAGATTAGAATTTTAAAGCGCAAATCTGAGATGACAGGTGAGAAAATATAGATTTTAACAGTTAATTCACAATGATGTCAATTGAAATAATTTCAATATTAATTTATGTATATATAAAAATATTTCAGCGTTAGAAATTATTGTGAAGCTGAAATACTTTTTAGGTATTAGATAAAACGATATAATGTTTACCAGTTTACTGAGACAAAGTGGCGTCTGGAGTTGTTTGGCTGGACTGAAGAAATATTAAAGGTAGAAACATATATTACAAAAATACCTCTTGTAACGTCTCGGTAGACATTTTATATTTCGATTCGTAGCTTCCCATATCCATCCATTCATTCTTAGTGAAATCCAGAGAAATCTATTTTTAGAAAACTTCTCATACTATAAATTTATAGGTTTTGAGATTCCGTGTTCACTAAATGAGTGAATAAAATGTAAAATTTGTGGACTCCCCAGTACCAACTTTAAATCTTATTACTTCGCTATGAGAGGTTAGTATTGAAGTATATTTAGTGGTATATATGATAGATAAGTGATGCATTTTATGTTATATGAGATAGGATATAGAAACTTGAACTGATAATTCGATTAAACAATGCCGCTATACTAGCTAATAACGTGACTAATTGATGCATTTTCAATTTTTTACAAAATACATAGATGAAATCAATTATTAACTTTCAACGCGTACAATTTTTGGCAATCGAATTTATATATTGATTACAACTACAAAAGTGACTACTTATTTGTCCAAACTCACACTAATGATCATGAACGAATTTGTACTGTGAAGATAAAACACGACTCATTAATTTTAATTTCCCATATTAAGTTCAATTCAAACTTACGCGAATACCGCGCGGGATGCCTTCAGAATAGGCTACTTGACTGTGTTCATATTTTGACAAAAATTTTATACGGAACCAAATATACACTAAAAAGTAAACGATATCGAAAACAACAACAAAATTGGTAATTAATTAAAGCAGTAATTAGCATTTAAAGTTTTCTAATGAAGTGGGAGCGTGGTGGGGACGTCACTCCACCATTGAGAGCGTCCTTTTCTTGTTTCTTGACAGTTTCCCCTTCCACAGGATTTCAAAGGCTTATAATTTATTTCATATTGAACGGATACTAAAAATTCTTTCTGTTTTCGAATTCACGGACTCAAATTTGTGATATGAAATATAAAAAAAAAATTGAGTCAAGTAGCCTATTAAGCAAAGGTAGATGTGCCATAGCGTGCGCCAAAGTTAACCGGTCTGCTTAAGGCACTTTTATATATTCTTATATGTGTCCCAAGAACCGCGCGGGATTCGCGTCCGTTTGAATGAAGCTTTAAAGATTTTTGTTATAAAGGCGCATTGAACATTTGACAGCGGCGCGGGTGACAGACAATACGACTCATTTTCAATGCTCTTTCTTTGAATTTTGAATTAATTTGTTGTTGTTTATATGAAGAATTCTCTGCGTTTGGAGACCCTGGGCCCCGTCTGAGCCGCTAGCGCAGCCGCGTCGGGATCCGGGGCCCCCTCCGCCCCGCGCTCCTCCTGTCCCAACATACTCTGTGTTATTGTTGTCCGGCAGAGCGCGCTCTCCTAGTTGCCTCAACTATACTTACTCTGCAGAGCCGGGGGCTCAGATTGTAAGGCACTGGCCGGCTGATCTTCGTAACCCTTTTTACATGGAAACCGAACCAAGACCAACAGGTAAATGACCCAAGGCGTGTTAGTGGCCAACACTGTTAGATTTTTTAGGTTGCCTAAAAGCATCTGGCACAGCATGAAGACTTAATCTTCTTGTCTTCCGAAACACAAAGGAGCTCGAGATGGGAAATGCCACTAAATGGCGACCAATCCAATAGTGGTCGCGTCTCGGCGTCGCTTGACACGCGCAGAGCTACTGACACGCAGTAGGTCACGCTCGACTATCGAGCTCCTCACACATGTAGTTATTATAAAAAACAAAATATTCTGGGTATATAAAGGATTAATTAGTCGCAAATAAAAGTCCAAAAATAATACTATATTCACCGAGAGGAGAAAGTGACCGATTACGAACGAGAGCATAGTTAAACCCATGTGTCATACATACAACATGTTGCCATCTAAAGGCGATCAATAGCGAGGCCAATGCAGTTTTTATTTTCCTAGTCGGGCTAAAATCTATTTGTTTTTCATGCGAACATACCTGTGTAAGATATTCTCCCTTGTGCCTGGAGAGCGCTCGCACCAGCACCACGGCCACGATGATCAGAAGCACGAAGATCAACGCCAACACGGCTGGAACAAACATCAGTACAGGTTAATGTACGAAAAACTCTCGACACCGAGGTGTCCAAGGTCGACTGACCATGTAATCCACTCGATAAAATAACGTACCAAACAACTCTCCAGCCCCAGAAAAGTGCCTTTAGGCATTAAGACAGGTTTGACCGCTCCGGCGACGTTTATGTAGTATAGAACATTATCTCGCTCTTAAAACGAGTAATCAACAATGAGCAACCCTTTAAAATATATGTATAAATCACAATTTAATCAACTTTGTCAACTGAAATGGCAAGTTATTTTTCTTAGGGCCGATTTCACCAACATAGCGTTCCCTATTATCTGTAACAACTGCATGTTCATGTATACCTATAATTATTTCATTTGATTTGATTTGTGATTTGTCCCGATTTATTTATTTATTCTATCGTCGGGAGAGGCCAGTCCATCAGCTGAAATGAAATAAAACTCACTGCCAAGGATAGCCTCGTCCGTCTTGTGGTAGTCCAGCTGCTGAGACAGGTCCACGAGTGGAGGCGGTCGTGTCTCGATGGGTTCCGGAGGATGGGTGACCGGCTCCACTCCGCAGAAGTCTTCGTGAAGAATCACTCCTGTTAGATAGATATATAAAATTTGTAACAACAAAGACATACTCACAGTACAGCATAGAGTTTACAAATAAAAATAAGTTCAAAAACTAAAACCCGACTACTGCAAAATCTCGCTCTAAAATGTATGAAACAAGACCAAAGTTATTGATATCATGTATTATTTCAGTAGGTATTTAGTAATGTACAGTAGACAGCGTAGTCGTAAGCCACTTTGATCAATGATAATGATATCAATAATAAATTATCGTTTTGTTTCATACATTTTAGAGCGTGATTTTGCAGTTTTAGTTTTTGAACTTATTTTTATTTATTTAGTTTTGGGGTCCGTCATTCTTTTGCCCACTACTCACATGGAGTATCGTTTAACATTTTTATAAACTATACAGCCACATGACCAGCAAACACAAAGATTTTTTCCTCGTTTTAATTTTATGCCCGCTAGATGGCGCTGTTTCAAATTTAATATGACATCACGTAGCCCAGAACTAGCGGATAACTAAGACATTTCCAACGATACTTCATTTGTTTAATTATCACAAGTAATTTAGAAGTAAATCAGGATTCATATTTTTATATTTTTGCCTAAAGTTTTTGTCTCTTTCCAATGATACCTCATTTGTTTAATTTTTACTAGTAGTTCAGAAGAAAATCGGGAACAGATAAACGTACATACAAACCGGTCAAAATTATAACCCTCCTGGTGGCTTTGCCGTGGTCGGGTAAAAATAAGTAAGTATTTAAGTAAAGTTACTAATAAAGGAAAGTTACTGGATACTGTGATCTTAATTCGTGTCAATTCACTAAACCTAAATATATCCAACCCTATAGGACGCAAAACCCACAACCAAATTGTCCCATGAGTACTTATAGCCCGACCAGGAAAACAAAAACCCTGCATTGGCGTCGCTACTGATCGCCTTTAGGTGGCAACATGTTGTATGTGTCACGTCAACAACTAAATTGACAAATGTAATTTAATGAAATAGAAATCAATCCTTCGTTTTCATTCGCATCAAATATGATAACATCTTTTATATAACTTTGTTATCATTACTATGTATTATTTTTAACATTTTAATAAATATTTTTTATTTGATAATCACAAAATACATAACGTCCACTCCTGTCTCTTTTTGGCACATGACATTAAGATGACGGAATGTTACTTGAATATCTAGTTGCCAGTAAAAGAAATTAGTTGTAATAGTTTTTCGCAATATGGCCAAGGCGGCTATTTTCCTGGTCGGGCTATACTTAAAAAGGGGCAGTTGGGACACGACAGCATATGGTCCAAATGATGAATGATACTATCAATAGAAAATGTGTATGTCAAACAGTGTGTGACGTATCTTCGAAGATCGGTTGACAAACCAAATGTGTATAAGAATCTGACGGCGTCTTCGCAAGTAGATACAAAACTAAAACGCACGAAGCGGACAATTCAACTTTAAAACTAATTTTTTGTTCTAATACGTTGAATCGCCTTTTGTTTGCGCTTGCAAGAAAGCTACTGTTATAAAGTCTAACAGTCAGTGAGACAGTAACTTTAAAAGGAAATTTATTTATTTTTATTTAACTGCAGACATTTCAATCAGAAGTTTTCTTGCAAGTTTTAATGCGGTCTTAAAAGCAAGCGTATATATAATATTGAGCTAATATATACGAAAATGGACCATAATAAGTCATAGATAAGTATCATAATTGCCTTGGCATATTTAGACACGAAACTTCCACTGCCAAAACTAGTTTCTTTGACTTTCAAGTAATGATCATTTCACCTTGGCAAATTGATCTATGCACGTTTAGCACTATACGTTAGATTCGTATTTACTGTGCGACTGACATTGGGTATATAAAAATAAAATCAAAAATCAAAATGGAGGATATTTTTGGGCATATTTCATTTTCAAATTACACAGAAACGCAATCGGGCTTTTTTTAGTTTTTTGCCGTTCAATATGTTTTTAGCTGAGTACAATAAAAAATATATAATGAACTGTACGAGCCATCTTTAGATATTTTATCTCATGTGCATCTGACACTTCACCACTATATGTGTCTAGCCGCTCGCATACCTGCAGTACAGCGCGGTACAGCTATACATTGTTGCCCCTAATAACTAACCTAATCATATAATCATTCTAGGAAGCTAGATTAAACATGATTATGCTTAGAAATGAACGATATCGGCCATACTTAGAGATGGGCGCCTTCCGGAAAATTTCCAACCTCTGGAAATATTTCCATTTATTCCCTCCCAATCGTGATTTATTCCGGTAAGAAAAGAAAACTTTGTACTTACACCGAAATATATAATATATTTACATTAAAAAAATGAGAATTTAATTTAGTTTTAGATCAACAAATTATCAACACAGTACCCTGATACCATGCTTATAATCTCCTCTCAGAAATATGACGGGATTTCACGAATGTCTCGGTATCGGTATTATCCCTAGTCACGAGAAATTAACAATGACAATGGTACCGTAGCGCCACTCTACATACGTTTATATAGTCGATTTTTAGCGAACTTTTTTCAATTCTTCAGTTCTCAAACCCATCCCAGGGAATAAAAATTCTAAGGTATAAGGCAAATTTGGTATAAATATTAAAATAAATTTAACAAAATAAATTTCTTCCCGCGAATTTTAAAATTTCCGAAGAATTAATGGAAAATAATTATTATTTCCATTTACTTTCTTTCCTTTCCATTTCTTCCCTTTTTAATTTCATCCCGCTGCCCATCTCTAGCCATACCGGATATCAATCAATCAATACATACCATCGCCGTCCTGAGACCTCACATTCGGCGGTGGGTCTTGTTGGAACAGTAGCTTCAAAGGATAAATATCATCAAACTCGACACGACTGACGCAGCCTACAAATCCTTCCGACATTGACTCGTTTCTGCCGATGTACATGTACTGTATATTGTTGAATTGCGCGTCTGCCGACTCTTTTATGTTAAAGTTGTATTCTTGGGTTTCGTAGTTGTCGACCTGCGGGCGAAAATTTGATTAAAACAACTTGTTCATCAGACAATCAGGTTTGCAACATCCTAACTAAACTGAACACAACTAAACATTGTTGTGTTACCCGTGGGAATTGGACAAGTGATCTTCGTGTTTGCAGGCAAGCCCCTTAACCACTGGACCACATAGACATTTAGGTTAAGAAAAAAAGAAAGAAAGAAGATAATAATTTATTTTAGAAACACACAAAAAGATAAAAAAATACATAAAAGAAAAAGCATTAGAAATGTTCCAAAAAATGGTCCAAGTAGGTAGTTGTAAGTAAGTTGTTGTTTTTAAGATAAATAATTGGCTAGTAAACTTTTTCATGAAAATGTCTAATTCGTAAACCATTTCGAGGAATAGGCTTAGGGAACAGATTACATTAATCAGATCTTTAGATAAGCAAGCATTTTTTAAGAAAATCGTAGAAAACCCAATGACTTTCATTTTTTAGCAAGGTTGACGTATGACGTAGCCGGATAACTTCCGGCTATTCACATTTATTTTTTTAGGTTGGCAGCACAGCGTAGTAAATAAATATTTTTTGTTTGATAGCGCTAACTAAGCGCTTCTAATGTCATCTCTGTTCAAGTAAACATAACCTAATTACATTCATTCATACATTATAATGAAGAAGCGGTGTCCAATTATTGAAAAATCAGATGTAAACGGATGAAGAGACTGCAGTAAAGTCCAATAAACAGGCCAATATGCAATAGATACGAGAAATGGGGTACCTAAATATTTGGCGATTGTAAACAAACAAGAAACCAACTCGCGGCTCGCGGTCCACCTTGACTTTGACATTTGACACTGACATATATATTTTTTAATACCTTAGTAATTTTTGCTTTCTTGCAGTTCGAAATGGCCATTATAGCTGCGTGACGTCATCACTATAAAATCTTTAAAATTAAATAACAAAATAAATATAATTTTAAGAATTTTTTCGTTTAAATTGTATCTCCGAAATAGTCTATTCTATCAATAAAATATATAATATACACAATTTATTTTTTAGTTTACTAGCCAATTGTGTAATTATAGTTTAATAACGTCACGTGTACCGTGACTCCTCAGAAGGTGGCGGCTGAAAATCAGTGCTGGTCATGCTTGCATAACTAGTGCCGCCAGATTTAAGACCACGACTTACAGCGTATCCTACGAAAGCTACGCAAATGAAGAAGAAACTTAAGCTTAAAGAAATACTAGACACAATACAATAAAATAATAATAGGAGGAGGAGGATAATAATACAATAGAAATAGGAGCTACCGGTGTAGTCGCTAAAAGTCTGCGACGGTATTATGATTTACTGGATCCTCAAATAGACATATCAGTCATGTAGAAACAAGCCGTAATACATACAACAAATGTCCTAGCAAAGGTTTTATGCTGAAAATCCCTCTCCCTGAAGGTTTCAGGGCGGGATCTCATCTCAAAACCGATCTCACGGAGGTCGAGAAAATAAACAACAATACAAAAACAACACGAATGCTAATAAAGATTACATTTGAAAAAGCAAGATTATGCTCTTTCGGAATGAAGGTAGTTTATGGTCTTATACCAAAACGAGATGTCGTGATGTTACTATTATTTCTAATTCGTCTTTCGGATCAATGGTTAAACTTAAATATATTCTGCCCAATAGGACAACACCCGAGACAGAAGTCACATCCATTATTTTTATGTGCTAGTTTTTTGTAAAGTCCCATCACCAATGCTGCGGCCACATTTGATCTTGAAGATTCGTGTTTGCGTTGTCGCGCAAAAACTTCGTGTTCGAGCTATGGACGACGTGATTGGCCAAATTATTCGCTACGTTGCTATAATCTAGAATGTCGTGATAATTGGGTATTCTACTAATTTTTTTTTTCTTTCATATCAATATTTTTATTTCCAGAAACAGAATTATGAAAGAATTATTGTGATCCGTTCAAAAATAAATAAGTAATAAGCCTTTGAAATTCGGTGGAAGGGGAAACTGTCAAAAAACAAGAAAAGGATGCACTGTGTGAGCTGTGACGTCACTGCCACTCGGTTTCGTACGTACAAAAGGGATAGCAAGACGTCTCCACGCTCCCACTTTCCTTCTAGAGAAAACTTTAAAATCGAATTACTACCTTAATTAACAATCAATTTTGTTGTTGTTTTCAGAATCGGTTACTTTTTAGTGTATATTTTGTTTAGTATAACAATATTAACCAAGTATGAATACAGTCAAGTAGCCTATTCATTTCAGGGAAAACGGAGGCGATTTCGCAGTGTAGCCAACAGCACGAACTTTCGTCGCGTAAAAACCCTTCGATGTGCGGCATTTTACGAAGAGCGTTCCTAATCGCGAAGGTGATTCGGAGCACAAGAAACATACCTGCAACACCACAGTAGAGCCTCCGTTTTTCCTGGAGAACCTCACGTCGTGGTACTGGCCGAGACCAAAGTGCTTGCCCTGGAAGATGATGTCCTGCCGCTCGAAGCCGAAGTCGAAGATCACGCGGAGGTTTCCTGACAACAACATGAGGCCTTATCAGTGTGTTCTATCGACACGGGTATAAAATTATTAAAGAACTGGCAAGTGATAGGAAAGAATGGAGAAAAATCTTCGCCGACAAGAGCCTAGCTCATAAATTTATGATTGAATGTACACGAAAAAGCGTCACTACAAGGACCTAGGTCTCGAAGAATTTCAAGAAGTAAGAGGTTAAAGTTTCCTGTGAACAATATTAAAATTCAATCAACAAGAGAGAGAGCCAATTCGCACAGGACATTAGGTTCTCTAAGAATTATCAGAATAACCAGCCGGAAGATACTGATAGTATCCACCCTGGACGCAATTTCGATATTGTACAAGTTTTAAGACTGAAGTTAAAATTTCTTTTTTGTAAAATGCCGCTAAAGGACTTGATGCGAAAGACACATTTTTTTCAAGAAAAATAATTTGTTTATACCCTCAGTATAGTTTTTATTATTTTTTAAGCCTGTGCCGCGATATCTTCCGAAAGGGGCAATGTGTGAAAGAGACTCTCTGCCAAGAAACATTATGAGAAAGAGACATTTTACTACTAGAAGACATGTTGAGCATAAACAACACTCCCTGTTGCATAGCAAGAAAGCAAATGCATATAAATAAAATCAATTAGATATAAATAACACATTTTATTGCCTATACAAATATTTTTTTTAAACTGTCAAAATTACGGTCGTACCTTCAAAAAATATTTTTTTCTCCGCACCACCTCTTGGTTGACTGGTATAAAAAGCTTTTGGTTTTAAGTCAGAACTTTGTATTTATTTGTATTCATCATAATTTTAGCCGAAGTCAGTCCACTGCTGAACATAGGCCTCTCCTGATGATTTCCAAAATGACCGGTTGGAAGCGGCCTGCCTTTTCCAGTTCATCTGACTATCTGGTCGGTGGATGACATGAAATGCAGTAACTCACCAGAGTTAGACACCATGAGAGTGAGGTACTCCCCGCTGATGTTGGAGTAGAACCCTAGCAGGAACCCCTTAGGGTTGGTGGTGGTGAATCCCATGCGGATCTTCTCTGCGATAGTGGATCGCCACGAACCGAGGAAGTCGTACTTCACCATCGAGTTCGGACGGAGGTTCACGCCGATTTCTACACAACAATTGAAACGTCAGCACATCATGAAATGATAATATTCTAATCAAATCTAACCACATATTACACACATTATATCTAATAAGATATGGCAGCAGTATTCTGAGGAGTTCAAATGCGCTTGTCAAACGACGACGAGACGCGATAGTTGAAATTTAGATGATGTATTTCTGATTTCTTTTTATACAAAGTAGGCAAACAGGCGTATGGCCCACCTGATGGTAAATGGTTACCGTAGCCTATGAACGCCTGCAACACCTGTTGCCGCTATAACAACGAATACTAAAAACCATCATGAAATAAATATTTAAGAGGGCTCCCAAACAATAAACATGATTTTTTTTTTAGGTTTTATAAATACTTGACTCCAGCGATTGGCCACGATTCCAACTCAGATGTTGAGTGCAGATGTGGTCTGTGATTGGATCAGTAATAGCCTATTCATTGGTTGTAAGAGTCTGGAAATACGTCTGCTGGAAGGGAGTTCCAATGTTTTGCCGTACGTATTAAATGATGATGCGAATCGTTTTGTGCGAACCCTTATTTTTTTATTGTAACATTTAAATCCTTTATAATATTTTTTTATTTCTATAATTTTTTTTCTTTTCTTACCGTCAGCACAGATGGGACCCTTGAATGACGTCCAGCGGCAGTCGCACGAGTACGAGTCGTACCGTTCCAGGCACGTGCCGTTGTTGAGACACGGAGAAGAGTCGCACTTGCCCACGCAGCCTTCCGATATGCCGTATAGACCTGAATAAATATTGCAATTAGGATTTTTATGGACGAGAAACATGTTTGTATGTCAACATCTTTAAGCTCTATTCAAACTGATGTAAATCCCGCGCGACTTGTGGGACGCCCACAGAAATAAGAATATATAGATTACCCCCGATTACCTAAAACTGAATTCAAACTATTGAGTTCCACTCATGAAAGAATCCTGCGTTTCTCCAACAACATAACCCTCGCTACTCCTTCTCACCATACCGGGATTTTCTCCAATTCCTTCGCTGTGACGGCTGTTAGACTCTGAAATAATCTTCCTGAGTCCATTAGAACAGTCTCCAGCCGTGCCAACTTTAAAAGGCTTGTCTACGAGCTCCTACTCTCGGTTACGGGAGCAAATTTAGGCAGTTAAACATGAGTAAATTTTGAGTTGCTGCTATTATTTCGTTGATATAACTCTTAAAATGAACTGTATTTTGATTATTATTTCATCGTATATATGTAAGTATATTATGTAAGTACCATAAGTAAGTTTATTATCATTCCAACTTTTGTATTTATAGCTATATATTTTTAATACCCACATGACGATATCTGTTTAACCCAAAGGTTGACTGTTAGATAATGCTTTTAGCATTAAGTTCGCCTATTGTGCTAGACAATTGTATTATGTACAATAAAGTTTAAATAAATATAAACAAATAAATATAGAGTGCGCCAATTAACTTATGCATACGCTACGACAGTTCTACCGATTCTTATTTCTGTGGGCGTCCCGCCGGTCGCGCGGGATTCGCGTCAGTTTGAATGGACCTTTAATGTACACAAAGAAATTGTCGCGGGTCTGCTGAAAGAAATTTCTTAAGAAATAAGTAGAACCCTTGTACTAAGTTATAGTAATGTTGAGTTTCCAATGTATATTTACAGTGTATACATGAAATAAATAAATAAAGAACATAGTAACAGAATACAAAAAAAGCGGACTTATCCCAAGCAGGGATCTTCTCCATTAAAAAGAACAAACAAATGACATAGACATATGGGCACAGAAAAGGGTACAACACGCAAAGTTAAAGCACAAAAAGTTGTTTATCGTATCTGCATCATAGTCGTCGCAGCGGCCACGCGGTCGAAGTGATCCTTGCATTGTTTTGCTCTCGATTTTTACCCTTTATCTGCTTGGCTCTGTGCGGTATCTGTTTCGGGTGGGAGGGTGCGAGTGCCCGTTCTGTACTTTAGCACCATTAATAAATCTGTGGTACTGACCTCTCCTGGCATATTCCCTCTGTTCCACGACCCGTCCGTTCAGTAACAACGCTCGCATGCAGCCGACAAATCCATCGCTCCTGTCTAAAGGGGCCCTTAATACTAAAGGCTATACATGATGATATACTATGCGGAGGGGTAATAAAGCAAAATTCTTGCATGGGTATTTACACACCCCTTGAGACTCCATACAACATCGGCGAGCCTGATGCCTATTACAACTATGACGATTCGGTCGCGTTCGCACGCGCGTCAATGTGTGTGTTACTCGCAGGGTTGGTTATTTACCATATCTGCGTTAAAGTCGTCGCAGCAACCGCGCGGTCGAAGCGTCGTCCTTGCATTGTTTTGCTCTATTAGCTATTTAGGGTGAGGTGCGGTATCTGTTTCGAGTGTGCGTTTTATACGTTAGTACCATTAATAACTCTGTGGTACTGACCTCTCCTGGCATATTCCCTCAGTTCCACGGCCCGTCCGTTCAGTAACAACGCCCGCATGCAGCCGACAAATCCGTCGCTCCTGTCTAAAGCGGCTCCCAGTACTAAAGGAGCCTGTAGTTGTAATGCTCGTACTGGTTCTCGAGCTGTACGGATTTCGTTTTTCAATGCCCCGTCTACGACTACGCGAGCTTCTTTCCTGTAAAAAAATAGTCATTAAATATATTGAAAATTTACTTATAGTCCACTAGCTTTTAACCGCGGCTTCGCCCGCGTGCATCCGCGCAAGAAGGATTTTAAAATGTGTATTTCGTTGTCTGCGACCCCAATAACCACTCGGTTTCCCCCTTTTAGAGGTTGATTTACTCATTTATTAATAAAAATAATAATTCTTCGTTGTTAAAATCAGTTGTTCTCAGAAGTTCATTTAAAGGAACTCGAGGAATACTGAGACCACAGGGTTAATAGATTTTATGCATTTTTTATTTATCCTCAAAATTGTAACACGTTTTAAATTTAAACAGTTTGTCGGTGAATCATTGTATTACCATTACTCGCTACTAGTTTACGGACACGCCAAATAATCACTAACCTCAAAATTTCTAGTTTTAACGGACACTTTGAACGGAGTATTGCAGACTTGAAACTGAAACCAGAGCCAGTCTATAGTAAGGTTTAGTACTTTTTCGTCTTGGTAGTTTTTCCGAACATATTTTTCGTGATGGTAGTTTTAGTAGAATTTGTCATTAATGGTTTCAGGTTTCTTGGCTGACTTTTACTTAAATTTGAATTTATTACTTTTAATTGATTAATTGATTATATTAACTGTTTTGCATGCCAGTGTCTGGTGAAATGTGAGAAACCTGTATTTTTTTTGATATCTATATGTGTACCACATTTTTAGCAAAATAAATATATTTGTATTATTTGTATTTTAATCGTAGTCACTAACCTGCTCCTCTCGATCGACACAGAATGCCATTTGTTGTCAGTTAAACTGTTGCTAGTTTCAACGGACACTCCGAGCGAAGTCGCCCACTTGGAACTACACTAGAGCTGGTCTAGTAGGTTTAGTAGTTTTTCGTTTTGTGAGTTTTGGTAGTTTTTCCGGAAATATTTTTCGTGATGGTAGTTTTAGTAGTATTTGTCATTGGTAGTTTTAGTAGTTTTTGGTATTGAATTGTAGTCACTAACCTGTTCCTCTCAATGGACACAGAATGCCATTTGTTGTCAGCTAGACGGTTGCTAGTTTCAACGGAAACTCCGAGCGGTGTATCGCCAACTTGAAACTGGAATTGCAACTGATCTCCGCCGATGATTGACAGCTTAATGTAGTCTTGCAAGCCCTAAGGAAATTACCATGTTTTATCACAATTTTTTTGTGAGCACTTGTAATAAAAACAAAGAAAACACTTTACAAGGAAATAACTACTAACCTACAATCTATTTTAAAAGAAATCCCCTTGTCAAATTTTATTTCATTTGATGTAAGATGACACTAACCTAAAGTGAGTGATGGCGCGAGTCCATGCTTTGCCAAAATCTATACTAATATTATAAAGCTGAAGAGTTTGTTTGTTTGTTTGAACGCGCTAATCTCAGGAACTACTGGTTCGAATTGAAAAATTATTTTTGTGTTGGATAGATCATTTATCGAGGAAGGCTTTAGGCTATATAATATCACGTTGCGACTAATAAGAGCGAAAAAACAGTCGAAAATGTGGGAAAAACGGGGAAAATTATTGATCTTTGAGGGCTTCCGTTGCGTGCGCTGCGAAAACCGTTCGAGATACGCAGAAAATATGTATGAAAGAATTATTCCTCTTTAAATTATCTAAAAAAATGTCCGCGACGGTATATGTCTATCTTTTAAGATTAACTCACAATAACCGTTTTTATGATAATCAAATTTGGTCGAAATTAATGCATTATTACAAATTATTTGTCAGAGTTGTATCAACATAATAATATTAATCTTTATCCAAATAAATGTGTTATTGATTAAGAGTATTTAACTGTGAACAAAATTGTCTTTGACATCACCTTATTTCAATAAACATCTTATAAGATAATACAATTTTAAAATAACTCTGAAACAAAATTCACACGCGCCGCATGATGAGCGCTCGCCCATGATTCCTAAAATAACTATTCCACGCGGACGAAGTCGCGGGCACAGCTAGTAGATTTATATACGTACGTAATTTGTATTATTTTAGCAAAGCATGAATCACAACACAAATAGGCCATGTGTGGTCGCGCCATAAGAGAAAGCAAGAAGTGTACTCAACAAAACAAATGTTTGGTATAGAATCCTTTCCTACTATGAATAAATGAATAAATACTATACAGATGATTACAGAAGCATCTTTACATGCAGTTTTTCTACCACTTAGCCTGATTCTTCTGACTCGACTTAACTGCTAATTTTGGACTTGCTTGACTAAACAAATTTACAGGGAAACCAGACCAACAGGAACATGACCTGAGGTGTGTTAGTGGCCAACACTGTCAGAATTTTTCAGGCTGCCCCAAGGCATCTGACACAGCCTCACGACTGCTATACCGACTCGATAACAACCGAGACCAACGGCTTAACGTGCCTTCAAAAGCACGGAGGAGCTCAAGATAGAAAACGGCGACCAATCCAATAGTGGTCGCGTCACGTCGTCGCTCGACACGCGTATTCGCTACGGATACGCGGAACGCGCTCGACTAACGAGCTCCTCAATACTAGTTACTGAATAAATACGAAAGTAAAAGCCGTATAAAAAAATCTTGTAAAAACAAATGAAAGCATACCTTCGCGTGTAATAATACGGCATTTTCCTTAGTAGTCTTGAACTCGAAGTAGATGTCGCCACTGTGGCCGAGGTCGAAAGCCGGCAGCGTAATGATCGCGTCCGATATACGGAACGTCACTGTGTTGCTGAATAAATCTGTTGGATAGATTATTGATAAGTATGATAATCAAAATATTCCAAATTAATTTAATATCCAAATTTACATAACATACAAAAATAAGTACTCTTTAAAATAAGTAACTTCAAAAAATGTTGCTCAATATCAACACCAATATTAAGAATCGATCGTAAAGCACATTTTAGCTAAAATATGATTAGTCATTTTCTATCCTATTTGATATTTAACGTTAAAGAACGAGATGCAACACATTTTAGCTAACATGGGCTTAAAAAATTATTCTTTAATACGAGGGCAAGAGTTTGCCATTGAATTTCAGACTCGATTAAGAGTTAATACAGTCTACATAATAAACTAACTGTTTCTCTTTCACCTCGAAAGGGTTAACTGGAAGTGATTGCCTAGCAATATGTCCGCCTTTGCTCATATTATGTTGAAGTCTTTGTAAATGTTATATTATTTGTATATGTGGGCAATAAAGATATTTTGTATTGTATTGTATTGTATAATTCTAATAGTCTTATCATGAACAGGTTTTATATCAAAATGTATTTTCCAAAACCTAACTATATATGCCTAATATCAATGCGAAAGTCTGTCTGTTACGCTTTCACGGCCAAACCGCTGAACGGATCATGATGAAATTTGGTATGAATTGAAAAAATTAAAGATAAAAATTTCTTCTCTCAACTTTTTGGTTCAGGCGGAGCTGCGAGAAACAGCTAGTATTAAATATTGAAATTAACTGAAATCGTTTATTTCCTAATTATATGATACCAAACTATCTAAATAAGCTTCCCTCAGAACTTCAGGAGTTGTATAATAATAACTTTAAAAAATTTAAATTGAGTTTGAAAAAATACTTGAGTACTTTCTGAATGTAATAGCGATTCACCGAACACAGATAAACCCATCGAGGTTTCCGCGGTTCGGTAGCTGTTTTGTGTGTACATTTAATATTTACTGAATAAATGATTAAAAAAAAAACCACCACTTCTAAAGCGCAAATAGAGAAGAAGCGGCGCCACAAACTCCACTGCAGCATTTTTTTCAAAACGTCAATTTACAAAAAGGAAAAAAAAATAATTCTTAATTAACTAGTTAAATGAACGAATTCACATGTTTGTCAACATTTTGCACAATATTTTATTGTGATTTCAGATTATTTAAATTAAATAAAAATTGAATATAATGAAATTAAAAAATAAAAGTCAAATGTAAAAACAGAATACATAATATTATGTTAATTTATCGAGGACTCTGCACCAAGCTTAAGTTCAACATTCCTGTCATTAAGAAAATCACCAGTACTATAATAAGCCTTTTTACAAAGTAGATCTTTAACATGGGCTTTGAATTGTCCATCACAGTAAACATGTGAAATTACTCGTCTCTTATTAACTAAACGTAACAGACATATCTGCACTCAACATCAGGTGGGATCGTGGTCACTGGACACTGGACATTTTAACATAACGAAAAAAAAAAAACAATAAATACTAACCATCTCCCTCGCACAACAGCGGGCCCAGTGAATACCGTCCCTCTTTCTCGTCAAGATGGCTGCCCGTGTCACCGAACCTCAGCTGTTTGACCGGTAGGAATTCTTTTTCAGTTATTTCGCCGCCGTCCGTTTGGAATTCTGTAAAGATGACATTCTGTTAGCGGTTTTTAGTATTAGCTATTCAATCGCCAATTTATTGACCTAGCGAACGAAGCGAGCGAAAACCGCTACGTTAAGTGTGGTCAATTTTGCTTGCGGGATGTGTGTGTGTGTGCCATGAAATATGTTTGTATTGGGCTAGAGATCGCATTTTTAATGAGGGGCATGCCGAAAGTAATTAGATACTCTTTACCCTATAATTTTATAGTGGCATGTTATACATCATCTTAAGCCTTGGTTATTTAGTGATAAATTTAGTAATACAAAACATATTTGAGAAAAAGCATATGTTGGTAAGAATTTGGCGGAAATTTATTTGGTACAATGGAAGTTGGTTGACGTGATTTTACATGAATGTAAAAAGATTTAAAACCACAAGAATGTTTTGAATTTTTGGTGAATTGTTTTGATGACTCTATTGTTTAATGGTTCGCTGAATTAAAATAGGGTAGGAATGATTTAGGAGGAGAATGAGGGCGAAAATGTGGTAAAAAGGGGATGAAAAGCGGGATAAATTCTGAAAAAAGGGTAGAATTTTGTTTTAGAGTCGTTCACTGACCTTCCGGCTTGAGCCTGGGGTATTCGGCATCGCAGTTGCACCATTTAGTGGGGTCCACACAGTTGCCCAGCATGCCGCACTGGCACATGCGACTGCCTGGCTGCGCGCCCGCCCAGTAGTCCATACTCTTGCCACTCCGAGACACCCACCACGCGAATGGACGGAAACTTGCTTCTTCACCTGATAGATCATTATTAAAAATCCGATCAAGCGCGATTGAGTCCAAACGCACGAGGATTCCGTACGATTATCTATAAAAAAAGCTCCAAAAACATCACGTTTGTTGTATAGAAATATTTGTTTTATTTTAATTTAATTAGTAATTTTTAAAGTGAATATATAACTTAATATGCTGTGAACATTTCCAGCGTCTACCGGTTGTTGTTATCAATATCGAGCTGAAGAGAAACGACCAAAAAAAATCACGTTTGTTGTATAAGAGCCCCTGAAATACTTATTTTATTCCGTTTTTAGTATTGGTTCTTATAGCGGCAACAGTAATACATCATCTGTGTGAGACACAGCCTAGTAGCAACAGACAGACAGACGAACAGCGCAGGCTCAGTAATAAGATCCCGTTTCACCTTTTGGTTACGGAATCCCAAAAAGGACAAACAGACTTGCCCCGAATACAGTTAAAGGACATCCATAAATTACGTCAGATTTTTTTTTATACAACTAAGTAGGCAAACAGGCGTACGGCCCATCTGATGGTAAGTGGTTACCGTAGCCTATGAACGCCTGCAACACCGGAGATGTCACGAGCGCGTTGCCGACCTGTCACCTCTGGAGCCTGGAGATCCTACTCACCAGCAGGAACACAACACTGCATCACAGTGTTATTTGGCTACGATCTTCTGTAAGGTACTTCCCCAGACGGACTACTCCTTACAAAATGTCCTACCTCTCTTAAATTTCAAATGTTTTATTTTTCAGGTTTTAATAGAGGCTGACAGTTTTTTACGAGACACATAAAATATACATTTTCGCGCAAGTAGTAATGTTGATATAATAATGTCATCATCATCATTTCGTGTATGTTACAATGCCTATAGACCATGTACACCCTGGTGTCAAAGTTGTTTGGAATCGCCTTTCGGCCTCTGACGTGGTACCTTTAACGACTACCAAATGGCAGCCGGGACCAACGGCTTAACGTGCCTTCCGAAGCACGGAATCATCTTTTATATCAGACAATCAGGTGATTCAAGCCTGCAACGTCCTAATCAAACTGGAAACAACTAAACAATTTATACTTCCGATGGGAATCGAACCCACCACCCCCGGGTTGAAGGCGAACGCCTTAACCACTGGACCACGAAGGCAGTAATAATACGATGTTAAAATAATATATTATTAATTTTATTTATTTATTAAAACTTTATTGTTCCACAAAGTACACATATACTTATAACAATTGGCGGACTTAATGCTAAGAGCATTCTCTACCAGTCAACCATTGGAAGAAACGAAGAGATAGTTTTGCGCAAAAAAGTTAAATGGGAAAAAATTATTGGCTTTCGAATTGCTTAATTACCTAGCTAGTGCATACACCGTGAATTTTTAAAACGTTTTGGACCCATAGTCCAGTGACTCCATTCATGCAACTGAACAACTTTCCCCAAGATACATGGGTCGAAATATGGAGTAAATTTTTGGACCTCCCATAAAAAATGTCTCGTCACGTGACCTAACTTACTATGCAAAGTCCAAATTTGTTTTTCATGTTTCGAGCTATGTACCTCGGGGAAATTTGTTCGGTTGTCACTAGACGAAGGATCCAAAACGACTAAAGTTTCGCGGTGTAGATAAAAGCTGTTGGTATTCTTAGCAATTAATAAATAACGAGTACAAATGAATAATTAACGTACTTGGAGAGTTAAGGAGCCTCGAGTGTCGACACATGTACTCCAACCTCTGCTGGCAGCTGTGAGACCTGTTCAGTAAGGCTTCCAGTTGCGCTCGGCTGGCGTCGTATTCCACATCCTGCATGATAATCAAAATTTATAAAAACTATATCAGACTAGCTGTTTCCCGCAGCTCCGCCTGCGTCATAAAGTAGCCTATGTTTGACCGCGGGTCTTCAACTATATTCATAACAAAGTTTGGCCGTGAAAGTGTAACAGACAGACAGACAGCCTTTCGCATTTATAATATTAGTATGAATATCTGACAACTATGTAATATAATGCAGTAAATAGTAATTTTGACTCGACTAACGGCAATTAAAAAAAACCCGTCTGCTTTTCTGTAATTTGGAAATGAAAAATCGAAACAACCCGACATTTTTATACACTTAGTGTCACTATCAAATTAAATACGAATCTAACGTCACCTCTCAAGCTAAAATCCATCGAGCCGTTCAGGCTGCAGAGCATGCCAAACAATGATACATATATATGTGTGTTTTGAGAGTATGTATGTACATACTCTCGAAATACATAACCCTCCTTCTGGCGCAGTCGGGGAAAAAAGATAATGATGTAACAAACCTGTCGGAAAGATCCTGGTTCTTGATATCCATCGACCACGGACCCGCTGCCAGCCGTGTGCTGCACTGCGGTCAGGATACGACCGTCCGCTACGAGGAAACATCAAGTTTTACCCTCTTAATTATAAAAATTAACGAACGTTCATTAAGCCTAATTTAACTTAAATATTTTTATATTCTTTCTCTTTCATCAATAATTAGTCGTGAAAGAACGAAACAATATATAGGTTCATAGCGATCTCAATTTAAAAATATATAACACCTGTATGTATTTATCTATGTTTAACAAATAAAATATTGATTGATTCCGATTACTACTATAGGATACTAGCTGTTTCCCGCAGCTTCACCTGCGGTACATAGCCTATGTTACTCAGGGTGAATGTAGCTTTCCAATGGTGAAAGAATTTTTGAAATCGGCACAGTTGTTTTTGAGTTTATTCATTACAAACATACACACAGAAATACAAATCTTTCCTCTTTATAATATTAGTGTAGATAGTGTAGATGTAGATAGTAGTTAAAGTAGATAAAGTAGGCTAGACCAACATAATCAATCTTATGTACCATTTCAATGGGCTCTCCGTATCTTCTTGCGTAAATTTTTAAAAGGAAGTTAGGCAACGTCATGATATTCAGCTGAATGCTAGTTAAATCAATTTTGACAACAAAATCTTGTATTAAACAAAAATCCTTTTTTTTTATACAACTAAGTAGGCAAACAGACGTTCGGCCCACCTGATGGTAAGTGGTTACCGTAGCCGATACGCCTGCAACGCCGGAGATGTCACGAGCGCGTTGCCGACCCTGAAGGAATGTTTTCACGCCCTTTTTGAAGGCTCCCATGTTATAGTCACTAGGGAAAACCATGGCAGGGAGTTCATTAAAATTTCATTATCGCAGTGTACGAGGGAGGAAATTCCGTTTGAAGCGTACTGTACGCGATAAGATGGGGTCTAAGGTATGGGGATGAAATCCCTGACGATGGCGAGAGGTGCGATGGTAAAACAATTCCTCCGAACATAGCCCATTATACAAGCGGTAGAACACGCATAAGGAAGCGAAGTCTCTCTTGAGACTCAAAGGCTCAATACCTCTTGTAATCATGGCATCTCCGGCAATTTTGTGCCGAAATTAAATTAATAAAAAATAATTTATCCTAAGTTTTTAGGTTATAAAAAAAACAAATAATAATAAATATTTTATTTCAGATATTTCCATATACTTCTATATTCTAAGGTCGCAGAGAAAATATGATATGGAGCGTGACGTGTTGCCTGTGTTATGTGGATATAATGCTTTTAAAAGAATTATCTAAGCTAAAATGGGTTAAAATTTCAATTAAACATCTTTATTTAAATAATGTAGTTTCTAAATTATTTATGTCCCGGTCTATACATTCGTGAAGAACATAAATATAAATATGTAAATTCCTATCGGTTACTTAAATACACACATTAATTTTATTAAATAAATATATTATATTATTAAAATAATATTTTAATATAAATATAAAATTATTTTTATTAAAATATTAATTTAACATTTTCCAAAAATTTATATAAACAATTTCACATAAGAAATTGTATTAGCGATAAATCCGCCTTTGTGTGTTTCTTTTGTTTGTAAATGGTGCAATAAAGTGTTCATTCATTCATTCATTTTACAAAACCACTGAGGTTTGTTAAGAAATAGCAGAGAATAATAAATATGTCATCCTGCATATCTCTAATTCGCATTAAATTCCATTCTCCTTGCAATAATTCTCAGGATTCCATTGGCTTCAAATGCAGACGAATTAGGTAATTAAAAAGAGGAAGCTGTTTTCTAAACTCGACGAGCTACATCTAAAATTTGCAGAGATCTTTTATAAGCCATAGGTATTATATGTACAAATACTTACTGTAGAAATGGCAGGTGACCGGGAAAGCGGCTAGAGGCCCCGAGCCGTCCACGTCGATGTGGATGTCAGCTGAGCGGGACACCGCTTGGACATTCTTGTACGCCGTGCATGATAACGGGTGCACCGCTACGAGGAAAAGTTATACATTTATTTTTTGTATGTTCAAATCGTTTATTAACTGCCTCCGTGGTCGAGTGGTTAAGGCGTTCGGCTTTGACCCGGGGGTGGAGGGTTCGATTCCCACAGGAAGCACACTTTGTTTAGTTGTTTCCAGTTTGGTTAGAACTTTGCAGGCTTGGTATCACCTGATTGTCTGATAATAAAGATGATTCCGTGCTTCGGAAGGCACGTTAAGCCGTTGGTCGATAGACAATGTAACCTACACGAAATGATGATGACGAATACTTTATTTTCAATCTATAAATATAATGCTGTTCGATAGTCTCGCTAAAACTCGAGAACGGCTGGACCGATTTGGCTATTTTTGGTTTTGAATTATTTGTGGAAGTCCAGGGAAGGTTTAAAAGGTGAATATATTCGGAGGCGGTACGAAGTTTGCCGGGTCAGCTAGTTTAAGATAAAAATATCACTTAACTTAGTCTATGTTAACTTAGTCTACCTGCGACCATGTACCCTGCTAAGTGTTTGAAACGAGTGTAGTGTACGGCAGCAAGTAAATTATCAACGGTTAAAAACTCTAGTATTCAACCAAAATGCTTTAAAATCACTTGCAACGTTGGTTTACTATAAACTGTGGTAGAAAACATTCCATACATTTTTTGTTTTATTTTGGAGTTCGATTCGTATGTCGTGGGTTCCTCACCAGTCTATCCTAGAAATTTTAGGGTTTTTTGTATAAAATTATATAAAATTTGAACAAATAATTTGGATTTTGTATGAAAAAGTATACTTTTTGGCCTCAAGTTTAACTTAAGTTTGAGTTTCTTTGGGCATTTCTTTTCTACAATCATCAACATCAATACCAGTTTTATTTGCAAATAATGTCTAAAGAGCTTTCTCTACTATTTTTACCTATACGTGAACTAGTAATGGAATCTTTTATTTATTTAATAACACATATACTTATAACAATTGGCGGACTTAATTCTAAGAGCATTCTATAGAATGCTATACCAATCAACCATTGGTAGAAACAGAAAGATAGTTTGGCGCGAAAAAGTTAAGGGGGAAAAATGTATTAAGTACTTATAGAGCAAATTTTATCAAAAGCTTAAGTTCACCAAAACTACGTAAGCATACATAACACATATACAATTACTGTTTCATTTTAAATATATACCTATACTAGCTGTTTCCCGCAGCTCCACCTGCGGTATACATATAGCCTATGTTACTCAGGGTGAATGTAGCTTTCCAATGGTGAAAGAATTTTTGAAATCGGCACAGTAGTTTTTGAGTTTATTCATTACAAACATACACACAAAAAAACAAATCTTTCCTGTTTATAATATTAGTGTATACATATATATCATATACTTACATAAATATCAATGACAAAGTCAAGTTACATTGAGAAGTTTTTATTAACTGAGCGAGTCCAAAATGTGCGCACGTCTCGCTTTTAATATGTAATAAATGTTGTTAAGATTGATTTAGTTATTTTTAATGTTTTCAATATGTAGGGCGTTCAACCGTGTTTTCTGCACCGATTACAAAACACCCTTATAAAATTCAATAATGTTCTGTTCTATGCTGTGCCCTTATTCGATTTACTGTGTACATTAATTTGGTATATAAATAAATAAAACATTCTAAGAAAACATTTTTTTCCGTCCACCCGAAAAACATTTTGATTTACAAAACTGTTAAGCCACGCCCACATTTTGCTAAAAGGTTTGATGTTAGGAAATACAAAACACGGTCGTAGAAGACCTAGCTTTAGTTTAAAAGTTCAATTGACCTTCCACGACCTTCAAAGCTAAAGTGAATTAGGCAAATAATGAGCCAGCTAGCTCCATCATAGACCACACTGTCATGCGCACTTAATATCAAGTGGGATCGTGGTCGATCGCTGGACATTTTAGCCTTAAAAAAACTTACAAGTGTGACAGACTGCTCCCGCGTAGCCAGTGTTGCGGCAGTCGCAGGAGAACTCTTCTGCTGTTTGTGTGCAAGTGCCGCCGTGTTCGCAAGGATTTGGATTGCATCTGTAATCATTTAAAAAGTATTCAAGATTTTGACGATTGATTTAATGAGCAATGCACGTTTCTCATATTCTTCTCATCTGCTTTGAAAATCAGCCATCTAACGTTATTTTCGACTGTTAAGGCCTAGTACCATTATAATATAATATATAAAAAATGTCTGTTGTAAATGAGACACCCCCCCCCCCCCCTTTTATATATTGGACTGTATAAAGCGAGGGAAGTGTGTAAGGATCGTAGCAAATGGAAATCAGTGGTCTCTGCCTACCCCTACAGGAAAAAGGCGGAATGGTATGTATGTATGTATAAAACTTCAAACAGACCTAATGATTTCTCATGTTTATTTATTAAACTATAGTTATAAACGCGATAAAAACCATATTAAAATAGTTTAAAATGTTCAAACAGACCTGTCAATCATCTGACAAGCGTCGAACACCACGTCGTTCTGGCAGCAGTAGTCCTCCTTCTTCCAGTCGGTGGGCAGGCGGTAGTTCCCGTCTAATGCTATCTTCCGCATGCAGCCTACGAAACCGCGAAACGGAGGCTTGCCACCTGACGAATTACAATTTCACATCAAAAAAATTGATTGTCTGTAAAGTCGGTTTACGGACGGTAGTTTGACGTGACAACGTCAAACATTACAGTAGTACGTGGGGCGCACTATAAGTTTCCGGAATGAATATGAAAAAATACTATTAAAGGTACAAAATTAATTTATTGTTTTTCAAAATAATCTCCCTTGGCGTCTATGCACTTTTTCATTCGATGAAACCAGTTTTGAAAACTTTTGTGCCACTCCTCTGTGGTGACCTCTGAAACGTGTTTTTCATACTCCTCGACAGCCTCTTCTGGTGATGAAAATCGTTGACCGCGTAATTGGTTCTTAATTTTTGGGAACAGAAAAAAGTCACAAGGTCCCAGGTCGGGACTGTATGCAAAATGACTCATGAGTTCTACATTTTTCGCCTTCAAAAAGTCGTTTGTCTGTCTGGCCGTGTGAGAACTAGCATTGTCGTGGTGCAGGATGATACGGCGTTTACGGTTATTTTTACGGAGTTCGTCAATAACTTCCGGCAAACAAATGGTCGTGTACTAGTCACTATTCACTGTACGACGATTCTCTAAAGCAACAGTAGCCACGTGTCCAGTTTTATTAAAAAAAGAAGCAATCATCCGCTTAGATGCACTTTTCACGCGCGCCACTTTGGTTGGTTTCGGCTCATCTTGAAAGACCCATACGCTCGATTGCTGCTTTGTTTTGGGATCGTAGCAATAAATCCATGTTTCGTCACCTGTTACTATGCCCCACACCAAATTTGACGCACCTTCGTTGAATCTGGTAAGCATGGCACTGCACCAAGTGACGCGGTCCGTTTTTTGAGCCTCGGTCAAGTTGTGTGGGATCCACCGCGAGCACAGCTTTCTCACACCCAAATGTTTGTGTAGGATTAATTGTATTTGACTCATGCCTATTTCTAAGGATGCGCGAATTTCATGGTAGGTCACATGCCTGTCTGTTTCAATCATACGGCGCACAGCATTGATGTTTTTGTTGGTCACAGCGGTGGACGGCCGACCATCGCGAGATTCGTCACTGAGATTGATACGACCACGCTTGAATTCTGCAAACCAGCTATAAACAGTTGTCTTGCATGGTGCTTCATTGCCAAAAGCTGTTTCAAGCCGAGCGATGCTCTGTTGAGCTGTCAAATTACACTTAAAATCGTAGAAAATCATACTACGAAAATTTTCCCGAGTTAAATCCATGTTGATGCAGACACACAATTTTTTAAATGGCGCCACAAGGTAAAAACAAAAGACAGTCAGATGAAACAAACTGCATTCTACAGCCAAAGAGTTCTATTTTCAAATGTTGCAATATTTTTTTAAATATTGTTTATGTAAGTGGCCAGTTCCGGAAACTTACAGTGCGCCCTATGTATAATACACATGATCATGCCTCTCTCTCGTTCGTGCCGCGCTCTCGCTTGCGGAACGCGACAATGAGCGTAACGGGACAATGACGTCATCTTTTTCGTGCATGCAGCCCGTAGTATCGAGTTATTAGACGTTGTCACGTCAAAAACCATACAAAATGTAGTATCTCTAGAAGTAGTACTCTAGTATGTGTGACAAAAACAAAAATCCTAACCCGGTTTATAACTGTATCGGCCGTCATTGAATAAGCGTCATTTAGGGAATCAAAATATATTAGTGACATATTTCTTCTTTTGTCTATTGAGCTTAAGTTATAAAGATATAACGCATTTAAGTTTAGAAGTGGGGGCTCGTAACGTCACATATTGCGAAAAAGTTTAGCACACTGTGACGTCACACCGAACTTTAACGCGCCATATCTTTACCATTCTTTGTTTAATTTTCAAAATAAAAAATACGTCTCCAATATTTTTTGATTATCTAACTGACGGACCAATAATTATATTTTTTTAGGAAACTATCCTATTCCCATCGTCATTATCACCAGAATAATACTATCACTAGGGGAAAAATTCCCAGAGAAAAACGAGTACATACTAACATAATTTAACCACCAGAGAAAGTATGAAGTACTTGGTCCGTGATACAAAAACAATCCCTATGAAAAAAGTACCTGTTTTCTTGGATTTTTTTTTAAATATCTGCAATCAGTCCTTCGACTTTTAGCGGATTTGTTGAAGGAACTTGCATTATAGTCTGGAATCTAGTTCCTGTATGTCGTGTCGTTTTAGGCGTTTTTGTTAGATTAAAAGCCAGTTCGTTTGGGTGATTGATTAGACGACTTTTGTAGCGTCCCGCCATAAGTCTTATCTCCTCTTTTATGGTGTTCACCTGTAGTCCATAGTGAATTTCGGCATTCGTGATGAACCACGTCGTGTTGGAAATATATAGTCTTGGAAACTACAAAAAAAAAAAACTACGAAACTAGCCAAAAAGAAACTCACCAGCAATATAATAAGTGCTGCCAGTGTAGAAATTCAGCTTCTTCGTGGTCCTCACGGGTCTATGATCCACAGACAACACCAGGTTGTCTACGGCCATGGTCAGCATGAGCGCGTGCCAACGTCCATCGTTGAACTCCTCGGCGTAGTTGTCCAGTTTTACTCGAGGACTACCAGCTAGTTCTAACTCTACTTTGATCTTGCCCTCTTCTAGGAATACCTGGAATATTTATTTACACTTTACAAGTCGTAAAGTAGCCTAATAGTAATAGACACTGTCATTTCGTTTTGACATGAAAGACGACTCAATGGCGATGTGGTTTGCTAGATGACTCTAAAAAAAAATAAATCAAAAAGCAAAAAATATATCCATACTGATATTATAATTGCGAAAGTCTGTCTGTCTGTTACGCTTTCGCGGCCAAACCGCTTAACGGATTTTGATGAAATTTGGTATGAATATAGTTGAAGACCCGGGGTCAAACATATGCTACTTTTTGACTGCGGAGCTGCGGGAAACGGCTAGTAACATATTTTTTGTTTATTTTGACGCTTGTAACTTTGCAACTGATACTTGGTTTTTAACCGCCTCCGTTATCCAGTTGACTAGAACGTTTGCCTAAAATCCAGAGATCGTGGATTCCATTGTATCACCTGATTGTGTGATGATAATAATGATTCCGTGTTTTGGAAGGCATGCTAAGCCGTTGATACCGGCTGCAACTTGGCGGTCGTTAAAAGAAGGTTATTTACCAATTGGCGACCAGAGGGAGTATGGAGTAAAAGAGGTAGACCAATGCTGCGTTGTTGGAGTGATGATATAAGGAGATTTGACAGTTTGACAGTGGCTGGGAGATAGTTGCTATAGAACGAGATAAGTGGAGGAGAATAGGTGAGACAAAAAACATATAAAAAATCTAGCTGTTTCCCGCGGCTCCGCCTGCTTCAAAAAGTAGCCTATGTTTGACCCCGAGACTTCAACTATATTCATGCCAAATTTCATCAAAATCCGTCCAGCGGTTTGGCCGTGAAAGCGTAACAGACAGACAGACAGACAGACTTTCGCATTTATAATATTACTAGCTGTGCCCGCGGCTTCGCCCGCGTGGAATTGATTCCCGTAGTCGGTTCATTAAAGTTCGAGAACTCTGTGAAGCTAAACGTTGAGAACGTTCAGCGCTCGATTCCCGTAATAGGTTCACCAAAGTTCGAGAACTCTGTGAAGCTAAACGTTGAGAACGTTCAGCGCTCGATTCCCGTAATAGGTTCACCAAAGTTCGAGAACTCTGTGAAGCTAAACGTTGAGAACGTTCAGCGCTTGATTCCCTAGCACGGTTTTGTTCACTGATTGCTCGTTGTGTAGCCAACCTATGCATATTTTCATCCTCTGTTTCATTGCTGTGCAAAACTCGCAGCCGCTTTGCAGCAGCAGTCTGCCGAGAAAGCCGAGTTCTTTTTCTAGGCATTACAGTGACGAAGACTGGCTTAAACCTAACCTAATAAAACCTTACCTAGTAAGAATAATTATGTAGATGACACCTACAGGTATTATCTACAACAAAACAAAAGTGTTATTGTGAAATTATTAGAAACAAAATAGGTACTATACTTAAAACAAACACTACCTGCTATAAAGAAAACTGCATTGAACCGTTCAGTAGGGAGCCGACCGAACCTCGTAGAGCTACACTCCCTCAGCAAGCAACGTTCAGTAGGGAGCCGACCGAACCTCGTAGAGCTACACTCCCTCAGCAAGCAACGTTCAGTAGGGAGCCGACCGGACCTCGTAGAGCTACACTCCCTCAGCAAGCAACGTTCAGTAGGGAGCCGACCGAACCTCGTAGAGCTACACTCCCTCAGCAAGCAACGTTCAGTAGGGAGCCGACCGGACCTCGTAGAGCTACACTCCCTCAGCAAGCAACGTTCAGTAGGGAGCCGACCGGACCTCGTAGAGCTACACTCCCTCAGCAAGCAACGTTCAGTAGGGAGCCGACCGAACCTCGTAGAGCTACACTCCCTCAGCAAGCAACGTTCAGTAGGGAGCCGACCGAACCTCGTAGAGCTACACTCCCTCAGCAAGCAACGTTCAGTAGGGAGCCGACCGGACCTCGTAGAGCTACACTCCCTCAGCAAGCAACGTTCAGTAGGGAGCCGACCGGACCTCGTAGAGCTACACTCCCTCAGCAAGCAACGTTCAGTAGGGAGCCGACCGAACCTCGTAGAGCTACACTCCCTCAGCAAGCAACGTTCAGTAGGGAGCCGACCGAACCTCGTAGAGCTACACTCCCTCAGCAAGCAACGTTCAGTAGGGAGCCGACCGAACCTCGTAGAGCTACACTCCCTCAGCAAGCAACGTTCAGTAGGGAGCCGACCGAACCTCGTAGAGCTACACTCCCTCAGCAAGCAACGCCTCTCCAGCGCTCAACATGCGGCGCGTGTCAATTTTGTTTCAGAGTTATTTTAAAATTGTATTATATATATAAGAATAAGATGTTTATTGAAATTAGGTGATGTCAAAGACAATTTTGTTCACAGTTAAATCCTCTTAATCAATAACACATTTATTTGGATAAAGATTAATATTATTATGTTGATACAACTCTGACAAATAATTTGTAATAATGCATTAATTTCGGCCAAATTTGATTATCATAAAAACGGTTATTGTGAGTTAATCTTAAAAGATAGACATATACTGTCGCGGACATTTTTTTAGATAATTTAAAGAGAAATAATTCTTTCATACATATTTTTTGGGTACCTCGAACGGTTTTCGCAGCGCACGCAACGGAAGCCCTCAAAGATGAATAATTTTCCTCGTTTTTTCCACATTTTCGACTGTTTCTTCGCTCCTATTAGTTGCAACGTGATGTTATATAGCCTAAAGCCTTTCTCGATAAATGATCATCTATCCAACACAAAAATATTTTTTCAATTCGAACCAGTAGTTCCTGAGATTAGCGCGTTCAAACAAACAAACGAACTCTTCAGCTTTATAATATTAGTATAGATAAGTATAAAGTATAAGTATGGATGCAGTGGTCATCCACCGACCAGATGGTCAGATGACCTGAAAAAGGTCGCGGACAAACGCTGGACGCAGGCCGCTTCCAACCGGTCATTTTGGAAATCATTAGGAGAGGCTTATGTCCAGCAGTGGGCTGTCTACGGCTGAAATGATGACGATACTATTTAATGTTATGTGATACATTGTTTCAGTAAAGCCGGGTATCCTGCGACCGTGTTTTGTTTGCGAACATAAAACATCGAACATATTACAAAATGTGGGCGTGGCCTTACAGAGACACGGCTGAAAAAGCTGAATACATAGTATACAAGCTACTGAACCCATCGCCCTCGTTCTTGAAGTGATGGTATATAAGATGGCCGTGGTTCTCGTAGGTGCGGAAATCTAGAGAGATGTTGAGGTAGTTTCCGCCCGGGTAGCCGAGGACTTTATCATATGAAACTTCTTTTAGAAACGTCAGTAAATTACTCACTTTAGCTACTAAACCCACTCACCTTGACATCGCCTTCGTTCTTGAAGTGGTGGTATATAAGATGGCCGTGGTTCTCGTAGGTGCGGAAATCTAGAGAGATGTTGAGGTAGTTTCCGCCCGGGTAGCCGAGGACTTTATCATATGAAACTTCTTTTAGAAACGTCACTAAATTACTCACTTTTGCTACTGAACCCACTCACCTTGACATCGCCCTCGTTCTTGAAGTGGTGGTATATAAGAAGGCCGTGGTTCTCGTAGGTGCGGAACTCTAGAGAGATGTTGAGGGTGTTTCCGTCTGAGTAGCCGCGGATCTTGGCGTAGGAAGCCTCCTTGAGGAACGTCAGGGGGACTATTGGTGGTTCCTGTACGAATAAAAAAAAACATAAAATGAAAAAAAAAAAATTAAGGTAGATGTCGACCTATATTGTATTAGGTATATATATTTAGTGACTGTTGATCTGCACCGCTGTTTTCAATCTTATTAATCCTTTTTACCTCAAGGTTGGCTGGTAGAGATTGCATTTGCGATAAGTCCTTGCCTTTGTATTAATTTACCTAAAATTACAAACTTTTTTAACCTATTTTATCTTTGTAAATGATGCAATAATGTTCATTCATTAAATCATTCATCACCCGAGCCCGTCCAGGAAAACAAAATCCCTGCGTTAGCGTCGCTTCTGATCATCTTTAGATGGCAACATGTTGTCAACAAATAAATTGACAATGTCATTTATTGGAATAGAAATCAATCCATTCATATGTTTGCCATACTGTTTGTATTACTATTTTTATCATTTTGACAAATAAGTCTTTGTAGATAACATCTTAGCTAAAAAAAAAGTTTGTTTTTATTATCTGCTCGTTTCTACCATAAGGTTGGCTAGAAGAGATTGCATTAGCGATAAGTCCGGTTTTGTACTCATTTCTCTTAATGTTAATTGGTTTCTTTGCTGTATCTTTTCTTATATGTATGTAAATGGTGCAATAAAGTGTTCATTCATTCATTCACTCAATATACAACATCCACTCTTGTCTCTTTACGAGATAATGAAACTTTACATGAATGCATAGTTGCCAGTAAAAGAAATTAGTTCTAATATTTTCCGCAATATGGCGAAGGCTGCTAGTTTACTGGTCGGGCTATAACTATTAAATTTTTAACGTTTTGTGAAGTCATCACATAGTACCACTTAATATGAAGCGTTTTCGTGTGATCTTCGTATCGTCGCATAAAAATTAAACTTTGTAATTAAGTTTAAGGTTCAACAAATTGATTTTTACCTATTTTTCAATTATTATGAGATCTTTCAAATAAACAACAAAACTTAAATATGTTATGTAGCCTATTGAAATTAAGCATTTAGGTCAATAATGTCCAGTTCCCGAAATGTACCCATGTTCCAAAATGCCCTGTTTAAGTCAAACATTTGCTCTGATGATCGATAGAGCTGTACCTAAATTATAACCCTCCCGAATCTGTAGCAAAACGTCTTATTTAACAATCAAATTTAAAAAAGTCTAAAAAACAAATACAAAACTTAATACTGCGATTCACAATACGTAATATACAGTGTGTTCACTTACAGGACAAGCATAGAGCGTGTTGACTTTCTCAAACTTGAAGGGTTCCCCTGCATCATATCCGGCTCGAAGGTCCTGGATGACGTTGGTGGCGTTGAGGTAGAGGTTTTCGACGCAGCCAGTAAAGTTTTGGCTGACCACCAGCCCGTCTTGGAAGTTTGGCACGCCGCCGATGTATACCTGAGCCACAGAATTATTAATAGTACTCACGTACAGAACGGACGCTCATCCAACCTGAAACAGATACTGCACCGAGCCGCGCAGATTTAGGGTAAAAATCGTAAGGAAAATAACGCAAGGTAGTTGCTTCAGCCGCCCGGCCGCTGCGACCACTATGACGCAGATACGGCAAATAATCAACCCTACGAGTAAAACACACATTGACGCGTGCTCGTACGCGACCGAATGGTAGTAATCGTAATAAGTATCCAGCTCGCCGCTTTTGTATGGAGAACAGTATATCTCGTTAGATATCAGATAGATTGCATCAGATTGTGCCAAATATTGTCATCTAATTCTAATAAGTTATTTATCATTCTATACTAATATTATAAATTCGAAAGTCTGTTTGTTACGCTTTCACGGCTAAACCTCTGAACGAACTTACATTTCGACGCGGGCACAGCCGCGGGAAACAGCTAGTATTACAATAAAACATTACTCACCGCTCGATTGAGGTTGAGCCTCGAGAACTCTCCTTTAATACGGTCTTGTACTATGACTCTGTCCACAGAGAATAGAATATCTCGTCGGTTTCGCGATAGCACCACGTCGTGCCAGATATTGTCGTCTAGTAAACTGCCGACGGAAAGTGAGGTAGCTGTGCCGGACCCTGGTAAATAAATGTTAAACAAATTAAGGATTAAAAAAAGGTCCCACTGATCACAAGAATAAAAACCCTGCACTGGCGTCGCTACTGATCGCCTTTAGGCGGCAACGTGTTTTAAGTGTCATAAAATAAAAATAAATAAAATAAAAATCTTTTATTTCACACAACACAGCCCATATTAGTTTACAATATCGTGAAAAAAATAAATTTAAATAATTACATAACCAACCATAAGTTAATACACACATTCACTTACATCTCGGAATTATTTATATGTAACACTGCATAACGCTTATACACGTCAGAGTCTATTCTCCCTGCAATCATCATCATGATACCATTGAAGCTCCCGCTTACTCTTGTTGTTCGACCTTTTTTATTTTAAACATCCTGGCTGTTCTCATTTTGATATATTTTTACTAAATTTGAATGTGTGTCACTCTGTCTTGTTGCTGTCAAAATACAATATGATATACATATCTTCAATTGTATTTTAATTTATAAATAATTATAATACCAGGGTGAGCGAACCTAGTCATTGTCTAGTAAGCTGCTAAACGGGTGCTAAGATACCTAAAAGCTACTAGAATTTTGCAATTGACGTTTATGAAAAATTGTCAAAGTCATCCAATAGGTTTTTCAGATGCAGATTACGGTAGTAATCTTATAGACCGACGGTCATATACGGGCTACGTATTTTTAGTGAGTGGTGCGGAGCACGAAAACAACGTACAGTGGCGCTTTCTACTACCGAAGCCGAATACATGGCTCTTTCTGAAGCATGTAAAGAAGCCATTTATTTACGTTCACTCATTAAGTTCATTTTCGACATTGATCAGCCCATTGTCATTCGTTCAGACACTCGCACAGACACAGATTAAACTGACTGAAAACGACACGTATCATTCTCGAAATAAACATATTGACATTCGACATCACTTCGTTCGTGAAACTTTAGTACACAAGGACATCGCCATTAAGTACCAATCATATGACTGCCGACATATTGACAAAATCTTTACCAAAGATTAAGCATTGTAAATTTACGCAGGCATTAGGTGTTTTGTTGTTTTATTTTGTGTACAAATGTATGACGTTTGTTTTGTTTTATATGGTATACAGGATGTGTAAATTACTGGGAGGACTTGTAACCACTGATGTAGATTTTTTACGCATGCTTACATCTTCATCATACATGAGAAACATCTTTATTAGTCAGATCCCACTAGCATCTCAATCTGTTATCTTTCTTCTTTCTATCTTTTCTTATCTAAGATAATATCGGGAATATCTGGTAATAAACCAGATATTCCCGATATTATCTTAGATACCCGAGGATAGAATGCCACTTACCAAGATCGACGTTAAGCACCAGTCTGTTATCCCTCAGCTGCAGCGCGAGGTAATCCCCCTGCGTGCCTCTAGAGTATAGCAGCACTCCCGACGCTGCGCTGGTCTTGAAACGGAATCTGATGACTTCCCGAGACGCCGATATCGGATCTCGCAGGAGATCCATTTTCACGAGGGATGTGCCGTTGAAGTATAGCGTGTCGGCGACTGGAACAAGATATTTATGATTTATGGCATTGCAAGAAATTGAGGAAGACCAAAAAAGAGACAAGTGAACTGTATCAGGAAGAACATGAGTGTGAAGGGTGTTGAGATGGATTTACATTAGCCATTTGGCTAGAGAAAGAAAAAAGTGAAAGGAACTGACATACTGTGCCGATCCCACAAAACAAAGTGGGATAAAGATAAGGAAAAGAAGATTCTTCGTGTATATTTACATGACACATTCACATACTTCTTGATCATATTTAGCCGATCACAGTGAAGATAAAAAGGAAAATTATGTGTTTGTCTTTGTGTGACACTAGATATAAACAAAATGAAAGATTGATTGCCGCCAAAACTTAAAAAAAAGGAAATGGTAAAGATTAAATGAAGTATTTGTATTGAATCTTACCATAATCGCAGCCGTACAGTTCAAGTCTCATGGAGATCTTGTCGCGCCATCTCATGGGGTTGATCTGGATGTACTGCGCTATGATGGGCACTTCAAACTCGTTGCGATGTACTGTATTTCCGTCGTGGTTGCCTTGGAACATCTGTGAGTTAACAGATGTTTAATCACTTATTTTAAATATTTTGTGAACCTTCTAACTTGGCTAGAGTAAATAGGCTATTAATGAACGACTGAGCTCCGCCATAGACCACATCTACACTTAACACCAGGTGGGCTCGTGGTCAATCGCTGGTCATTTGTAAATAAAAAAAAATACTTCGCGCTCATATACATATCTTTTCTTGTTAAGTTGTAGGTTGACTTGAAGAAATTCATTTCTTATGGTCCATTGCTCTAAAATGCTTTTTTAATATAGATTTAGGTAGAGCCCGACCACAGATGAACTGAGAAAGGTGGCAGAAGAAGAAGATTTAGAATAACATTTTAATATTTGTAATGAACATGTTATTACTAATAGTGGTCGGATGTCGTACCGGCGGACATCATCTGTTCAGTCTCAAAAACCCACTGAACATAGACTGTCTTATATTTTCAAATGTGACCGCTTGAAACCCGGCATTAGTTTGCATAAAGTAACTAACGGATTACAATAAAAAAAATGCAAGTCTACTAGCACTCTGTCTGTCGGACGACCAATTTTGTAACACCGTTTTCTACATGTTTTCTTGCACAATAAATGGTTATGTTTCTGAAAATGAATGTAAATATTGTCGATCTATGTTTAACCCAAAGGTTGACTACGATTATTGGACGAGGATGACTACGTCTATTGTGCTATACAATTGTATTTTTTATAAATAATTTGTTTCTAATAATGTATATACTCTGTAAGCAACTCTGTAGATACATACCCAAATCCCCTATTATTCAGTGCATTAAACTAATTAACCCACTAATTAGCGTTCAATGCACCGCGTAGAAACAGCCGTGCCGGCAATCATACGAGGTATTTTTAAGTTCACTGAATAAAATTTCTAACAAGCTTTATGGCAGGTAAATCTTACTAAAAGAATCAATGAATCAACACTTTATTGCACCAATCATATAGATTAAAGGGCTATGCACACTATTCCGGGTTTTCGTCCCTGCCGTGTTCCGTCAGGGACGGGTAAAAAATCGGTTACGTACAACTTGTACGAACTCGTTCACACAGCTCCGTGTCAGGCGCATCCGGATCGTCAGTGTCCCGGACCACGCCACCCGCACCTACGTTCTGACAGTGCTGTCCGATTTTTATCTAGGCACGTTGACATTTTATGTATAAATAGGTACAACATGAACACAGGAAGGTTGTTTCTTCTTTATCTAGCGCTGTTGCAATAATTGCTAATTCTTCTTGGTTAAATAACAACATTGTGTGCGTATCAGCAAAATAAGCAGAGTACACTGATACCGATTTCCCTGATATGTGTGAATACGGGTGACGGATGGCACGTCCCTGACGGGAACACTGAAATAACTCGGAACACGGAGAGCCCTGACCCGGAAATGTTTGGATAGCCCTTAAAGGTTAAAACAGTAAAAAGACCTTCAGTGATATTTCTATTATGTGCTAGTTGTTTAGTTTAGGTAATCTATAAGTAAAGTGGGTTAAAAAAACAAAACTTCCAGGTTAGTAATTAGTAGGTAGATGCTACTATCCATACATACAGTATCAATTAGTTGGACCACATGCAAAAATTTAATTTCAAACTCATATAAAGGTATACAAACACCGTCCGTCTTATTGCAAAAAGTTAGATAGCAGTTCACCACCTGTTTAAAAAAATGATATCGTAAAATTACGTTTATCTATAACCTAAAGTACTCTTAGGCTCCAGTGGATAAGACGTTCGCCTTTGACCCGGGGGTCATGGGTTCGATTCCCACGGGAAGCATACTTTGTTTAGTTGTTTCCAGTTTGATCAGGACATTGCAGGTTGAATCACCTAACTGTCTGATAATAAAGATGATTCCGTGCTTCGGAAAGTACGTTAAGCCGTGGGTCCCGGCCGCCATCTGGGGGTCGTTAAAGGAACCACATCAGAGGCCGAGAGCCGATTCCGCACAACTATGACACCAGGGTGTACATGGTCGATTGACAATGTGACCTACACGAAATGATGATGAGGCTACTGTTTAAGAAAGCTTAAAACCATGCATATACTCTGTTTAACTTTAGAGTATAGAAAAAACGTAGTTAAATGGTAGCAGTTTTTTTAAACACATATTGAACAGTTGTCTAACTTTTTTGTAGTAAGACGGAGTTTGCTTAGTTGTTTCCAGTTTGCGGGCATTGCAGGCTTGAATCAATTCTACGTTTCAGAATGCACGATGCCGTCGGTCCTGATTGCCATCTGGTGGTCGTTAAAACACAACATGTTCCTATTGTATGTCTGTAAAAAGGGTTACGGATTCTGACTCTAATCGTATTATCTAGTACCACCGGAACCATGATTATAGGCGTACTCTGGGCTCTGGAGCGCAAACTGAAGATATAACTAGGAAACATGCCCGACCCGGCCGACTTTACAAAGCACTAAGTTAACTTCTATTTAACTAGCGTAATACTGAGCCGCCACCTATTGAGACGACTGTCAAGCACTTTATCTTCTACCTTTGTTTGTAAGACCTTTTCTGTACACGACAGATTTTTTAATCATTATCATCAGTTCAAGTAGGTTATGTTGCCAATTGACCGTGTATACCCTGGTATCAGAGTTGTGATAAGGTTCCTTTAACGACCACCAGATGGCGGCCGGGACCCACGGCTTAACGTGCCTTCCGAAGCACGAAATCATCTTTATTATCAGACAATCAGGTTATTCAGGCCTGCAATGTCCTAACCAAACTGGAAACAACTAAACGAAGTATGCTTCCCGTGGGAATCGAACCCAAGGCCTCCGGACCAAAGACGAACGCCTTAACCACTGGACCACGGAGACAGATTTTTTTTAAAAGCTATTAAATTCTAATTCCGTAGATCCCATTCAATCACCTGCGTGTTCCCATCAGCTGTCGACAGAACGCGCCAGCTCTCTCCATCGTCAGAATACTGCATATTATACTCCGTGACGTATTCGTTGGTGGACGCGCGCCCCCTGGTGGCCAAACCTCGCACCTCCTTGCGCGAGCCGAGGTTTGCCATGATGTGCTGGTAGTACGAGCTCTCCAATGCCGTCCATGCTGATAGCCCTTCACCATTGTTAGGTTTAGTTAGTGCTGTACAGCTTTGACACAATCACAGCTGAATACGGTTTTGGAGAATTTGCAGATGATTTTTCTCCATTAAATTATTTTACTTTCTAATTAAAACGCTGTTAACTTGTGAAATTGGAAAAAAATGAAATGAAATCGTTTATTTTCAATATAGGATACAAATATCACTTATTGACGTCAATTTTGTATATTTTGTGTAAATTAGGAGATGACTAAAATGAGATTAACTATTTTAAAAAGAGTTTTTAGTAGGTGAACAGACTTACTGCCCACCAATCTGGTAGAAAATGGTTACCGTAGCCAAATATTTGATGATGATTGCCTAGATAGTTAAAATTGAGTTGAAATCGTTGAAATGGTATAATAAATAATCCAAAACTTTATTTCAAACAACTTTTTTTAAATCAAGGTTATCATTGCTATTCGTATACATCTGGGTAAGCAAACAGGCATACGACCTAGCCGATATTGGTCACCGTAACCTATAAACACTTGCAACACGAAGGGTATCACGAGCGCGTTGCCTATCTTGAAGGAATTATATTATTTTCAGAAAATCCTCATATTCAGCTGTGATCCATAGTGATTTAGATAATAAATAATCCTAAAACATTTGCCATATCTAACATAAAGTTCCGAAATCCATGAATAAATAAATATGAAGTTGATATTACGTAGTTTCCCTTGTCATAAATCACGGGCATCATCTATTGTGACGACGGGCTTGGCTTGGCCCAGATTCTTGTGCCAATAATAGAATAATATACTTTCAGAAACACACATTATGTTGTTGAACTCAACTAACTACAGAAATGATACTGAAACCAAAAAAAAAAAATCCACCATTATTTTTCAGCACTAATTGTATAAAATTGTATTTTTATATCGGCTTTAATTTGTTTTTTTTTTTTTCTGTACATGTTAGGAATTAATGAGATTTCGATACAAACGAAAGACAGGCAAATGAGTTGACAATAATGTTATATTAACTTAATCATTTAACTACTTTAAATTACAAACGAAAATCAAGCTGTTAACAAAGCTATTACCAGTACATGCAATGTCATGCGGTGTATTCAACACCTGTTAATATTCCCACTCAACTTTTTAACCCTTGGTATAAAGTAATAGCGACGGAGATGAGAAGTGAGGCGGCAAAAATATTTCACAAAGATAATCATTTAGAATTTAGCTCAGGGCTTGGAAACCTGGTTAAAATGACCAACTCATTTTCCGGTCCATGCATTTTTACAGTGATCGTTAGCGTTCAACCGTTATTAACCCAAAAATTACTTTCCTAACCAGGGAAAAAATAGAGGTCTATTTTAGGTAACTTTTTCTTAGCGAGTCTACTTCGGCAAACTACATTTGTAATGACCAAAACTTCGCCACAGCCAAGGCATTGTCAGTGGCTACTACTCATATCTAGGTATCCCAAAATCGACTTGTATTTTTTCTGTAACCACAAAACATATTTTTTGGGTCTTATAATCTTATGAAATGAAATGAAATTTATTTACACAAAACATGGTTTATGAGAATAGAAATTAGTGAGATCACATTTTCCCCACCTCACCCCCATTACATCTGTCGCTACTTGCCAACTATACCTTAATCTCCCCACCAGCAGCCTTGTACTGCGCATAGTCCAACCCATTCGTCCCATAGTCAATGTGGTACTCTTGTACATATTCCTGGGAATGCACTCGGCCCTGGGTCGAGATTCTCGTCACATTCTTAACGGAGCCCAGGTCTATCACGAGGTGCTGGTCAAAATCGTTCTCCGAAGCAGTCCACGCGTTCTTACCTTTGCGTAGAAAATTTTACTTTTGACTGTGTCACTTCTCGGTTAGTAATGTCGACATGTTAGCATCAAATGAGAATTTCGGTTGCAATTTTTAATGTTTATTTCCCAATTAACATGATTCCTTATCCCTGAGTTTATTCTAACCCGGATACAATATTAAAACTAATCATTGTGTAAAAAAACTGAAACCCAATTAACAATTTTTTCTTAATTCTACTACCTAGACTAATACAACTTCAATTCTTTCTTCAAAAACTCTTCCTGGAAACCTCGGTCTTCTTCCACAACTGGCTTAGCTTCCTTTACCAGCTCTTCGAAAGATAGAAAATTGTATGGTACAGGAACATGCTCATGATCTTTGTCAACAACAAAAGAAACAGCAGCAGCGTGCTTCTCGTCCAATAACGTTTCTTCAAACAACCAATCCTCCATCAACACCCCCTTTTTGTACAAAACTGTATCAGTAGTAAACTCCCCTACTTTCAAATACCTAGTTTTAATAAAGAAACTTAACTCTTGAAGTGGTATAGTTATTCCTACACCTATATTTTTTACATAACTTTCCTTGAGACACCAGAAACGATAAAAACATGATAACTGCTCCATTTCTGTTGAATAACTGTAAATAGTACTCCATTCCTGATCTGAAAACTGCCTCCTCATTAAACGGAAGAACTCCGGTATATTTTTATCAGTTACTGGTTCAACTTTCATAGTGTCAACACCTATTTCTTTTCTAGTGTTGCCAGCTAACACAACATAATCTCCCTGATGTGATACATTAAATGTTATTGGAACATCACCAAGACCCATTAAATATGGCTTTCCTCTATCATCTCTCCCAAATTGTGCTTCTTCATATGGAATCGAGCAATACAAATGTACGAACTTGCGTAACATAAGTCGACCAATTAGTGACGATTTTGCATCATCTTGGTAAACATATCTTGAGATTCTCATCTTTTCTTCAGGTTGAATGTAGCTAGAAGCAGCCAACACGTCTTCTGCTTTTGGCTTCCAGGCCTTGGCATTGAAAGCCCACCTAACATTTATTTTGCTCATAGTCACGTAATGTCTCAATATCCTCGCCTGTACCCTTATGGTCCAATAACTGAGGTCTCTATAGACTTTGTGGACCTGTTGACCAAGGAATCCCTATTATAGGCGAGTCTGGCCTGTAGCCTACTTACTTTATACTTCACATCAATTGACATATACTATGGCAAATGAAAATAAAAGCCAGGAAAGAAATCACAAATAAAATATCACAAACACACACATGCAAAATTTAGCTTGTTTAAAAACAATAAAATATTGAAGGGATTGCACTAAAACTAAAACGAAAATATTTCATAGGGGTATTGTACACCTTTCTTTTATTTAAAAACTACTTCGGTAGCAGTGTTACAAAAATCACATAAACTGAATTTTAATATTGCAATAAGATTATAATCTGTTAATTTAAAACATATTGTTTTCTTATGTTTTCGCGATTGTTATTCATTAAATTAAACTATTTTAATACGGTTTTATCGCATTTATTACTTATTTATTTACACCTGCGACCATGAACGCTGTAAAGTGTTTGAAACGTCAGGTGTAAATAAATAAGTAATAAACGCGATAAAATCGTATTAAAATGGTTTAATTTAATTAAAACATATTATTTAATGATAAAAACTCAGTATCTCCAGAATGTTATCAAATTAATTTCGAAGCCTTATTTGAGGAGTACTGAACTCAAGAAATATATTTAACATACATTAAAAAATTTGATGAAATTAAATGATTATTAATCTAGTTGCATTTGTAACAGTTTATTATTTTATAATGTTTCCAAATCCCAAAAAATAAAGAAATTAATTATATGTTATAATATCAAATCTGATTGGCCTATTAAAATGCGTGCAAAAAAATTTTACCACCCAAATATAGCAAACATACTAAACATTAAAATAAATGTGTAATAAAAACTTTTGTGTGATAAAAGTACTGCAATTTTTTTTTAAGTACTCCGGCCTGACTGCAACAAGGAACGCTTCTCCAGACTACAGTGGGCCAAATAAGAAAAATACCTGCGGTGTAAGGAGTATGTAGCCCACAGTTAAAAATGTCCAAATATTTCACTAAGAAACATTTAAAAAATTTATGTAATGTAACTTTGATGTACTACTTTTTAGTTCCTTGTCACCATACTTATATTTGTATAAATATATTTGGCATTCTTACCATGCAGTTTAGCATTCTCTGGCCCCCTTTCTCTTAGACTGGATGTTGCTGTCAAATGAGCGTTTGCTAGAAGTGGTTCGTTGCACTCATAATCATAATAATAACGAGCATAATCTGAAATAAACATATACAATGTAATAAAAACTTTAGTTTCACTGACAGTGTTAGAGAAACTAAAATCATATGTACAAATCATTTGTATTAGAATAAAACCATCATACAATATGAAACATAAAGATAAGGTAGTCTTTATGTTATACAATTATTTAGTACATATACAGAAATTCTTGTATCTACGTCGAAACTCGAAATTCTTGAGTTATTAAAGCAAAACGAATGCATTCGGCTTCAGGATTCAAACTCATAACATAAATCATCAACTAACCTGCACCTGATTTTGTTATGCCACAACAAACCAACACAAACAAATAATATAAATTACTCATCATAATTTCATTTTAATTTGATTTATGAAACAATATAAGAAATCAGTTACGAAAACTAATAAAATTGTTTGATCATTACAAGCGTGTTGTCATGTCACTTCGTTAGCCAAGCCGGACAACACCCAAGTTAGTTCTCATTTGACGGCAGTTTATTTTGACAGTGAAATGTCAGAAATGCGTTCGTAACCGAATCAACATTATTTTTTTATATAGTTAAACATAAAACAAAAATATACCTCCTCTTGTGTTAAATACATTGTATGTACCTTGCAAACACAATAAAAAAAATGTGTGGTGATAATTATTCAGAGTTTACTTCTTTTAGTTTTAGTTACTTAATAAAATATTTTATTAAGTTACTAAAACTAAAAGAAGTAAAGTAGTATTATTTACTTTTGAACTTTTATAACTAATGTTTCCAACTTTATCAAGTTTATTATTACACGGCTGTTTATATGGCATAGTCGGGCAGAGCGGCTGCTACTATGTTTACATCAAGATGACGGTAATTTTAAAACTAAAACACCCGACTGCCTTTTTGTGTACTTTGGAAACGGAACACCCAAAAAAAATTGTTTATTTTTTAATTATATGTACCCAGTGTCACTCTCACAGTAAATACGAATCTAATGACATCTCTCAAGCTAATATCCATCGAGCTGTTCAGGCTGCAAGGCGTGCCAATCAATTATACATACATACAAACATACCTACATCGATACTAATATTATAAATGCGAAAGTCTGTCTGTCCGTCTGTTACGCTTTCTATATGTTACGGGCAACGTGAGCCCTGTAAGGCTGTATTATTAAGGGCCGAGTATTAAGAATAGTTCCCAAGAGCATCGGGCTATTTGATAAATTTTAGTATTTTTCATAGAGCAGCAGTTTGAAGCTCCGCTCGCTTCGCGTGAAATTTTAATCAAATTGCCCATGTGACATGGGCATTATGTATACATCATCATCATCATCATTTCAGCCGCAGTCAGTCCACTGCTGGACATAGGCCTCTCCCAATGATTTCCAAAATGATCGGTTGGCAGCAGTCTGCATCCAGCGTCTGCCTGCGACCCTTTTCAGGTCATCTGACCATCTGGTCGACGGATGTCCAACGCTGCGCTTACCGGTACGTGGTCGCCATTCGAGAACCTTTCTGCCCCATCGGCCATCGGTTCTCCGCGCTATGTGCCCCGCCCACTGCCACTTCAAAGAACTAATCCGCTGGGCTATGTCGGTGACTTTTGTTCTCCTACGGATCTCTTCATTTCTGATTCGATCTCGTAGGGAAACACCGAGCATCGCCCTCTCCATAGCTCTCTGGGCGACCTTGAGCTTTCTTATGAGGCCCATAGTCAAAGACCACGTTTCGGACCCGTATGTCATCACTGGTAACACACACTGGTCGAATACCTTCGTTTTAAGGGACTGAGGTATTTTAGACGAGAAGACGCTACGTAGCTTCCCGAACGCCGCCCATCCGAGTCGGATTCGACGAAAGACCTCGTCCTCGAAGCTGGAGTTGCCAGCCTGGATCATCTGACCCAGGTAGACATACTGGTCTACAACTTCAAGGGTGTGGTTCCCGACTGAAACCGGTGATGGCGTAACATGGACATTACACATTGCCTTGGTTTTGTCCATGTTCATTTTAAGGCCCACCTGTTGGGAGACCACGTTGAGGTCGCTGAGCATGGTACTTAAGTCCTCCAGCGATTCCGCCATAACCACGATATCGTCGGCAAAACGAAGGTGAGTGATATACTCGCCATTGATGTTGATGCCAAGTCCTTCCCATTCCAGGAGTTTGAAGGCATCTTCCAGAGCAGCGGTAAACAGTTTCGGAGAAATGACGTCTCCCTGTCTTACACCTCTCTGCAATGGAATAGCCCTCGTGCTCTGCTCCTGTACTCGGACTGACATGGTGGCGTTGCTGTATAAACACTTCAACACTTCGATGTACCGATAGTCTATGCGGCACCGCTGGAGAGACTGGAGCACCGCCCACATTTCGATCGAATCGAAGGCCTTCTCATAGTCCACAAACGCTAGGCATAGTGGCTGGTTATACTCTTTGGCCTTCTGTATAACCTGCCGAAGCGTATGGATGTGGTCTATGGTACTAAACCCTTTTCGGAAACCGGCTTGTTCGGGAGGCTGGAAGGCATCGAGCCTGTTCGCGAGACGATTCGTGATTACCCTCGAAAACAGCTTATAGATGTGGCTCAGGAGCGTGATGGGTCTATAGTTCTTCAATAGGGTATTGTCACCTTTTTTGAAGAACAAAACCACCACGCCCCTGTTCCACGCCTCTGGCGTCACGCCCTCGGGCAAAACGGAATTAAAGAGCTTCTGAAGGATTTTCAGTACCGGCGTTCCGCCCGCTTTCAGAAGCTCTGCTGTGATTCCGTCTTCGCCCGGCGCCTTGTTGTTCTTGAGCTGTTTAAGGGCAATCCTAATCTCGTACAGGCTGATGTCCGGGATATCTTCCGTATAGTGTCGGGTAAGCTTGGCTCTTGGGTCTTTGGCCAAGCTTTCAACGGGTTTGGCTACTGAAGTGTAGAGTTGTCCGTAAAACCTCTCGATCTCCCTCAGCACCTCGGCTCTCGTCGATACCACGTTGCCGTCCTCCGTCTTCAGCTTGGTCAGTCGGCTCTGCCCAATAGACTCCACCTTTGCGAACACTTTGGAGCCTTTGTTTTGCTCTATCGTCTCCTTAATACGTTCTGTATTGAAGGAGCGAGTATCGTTCCGCAAAGATTTCCGGATTTGTCTATTGAGCTGCCGGTAGACGTCGGCGTCTTCGGAGGTCTGCAGCATCATGGACCGTCGCTTAGCCATCAGATCCAGGGTCTGAGGTGAGAGTTTTTGTGGTTTATTTTTGGGGCGGGATTTGAAGATCTTCTTTCCCACCGCCTGGACAACTTCTACAAATCCGTTATTAATCTCGTCCACGGAAACGCAATCCTCAAGGCATGCAAAGCGATTTGAGAGCTCTAGCCGGAAAGAATCTTGGCTTTGGATATGGGCTTGCGAAGGTCGGAGTATAGACCCCATCAAGCGAGTTCTCTCTCGTCTGAGATCGATGTTCAAGATGCCCCTTACAATCCGGTGATCGCTACCGATTTTAATCTTGCTGATCACAGAGACATCGTTGAATATCTCTCTCCTCGTCGACAAGATGAAGTCTATCTCCTGTTTTATTGGAGCTTGGCTCTTCTTAGTGGGCCCTAGCCAGGTCCACTTTCTTTGCGGTGGCTTCTTGAAGAAAGAGTTCATCGCGAAGAGTCCCTCTTTCTCCAAAAAGCCAGCCAGCATATGGCCTCGCTCGTTTCGCTGCCCATATCCAAACCGTCCCACCCTGAGCTCTCCACCGCCTCGACCGCCGAGTCTTGCGTTAAAATCCCCCATAACCACCGTAAAGTAGGTTTTGGAAGCGTGTATGGCCCTACTAATGTCCTCATACACCGCTTCCACCTCTTCATCTGAGTATTTTCCAGTCGGCATATATACCTGTATAACCTTCAAGGAGTATCTCTTTGATACTCTGAGTATCAGGTATATTACCCTACCGGAAACACTCTCGATGGTTTCGACGTTGTTTATGAGGGACCTGTGAACGAGGAACCCGACACCATGCTGGGACTTCCTTAAGTCTCCCTCCCGGTGATAGAGAAGGTTACCAGACTTTAGGGTTGTCGTGCCCTCGCCCTCTCTTCGGACTTCAGACAAACCCACTATGTCCCATCGTAACCTACTCATCTCCTCTTCCACTTCCTCCACCTTGTCGTCCAACCTCATCGTCCGGATATTGTGTGTTACCAGGGCCAAGTGTCGTCGGGGGTGGTAGCCGGGTCGACTCCGGGGATTCTTCGCACCCCCCGCCCCGCCGCTACCGTGACCGCTACCGGAGCCAGGAACAGCGGGGCTGCCGGGCACTGGGGGCCTTATCATTATATTGTCCGTCATATGGAGGTTGATGCCATACTCGCCACGCTTGGCAGGCGGGTTGGCGAGCGCAGTTTTTTGCGGCTTATGGTACTTTCGACGCTGCTGCCCATCGAAAGTATTTAAAGCAGGGGAAGGATAGGATTTTGTTGGGTTTGGGGATAGGAAAAAGGTATTAGGATGCTACTGACCCGGATGGATTTGGGTTGAGTGAGTAGCAGCTCGGGTAAGTCGGGCTCGCGTACCCGTATGCCATACTTCAAGCCATCGGAAAGATGGCTGAAGATGAACACCCCTGACTTAATATGTTATGTATACAGGCCGATCACTATTCATAGGGATCAGACACCAGACTTCTCAAGTTGCTCGTAACATATACACTAAAAAACAGGGAGTATTACTTAAATATACATAAAAAAAAAATTGCCTATGTAATTTAATTCATCCACATCGATGTCTACCTGGAAAGTACCCAGAAGGCTGGCAGCATTGCCACGCTGTATGGCAATGCTGATTCTTTTAGCCAAGTATAGTCCAGCCTTCCGGTCACTTGAGGCGTCGATTATACGATTTGCTAAATCTCTGTACAGAGAATGAGCAGTCGGACCCCATGGCCCCAGGGTCTCCACCCCAAACGGTTCAAATAAGTAATTTCCGATGAAATTACTGTATTTACGCCGTTTGAGGGCTTCGGCTGATGCAGCAGCAGCGCCTGGGCATCACGCGGTGCTTGGAACATGCGATGGCGCAAGGGTGTCGACGCATCTGGCGTCCCACACCAAAGACCGACCCATATTCTAAGGCATCAAGGACATACCGTCTGGTCTCTTTTCATCGTCATGTGCCAGGCCACTAGGTTCAAGTACGGTGGGCACGCCGGTGGTGGTCAGAGCTCGACGGATTATGCCGTTAAGATGTGCGTGCCGCGATATGCGGCCTGCGCTCCTGCTGCACGATAGACCATGATGTCCGAGGGCGTCGACTGCCTCTCCACAGTGACAACGGTGTGAAGAAACACACACATACATACTTAAGTACATAATAATTATAAATGCGAAAGTTAGTTTTATCTAACAGCTAAACCCTAGACCGATATTGATGAAATTTGGTATGGATATGTTTGTGCATAATAATGGTGGATTATTATTCGCAGTGTTCGATAACAAACGTGAGTGTTGGGAAGTGATACAGTGTTTGATTTATGTGATTTTCATGCTTGTTACCAAAAGCTCCTAGTAATCGCTAAGTGCAATTTTTCTACCACTTCACTTAACCTGATTCTTCTGACTGGACTTGACTACCGACTAGACTTTTTGACTTGACTAGGACTTGACGAAACCACACTGTAGGACTGAAGAAGATAGAAAAATTAAGAGGGGCTATAAAGGACTTGTATCCATGGCCGTAAAACCCATTACTAAAAAAAACACATTCAGGATCTGTCAACTGTCATTGTGATTTTTTTAATTCTTCCTTTCTGTCTCTCTTTTTCGTCTAAAAAAATTACAGAAAGTCTGTGTAAATTCGAAAACGCCGCAAATTTTAGAGATTAATCTATAATAAAATTGGCAGTTTAATCCTATTGTGGAAGCTAAGCAATGAGACAATTAAAAAAGTGGCAGTGATTTTGTTTAACAAATAAATTCTTTCATGCTAGGATCCCGTTACCCTACCCATGTACAAGTTTGCCACGTTCTTTTGGCATAAATATTGATTATCTCGTACAATGTTTTATTAATTTTATTTAATACAGAGTATTTAAATAGGTAAGTCATCAATAATTGCTTAATTAACATTTATATGAATCACTTTATGTCGACGTAGGTACGTACATCTGTATGACATCAGCCGTTCATGTCTCATTGGGATCCAAAACATAATGGACACGCACCGCAGTTTTTTGAAACTACTAATACATTTTCATATACTGTTAAAGTAATACTTTTGACTAAAAAGAATTTAAATAAAGCATGTTATACCTAAATGTTCTAATAAGAAAGTATGGTACTCAAGCCTACATAGAGCAACAATATCGAAAATACTATCGGGTTTTCTGGCAAAGTGATTCTGATTCTCAATATGTCATGTTAATCGTCTTTATTTTCTGTTCTGGTTACAACCATAACTTGTTTACTTCACATAATAGAAGTATGTGCAGTCTATTCCAATCAGAAACTGTGGTAGGTGTGATATTAAACTATGAATATTTATATTAAATAATATATGTATTATATTTATATATGTATATTAAAGTCACTGTTTATTTTGTAATATCAATTTACCAGTTTAAACATGTTTTTTTATTTCAATTTGTATAGGTATTGTCTCTTTTACTTAATTCTGTGGCTAGAAAAAAGGATTATATATATTTTTAAATAAATGGATGTCTGTCCGTATCTTCCTTTTTTTGAGTGTTAATTATATTTGTCAGATTATCTAAAATGTGGGTGGAAGTTATTACATAAAAGAAAACTAACTTTTATCTTTCTGCAGTACAATAAGTTTAGTAAAAATTTTTCTATCTCAATCATTGATGTTGCCTGGAAGAGATTTTTGTTTAACTGAGGCTGACTATTGTGCCTACTACTACAAATATTTGCTCTTATTTATTTAACTAAAGACAAGCAGTTGTACAAAGACTGTTTAAACTTATAAAATTGTTTCTAAATTTTGGTACAGTAAAGTGTCATGTTGCTTATTTCCTTTGGCGCTACAATTTTTCGACCAAGTACTAACCAGCTTTGGGCAAAAACAATTAATGTCTATTCCAAAACCTAGGTTTCATTAAAAGTTTTTTCTTGTACAAAACCAATGTTTCCACTAGTGATGTGCTGCTGGCAATATTTCCAATATTTGGAAATACCACAACAGTAAATTTCCAGGAATATTTGCAACATTGCTGCGAACTTGACATCAATACTCACCACTCAATAAAGTGTAGTATATTGTAAATTTTTATACAGATTCAATCATGTCGAGTATGTCGGACCGGAAAGCTGAGCTGGAGCGCAAGAAGGCGAAGCTGCAAGCTCTCCGCGAAGAGAAGGACCGCCGGCGTCGCGAAAAGGAGCAGAAAGATGCAGAGGAGGCTTTGGTGCGTCTTATTTGTTTTGTATGATCCCTCTAAACCACTGATAAATTTACCTTCTGAATTATTATTTATTTATAGCATTAGCTAAAAATACACACCGGGTATGTATTTATGGGCATAGTATGATACAGGCATAATAAGAATGGTTTTTAAGCAGATGTTAGCTAAAATATTTTGTCCCTTTCACTCCTATTCGATATTTAGCCGAATTCGCCTGCAAGATGGCTGTGAAACTGGAATATAAAGGTTTAATCTGTGATAAGAATGGAAGCCACATGCAATAATTAGTTTTTATTCACACATACAATGGTATCTCACACTGGTGATGCTGTGTTTCACTCATTTTACCATGTAATCTCCGAAGTTTGCAATTGTCCAACCAAACCCTTTTTACATTTTATATTTTTTTTCAGCAAAGAGCAGCAACCGCGTCGACACTGGACAGCCGCCGGGACCTCGACGAGATGCTCTCGTCTCTAGGAGTGGCGCCGGTCAAAGATGTCCTCTCGTCACTGTCGTCGATGACGTCACTCACGCCTCCACAGACCGCGTCGCCTGACGTCAGCCTTCCGCACACGGACAAAACTAGCCTTCCGGCTCAAGGGTTTGTATTTTTTTAAAGAAATACTTATGTTATTGTCGTCTATGACGTCACTTACGCCTACCATGTCGTCGACGACGTTACTTACGATGGCTGCCAAACACTGGTAACACCATCTCACCCGCCATTATAAATACTCTAAATAGTGGGATAATGCCAGTTTTTAAAAATTTATGTTAGGTGACCGATAACACATTTTTATTTACTTATTCTAATCCAGTGAAACACCATGAGAAAAAAGATTAATATCAAATTGTTTCCAAATTATATCTGTGTTGATTTATCTATACAGTAGACATTATTTTTAATTCTACTGGGCCCACCCTTACATCATGTTCTCTTACTGTACAAAGGTTGGCTGGAAGAGATTGCTTAGCAATAAGTCCAGTCCGCCTTTGCTCCATATTGTCAATCAATTAATCAAATATTTATTTGCATAAAATGTAGGTTTTACAATGATTTTACAATATAAATAGGTACCCAAATACATTTTACCTTTGTAAAAGGTGTGCAAAAATACATAATTAATAAAATAATACATTTCAAATTCAATTTAATTACTAGTGTCATACAATGTTAAATTCAAGTTTAAAAATCAATTGTTAACAATGTTATAATTCAGTATTGTGATTTCTGAGATGTGGGCAATAAAGTTATATTGTATTGTATTGTATCAAATCACAAAATTGCAGTGGAGTCAAGAAGCCAACCCTGCTACAAGTGGTGTCAGTGCAGTCAACAGATATCCCCCCGAAGGAGAATGTCACTTATGCTAAACAAACGCAGACAACCACTTCAGGGGTCACCGAGTTGAGAGATGGTAAGAACTCTGCAATTTATTATTTAGAATTGATTATTAGTTTTTCGAAATTCGGCTTCAGTTAGTAGTTATCACCGGCCTTCTGCCTCACTCAAGTGTTATATTAAAGCATAGTGTGTGGAGTTGACATTACTATTTTATAAATCAATGAATTGAAAATTTTAATCTCGCTACTCGAGAATGGCTGGATGGATTTGGCTAGTTTCACTTTTGTAATAATTGTAGAAGCTCACAGCAGGTTTAGAAAGTTAAAAAATATGAAGAAGTAGTAAATATAGAAGGAAAAATAGTCAAAATAACAATGCTATTTTTCCATATTTTTTTTACCGTTTTCAATGATTTAGCAACACCTTAGTATGGATTTGAAAATTCTCAAAGGGATTTTTTTGTTTAAGTTTAAAGAATTTGCTTACGTTGACGACGTTTCTGAGTGCGGAAGTTTTTCATAGGTTTAGAATTCAATATATATTCTGGGTCAGTGACATTGGGTCACTATGTTAGTTTTGGGATCACCATCGGGGCCTATTATGTCTTGTTTCAATCAGTCTATATGGATGAGATAAAAAATGAGGGTAGAAGCATATATCCCTGTACAAAAAAAAGCATGATTTTTATATTAATTTCTCAACAGGGTGTTTCATAAAATACCTTGTAAATAATAACTGAGGTTCTTACCATTTTGTGTATTTTGAATAAATATATATCAACATGAATTGTGTTTAACATATTTTATGTATAGGATAATGCGATGTTGTTTTATATTTGCAAGAGTATCATAATTAACAAAAATGATATGTTTTATGATTAAAATTAACATAATTTTTTAATTATTCATTGACATTATGGCTAACCTGAATATAATTTACCTGAAAATAAATTAGATTCATAAACACTAGAAAAATCTTTTTATACATAAATATGTATATGTTTTAAATGAAAAATATTCGATTTAAAATACATGACACTCCTGGTGTTACAGGCGTCCATGGGCTACGGTAACCGCTTCCCATCAGGCCATACGCCTGTTTGCCTACTAAATAGTATTAAACAACATTGCATCTTTAAAATCAACATCCTATACGTATACTTATGCAAATTCTCTACATACTATCAATTACGAGATCGATATAGTCAAAAACCACTTTAAGACTATGAATAGTTAACCATAGCAATCTTATTTTAACGTAATAAAAAAATGGCTTTTTTTTTTAAATTTTTTCCATAGAGAATTTGCTTAAAAATGTCTAATACATATTAATCGTTTTTGTGATGTCCAGGTGTGGGTGGTTTTAATATGTATTTTATATATCATTTGCAAAAATATAACTTTTATAATATACGTAACGATTAACTCTGAACTAACAGAATTGTAGTTTTATTGTAAAAATTCTTGCAAATGATTACTGTTACAAGAATAAAAAATATGACATCTGTAATCACAAGCAGCAGTATTTACTTTTTAATTTGTGTTTTTTTTTTGGGCATTGTCATTGTTTCTTGTTTTTTTTTTGAAGTTATAGACTAACCGCCTCATTCATAAAAATAAGAAACATTCATTAAGCCTTGTTTAGTTAAAATAATTTTAGTTCCTTTCTGTCTTATCGATAATTTCACTTGAAAGAATGAGAAAAAAAACATATTTTAGTTAAAAAAGGTTTATCACGCGTTTATTTTTTTTATAAGTAAAGGGGAATATCTTTATCATTGGCCGTGGTAACCGCTTTCCATCCGTCGGACCATAAGAGTAAAAACACTTAAATTATTTTAATAATTGGTTTACTTTAAAAATGCTCAACTTTTGCGAAAGAAGAAATGTTGCACGGAAGTGCAAAAGCCAAGTCGTGAGCAGATTTAAAAAAATCGGAAACAATGCATGTTTTGTTCATCGTTGCTTAACATTACGTGCCGTTAACTTTCTGTGTCTAATGAAGTTAATTTAATATTAAAAGTAAATACTGTATGAGTCTTCGGTGCAATGTTTGTGTTTGTGCTACCATAAAAAAAGGCTGCTCTTCCAATGCATCACCGCTTGCAGGATACATGGAGGACTGGTGGCGGCCGCGCAAAGGTAATTTTGACCTTATTAACATATTAATAGAGTTCACTTTTTGTTTATGTGTGTTTGTTGACACACCTGAATATATAGTCTTTTACAGCGCGAATTTGTTATGTATATTGATGACATAATAAATTGTATTTTTTTTAATCAATGCTTTGTTTTAAGACCTACTTCTTCTGCGCATTATATTAAATGTGTCGACTCGAAGACTATATTTTCGGTGATCTATGGCCAATCTTAAATTAGACTGTTTGTGTAAATTAAGAAATAACTGGGAGAAAGAATCCTATAAAATCACAGATTTTTGTCAATTCAGAAAGATGTGTGTTATCTGTTACGAATTTGCTTAAAATAAATATTGTTTTTTTTTTTAAATATCTTTCTCCAGAGTTTAGCCCTATTCACGTAGAGCTATGGTTTCCTTAGCGAGTGCTGTGAATATAGGAGTTCAATGGTTAAACAGATTGGCCATACATACAAATTGAGAAGAGAAACTGCATGTCCAACTTTTTTGTTTTCTTTAACCATTTTAAACTTACTACATTATTTATACACTTTGGGATATCAAATGCCGGGTACATTTTTTTGAGCATGCACCATTTGTGCACAAAAGGCGCATGGGATGACAAAAATAATTAAATAATAACTAAGTCATTACATCATGTTTATTTTCCTTTTTAATGTATGTAAATATTGTCTCGAATTATGGGGGTTTCGAATTATTCAGTATTCACCGTTCGCCTATTTTATATTATACAAATGGTTCACAGATCCTGACTGACAGTTTGTTTTTATTTTTTGTCCTTTTCTAGCACACGCAACCGATTACTACGGTAAGTCATTATTCCTCCCGATGCTTTCTTTCGTTTCCTAACATTATCTCTACTAGGCCGGTGTCGGTTGTTGTAATATAATCCAACTCATTGTTGACCTGTACATAGATTACCCTCTCTGTCACGCTTATAGATATTACTAACAAGGTATCAGGTGCGGTCCATGTCAGATTACTTGATAAATACAATCAACTCAATAGTGAAATGTTGTCAAGAAATCTGGAGAAATTCCATTAAATTGCGGGGATTGACATTAACATCAAATTGATGTACGAATGATTAAACACCATTATGTGGCCTTCCAGAGTTCTCCACGTGTTCACGTATCACACGGCCGCAAAGTATTTTATATCGAAATAAAGAATATTATCATAATTTTTGTATATTAATTATGGTGGTAGTATGGGGGTCGCCATATCATCTCACGCTGACTTACCCTTCCGATTCTACTAACAAACACTGCACAGGTCTTAACACAAGGTCCTTTGTCTAAATGAGTCTAGACTTGATAAAGACTCGATAGTAAAATTTAGCACTTTTTTTTTGATTTTCCGTATTCGATGTAGTTAATGAGTGGTTTATCAAGTCTTGTGCCTGAGACAAGATCTCGATAGATCATGCTGTAAGATATTAAAAGCACTGTGGATATGCTAATCTATGTATAGACTGAATATTTTTTTATATATATTAATGGTCGAAAGATACTGACATTGTTTTTGTTTTCCTCCCTTTTTCAAGATGAGTACAATCTAAACCCGGGTTTAGAGTGGGAGGACGAGTTCACAGGTAGGTTTCAACTCTGAAACATATAAACAATCATTGAACTACTAAACTGCCCTGGTAGAGCCTGTGCCACTATCACTCAGCATGTTTTGTTATAACTTACTGTATCCTTCATATGTGTAACGCTAATATATCGTATATGCTAACAAATACATTTAACTCCAGCACACTTAAGTTTTAGTAGACTTATCAAGGTTCATTTCGAGTTTGTAATTTATGTATTATATCTTTTATAATATAAACAATGGTAATAATTTTAGTCAATCCGATCATTTATATGTTTTATTTGTCAATAAAATAAAATGAGCATACCAACTAAGTGCCTTTGCATGTGACAGAAACATTACATGTGTGTGCATGACAGTGAGTCATCATTATACTTAAGTTTTAAATATTTGGTTTTATGAAAATATTCATAATTATATAGAAATGAGACATGTATCTCTCTAGTGGAGAGCTCGGGAAGTTTTTTTTTTATTATATCTTAGTTTTAAATTAAGAAGCTTTCTGTCACTTTCGATTTAACGCTTTTTAATAATTTTAAAATTTTGCCTATTTATTTTGTGTGAATCATTTGCACATAATTTAGATTTAAAGATTTTATTTCGCTGTTCAACCCAGATTTCTTTTTTTTTTTTATCGATTATATCATGGGCTACATTTACTTCCGAGTTTTTCGATTTACATTCATTACGAAGGAATAGTTACGGTAATCTGCTTATTTACCCAAATGCTGCCAACATAGAAGGTATAAAAAATACGCGGTATGAATTGGAATTTAACGTTTGTGCATGTTGCTAGTAGTAGTGCTTTGATTTTATAGATTTTAAATTTCAAGTAAACATATTATACGGAAAAGGTGATTATGATTATAATTTATTTTTACAGAATATTTGTTATTGCCCCTGAAACACTTTGTGTTCTTGTCTATAAGCATGTGGCAACGCAACTGCAAAAGTCGGTTTTATTTAAGTTTTTTACTGTGACTACAACTTCGTTCGTAGGGGTCATATTCATGTCTAATGTAAACTCTTCTATCGGCGCTAATAAAACAATTTAAAAAATTATAATATACTCATAACATAACTCTGACTTCACAAATTCGAAAAATATTTTTATTTAAAATTTGCTTTTAAATACGCAATAGGAAATTTTAATATTGTTTATCTTTAGCACTAGATAGCAGAGTTTTAATTATAATAGTCACCTTGGCTTAATAGAATACAAATTTGTGAATGCTTTTGTGCTAATACTCTGAGTAGAGAATTAACCGTTGTAGCTGGAAGTTGGTTCAGGCCATATTCCAAAACTAGAAGCGATTGCGTACTTAGACAGCGCAGGAATAGCATCAAAAATTAAAATAATCGCGCACCAAGGGTTCCGTACAAATCTGTAGGTATCTCGTTCACGAGAAAAGGGTAGTAAGTTTAAATTTATTAAAAATATTTTTAATGTATGATGTAACTAAAAATTTACGGTTTTCGCAATTTTTTCTTTATCTGTGCTCTAATCTGAGACGTTGCTTCGTACCAAATTTCTGAGTTCACGGAACAGTACCCTGTAGGTTTTGATTCCCTTGCTAGTGTCGAAAATTTGCGGAAGTTTGCCGCATAAACGGCTATAACTTTTGATGGCGTTGGCTTAAAAGTTTTTTTTTTCACAGCTCCAAGGGACAGTAGACCTGACATTTGATATAAATTCCACCTTAATACCTCCACGCGTTCTTGAGAAAAAGGTTTTGACAGACAGAAGGACGGACGGACGGATGGACAACAAAGTGATCCTATAAGGCTTCCGTTTTTTCCCTTCGAGGTACAGAACCCTAAAAATAACTACTGTATATTGTTACTTCAGAAACGCGCCATTTTGGTTAAACTTTCCGTGTCCCACATAAGGTCCCCTTTTGTTAAATTGAGAACCTCCCTTTTTGTATTTTGGAAGTCGGTTGAAAATGTAGCCTTTCAAGATTAAATAAGTATTTGGTGCATAGTCGTTAGAAGAAGCATCTATATACGCATTCGCTTTCAACTTACCGTATTAAAAAAATGTTTGTTATGCTAATGTTAGCTAAAATATGTTTCATCCCTTTCTTTTCTTTGTTTTAGCGATACTTAACGTGAAGGAACGAGATAAAACACATTTTAGTTCACATGGGCTTAACAAACGTTTCAAAATAGGGTTAGAATTTAGCTTCGAGATTTAAAAGACTTGCAAGCAGAAATGTATTTAATTATAAACGGATATACTGAAATTTAATTTGTGCTTATTATATTTAATATTAATCTGTATGGCAGCTTATAAAATTATTGGCAATTGAAGTAAACAGAAAAACAATATTTTTCTATCGTATTTTCATTATCTTCTGTTTGAAAAAAGATATATTAAATGTGAGTGCTTGCATGTCTTCAATTCAGTTCAGTGTAGTTAATACAGTAGTCGCGTAACATTTACAGTTTTATTTTTAAACATTTATTTACATTAACATGAATTTCGTGAAGGTTTAATTCATATTAATCATAAGCACTCACAAATATCAAGAAAATAAAACATTAATAATTCATTTATTTACATTTGGCTAACTTTAATCTACATACCTTCACTAAGTTACATATATTTTTAAAGTACGGCTGACTTATTTAAATCACTTGATCGATCGTCCATGTTATTTAAATTCTTCAATAATTGGCTAGTCAACTAAAAAATTAATTGTGTATATTATATATTTTATTGATAGAATAGACTATTTCGGAGATACAATTTAAACGAAAAAATTCTTAAAATTATATTTATTTTGTTATTTAATTTTAAAGATTTTATAGTGATGACGTCACGCAGCTATAATGGCCATTACGAACTGCAAGAAAGCAAAATTTACTAAGGTATTAAAAAAAATATATGTCAGTGTCAAATGTCAAAGTCAAGATGGACCGCTAGCCGCGAGTTGGTTTCTTGTTTGTTTACAATCGCCAAATATTTATGTACCCCATTTCTCGTATCTATTGCATATTGGCCTGTTTATTGGACTTTACGGCAGTCTCTTCATCCGTTTACATCTGATTTTTCAATAATTGGACACCGCTTCTTCATTATAATGTATGAATGAATGTAATTAGGTTATGTTTACTTGAACAGAGGTGACATTTGACATGGGTGACAAGTACGTGAAGCGCTTAGTTAGCGCTACCAAACAAAAAATATTTATTCACTACGCTGTGCTGCCAACCTAAAAAATTAAATGTGAATAGCCGGAAGTTATCCGGCTACGTCATACGTCAACCTTGCTAAAAAATGAAAGTCATTGTGTTTTCTGCGATTTTCTTAAAAAATACTTGCTTAACTAAAGATCTGATTAATGTAATCTGTTCCCTAAGCCTATTCCTCGAAATGGTTTACGAATTAGACATTTTCATGAAAAAGTTTACTAGCCAATTATAATGTGTTGTAAGTTTAAAACAACTTTTCACTTAACACTGACTGTTTCACGTAACTTCTCCTCCGTGCCTTATCCCTTTATTTGGGGTCAACCCTGGACAATCTGTACCTGGGTTGTCCGAGTGCTCAGTCTAGCCCGTTCCAAATCCTTGACAATTTTTTTTTTTTAAAGAATGCTTTCCGCATTAAGTCCGCCTAATTTATGAGTTTATTTACAATGAAGTTTTAATGAACAAATTCTTTGACGATAAAAATAAATTTCAAAAGTAATGTAAGTCCGCCGTACTCGCATGGTACATACCCACAATGCCCGCGACCCCGCCAAGGGCCATTCTTATTCACCGTCCAGTGCTTACATTCGACGGTGATGCCGCGCGGCAAGGCGACGAGGAAGATGCTGCCTTCCACGGGAAACTGCCGCCGGGCATCCTGCCTCATGGCCTGCCCACTGTGAAGGAAGTCCAGCCTGCTGTTACTGCCGCGCCTGTCGAGAAGAAGGAGGAGGAGGAGAAGAAAGGTGAGAGAGACTTGGGTTTTTGTTTTATTTCTTCAAGGGGCCAAGGTGTCCGTTGATTGACAGCCTGTCAAGGAAGTCAAGCGGTAAGGAGACAGAGAAGAAAGATGAGTTTCGAAAATTTTGGTTTGATTTCCTCCAGTCGTATTAACGTGAACCAGAGGTCCTGTTGATAGGTTGTTGATCATCAAGCAAATAGACTTCTGTTACTAAGACCCTGATTGATTGACAAAGAGTAAGAGAAGAAATGTGAGCAGTATAAGCGTTCTTTTATCGGATGTTAATGAGAAAGAAGCCGCCTTCCACGGAAAACTGTCGCCGGGTATCCTACCGCACGGACTGCCAACTGTCAAGGAGGTCCAACCTGCTGTTACTTCCGCGCTTGTGAAGAAGAAGAAGGAGAAGAAAGGTAAGGGAGACTTAGGATATTGTTGTATTTGGCCAGGAGACTTTTTGGTACTCTGAAAGTGTTTCAGCGGAGCTTCATGAAAGAAAAAAGTTAAAATATTTCTTATATAAAAAGTCTTACGAAAAATTTTAACCAGTAGAGGGCTCTAGTTGCCATGTTACAATGCAATACACAGAACAAAAAAATAAACTTGAATGTCTTTTAGAAACATACTTTTTTCAGCCTAGTCATCACTAATGCTTTGTACATTTTCAGTTCGCGAGCTCAGCGCCGATGAGAAGCAAACAATTATGCTGTCATCGGAGTTTCAAAGGTTCATGTCGCGAGCGGGCCGAGTCATCGAGAGGGCGCTGGCAGAATCAGTGGATATCTATACAGACTATACAGGCGGCGGGGACAACGAGAACGCTGTGTGAGTGATATCACAGAAGTATTAACAGTACTAACGTACAGAACGGACACTCGCACTTGAAACAGATACCGGACCTCACCGCGTAGATGTAGGCTAAAAGTCAAGAGCAAATTGCAAGTATGACGCTTCGGCCGCACGGCCGCTGCGACGACTATGACGCAAATGGAGTGTCCGGGGTGTGGTGATAGGACAATGTTGCAAGGTCAATTGGTCCTTGACTTAGTTTTAGATTTTGTACCACATCTATTGGAGTCAGTTTAATGTTTACTTAGTGGTAATACCTTGAATACCGTGCTATAAATACGTTTAAGGTATTTCTGTGCTGGTAATTTAAGCTCGAGCTGAGCGCAGAGGAACGGTGTGTCATTTCGGTGATCACAATGCTTTTACTCAAACTTTCTCTTTCCAGTGACGACAAATCAATCGCAAAACTGTCCCTCGTACGGACATTCTACGACGAGCGTTGGTCTCGAGGCCGTTGCGTGACATGTCTGGACTGGTCTTCCGCCCATCCTGAACTGCTACTGGCCTCGTACCACAACAGTGACGATGCCCCTCACGACCCCGACGGCGTGTGCCTGGTCTGGAATACTAAGTTTAAGAAGACCACGCCGGAGGACATCTTCCATTGCCAGTCGCCTGTCATGAGCGCTACTTTCGCCAGGTATGGTTTAAAACATGGTATAGATTAATTACTTTATCCTGTAATAATCTAGATGGCGCTGTTGTAAATTTGACATGACGTTACATAGATAAGAGCCAGCGGATAACTAAGACCTTTCATTATCACTAGTAGTTTAGAAGAAAATCGGAAACAGGTGAACATACATACAAACCGATCAAAATCATAACCCTCCTGGTGGCTTTGCCGTAGTCGGATAAAAATATGCCATAACAAGAGAGAAAGTGTTTAAAACAGTATGTTTTCAGGTTCCACCCAAATCTGATCCTTGGCGGGACATACTCCGGCCAGATAGTTTTGTGGGATAACCGCATACAGAAACGAACTCCAGTGCAACGCACGCCTCTCTCTTCTTTGGCACACACGGTAAGAACTATTTTCTACAAATTTTTTTATAATAGATTTTCCGCCCATTTAGGAGTCTTAAGTTACTAAATTACTCGCTACTCGACTAAATTAATAGCCTAATGTGAACTAGCCTTTAGGGCCGATTTCACCAAAGTCGGATAAGTTTAATTCGACGCATTTTAATCTCATATAATGAAGTTTACATTTAACTACACAGTTAACCCGAAAATATAGTGTTAACCACGTATAATTTTGATATAAGGATCTCTAGAATAAAAATGGCTGCCGTCCATTTTTTATGCTTAGATTAGTTACTCTTGGATAGGAACAATGTTGGTGATATTGTCGCTTAAATCTCCCTAACTATTGTTTGGTGTTCCCTAAATATTTTTTTTTTATTACATTACTTTGGGGCTAACTCAATTTGTGTGATTTGTGCCTATATATCGACAGATTGATGGCAGGTTACGCTCTGTCTGTAACCCAACCCTTGACTTGTAGCCTTGTTCGTCACATTCATACTCACACCGATATTCTCAAACTCGACTCAACCTTACTCCAACTCATTGGTATGATTACACGTCACTAGCTTCCTCGACTTAAGGAGATTCCTAATCGAACTGTCAAATATAAGGTTGAGAGGTATCTTGAGGCGGCCTCGAAAGTAGGCATAAATCAGTTTTTGCCAATTTTTGCCTAGTTAACTGCTTAATTTGTTTATTTTAAATTCAATTATTTTTTTTGTGTTTCGGATTGTTACTTGTGTCTTTCCTCATTGGAGTTTGCTCAAGCAATCAATTAAGAATGTGATTTTCAAGGAAAGTTCGAGGACTTCCTTAAGGCTTCCTCCAATGAGTTGAGAGTTAACGTTGAAGTTAAAGTTGTTAGTTAAGGACGTCCTTGAGGTTATGTTTAAGAATACGGGTTTCAAAGTCATTTGCTGTTATGGGAGCTAAGCTTTGTAATTCACTACCTGTGGAAGTTAGGCTGGTACAAAGTCTATTATTTTTAAATTAAAACTCGAATTCTCTACTGAACTCAGACGTATAAAAGTATATGCTAGTTACTTTAGTGTATGTATTTGCATTTATATGTATTATTTTTTGATCTATGTTGGTTTACTTATTGTATTTTCTATTAATAAAATCATATTGTACCCGCATCTACCATTCCGGTATGCATATCCTCTCCTGTCACTTATTTGTTGACTGTAAGAGATCCCTAATTGGGATAAGTCCGCAATTGTACTTTAATTTTTTCATCCTTTTGTGTTTTGTACAATAAAGACATTGCAAACAAACAGACAAATATTTATTTCCAGCACCCAGTGTACTGCCTATCGGTAGTAGGCAGTCAGAACGCGCACAACCTGATCTCAGTGTCCACGGACGGCAGACTGTGCTCGTGGTCGCTGGACATGCTATCGCAGCCACAAGAGACGCTGGAGCTGCAACATCGTCAGAGCAAGGCTGTGGCGGTCACTGCCATGGGCTTCCCTCACGGTGACGTCAACAACTTCGTGCTCGGCAGCGAGGACGGCAATATCTACACTGGTGAGTGATAGATAGATAGATAGATAGAGAGAGATATACACTTTATTGTACCAATCACAAAAATTAAAGTTAAAAGTAATACATTTAGAAAATTGATGTCTGTTGGTACATATATGGTGACAACTAGACACACGGTCACAAAGAAACGTCAATGAAAAATGTTTGTATTTATTTAATTTTGGTACACCAACTGGTTACATGTAATTAACATTTCCAGAAATGTGCTAGCATGCTACCCGATTACAGGTGAACACAGCATTCAGAAACATTTTGGCAGCAAGCAAAGTTAATCAAATATTGTACATTGAATTTGGAAATGAAATAATCATACTTCATACTAATATTATAAATGTGAAAGTGTGTTTGTTTGTCCTTCTTTCACGTTAAAAAGGAGCAACGGATTGATGTGATTTTTCGCGTGGAGATAGTTGGAGACCTGGAGAGTGACATATGCTACTTTTTTCCGTGACATAAACGGAATTCTACGCGGGCGAAGCCGCGGGCACAGCTAGTTTAGATATACACTGAATTTAAATTATAAGATCAAATTAAGTCGATACTAAATTATATTAACATGCATTTTGATGGGATAACTGATTTTTTGATTTGAAATTAGACAATGGGTCGTGGAAAATATCTAGGTCGCATTTCGAATTAATTTTATTGTAAGACGAAAGAACTCTGGACAAGGGCGCATGTCGGCCAAGGTTAGTATTTGCTCGTGACAACAAAGGTTACAACCTTTCTACGGGCGTTTGGTCGGAGTACTGTAAGACTGTAGCAGGTAATTATATACATACTTGCTACGGTGATTGACTCAAATGTAAACAGTAACTCTCACAGTAAGGATGACAATTCTAAAATGGGACAAACCATGGAGTTATTAAAAAGAGGAGATGCCGTTTGAAATGGCGCAGTGATATGATCATTGGCGCCTCGCCGACACAAAAGTGGGCGGAGCTTGTCATTGCTCGTGCTCCATGATTGGAGCGACGGCCGAAACCAAGCACCCCGCACGTCTGCCTTCCGCCCCGTGTAGCCTCACAAACGCTTTCTTACAAAACGCTTATTACGGCATCTCCTCTTTGTAATTACTCCATGAGGACAAACACATTGAGGTTCCACTTACAGTAGTAATCGTCAAAATGGGCAAACTTTAGGCTGATACAATAATTTTCGATGATTGTACATCTAATTGTTATCCTGTGGTCTCTTCGCATGTCTTACCCTCTTAGCGCTTCTCTCTGTATTTCTATTTCCCACTTCAGCATGTCGTCAGCATGTCGTTCATTACACAGCACAGGAATCGGAACGGAGTCGCGGCACGTCTTTTTCCGTTCCGGTCCATTAGAGCGGAATTCGATCGAAAGTTGATTTTATCGCAACTCGTCGTGTATGCGAATCCGGAACATAAGTATGAGCGGGAGGAAGCCATACCAATAGTCATGCTGGCATATATTTGTCTTGCCCACACTCGCGCGCATTTCGCCACCCCGCGGCGAATAAGGTTTGCGAAAGAAACCTCGCGACCGACTCGCCAAACTGTTTCTACTTGACGCGTTTTAGCTCCGGGCTAATGGACGCGGTTTCATACAAAATGTATGGGAGCAACATAGTGAGACGTGCCGCGCATCGACAGGCGAGCCTCTCCCCTTTAACTCCTCTCATCTTCACCAAGCAAGACTGTGACAGTTACTGCCGTATAAAATAAAGACAAGAATTTACTGGTAGGTATGGTGGTGTAAAGTATTGGTACACACAATAAAGTCGTTTCGTCTGACCACACATATTTGTCACCAGGTTGTCTATACGGGCAACGAGCAGGCGTGACAGAATGCATAGAAGCTCACGCGGGGCCCGTCACAGGCGTAGCATGTCACGCAGCCGCCGGGGCCCTCGACCTTGCACACCTCTACCTCACCTGCTCCATGGACTGGTCCGTCAAGCTCTGGTCCTCCAAGGAGTCCAAGCCGCTGTACTCCTTCGAAGATAGCCTGGACTATGTGACTGACGCGAGGTGGTCTCCGATACATCCTGCTCTGTTCGCTGCTGTGGACGCCGCGGGGAAACTCGACTTGTGGAACCTGAACAGAGACACTGAGGTGACTAGCTTCTTGTTCTTATCTTAATTGTTTTCAAGTGGAATTTACCCGTTTCTACTGCATCAGAACCTGCTCCATGTGTTAGTGACGTTATTACGTTGCCATACCTATATTATCTTGTAGATTGAGTAGTCTTCACAAAGGGAGAAAGAGAAGAAGACTCTGTCCTTAGGACACTCATCATCATCATCATAGTTTTCATAGAAATTGGACTTGTGAAACCTTAACAGAGATACCGAGGTGAGTTAGTGGTAATTAGTATCTTTTGTCGTTGTCTAGGTGATCTCGTATAGGATTCAAGGACCGTTAACACTAACGCGAATCCCGCTTGCCTGGCGAGACGCCCACAGAAATAACAATCGGTAGAAGTGCCGTAGCGTTAACTGTCTTTAAATGCCACTTCTATATGTTTTTATTTCTGTGGGCGTCCCGCTAGTCGCGCGGGATTCGTGTCACTTTGAATGGTCCTTTAGTTACTCATCTCTACTACACCTGAACTTAACTCCATAAATTAGTTATTTACTTGTCTTCATATACATGTTGTTTTGTACAGTGACAACTGTTGGAAGCTATATGCGAACGGCCTTTTAGTGAATTGCTGAATTTTATTATTCTGATTTCGCAGACTAGTCTTATAACAAAATCTGATATTTCTGTGAGTTTTAAAAGCATCCTTTTCCAGTTGAAACGTCGAATTAAAGAAAAATATATTTATGTAAATTACAAATTTTCACAATAGGTAAACTAATAAATCTCTCTGCATGTTAAATGTGTATGGAATGTATAATGGAATTTAATTAATCATTATTAAATTAAAATTGTTATAATAATTTGCATGGCCCGAAATAATGATATAATTTTTTCATAAATGAAAACTTAAATCCGTATTAAAACGTTTGTGAAGAAATGGCGACGCTTGTTTTCCGAAGAGTCTGTAAACCATTGTTAAGCTCAAATGCGCTATCTGTATACAGGCACATACGCATCATCACAGACAAGCCTTTAAAATACAATGCGTGTAAGCAAGTTACTCAGTACGCAATAAAAATCACACATGAAGGACGTATTTTCATTTAAAAAATGACCCTGGAGCTAGACAGACCGATTTAGACCTATCACCCGTTCCCAAACACCCCACCGATATGCTAAGCAACTGCGGATCTGCCTTGAGGTGCGGTGCGGTGTGCGCGGCGGGAGGTAACGGCAAACTTGAGGCGAACGGGTTGTAGTGGCATCAACACATGCTGAAAGCACAATAATTTATAAGTTAGCATAAGATTGTTAAAGTAATGTTGTATTGCACCAATAAAAAGAAAAAAAAAAAAAAAAAACATCTAATTTGAATCGTTTTCGAAAGTTTTAAGCTCGGCCATTGTGAAGAAGATGGTGATGTTTGGCAGGTGGCGCTAGCGACGGTGCAGTCGCAAGGCGGAGCAGCGTTCAACCGCGTGTCGTGGACACCGGCCGGCTCGCATCTCACTGCTGGAGACGACGCGGGCAAGATCTGGGTCTACGAGCTGGCTGACGTGAGGCCTTTATCTGTCCACAATAGGCTATTCTACTCTATATTTTTTTAATTATTCACATCCAAAATTGGGGTTCAAAGATGTTTTTTTTAATCCGTTCAATATAAAATAAGTTACAAGCCTTTGAAATCCTATGGAAGGGGAAACTGTCAAGAAATACTCTATATTTTTTTAATTATTCACATCCAAAATTGGGGTTCAAAGATTTTTTTTTTAATCCGTTCAATATAAAATAAGTTACAAGCCTTTGAAATCCTATGGAAGGGGAAACTGTCAAGAAATACTCTATATTTTTTTAATTATTCACATCCAAAATTGGGGTTCAAAGAATTTTTTTTTAATCCGTTCAATATAAAATAAGTTACAAGCCTTTGAAATCCTATGGAAGGGGAAACTGTCAAGAAACAAGAATAGGACGCACTTAATGGTAAATGACGTCACTGCCACTTGATTTCGTGCGTAAAAAAGAGATAGCAAGACGTCCCCACCACGATCTCACTTTTCTTCATTAGAAAACTTAAAATTTTTCGGAGTCGTTTACTTTGTATCTATTTTTCCGTAATATAAAAATATTGTTAAAATGTGAACACAGTCAAGTATCCTATTGTATACTATAGCGCTGGCAAAACAAATCGGAAGGAAATCTTGACTTCCGAACTCGATCAGCCCCAGTTTAGAACTCCCATTGCTGCACCGTAGGTAATAAGGCAAATGGGTTATTGGGTTACGAATTAGCTGATGCGAATCTTTTTGTACCGAAATCTATAACGTATTATCCATTTTAATTGTAATAATGATCTCTGTCTAATATTCATGTGATGTTGTTGCAAAGAAAAATCATCGCGAAGAAATCAATTGTTTTTAGCAAATCGTAGAAAATTGTTGAAAACGACTTTTTGCATATAACATTCAGCTTTAACTGTATCACTAATTTCAATAAACTTATTTTCCAATAGCACGTAGCTCAACCTCGTCACGACGAATGGACGAAGTTTGTGTACACGCTGCAAGAACTGAGGAACAACCAGGCGGACGAGGAGACAGACCGACTCAGCCTGGCAGCCAGTGGCCCGCCCAGCCTGACCAGTCTCACGTCCTTAGCCAGCAATCCGCTGAGGTAAGGAACACAGTTCTCGATAAGACAAGACAATATTGAACCATTCTAGGTAATAAAGTTTGAAATAAATAAATAGGGACAGTGTCAGAAAAATCTTGATATTTACGAGGAAAGTGAAAAACTTAGCTTAGTTAACTTCAGAAACTACTGATCAGGCTTAGGTATCTTTACGAGTCTCATGTCTCTTTATCTAATGACCTACAGGACTTTATTACCAGAAGAGGAAACTTACACTTCCCGGCACAACTTTCACAGTATTTCGGTAGAGAGAAAGAAAACTCTATACTCATTTTCTTATAAGCTCATTGACAGTTAATTCTGCCCGTGATCATGTATATGTCGTGGCCAAATCGTAAACCATTTCATGATATGTTTTGGCCATATCATTAAATGGTCGCGTTTAACGATATGATCGGCCACATCACGAAATGATCAATTTAACGACCTGGCCACGACATATACGCTACGTTATATTATATCGTCTGAATGTTCTTTTCGATAATATAAAGAGAATTTTGACGTTGATTTAATTCCACAGATAACTGACTTGGGACGTGCGCTGTGGCTGGCGATTGTAGTCATCAATACATCAAAAAACAACGGAATATACTTACAATAGTCGTCTCATTAAATTCTTTCGTTTATTACAAATGTGACCTTTTAAGTACGTAACACCCGTTGTATGTCAAAATATGAACCTTAGATGATTATTCCACTTCTTAATTTAACAATTTACATGTGGAACATTTTTTTGTGTAGCCCTAGATTTCTCACGGCTGGGCAAAGGACTCCCCTTTAGCCTTTCACGCAACTCGAGTAAGTGCCATTTGGTACCATCCACTGTCGAACTCGTGCGGGAAAATATAATGTTGAAAAGCAGTGGAATAATCGCCTTAGTATTTTTGTAGGCCGAAGTAAATAAAAATATTTTGTAAATGAGCTGGAACGATATCTATTGTGCGACACAACAAACTACAACCTCGATGCCCATTTCGGTGGAGAATCAGGTTTATAGTCGAAGACTTAATGAATGGACTGAATTTGTAAAAAAATGTGGGTAGACCTTTCACGTAAGAAGAGCGGCGGCAGTTAATGGAACTACAAATTATTTTCAACGGAAAATTCCGCTAGACGAAGACACTAGCGCCACTTTCAGAGTTTTCACATGAAACGGTCTATACAAGACAATTGGTTGCACTACTAAGTAGGCAGGTTGTCTAGTGAAAAAGTTTGGTAATTGGAAGATACAAAAATATTTTATATACGGATGCAGACTGGAGTATAATTGTGGTAGAGAACAGTACTTATGCACAATTTATTCGTAGCATAGATTGTTACTATCCAAATGGATATATCATTAGCATTCTCATAAATATATAACATATTGCAGCTATTCTTTGTAAATAGACTATTTTACATGGATTCAGATTATAATCTAACATATTGGATACTTACACACACTTTATTTATAATATAATAATTATTAGTAGGTAGCAATCAAACATTATTGCGCTAAATATAACTTAATTCCATTCAATGAACTACAAGGTCTATCGACCCATCCATTTATAATCAATAAAAAAATATATTAATTAACAAAACTTAACTCGGAAATTACTAAGTAATTAATACTTATTTCAATTTGGTGAAATGATACAATATCACTATTAAAAATTCCCAATTCCGCATTTGACATGGAACTAAAGGTAAAGATAGAAGACAAGCAGGCATACAACAGGCTGGTTCAAGAAAATTTGACCTGAATGCTTTTCGTTACCCACCTCTCTTTCTAACTTGTGATGTGTTAGGGTGTGAATCTGGGTTTCCATCACAGCACTTGATAACAACCCCGAAAGTTGGAAAAAATGATAAACAGTTACGTAGCAATATAATCTTTATTTTGAGGTAGATTTTTATTAAAATAATAAAAATAATTATACTTGTTTTTGATATAGAAATATAAAGCCAGATACAGAAAATATAAAGCACAATTATATTAAACAAACTGACATTTTTATTTTACTGTATTTCTGAAATTTTTTTAAGTAATGGTATAAAACTTTAGGAAAACAGGGGTTACTCCAGGTCAAATTTTCTTGAACCAGCCTGTTGTATGCCTGCGCGGCTTCCATCTTTAACTTTAGTTCCATGGTATTTTGTAAACGTTACTTTGCACACATTATAACACTTTTTTCTCAAACTGATCCATGTAATTAGGTATAACATGTAATATTAGATAGGTTTTTAGACATTTCTCTATAACAATATTATTCAGAAAGGTGGATATGAATGGCTTAATCAAAGAAAAAATGAACGCTGTTTACTGAAGGAATTGTTTGTTTAGATGGATATTTTTGTCAGATGTTTAATTTAAAGTTGTTAAGTAAATGTTAACTTTAGTTGTCATAATTATGCAATATTTTCAAAATATTTATTAAAAGACAGGTAACAAAGTATCAACTACGGTTTGGTACAAAAGTCGTGAGATAACATGGACACCGCTATGTCAAATCATATTTGACAATTGAAATTAACAGTTAAAATTTACGCGGGGCGTATGATCGACTGCTGCTGAGAACAAAAATAAAATTTAGTTAATTTTCACTACTTTTGTCTCAATCTGTAAGTGCCCATTGAAAATCAGTCATACTAATTATAAAAACTGTATATTTATTTAGTTTGTCTGTTTAACGGGCGGAGTAACTTTAAACCTTTAGTTAATGTGCTTTATTGTAACTGCAATGAAATAAAGGCTTACATTGACCTTTTTGTTTCAATTATAGACTGGTCTAATACTCTTATCCGCCCGTATCTTCATATAAGAAAAAATGGTATAAACTGACAAAAAGATGCCTTTTTATGTTTGTACTATACCATCCAGACCCTGGTTTTCGGTACCGCCTATCGGCCTCTGTTGGTTTTCCTTTAACGACCACAAGATGGCAGCCAGGACCAACGGCTTATTGTGCCATTACAAAGCACAATCTTTAATTTTATAATGTTAAATGGAAAACTATAAAATTGTTAAAATCAGTTTTCCAAAGGGACTACTAGCATAAGGGAACTCTGAATTGGTATCATAAAAGTAACAAAGAATAATAGCATTAGCTTTATTACAACAAAAACTAACAAATTACAAATTTATTCAGGATAAAACGGTATGACAACCTTCCCTTTCGCCAAATTGACTTCTTCCCAGCAAGTACAGTGCAACGTCTTCCGGTCCATAATATCTGTATACAGTTTTCCGTCCAAATGGTCCATCTCATGCTGAACGATCCGGGCCGCCCAGCCTTTGAACTTCATGGATGTACTGTCCCCGTCTGCGTTGAGCCCTGGGAAGAATTAAATACTACGGAAACTATTCTTAATTGTTACTTGCCTAGAACAAAAATATAGAACTGAATTAACAAAACACAAGTATATTGATAATTTATTAACTTAAATGATATAAATAAATAAATGAATAATATTGTAAATATAGTTAATACAAAATACATAACAAATGATTTCTTAACAACATTTATTTTATATGAAAGTTCAGCTGACACTTTTTTTATCTGCACCCTAAAGACAATGGAGACGGAATGACGTGAAGTTCGAACAAATAGGACTTGCGAATTTGCATTACGAGCTATGAGACGCCATCTTTAATAAAATATATTGTTAAATTAAAAGACTATATGTTTCTATATTTAAGCATGGATTAAGTGTACCTAGTGTTACCCCGAGATATGGGGTACATCTACTGCTGGCTGATCATCGCCTCAACTCCCATACCAAGACACCCTGTGGGAGCTTTAGCAAAGAAATTTTAATAAAAAGTGTAACTGGAAAAAGCTAGAATGATATCATTGAAGTCATCCAAATGGTGTGTATAACCCCAGCGGAAAGTTACGCCCCAGAGAAATGAGAGTATTGCAAAATAAGTTTACATATAGAAAAATTTGTTCAAGTTCTATTTTCGAAGTTATTCCAGAAAAATTGATTCCGCTGGAAGGTCTTTACTCCAGTGGCAAGATTTTAAAAAAAGGTGTTTAGCCTGGAACCAAGTATATGAAAAGATAGCTCCAGAATGGTTATAAATGTATACCAACAGCGGCATTTGTTCATCTTATAGTTATTGAGATGTGCAACTTTCCACTGGGGTTGCACACATCCAAATAAAGAGACTACCTTCTGACTTCCGTAACAAATTTTAAAGGGAATACATAACTGTAACATGATCCGAGATACTTTTCAGGTGTATGAACCTCTCGGGTTCAGGATATCTTCAAGTTGGCCTCAGTAAATGAATGGAGAACGGTTTGTTTTTCGGGGAAAAAGATGTTATAGTGAATTGTTGGTTGCATTTACATTAATAAACCAACCTGCTATTTCTACTTCTCTATATCGAGCCACATCTGCCATGTAGCCCTGGACACTTTCACAGCCCTCTGTCAGTGTCACTTTGGTGTAATCAACTACCTTTAGCTTTGGATTGATGAAAACCTGAAATGGTATTATAACATTTATTATTTCATTTTACATCACACCCTTATGATAAGTTATCAAAATAATGTCTATAGAGCTGGGAATGGAATCTTCCGAAAGATCATTCATATCGAATGGGTTACTTGGTCAATCAACCCTGTGCACAATGATGTCAGACTTCCGAAAGATAAATCAAGGAAAAGGACTTGCAAGTTTTTTTTTAATCAAGTAGGCGTACTGCTTGCCTGATGGTAAGTGGTTACTGTAGCCTATGAACACCTGCAACACCTGACCTGTCCGCTATCAGCACAGTAACCCCTCTGGAGCCTGGCGACCCGACTCACCAGCAGGAACACAACAATGCATCACAGTGTTATTTGGCTGCGGTCATCTGTAGGGTGGAGGTACTTCCCCAGACGGACTACTCCTTACAAAATGTCCTACCCCTCTAAGTAGAGCTCTGTATACTTTTTGCATAACTTTTTTTGAATAGCTTAGAAAAATATGAAAGAGGAAGCGATCTTGACAATTTACAAAAGTGAAATGATAAAAATATGGAAAGGTGAAAATAATTTTTGAAACCTACAAATTAGAATTCCTAAACTACTATAAAGAGTTTTTTTAATTTATTGCCAAAACAATACTGCTTTTAAAGAACACTAAAAATTTGCAGGCTGTGAAGTAAATGTTAAAAGCTTAATAGGTAATATTACAAGAAGAATAAGTTACTTACTCACACTGAATGGAATCACTGTCATCCCTCTAGTCTTCACTAATTCACTAGGAACAGCTGCAATCTGTTTGGCAGTGTGTCTCATAACGAATATCCTCTTGTTTACTCCCACCTGAGGAGCCGACATTCCGACGCTACCGTACTTATCCAGTACGTAGTGAAGCTTCTTTATCAACTTTTGAATATCTTCAGACTTTATTTTATCGACAGGTACAAGCTCTGAAGCTTTACGTAATATTGGATCGCCAATTTGTACTACGTGTTCGTAAGGAGGAGATACTTTGCCATGACTAGGCCCAATCTTTGCGTACCAGTTGAGAATCTTTCTGGTTACACCCATTTTGATAGAAAATAATTAATAAATAGGTATTTCTTATTACTAAAATTAAATCAAATCACAGACACAATTTGTAGGTTAACTCCGGCCAATTGTTTACTTTTAATTTGACAGTCGACTTAACTGCTGACAGTGACTAGAAATGTTTTTTATCAAGTAAATCCACAGAGATAACTTGTGCCAAAGTTAAGCCCTGCCATATTAAGTTAAGACTCGAGAGGCTTCACTGACCAGCTTATGGCACTTCTAAGTATTTTTATTACTGATTTCGCTTAAATTCCGCAAACTAGCTAAAATAAATATAAATACCTAATATATGGGCTGGAGCCACGGCGGAGACTGCAGCAGAAGCCAAGCGACGCAAATATGTTTCTCTGAATAGTGAGTACTTATTTGTGCCGCTTGGTGTCGAAAGATTGGGTCCATGGGGTCCTAACTTGAAGAAATTTTTAAGGAAATTTCTCCTATCTTGCTGACGCCGTAGGTGACAAGAGGGCTGGCTCATTCCTAGCGCAAATGCAGCCAGTGTTCTTGGCACTATGCCACACGGACATTGCTTAGATTTTAATTTTTGGTAACTATTTTTTTTATTTTAATTTTAAGTTTTTACTTTCAGTTAGTTTTTTTAAAGTTTTTAGGTTAATTTCTTTGTATATTAATTTTTGTGTAAATAAAAGGTAATTAATTATAAAAAAAAGTAATAGAATTATAAAAAAAAAACCTAATAAATATAATAAATACTCGTTGAAAAATACAGTATAGAAAATGGAACCTACACTACGTTACTATACGTTTTTAAGTGTTTATTTTTTACTTCTACGTCTAGTAACTACTAGATTCTACAACATTCAGATTTTCTAATATAATACTGAAAATACAGAGTACGAGGACTTCACAATCTGCAACAAATAAACAATTATATTTAAAACAACTGACTAAGTACTTTTATGTAATTATTCCAATAAACTTATAACACAATAGGTAGATTTGCTTCCTATAAGTGCTCGGTACTTACGGATAAATACGACTCGTATGAAAGCGATAATATTCCGAGAGCCCGAACAGATACTGGAACCTGCAAGCAAGGAATATGTGAAATAAATATTTTGGAACTAATAAAGTTTTATAATAGAAAGCAAGAAGTATGGAGCTGTAGAAATTCGGAGTTAGTCGTTCCGTTACCACGGCCGTTTTAACACGGTAGAAACGTCGGAAGTATTAAGGTATTCTAAGCGCCTGTAATTTTATGTTTTAAATAGAAAGCAAATTAAGTAATTACGAAATTAAATGTGAAAAAAGGACTTTAGATTCAGAAGGCAGTATTTTAGGGGATACCTACTTGAGCGCGAAAACCAAATCATCGAATTTTCTTGCATCGAAAACCATTTTACAATAATTTTGTACTGCGAGGTGTTGATAAATCGACGCCTTCTAAGTGCGATGTTTCGTTACATCGAAAAATTATAGTGTGAACTATTTTACTGAGCACGTTTGATACTGCGAAGGCTTACAAGGCGCCGATTTATCAACACCTCGCAGTACAAAAGTATCGTAGAATGGTTTTCGATGTTACAGTTTTCGCACTCAAGTAGGTATCCCGTATTTTAGGACTATTAGTTTTCATTATGCTCGTAAAAGATTTATAGCGGAACAACCAATGCCTTTATTTAATTGATGATGATAATAGTGCAATCACAATAGAAAGTAAAGATATTGGACTCTGACTTCGAAACAACCTGCTTACGGACGCAACCTAATTAGGCTAGAATGAGATGGAAGAGAATTAGTGATCTGCTACCTGTGCTTGGGTCATCGCAATGACGATTAACTTCCTGACTTTTATAGAGGTGTCCCCCTGGCAGTTCTGCCAGCCAGAGCTGAACATGGCCGTAGATAGTGCTGCAGCCTGCAAAATTCAAATAATTTATCGTAGCCTCTAACATAATCTAATGTTACTTGTAGCCTGCATAATATTTAAATTGTTTTTCTGTTGTAGGCGTCACTCTCCTCGTGTTATTTTAATAAATATCTTTTCCCCTAATTTGAGGCACACGTGGTTAATGGATGACTTATAAGTAGGATAAAATCAATTATGCTGATTAACTAAGTAGTTTTGACTTGCCTCTACTGCCACATCTCCAGCGTTCCACATGAAGAAGCCCGTGCTGATCAGCATTGCACTCATTGTGGACAATGTCGCCGCTATGTTTCCAAATGTACGTTCGGAGTTCTGTAATGAATCATTCACGAGTTCAATAAAAACTATCAAGATTTTTTTTTAATATCTAGCATAATTTAGTACTATTTTAACTTAACAGTTTAATTTGCAATTATTACTTATTATAATTATGTCATCCAGATATACAATTTCCTTTTCATTAAACTACCGAAGATTTACTTAATTGCCATTATGTTGAAAACGTTATTAAAATCAAATGCTATTTACTTCAATCAAAGACGATATTTCCATGCATGAAATTAAGCCCAATCTAAATTGTAGGGGTAAACGTTAATCTGACAAAATGTATTGCATATATCGATATTAGACAAATGATGATAATAATATTATCATTTAAAATTCTCGTCTTGCTGGTCTTGAAGATAATACAACTGATAATCTTTGCACTTACCAGCATCTGAGCCATAAGTAATATGATGACTGTTACGTTGACTAGTATTTGGCCGCTGACGACTCCCATGTACGACAGATCACACTCGCGAATGCACCTTAGTAATTAAATTAAATACTATTTATTTACAATGTATCCTTGTTGTGCAATAAAGAGTGTTTTATTGTATTGTATTTAAATGAAAGAGCAGCAACAAAGTAGGTTTCACACAGTTGCGGAGATAATTGCATTTTATACCTATTTATTAAAATATCAACAATAAATTAATGTCGAATTGTCATATTTTTCCAATTTCAAATTGTGATTATTACTTTTTGAAATGTAATGTCAGTTAATTGACTTTAATTAAGGTGCTCATTTTAACATTTGTATCATGTTTTAAAAAGTTTTCTGCAGTTCCTTTAATCTGCAATTCTTTGACTGGCGTTTATATCGATTATTAAGTCACAATCACAGAATACTATATACCCTAGCGGGGTCACAATTAATTAATTATTTGAAAAAGTAAACATTTGAGTACACTTACCACAATGTACGCGCATGCATATTTATACCCAATTTCACTCCATTTTCATAATGTTCTTCCTTCTCTTTCAATGAGAGTGCTTCTTTTTCGAATATTTCATTAAGCCGATAGAAATAGCTTTGCAGATTCTTGCACTGGTGCTCAAGGCACACGAGAGTCGAGATAAGCATAACATAGATACCGGATACTCTAATCATGAAGATCCACCACAGAATGTAAGCAAAAACTCGAAAATAACCAGCTGATCGGGAAATTTCATTCACGTCTGGCCAAGCAGTTATTATGGTAACAAAAGTGCTATCTGAAACAGATACGTTTTCATTAGTATTACAGCCGTTCTTAGAGACGTTAATGGTTACTTAAATAATTTCAAAGTATTAAATATTCAACACTAGCTGTCCCGCAGCTCCGCCTGAGTCAAAAAATAGCCTATGTTTGACCCCGGGTCTTCAACTATATTCATACCAAATTTCATTAAAATCCGTTCAGCGGTTTGGCCGTGAAAGCTTAACAGACAGACAGACAGACTTTCGCATTTATAATATTAAGTATGGATTTTTGTTTGGAGTGGCCCATATAGGGCTTCGAACGCGATGTAGACCATGAATTTAATTGGGATACACAGGGGAGTGGAGGAGGTTGCACAGGAAAGAACAGACAGTTATTCTATATTTAATACAATGGACTTTAATAAATACGAAGTGTTAGGTAAATTACTAGTTAGTTAAACTTAGTTTATATTAGAGGCAATACCTTTAACTAACAAACCATTCACGCCATAGAAAACAAGTGAGGATCCGACTATGATGCAATAAGCTATCGAATGCCGACGAGCCTTATTGATCATTTCCCTCTCAATGTCTTGGTCGTTGTAGTTTTTCTTCAGCTCTACAGTCAAGCTATACGTCAAATCCCTTACATTCTTCTGATAAAATGTCAGGATCAGCCCATAAGACCCCAAGAAAATGTGCGAGAAACCAAACAACTTGTGATCGAATTTCTGCTTCTCAGTCAAATCGTTCTGTGTATAAAATCCCGCTAATTCTATTACAACAAAAAATAAACAACATGCGTCCAAAATTTTTTTCAAATATCCGTGATATATTATGATTCCCGCCGGCAAGTTTGGCTGTGTTTTCCAAAAATTTGGCCACCCGAGTAAGTACACATATTTGTAAATGAGTTTGATATATTTACTAGTATCACTGATTTTCGCCCTGGATTCTTCTAACATCTCCATCTTTGTCTCTTGGTTATAGGCGTATTGGTTAATGATTATTAGTAGATATATATTATTTAGGTCCTTAGGTAGGTACTACATCTACAACAAATGAAATGTTACCACTGATAAGTACTTTGATTGCCCCTTCATAATTATTAATTATATGAAATTGTATGCTATTGTTATATACCACGACTTAAGTTAAATTGCCATCATTATTCTTAAATATATCAAACATAATGGGCTTAACATGTATTTATTACTCCTATGGTGTACTTACATAAAATTATGATCCAAATAAATCTTTATGTATTACTAGGTAGTTAAGAGAGAAATATTCCTGGGCAAACAGCTGAGGATGCAACTAGGAAGGCGCTAAGATGATGATGATAAGAGAGAAATATTCACAAATGTAAATTATTATTGGATTATTCCTTGGGTTAGTTGCAAAACACATTACCGCCTGAAAACCCTAGTGAGTCGGTGCAAGGACAGGTGCCTGGCTAAAACCTTCGTTCATAGGTCGCAAAACTTGTACGAGTGTGGTTCTTCTCCCCAAAGAGTCCTGCCTGAATTCTGCCCCCTGTGGCCTTCTTCTTTTTCTTTCGTGTCAATGGCCAAATCGTCCCATGTGGAAGCAGGTAATCTAGTTTTTTTTGGCATGCCCCTTGTATATTGAGTAACTATGCATTATTTATATCTCGTACCCAGGATTTTTTATGACTTTATATATAGAATGTTTTTAAACGATATTTTCAGTGTGTTTAGTACGTAAAACTAAATCATTTTTAGTAAAAAAATATAATTTGTGATCGGTGAGGTAAAAAAGTACTTGATTAGAAAAATAATAGACTGGATATTCAGTGCAAAAGACATCTATTAAAACCATTAGTCGTGTCAGTTAAGAAGCAGTTATTTCTCGGCTCTCTCTCTTTTCTGTAAGGTAGTAGAAATGAGGAAAATCTCAGAAAGACACATCACATCACACCCTAACGCCTATTCCGATAAATTAGCAATTGGCATTAGCGTAGCACATGGCGTCCAGCGTTCCACATGATTCCACCAGTGCTGAACAGCATGGCAGTCATCATAGACAATATGGCTACTACACTTGCGAACGAACGGTCGGAGTTCTAAAAGCCATACAAGAGAGATTGGAAGGGTAACTGATACAATACAATACAAATACTCTTTATTACACCCAAACAAAAATTTTACACAACAAATATACAAGAAAATAAGGTACAAAGGCGGACTTATCGCTAAAGCGATCTCTTCCAGTCAAACCTTAGGACAAATACATAGATATAAATTGGAATCAAAAAGATTATGCTGAACAAATTGAAAAAGCTGCTTTTCCCTTTTTGAGTGAAACGGTGCTAAGGTTCTTACCAGCATCTTGATATGATAACTACTATATTGACCAGGTGCCTTACCATCACCTCTAATAGCAGGGCAGAAACGAGTGAGCAAGCGAGATATCGCCTTACAGCCTGTATTGCGCCATCTCGTTCACTCACTCGTTTCTGCCCTGCGTTTAGAGTTGATGGTAAGGGCCCAGTACTTGATAGCTGGCCACCCACATGAATGACAGCTCGCATTGCATTGTACACCTGTAATGAATAATTGCCAATTCCTCAGTTGTGTTTTTCAACAAAATATGTAGAGATTATCCCAATAAGTTTTCTTTACCATAAAGTATATGAAATGAATCCCCAATTTCACTCTATTCTCATACTTCTCTTCTTTCTTATTGAAAGTTAATTCCTCGTTCTCAAATATGTCAGTCAGGTGATAGAAATAACTTTGTAGATTCTTGTACTGTAACTCCAGACATACGAGGGTTGAGATAAGCATCACGTAAGTGGCTGAAAGTCGAATAATAAAGATGGCCCATAAAATGTATACGAAAACTCGAAAATAACCTGCTACAACTGAATCGTCGTTGACATCAGGCCAACCTGTGATCACAATGATGAAACGACCAGAAACAAGGAAAGGGGTTAGTTTAGAATACTTGTTAAACTTCAACTTAAATACTTGTTACTTAAACTTTAACAACCTGCTACAACTGAATCGTCGTTGACATCAGGCCAACCTGTGATCACAATGATAAAACGACCAGAAACAAGGAAAGGGGTTAGTTTAGAATACTTGTTAAACTTCAACTTAAATACTTGTTACTTAAACTTTAACTGTTTCTAAAACATTACTGTTTACCGGTACCTATTAGGAAAATACTTACCATTATGAAACAAGCTCTGGATGGGTCCTTGTAAACCATAGTTTACAAATGAAGAAAATCCCATCATATTCATCTTAATTTTTTTTTCATCGTTGTAGTGTATCTCTAGCTCTTCAGTCAAGCTGTTGTTCAAAACCCTTAATGTTTTGGTAGAATGATAGAATAGAGCCATAAGAACACAAGATAAATTCCGAAATAGTAAACAAATCGCGAAGAGATTTCTGCTTCTCTGAGAAATTGTGTTGTGTCAAAAACGCTGCTTCTTCTTAAACTACGAGAAGGAAACTACATGAATCAGAAAATATTAATGCACCATAATTACACTTTATGATAATTGCTGGTAAATCGGGTTGGCTTGATAAGAAATTGGGCAACCCAACCAAGTACACGTATTTGTAAATGAATTTGAAATATTCTACTGTTTTGCTGGGTTTCTGTTTAGATTCGTCTTCCATATTAATATTTATTATATTTGTAAAAGATGTGCCTATGTAAAATTTGATTTGGGTATTATGTATCAATCAACATATAATTTAATAAAATACCAAAATTGTATTGCTCAATTATAGTCTAAGACGTGGGTTCACATCGGTTTTGTCTTCATCGAAATCGATGTCTTTTACACCAATGCAACGTCAAGCCAAGAGTTTTGGTTTCTATACCTACTTTCGGGCTCCCCGGTCACTAAGTAGGCTACATGAAAAACATGAGGAAGAAACAACCAGTGTAAATATAAAAAACTAGTCTAGATGGATAGTTAAAAAATTCGGCTACTTAACTAAGTAAGTATATCAATCTATTATAACTTGACAAATACCTAAATGTAGGTACCACCTACAATTAGTAATAATTAGTTTCAATAATTTCGATGTAATCTTCCTCTTTAACTATAAAATTGAAGTTTTGATGATTCCTCTAATCAAAACAGTAATTGTAACGTAAGTAGCCAAAATTAGTTGTAATTTTCTTCTGTCGGACAAAATTTCCCTAATTGCTCATTTACTATTCGATAAAATACAATATGTTTCCAAAAGTCGGTAATGTAATGGTTGTCCTCGTGTGTCAAAACATCATAATTTTTTTTTTCAAATCTCTTGACGATTATTGATCAATTAAATTAAACTACTTTAATACGGTTTTATCGCGTTTATTACTTATTTATTTACACCTGACGTTTCAAACACTTTACAGCGTTCATGGTCGCAGGCAGACTAAGTTAACATTTGTCTTTGATGTCATAAGATTACAAAACTACCGCCTGAAATTTTTATTGGAAACTATTCCGATTCACGCAGTATTGGCTCACAGTATCTAAGGGTCTTGCAGTCTGCTTCCGAGTTTGCGATTTTATTAAGTTAATGACTGGGTCCCAAGCTGGCGGTACCTGCCATCCATCCTCTCTATTGAAATTAGGATGTTTTTTAATTTCAATAGCTTCACGTAACATCCTTGGAATGAATCTGTTTTCCTTTGCAAGGACTTGAGGATTATCAAAACGCATATAGTGGTTGGGTTTGTCTAGAGCATGTTCACAGACTGCAGACTTGGTTGAGCGTCTATTTTTCATGTCAGCAATATGTTCTTTTATATGAGTATTAATGCTTCTCTTTGTTTGCCCAATGTATGATAAACCACAGTCACAGTCAATTTTATAAACTCCAGCATCTTGCAATGGGATATTGGATTTTACAGGTCTTAAAAATTGGTTTATTTTCTTATGCGGCTTGTAATAGGTCTTGATTGAAGCTCGCCTAAGTATGTTACCAATCTTGTCCGTGACTCCCTTTATGTATGGTAAGATGGCAGGAAAACGATCAACTGTGTGCGGCTTGGGTCGACTTCTGTGACATATGTGTGGGAGGCTGAGATTGTTGCTTCTTAAGACAGACTTGACTCGGTGAAGCTCCTCCTTAAGATGGTGGGTGTCACAGATGCCGTGTGCTCTCTGTAACAAAGATTTGCCTACGGTAGCTAACTGACATGGATGATGGTGAGATTTACCGTTGAGATATTTGTTTGTGTGGGTGGGCTTTCTGTACACAGTGTGACTGATACTATTGTCAAGATTTCTAGTTATTAAAACATCAAGAAAGGCTAATGAATTATTGATCTCAGGTTCCATAATGAATTTAATTTTACTATTAATGGAATTTAAATGATCTAATAAAACAGAGACTTGAGTTTTGGGGAGTACAACAAAAGTATCATCTACGTACCGTTTGAACATCTTCGGCATAGCCAGGGTGCTTGAAAGAGCCTTCTCCTCAAGGTCAATTATTGATCAATTTAATCTCCTTAATTTAACTTCTATGCAAGGGTCCCCATCTTAATAACTAACTACCAGCTGTAGGTAACCAAGCCATTGGCCCCCCCCGGTTGTTCCAATCATCATCAAGAAAATACAAGAAAATCAATGTAAGGTTAGACGTCAACAAGTGGCATAATAATAGGAACATTACGGTTAATGGACGAGAGGATGAATGAAAATAATGAGAAACCAAACGGAACTCACAAAATGATTAGGTGGATACGAGAAACACGGGAAGAAACTATAAGATAGCCTACGCGCGGTGAATAAGACTGGAAACAACGAGAAACTAAACGGAACTATTGTGCGGACATGAGAAACACAGTTAAAAGTCTCCACGTTACCAAGAAGATATGAGAAACAATGAGAAACCTCTCCAAAATTTCCCTACTGCAACCTCTTACACATGGTCCTATTACGTGCCCTAATGATTTTTGGAGTCTGAGCTGTCTTTCAGGGCGGAGCGGTGAAGCTGCACTTGACGAGAACGAGTAGGTAAGTACATTCCCACACACGCTCGGTCTCAGGGATAGTGCGGTTGCGCCCCTCCGAGCTGGAAATCACAAGACTCTTGCTGCTTAACCGCTGTCTGGGCGGGCACTGAACATGAACAAAGTGAACATGAACACGTTAAGCCATTTGTCCCGGTTATTATCTGACAGTGGCATTAATCGGGTCATGCATGTTTCTGTTGTTCTGGTTTTCCTGTAAAAAAGGGTTATGGAGGTCAGACGGCAGTCACTCGATTGTAATAAACAAACATTACCGCCAAATCAAGAACCATGAGTTATAGCAGTAGTTCCCAAACTTATTTTTCTCGTGGACCACTTGCAAAATTTTACTGGTTTCGGTGGACCCCCTGCTGCTACATTTCTACCACATTCTTAAAGTCGCCAAAAAATAAAAATTGTGTCACTTCTGAGTTCTGTCCCTATATTTCGATATGTAAAATAAAAACGAAAAATGGTACATTTTATATCACTTTATTTATTAAAAGAATAGAATTACAAGAAAAAAATATTAAGGTAATATAGGTTCAGGTCATAATTTTAATTAATGGGAAGGATGTATCTGATGGAGTGTCAGCAAACGATCAATGTTTGGCTTTATTTTTGTGAGCAATAACCGCAAATCCCCCCGCTCTGTGATGTTTAATTTGCTCCTTTTTTTTGTTAAGAGGTTTGTAACGGCACTAAAACTCCTTTCGACAAGATATGACGAGGGAAAAGCTATTAAAAATTTCCTTGCGATTTCCCACAGTCCAGGATATTTTTCGGGTATTTCTGCTTGCAGCCAAAATGTTGGGTAGCCTTTTCTAAATTTCACCTTCAGCTCCTCATTAGTGCTTAGCTCGAGCAGCTCCTCTTGTAATACAACATTGGCCACTTCCGTTTCATCAAATGGATTTATTATCCATGGTGGTATATCCATCGTCAGTATATCTTCAAACCTGGTTTTGAAGTCATCATGCAGGGCACTTAAATGTTGACTGTAGGTATGGATATCCTCATCAATACATTCTACCTGCGACAAGTTTGGAAATTGAGAGAATTCGCGCCGACTAATGTTTTGCTTCATAAATTTCAATTTCCCAAGAAAAGCCGAAATTATCCCCTTTGTTTTTATTAAATTCAGGCTGTCCCCTTGTAACTGCAAGTTAATATCATTAAATTTTTTAAACAAATCTGTCAAATACGCAATGTCTGCTTTGAATTTGATCAAGTTTTCTTTTAAATCTGGATCTCTACTTTCTAAGAACTCTAATATGGAATCGAAAACAGAGTAAAATCTCGTTAAGCATGCACCTTTCGACAACCAGCGTACTTCAGTATGTAAGAGCAGTCGTTGGAAGTCTTCATCATTTTCGTCGCACAATTGAGCAAATAAACGTGTATTCAATGCATTGCTTCTGATTTTGTTGACAGCTTTTATTACAAAATGAAGAGATTGGTTCAACCTGTCACTTAAATGTTTTGCCACAAGATGTTGTCGGTGGATTACGCAATGAATAGCTGTAAGTCCTGGTATAATTCTTTTGAGATGACTTATAAACCCACGATATCGCCCGACCATTGCAGGAGCTCCGTCTGTTGCCACTGAAATAATGTTTGTAAATGGGATCGATTTTTCCGTAAAAAAATTACTCAGGACATTAAATATTGATTCGCCTTTAGTGTCAGTCTCCAAAGTTCTGGCAAATAGCAATTCTTCGTGAATTTCTTCCTCAACAATAAATCGGACATATGCCAATAGTAATGCTTCATTACTGGGTAACGTTGACTCGTCCAGTTGTATAGAAAAATGAGTTTTTTGCAGATGATTGCACAAAAAGCTTTCGATATCAGAGCTCATTTCATCAATGCGTCTTTGTACAGTATTGTTACTTAATGGAATTCTTTTTAGTACGTCAAATGGAGATTTGTGCAAAACAGTTTTTAAAACCTCTTCAACAGCGGGTAAAATTAATTGTTCTCCGATAGTGTGCGGTTTTCCAGATTTTGCTATAAGTAATGAGATATTGTAAGATGCCCGCAAGCCATCATCGTTACTTTGAGATGTTGAAGCGAACATACTGTGCATGGTGGGTCTCTTTCCATATTTTTCTTTCAATGTTTGAAAATATTTTAAATCTTTACCTATTTTATCAGTATGACACCTTTTTAGATGATCTTCGAGCTTTGATGGTTTCATAGAGTCATTGCTCAAAACTTTGTTGCATAATAGGCACATGGGCAATTGTTTGTCTGCCTCTGATGGAACAAAACCATATTTCAAATAATCGACACTATATTGTCGACATTTTTTCTTTGCTGTAGCCATGTTTCGTGTCAGTTACCTTACCTGTAAAAAAAATGTTTTAGTAACCAAGTTTTTTTCTGAATATAGGTATCACACCGCAGCCTTTGTCAGCACGCGGAAATAGAATTACGGCTTGTAAAGGGACCAACTAATAAACCGCTGAGACAAATACAAACGTTTACACAAAACGGTATCAATTTTAAAGTACATAATTTACCACTAATTTTTAATAGTATAAATAAAAATTAGTGTACTCAGTATCGAATACTGATCATATTTGTGTAGGAAAAAATAAACGTCGAAATCCCAAAATTGTCCATAAAAACGATAACTAACATTTTATTAAATCAATGAGTTCACGCGCTCCGTGTATTTGCGTATTTTTTGTCTGCGGCTTCATTGTTAAAACGTGACAAACAGGCATCGAAGTTCAAGCCCCGCCCTTTTCCCGTCGCCCGCGCACCGCTCGCTCTTTCCGAAAAGGAATAGTTTTGATAAAATAGTTACTTCAAAATCAATTTAACATGATTATGAAATTACTGTTTTATAAAATTAGTAGTTATTTGCAAGAAAAATTACAAAATTAATTGCTCTGCAATATTGCTTATTCGGCCTTTTTAGAGAGGCAGTGCTTCTCTCGTGAAAAAACAATTGAATAAAACGTGCTGTGTTTGTCTTCAAATCGAAAGAGGACAATTAAAATATCTGTAAGTTACTAAGTTACCTATCTATACAGGCCGTTGTGATCAACCGACTAGTACACGTAAACAAAATACTTAAGTACTATAACAAAAAAAGGTAGGTTACTTACTTTTCTCCGGCACTAGCAAACACAGATATAAATTTTCTCACAACTTTTTTCCAAAATCCGCCTTGTTTTCGAAATTCCGGAAACAAATGAATGCGTTTGGTTGCCTTTGGCATCAAGTATTTATAGTGTTGATCAAGTTCATGTCTGAACAAGCATTAAGCTTAAGCATTGTCGGGCGGATAGCGCTTTGCAAGTCTGTACACGAAATTGTACGTAATATCGAATACACAAGTTTGGACAAGTAACAGTCGCTTGCCTTATTAAAATATTATCTGCTTAGATAGGTACTTAAAACAATGTAGGTAGGCCCTTATAAAAACTATGCTTACATTTTTGCTCTTTACTATCAAAAGCAGAGAAATTTTCGTGGACCCCCATTAACATCTTATGGACCCCCATTTTTTGTTCACGCCTACGTAGACCCCCAGCAAGTCTCCCGTGGACCCCTGGGGGTCCACCTGGACCACTTTGGGAATCACTGAGTTATAGCATAAGTAAGGTCGCAAATGGGAAACACGCTTACACGAAGAAAAAGTGTCTAGTGAGTGAATGTGATGTGTGCGGTCCCTGCGTGCACAAATAAGCCTCACCGTATTAAGTGAAGACTCGGGCCACTTCTACCTAATCTTATTTCCGTGGGCGCGGGTGTAGCAGCGGGGCGTGTGGCGTAGTACGTCATCTAAGTCATGTTGCCATAATGAAAAAAAACTGAACTGTCAATGTCGTAAAGCGTCTGTCATTGTCGTAATTGTCACTAAGGGATATTTTTGAGTTTTACTTATAGTTTCCAAAATGGGAGTGTCGCCGGTTTATTTGGTTTAATTTTATTAATTTAAAAAACTATCAATTATATATTAATTTGTTTTGTTGCTCAATTTTATCTACATTTCATAGACAATCTAACATTAGTGTAAGCCTAAGTTTTAAGATTTCGTTTGTCTTGGATATTTAGTTTACAAGAGTTTGTTTTTCATATTTGATTTGAATTTAATTTCGTACTGATAAGGATTTGTTTGTCGAGTTCTCACGTTCAAGGTAACTTATTATGTAATTTTATGCAACGATTATCTACGAGCAAGTCATCAAAGCATTATAATTTAATTGTATGTGTAGTCTGAATACAATGATCAAAATAAATTATTCATAAATAATTTGTTTAATTTGTTACTTGGTAACTCGGCTACAACGTGGTCTGATTAATTAACTATGGTCGAAGTGCGTTTCCAAAGGTGTTTACAAATGTCTAATAGTAAATTTTTATATATTGCACATAAATACATGATTACAATATGTATGTTTGTTTGACCATTATTATTCTATCACTACTACATATAATTTTTACCACATATGTTTGTTGGTATAATCAATCTTTATCTTATTTCCATCAAGTAAAATATGTTCTTAGTTTCAATGCATGCTAAAAGCTAGAAAAATTATTAGTCTATTATTTGCTATTCTACCTGTTCCCTAGGGAATTTCGGAAATTCCAATTCAAGCTGATATTACAACTTTAAACTTAAGCTTCATAGCTCTACTAGTTTTTGAGATTTTGTGATAAAAACATGAGTGAGTCACTAACCTATGCTTTAACACATTCGCTGCCGATAAATTATAACAATGCATGTTCAATTGTTACGACGCACATGTGCGTTTCTGGCAGTGAATGTGTTAATATAGATACATATTACGAGAATGCCTTAAAAAGCTTAATTTGTTTTTTTCCAGATGTTTAAACTAGGCATAAATACTAGCAGAAACATTTCATTAGTGCTTAAACGCCAAATGTCTTTACAAGAACCAAATGTTTTATGTGAAACTTTAAACAATGCCGGTATTATGACGCTAAATCGAGCAAAAGCTCTCAATTCATTAAACGAGTCAATGGTAACTAAGATGCTGGCTCAGCTCAGAGAGTGGGAGAGTAGCAAATCTATGGTTATAGTCAAAGGAGCAGGGGACAAAGCCTTCTGTGCAGGAGGGGATGTAAAAGTGGCCATAGACAAAGTTTTGGGACCAAGATTTTTCTTCACAGAATATAATGTGAATTATTTGATTGGAAAATATAAGATTCCGTACATTGCTCTTATTGATGGGATAACTATGGGTGGTGGTTTAGGGGTGTCTGTTCATGGCAGGTACAGGATAGCCACAGAGAGAACTATGATTGCAATGCCGGAGACTAAAATAGGACTGTTTCCGGATGTTGGCGGTTCATATTTTTTGCCTAGGTTGCAGGTCAACCTTGGACTATATTTAGGATTAACTGGTGAGTAGTTTAGTAACATATTTAATGTACATTTAACACCCATATTATAATAGTAATTAGTTTGGTAGTGTAGTTTTGACAATAATTTGATATTCTTTATTTACATAGCTCAGACAGTTTACAATTTTATTTAAAACAAGTTATTTCTTTATCATTGCCTTTTTCAAAATTTGTGCAATAAAATGTTTTTTGATACTGTCTAAAACCTAGAACATTCAATGTTTCTTCTGATGAAGAATTTAATAAATTTGAAAAGTTTGCTTAATGAAACATTAAGTACTAGTGAGTTTCAGAGACAAACACGAAAGCAAACTTATTGCTAGCAAAGGCAACCGTCCATAAAATAAAAATAAAACTTTATATTCCCAGCAAATATTTCCAATTACAGGGGACAGGCTCAAAGGCAAAGACGTAGTAAAAGCGGGCATAGCAACACATTTCGTGCCAAGTAGACGTCTATACGAATTGGAGGCTCTCCTGTCCCGGTGTACCAATGACATGGAGGTCAACTCCTTGCTGAACAAGATCGGTGAAGCTCCGGAAGAGTTTACCCTTGCTCCGAATATCAAGCACATTAATTACTGCTTTGCTGCGTCAACTATAGAGGAGATTATTGAGAGGCTCGAGAAAGTTAATAACGAGTGGTCTGTAAAGACTATTAAGGTATGTTGTGGTACATTTAACCATTGTTAGTTTAAAGCCGGGTCTTTTGTGACTGTATTTTGTGTTTGCAAACACCTAACAAAAAAAGAAGAAAAGCCGGGGCCTAACAATTTTGTCATACAAAATGTTATGAGCGGCTGACAGAAAACATGTTATGTGTTTTGGCGCAGGAGATTTAAGATTAGAAAGAGGAGCAATAGTGCGGTGTGCGTATCCGTTTTGCTTTTGCACTGATTGCCGAAGTCTGTTTGTATTGATCACCTTTAGTGGCATTTTCTACCTTGAGCTTGTATTTTGAAGCACAGTCCGCTGTTGGCGGTCGTTAGTCTGTGTCAGATGGCGTTAGGCAGACTGAAAAGTCAGACAGTGCTGGCCACAAACACACACTTCTGGTCATGTTCCTGTTGAGCTGGTTTATCTGTAAATACGGGTTACGGAAATCAGATGTCAGACATTTTATAACCAGAACCACCAAGTTTTGGATTGGACTAATAAAGAAAATGCGAATTGTCTATACAATATACCTGAATATTTCTTTAGTTACAATATACGAGGGTAGATCGAAATATTCGCGGCCTTACACATAAATACTTGAACAATTTTAATGTAACTGACCTCATTCGATTTGCTTACTCTCTGGTTGTCACATTGTAAAATTCTATCGCAATAGCATTATCTGTTTAAATTAGACTGAATTTTGTGAGCCTAAGTGCAGCGTTTTTAAAGAATCGAGAAAATTTAGCAACTTGCGGTAATCAAATACCTGTTTAAAAAAAACTAACTCCAAAAGAGATTCACGAAGATATGTCAACAACATTGGGGGAATCTGCTCCGTCGTATACGACTGTGAAAAAGTGGGTTGCAGAATTTAAACGCGGACGAGAGAGTATTGAAGATGACCATCGCTCCGGTCGGCCTACGACGTCTACGACTGAAGAAAACATCGGGAAAATCTGTGATCTGATATTGGCAGATCGGAGATTGACCATCAGGGAGATTGCAGACACTATTGGCATCTCGTATGAACGAACACAAAACATCATAGTCAATGAACTTGGATTTTCTAAGGTTTCTGCGCGGTGGGTACCCAGATTGCTTTCAGTTGAACAAAAACGAATACGGCTCACGATTTCTCGCGACTGTTTGGAAATGTTTGAGGCTGATCCACAAGATTTTTTGGCCAGATTTGTGACAATGGATGAAACCTGGGTACACCACTACACCCCAGAGTCAAAACAGCAATCCAAGCAGTGGAAAAAACCTGATGAACCGACTCCAAAAAAAGCCAAAGCAATTTTGTCAGCTGGCAAGGTGATGGCGTCAGGTTTTTGGGATGCTAAGGGTGTCATCATGGTGGACTACCTTGCAAAAGGTCAAACTATAAACTCGGCTTATTACTGCACCCTTTTACGTCGTTTGCGTGAAACAATCAAAGAGAAAAGGCCAGGATTACTCAGCAAGAAAGTGTTGTTCCATCAGAATAATGCACGCGTTCACACGTCTGTTGAATCTATGGCTCAAATTCGTGATTGTGGCTTTGAATTACTGCCCCATCCCGCCTATTCCCCTGATTTGGCACCTTCCGACTTTCATTTATTCCCAAACCTAAAAATACACCTTGGAGGTCAAAAATTTTCATTAAATGAGGAGGTCGAAGCTGCGGTGGGTGACTTTTTTGAAGGCCTTGAAGAAACTTTTTTTATGACTGGCATACAGGCGTTGGAAACCAGATGGAAGAAGTGCATTGAGCTAAGTGGAGATTACGTGGAAAAATAAAATTACTTTTGTTTATATTTTATATTGTTTTCTTGCTGAGGCCGCGAACTTTTCAATTCATCCTCGTATCTAAGACAAGTTTCTGCAATCCTAAAATATAAAATTACAGATCAAGTGCATAATAATACCTTTATACTTCCGACGTTTATATACGTAGTTGATCTTGTAATTTTATGTTTTAAATATGCAGTGCGTTAGTTTAGTTTGCAACCCTATTTTAATGACAACATAAAAATCTACAAATCATGCGTTTTGTTTTCACAGACTCTAAACCAGATGTGCCCCGGGTCTCTGAAGATCACGCTCCGAGCATTACAGCGAGGAGCACAGTTAGACCTGTCTCAGTGTCTGAAGATGGAGTACCGCATCGCTTGCTGGTCCACTCTCAACCACGACTTCCCGGAAGGTAAACATTATGCAAATCTCACTTACTTATTGCATTGGCTCAGCGGCTCGAAACGGATTTTGACCTCTGACACAAGACTTCTCCACTTCTCTCTATTCTCCTCCTCTTTTTTTTAGCAATAGGTTTTACGGCAATGGATACAAGTCCTTTATAGCCCTTCTTAATTTTTTTATCTTCTTCAGTCCTACAGTGTGGTTTCGTCAAGTCAGGAGGATTAGGCTAAGTTAAGTCGTAGAAAACAATTACTAGAAAGTTTTGGCAACAAGCAATAATATCACATAAATCAAACACTGTATCACTTCCCAAAACTCACACTTGTTCTCGAACACTTTGCGAGTAATAATCCACCATTATTACGCACAAACACTCGAAAAATACAAATTTTGGAAAATTAAATATGGCGCCGAAATTACTTTTTTCAGCTTTCTGTCAAAAGTCGATCATCATCATTTATATTATGTGGGTAACATGGTCAATCGAACCTGTTGAGTAATAAATAGTTCTTTCGAAACTGTTTTTAAGCCATTTCGGAATAGACATACTAAAATATATTGACAAAAAACAAAACCGACCTCCATTCGTTCACTGGGTCGTTTTGATATTCTGAACCCAAGAGGTGAGACTGAGAGTCACTAGTGAGAGATACATCGTCAGGCTGTGTCAAATGCCTGAATGAAAAATCTGACCATGTTGGCCACTAGCACACCTTGTGGCGGGCTCCCCTGCTCGGCTATCTCGGCATGAGACTAATATATGGGGGCCACACGACGTAGATGAATAGGACTGCTGTGGTACCACCACAGTGAAAATGCACAAATCGGAAACTTTACACAAATATGTTTTTTTTTATTACTGACTAGCTGTTTCCCGCAGCTCCGCCTGCGTCAAAAAGTAGCCTATGTTTGACCCCGGGTCTTCAACTATATTCATACCAAATTTCATCAAAATGGTTTGGCCGTGAAAGCGTAACAGACAGACACACAGACAGACAGGCTTTCGCATTTATAATATTAGTATGGATTTCCACACATTAATCAATCATTATAACTGAGGTTAGGTAATTAAAATAAAAAATACACAAAATAGAAGTGGAGCTGTTGCTCCTTCGACAGGAATATGGAATGTGATAAGATGATGTGAAAACAATGCGGATAAAAAGAAAATCTAAATATAAAATGATTTTTAAGGCTGGTTTACACAATATCCAGTGCGGCGATCCAGTGCTTTTTTGAAAACCAGCCTTTAAATGAAAATGTGGTGAAGAATGGTTATGAAATGAAAAAGTATGGAGAAATGAGGAACGATGCAAGCGCATCGTTACAACCTCTAGTCATATTCCTGTCGGCCTGGATGAGCACACGGCAGTCGCTCCGTTGCAATAACCAGTACTGTCAGATCTAGCACCATAACTAACGGCGACCTGTGTCTTTAAGGTATACATAAATTTTGGCCCTGATCCAAGCAAATTTCTTCCAGAATTAATAGATTTTATTCACATTACAGGAGTCCGCGCCTTACTCGTGGACAAAGACAACAACCCCCAATGGACACACAAGTCGATAGCCGAAGTCGACGACGATTACGTTGAAAAATTCTTTAAAAAGCTGCCCCAAGACAAGGAACTCCGGTTCTTCGACGAGGAATCCAAGTTGTAAATACATTTAACTATTACTATCGGTTACCGAATGTTTGAAATGTTCATTGTCGCGAAGTTGAGAATTGACCAATCACAAAGCTGAAAATTTCCGATCAACTATTGTGATTGGTCGATTCTCATTCTCATTCTGATCTGCCCAGCTTCGTGTCAATAAAAACAAACTTTATCAACTTATACAGTTTATTTTTTTTTTGCAAGAAAACAGACAATTTAATCGTCTAACTTGTAGCGGGATCCTAGTGTTGTTGCGGAAGTCATGGTCTACCATAGTCAATCAATCAATCAACTTTATTGCGTATTATGGGTGTACAATGATGTTATATATAGCAATTACAAGATCTTAGACCACAAACAGCCGTACGGCATGCAACATGTTTGTCCTATTGGACAGCATTTTGGAACTTGTCAGTAAAGAACTCTTACACTGTAGTATGCTTTTTCAACCAACCAATTAAATAATTTTTCTTTGAAGCTATTTATATCCTCGATAGTCCTTCCTTGATAGTCTGAAACTATCGAAAATTTACTATATTTTGTACTATCGATGCGCGCATGCGTTTTTTTATAGTCTCATTCAGAAAGCAAATTCTTCGAACTCAAATAAATATTCTCCGTTAGAGAATCAATTTTTTTTTTGCATTTACACAATCAACTTCTTAGTAAAGATTTAAATTCTCCATAAGGGATTTTTTTGAGCTTGAAGAATCTGCATTACTTCATAACCACGTCTCGATACATGTTTGAATGTATGTAAATTTCTGTGTCAAACGGTAAAGAAAGAGATGTATTCGTGCAAATGAAGTTTCAACTGCTTGCTTGGAACAGTTGGCAGCAAAACCTACGGTGCTTATTAATGTTGACAATTACTTGTGCCTTTGTTAAAACATAGTGTTACTTTTACATGTTGTCAAGTTACAGTACCTGAAAATAATAATGAATATCCGATTTGTGAAAATAACATCAATCATTCGAAGAAAAAGTTTGTTCGAAATGTACAAATGTCACATAAATCGTAATGGATTGTTGCAATTTCAAAAAAGTTAATTCAAATAGTTTTATTTCGGTAGGTAGGTTTATTTTTAATTTAGGTATTTTGTATGAAAAATGTAATTTATAAATTTTGTGTAAATTACATTTTATCACAATTAATAAATGTATAAGAAGTTAAAAAACAAGAAATTCAAAAGTCAAACCTTTTTTTACTTGACTAGTCTTCTTTTTAAGTCTCAACCACGAGTGCTATTTTTGAGATTGTTGACTCGCGAGTCGAATGATTATCGTTCGTTATCGAATGATTATCATTCGACATATGAGTTATCCACCTCACTTCAGATTCAATCCGTGGTCAGTTCAAATGGAAAATGATCTTTTCTTCTCTATGTTGTGTGTATTATAAAATATAAGTATCCATTGTTTTTGCCATATTTACAAACATACGAGTATAATTGCATTTTTTTTTACCGAATTGTGAAAATGAATTTATATAAGTCTGCATAACCTTCCATAGATTTAAGACGAAGTATTAAGTGTACTTTTTGTATCAATATATTTTTTGTATGAAAACTTTTGGGCAGTTTAATTGCTTATGTATGAGAAATAAAATTTTGAAGTTAACAGCAACATTTTCAGCCGTAGATTTAAACTAATTGGAAATGAGCAGCTATGAACAGGCCATATTAGACTATCTTACTGGCATAAGTATTTCTACATGTCAACTTAACAATGCTTAGATGACAGTTTGATCAGTTCACGTTTTATCAGTACATCGATTTTTTATATTTACAATGGCAGACATATTCTATAGTGCCATGTGTGGGTAAAGCATTTGATTGAACAGGTACCCTGAATCCTCTCTTTTTACTAGGTCAAAACCGTTACTTTTGTGTCTTAAAATACCGGTTTTATCCCTAGCTTTGGGAATCTATGTGCTAAACCGCGACATGACAATTTTTGTCTAATAAGGCCACATATGCCTAATAAGACCACATATGCCTAATAACGCCATTATGTCAATTTAATGGAAGTCCTTGTTAAACAAACCGAATTTTTATTATGTTATATAAGTATATATTTTTGGTACGGATTTGTATGGATGTTTTTTAAAGAGCGTTTAAATATATGAAAGTTAAAATGTTTGTTGAATGATGTATGGAAATAAATGTTAGTTCAATCAAATGCACATGTTTTATTTGAATTTCCTGTATTTGAAAGGTTGCCATACCCATAAGAATATCAAGCAGAAATCTCTTTATGTCTCCCAGTTGATCATCCAATATTTATTTATTTATTTATTAGGAAGACCAACAGCTTTTTTTGTATAAAGGTAGTAAGGTAAAAATATATAAAGCAAGTGAGCCACTACAGGTCCTCACAGATAGATCCAAAATAGCTTAACAAAAGTTGAATAGTAATCACACACACGCCACAGTTGTGAGAAAACTAAATAATAAGTATGAGATCTAACAAAACATTAGTCGCAACATTGCTATGGTCAAAATAGAAAAAGAATAATAAGAAAGTTTAACTCTAAGACTTAAATAAAACACAACAGAAAAATTCTATGCTACTGGAGTAAATGTTCATAAAGTAAACGCTTTGCTCTAGCTATGCTTGTGGTGAATAAATCCAGATCCAATGTCCTGGAGAAAATATTGAAATTATTACTTGCGCGCAATAAATATGAATAAAGAGACTTGAATATTTATCAATAATAGAACATAGCCAGTGGAAAAATTGCTTTTAAATTTTATTTGGTTGAATATTTTTTTCTTTTAAATTAACGTAAGTTATATTCACGTGTCTAAATAATTTAAATAGCATAAGTATACACGATTTGTACATATATTCTTATACATCTATAAAAGTCACATTTTATCAAATTCACGTAAAATCTTTATTGGCAATATGTGTTGAAGCCTTTAAAAGCTCTTTACATCGTTTAGCTTTCGATACCCAAGCACCTGTAGCACTTAACCCGTTTGCAAAGCGCTGACTACTCGTTTCGATAACCTTCTACACGACGATAGTGATGTGCCCGTATGTTGTATCGGCTATCGATAAAACGAATGTTTCAGTAAATAATGTCTTGATCAGTGCTTTTTTTTGTATTTTGTTTTCGTTTGTTTTTTAAATGACTCTAGGACAGACCTATTTTTGGACCGTGTATAACTCTGTTCTAAACCGCCGTGTTTTCTATAGTAAATAAAATAGTATATGTCCCGCATTGACATCACCTAAATTTGGCCGCCATTGTACCTCATTTAGCGGATTTTCTCAATGGAATGGATGAAAAATATAACTCCGTATTTCAAATCAACGTTACCAGGTATACTATGACGAGTCATAAAGGATTACTTAAAATTGAAGGTTATCGATAAAAATGCATGTTTCTAATTTTGTCGATAAATCATTTGCCCAGCTCTATAACTGCTAAGGGCTATATCGAGCTGAAAGCGATACACCATTAAGCACGTATCGGCTCTCCACACCTTTTAGCGTGGTCTAGTGCAGCCAGGGTCACTGGGGCAGGTAACTTACGTCATCAGAGTGGACTGTTGGAGAGAACCTATTGTTATAAGGCTTTGAAATCTGGCACGATCTAAATCCCCGATTCCAAAAGGTGTTACATAGACGTCCTTCTTTGCGTAGCGAAAAACCTAGGTGCCCATGTTTGTGTGTAATCACAGCTACTAGATAGGACTAGGATTGGAGCCCTATTACAGGCGAGTTGAATGATTATTGTTCGATATCGATTGATTTTTATTCGATATAATCGATAAGTCGAAAGATTTCCATTCGACTCACTGAATTTGCGTGAGTGTGAATCGTACATTTCAAAAATAGGGCTTCTAACATAAGGCGGTGTTAATGCAATAATGTCTAGTCTTGTAGGTATCTTAGCTCTTAGGGTAGCCTAAAGGTAAAACGGGAACATGTCTCCGCTGTAGTATAAATACATAACTTAAAAAATGAGGTTTCCTCTGTGAAAGTTTTTTTGAAAGGGGCAGTAACAAAACAAATGAAATGACGTACTAGCACGAACTAGTGGCCCTTTACCTTACTTTTGGTAGTTTGTTTCGCGGGTAGATTTCTGTCGCAATCTGCACCATGGACGACATGGTGAAGGCCAATCACGTGTTTTTATTCAATTGACACCATAAGAAGAAAATTGTACAATTTTAAGTTAATTTTAAAAGCAGCAAGAATGTTCCGAGTTACCTAGTAAAATAATAAAACACAGTGAAACAACTTTCTCTAAATTTAAACAAGTGTAGCGTGAACATCATCCCCTTGAGTGGTCTCGCGAGAGCAGTAGGCAGGTGTCGGGTCAGGTGTCGTAAACAGTTGCAATCAGTTTTTATCGTCATGGCTTGTGTCAGGGGAGACAAACTAACGGTAGAGTTAAAAGGTAAGGATTTAGTTTAGTTGTTTGTCCCTGAGGTGATTAGAGAATTGTTTGTTCTTTAGGTTATAATGCAAGTTACTCTCGTTTTGTCAGAATAGGTATATGGGAGTTTGATAGTCATAGTAATAGGGGTGTCAGAAGACTTTTTGACGGCAGATGGTCACCATTTCTAATAAGGAAGTCAGTCAGTTGCTTTATTTTTTATCCGCATAGAATCTACCATGGTAGCGGACTCTGGCATGCAACCGAAAAATACATTTGAAAATGATGATGGTGTAGGTAATCAGTTCATTCATTGTCTAGATTTAACAAATTATGAATTCCTGAAAAGCCTGTCGAAATGTCCTCCTAAAAGTGTATTGCTAATCGGCTCAGACAGGTAAGTACGACGGACCGGTATTTTAATTCACAACTAATTTTCAGCGCTTTCACTCAAAGCGGATTGGGAGTTTGTAATTAAGCGACAAGCTGCCGAACTTAGGGCTGATTTGCTTTGAATTTTATGTCAATTCGTTGTAGGCTCGTGGTTTTGAATTTATAATACTATGCTAATATTTGTTGAACTATATTCATAATTTATTTATTAAACTTTATCGAACAACGAACATAATAATTGTTAAACAGAATTGGGTATTCCACTATTTTTTATTTTTTCTTTTATATCAATATTTTTATTTCCAGAAACAGAATTATAAAAGAATTTTTGTAATCCGTTCAAAAATAAATAAGTTATAAGCTTTTAAAATTCGGTGGAAGGGGAAACTGTCAAAAAACATGAAAAGGATGCACTGTGTGAGTTGTGACGTTACTGCCACTCGGTTTCCTGCGCACAAAAGGGATAGCAAGACGTCTCCACCACGCTCCCACTTTTCTTCTAGAGAAAACTTTAAAATCGAATTACTGCCTTAATTAACAACCAATTTTGTTGTTGTTTTCTGAATCGGTTACTTTTTGGTGTATATTTTGTTTAGTATAACAATATTAACCGAGTATGAATATAGTCAAATAGCCATCGGATTGGCAATCGGACTAACAACTGAACTACTGCGAATAGGAGGAACTATGGATGAGATGAATTTTCCGAATAAATTAAGAATTTAATTTTGAATAGAATACATTTCATGACATCATTAAACCAATTTAAATTTTTCCATGGTTTACATGGTCGATTGACAATGTAATCTACACGAAATGATGATAATAAACAATTTCAATGTGCTTGATAATGAAGTAATTTTGCATGTGTTTTGCAAGGTCGATCGACCATAACGCTGACGCCCTAAGCTAGTTTCAAAACGTCGACATAAACACTTCCTTACCTTATACGTACACTATCGGATATATGTACATACGTACCACAAATCATCATGAATGTAAAATTCTGTGGGTCAAACATATTACCTCCCATTTTCCCCACCACATTCGTGTAAAAAGACATTTGAAGGTCCAATAACACCATCAATAACAAACATTAAGATAATCCCAAGTATTCCCGAATCCCGATTCGTAGAGCCGGTGAGCACACTGTTTAAGTTATCGACAAGGTATCCACGTGCCCACGTTAAGGCGCTTGCCGGATGCTGGGGCACGATCGTCTGCAGACCTGCTAGGGATGTTAACATGTCGATAACTTGAATCGATAGAATTCGTTTTGTTATCAGATGACCAGTTGTAGGCTTATTCTCTTTCATCCCTTGCTTAGCATCTTTTGCGAAATATAAGAACTTTTTCTTTTCATTATTTTTTATTTTTATTTTAAATTTGTAAAAAGTTACAAAGTAAGGAGGTAGTTTTAATTCTCATATTTATAAAATCCGTACTTTCATCTATACTTCCAAACTATTTTAAATATTATAACTGCGAAAATCTGTCTGTCTGTTCGCTTTCACGGCTAAACCGCTGAACGGAATGTGATGAAATTTGGTGTGAATACTTATAGTTGAAGTAAAACATAGGCTACTTTTTTAATGTAAACGAAGCAACGGGAAAGAGCTAGTGTTACACAAAGGACTTTATCATTGTGAAATTGTAAACCCTGTGATAATTTTCTGTACACGACATTAGCTGCTAAATGAATTTTTATAATGGCTCAAACGATGTTGCGGGCAACCATAGGATATTGTTCTCTCTACATATAGTTTTGGTAGTTGCATATTTTTTTACATCAAATTTATTGTGTTATAAAGTTAAATAAATAGTAGTTAACACGTAACCAGTCAATATTTCTAAATGAATCTTATTTTTAAAATAGAAATTTATAGATACAATTCATCTCTGTCACATCCCTATCTAACACCTAGCGAATATATTACTCCGTGCCACTGAATCTAATCAGAATCTGACGGATTAATATCTGACGCACCTCCTGTACCTGTCTAAATCTATGGTCCATTTTGCACTCCATTAGACTAACGCAAATAGATAATATCAACTTAATTACATAAACAATAGAGTTGAAATTCAGCTGGTGGAGGTGATTGGTTGAAATATTGACTGGGTTAGCTGGAGGGCAATTCTGAAGATTTATTATTATACCTGGGTGTTGTTTAAGCGCTGTTTAATTCGGAGTTATGAGATTAACTGTCCGACTCGGTTTAGCGGATGTCGGATTATATTAATTACGGAGCCAATTATTTGGGACATAATGAATGGAAGAACATTGGAGTGTAATTATTAAGTTTATTGGAGTTTCTTTTGTACAAGCACCAGGATTATATAGTACTGGTTAGAATATTTGAACTTTCGCCGTTGCAAGCCTTTTTCAATATTTATAACTAGGTATATAATAAATCTATGTGGGATAAAAATATTGTCATTACAACTAAGTATGAATGTAGCTTATTATTGTTAACAAAACGGAACGGAGAGGTATGTGTGTGAGAGAGAGAAACAAAACGAATGGCGCTAACTAGATTTGGCTGTGCGAGAAATAAACAGTTTTTATAATACTCATTGCGTTTATTTTGCCATTATATCCCACATCTATTTTTTCTCTTTTCCTCTTCTAGTGGGATTGACTCATCATGAGCTCAATTGCTCTTCCAAAATTCACGATCCCGGCTGTTATCGCAGATACGTATACTCGGTCTGTCTGTCTGTTACGCTTTCATGGTCAATCCTATAAACGGATTTAGATAAAAGTTTTATGTCAATATAGTTGAAGACCCGGGGTCAAACATAGGCTACTCAACTTAGCTAATGTGAATGATGTTTTAAGTGTTACTTATCGTTCCAAAAAATGTTTTTGCTAACGAGCAAAACTTCCACCATCTTCAAAAGCACCTCCAAACACCTAATGTAATGGATAACTTAAAACTTTATTAAATAACATTAAAAAAATACACTAAGATCCGTCTTTTTCGCGTCCGTCAAAACAGGAAGTTGCCTAAAGCGCTTCCGGCCGATAACAACATCCGGCGAAAACTTTCGTCAAGTTTCAGTAAACTTTTAAAAAGTTTCTGGAGCAGGTGCTTGTTTCGGATAAAAATTTCCACCTTTTGTCGGTAGCAGTCTTTTTATGGCAGTTTCTGTGATACAGTTTTATTCTGAGGATTATTGTTAAGTGGTTGTACGAAGGAGGGATTTGGTATTATGGAGTTTGAAAGAATTTTCTTCAAAGTTGTGAGATATGGTGAAAAATAAATCTTTTAATTCCATTTAGCCGATGTAAACCCATACTAATCCATACTCCATACTAATATTATAAATGCGAAAGTCTGTCTGTCTGTTACGCTTTCACGGCCAAACCGCTGAACGGATTTTGATGAAATTTGGTATGAATATAGTTCAAGACCCGGGGTCAAACATAGCCTACTTTTTCACCCAGGCGGAGCTGCGGAAAACAGCTAGTATTCTATATTTTAAGTCTTCAAAATAGGCAATTTTAATGTAAATTGCCGAATCAGTTTAAGCTGTTACGTCTTTGATAGATAAATTATATAAGTATTAAATGTATGTCCAATAATGGACTGGGCTTTGTGTAAACTTTTGGAGTGTCAATTACATCCCTGGAGGTAGGTAAATTACTGTAGTCACGTAGATAGGCCAACTTTGTCAATTATCTATCAAATAAAAAAAACTGCATCAAATCAGGTTTATTATTTATATTATTTATTAATAAGGTACACCAACAGTATTCACATAAAAATCCTATGTATCAAGTACGAATGCGAACACCAATAATAATAACAGGTATACACAACATTTTCCATGTACATAAAAAATATATTTTGTTTTTAACCGAAAAATAATCCGTACTAATATTATAAATGCGAAAGTCTGTCTGTCTGTCGGTCTGTCTGTCTGTTACGCTTTCACGGCCAAACCGCTGAACGGATTTGATGAAATTCGGTATGAATATAGTTAAATATAGTTGGGTCAAACATACGCTACTTTTTGACGCAGGCGGAGCTGCGGGAAACAGCTAAGTTTCAGAATCTTATATTTAAATGATTTAAGGCTATCATAAAACATGCCCATTTTTTTTTCATTATGGTTATGTGTTGCACATGCGGTTTATAAAATTAAGACTTTCCCAACGTACACACTCCAAGAATATATACATACATACAGGTGATTCAAGGAAACAAATAAAAAATTTAATCACCTGGGTAAAGGTCGGCCTCGGTAAACATACTGCGACCATATTGCAGACATATTAAAAAACGGAGATGTCAGGAGTACCCGTAATCGGCGAGCGATTATGATGAGAGTGACGAGCGTAGAAGAAGCGAGGGAAGTCAGTAAGGATCGTAGCAAATGGAAATCCGTAGTCGCTGCTTACCCCTACGGGAAAGAGGCGTGATGGTATGTATGTATGTATGTAATCACCTGGGTGCTTTCAGGATGCAAAGAGATATGATTTTACTGTTAAGGAATTTGATCACCCAGGTGATTTGCCAGTGGGTGATTTTAGGACATAAAAGTGTAGAAATTGATCACCCAGGGCGTCAATTCTCTTATTTTCCATAGTGAACAATTGAATCGTAATTGTATCGCAATGACAACTTTTGACGTTTCTGATGTTCTGTTACTAATTTTAAGATAAATTCTATTCCACTGGCATATCATTGAACTGCAACTGGACAATTTTGCTAATAAAAATAATTATTAAAATCATCAATTGTTTCAATAATCTCTGTTATTTATTGTTTTCACATTTTACTACTGTTACCATTCAAATACGTTTTAGTAGCAATTAAATTGAGATTCAAAAATGCATCGTAATTGAGTCGTAATTGAATATCAGTTGCATGGTCTTTTAAAGTTTATTAACGGAATTAACCCCTAGGGGACTCGAGTGGAATAAACCCATACCAAAATTGACCCAATTGTTTAGCCGACAGATGCCTCTGTCAGACACACCGTCACGTCAAACCATCAAATGTATAACACCATAGATTAATAATTGGTCTCGCGCGCTCGACTAGATACCGCGCTGCGAAGAAAAATCAGTTTCCAGAATGCGGCCACTTAATAGGAAAGTGTGTATAAAACAATGTGCAAAGACGCACACTAGCGTCGATTATGGTGTTGCCAGCTACTTGACTGGTGCCCGACCAATGGGAAAATTATTAACTGCTGCGGTCTTGTTACGTATTATAAAAAGTAGCTCAGAAAAACCTTCAAAATGAAATTAAAATAAAACTGGCCAAGTGTGAGTCGGCTCGCATGTAGAGGGTTCTGTACTATTTTTTATTTTTCTCCATTTGGACCTCCTAAACAAATTTAATATTATCTCATAGGTTTTCCTGTAATTTATATTTATCGAAATTCTGGAATCGATAGTTTCGGAGATAAGGTAGGGGAAATGGTTAGTTTTTGTCTACTTTATTTTATAATTCTAATATAGAATCCTAAAATTGCATAAAAACTTTCTTTTGATTTATTATTATCCAGTACAGTATGTTAAACGTTACTTTAATTTTCTATTTAGCTTGGAGCTAATTGATTACTGACCTCTTTTTAGTTGTAACCCGGGTTTAAATACAGATAAATAAATAGACATACACATCCTATTAATATTATAAACGCGAAAGTTTGTAAGTATGGATGGATGTTTGTTACTCTTTCACAACTAAACCGCTGAATTCATTTTCATGAAATTTGGTACGGATATAGTTCAAGACCCGGAGTCAAACATAGACTACTTTTTGACGCAGGCGGAGCTGCGGTAAACATCTTGTACATACGAGTAGATATTATCATGGCCTTTTTCCATACAGTAGTGTTGCCGAAAAATACATTACACATCGAATAATAATCGATTCTTTGATAGTTGAAAATATAATCTAAGGTATCGATAGTGATCATATATCGATAGTATCGATATTGATACTATTGATAATATATTTCTGTAATTTTTTTCTGTATGAGTTGAATGACGATGATTTGTGTTATGCCCGCTGTACATCCCGCCCGCCGCCGAGTTCCGGTATATCTGTATAGTATTGGTGCCTGAAATGCTTGGTATTGTTGTTAATCCATTAATCGATTACTTTTCATAAATTCTCAAAAATCAATACTAGAGATTAGATTATATCGATACTACAGATACATAATCGATTAATAACCATTGATATAAACGATTACCTTTGTTGATTAAATCAATATAATTTATATCAACCCATTTCAATAATCGACAAATTGTTTGATATTGCAATTAATAATCGATTAATTGTCAAAAATCGATTAAATTAATTATATCAATACTTTCGATATCCTAGATTATTTAAAAAAAAACAAATTCGATTAATCGATTATCCGGCAACAATACCCTACGGGGTACCAACTACCTAAAGGCCATATTTAGATTTTGGTGGGCGTTAAGTGGTAATGGAATCAAAATAGTGATAGGTTGCTAGTCGCATCGCCTATTGATAGGTATGGTTCTTTAATTTTCGCCCACTTCCTCGGCCGGCTTATATGGTCTGCGCGGGAAGAGAAGCAGTAGTACACTCCACGTATTTACTTTTCTCCCAGATCAGCATTAAAGAAATAAGATGTTAAAGACAGACAAAATTGTCAACAAAATATCTAAATAATAAAAATCGGAACCTCGGGGAATTTGGGATTATTTAATACACGGCAACATTGAGCACCGAGCGGTACTTCGCGCCATATTTTAGGGTTATATTATTTTCGTGAGTAATTTATGTCCATATTTCGAAATAATACAATACTTATTGATGGTATGTAATACCAGTATCTTCCTTATTTCTTTTAGTATTATTCTTACACAGTTTGACTACGCAAATTGCGTCACACACACACATTTTGCGTCTACTTTTACATTAAATTTTATATTTATCTAGACATCCAACTCACTCATCGGTCGCGGCATGACTGACGCGGGTATGCCGCAACCATGCCGATTTCGGCATGGTTTTAGATGCGAATTTATGTAGTATGCCGACGGTATCTAGTCGTAGCGCAGCGGAGACCAATTATTAATCTATGGTATAACACCTTTGTCATTTGCAAAAGATAAAAAACCCAAAGCTTCCTTAGATAAAAATGTTACCCAGCATAGTACGCTAGCACACCTCTTGAAAAATGTCGACATGTCTTGCACTGACGGAAACGATAAACTTGAAGCTCTCCTTTAGCCCGGGGCGGACAGGAGACGGGGAAAGGTACTCGGATTGTAATAAAAAGTGCAGATTTTCCACAGACTATACTATCTTTATTTTTGTTACTTAAAGGGGCGTACTGCGGAACTTTGAAATAGAAATCAATCTATCGAACTCAAATGTCTAATGAAAATTGTTCAAATTCGAATAAAAGTCATTCGTAATCGAATGAAAATTATTCGTAATCGAACAAAAGTTATTCTAATCGTCGATTTTGGGTGAATCACTCTTTTAATAATAATAATAATATAATAACACTCCAGGAGACCTATTTTTGATTCTTATATGTTCGGATGAAAATAGGTTACTTACCTGACTTTTATGGATCACATATTGGCCAGTATTTTCGGTAGGGTAACCGATACAGTGATTGTCCAGTATACAGTTATTGCCCAAAATAAGGAAGTGATTGAATAAAACCTACTAATATAGGAGATTTTTCTAATTGTAACCTCTAGATGTCACCAGTGAAACACAGAGTAGCATTTAAAATTATGAAGTTGGCAACATTATTAAAAAAATAGACTGTCATGGCGGATTTTGCGGCAACAGGTTTGCGTCTCGTCAAAAAAGTAAGTTTCTAAATTATTTTCTTAAGGTCAGTGTTTTCAATTTCGATTTTTACATTTTCATATTATAATTTTAAACTTGCAGTGACTAGAGTATCTATTACAGTATACATTTTAATGTGATTTTATGTCATTATTTTATTGTGAGGTTATGTCGTTTAAGATTTACGGGGGGTGGGCAATAATCGATTAAAATTTAAGAAAATTTTAGTGATTGCCATATCAAAAAAAATAGTTATTGCCAGTGTCAATAAGTACAGCTATTGCCCGGGCAATGACTGTATTCCAATGGACAAAGTAATGCAGCGATTTTAAAAAAAATTGAATTTAGGTATATGCTCTAAAAAACATTTGAGAGAATTTTAATTCACCCCCAATGGAGTAAAATAGGGATTGGAAGTAAAGTGGAAAGATTTGTATTTTTATGCATTTTTAATGGATATACTCTTGGAACTATTGGACCGATTTCAAAAATTCTTTCACCTTTAGAAAGATATTCATTCATACATCCCTAACTCGGAACTTGGAACCCGGGGCGGGACTGCTAGTTACCTGTATATACTCACCTACTTACATCTTTAATTTACAGAATGCCGAAGGTTGCCAAAGTAAAATATGAGCGAGAAGATCTAGAAAAGGCTATCGCCGAAATACAAAACATTGAACAACGCTTGTCAGTTCGCGAAATAGCCAAAAAATATGGAGTGCCAAGGACAACTCTAAGGTTGTATAAAGATAATCCAGGTCACAAAATTAGTCTGGGTCCAGCTCCTGTTCTCGCTTCAGGGGAAGAAGCTGTACTAGAAGACTGGATAATTATTTCTGCGCGGAAAGGTTTTCCCAGGAATAAAGAAAATATTTTGGACAGCGTCCACAAGTTTCTTGTAGAAAACCCAAGGCCGAATCCATTTTTAAATAATAGGCCTGGAATCGGATGGTGGAGAGCATTTTTAAAGCGACATCCTAGGTTAAGCATTAGAACATCTGAAGGTATCACCAAGGCAAGCTCATATGTTTCGGAGAAAGATATTAGAGGCTGGTTCGAAGAAATACGTCAATATGCTGAAGAAAAAGATTTAAGCCATATTTTAAGTGAACCTCACAGAGTTTTCAATGCTGATGAAACTAACTTTCAACAGTTAGAAAAAGAAAACCAGTTGAAAGAAAAAGAGATAAAAAAAGTAGAGAGAGAATTGAAGAAGACTGAAAAAGCTAAGAAAAATTCTGAGAAAGTGCAAACTAAAGTAAAAGCATGTCGAACAAAAAATGAAAAAGAAGCGAAGAAAATTACTGTTCTGAAGGAAGTTGTTGTAACTGTTTGTGTAATGTGCAAACAGCCTATTGTAAAAAAATAGATTAGATTGCAGCAGTTGCCACAAATCATTTCATTTAAAATGTGTCCCCAAGAGCCACAGAAGCCATATGCCGGATGAAACAGACATGTTGTTGTTTTTATGCCATTTTTGTTACAAAATTGATGATTCTGACAATGATTCAAGTGACGATGACACGGATTGTTTGCAAATATTGGCAAACATCCAAAAAGCGAAAAGAGATCTCAATTTTTAAAGAAATTGAGGTCTATTTTCTCTTGGGCAATTACTGTACTAGGCTGAGGGCAATTAATGTAACGCCTGGGCAATCACTATGTTTTTAGAGAAGATTTTTTTGTTTTATGTTTTAAAGTTAATTTTCTTAACATTTTATAAATTTGGTTAATTATTCCTATAAACAAGACTTTTGAGTTACCAAAGAGACAAAACTTATTTAATTTTTTCGTCAATAAATGATTCTATTAATAAAAAACGATTATCATTCCGCTAACCGGGCAATCACTATATCGTTTACCCTATTCAAAATGTCAAATTTAATGTCGTACTTTGCAGTAGTTTCTTGCAAAACCTATGTATTATAACTATTATTTAACGTCGTCTAAAGTTTTCAAATTCTATTCGAATAACAAGGAGGTGTTTTCACCAAAATCGATATCGATAAACTTCGACAGGTCATTCATCAGCCCGTCAGTCGCCGTCATTAGTAAGTTTCAGGTGCGTTTTTTATCTGTGGCGGAGACCCGGAATCGGCAGCCGGATTAATGTGGCGTCACTAACTCGCCGCCCCTTACTCGAAATCTTTCTTTCTTAATTTTTACATCGTTGCAAGGTGTTACGGTTTTAGGGAGGAGGACGTTTTTGGCGTCTTTAGGGTTATCGATACTTTTGAAAATGGAATTCGTTAGGAATTATTCAGTTTTCAGCTACTCTAGGTACCGGAATTACGTGTTTACCTGTTGCTAAAGAAAAACATGACAAGTTATTTATATGCTCATGGTTATGTGCATACCTACTTCTATTTTATCGTACGTGGTATTTGGTCATCTTAACTGCTGTACGCACAAATATGATAGATGTCTGTTTAGCTATGCATATCATACTTATTAGTATCAAATTCGACCTCACAGCTTCCTCTGGTGGAAAATCTATCACCTTCTATGGGTCGCGTGGAAGTCACTTAAAAGGCTACGACCAGGTGTAGGCCGATGTATGGTATATGTAGAAAGAGGTGGGGTCTGCCCAGCAACGATAGGTGTGTTTGTGGCGCAGTACAAACCATGGACCACCTGTTATCATGCCCCAGCTGCCCTGCAGCATGTATGCGAGCTGAATTAGCTGTGACCTCTGACTCGGCCGTGGACGTTGCGTCTTACTGGGCCAATTTAGTGTAAGTAGTTTAGTACCATTGACATGAAAGAGGAACAAGAAGTATCAAATTAACAAATTAGCACAAAGTATGAATAGTTATTTCAAGATATTCGACAATATAATAGGAAAAGTAGTAAACACTTCCATTAAAGTTACTAACGGTTAATACATAAGTATTTACAGGATATTTTCACTACCATCGATACCAGATGTCTCACCTCTACGCGCGCGCCCGTCCGCCTAGAACCTATTAATAATTCGCGGGTGGAAAGTTTTAAAAAGTGTTTCCGCCACCTCAGGAGGTGTTCCCGTCTTTCCCAGAGTGCTCAGTCATTAATTACTTGATGTTGACCTCGTGTTGATGATATTGTTGAATTTTTTATGAGCCTCCGCCGTTTACCGGCGCCGTGATTTTACGATTAAAACATGAATGTTGATGAGATTCCAAGGGGAATTTCGGAAGTTGTTATGAAACGGTGTGACTACAAATTTAGTTTAAAGCTATTGTTTTGAGAGAAGTATTACAATCTTCTCTAGAGGCCAAATTTTTGTAAAGTTCTTACATTAATTTTGATCAGTACTTGGTCAGGACCACCTCTACAGCATGGTCGTATGTCAGATTCTGGATGAGACGAGACAGGGCAACTAAGTATAATGTACGCACGACAGAAAATAAGCCATTACATAATTCAGTAGTCAAGGGTATTTAACTTTTTGATCAGCGTGATTTTATCTATTTGGTTCGCAAGCACATTTGAGTAATTTTAATGATTCATATTTAACTTTTGTATCCTTTCGCCTTTTTGTCTTTGTTCATGGCAAGTCACAGGTCTACCTGCATAATTAACCATCCAGCTTATAATATAAGTCTATATCGGTCATTCCTATTCTACCTCATTTGGAGACGTCTTGATGAATATCTCGATACTCGTTTACATTATGGGCTCCTCAATTTTTTTTTGGTGTTCGTTCTAATACGTAACTACCTCGACATGGTAATATAGTACCTGTGTCATCAATAGTTATTTGTCAATATTTTTTTTAAAGTCATTCTCCTAATTTATATTTGCTGTCCCTTACCCAGAATCGGTTAAATAATAATTTTAATTTGTTTATGAAATTGCATACTTGGTTCAATTAAATCTATTTTGAAAGATATATAAATCTGAAGGGATATTTACGGAAAAAATAATTATAATGTCGTCCTGACATCTCGTCTAATTTTACGTCATAGCTTACAAAATGGAACATACATCTGTAGTTATTTGATTCACGTCTATCTTTATGATGCTGCTGCCTGGTTTAGGTTGTGCTGAAGCATTAGAGAAGACAACAGCAGGGTCGAACCCATTTGCGAACTACGAAACAAAATACCTAATTTACGTTTGCGTGGATCTCTTCAACTCTAATTTGCGTTTGTTTAGTTATTTTATTTAAAATGTATTAAAAAAAATATACAAATATTACACATGATGTAGAATAGCAATACAAACGTTTCAGTATCAATCAATTTTTTATAACTTATATGGTATTTTACAAAATAAATCATATTCTTCGTGTCCCTTATGTACCTACATACCGTAATTTTCGTAACTAATGATGGAATGAAAATTACTTAGAATTTACACTATTTAAGATATATTTATAAATAAGTATAATTTTTATAAATTTATTAAATATTGTGTACAATAATAAAAAGCGCTATTAATTCGCGCTAGTAATTTCTCCCTCATTGTATGTAGGGAGCCCCTAAGAAGCCCCCAGTCAGCTGATATGGGCCCCAATTTAAATTACATTTTGTTTTTATTATTTTTAGATAGAATAGTTAGTTTTAATTTTTATATGTTTACTTGTGATATACCAATAAATTTACTATTTGTGTTTTCTAGATAAATTATTATCATATCGAGATAGTTAAATGCTCAATCGACCTTGTACACCTTGGTGTCAGAGTTTTTTTGCAACAGACTTTCGGCTTTTGAAACCTTTAACGACTAGAAAATGGCAGCCAAAACGGCTTTACGTGCCTTTGGAAGCACGGAATCATCAGTTTATAGTTTAGTGCTCAGGGTACGTTTCAGTCGTGGTCTTAGATTAGGCTAATATAATTGAGAGTCCCGTCGGATTTTCAAGAACTGGTGGGGGGGTTGCCGTGATCCACTCCAAAGTATCTATATAATTCTCTCTTGCTCCGTCTAACGTTCAGTAAATATGTAGCCTCACCGCAAGTTCTGCGGACAACTTATCTCTGTATTCTTCAGAAGGTCATTATGCCACTTTGGATCCGATCAGCTCACATGTACCTGGTGGATTCTGTTTTCGATTATACGTGTCGGATTATTTAAGCTCCTTAAAATCTTTATCCTGCGGCCGGTGTTGCTCCCCCAGAAGTCCGTATAATTATGGCTACTTTTGAAAGAGCCAAAAAGGAACAGACACCTGTTATCCTTTGACTAACCAATGTTCCAAAAACTGTATAATAGACATAGCCAGTCACAGTGAAAAAGTCTTTTAGACAAAATAAACATGTCGAAAAAGAGATACCAGATAACGGCACTTCTACCGCTGTGCGAAATCCTTTCCACTAGACATGACTTATCAAGGGCGACATGGAGATCTTCAAATAGACTTTTGGACCCAGGTCGGCCTAAGTGTTGTTCAGTTTATTTAATAACATACATACATATCAAATCCCCAAACTAAGCCACATCTTTCTTATTGCCCTGCTTACCAAGCTCAGCCTCACTGACACTCAATGACCTGTACGAAGGCACTGATATTTTTTTTTTTTTTAAATCATTTATTCAGTAAATATCAAATGTACACATAAAACAGTTACCGAACCGCCACTTTGTTGATAATTTTCTAGAATCTACTAGAAGAAGAAGATTATTTACATGGTCAGGTCAAGAGGCGATGATGATCTTAAATAGATTTCTGACAGTTTATTATCTTTCACGTTTTTTTTTGTATTAAAATAAATTTATTTCAAAATATTTTGTAATAATTAGGTGAAATCGATCATTTAAGATTTGATTGTTTGATCCAAAATGAATCAATGCTCATTTGTCACAAATAAAATAATATTTAAATTTACTTTTAAATAGCTAATTATGTATTTAGATATTATTTATGTAGATATAGGTATGTTGTGTTCTAGTCATAGATTTAGATTTTTTTTGACATAGTCTAAGGTTCTAGTTGTTTCCTCATCTGACAGTTTATTATTAGTTGATCATACCGATTATAAAACTGCTTCAATGAAAATTATATGGATCCATATTGATTATTATATATGTCATCCTCATTCTTTCTTACCAATATAATAATGGCAGTTTGTTAGTTACTTTTTTACACTTCATTTCCTGGACCAATTTAAGTGAATTTTCGTATTATATAGATGTACCGAAAACGACATAAGGTAGGGTACCTCACCTACTTACGTTTTATATATATATATAAAAAAGTTTTGTCCTTGAGATTATGAAGCCGCAAGCAAAAGCAAGTAATTTTACAAAATATGAGCCATAAAGGGGCAACTCTTTGAAGTCAAATATATCAAGGTTGGCGAAATTGTTAGCATTAATAAAAAGAAAAATACTAATTTTCGTCACTGAATCTAATTTTCGTCACACCCAAAAAAAATAGTTAGATTATCTCTTAAATTATTTGATAAATTTGTGGGCCAGATATATTAATATGTATATTTTCTTCTACTCTTCTATATTTTCTACTTAATATAGCATTTAACGTAAAAATAAAAAAAAAAAAGGTACGAAAATAAGCATATGAGAACGCTTTGTCGTGAGAATGACTGATATGTGATTAAGTGTATTTGCAGATGTTTTTAGAAGCTAAAACTAGCATAAATAAAGGCTATGCAGTTTACTTTAGTCTAAAACAACAATAAATCGGGCCCGAGGCGGCCGACAAATCAACGTCCTTACCGTCGGCTGCGTTTTCAATTTGTATCGTCGCACCGTAAGTGCCCGTCGTGTACGTCACTCTAACGAAGATGCAGGATGCAGTTGATATGCAGAAAAATACAGATTTTAGATGTAATTCCAATCTGCCGCAGACTGCAACCGGCTGTGGTCGACCGCAGTGCGGCTAACTGTCGCGGTCGCTTCTATGTCCAAAGACGGACAGATTTTTAGACAAAACATATGTGGGTTCTTAAAGGAATTAGCGACGTTTCGGGTGATTAGATAGATACCCTAGATTTGGCGGCACTGGTTATTACAATGGAGCGACTGCCGTCTGACCTCCGTAACCATATTTACCCTAGAGTACCTTAGGTATAGTAAGTAAGCCAATCTATAATTACCTGTCCTATCAATGACGTCAAATGCATCAAATTCCCATTCACGAAATGCAATGCAACAGGGAACTCGATCTAAGCAGAATTTTTTTTACTGATTTTACAGAAATACAATTGAATAGCAAGAAACTACACCTCTGCTTTTACTAAAAAAAAATACTGTAAGACATTGTTTTTAGTATTAAGTCTGTATATTATGTTTTACAAATTTGTATGTGGTATAGGTCAAAGATTAAATACTTAAATACACAAACGTCAAAGTGCTTAAAAAATATTTTGTCTACGAAATTCATATCCAATCCAAAAGCGTAGCGTTGTATTGTATCCGTGTTTTCGCAAGAGCTTTAATGATAATTTATCTGTTCACGATGTGTAACAGGAATTCTGTATTGTTAGATTTGGAAGTCTGTTCTCTGATGCCATTACAGTTAATTCTTAAAAGCATATATTTTAATCCAGTGCTTAATTCTTTCAAATATTATTACTGAAAATTGAAGTAAATCAAATCATTCGCCCGCTCATTTTGTCTGTCTATTCGCGATAAACTACATAACGGTTTTTCTAGCTGTTTTCCCTCATTCATTCATTCATATCAAGTAAGTTACGTAGTCAATCATCACTCCTTTCAGCCTCTAACGTGGTTCCGTCAAAATCCACCAAACGGCTGCCGAGACCAACGGCTTAACGTATCTTCCAACCAAGCACGGAAACAGACAATCAGGTGATTCAAGTCTGCAAATTCCTAACCAGACTGGAAAGAACTAAACAAAGAATGCGGTTTTTATTAATAGATATCCCCGAAAATCACTCTCGCTTTTCTGTTGTTCTTATATTGGATGAAATATGATATAATTTTTGTTTGAGAAGTCAAAAAAATCCAGCCGTTTTAACTATTATAGGGAATGAAGATATGCTATTTTTTCAAATCCTGACATGTAATAGGATGTATGAATCTTATTAGTAAAATACTTATACCGTAAACAAACACAATATTGAGCTACATTCCATGCAATATCGTCATACCCCGGAGCTGCTTGCCATAAAATAAAATTACCAATTGATTGCCGGCAGGGGGCCCGTGAGTTTGAGTTACCTACACATAGACTTCTATCACACAGACAACAGAACAGATAGAATACAATTAAATATTACATTTGAGTTACCTACACATAGGCGTCTAACACGCAGACAGAATACAATAGGCTAGTCCAAAAAAAAATATAATTAGTCGTCAGTTAGATAATCAAAAATAATTGGAGACGTATTTTTTCTTTTGAAAATTAAACAAAGAATGGTAAAGATATGGCGCGTTAAAGTTCCGTGTGACGTCACAGTGTGCTACACTTTTTCGCAATATGTGACGTTACGAGCCCCCACTCCTAAACTTTGATGCGTTATATCTTTATAATTTATTACTCAATTGCCAAAAAAAAATACGTCACTAATATATTTTGATTCCCTAAATAAATGACGGCCTAATTTTAATGTTAGTCTTTTGACCCTGGTAACTAGATTAAGAAAGTTCCTTAAAATAAAAAGAAGTTTCAATCTCAATCATCATTGACATCAAGGTCCTCATTAAATATGATTTACGATATAAGTGCTCTTATAGCGGACTTATGTTTTATACGCTTGTGTTAATTATTATCATTTTCCGAAAGGTTGCCTGAAAGAAATTGCTATTGCGATAAGGGCGCCTTTTGCGCTAGATTTTTTTTGTAATTGCTTGTATTTGACAATGTATCCTTGTTGTACAATAAAGATTTTTGTATTTCTACCAATCAACCAAGTGGTAGCGTGGAGAGAATAATAATGTATTGTATTGTGTGCAAGCTTTAACCTTTCTCTAAAATGCTGATTTGGGGTACGTATTAGAATACCTAAAATAAGTTTATTAGCAGCTCATATTACTAATTCAATTGCTACAAGTTTTAGATAAAATAAAAACGAATCCAGGAACCTTATTTTTGAAATATATGACATGTACATCTACACTTATCTATATATCTATACATATAAATAAAATTGGAGTGTCTGTTTGTAATATTCAAATAACCGGTTTTTACTACATGCATATGAATATATATACGGTACATGCACCAAAATAACATTTTTTACAATTTTGGTCTGTCTGTCTGTCTGTTTGTTCCGGCTAATCTCTGAAATGGCTGGACCGATTTTGACGGGACTTTTATTGGCAGGTAGCTGATGTAATAAGGAGTAACTTAAGCTACGTTTATTTAAGAAAAAAAATATTTTTTTTTAGAAAAATAAAGTAATGTTGCAATGTTCAAGTACTGTCCAGTACCGCGCGCAGCTCACGCGCATGCCATCACATAAAAAAAAACCTAAAAAATTTAAGAATCGACTGTTAGGCGGAACGAAGTTCGCCGGGTCAGCTAGTAATATTATAAAGAGGAAAGTTTTGTATTTTTGTGTGTATGTTTGTAATGAATAAACTCAAAAACTACTGTGCCGATTTCAAAAATTCTTTCACCATTGGAAATCTACATTCACCCTGAGTAACATCCATACTTCCATACTAATATTATAAATGCGAAAGTCTGTCTGTCTTTCTGTCTGTCTGTTACGCTTTCACGGCCAAACCGCTGAACGGATTTTGATGAAATTTGGTATGAATGTAGTTGAAGACCCGGGGTCAAACATACTTTTTGACGCAGGCGGAGTTGCGGGAAACAGCTAGTAGGCTATATACCGCAGGTGGAGCTGCGGGAAACAGCTAGTATATAATATGTCGAATGAAAATCGTTTTCAAAAATATCACTCTAGGAATCACTATCGGAATACCTTATCTAGCAATATATTCGTAATAATTTCAGACTGGTCCATTTTATATTAGAAGTCTTTGGAGAAAATGATGTAAAAGTCTTCTAATAATAAAGATATGTTTGAAACATATTGAGATTGAATCTGTTTATTATATGAGCTTCAGGTGATAGCGTAAAGATACGACGACTCGTACTTACATTTGGATTTGAAAAATAAAATACTAAATTTTCTTTTGATTTTCATCTTTTCTTCTGAGGGATTTTTGAAGGTTATAATCATCATCATCATTTCAGCCGCGGTCAGTCTATTGCTGGTCTTAGGATAATGATTTCCAAAATGGCTGAATAGTAGTAGCCTGCATCTAGCGTTTGCCTGCGACCTTTTTCAGGTCATCTGACCATCTGGCCGGTGGATGTCCAAAGCTGCGCTTGCTATAATGTGTAAAATAATTAATCACAATATAATTTGGTGTTTTCTTAGGTTTTCATAGTTTGACGTAAAAGTGTTAGATGTAAATTACTTACAAGTAACTAAATTAAATTCTGTACAAAAGTAAAAGCTATTGTTCGCCCGATTCTACCACGTAATATTAAACGATTACTTACATTCTTCAAAAATGTAAAAACTCCATTTAATTTGTTCGGAAACTTTTAAGCAGAATGTCGGATAAAAAATCCCCTGCCAATAACTTAATAGAGGGGTATAAAGGTGAACGGCAGTTTGATAACGTCGTAAAGACCCGCCATCTTGATATCTCGTAAACCTTTCGAGAGCTGCTCAAATAATCCGGACAATAAAGAAAAATTCCGACCCCCTTTATGAAGAGGTAAGTCCTCGGCAAATTGTTCGGACGAAAAATGTGTGGAGACTATATCGAACATTTTTACTTCAATTTGGAGCACAAAACTTATTAACAGGTCGTAAGTCTGTCTCATATTAAATGCTATTGTAGTGAAGACTACTGTTAAGAAGGTTACTGTAAACAGTCTTCACTACAATGAAAACGATCTGATGATATGAGATTGAAAACCGGCTTAAGAATTCTCTTCCTGGACATGTAGTATGACGCGACTAAGATAATATTATGTCAAGCATTCCCAAAGAGGCTGGTCGTCACCCAGGCTATTTAAATAATGGCTAATTTCTACTTTAGCATTGTATTGTTCTCAGGAGAAAAGTTGAGACCAAACGTTGTAAGAAGACTAATAAAATTTTAATCTTCTATATCTTTATTTCCCTTAATTTTCGCATCACGAGTGAACAGATGGAACAATTGCTAATTCGTTCTTTGTTGTGTTTATTATTATCAGGAGGAGGTTCTTATGAAAAAAAAAAAACATAGTTAAGTATTAAAGTCTATCAGGTCAGCTAGATGTTTTTTTGAATAGCTTTAGGTGTTCCACTGCTGGGCAAGGCCTATCATTAAGTTTGCCATGCATCTCGGCTAAATTTAGTTTGGTGCCATCCACTGTCGAATTTGTCCTGGTCATCCCACCATCTTTTACGTAATCAGCCAGTTAAGTCTTTAGCCTTAAGCCAAAGCTTAAATCTTAAGCCAGCTATATCTTTTTTTAACACCGAGGACCCGACATAACAATAGATTCTTTTTGTTCTGTCGAGTCGGGTCATCGGCACACAATGTGTTAATAAACCAAAATAAAAACAATGTCGTTCCCTCTCCTACCATCTCGCTGTCCATCTGAAGAGTGGAAGCATGTAACGGACGACTATCGTCCAGGTAACCGACAGTATAAGTGGATTGCTTTTCTGCTTTACATACAAATATTTTGTGCAAACTTAGCTGGTGACCCGACTGCATCCGTAATGTTCTTGTATGAAAGTAATGAATGGATTTATGTCGTGAACAAAACTCAGCGCCGTTTTTGGGGAATGTTTTGAAACACTTTGTAATTCTGTGATTTTCATTGGACATGTTACACGGACTTTTTTGTTACATGTTTAAAGAATTGATCTGTGGACATTGTTAAACGAAATATTCGAAACGGATACCAAAAAAAAAGAATGAAGTAGTACACCCCCACAATATTTAGTTATCTAGACCTATCTAACGTGGTATAAATTTGTTGTGTCTGTGTGTGGTAGAATCATGGTAGAATTTAATAAGTTTTATCTGAGATACATCTATCACGAAGCATACACACACAGTTCGTACAAAGGTATGTGTATGATATTTTATTTTTTTATCTGTTAAGCTGCGGAAGGATAGACGGACAAATACACTAAAAATAACTCCTTCCTAATTGACCTTGCACTGCAGTAGACATCTATTATATTAATTATTTATGGAAATAAAAATAAGTACTTATTTTACATTTGACCACTCAGTTGACTTGTAAAGTTATTCTTTAAAAAAATGTATTAAATAAATAAATTGTAACATTTATATTCACGGCACTCCGATGTCGTTCTTGCATGTCAGTATGACTAAACATGTGATACCTACATTGCACCTTTTATATCTAAGATCTTATTTGTGTCTATTTACCATGTTTAATGCAAATAAAGTTTCATTCATTCATTCCTTGAAAACGCTAAAAATAAATCCGAGTAAAAAGTATCTTGTCAATAGAACCACAATCTTCACACACTTAGTCAAAAATATGCCTTTTTCATTCACCACAATCTATCTATCTCCATTTCAAATTTCGCAAGCCTCACCTCCAAGGCTCGTATGAAATCAATAAAAATCCTCATTCACCCGTCAGCATTCACCAATGATAAATTGGTAGCCTGTGCATCCTGAGGCCATCCGTCAAGATTATTGGCATTGAATAAGACGGGTACCTCCGAAACACGGTTCAAAAGAATTCCTGTCTGCCGTGGAGATTAGATGGGAACGTATGGGAGACAAATGTATGTTTGTTTTGTAATTGTATATGTATATTAGCCGAAATGTTCAGAGAAAATTAGGTTAATTCTTTGTGTATATATGTAATATTTCATTTAGGCGTAACTAAAGTCACGATTTGAAAACAAAAATGTATATACTTAAGCCGCGCTAAATGAGTTAAATCAGATAGTCGATTTTCATACTATCGCTCGCAAAAACAAAAAAAAAACAAAAAAAACAAAACAAAACAAACTAAAACGACTTTTGGATTGTCACTTTGGCTAAACACCTTGTTGTTTGTTTTACAGTATCACTTACCAATTACATTTGCCACTTTCATTGCAAATAAACTATTACTTTCTTTCTTTAGTTTAATCTGTAAACTTTTCTAAATAATAATGATATGCATGCATAATAGGTAGTCTAAGGACTAAAGTCCACACTCTACATTCCGAAGAACTCTGACACCTGGGTGTACATGGTCGATTGAAAATGTAACCTAAAGGAAATGATGATGACATGATAGTCCTTAATAAGTAAAAAAGTATCTTTAATAATATTTGTTCAAAAAAGTCGTGGGAAGCCAGGGCGGGTCGTTAGTATAACTGCACAAAATGCAGCAGTAACAAGCAATTCCACAAAGAGCTTCCGAAGCGTTAACAATCGCATTGTACAACACTAGACAAAGTAATACAAAAACTTTCCACCTTTCCGCTGAGATGGGGTTTAAAATAAAGATAGGTTGATCACGAATTATTTAAAAAAATATTTTATTGATATGGTTTTTTTTTAATAATTTATCAAATATTCAGGAATTATGTACACACACAGCTACCGAACAGCGAAAACCTCGCAGGGTTAGGTTAGTTATAATTAGGCTGATTTTGAAAATACTAGCCAAATTCTTACTTGATCTTAGTGTGACCGTCAAACTAATCCACTTTCAATAGAAAATATAAGTGAAAACTGACAAAAAAATTTCAACCTCCCATACAAATCGAGTGATCGCCTGACTGGATTTTATACCTGTATTAATTTTTTGGGTAATGTATCTAGTTAGTTAAGTATTTTGTACACTCTACATAATTCTTCTGCAAAATTTTTTATATCACCAACTTTACAATACAATACAAAAAACTTTATTGCTCATAAATATTTGTACAATAATATATATTGCCTGCAAATAAATTTATTTCATTTCAATAACAATAAGAAATCAATGGAGCATCGACGGACATAGGTAGCTGTAACAGCTGATGCGTGTAAATAAGAACGCTATTTTAAATTACACCGATTCATAGAGATAGTTAGAAAGCATCTTTGAGAGATCGACGTTAAATTTAATACGAAAAAAAACAATTCTAATGAAAAGTCGGAATAATAGCATTTTTAACCTTAATTAATATAATTTCATTTTTCTTCTGAATTTCATTGACAACTAAATTAAAAACTACAGAAATAAAACTATCCTAAACTAACTAAACTTAAACTAACAAAAAAAAAACAGTTAATCATCATATTTAATTAGTAATGTAATAAATATTAATTTATTTTATTTCATACAAATTTTTTTTAGATGACGCATCTTAAAATAAAATATCGTCTTTTTACCGCAGACAATGCGATGGAATAGTAGTAAAAATTCAGCATTGTCTGGATATAATTCTATTTGTTTTAGCTTCATTATCTTCAGTTATTTTCTAGTAGGTCAAAATCCATATCCATACTAATATTATAAGTGCGAAAGTCTGTCTGTCTGTCTGTCTGTTACGCTTTCACAACCGAACCGCTGAACAGATTTTGATAAAATTTGGTATGAATATAGTTCTTCAACTATAAATATACTATCCATACTAATATTATAAATGCGAAAGTCTGTCTGTCTGTCTGTTACGCTTTCACAGCCAAACCGCTGAACGGGTTTTGATGAAATTTGGTATGAATATAGTTGAAGACCCGGGGTCAAACATAGGCTACTTTTAGTATATATATATATACAACTTCTACCATCTGTTTCTTTTAACTGTATTCCTTTATCGTCCCGGTTGACTGGAAGAGATCTCTTTATGGGATAAGTCCGCCGTTGCAATTATTTTTAGTTTTGTATTTACTGTAATGTATTTTTCTGTGCAATAAAGTTATTACAAACAAACAAACAAACATATAGTACTAGCTGTTTCCCGCAGCTCCGCCTGCGTTAAAAAGTAGCCTATGTCTCTGGGTCTTCACCCATGGTCAAATATAGGCTACTTTTTGACGTAGGCGGAGCTGCGGGAAACAGCTAGTGTTAAAAAAATATCAAAATTGGATAACTAAGAAAGATAAAAGGTTCGTAATGATTTATGTTTTCGCTATTGTTACACATAATCGCGATACCAACGGTATTTAAATTTTCCTTATTTTGTTCAGTCATTTTTTTATCCCTCCGTTCTTCCGGTTGTCTGGGAAGACCGATAGTAGTCTTAGTAAAAGCACACCCATACAGCAGTGGCGAGCCCGATCCCTGTGCCTACTACTACGATTCGGTCGAGCAGTGAGGTCCGGTATCTGTTTCGGGTGGGAGGGTGTGAGTGTCCGTTCTGTACAGTATAATAATTCTTAGGGCCCCGTTTTTACCCTTTGGTCTTCATCATCCTAGCGCCCTCCTAGTTGTATTCGTAGCTGTTTTCTTCGGAGCCCAGGGTCCGCTATCCTGCTTGATAACGGAGTGTTGTAATTGAAGAGAGGTAGGACATTTTATAAGGAGTAGCCCGTCTGGGGAAGTACCTCCACCCTACAGAAGACCGCAGCCAAATAACACTATGATGCGGTGTTGTGTTCCCGTTGTCAGCACAGCGACCCTTTTGAAGCCTGGCGACCCTAGGCTTCAAAAGGGTCGCTGTGCTGACAGCGGACAGGTCGGCAACGCGCTCGTGACATCTCCGGTGTTGCAGGCGTTGCCTACTTAGTTGTAAAAAAAAAGAAATGCAGTAGTTACAATTAGCTTCATAATTGTTAGAGCCATAACGAAATTATTCATGAGTGCAGCTCGGTCGGCGGAGTGCCCACCTCACAGTATTTCATACATCGCATGCGGATGACGTCACGCCCTGATTTACTGACTCTACAGCGGCATAGAGTAAAGGGAAATTATTAGGAAACTCGCAGAGTGGACTGTTCACGTATAGCGATATATGTCAAGAATTAATTAGAATTGTAGGAGGAACTAAAAGCGTTATAGTTGAAATGGATTTTTTTTTTGCAGATAGATGAAATAGATAAGCTCTTAGAAAATATTCCAATTTGAGTATTTTTATACCTTGAATACACATAATTACCATGACGATAACTAGGTTGTAATGGAATATGAATGCTGGAGATGTCGTCTGTTTGGGGAACTATGATGAGATGTTTTTGTTCACAAAATAAATGCTTTTTAATTTTTAGACTACAACCATGTTCATTGGAAGAATTCGAGTATTTCCCGATTACGTCTGTCGTGTTCTGCATGCCCAGTAATCATTATGACGCATTTAAGAAACTGGCGATTGAATATTTAGACTTATATAAGTACTAGCTGTTTCCCGCATCTTCGCCTGCGTTAAAAAGTAGCCTAAGTTTGACCCCGGGTCTTCAACTATATTCATACTAAATTTCATCAAAATCCGTTCAGCGCTTTGGTCGTGAAAGCGTAACAGAAAGACAGACAGACTTTCGCATTTATAATATTAGTATGGATGTATTTGAATCCGGTTTATTTATTTATTATTTATTTATATATTATTGAAGTACACCAACAGTGCTTATATACAACATTAACAACTACACTGCAGACTTAGTTCTAATATAAACACCAATAATAGGTATACATAACATTGGTCATTACGTGAAATTATATCCTAAATTAAAAAAAACGATAACATTACAAATCATATCATATCAAATACAGCTAGCAGAAAATGGCAGTTTATTTATTATTTATTTTACTCATTTACAAATTCAACGCGGGAATGCTGCCTGCGTGATGGGAACTCTGCCCAGGGGACCTAATTTAGATTTCATTTAGTTTATTATTTTTAGATAGGATAGTGTAATATATTTTTTCTTTTCTTTGTGTATAATAATTAATTTGTATACATGATTTATGTAATAAATAAATATTCTCCTATGTAGTAAAATGTAAATACATAAATCATGAATGTAACCTAAGAAATAAAAATAAAGTAAAAATTTCAGCACCTTATCCCTAAAGACATTCAGGCTATCACCAAATATGTCCTAGTTTTTTATATCGCGGTTTAGTAAATTATAAGTATTACACATTCGATTCACCGGAGCATGACACCCAAGGTTGGTTCTAAACGGATGTCCACAGAGTACCCTAGTCACTGGATAACGCGGGGGTCTGCGGGGAACTCTGATATTAAAGCTCGATAAAATCTCGCCAGAGTCAACGCGACCATTCAATATTTTATGCAGGAATAAAAGATCATGTATTTTCCTTCGATCAAACAATGAGAGAATTCCGAAATGTTTTAGCCTTTGATTATAAGGACAACGATGTGAGATGTTAGGTGGCATAGGCGAGATGTCTGGTGAAGACTTTTTGTATACGTTCTATCCGTTGAGAGTGTACTGTATAGGTGGGATTCCAAATAGAGCTAGCATACTCCAAGTTACTTCTTACAAGAGAATTAAAAATAAGTATTTTAGTATCAACAGATCGAAACTCTTTTGTATTTCTTTTTACGAAGCCTAACATTTGTGCTGATTTTTTGACAATATTGTTAATATGCTCAACAAAATTTAGTTATTTGTTGTTTAAGTTTCCTATCCTCAGCCTCGGGGATGCTAAATAGGCAGAGTCTAAAGCTAATTGCGACATTCTAGTCTTTAATCTGTGGCGAGGTCAACAAATCAGCGGTGCATATTGGCACGGCTACCGGCATTTCATATCGCTTCACACATCATGTTATTTCCAGCTGTTTACTCGTTTTACGATTAAATAAGTACGCATTTACTTAATCAAATGTCATCATCATCATTTCAGCCAGTCTACTGCTGGACATAGGCATCTGATTTCCAAAAAATGACCGGTTGGAAGCGGCCTTCATCCAGCGACAAATGTAAGTATTAGTATTTCCCAAAAAATGATTTAAATTTTTTGTTTGTCCTAAATTCAGAAGCCGAAATTTCGAAATAGAAATGTTTACAACCAAACCACTAACGAATGTAGGAAAATTTTCAAAAGAAAATCAAATTTAAATCAATTAAACTTGATGCGTAAGTATTTAAGGTAAGTATTTTTTCTTCAACTTGTACGGAAAAAGCTTAATTTTTTCATTAATAATTGGCCTAAGTTTCGCCTCGTCCTTCCAATAGTAGTCGTAATTTGCTTCATTTTCGGCCACGACCTATTTCATGGATGTAAAATAATTAAAAATGAGGTGAAAATGGTAGAAAAATATGTCCACCTGCAATAAAAGCAATAAGTAAAATGCCTCCGGTGTCCGTCCTGCTGCGTCCATTGTGATCCGGTTTTTCAGCGCCGTTGTCCGCCGTCCGCAGGTATTCGCGGCATTAGCTCGGTCTAGACTCGGTTATCTGCGGACAATCACCTGGGTTACTAGACTAAGAAAAACTAGGCAATTTTTGAAAGACGTTGGAAATAAAATTAACGATTTTTAATTTAATTATCGCCCCCTAAATGTCGTTTTTCAATTTCACGTCACTTGTCGCAATTTTGTAAGTTTTTTTTTTTTCATTTTGGCTCTTACTTTCGTATTTAGCCAGTAACAAGTAAAATATTTTTAATAAAGTTGTTTAATTAAAGAAGTATAAAGTCAAGTCAGTAGTTAAGTCAAGTCGAGTCAGTAGTTATGTCACGTCAAGTCATAATCAAGTCTAGTCAAAAGAGCCGGGCTAAGTGAAGTGGTAGAAAAATCTGCACTTAGCGATTTCCAGGAGCTTTTGGCATTGTATCACTTCCCAACACTCACGCTTGTTATCGAACACTTTGCGAATAATAATCCACCATTATTATGCACAAACACTCAAAAATACATAAATTTTGAAAAGCTTCCCGCCAAAAGTCCATTTTGTAAGTTCTGTACTGCTTTTTACTTTTTACCATAGAGATAGACTCTATCATAGTCTATGAGTGATTAAGACCAATGAAAATAGACTTTTGGCGGGAAGCTGAAAAGAGTTTCGGCGATGTATTTTATTTTCCAAAATTTGTGTTTTTTATTTGTGCATAATAACGGCGGATTATTATTCGCAAAGTGTTCGAGAATGAGCGTGTGTGTTGGGGAGTGATACAGTGTTTGAATTATGTGATTTTCATGCTTGTTGCCAAAAGCTCCTAGTAATCGCTAAGTGCAGTTTTTCTACCACTTCACTTGGTTGATTCTTCTGACAAGACTTGACTAGGTACCGACTAGACACACTGTAGGACTGAAGGAGATAAAAAATTAAGATGGGCTATAAAGGACTTGTATCCAAGGTCGTAAAACCTATTACTAAAAAAAACCAAAGAAAATGAAACAAGCGAAAAAATTCTTATGAGATTAGTCTCATTTATTTTTATTTATTTATAAATCTTTATTGTACCACAAGTTTACAATTGGCTGACTTAATGCTAAAAGTCCCAGTCAACCATTAGAAAAAACAGAAAATTTATGTGCGGCGCAAATTATTTTAAAGATACTTCTCATGGGGTTTTTTTGTTTGTTTCCTTTTCATTTGATCGATCAGGAATTGTGGAAATTGTGTATTATCGGAATTTAGGTAAGGTCTAAGTACGTTAGATTAATAGTAAAGCCAATCACACATATATATACTACGTAAAAACTATCGCGCTATCTAATAAAATACTTATGTTTGTGGCTCAGATTTAAAGAAATCTTTTTACAGGAAACCAGAAAGTTGGAGTAGGGTAGGGTAGGGTATGTACGTACATACACAACATTTTACCGTTAAATTTGCCAAATTATCGAAGTATGTTTTTTACTTGTGGTACAATAAATATGTATAAAACATTAAAATTACAACGTTGACCTGTTCCAGCGCCGTCTGGCAATGACTCAGGTACTTTAGATTAAGGTCTAGACAGAGATGTCGCGACTTATTTATGGGTCCGCCTACAAGTGTTCCCAATTTGTAGGGCGCCGCAGTTCAGTAAGTGTACAATTTATTGAGACGTTAGTCCGTATGTTTTGTAAAGTGCATTTTAGTTTCATGCCTTCTCTTTCTCATTTTATGTTGCAAACTCGGCTGTGCCTTTTTTGATTCTGAGTGTTATCAAAATCGTCCTGTTAAAATGACAATGAAATATGAATGCTTAACCATAGCTTTCAACCAAAATTCAGAAAAGGACGAGGTTCTCAATTCCAGTATTTTTTTAAATGTTTGTCACCGCATAACTCCGTCAATTCAGAACCGATTTCAAAAGTTAGTTTTTTGTTGTTTTATCCTTTCCATAAGGTCCCATAGAAATTTTATTAAAATCGGTATCGTAGTCTAATTGTTAAATCAAAATGTCTGGAAAAATTAGAGTGGTCAATGATATCATCTAAATAAACACAAATCTAGATTTTTGATATTCTGTTCTTTCATATATTTTAAAGTCGCTTGCTTGTAGAAAATAGTTTCTTAAGGCTAATTGACCTCATTATAACTAGGTGTCAGTGCTACAAAACTAATACCTGGCCATTATAATGGTATTTTTTAAGGTCAGTCTTACTTGCATAAAATCCGTAGTAGTCGGTCGGAAGTCCGTTCAGTTTTGGTAAAAAAAAGATTATCAGGTATTAGACGTGAATGAGAGGTATAAACGTCTACCTTCATACCAACAATAGCTCAACTTATCACTCCATAAGGTGCGTTTACACCTGACTGGTTTCTTCCTAGAGTATCTCCCGGGCGGTGAAGTCACGTCAAATGATGTCGATTAACTTCCGGACGCTTGAAAATTCGAGATAGAGCTTAATGCTTTTCATTGTTGGGATGTTATAAGACTTTCTGGAGTCTAAAGGTTGGCTAGAGGAATTTTAAGTAGAATAACTAAAACTTTTTATTCACTGATAAAATCATCCTTCATCACCGTACCTTCTTTTTGGTCCTTTGGTTGATTGGGAGTGTGTACCACATGGCATTAATTCCGTAATTATTATTTATAAATTTAATTTTAATTTGTTCCATAAATCTGAAATAAGTAAATAGGAATTAAATAGATATTACGAAAAAATAACTGAAATGGCATGGCAACACTGGCCGGTATTCTAAGCAACACGCTCTCAATTTTTTAATTAGTATTTTGATGAAATACGAGCTTTTGAACTGTGTCAAGAAATAGGTCCTTTTTTATACTCGTACTATACTAAGTAGGTAAACAGGCGTACGTCTCACCTTCACTTTCTATCGTAAGTGGTTAACGTAGTTTATGATTGCCTGCAACATCAGGGATGTTACGAGCGCGTTGCTGATCCTAAATTTACCGACCGTTTTATAATCTACCTACATTAAAAAAATATTTCAAGTTTTACATAAAACACAAATAACCAAACCTAGCCTTAACCATGGACCAAACAAACGTATGTTTTTGATAATATTTCTATTTTGTACTTCGATTGCATTTGCTATGGTAACCGAAAGCACGGAATCATCATTAAAAGAACCACGTCAGAGGCCGAAAAGCGGTTCCGAAAATATTCTGACCTCAGGGTGTACTGTGTCGATTGACCGTTGAATAAATAAATTGCACTTGTAAAATGGCTTTGCAAGTTCAAAAAATAAATAAAAAAGCAACTTATGCACGATCTTACTGGCAACACTGAAGTCACCGGAAGCGCGCGCCATTTCCGGCCGCCACCTGTCGCCGTGCCGGCTTCCGGTCACACTTGACCGCCCTTTTATCGGCTGTTTGTATGGGACTTCAAAGATTTATTTCTGCTTCGATTTAAAAGCGTGTTATTGGGGGATCGCACTTTACACTTCGAATGTAGGATTTTAAATGGATTTTTTAGAAGGGGTGTAGGGTGGGGAATAGTTAAAATACCTAAATGAATGGCTAAGATGGGCGGGAGGAGTAACCAGGCTTGACAGAATTAGAAACGAACATGTCAGGGGTTCATTTAAGGTGGCCCCAATAACAGAAAAGCTTAAGGAAGCCAGACTCCCCTGATGAGGCGGAATGCTGACGACCCTGCCAAGAAGGCAATGGACATCAGGAAACGCCGAAAGGAAGAGGGAGGCCCATCGCCATGGGGTGGTCCAGTATAAAGAGAGACGTGAAGAACCTTTCCGCGACAACCCAGAACAGACAATCTTGGCGCAGAGTTACGAGGAGGCCCGACCCCAGATAAACTGGAAAGGTGGCGGGAGAAAGGAGAAGAAGTCAAGCGAAATGAAATGAAACGGTTTAATTTCAATATCCATACTTTCCTACTTCTTTAATATTGTAAAATCTGTCTGTTACGCTTGCACGGCCAAACCGTTGAACGGATTTTAATGAAATTTGGTATTAATATAGTTGAAAACCCGGGGTCAAACATCGGCTACTTTTAGACGCAGGCAAAAATGATATGAAAACAATGACGTCGAATTCACAAAAAAAAGTTAGTTCCTACTACGATGGCGCAGAAAGCTAAAGTGGGTCTTGACCGACTTGAAATGAACAAATTGACATGCCAACATTTTCACAATATTTTAATGTGATTATTTATTATTTAAATATAAGCCAGGGTGTGCATGGTCGATTCGACTCGGTAAGACGAATGAATGAAGTAAAAATACCATTTTGATAATTTCTAAAACGCCCACCAACTTATGCTCACGAGTTGCCGCCTCATTTTTTTCCGAACACTCGCCCACGTAAGAAACTCCACCTTCGGCTCATTCAGACAGCCTGCGAGATCCGGCTAAGACACCTCGCATTTTAGTATTTATAATAGTTAATCAATAAGCAAGTAAGTAAAATAAGAAGTTAAAAATCAGTTAAACTGCCAGTTTCAATTGTGTATACAAGTGGATCGAGTCATGAGCATAAGCGACAAGCTTTCAAATTATTTTTGTGTTTTTCACATTACTGCAAGCTGACGCCTAAATAAACGCGTACACATATATACCAACTACATATCTGGTTTTCTTTCAGAACACTCTCACACGTAAGAATTTCCACCCTCGGCTCGTTAAGACAGCCTGCGAGATCCGGCTAAGACACCTGGCTATAGCCCGCATCATCGCATTTAAGTATAATAAGATTAGTTTAAACTGCCAGTCTCAATTGTGTTAGCTAGCGGGTTAAGTCATGAGCGAAAGGCTATATTTGGCATTTGAGATTTTATACTGCACATTGGTCCAAATCATATTTTTGTGTTTCTTTTAAGTACATATAACTTCTATAGCTAAACTATTGTAAGTATGCACGCCGACAATACTCGGAATGCGAATAAATAAATTTATAAGTCATTGACGAATATTAATTCCAACCTTCTTTAGAAGTTTATCCAATAATGTCAAAGTAAGAAGGAATTTACATATGGGATTTTTTTCATCAATAAAAGATGTCCAAACAAATGCAATTTATTAGTAGTTCTTCAACAAATTTTGGAGACACGACAAAATATAATTGTTTATCACACGTAAATGAAAAAAAAACAATAATGACTTAAACAAAATATAAAATGAAATAAAAAATATATTATAACTAAATTAATCTAATCCAAAAAAATACTAATAATAATTAAAATAAAAACTAAACTTAAAAATAAAACTACCTATAAATAAAAAATGTCCCGCAAATCATTACCTTCCGGGAATGTTCCCAAAAGACTGGCAGTATTGCCACGTTGGATGGCAATGCTTACTCTTTGTGTAAAGAAAAGGCCAGCCTTGATATGGTCACATGAAACATCACCAGCTTTTTGCTCAGCATTTTAAAGAGTTGATGAGCTGCAGGCTCAAATATGTATGGTTCACCTAAACATGCATTTTGCGCCGCTTGAGGGACTCCGCAGACACTGCAACCATACCAGCCTAACACTTGTACTATGAAGGTGGGAAGATGCGAGGGTGTCGACGCAAGTGGCGTCCTACACCAGCGGTCTCCCCAACCTCTAGGGCACAAGAGTCATTCCATCCGTTCAAGAGTCTTGCCATCATGGCAGACCAAACCATTTGGTTCTAAAACTGCAAGTAACCGGATGCTGACAAGAGCACGGTGCAGTATGCTTTTGAGACTGGCATAACGTTCTAAACGGCCTGCACTCCTGAAACACGATAGGCCATGGTGACCGACTTCAATAGATTAATTTCTAATTTTTTAATCAAATTTTACACGTCTCCTCGTAACTAGATCTACCATGCTTTTTTACAATCTCTTGTCAAAAACTAGTTTACAAGTAAATAAGTGAAAAAAGAATAATCGACTTTTAATTACACCCAATCTTACTCACAGACTAAACACAATCTAATTATGGAATGAACTGTCCAGATCAGATAGCGTAAAAATGAGGCATAATTTCAAGAAACATAACTCTTTCCATCAGTCGGGTTATAACACTCGTGGGGAAAAAATAAAATAAATGATTCTGCTTCTGAAGTTTGTGCATTGGACCACCAAGTTAGGGTGCGCGCACACTCGCCGCGGCCGAGATTAGCGAGGTAACGACGGCTTTATTGGCCGCATAGCCAGACGCGTTTTCAATAGTTAATATTTCACCATAATAAACATTTGATTTGTGAAATGTTGAATAAAAAAAAAAAAAATTACAAGAAATGTGCTTATAGTAATATTTGCTAACCCAACATACTTTGTCCTGTCTTATCTTTTCTACGTTTACCATGTCGTTTGATTTGTATAGTTAACTAATCTATATCCTGTAAGTATACTTTTTACGCGGCACTATCTTGAGGTTTATTCCAATAGTTGACTGGCAAAAAATGCTGAGCATTAAGTCCAACTAGTACTCGTATATGTTTTATTTACTAGTAGAACAATAAAGTTTTAATTACTAATTAGGTAATAACGACAGTATTTTTTTGTAATTTCAGAATTTTCTATCAAATTAAATACAAAACATTTAATGCCAATTCCAAAACACTGCAATTGGGTATTCTACAAATTTTTCTTTTTTCTTTCATATCAATATTTTTATTTCCAGAAACAGAATTATGAAAGAATTTTTGTAATCCGTTCAAAAATAAATAAGTTATAAGCCTTTGAAATTCGGTGGAAGGGGAAACTATCAAAAAACAAGAAAAGGATGCACTGTGTGAGCTGTGATGTCACTGCCACTCGGTTTCGTACATACAAAAGAGATAGCAAGACGTCCCCACCACGCTCCCACTTTTCTTTTAGAGAAAACTTTAAAATCGAATTACTGCCTTAATTAACAACCAATTTTGTTGTTGTTTTCAGAATCGGTTACTTTTTAGTGTATATTTTGTTTAGTATAACAATATTAACCAAGTATGAATACAGTCAAGTAGCCTATTATCCTAACAAAAAAATCCCAGATACAGTGGAAAACACATCAAGATCCAAAGGGCACTAAGTTAAGACGCCATTACTGAGCTCCGGACAATTAAATTCACCTCAGAGGTACTGACCGAACTATTTGACACTCAATGTTGACTGACATCCTCTCCTTTCTCCAGATCGCTCTTCAAGGAATTTAATTACAACTGGATATTGTGGGAAAAATATTGACTAGCTAGGTCCCAAGTCCCAATTAATATGGATATAGAAAGAGAGGCATAGAGAACGAGGGCCAAAACCAAGATGGTCAACGAGTTCGATAAAATTGGAAAAAATAAAGAATTAGCCCTCGACAGAGATGTGTGGATGAAAAGAGCGCTTTAGGCTACTTGACTGTGTTCACATTTTGACAAGATTTTTATACGGAACAATACATACACTAAAAAGTAACCGATTCCGAAAACAACAACAAAATTGGTAAATAATAAAAGCAGTAATAAGCTGTAACGACCCGATGTAAACAACATTCCAGAGCTCGTTAGAGCGCACGCAGTAGCCGCGCAATCTCCTTTCATACGTCCGTCCACATCGGCCGCCGCTGCATACTGATCGCGCGCGTTTTTTTTTTTTTTTTTTTTTTTTTTAACCGGACTAACATTTCTAGCTACAGAGAGCTTTGGAAATTACAGCGGGACAGTTTTAGGCGAGGGCTTTTGGCCACTCAGCCTCTTCGGCAAAAGCGCAAGGGGCTCCCAGTTGGGACGAACCTCGGCCATGGGCTTTGCCTTTGAGCAATGCGAGCAATGCAAACTCGCGAGCGGTAGCAAACGCTCAATGCCTTAAGGGCCGACACTATTGTGCCTGAAGGGCCTACTATGAGCCTATCGGTGGCGTGAAGCGCCCTGGTACATTTTGGTACCTAGTAAACGAGCTACTGTTCCTACTACGTCGCACCCGCCGGCGGGTGCGGTGGTGTGATCCTAATGAATATCCCGATCTCCGGGGAGGCCGGAGATTCTCAAGGGGGCGATTGGCCACCGTGATGGGGTCGTCAGGGTCAAAGAGAACATTCCTCGGACGTCTGTGCCGCAACGGGACATTATTTGCTGGGTTGTAGTTTGCAGCCTGCACAACTAACTGGTTCGGATGTGTGGAGGATTTCTCAAAGTAACGTTGGGACGTTTCTTTAAGATACCTCAATATGGATGGCAGCTCAAGATCCTTGTGTAGGTCTCGCGTGCGCAGGCCCAGGGGTGAACCCGTGGCTCTGCGTGCGAACCTGTTCTGAATTAGTTGGAATTTGTTAAGCAGGGATGGAGCCGCGTGAGAGAATATCACGCTGGCGTAAGTCATGACAGGTCGGATGCATAGCTTGTAAAGTGTCAGCTTATTTCTAAGCGACATCTTTACGTTGCTGATCAAAGGTGAGAGTCTGCCGAGATAGAAGGCTGCTCTATTGCGAACTCTTTGGATGTGAGGTCCAAACGTCATCTTGCTGTCAAGAATTACGCCCAGGTACTTTGCTTGGTTTACCCATGGAATGGGCTTGCCAAACATCGTTACCGTCTTTAGGAGCGAGAAGGTACTCCATGGAGGAGGGCGTGTTGCACCGCGTGAATCCTTTGAGAAGAACACTGCTGCGCTCTTTTCAGGATTCACTTCGATGCGCCACTTTCGGAACCAAGCGCCGAGGGAATCGACTGCTTGTTGGAGGCGTTCGGAAATGATGTCTTTCCGATTGTGGGATGTGTACAGCGCAGTGTCGTCGGCGAATAGAGCCAGCTCCACGTGCGGGGTGCGGGGTACGTCGTTGGTGTACAACGAGTATAGGGTCGGGGAAAGCACGGAGCCTTGCGGGACTCCGGCTCTTAGGGGTCTGGGACTAGAGAGCGTCCCCTCAACTTTGTACCGGAAGGATCTGTTCGACAGGAAGTCCCGTACGATGCGCACGAGACTGTCCGGCAGGCCCATTACGGCTAATTTGGCTACTAAGCCAACATGCCAAACTTTGTCGAACGCTTTCGCTACATCGAAGAAGAGTGCTCCTGTGGGTCTTCCGCGACGGCGGTTGCCTAGGATGTGTTCGGTTAGGCGGTGCAGTTGGTTCACGCAAGAGTGTTTTGCGCGAAAGCCCATTTGCTCGTCGGGAATCAGATTCATGGATTCAATGTAATCCTTGAGTCTGGCTGAAATGATTCTCTCGTATATCTTACCGATGCAGCTTAGGAGACTGATCGGCCGATATGAGGACGGGTTTTTCAGGTCTTTGCCTGGTTTGGGGATGCCTATTACTGTTGCTTGTTTCCAGGCGTCTGGAAACGTGCAATTTGCTAGGCAAGCATTGAAGATGCTCACTAGCAGCAGTAGTAGGGTCTGAGGGAGGCATTTAAGTAAGCCATTGGATATCCCGTCAGCTCCGGCAGCTTTACGGGGTTTTAGGGACTTTATTATCGATTGTACCTCGTCAATCGTAGTGGGCGGGAGTGCGATAACGGGTGGACTCGATGCAGAGGCGGCTATGCTCTCTACATGCGTTTCCATACGTTCTACATGTTCGGGGTCTACTGGCTCACGACTAGGAGAGCATTGGCTCTCCAGGCTGTCTGCAAGGCATTCAGCTTTTTCGTCATCATCAAAGGCGATGGAGCCGTCTGGTCTATTAAGAGGAGGAGTTGAAGCTATCTGATCGCACTTCAGACTTCGCGCCACACGCCAGTAAGTGACATGTGACGGTTTGAGTTCAGAGAGGAATTCCCCCCACCGTTCGTCTCTTAATTCCTTCATTCGCTCCTTAACTCGACGTTGCAGGTAGCGAAGTCTGGAACGGACTTCATCGGTGGGATAGAGGTCATGTACTCTTGTTACGGCGTTTTTCTCCGTCAACAACCTCCTTACATCTTCCGGCAGCTCGAATCTGTGGTTCGGATCCACAGAAGGGACCTGCCTGGAGCAGCCATTAATGGCCGCTTGCAAGTGGTTGGTGAGGGAGGAAATCGCCGAGTCTGTCTGTTCGGTGGACGTTATCCTATCAGGTATAGCGTCCAGGTCTGGGGAGGATTGGTTGAGCACTCTGGCGAGTTTCTTCCAATCAGTAATCGTTCTTGTATGGGCGGGACGCCCATTGTCAGTCTGTCCTAGTTGTAGGAGGACCGGTCTATGGTCCGAACTCAGGTCTGAGTGCACCTCTAACGAACACACTTGAAGGGTGATATTCCTTAGTAGGGCAAAGTCCAAGACACTGGGATTTTGGTCGTCCGCGATAGGATAGCGGGTCGGGGCCAGGGGTGCTACAACGTCGAAATCCAGAGACTCCTCGAGTCTCGTGAGGGTTTCTCCGTTCGTCGAGTTCGTTAGCGAATGCCACCTGGTGTGTTTGCTGTTGAAATCGCCGGCCAAGATGGTGGCGTTTCCCATGGCGAATAGGGCTCGGAGATCGCTCTCATGCAGAGATTTGGAGGGGCTGAGGTAAATGGAGGCGATATTGATCGGCGAGTGGCCGGTCATCGCTACGCGGAGGATCGAGCATTCCATGTCCGTTAAGGATGGTGGGTCTAGTTGGCAGCAGTGCAGGGACCTCTTATAGTAGATTAGCGTACCGCCTTTCGGCCTATCTAATCTATCATTGCGAATGATGTTGTAGTTCGCAATTTTGGGATCCCTGTGGGCGGGTTTCAGGAAGGTCTCCTGCACTAGAAAGATGTCTACCTGATGTTGGGTGAGGTACTGAGCAATCTCAGTCCTTTGTTCGCGGAAAGCTCCGTTGGCATTATAAAATGCCAAGGTCAGCGAGCGTGGTTTGTTCCTTTGGGTTGTACTACCCATCACGGTTACCCATCGGTTCGAAGGTGCGCGGGGATCTGAACCGCTTGCACCTTCTTTATGATGTCGGCGTACCTCACCATAGCCTTCACACGATGATACCAATTATCACCGGCGGCTATGATGGCGCTACCCAACTCCTCTATTAAATCGAAGTTGATGTCCCCTAGGGATTCTATCATGTCTAAAGCGACATTCGTGGCCTCTTCAGAGGTGGCCACTCGCGGCTCCCTGTACCTTGCGGTAACTGGTGCCGCGCGCGCCACTCCTGTGGGCTGGGGCGGTTGGCTTCGGATAGCCGTGGGGGGTCGAGGTGCTGCGGGTGCTGGGACCACGGCAGCGGAGCTCGACGCCTGGGAGGTGGACGGTGGTAGTGTAGGTAGGGGAGGGCCGTTAGGCCGCCTGCCTAGACTGGGGAAATTCGCGTTGTCGGCCACAAAGTTGGGACGCTTCGCTGAAGTATGGACTGGGTGATTCTGTGAGGCCCTCGGGTTTCTTCCGTTCGGTGGCCGCTGTGGGTTCCCCCTCGGAGCCTTCGGACAACCCCGCCAGTTGGCTGGGTGTCCGGATTCTCCGCAGAGAACACACGCAGGACCGCCCGGAGACTCCCTCGTGCGCTCACAGTCCTTAGTGCTGTGATCGCCCAAACACTTCACGCAGCGAGGACGCGCGTGGCAGTGACGGGCGGAATGGCCATAGAATTGGCAGTTGTGACACTGGCCAATTGCCCCGCGTTTCCGAGGGGTCTCTATAGAAATGCCGCTTAACCCGGCGACAGACTCGACCTTGAAAATGGCCTTTCCTTCGGTGGTTTTGTCAAGAATGACGAGCACCATATCGAATGCGACGCGGGGGCTCTTGCCCCTGTACATTCTATGTACTTCGCGGACTGGGAGATTTTGAGCCTGGAGAGACTCCTTAACGAAATCGGTCGAGATTTCCTGCGGAATTCGTCGAATCACCGCGCGAAGTACGCGGTCCTCTTCCAGGGTGTACGAATGCCATGGAAGGTTGCGTTCGGTAAGAAGGGCGGTTATGGCCTTGTATTCTATTACGGTCTGGACCGTAATGCGAATACCAATGTCGCACTTTCGCGCGTTGGTAAAGTTTAGGCGTCTCTCATTGAGAGCCTTTGAAAAGGACTCCCATTTGGAGGAATCGCGCAGAATGATTGGAGGTGGAGCTTTTGGCTTAGGGCCGGCGGCTGGGGCCGCGGAATTTTCGCCTTGAGACGGCTGGAGCGGGGTGGGGGGGCGGATGGCTTTACCATCGGCGCTTTTTGATGTTTTCCGTGGAGGCTGGGTTTTGGCTTTAGCCTTAGGTACGCGTTGCCGCTTCCCTTTGGTTTTGACCTCAACGAAGTCATCCTCGGAAGATGAGTGATGGGTGGCTGGATTTGGACCATCAAGGTCCATATCAGACTCAGAGTCGGACTCTGGTTGGACGACTGTTGCAGCCGGTGACTCGGGAGAGTCCGGCAACGGGGACAGTGGGGAGTCGGGTATGAGTGCGCGGTTAAGATGGCGCAAAGAGGAAAAATGGGGTTCTTCTACGGGGAGAGTACCGTAGCGATTCAAAAGAGGAGTTGCAGCGGTCGCGGTCGCGATCGGGAGGGGTGCGTTGGTAGAAGCTGCTTTATAAAGCAGAAATTCCTGAGAAGATATGCCCTTCTCAGTGAGGAACCTCATGAATAGGCCCTCATCGGGTGGGGGGGGGCTGTGTCGCCATTACGGCGACACGGTGACTTGTTGCGTCACAAGAGTGGGGGGGTGTATCCCGAGGGGTGCACTCGGGATCCTAAGGGCTTCCCTCTGCCGGGTATAGACAGAGAGGTGTGTGCCTATCTCCCTACTACGTGATGTGTGTAAGGGTCTGTTGCCAACCTTGTTTGGGCTAACAGGTGTGTCCCTAACTTAACACTACCTATCCGATACACTGGGTTGACTAGGGAAGCCCCCAAGGCCAGTGGTCCAGTGCCCAACCTGTTGTACGCCCGAGACCCTGAAGGGGTCAAAGGACTAGCGCCAGGGTCCGCGCTACGTTCGGCGAACAACCAGCTCGGCCTGCGTTCGTTAGAAAGCAGGCCAATTTGTTTTCCGAACGGCCCAACTAAATGTGGGACTCAACCGCACTGAAGTCGTGCAGGCGTGGAAAAAGGTTGAACGAAGCCTTTGCGCCCTGAAAAGGGCACGCTGGGTCGTCGATCGCACTGTATGAGCACAACTGAAACGGCGCTCGCCGTCACAAGAATCCTCTCCGCAGAGTAAACTAATGCCCACACTGAAGTTTGGAGTTCCGGAAACGACGAACGATGAGTCAGAGAGATCGAACAGTAATTCCACACAATGAGTCAGTGGTTCGGGGCGCGCCGCGACAGCACGTCCGTTCGCACCGAGATCAGAACGCAGAATGTGTTAACTTTTTTTTTTTTTTTTTTTTGTTAACGGAGGGGAAATGCATTTACGCACAAAGTGTGGGACTCGCCGGGCTGCTAGCCAGCCCGGAATACCCACTAAAACCCCTCCGGCGTTTCCGCACCGGCTGTTGAGGGCGCCATGGGGTCGCGTTAGCATTCTACCACGACGCCCTCCAGCCATGGCCTTTCGGCCCCCTCATTTTGGCCTTTCGGCCCCCTCCCCAAATCGGACGTGGCCCATAAATGGACCACGCCCGTCCCCCAGACCCACATCCATTCGCCGTCTCATCATAGACGGCGGTGGAGTGGGCAGTTGGCAGAAATTGGCCGACAGTCAACAAGACCCCGACTACCAGGGAGTTATTAACTGTCACCCAGGGTGCACCGTCCCGAATCCCTTGTCAGCCCGCCCTCTCACCGGATCAAAGATCAAGTGAGAATGCAAAGCTTTCAAAGGACCGGGCACTCGAGGAGGTTCTCTGCCCTGCACCCCAGAATGTGTTAACTTAACTTAACTCTGGTTTCCTTTCAAAACGTATAAATCTTTCGCCTTTTACTAAAGATTTCCGTGGAGGGGAACACTCAAATGATCGCGCGCGCTCGAAATTTTATATTTATACTGCTGTACGATACTAGGGCTAACAAACCTCGGCATTTGATTGGCTGTTGTCGAAACTCAAAATACTACTTTGTAAATCCAAAATATTGTAATATAAGTGTGTAAATTATGTAAATAAATATTCCATTCAAGTCTATCGTATTCGCCTTTTAATTACTACGGCTACAGACATCCCACTACATTGGTGACCACCGCAACTGAATCGAAGCAACCTTCAGCTACGAACGATGGAAGATTCTACCCAAAATGCAACCGCATCTGCAACGATCCAAGAATCATCGGAGTTGGCGACCTTTTCCTTCAAGAAGAGAATTCCACCGTTTTGGCGTCAAAGGCCGAGACTATGGTTCGCCCAATATGAAGCCATCATTGCAAGCCAGAAGATGGGGGACGAAGCTAAATACCAGCTCGTCGTCGCCCAGTTGGAGTTAGCAGATATTGAACAAGTTGGAGATATCATTTTGTCGCCGCCAGCTACAAATAAGTATGGAACTCTTAAAGAAAGGCTTTTATCTACATACGAAGAGTCGGAATCGCGGCAATTGCAGAAACTTCTGGGAGAAATGGAACTCGGGAACCAAAAACCCTCACAGTTATTACGCAGAATGCGTGATTTAGCCCACGAACGAGTTCCAGACAACACGTTGAAAATTATGTGGACAGGCCACCTCCCACCCTCCGTTCGAGCAGTGCTGGCCATCAGCAAGGAAACCCAGCTTGACGTACTCGCATCCATGGCTGATAAAATGACAGAGCAAACCCAAGAAGTCCATTCTGTTTGTTCCTGCCAAGCATCGTCGTCTACGGCAAGTAACGAAGAATTAATAAAAAAAATCGACGCACTGGCCAAGGAAATCGCAACATTGAAGATGGCGAAATCAAATCCACCAAGTTACTCCAGAGGCAGATACAACAACAACAACAACCGCCGCTATCGCTCCCGCTCCCGTTCTCGTTCGAGATCGTCAGCGCAGAAAAATCCAATTTGCTATTTTCATCGCAAATTTGGTAAAGATGCCTACCGATGTCAGAAGCCCTGCGATTACAAGGAATCGGAAAACTAGATGCGACTCTGGCTACGACGGAACCCGGGGTCAACGAAATATCATGCTTCCGTCTGTTCATCAAAGATCGCACAACAGGATACAATTTTCTCATCGATACTGGAGCAAACGTATCCGTTTTTCCCGCACGCTCGTCGGACAAGAAAAATCAAACACAAAATAATTGCCTATACGCTGCGAACGGTACATCGATACCTACCTATGGCGAACGGACTATACCACTGAATCTGGGACTTCGCCGCTTATACAAATGGAGTTTTGTCATCGCTGCAGTGCAGAAGCCTATCCTGGGTGCAGATTTTCTTCACCACCACAATTTAATGGTCGACCTAAAAGGAAAAAAACTAGTTGACAAACAAACTAGCTTATGTATCCAGGGATGTATTCAGAGCACACTACAAGCAAGCTTGAGGACCATAGATGAAAACCAACCATATCACGATCTACTTGCGAAGTATCCTGATATAACCAGACCTAGCCTCAAGAAGATTACCAACACTCAAGTTCAACATTACATCGAGACAACCGGACCGCCAGTATTTGCCAAGGCGAGACCATTACCACCGCATAAACTAAAGTTGGCTAAAGAGGAATTCCAAATTATGATAGACCAAGGAATCTGTCGACCTTCCAATAGCCCATGGTCCAGCCCGCTCCATATGGTGCCGAAAAAGAATGGCGAATATAGACCTTGTGGAGATTACAGACGATTGAACGCAGTTACAACTCCTGATCGATATCCAATACCCCGCCTGCACGACTTCACTAGCAACCTGGAAGGGAAGAAGATTTTCACAAAACTTGACCTTCAAAAGGCATTTTTTCAACTTAAAATCCACGAAGACGATATTAAGAAGACAGCGGTCATAACTCCCTTCGGCCTTTTTGAATTTACGAGAATGTGCTTTGGCCTTCGTAATTCCGGCCAAACCTTCCAGCGACACATCGATACAGTACTCAGAGGCCTTCCAGTCTTCCAATTTATTGACGATATTTTAGTAGCGTCAGAAGATGAGTCATCTCACAGACAACATCTAGAAGAGATTTTCAAACGTCTAGAAAAACACGGTTTGCAGTTAAACGTGGCAAAATGCATTTTTGGCCAAGAGAAGATTGACTTTTTGGGATACACCGTTACCGCTGAAGGAATTATGCCCACAAATGAGAAGGTCGAAGCAATCACCAAATACCCTCGTCCAATCACAATCCAAGAATTGAGAAGATTTCTCGGAATGATAAATTTTTATCGAGAAAACATTCCAAACGCTGCGGATCATCAAAAATTACTTAATCAATATCTTCACCAGTCAAAGAAAAACGACAAGACAAAGATTATTTGGACCGAGCAAGCAATAGAAGCGTTCATTCAATGCAAGGAAGATGTGAAGAATGCAGTATAATTGCATCATCCTTCAAGCGATAACTCGTTTGCACTCATGACCGACGCCTCAGATACTTGCGCAGGCGCCGTACTACAACAAAAAATAAACGGCATATGGCAGCCCTTGGGATTCTTCTCCAAGAAGTTCAGCGATGCTCAGACGAAGTACAGTACCTACGACCGGGAATTACTATCGATATACATGGCGATGAAACATTTTAGAAAATCATTCGAAGGACGTGATCTTACAATATATACCGATCACAAGCCACTTATTTACGCACTGCAAAGTCAAAGTAAGAACGAAACACCCCGTCGTTCAAGATACCTCGAGTTCATCGGCCAATTCACGTCAGACATCCGCCACATATCTGGAAAAGACAACATCGTAGCCGACGCCCTTTCAAGACTAGAAGAAATCACTTGCCCATCGCCAATTGACTATGCGAAACTACAAACAAGTCAACATGAAGATGAAGAACTGAAACTATTGAAAAAGAGTACTAATCTCAAGTTCAAAACAATCGTCATGCCCAACACTAGCGCCAAGATAACATGTGAAATTTCATTCGACACAGCGAGGCCATACCTACCGCTCGAATATCGTAAAATCGCATTCCAAGCTATTCACGAACTGAGCCATCCCGGAATACGAGGAACAAGGAAAGCAATAACATCACGTTATTTTTGGCCATCGATGAACAAAGACTTAACGTTATGGACTAGAACCTGCATACCATGTCAGCGTGCAAAGGTACACCGCCATACCACTACACCACTAGCGCAATTCGAAGAAGCGGAACGACTACAACACGTCCATATCGACTTGACCGGACCACTACCTATCTCCGATAACTATCGATACCTACTCACAATGATTGACCGAGCGACAAAATGGACTGAAGCTTACCCACTGGAAGAAATGACTGCCGAAAAAGTCGCCCACGCATTTTACAACGGATGGATTGCGAGATTTGGTTGCCCCGCCCGAATAACCACCGATCAAGGCAGACAGTTTGAGTCGGAAATATTCAACATACTTATGAAGAGAATGGGTATCAAGAAACTTAAGACAACCGCCTTCCATCCCCAATCCAACGGGATCATCGAAAGATTCCATCGAAGTCTGAAGACGGCCTTCAAAGCGCGCCTAAGTGGAGACAACTGGTCGCGCGATTTACCTACAGTACTTCTCGGACTCCGTGCGGCCATAAAAGAAAACATAGGCAAGAGCGCAGCAGAACTATTATACGGACAAGCACTGAGATTGCCCGGCGAATTCCACGGAGAAACAGCGAAAACTCACGCATCATCATCATTTCATAATGACCTCGTGACCGCCATTCAAAAATCGCAAGCACAGACAGCGCCAAGCAAAGCAACATTCGTACATAAGGACCTCAATACATGCAGTCACGTGTTTATTCGCAATGACGCCGTATGCAAGCCGCTAACGCCTAACTACGACGGCCCGTATCGCGTTATCGACAGAAAAGAGAAATATTTCTATGTGGAACTCCCGCATCGCAAAGCAAACATTTCAATGGACAGATTGAAACCGGCTTACATCATTAATCCCGAAATGGAAGATACATCTGATGAAGCACAGCCCCATCAAGACAAGAAGCGGACGCATTGTCAAGAAACCCATTCGCTTCGCTGAGGGGGGAATGATGTAACGACCCGATGTAAACAACATTCCAGAGCTCGTTAGAGCGCACGCAGTAGCCGCGCAATCTCCTTTCATACGTCCGTCCACATCGGCCGCCGCTGCATACTGATCGCGCGCGCTCGAAATTTTATATTTATACTGCTGTACGATACTAGGGCTAACAAACCTCGGCATTTGATTGGCTGTTGTCGAAACTCAAAATACTACTTTGTAAATCCAAAATATTGTAATATAAGTGTGTAAATTATGTAAATAAATATTCCATTCAAGTCTATCGTATTCGCCTTTTAATTACTACGGCTACAGACATCCCACTACAAAGCATTTAAAGTTTTCTAATGAAAAAAAGGCGGAGCGTGGTGGGGACTTCTTGCTATCTCTTTTGTACGCACGAAATAAAGTGGCAGTGACGTTTTTTGTTTCTTGTCAGTTTCCCCTTCCACATTTTTCAAAGGCTTATATTATATCTTACTCACTGTTTCCTAAAAAGTAGCCTATGTTTGACCCCGGGTCTTCAACTATATAATAACAACTATACCAAAGTTCATCAAAATCCGTTCAGCGGTTTGGCTATGAAAGCGTTACAGACAGATAGACAGACTTTCGCTTTTATAAGATTAGTATGGAATAGTATGGATTCAAAAAATTCTTTCTGTTTTCGAACTCAAGGACTCAAATTTGTGATATAATATAAAAAAGAATTTTGAGTAGAATAGCACCTTTGAAATGAATCTTAATCATTTGGTTAAAATAACGAGATGAAACTATGAAGAAAATTTAAGAATCACATAATTGATCTTGCAGTATTTGTTAAAAACATAATATTTCATTTTATCTTTTAAGATGTCTTGAAAACTAAGTTCTTGCATTTAATTGCTAAAATGAATTCCATAAGGTTTCAAACTCTATCACTCAAAAGCTTTAAAGAAAAAGGTTCCTACTTTCCGGTTTAGTCAAAGGAAGCAACTTTTATTAATTTTTAACTCACGTTTTGAAGATCTTCAAATGAAAATATCCTGGAAATCTACTCCAGCATGATTCCCAGCTGTGTTATATATTAAGTCGCTTTAGAACATGCTACTGAAAATCGGTCTTCTTCTTCGACTGCATGTTTTTCTAGTTAGGTCCTAAGCATGTTGCAATTACAAAGAGGAGATGCCGTTTGAAATGGCGCAGTGATGTGATCATTGGCGCCTTGCAGACACAAAAGTGGGCGGAGCTTGTCATTGCTCGTGTTCCATGGTTGGAGCCACGGCCGAAACCAAGCACCCCGCACGTCTGCCTTCCGCTCCGTGTAGCTAAACAAATACTTTCTTACAAAACGCTTATTACGGCATCTCCTCTTTGTAATTGCTCCATGGTCCTAAGCTTACGCATCGGACGCTCTCAGTACGCTCTCAGTCATAATCCTTTTGGCGGCACTTATTTTTCCTAAGAATTAGCATTACTGTTTAAATCTAGAAATCGAATCGTGGATTTGACGCACACTACCAGAACCGCAAGTTACCATACACGCAAACGACCATACGCAAAGCAATTGAACAAAGAAAAACAAGACCTCTTTAGAGGAGGTTTTACGAATTCTATCCTTGTTGCGGTCACATTTTTACCCCTATATGCATAAAAGTTAACGATTGTTTGTTAAGTCTACATTAACGTAAATATGTTCCATTTTGTCTTATCTACATAGACACGAAACATATTTTAGTTAACTTGGACTTATCGAATATTGGTATTTTTTTATGAAGAAGGGGGTTAATCTTTTGTATTGATTGTCTTTGAGGTGAACTATGAAGGGAAATTTTAAACACATAGCGTCCAACCGGACAATGAGTTTTGATATCATCTGCTATTCAAGATGTTACCATTTCTATGTTGATGTCTGCGCCAAAGTCAGTCAGGGGTGTTGTTTCCAAGCATCTGTCCGATGACTTGGATACATAGCACACGGGGAGCCCGACTTATCCGAGCTGCTGAGTCAACCCATGTCCATCTGAGTCAGTAGCATCCTAGTACCTCATCCTTTCCCCAAACCCAACCACATCCCACCCTTCCCTAGCTAAAGAAAACTTCCGATGGGCAGCAGCGTCGGAAGTAAAATAAGCCGTTGAAACTGCGCTCGCCAATCCGCCTGCCAAGCGTGGCGAGTATGGCAACAACCCCTCAATTTGGGGGAGGCCTAAGTCCAGTGGATTGATTGCAGCTGAAACGCAACGTAACGTCTGCGCCAAGTTTTTGCCATATTAAACTGCTGCTTTCCTGTTTTCTCTTTGAAAAATGAGCATTATTAAAAAATATCAACACGGAGCCATAAAACGGTGAACAAAGATAATTTGGGCGATTCTAAAATATACGCGGCCTATTACAGCAGCAGTTATCGTCGTTGCTTCGGGCGCCACGCGTGGGACAGCGCACGCGAACGACTTTTTACTGCGATTGTTGCAATCATTTGTATCATCAATAATAGTAGGTTGTACTGCAGGGCAATATCTTCCTCGCTGACTAGCTCCGTGGCATCATGTTTTATTTATTTAAACTTTACTGAACAAAATAAAATTAAATGTACAAATGGTGGACTTAATGTCATGAGGCAATTTCTACCAGTCAACCACAAAACGTAATTGTCCGCTACTCAGAAGGTCGTGGGTTCGATCCTAGTCAGGTCAATATGGAACAGGAACTCAAGAAACTGCAATTCAGGATTTCTTAAGAAATAAGCAGCATCCTTGTAATTACGAGGAAGCTCGACCCCAGATAAATTGGATCCACTTTCCCAGTTCATAAGATAAGGAAAGAAGCAGCGCGACAAAAAGATTTGGGGCCAAAATCTAGAAAAAAAAAATCATAGCAGGACCTTACGTGCCAAAAGTTTCAACCCTAATTAATACATAGTCAGAACTTAGTGACTCATATTAATTATTAACGATTAATTAGTCGCAGGATTGCAACTTGTACTGCTCGCGTGCACTCAGATCGCATTATTTACTGTGCAGGTAGTTTGGCGGCCTGCCAGTAGATAGCACAAGATTTTTAAGCGCGCCGTATTTCCGCTATCATTTTAAAACATGATTCACAAAAAGGTGGAAATTTTACTTACATTTTGTTGCGCTTTGAATTTCTCATTGTGATTTATATTCCATTTGCGTTTTAGTTTTCTTGCGTTTGAAATATGAAATTGAATTTACGGGAACGCAGTCTACAAATACAAATTGTGGAGCAAAATCTTTTAAGGTGAAGATTTTTGTCCGAATTACTTCGTACAGGTTTCTATTAGCTTAATTTTCTTGTAGGATAATGCCTTTTTGGCCGACCCTATCTACTAGGCATCTATATAGACATAAAAATAGTTTAAAAAATCATAGGAAATAGCCGAAAACTTTTTAATTGAAAACAGTTTAACCATTATTAATAAAACATTTTTGATAATATTTAATTATTTGTTAGATTTATTTAAAGCTAGTACGTTTAAACAGCCGACTTAATTCCCCTGGGGTTGGACAGATATATATTGACCTTAACAAAACTAAATAAAATTTTGCATACGGATAAAAATACAGTCATGTTTTAGACAAACTTTCTGTCGATATGCAACGACTGTATTACGCAAACGAAGCCGCGGGCAAAAGCTAGTAAGTACAATATACCTGTTTACAAGTTTAACTGGCAAATTACCTGAACGTTGATGGGCGATGGCCCATTACCTCGCTAACAATTCTATTTTTTCAGTTTGGATGGGATTCTGCAACAAGGAACCTGGTTCGAGATAAAATAAATGTTAAATTAAACTGTTTTAATAGGGTTAAATTAATAATAATCAATGTTGTATCATTTATCCTGTGCCTATTTTAATATATATAATATTTTAAGTGCGAAAGTATGTGTGTCTGCTCCGATTTCACGGTCAAACGGCTGAACGGATATTGATGAAATTTGGTATGAATATAGGATAAAGACCCGGGGTTAAATATAGGCTACTTTCTGACACAAGCAAAGCTGCGGAAACCAGCTAATATTCTATGAATGGATGGTTGACGGGATCTCTCCCACAGAAAAAACAAAACGAAAAAAATCAAAATGTCAAAATGGGATATGCAAAACCCATGAAATAAAATCACATTAAAACTGTCGTATCAAATTACAATGAGTATTATTCACTCATAATTATTAATGAATATTGTAAAAATATTTTACCAAAATATGACGATTTAAATGTTACCGAGTGGTATTTACTTGTGTTCATTTGAATATTATTGAAACGAGATTCGTGGATTTTGGTAATAATTATATTAATATTATTGTATTATTTGGCTAATCATTTGGTGTAAATGCTAAGGCCATTAGAGTTGCGATGCTGATTGATGATAATATAATACACAAGTGGCGTCATTATTATAGTAAAGATGTATTAAGTTATTTATAAACCTAGCTTACAATATTGCGCAGAATAGAACACTCTAGCGCTCTCTCGTTTCGGAGGCTAACCCCCGTATTCTTAAACATACACGAGGGCGCCTTAAGGAAGTCCTCGAACTTTCCTTGAAAATGACATTCTTAGTTGGTTGATTAAGCAAACTCTAATGAGGTTATAATAAGAATTCTAAACACAAAAATTGAAAATTACAAAATAAAGTAAGTAGATAACTAGGCCAAAAGTGGCAAAAACCCGTTTTTTATCCACTTTATTTCATTTCAAAGATGCCTCAAGGTACCTCTCGATCAACCTTATATTTGACAGTTCGATACTCACCTCCAATGAGAAATCATCTCAAATCAAAGAAGCTTGTGACGACTAGTAGCGTAGCTTACAATATAATTTGGAAAGTTGAATAGAACACTTCTTATATTCGTAAAAGATGATTATGAGGGTTCTGTTAGAGAAATGCGAGTTATCCTGATAGATGTTGTCTACTTAATCATTTCTTGTTAATGCACCAAAGCTGTATCAGCATTATACTTCATATTAGTTGAGTTCAAACTTTTTTTTTTTTTTAAATATGATCGCTTTTGAATAAATAATTGTCTTTTTTCTTTGCTGGTGAGATATTGATATAAATGCTTTTCTATTTTTAGTGTACTTGCTGAATCCATTTTACGCGGATTACTAGTAGTAGAAATTAAAATAGTTTTGGTGCCATGGCGTTTTAATGGAGCCAAAAAAGAAAAAGAGCAAACAAAAAAAAATCACGATAAGGAAATATTTTTCTTTAATTATTAATTTTTCCTCTTTCAATACAGAAAACATAGTTTTGTACCATCGCATAAACCCATCCAGTAAGGAGTCAAAAAACATTACAGTACACTAAAGACTGCCGCGTTGCGCCAGTCATCTTGTTTTTGTAAACAACTGCTACGCCGTAGAGGGGATGTGCTACGACGCGTCGTAGCAGGGGTGTGCTGGCTATGAGCCGTAGTTGTTCCCTATTTCACAAGTACAATTTTATGTTGTCTTTTTTGTGATACATAAAAAAATCAGAAAAATTGGTACAATAGTTAAGGCGTGATTATCATCGTTTCGTATAGGTTACATTGTCAATAGACCATAAACACCCTGGGCCAGAGTTGTGCGGAACCGCCTTTCGGCCTCTGATGTGGTTCCTTTAACGATTACCAGATGGCTGCCGGGACCAACGCACTATGGGACCAAACGGTGCGTTCCATCTTTAAAATGGTTTGGACGAAATGCGTAATAGTGAGTCCATTTCAATTGTTTTATATTCTTAAATGTTAGAGCTATTTGATATAAAAGTGAAAAAAAATATATAGTTTGTTTTGGGTATATAAAATTACATCCAAACTTTGAACTTCAAAAAATTTTATATTCGTTGTAAAGTTCAACTTCAAATATCTTCTAAGTTCTCGAAGGAAATATATATGTGTTATACATTTTTTAATTTCCCATGAAGTCTAGTTTACAAATCCGTTTTAATTTTATTTAAAATGATTTTTACTAATTTTTATTACATTTTAATAAAAATATCTGTATTTTTGATTTTCAAGTAGAGTCTTCCTTGTTGCCGAAAGCTGCCGATGTCTAGTTATTGACATTTTTAGATACCTTAACTATTCAGTAATACAGGGAAATAAAAAAAACCTGCGTCATTATTGCGCCATTTTGATCTAAAAGCAAAAATGTCGACTGAGGGAAAAAAGTAACTCGTGAGTCATGTTATCTGCGCCCTAATCCTGACGTTTTGGGATACAAAAAAACATACGTGTTATTGTTTGTTTCTAATAAAATACTTTTATATAACAAGTAAGCACAAAATAACATATAATATTGGTAAAAATATTTTCTTGTGTGATTTTATGTTTGCGGCGATAATTTTAACCACTAATAAGAAAAAAATATATAGTTTACTTCTTATCTGTTGTGGTAAGTCTATTAAATGTTGGTTACTTCCTATGTGAACTATTTTAATCAATTTTCCCATCGATTTTGCACTAGTTACTGAAAAGTCCTATAAATACTCAGGTTTTCAGCATGTTCGTCATAGTATTTCGAATACTGTTTCTTTCGGTAAACATATATTTGTTAAAAAAGTTAAAAATTAGTGAATTCGTTTGTGTACGACGCGACATATGTACTCAAATAATAAACGGTAAAAGTACTACAGATATTAAAAAATATTTGTTGGAATATTTCCAGTTGTCAACAACAGATATGAATACGGTTATAGAAAGTATACAAAAAAATTTGATATCGAGTTGTAACCAAAAATGGGCGAAAGCTCAAAGAAAACAAGATCGTTTCGAGAATCATTAGCAAATTGGTTAAATGGCGAGTTTAAAGTACCACTGAACCCCTGTAGACCCTCAACATCTGAAAATTCTGACTCAAATGCACCTGAAGATCGTGGTAGACCAATAAAACTATATGACCAGTGTTCAGAAAGAACAAAAAAACGTAAAAACATGCAATTAGTCCAGGAGTATGGAATGGGACATGTATACAACGCTTATGTACAAGGTTTACGATCTATTGGTGAAAATGATGAAGCTTCGATTGTAAGAATTGTGAGAAATACAGAAAGGGAGGAGAAAACAATCATTCTACGAAACATCTTACGAAGTCCGGATGATGTAACTTCTTATACCAAAGAAGAAGCTTTAAGTATATATATAGAAACCGATTTATCTAAGGCTCAATATATGTACCTGAGGCTGAAACTTGCTGAAAAAAACTTTTCTATATTACCATCATATCAAATTTTGGGTGAAGCAAAAAAGAATTGCTATCCTCTTACGTCAAGCATAACCGTAACGAACATAAGTGCCAAAGTGAACCTTCAAGATCTCTTAGATCATACTGCCTGTCGTATTTTAAAGATAGACTCTGTGAGAAGAAATTCCCACCACCTGATGCTATACAGCAAATGGGGTTGCGATGGATCGTCAGGACAAAGTGAATATAAACAGCTTTTACCAGAAGAAAATGAACAAATATCGGATGCTAATATGTTCATAGTTTCACTTGTACCATTGAGACTAGTGGATGAAGAAAGTAAAGCCATTATATGGCAAAATCCGTCATGCTCTTCAGTTAGATATTGCAGACCCATTTCTCTGGAATTAGCGAAAGAAACTCCCAAAAAAACCGCAACCACTGTAAGTGAACTCGAAGCCTTAATTAGTAAATTAAATCTGACGCTTGCAGCCTAATGATGATGATAATGTCATAGAAGTAAGACATAAACTGTTTATGACTATGATTGACGGTAAAGTTGCTCAAGTATTAACAGAGACACCGTCAAGTGCTTCATGCACTATTTGTGGAGCTACTCCAAAACAGATGAACGATCTAACAAAAGTGTCTGCAAGAGTTGAGAATGAAGATGCGTTCAAATACGGACTCTCCACCTTACATGCATGGATTAGATGCATGGAAATGATTCTGCATGTTTCTTATAATCTAGGATTTGAAAAGTGGTCTGCATCGACTCCAGAAAACAAGAAGCTTAAAGAAGAGAAAAAACAGTATGTCCAAACTAGTTTCCGGAATTTCCTTGGTTTGCACATTGACAAACCTCGTCAAGGTTCTGGAAACAGCAATGATGGGAACACGGCAAGGAGATTCTTCCAAAATTATCAATGTTCTGCAGAAATTACGGGTGTCGATGAAGAGTTAATCAAGAGATTATATATAATTCTGCAAACCATGTCATCAGCATTTTCTATAAACGCATTGAAGTTTGGTGAATATGCGCTAGGAATAGCACAGTTATTCGTAAGTAAATATAACTAGTACTATATGCCATCCTCAGTGCATAAAATTCTGATACATGGTACCAAAATAATCGAGCACTTTGCAGTTTTGCCGTTAGGCCAATTATCTGAAGATGCTCAAGAAGCTCGTAATAAAGACTATAAAAAATATAGGTTACATCATGCTCGGAAGTGTTCCAGGTCTGCAACAATGGAAGACGTTCTGCACACACTGCTGTATACTTCTGATCCCTATATATCTAGCTTAAATAGATCGAGTAATGTAATATGATGTAAAAAATTTCAGACCAATCTCAAAATTGTGTATTATAGCAAAAATTTTTGAACGAATAGTCTATAACCACTTGTATTCAATTCTCAAGAACTCATTTGGCCAATTTCAACACGGCTTTCTCAATGGTAGATCTACTGTATCGAATCTAGTGCTCTTTAATGATTACCTTACCGAGGCTATGGAAAATGGCAAACAAATAGATGTTGTATACACTGACTACTCCAAATGCTTCGACCGAATAGATCATAGAACTCTCTTATTTAAACTTGCTCGCATTGGTATTAGTGGAGATCTCCTTAGATGGTTCACATCTTATGTTGAAAATAGGAGTCAGGCAGTGGTTGTCAATAACTACATTTCTAGCTGGGTTATTATACCTAGTGGTGTACCTCAAGGTTCTCTGCTAGGACCACTGCTCTTCAATATATTTATTAATGATATTGAACATTGCTTTCACTCAAGTCAATTACTCTGCTTCGCAGATGACATGAAGATATTTTCTACTATATCTTCATCGGCTGATTCATATGCACTTCAAGATGATTTGAATAGACTTGAACATTATTGTACTCTAAATGGTCTTGATCTAAATCCATCTAAGTGTTGTATTGTTACATTTACCAGAAAGCTACATTCAATCCCAACAACTTATACATTAATGCAAACATCTCTGCAGCGATCTACATCTATACGAGACTTGGGAATATATCACGATACTAAACTCATTTTTGAATCACATATAGACAAAATAGTTTCTAGGGCTCTTAGATCGCTTGGTTTTGTACTGAGGTGTTCATCTTCTTTTAAAAACATAAAAATACTGAAAATACTATATTGCCCTTTTGTCCGGACTCATCTGGAGTATGCATCGCAGGTATGGAACCCTATGTACAATATTTATGTCGAACGTATCGAAAATATTCAACGAAAATTCATGAAATATTTATGTTACCGCCTTAAACTAAACTACAAATCGGATAACTATCGAGACCTATGTAAAAATCACCATCTAATACCTTTGAAGGATCGCCGTGATGTCGCTGACATAATTTTCCTAATGAAGATTGCTTCTGGTGTAGTTGACTCTCCAGAACTCTTAGCTAAAATCAATTTATTAGCTCCCCCTAGAATTTTTCGATTTAATCCTCTTCTCTACGTACCAAATGTATCAACAAATTATCGGCAGAATTCATATTTATTGCGCGCGAGTAATAATTTCAATATTTTCTCCAGGACATTGGATTTGGATTTATTCACCACAAGCATAGCCAGAGCAAAGCGTTTACTTTATGAACATTTACTCCAGTAGCATAGAATTTTTCTGTTGTGTTTTATTTAAGTCTTAGAGTTAAACTTTCTTATTATTCTTTTTCTATTTTGACCATAGCAATGTTGCGACTAATGTTTTGTTAGATCTCATACTTATTATGTAGTTTTCTCACAATTGTGGCGTGTGTGTGATTACTATTCAACTTTTGTTAAGCTATTTTGGATCTATCTGTGAGGACCTGTAGTGGCTCACTTGCTTTATATATTTTTTACCTTACTACCTTTATACAAAAAAAGCTGTTGGTCTTCCTAATAAATAAATAAATAAATATCAAAAGAATTACTTGACGAAGCTAAAGAGCTTTTAATATTGACAAGGAATGAGTAGAATATGGTTTATTGTTTTTTTTTTTTTTTTTGATAATGATAATGATAATGTTACGAAGTAGTTATTAATTTATAATTATTTTAATGTGAGCAAAAATTAATATTAAATATAAGTTTTGCTGAAACTTTTCATAATTTTATATTTGTAAATTAAAATGTCGAGAAACAAAAAAGTTACAGGTTTTTGAGATGGAACGCACCCTTTGGTCCCATAGTGCAACGGTTTAACGTCTTTATCACTTCACCGGCGTCAAACTGGATAACAATAAAAATTCCACTGCTAAGAACCAAATATGGTTTCTACGCAAGTCAAGGAACAATCAGGTGATTTAAGCCTGAAATTTCCCAAACTGGGAACAACTAAACAAAGCAAAACTTTTATATAAAGAGATATCCGCACGCCTAGTTGACGTCTCTGGTTATCCAAGAGCTGGCGCCTATTTTGTTTAGCGCATCAGCCTGGCCATACAACTAGTGAATGTCGCCAGCCTCTTGGGTACCTTACCATCATGCAGCGACAACGATTTGGGCTCAATATTTTATTTAATTTAAAAAGAAAAGTTTAATAATGTTTAATTAGCATATCCTTTTTTTCCTTTTTTTTAAATTAATAATTAAGCTATTGTCGTCGGTAAGGGCCGGCCTCGGAGAACATACTTCGGCCAAATCGCAGACATATTAAAAAAGGGAGATATCAGGAGTACCCGTAATCGACGAGCGTGTATGAAGAGAGTGATGAGCGTAGAAGAAGCGGGGGAAGTCTGTAAGGATCGTAGCAAATGGAAATCCACGGTCTCTACCTACCCCTACGGGAAAAAGGCGTGATGGTATGTATGTATGTAAGCTATTGTATTATTAATAAAATGTGTTTGAATTGAATAATATAATAAACAAAGTTTGCTTCCCGTGGGAACCGAACCCACGACCCCTGGGCCAACGGTGAAAGCCTTAACTACTAGACCACGGAAGCAGTCACCTTTTCAGTTTATCCAACATAAAAATGCGAGATTCTTAACATACGCTAATATTACCTGTGGGAGATGTGGCGCGACGAATTTAGATGGGGAAATACGTCAGTCTGTGGCATTTGTGTGTCTAGTCGGTAAAAAATAAGGGAAAACGGTACCTGAGTACACAATTTATTACTGTTGCACGTGGTTTTACTCGCTTAATCGTGTTCCTACATTTGGCAGTACTAATTATTCCCATGGAGCGACTGCCTTCTGACCTTCGGGGTAAACAGGAATATGGTCAGAGGTGTTTTAGTGGCTGACACTGTCAGATTTTTCAGAATGCCTGACACAGGATTACGATAAATCTCTCCATGGTGTATGAAACTCTTGGGTTCAGAATATCTTAAATATGGCCCCAGTAAATTATGGGAAGATTTATTTTTATTTTTGTGGCTAAACTTTATTTAGTATAATGCGCGAGGTCTATGTTCGCAGCGAACAACTAGTATTATAAGTATTTTATTAAAGTTGAATTGAAAACTGAACTTTGAAATGTATCGTATTTTTATTGAATTTATTTATTGAAATTTTGTTTGAAATAAAAGACGCAGAGAAATTGGAAGTCCTCTTTAGTTAGTACTAGCTGTTTCCCGCAACTCCTACTGCGTCAAAAAGATGTAAAGTGTGGATGGATTTACGCTTTTCTTTTCTGTTTTTAAAACCATAGTGATGCTGAAGAAAATTCTACACCGTTTTTAGGGTTCCGTAGATCGGAAGGGAAAAAACGGAACCCTTATAGGATCACTTTGTTGTCCATCCGTCCATCTGTCTGTCAAGATTCTTTTTCTCAAGAAGGCGTGGAGGGAATCAAAACCTACAGGGTACTTCTTCGTGAACTCAAATCTTGAAATTTGATACGAAGCAACGTCTTATAGCACAGATAAAGAAAAAAATATTTTTAATATTTTTCAAACTTCTACCCCTATCCTCGTGAACACGTCTAATCCGACTCGCACTTAGCCGGTTATTTTATTTTAGCTCTTATATATATTATGGGATTAGATAAAGTAGTGTACAAAACTGTACATAATTGGGACTTACAATACTCGAGTACAGTGGCGTGCATACCATAAAGACGTTTAGACATTGTCTACCCTGTAAAATTGTACCCTGTGGAGTTGTAACTACAATTTATTTCTTATTATACAAAAAATATTATTTTTTCAACCTATTTCAATAGATAAACATTCGTAAGATTATATATTTAGGTAATAAGTACCTAAAGAAAATAATAAAAAGTAAAGAGCTCTTGAAATTTGTTTCTGCCTACCCTATAGAAAATCTCTAAGCACGTCGCTGCTCGAGTAATATAAATACACTAGTATGGTAAGAACCCTTATTATGCATAAGTTTTATAAACTACTAATTATATCAAAAGAAAAAGTGTACACTTAAAGGATAACTTAATTACACCTTACTTTAAAAATACTTTCTTAACTTAGCCCTTGATATCAAGCCATCGCTTTTGAAAGTTCCAAAGAAAATAACAAACAACCACCAAGGTGTGAGTAGATTGGAAAAGTTCACGGACGAGAGAACTTTCTGAAGCTTTCGTAGCGCAATTAAGAGGTCAGGTACGTGGCTATTCAAAGAATGCTTTACGTTGGATCCTTTATTAAACAGTAGTTAAAGGTAGACGTAAATTGAAAAAGTATGGTGAAAAAGAGTCTATTAGGTTTTAATAAAAGCCTGAAACCGTTTTATAAGTGTATGTATGTCATTATTATCTATTGCCTCCGTGATCTAGGAGTGCTATGTTTGAAACTCACGCGAAATCGGTGAGTCGAATAGTTTTTGCTCGACAACGAATGCGTCAAAAAGTAGCCTATGTTTGACCCCGGGTCTTGAACTATATTCATACCAAAATTCATTAAAAATCCGTTCAGCGGTTTGGTCGTGAAAGCGTAACAGACAGACATACAGAAAGACAGACAGATAGACTTTCGCATTTATAATATTAGTATGGAAGTAATAAATTTGACTGGCGAAATAGCTTATTTATTATTTCTTTGTACGTTTAATTGTACATTACAGCTTTTTGAGCAAGCGTCCCGAGTAATGACGTGACAAACGACCGGACAGCTGAATGATACATCGCCGGCGATTTCGGACGAGCCCCTTCACACTTGGCGAGTAAAATAGGCAAGTGTTTGAATGTTCGCGTTGACATCCACAGAAATAAGATTATGTAGATGTGCCCTGCGTGCCAAAGTTGAACTGCTATTTTAACACTTTCGCTGGCAGTCACGCCTCTCGACGTAGATAACAATTGAGTGCCATTGTTATTTCCTTCACAGTCAGCGAAAGTGTTAAGTTATGGTACTGGAGAGGCTTAACTGGTCACATAACACATAGCACTTCTACCTAATCTTAATTCTGTGATGTCTTCGTTACCAATTTAAGCATGATACTGAAAGAGAGTTCTAATATAAATAGTCATTAATATTGTCAATTTTGACTACAGCTACAAAGTGTCAATAGAGACTCATTAAATAGTAGCTACATCTTCAGCTGCCTTAGTTCACTTTGTATACTAACACCCATGAAACTAGAAGCGAAAGTTGCATTTTTATTGTCATTGCATGCTGGGTTTACCTTTTATAGGTTAAACAATTAATATTATTATATCTCCACTTGAGTTTCACGGGTTGCCCGGTCCTTTGAGAGGCTTGCGCGGGGTTATTGATCTAAAGATTCTAAATAATGAATTGACGATGAAGAAGATTATAATATGATCGATTAATTAATTACTCTCACAATCGAAGTGCACTCGCCCAATCTGAACTCGCCCGCGCTATTTGTTCGTTGTCAGCGCGAGTTTATCGATGAAAAATCATTCGAGTACTGACCACAGGCGATGTGTCGTTAATCAGAATTATTTCATAATGATGTCAACACTTCGAGTTTATTTTCAAATCACGATCTTTCTCTTTCAGTAGCATTCAGAGACAAATCAGTTTAGATTTACATTATCAACTTTAGTATAGATTTAGAATTCTGATGGAGAATTTTTTTAGAGTGCTACTATTTGATTGTTTTATTTTCTGTTATGTGCTAACAAACATGGATCTCAGATATTTCAGATATTTGATTAAAGGATTGAAATTACTTCAACAATTGGGTTGGTTTTATCCCGCGCAGGGCAGCGTCGACTGGCAGGGTTGCCATCATGGAGTAATTACAAAGAGGAGATGCCGTTATAAGCGTTTTGTAAGAAAGCGTTTGTGAGGCTACACGGGGCGGAAGGCAGACATGCGGGGTGCTTGGTTTCGGCCGTGGCTCCAATCATGGAGCACGAGCAATGACAAGCTCCGCCCACTTTTGTGTTGGCGAGGCGCCAATGATCACATCACTGCGCCATTCCAAACGGCATCTCCTCTTTGTAATTACTCCATGGTTGCCATATAATGTACGGAGGCGTATTGATACGACGGACTATGAGTGAAGATTTGAATAGTCTTTATGTTATTTATAAAAACACTAGCTGTTTCCCGCAGTCCCGCCTGCGTCAAAAAGTAGCCTATGTTTGACCCCGGGTCTTCAACTATATTCATACCATATTTCATCAAAATCCGTTCAGCGTGACAGCTTTCACGGCCAAGCCGCTGAACGGACTTTGATAAAATTTGATAGGTTTTCGCACTTATAATATTAAGTATGGATAGTATGGAAGTGGTCTGTTTGTATTTGATGCAGTTTTTTGAAATAAACTATCTATCTATGGATAAGATATTTCCATGGAGCAAATAGAAAGAGGCATATCGACTGGTGCATCGTGATGGTTATTGGCGCAGCGACGTCGGAAGTGGCCGTAGCTTACGTCATTTTTCGTTCAACTGCGAAGAATATTTTGTAAAATATTTTAAACTATTTAGTTTTAAGTGTTTTAATGCTGTACTGTTATCACAATAAACGTAAGTAAATACCATATTTTCGAATTTATTTGATTGGTTTAGTGTAACACAAAATATGTGTATGTTTTTAATGTTCAAAATATCTTTACTATAAAGAAATATAAGTATTTTTATAAGTTGAAATCTTCGATTTGCTAGCGACATCTATTGCTAAGTAGTGGGGATCGTCAATAGGGGCGGCGCCACGGCCAAACCAAGCTCCCCACACGTCTGCCTTCCGCCCCGCGTAGTCTAACACAATTTTTGTAAGGAAGCTATCGATACACCGTAACCTCTTTGTTATTACTCCGAAGATATTTCAATACTACAATGTCGTGCTGATTTGTGGTCAAATAAATGAATAAAAAACGTAGACATACTTGTCCTCTGTCCTATTTTAGAATATCACCTATCATAGAAATGTAAAAAAGTATATGCATGCTGATTTTTATAGAGAAAAATACAAGATGTGGTTGCTATTCGCCGGATTGATGACCGGTTACGCTCTGCCGGTAACCCAACCCTTGACGTGCCGCCGTGTTCGTCACACTCATACTCAAAGTTGTTGCTGTTGTGGGAGCTAAGCTTTGGAATTCACTTCCTGTGGAAGTTAGGCTGTCACAAAGTTTAAACGCTTTTAAAGTAAAACTCTCAAATTCTCCTTTGCTGAACTTAGACATTTAAAAGTATAAGCTAGTTACATTGGTGTATGTATGTTTATTTATATGTATGTATGTATGATTATTCTAATTAAGTATGTAGGTTTATTTAATGTATTTTCTTCATAATAATATTATATTATTGACGCTTCTACCCTTCTGGTAAGCATATCCTCACCTGTCACTCGCTGGTTGACTGTAAGAGATCCCGAAGCGGGATAAGTCCGCCATTGTACTTTTGGAAAAACAATTCCATGCTTGTGTATGTAAAATATTTGTTTATTTTTTTTTTGTACAATGAAGATATTACAAACAAACAAACATTTTCAAAGAAGCCACACTATACATACACACAAGATTAATTGCTAAGAAAAAAGGAAAAAGCTTCTATTGTGTTCGTAATAAGTGTCAAAATACAACTGTAATTCTGCCGCGAGGTGTCTGACTAACGAGCCTGGTGTAAAACATTTCTTAAGGGGGTATTCCGTAAATAAAGATTTTTTTTGTCAATCTAATCTCCATTTTAGCATCAGTACCTAATAAAAATATATAGCTGGCAAATGTAACTTTTAAGAAACAGAATAAATTTATATTAATTTACTTTTTTCTCTATTGCGTCATTCATTAGGAAAGATATCCAAAGTTTCATTTGTAAAAAACTTAATTTGTACATATGATTTTGTGTATTTTCACGCGTAAAATAATATTAAATATTTTTATAAATTGAGTTCGCCACTTTGTATGTGTTTTATTCAATGGCTAGTCCATTGAAATAGAGGATAAACCAATTAGGTATGTTACGGTCTAGCTCAGTAGTTCCCAAACTTATTTTTCTCGTGGACCACTTTCAAAATTTTACTGGTTTCGGTGGACCCCCTGCTGCTACATTTCTACCACATTCTTAAAGTCGCCAAAAAATAAAAATTGTGTCACTTCTGAGTTCTGTCCCTATATTTCGATATGTAAAATAAAAACGAAAAATGGTACATTTTATATCACTTTATTTATTAAAAGAATAGAATTACAAGAAAAAAATATTAAGGTAATATAGGTTCAGGTCATAATTTTAATTAATGGGAAGGATGTATCTGATGGAGTGTCAGCAAACGATCAATGTTTGGCTTTATTTTTGTGAGCAATAACCGCAAATCCCCCCGCTCTGTGATGTTTAATTTGCTCCTTTTTTTTGTTAAGAGGTTTGTAACGGCACTAAAACTCCTTTCGACAAGATATGACGAGGGAAAAGCTATTAAAAATTTCCTTGCGATTTCCCACAGTCCAGGATATTTTTCGGGTATTTCTGCTTGCAGCCAAAATGTTGGGTAGCCTTTTCTAAATTTCACCTTCAGCTCCTCATTAGTGCTTAGCTCGAGCAGCTCCTCTTGTAATACAACATTGGCCACTTCCGTTTCATCAAATGGATTTATTATCCATGGTGGTATATCCATCGTCAGTATATCTTCAAACCTGGTTTTGAAGTCATCATGCAGGGCACTTAAATGTTGACTGTAGGTATGGATATCCTCATCAATACATTCTACCTGCGACAAGTTTGGAAATTGAGAGAATTCGCGCCGACTAATGTTTTGCTTCATAAATTTCAATTTCCCAAGAAAAGCCGAAATTATCCCCTTTGTTTTTATTAAATTCAGGCTGTCCCCTTGTAACTGCAAGTTAATATCATTAAATTTTTTAAACAAATCTGTCAAATACGCAATGTCTGCTTTGAATTTGATCAAGTTTTCTTTTAAATCTGGATCTCTACTTTCTAAGAACTCTAATATGGAATCGAAAACAGAGTAAAATCTCGTTAAGCATGCACCTTTCGACAACCAGCGTACTTCAGTATGTAAGAGCAGTCGTTGGAAGTCTTCATCATTTTCGTCGCACAATTGAGCAAATAAACGTGTATTCAATGCATTGCTTCTGATTTTGTTGACAGCTTTTATTACAAAATGAAGAGATTGGTTCAACCTGTCACTTAAATGTTTTGCCACAAGATGTTGTCGGTGGATTACGCAATGAATAGCTGTAAGTCCTGGTATAATTCTTTTGAGATGACTTATAAACCCACGATATCGCCCGACCATTGCAGGAGCTCCGTCTGTTGCCACTGAAATAATGTTTGTAAATGGGATCGATTTTTCCGTAAAAAAATTACTCAGGACATTAAATATTGATTCGCCTTTAGTGTCAGTCTCCAAAGTTCTGGCAAATAGCAATTCTTCGTGAATTTCTTCCTCAACAATAAATCGGACATATGCCAATAGTAATGCTTCATTACTGGGTAACGTTGACTCGTCCAGTTGTATAGAAAAATGAGTTTTTTGCAGATGATTGCACAAAAAGCTTTCGATATCAGAGCTCATTTCATCAATGCGTCTTTGTACAGTATTGTTACTTAATGGAATTCTTTTTAGTACGTCAAATGGAGATTTGTGCAAAACAGTTTTTAAAACCTCTTCAACAGCGGGTAAAATTAATTGTTCTCCGATAGTGTGCGGTTTTCCAGATTTTGCTATAAGTAATGAGATATTGTAAGATGCCCGCAAGCCATCATCGTTACTTTGAGATGTTGAAGCGAACATACTGTGCATGGTGGGTCTCTTTCCATATTTTTCTTTCAATGTTTGAAAATATTTTAAATCTTTACCTATTTTATCAGTATGACACCTTTTTAGATGATCTTTGATGGTTTCATAGAGTCATTGCTCAAAACTTTGTTGCATAATAGGCACATGGGCAATTGTTTGTCTGCCTCTGATGGAACAAAACCATATTTCAAATAATCGACACTATATTGTCGACATTTTTTCTTTGCTGTAGCCATGTTTCGTGTCAGTTACCTTACCTGTAAAAAAAATGTTTTAGTAACCAAGTTTTTTTCTGAATATAGGTATCACACCGCAGCCTTTGTCAGCACGCGGAAATAGAATTACGGCTTGTAAAGGGACCAACTAATAAACCGCTGAGACAAATACAAACGTTTTCACAAAACGGTATCAATTTTAAAGTACATAATTTACCACTAATTTTTAATAGTATAAATAAAAATTAGTGTACTCAGTATCGAATACTGATCATATTTGTGTAGGAAAAAATAAACGTCGAAATCCCAAAATTGTCCATAAAAACGATAACTAACATTTTATTAAATCAATGAGTTCACGCGCTCCGTGTATTTGCGTATTTTTTGTCTGCGGCTTCATTGTTAAAACGTGACAAACAGGCATCGAAGTTCAAGCCCCGCCCTTTTCCCGTCGCCCGCGCACCGCTCGCTCTTTCCGAAAAGGAATAGTTTTGATAAAATAGTTACTTCAAAATCAATTTAACATGATTATGAAATTACTGTTTTATAAAATTAGTAGTTATTTGCAAGAAAAAATACAAAATTAATTGCTCTGCAATATTGCTTATTCGGCCTTTTTAGAGAGGCAGTGCTTCTCTCGTGAAAAAACAATTGAATAAAACGTGCTGTGTTTGTCTTCAAATCGAAAGAGGACAATTAAAATATCTGTAAGTTACTAAGTTACCTATCTATACAGGCCGTTGTGATCAACCGACTAGTACACGTAAACAAAATACTTAAGTACTATAACAAAAAAAGGTAGGTTACTTACTTTTCTCCGGCACTAGCAAACACAGATATAAATTTTCTCACAACTTTTTTCCAAATTCCGCCTTGTTTTCGAAATTCCGGAAACAAATGAATGCGTTTGGTTGCCTTTGGCATCAAGTATTTATAGTGTTGATCAAGTTCATGTCTGAACAAGCATTAAGCATTGTCGGGCGGATAGCGCTTTGCAAGTCTGTACACGAAATTGTACGTAATATCGAATACACAAGTTTGGACAAGTAACAGTCGCTTGCCTTATTAAAATATTATCTGCTTAGATAGGTACTTAAAACAATGTAGGTAGGCCCTTATAAAAACTATGCTTACATTTTTGCTCTTTACTATCAAAAGCAGATAAATTTTCGTGGACCCCCATTAACATCTTATGGACCCCCATTTTTTGTTCACGCCTACGTAGACCCCCAGCAAGTCTCCCGTGGACCCCTGGGGGTCCACCTGGACCACTTTGGGAATCACTATTTATATCAATGGTTATTAATCGATTATGTATCTGTGGTATCGATTTAATCTAATCTGTAGTATTGATTTTTGAGAATTTATGAAAAATAATCGATTAATGGATTAACAACAATACCAAGCATTTCAGGCACCGATACTATACAGATATTCCGGAACTCTGCGGCGGGATGTACAGCGGGCATAACACAAATCATCGTCATTCAACTCATACAGAAAAAAAATACAGAAATATATTATCGATAGTATCAATATCGATACTATCGATATATTGTCTCTATGGATACCTTAGAATCTAATCAGTAGTTCCCAAACTTATTTTTCTCGTGGACCACTTTCAAAATTTTACTGGTTTCGGTGGACCCCCTGCTGCTACATTTCTACCACATTCTTAAAGTCGCCAAAAAATAAAAATTGTGTCACTTCTGAGTTCTGTCCCTATATTTCGATATGTAAAATAAAAACGAAAAATGGTACATTTTATATCACTTTATTTATTAAAAGAATAGAATTACAAGAAAAAAATATTAAGGTAATATAGGTTCAGGTCATAATTTTAATTAATGGGAAGGATGTATCTGATGGAGTGTCAGCAAACGATCAATGTTTGGCTTTATTTTTGTGAGCAATAACCGCAAATCCCCCCGCTCTGTGATGTTTAATTTGCTCCTTTTTTTTGTTAAGAGGTTTGTAACGGCACTAAAACTCCTTTCGACAAGATATGACGAGGGAAAAGCTATTAAAAATTTCCTTGCGATTTCCCACAGTCCAGGATATTTTTCGGGTATTTCTGCTTGCAGCCAAAATGTTGGGTAGCCTTTTCTAAATTTCACCTTCAGCTCCTCATTAGTGCTTAGCTCGAGCAGCTCCTCTTGTAATACAACATTGGCCACTTCCGTTTCATCAAATGGATTTATTATCCATGGTGGTATATCCATCGTCAGTATATCTTCAAACCTGGTTTTGAAGTCATCATGCAGGGCACTTAAATGTTGACTGTAGGTATGGATATCCTCATCAATACATTCTACCTGCGACAAGTTTGGAAATTGAGAGAATTCGCGCCGACTAATGTTTTGCTTCATAAATTTCAATTTCCCAAGAAAAGCCGAAATTATCCCCTTTGTTTTTATTAAATTCAGGCTGTCCCCTTGTAACTGCAAGTTAATATCATTAAATTTTTTAAACAAATCTGTCAAATACGCAATGTCTGCTTTGAATTTGATCAAGTTTTCTTTTAAATCTGGATCTCTGCTTTCTAAGAACTCTAATATGGAATCGAAAACAGAGTAAAATCTCGTTAAGCATGCACCTTTCGACAACCAGCGTACTTCAGTATGTAAGAGCAGTCGTTGGAAGTCTTCATCATTTTCGTCGCACAATTGAGCAAATAAACGTGTATTCAATGCATTGCTTCTGATTTTGTTGACAGCTTTTATTACAAAATGATGAGATTGGTTCAACCTGTCACTTAAATGTTTTGCCACAAGATGTCGGTGGATTACGCAATGAATAGCTGTAAGTCCTGGTATAATTCTTTTGAGATGACTTATAAACCCACGATATCGCCCGACCATTGCAGGAGCTCCGTCTGTTGCCACTGAAATAATGTTTGTAAATGGGATCGATTTTTCCGTAAAAAAATTACTCAGGACATTAAATATTGATTCGCCTTTAGTGTCAGTCTCCAAAGTTCTGGCAAATAGCAATTCTTCGTGAATTTCTTCCTCAACAATAAATCGGACATATGCCAATAGTAATGCTTCATTACTGGGTAACGTTGACTCGTCCAGTTGTATAGAAAAATGAGTTTTTTGCAGATGATTGCACAAAAAGCTTTCGATATCAGAGCTCATTTCATCAATGCGTCTTTGTACAGTATTGTTACTTAATGGAATTCTTTTTAGTACGTCAAATGGAGATTTGTGCAAAACAGTTTTTAAAACCTCTTCAACAGCGGGTAAAATTAATTGTTCTCCGATAGTGTGCGGTTTTCCAGATTTTGCTATAAGTAATGAGATATTGTAAGATGCCCGCAAGCCATCATCGTTACTTTGAGATGTTGAAGCGAACATACTGTGCATGGTGGGTCTCTTTCCATATTTTTCTTTCAATGTTTGAAAATATTTTAAATCTTTACCTATTTTATCAGTATGACACCTTTTTAGATGATCTTCGAGCTTTGATGGTTTCATAGAGTCATTGCTCAAAACTTTGTTGCATAATAGGCACATGGGCAATTGTTTGTCTGCCTCTGATAGAACAAAACCATATTTCAAATAATCGACACTATATTGTCGACATTTTTTCTTTGCTGTAGCCATGTTTCGTGTCAGTTACCTTACCTGTAAAAAAAATGTTTTAGTAACCAAGTTTTTTTCTGAATATAGGTATCACACCGCAGCCTTTGTCAGCACGCGGAAATAGAATTACGGCTTGTAAAGGGACCAACTAATAAACCGCTGAGACAAATACAAACGTTTTCACAAAACGGTATCAATTTTAAAGTACATAATTTACCACTAATTTTTAATAGTATAAATAAAAATTAGTGTACTCAGTATCGAATACTGATCATATTTGTGTAGGAAAAAATAAACGTCGAAATCCCAAAATTGTCCATAAAAACGATAACTAACATTTTATTAAATCAATGAGTTCACGCGCTCCGTGTATTTGCGTATTTTTTGTCTGCGGCTTCATTGTTAAAACGTGACAAACAGGCATCGAAGTTCAAGCCCCGCCCTTTTCCCGTCGCCCGCGCACCGCTCGCTCTTTCCGAAAAGGAATAGTTTTGATATAATAGTTACTTCAAAATCAATTTAACATGATTATGAAATTACTGTTTTATAAAATTAGTAGTTATTTGCAAGAAAAATTACAAAATTAATTGCTCTGCAATATTGCTTATTCGGCCTTTTTAGAGAGGCAGTGCTTCTCTCGTGAAAAAACAATTGAATAAAACGTGCTGTGTTTGTCTTCAAATCGAAAGAGGACAATTAAAATATCTGTAAGTTACTAAGTTACCTATCTATACAGGCCGTTGTGATCAACCGACTAGTACACGTAAACAAAATACTTAAGTACTATAACAAAAAAAGGTAGGTTACTTACTTTTCTCCGGCACTAGCAAACACAGATATAAATTTTCTCACAACTTTTTTCCAAATTCCGCCTTGTTTTCGAAATTCCGGAAACAAATGAATGCGTTTGGTTGCCTTTGGCATCAAGTATTTATAGTGTTGATCAAGTTCATGTCTGAACAAGCATTAAGCATTGTCGGGCGGATAGCGCTTTGCAAGTCTGTACACGAAATTGTACGTAATATCGAATACACAAGTTTGGACAAGTAACAGTCGCTTGCCTTATTAAAATATTATCTGCTTAGATAGGTACTTAAAACAATGTAGGTAGGCCCTTATAAAAACTATGCTTACATTTTTGCTCTTTACTATCAAAAGCAGATAAATTTTCGTGGACCCCCATTAACATCTTATGGACCCCCATTTTTTGTTCACGCCTACGTAGACCCCCAGCAAGTCTCCCGTGGACCCCTGGGGGTCCACCTGGACCACTTTGGGAATCACTGGTCTAGCTTGTAAGTAATCAAATGGCAAAATGAAATAGTGCTGATTTGATGACGGAGCTTCAGGATGGTTATACAGTAAAAATGCGCAACATTATGTATATGCTTGTCTGATTCGATTTCATAATAAAAATTTACGATAAAGTAAAATAAAAGGAAAACAAATGGGAAAAATATATTTTTTTAAATCATCCCTAAAACAAACATTACCGAATGATTGTTTGTTTGTAATAACTTTATTGCACAGAAAATTATTTCCTATCATTTGGCGATTGTTACACAAATAGTAAAAAAACTATTTCATCGCGTTTATTGCTTAGGGATAACAATAATTTTGAAACTTGCGTTTATTAAATTATGTTATGTTCTAATAAAATCGCGCCTTAAATGAACGCTCACCGCGCACAGAGTAATAAATAAACCCAGAGACAACACCTTGTTAACTGGAAATAATTAACACAAAGCGATGTCCTTTTTTATTGCTGTCTGTTCATAACCGGGCTTTCTGTTACTGTTTTAGAGGTAAATCCGCCGCTAACAATGAGTTATGGCCGAAAATTCATTTTAATTTCAGAGGTATTCATGCTTCAGTTCCTATGCTTTACTATCCTATTTCTGTTGTGGGAGTTTTTTTTTTAAATCATTTATTCAGTAAATATCAAATGTACACATAAAACAGTTACCGAACCGCGGAAACCTCGATGGGTTTATCTGTGTTCGGTGAGTCGCTATTACATTCAGAAAGTACTCAAGTATTTTTTCAAACTCAATTTAAATTTTTTAAAGTTATTATTATACAACTCCTGAAGTTCTGAGGGAAGCTTATTTAGATAGTTTGGTATCATATAATTAGGAATTCTTGTCCCATACTGATTATTAAATTTTGGAAGACTATATTTATTTAAATAACAAAGTGTTCTTAGGTAGCTAGGTCGCATTTTTTCCATTAAACAATTTTTTTGACATGATTCAGTTAAAATAAGATATTGAATTTTATCGATTTTTATTTATTTATTTTTTAGTTGAATCGTGCGAATCTTTTTTTGGTGCTAGTGGCCAAATTGGTGTTAAAAAATGTTTTATCTTGTGTCTGTGTGTGCCTTTCTGAAACGCACGAAAGACATCCTCGAACTGTCTCAATTTCTTCATTGAGTAAGCAAATTTGAGGATACTTCTTATTGAAACAAAAAGGTATTTCAATAATCAAAGATATGTCTATTTTAATTTTTTAATCCAAACAGTGCTTGGTAAGTGGTTACCGTAACCTATGAACGCCTGCAACACCGGAGATGTACAGCACAGCGACCCCCTCTGGCGCCTGGCGACCCTACTCACCAGCAGGAACACAACACTGCATCAAAGTGTATTATACAAGGCATACTTTGCTTACTAGAAAGTCCTAACAATGTATCTTTGAAAACCTTGTAGTGAAAGAAATAAACGCATTATTATTATTACAGTGTTATTTGTCTGTGGTCTTCTGTAGGGTGGAGGTACTTCCCCAGACGGACTACTCCTTACAATATGTCCTACCTCTCTTAAACTTGTTTTGATTTAATCATAAATAATATCCAAGAAACCTCAGCAATAAAAATATTCTGCCCCCTATAAAAAACAAAGTCGTTGAGTGTTGCCACATCAATGGTGTTTTTCCCCATAAATAAGTAAGTTTTACGAGAGGCTCCCTCAATCATCGGGCTCCGCTTATGGTCTGTTTATGGCTCTGGAGGGAACAGGTGGGCCGTGGACGTGGTTTTGGGAATTTATTGACTGCCAGATCTGAATCTTAATTGTCTGTTGTTTCTTATTGTGTTGTTTAGAAATTCATTTCTCAATTTAAGCCGCAAGTCCTCGGTTTACATTTTGGAGCTCGATTTTAGAATTTTTAATGTACGAGTCATGCAAAATTGGTGAGTCGAACGAACGATTCCATTCGATATGTATGAAAAAAAAACACTCGTGGGGTACTATTATTGAAAAGTGTGGCATACGCAAAATCGGCGACTTGATTAGTTTTTGTATGTATGTATGTAAAAATCTTTATTGTACACAAAGAACATAGTATCAGAATACAGGTTACAACAAAAGGCGGACTTATCCCAAATAGGGATCTCTTCTAGTCAACCAAACTAAAATAGGACATAGACATATGGGCACAGAAGAGGGCACAACACGCAAAGAAATCTTAGGTGCAAAGACTTACATCCAACATACAAATTTAATTATACATAAAAACAGCTCAAGCCCGATCGTTCGTAGTATTCCCTAACCCGAGATTTGAAAGAGTGAGAAGACAGCTCTTTTATCTCCAAAGGAAGCTTGTTCCAGAGATTTGCTGCGAGAATCGAGAAGGAGTTGGCGTAACACTGTGAGGAACATACAGGTATGTTCAACTTTAGGTGGTGAGATGCTCGCAGACGGGGATCAAGATCCCGGAAGAAGAAATTTGATCTAAGATAGTTTTTTGTAGAATACGAATGATTTTTTGATTTTATGATTGAATTAAAGTTATCAGATGAAGTGTTCTTCTCACTCGCTTATCTTAGCGTTTCTCCGGTTGCTTCATTATCTAACTATCAGAGCATTCATATTCTCACTATACCCGGATTCTAACTATAGATTTAAAAGTAAGCACAGTTATTTTTTAACTCGTTTATTAACTAGCTATATTTTTTTATAAGTTTACACTGGAAGTCAATTTAAACTTTTCGTACTTTACTTTAGGAATCGAAGGCTAAAAGCAAGCTCGCCGATCCTGTTAATATCACCATAACTTTTAGCAAACATTGTCACAGTTTTCCCCGCAGGTGTCGGATATTACGAGAAGTTACGGAGATAAAAACTAGCGCAGAGATCGAATTAAACTTGTATCCGATGTGTTATGAACGTTTTTGTGGCGCGGGGAGACTGTGGCGAAAACTGGGGAGGTTCGAGGGAGCTAAGTGGTTTTTTTTTGATGTAGGTAACAAGCTTTTGATTTTAGAAAAGTTATTCACGAGTTATTTGGTATGGAAAGGTGAGAAATTTATAACCATAGTCACAGTGTTACTTTTTTTATTAACGTAGAGTTGCTGGTACTTTATGTATTAAAACTAGAATTTAAGGGTTTTTGATACATGACTGTTTAACAAGAGTAGGAGAAAAGATAAGCATTTTGAGGGTAATTGAGAATAGGAGGGGAAATTTTAGGTAATTTGATACGACACGACGACTTTATGAAAAACATCATCGAAGGAAAGATAAAGGGAAGAAAGAGTCCAAGTAGACCAAGACATAGCTACATAAAGCAAATAAAGGAAAAACTAAATGTCGTGGCGTTTCAACCATGGAGCAATTACAAAGATTAGATGCGATTATTGTTAAGCATTTTGTAAGAAAGTATTTGTGAGTACACCTGGCGGAAGGCAGACGTGCGGGGTGCTTGGTTTCGGCCGTGAGTCCAACCATGGAGCACGAGCAATGGCCCACCTTTGTGTCGGCGAGGCGCCAATGATTACATCAATGCGCCATTTCAAACGGCATCTCCTCTTTGTAATTGCTCCATGGTTTCAACTATTAATAATGGAAGAAGCTCCACCGACAATAGCCCAGCTCTTAAATTTATGATGATGTCATGACTGTTTGGAAATTACAAGCATCGACCAATTAAAAGCTTTACTCTTACCTTCCTGTGGCGTTAACCCTTTGTGAGTCTTGGCCTCTTCAGCTAGTTTCTTCTACGCGTCACGCTCCGTTGCCTCCATCTATGCGACTCACAGAAAATGAAGGTTTGCAGCTTTATACTGAACGAAGTTATAGAGTGTCATATATGGCGTGAAAAGCTTGAAGAGAAGTTAATACGGCGGGAGTCCCTGTCCTTTGTTTTGTTTGACTTGGCTGGAATACTGCCGTACTGCCCAGAGGCCATGCTTGACATGCATCATTTTGAACAGGTATGTCCAGCTAGGCCGAATTCCTCAGGCTTCTACGGCTATAAAACTAAATACATGAAGAAGGTATCCACAACATCTTTCTCTATAGTTAAACGTCATATTAGCATAGTTGCGATGACAAAGTCACGCACACGTGACTAAACGACATATGATGATATGTCGTTTTGTCGCGAGTGCGTGCCTGACACAAAGGGGATCTGACTACCGTGATCAAAGAGGAAATTTGGAGCCTTTGACTATGTTCCTGCCTTTTTGATGCAATTTTGCCCCCTGTTGCAAAAATAGGGTCATAAATAAATGGATATAAGTTGTAGAAAATTATCTAAGGCCGCATAGGTTAATTTTAGATTAAGATTTTAAATTATATTCGCCTATTGTGCTATACAATTGTATTTTGTACAATAATGTTTAAACAAATAGTTCACTTTATAGTCTATTTGTGTATATTCTTTGAAACGATGAGCTAGGGACACATAGGAAGTATGTTTCTGAATATAAAAACATATTTCACGTCATATTTAGCCGAAAATTTCTTCTGAAAATGTAGACTCGCCGGAACCCCAGACCCAGATAAACCCAAAGAGGTTTTCGTGATCTGGCTCACTTGTATAGTAGTAGAAATTGACTACATATGTGTTTTGAATAAAGATCTTAAATAAAAAGATTTTGCCACAGAAATCCAAAAGATCTTGGCCTTCGACACGAGAATGCGCCATTTCTTGCGGTCTTGTACCAGTTGTCGCCAGTCGCCCACAACCAAATTTGGGAAATCGTCAAGCCTGTATAAGCATGGAAGAAATAGGTTCCTAGGGATGTGTTGATACCACAAAAATAAGATTAGGTAGAAGTGCCAAGTGTGTTACTCGATATTAAGTTAAGACTAGAGAGGCATAAGGCCCGCACATGAGTTCGTTTTCATCTGAGCGTGTAAAAACACGTAGGGAACAAAAACTAGGAAACCCTAGTTGTGTCCTCAGCTTACGCTTCGGAGCGTAGCGCTGTAAGTCATATTCATTTGGCGGCACTGGTTGTTACAATGGAGCGACTGCTGTCTGACCTCAATAACCCTTTTTACAGTGATACCAGACTAACAGAAACATAACCCAAGGTGTATTAGTGACCAACACTGTCAGACATAATACTTCTACCTAATTTTATTTCTGTGGTAGGTATGTCATAGCTACAAGTAGTAAATTCCTTTATGACGATTTAGTCCCTAACCTTTAGATGATGAGTAAACAATTGCAGTCCAGACAGGTTCGATCCCACGACCTCAGCTCACATTCCAATCACGACTCCATTATTTTATACCTGATCGGGGATTAATCACAGAACATCGAGGGTGCAGAAGTAAAGCCTTGTTTACTAGGCACTTTATGTACTTACTAGATGGTCCTCTTGGTATCGACCAGACGTTGTATGTATACGTTTATAGTTAAAATTCCCAAAGGATCATATGAAGAATTTTTTTTTGGAATTGGTTTACTTCCGAAGATACCCCTAAAACTAATTCCTTTCAACTTAACAAAAACACTTCGTTTTCATAACCAGTTCGCGACTAAAACAAATTATTTTATTAGATGAAATTAAATGATTTTTCTCTAATTTAAAAGTAATTTTAGTGACATAAGTTATCTACTGGAATTATTAATTATATCGATATTGATGAATAAATTTCAGGGTTTGTTTTCCTAAAGTGCGCATTGAGCAAAGCTTTATTTCTATTAATTTGTGTTTTGTGTAGTGATTGAAAGATCATTGAGACTATTAGTTCAAAAATATGACAAATTGCTTTAATTCCACTTACAAGAGGGAAGTAAAAATACAGTCATGTGACTATTTAAAAATAAAAAACAAAAATTACGCAATAAATTAAAATGTTCAATAAATTAATGAGATTGTTAATCGTTGCTTGCACCTGCTAATAGGCTAGTTTCTAGAGTCAAAAGACAAACATTAAAATTAGTCCGTTCTTTAGGGAATCGAAATATATTAGTGACGTATTTTTTCTTTAGTCAATTGAGCGATAAATTATAAAGATTTAACGCATCAAAGTTTAGGAGTAGGGGCTCGTGACGTCACATATTGCGAAAAAGTGTAGCACATTGTGAAGTCACACGGAACTTTAACGCGCCATATCTTTACCATTCTTTGTTTAATTTTCAAAATAAAAAATACGTCTCCAATATTTTTTGATTATTTAACTGTCGGGCTAATTATATTTTTTTAGGAAACTAGCCTATTCAAAGCGTAACACCCTTTCGAATAACAAATGGAGACAAATTTAACAAAGCCTTGATTCTGTACCTTATATTATGTAGTTACAGGCGAGGTTCTATTCTTACAATTGCAAATATTATTAAAATACGTAATGCCATTTTGATGGTGCCATAATTTGTATAATGAGTTCTTAAATGATGTCTTTGTTTGACAACAAAAGGTGCGTTCAATTCATAAAATTGTGAGGTTTGAATGGAGACGAGGCCAAGTTCAAGTTTGTGACTTTGAGCCATTAAGATTTTTTTTTTTTTCACTGGGAAAGAGTATTTGGGCATGAAGATGTTGTGTCGTTTTGCTGGGGCAAAGGCCTTCGCCTTTTTGGAACCCTATATCATCATCATCAACATTTAAGCTGCAGTCCGTCCACTGCTAGAAATAGGCAAAATGACCGGTTGGGAGCGGCCTGCGTCAAGGGATTTGCCTGCGACCTTTTTCACGTCACCTAACTATCTGGTGGGTAGATGTCCAACGCTGCGCTTGGCTCCTTATTTCTGATTCGATCTCGTAGGAAAACGCCGAGCATCCACCCCTTTATGAAGCTAAACAATTTTTTTTTATTGCAATTTCCGTTTATGATTTGAAAGTAGATTTGAATCGAATCCAAAGAAATATATTTTGTGGAGATTGAGACTTGTTTGTTAATATTTAAGAATTTTCCATTTGCTTGCATGAGCAAAGGCTCTTAGGCAAGGCATTAGTAAAGACTAATACTTCAATATATGGAATTTTGCAAATCAAGATTTCTGTACATAATTAAGTATTAAAAAAATCATAGTCGGAGGTGCAGTTGTAAACACACATAAAAAAAAAAATGATAAAAAACGGTTCTCTACGGGAAATTGGCTTCGGATTTCGTAATCAAATAAGGTCATTAACTATTTAAATTTCCAAATATTTTGGCCGTCATCACCTGTGTCGGCGAGTTCAAAACGTGACGGTGTCGCAATCGCAACGTACCTCGTTCCAATGCATTATGCATGTCATGCCGGATGAGTAAGCTTGGTCATTACACGTGACCACAAGTTATTTATATCACAAGGTCAATTGATGAACACCGGAGATGTCACGAGCGCGTTCCTGATCTGTCCGCTATCAGCACAGCGACCCCTCTGAAGCCTGGCGACCCTACTCACCAGCAGGAACACAACACTGCATCACAGTGTTATTTGACTGCGGTCTTCTGTAGGGTGGAGGTACTTCCCCAGACGAACTACTCCTTACAAAATTGTCCTACCTCTCTTAATGACTTAACTGAAAACAACTAAACCAAGTATGCTTGGGCTTAAGTATGTTCGTGTGTGTTACCAGTGATGACATACGGGTCCGAAACGTGGTCTTTGACTATGGGCCTCATAAGAAAGCTCAAGGTCGCCCAGAGAGCTATGGAGAGGGCGATGCTCGGTGTTTCCCTACGAGATCGAATCAGAAATGAAGAGATCCGTAGGAGAACAAAAGTCACCGACATAGCCGAGCGGATTAGTTCTTTGAAGTGGCAGTGGGCGGGGCACATAGCGCGGAGAACCGATGGCCGATGGGGCAGAAAGGTTCTCGAATGGCGACCACGTACCGGTAAGCGCAGCGTTGGACATCCACCGACCAGATGGTCAGATGACCTGAAAAAGGTCGCAGGCAAACACTGGATGCAGACTGCTGCCAACCAATCATTTTGGAAATCATTGGGAGAGGCCTATGTCCAGCAGTGGACTGACTGCGGCTGAAATGATGATGATGATGATGAAGTGTGTTCGATTTCCACGGGACCCTTCGGGTCTGAGGCAAATTCAACCACTGGACCACGGCCGCTGACATAATTTTTATAAATTCATTACTGATAATTAAAAAAAAAAAAACGCTCTGCTTACATGAATACCAATAGACTACTAAATTATGTTGGAAGCATTAGATAATTTATACTGTCTACTGGTGCCCTTTTTTACAATGGTTATAATAACCTCCCTGCCATGGTTGTCCCTAGTGACTATAACATGAGAGCTTTCAAAAAGGTGAAAATATTCCTTCAGAGGCGGCAACGCGCTCGAGACATCTCCGGTGTTGCAGGCGTTCATAGGCTACGGTTACCACTTACCATCAGCTGGGCCGTACGCATGATTGCCTACAAACATGTGAATTCGTTCATTTAACTAGTTAATTAAGGAAAGTTTTTTTTCTTATTTGTAAATTGACGTTTTGAAGAAAATGCTGCAGTGGAGTTTTCGGCGCCGCTTTTTCTCCACTTGCGCTTTGGAAGTGGCGGTAAACTTAATATAAGTAAATTGACGTCAATAAGTGATATTTGCATCCTGTATTGAAAATAAACGATTTAATTTAATTTCCTACTTATTTGTATAAAAAAAAAAATATACAAAACAGGTGTATCGAACGATTTCATTCAACTCGCCGATTTTGTCATACTTTTCAAAAATAGATCTCCTGGTTCGTTAAGCTATTTATTTGAAAAATTATTTTGCTGGTCTATTTTTTATATTTGAATTATATCAATTTTATATTATGTACTAGCTGTTTCCCGCAGCTCAGCCTGCTCCAAAAAGTAGCCTATGTTTGACATCAGATCTTCAATTTGTAAAAATTGATTTTACTATAGGCACTTAAAAATTTTACTGACTTTAAAACAACTTAAACGTAACAGAACATTAAATACTCGTATATAAAATGTTCCAACGAACCCCATCAAGGCAACGTACACAGTCTTCAACTATTTTCTACCAAATTCTTCAAAATCCGTTCAGCGATTTGGCCGTGGAAGCGTAACAGACAAACAGATGGACAAACAGACATTTAAATACACATACTTATAATATTAAGTATGGATATTAGTACATTGCACAATTAATATAAAACAATATAAATCAAAAGTTAGGTTTACGCATCAACCATGTCGTATCCGAATATTTTAATTTTTTTTTATTACTAAGAGACGATAGTGTCAAGGTGAGCGCGATGGCACGATGTCAAGTGCGAAAGTGCGCATTCCTGTCTGCTGTGGGCTTGGGCTGAGGCTTCACTGCGAGCGGAAAGCGTTTTCATCAATAAGTGGTCTGCAGAAAAACAAAGGTAAAATAGCCCTTTATATTACCAATAACATAACAATAAAATATACACGACTAGCTTATCTTAATTAATTACCTTAATGTATAATTATACATTTTACTAGATTTTTCAATGTTCATATAAATAATACAGCCATTTCGCAATTTCTTCTTAACATGATAATAATCAATTTTTATTAATTTGCCTTCAAGAAAAAGGTTCAAGCTCATCTAATGAATTCTCTCTAATTAATAAACCAGAATCACAATTTCTCTGCATTAAAATCTTTAAATATATATGTATGTATATTATATATGTAGTCCCTATTTGTGTAAATCTATGTATGTTTATTTAGCTGTAGAGTTCTTTTTTTTCTGTAATATCACACGAAGCTTTTTTGCGCCGCTTTGTATTTTCTCTGTTCTTCCTAACGGTTGACTGGGAAAGGATGCTTTTAGCATTAAGTCCGCCAATTGTATTTTTACTTGTGGGAGTTTTAATTAATAAATAAATGACACTCAAAAAATATACAATTCATAATTTATTGTGGCATATTTTTTTTCTTTTTACTGAATTTGCTAAAATATTAATTAATGTTAATGTGTTCAATTAACAATTACGTAAATCATTCAAATGAATTATTGGAAACTATAAATTTTTATTTATATAATACATATTTATTTGAGTAAGTATATATTAGTAATTATTAATTTTTGTAAGATTAACTCGCATTTATTTTCTGGTTTTATATTGTTTTGCATGATTTTGTTTGGATGATGTGTGACACCACTGACTTCACTTTTGTATGCCTGGTAGGCTAAACCTGTATGTGCATAATATTTTCAATGAACCATCTTGAATTCAACATGTTTACAAAAGAATAAATGATTATGATTACGATTATTATGATTCAATTATTTATCATTTAAATATCTTGAAACAAATCTAATGGAAGTCGCCACTAAGGCGTAGTGCCTCCCCATCATAATTTAATAATCAAATTTGCGACAATGTAATTACTTTTTTTTAGTGTACTTAATCATTTTATTTACATCATGTCTTAATGTTTCCAATTTAAGGGGGGTGTTGGTCTACTTCCCCACGGGGACCAGCCGGCTTGAGGAAGGTGAGAGATGATGAGGGTCACTAATTTTCAAGTTTTTGAGTAAGTATGTTGTTATTATCCATACATTACATTATACACGTATGTTTTCCTTTATTTTTCTTTCATAAGCATGGTTTGTTTTTGTGGTACATGATGTAGATTTATATTTGATATATATTTTTTATTTTATGATTTTGGTTTATAGGCGGACTAGAAGTTGCTGGGTTTTCAGTTAAGATTAAAATTTTGTCATACCGAAGAGCTACTTTTTTCCTGATTCTCTCGGGCTTTTTAAGGTCTTCTCCGAGCTCTTTTCTCTTCCGTAGAACTGTCGTCGGGAAATCCTCTTTAAAAAGATAGAAGAATTTTAGAGAGATTTTTCTTTTTTAAAAGTTTAATTTTTCTGCCCATATTAGTCATAGTTATTACTGCAGGTCTCACTTTTCTATTTTTCTTTCCTATTCTTCTCACCGATTAAATTTCTTCTTTCCGGCAGTTTATCCCCATAGAACTGTTAATAATGTCTAGACTGATATTTTATAGATCTTCATAACTGCGTTCGGTCTCTTCTACTCCAAAAAATACAATGTTCTTCTTCCTAATCTCTTTTTGATAAAATTCTAGGTTCGTTGTTGTTGTTCAATGTTTTTTTCTAATATATTTGTTTTGGCTTCCATGATAATGGATATATTTTTATTTATGTTTTATTTTATTCGTTCTTTCTTATCTTTCATTTCTTGTTTTTGAAAAATCAAAACTCAACTTGATAATTCTTTTTGCATTTGAAAATTGATTCAATATTATCATATTTTTTTTAATTTTTTTATTTTTCCAACTGTTTTGATTCCATCTAGTTAGAAATGAATGAAACCAATAAAAATATGATTCGAAATTGTACCGCTAAATTATAGTTCCTAATTCTCGTTGTTTGAAGATAGATGGCATTAGAGTGTAAGATGTATCTATATCTATTCAGTAAGTTAATATATAGTATGAAAATATATACACACTTTACATAAATACTGTTTTTTACTATTTTTATTTTCGCAATTAAGATGGAGCCTAAGTGACAACGTGCACAGTAGCCCTTTCTGAAAAAAAAATCCAGACCTTATCAGGAATTAATACATTCTTTTATCCACATATGTGAGTAGAGACTTTGCCTTTCAAAATGTACAATATAATATATCTTTTATGCATTGTAATGTCAATTTTATGAATCTTGTGTTATCTGAAATAAATAAACTTTAATTTAGAATTTTTATTTTTATTGCCCATACAACAATATCGTTAACAATAAAATTATAGGTACTTAACAACTATGGAGGAAAGGCGGATTTATTGATAAGCAGTCTCTAAAATGTAATAGTAATATTAACAAATAAAATATAACATGTCTGATTCTAAGTACTTAAAAGAATATCGCTTAAATTAAACCTCTCGCAGTAAAACCGCAGCTCTACCTGCATATTGCCGCGAAATTTCGACGATCCGTCGTGAGCCAACCCGCTTATCTGGAGATTTATCGAATTCCGTCGCCTATTTAGGCATTCATTTAGTTTCTAAGTGTGCCGTTAACCATACTGAATCATTGTTTCGATAATGATACATCTTCTTTTTGGGAAAGGCTATGTCTTTCCCATAAAATATTAAAGTTTTCATATTTCGTGTTATTTAAGTGCAATGATTAGATGACTTATAATTTCAATTTTTTCTGCCAGCAAGTTACAAAGGGTTTTGTGATATAACTAAATAGGCTAGTTTCTTAAAAAAAATATAATTAGTCCGTCAGTTAGATAATCAAAAAATATTGGAGACGTATTTTTTCTTTTGAAAATTAACCAAAGAATAGTAGAGATATGGCGCGTTAAAGTTCCGTGTGAAGTCACAGTGCGCACTTTTTTGCAATATGTGACGTCACGAGCTCCCACTCCTAAACTTTGATACGTTATATCTTTATTATTTATCGCTCAATTGACAAAAGAAAAAATACGTCACTAATATATTTTGATTCCCTAAAATACGGACTAATTTTAATGTTAGTCTTTTGACCCTGGAAACTAGCCTATTGGAAGATAGAAATTTGACTTCTAGAAAGTTCTATGAACAGTAAACTTCGCGAGCAAGTTGCTATGAAAATTTCGTACAATATCTTCGTCTTTATTCATACTACGAAGTATGAACTTCCCACTTTTTACACCGTTTTTATTTTTTTCACAGAAAATCTGTAGGGAATCTAACAAAGTTTCTTTGAAATGTGATAGTAATAAGTAGTAACACTATATCAAATTTTCCCTTTTTGAGGAGCTCGTTAGTCGAGCGCGACCCGCGTATCCGTAGCGAATGCGCGTGTCAAGCGACGACGTGACGCGACCATTATTGGATTAGTCGCCATTTAGAGGCATTTTCTATCTTGAGCTCCTTCGTGCTTCTGAAGGCACGTTAAGCTGTTGGTTCCGGTCGTTGTTGATAGATAGCAGTCGTTAGGTTGTGCCAGATGCCTTGGGGCAGCCTGAAAAATTCTGACTACTAAAACACTTCGGGTCATGTTCCTGTTGGTCTGGTTTCCCTGTAAAAATGGTTACGGAGGTCAGACGGCAGTAGCTTTATTGTAATAACCAGTGCCGCCAAATCTAGGACCATGACATACAGCGTACCCTAGGCTCCGAAGTGTAAGCTGACGACGCAACTAGAAATACACGCTAGGATGATGATGACTACAACAAACTGTCCCCCTAATTGCTCCCATGTTTCCTCCAAAATTATATTTGTCATCATCATTCCAGCCGCAGTCAATAATTTGCTGGAATTAGGCTTCCTCTAAGAATTTCCGGTACGATCGGTTTGCAGCGGCCTGAATCTAGCGTTTGCCTGCGACCTTCTTCAGATCATCTGACTATTGATGTGCATTTGACTAATAATGTTAAATCATTAGACAAGATAATCAAATTACTAGGTAATTCTGAATCCTACTGGCTATCATTAGGCTATCATTAATATAATCATTAATCTGATGTCATTAAACTCACTTATCTCGAGTCATCACCTGTGTTGGCATTTGTTAGGCACTTGACATTTAAATAAGTCGATATTATCGAAACATTGTTTCACCACGAGGGTTTAATCTTCTGAATAACAAAACATTTCTTTCAGCTTTTTTTTCTACATTTATTCATTCATAATTTAAGAGCTACGAGTTGGTCGATGGAGAAAGCAAACGTCGTCGTGTCGTATCAAAAAATGAAAGAACTGTTAAGTGATGGGGAGGAATGAAAAAAAACTGAGGCCGGGTCATATCTCGCGCAAAGAATAGCAATTGCTATTCAGCGCGGGAATGCTGCTGGAGTTCTTGGAACCATGACACAGGGACACCAATTTTTAGATTTTTAAGTTTTTAGTTTTAATTTAATTTTAGTTTGTAATTTTAGTTTATGTTAAATTGAATGAATGCCAAACGAAATAAATAAGATTTCTAATTGAAAAAAAAAACTACTGTAACAAGAGCTTCTTTTTAACGATTTTCTAAAAAAAATAATCTAAATTGGTGTCATTCAAATGAGTGTAAAAGGCATAAACGTAAATAAATAGTTTTATATTCAAGGATATTTCAAATATGTTTAAGTGTTTTTTTATATAAATAGTTTAATTAGATGTTAAAAGTTTTCTCTATGGCGCGCCTTCCCAAAAAATTTTCTATTTACTAAATAGGAATTATTTATTTTTCCCTTCAACTTGCATAAAATTTTTGCCCTCTTGAATTTCTTCCCGCTGCCCATTTCTACGCACGTCTGGGCTAAATTACCAAAATTAATCCTTACCGCCAGGGCTGAAAAGCAAGGCTAATGGGCGAAATAGTAGTCAACCTTCCTGTCACCAGCACTCCGCTGGCGACGTGAAGAAATGACTTTGAAAAAATGTCGTACCCCAGGTTCCAAACGTCCCCACACATATTATACAAATTAGACAATATTAAAAGTTTATAAACAGAAACTTGACTATTTATGAACAATTCCAGGATTTTTTTCGATATAACCATAGACCAGTAGGAAGTTACTCAACGTAAAGATATTGAAAATTACTAATTTATTACTGGAAGTTAGTTACAATCAAATTATCTTTACACATTCATTATCAAAATTTTCATCTCTTTCATTTGATACGTTCCATAAAATAGCGTACAAATGTTATTTTTAAAGTAACATCCATACTTACAAATCAATTGATACCTCATTAATTAAAAGCGGTCTCGTAATTTAAATATAAGCACTACAGTGGAACATACATACATACATACTATAATGCTAAACTATAACCCTCTTTTTAGGCTTTGCCGAAGTCAGGTAATAAAATACATTCTAAATTGCATTTATTAACAAAGTTACACTGACCTTTATAACCATTGAATGGAATTGTAACATAATTATGACGATGTTTGAGCAAACTCGTACGAGTGATGGCGGTTTAATGACTGCGAATGTAATTGATTTATTTGGGTTAAATATTGATTGCATCAATTAGTTGGTCAACTATTTTAAATCGATTTCATAGTTGGATCCTAACCTAAGTACGACTAGTTTTAATCGCTTTTGTAATACATGAACAGGGTTAGTTTAAAACTATTCACAAAATTTTTACGGTGTGTTAATTACATAAAACTTAACCGCTTCTTCGGCGACTATTGGATTGGTCGCCATTTAGTGGCATTTTCTATCTTGAGCTCCTTCGTGCTTCGGAACGCACGTTAAGCAGTTGGCCCCGGTTGTTATCGATAGATAGCAGTCGTGTGGTTGTGTCAGATGCCTTGGGGCAGCCTGAAAAATTCTGACAGTGTTGGCCATTAATTAACACACTCCTGTTGGTCTGGTTTTCCTGTAAAAAGCTGTACGGAGGTCAGACGGCAGTCGCTTCATTGTAATAACCAGTCCAGCCAAATCTAGGAGCATGACTTCCAGCTTACCCTAGGCTTCGAAGCATAAGCTGACGACGCAACTAGGAATACACGCTAGGATGATGAGATCAATTAATTTTTATTCTTAGATTCGAGATAACTTACTACGATTGAGTCTTCGATTATTCGATAGCCTCCGATAATACGGATGCTTGAAAAATCATATCTTTGAAATCTGGGACACTCTCAAAACCGGCGAGTCGAAAGAGTCTCAATCGATTTTTTTTTATTTTATTTTTTTTGGTACAACTAAGTAGGTAAACAGGCGTACGGCCCACCTGATTGTAAGTGGTTACGGGTATACCATCAGGAGTCCTATTTATGACGAATAAAATTCGACATCGAACGAAAATTATTCGAGACACCGTAGCACCCCAGTTAATGTAGAATCAAGCCCGATGCAAAAGCTAGTCAAACATCAAACTAATTAGCAAAAGTGGTAATATCGACTCAATCGCATTCGGAATCCAATGCAATCAATATAATAATCATTATTACTCGATGATGGCACATCAACACGAATCGATTTGCTCTCGGCATTCAGCGGTTGATATTACCCCGACTACCCGATTGGTGGTCGTTAAACATATCATGGTCTGATTAGACTGGTTTCCCTGTATGAGGGTTACTGAGGTCAGATGGTAGTCGCTCTATCAGTACCGCCAAATTCAGGATCGCGATAAAATCGTACCCTGGGCACAGATTATTAATTGTACTAAGGATTCAAAAATTTTGACATCAATAATTCTATTATTTTGCATGCCATGTATGGTGAAATATGTAGATCCAAATTAAACTGTAACATGTAACATCCCTGTAACCATATTTTATGCAAATAAAATTATTCTATTCTATACTAACGTACAGAGTGGACACTCACACCTTCCCATCAGAAACAGAACCTCACCGCGGACTTTTGGAGGGAAGCTGAAAAGAGCAGTTTCGGCGGTGTATTTTATTTTCCAAAATTTGTATTTTTTTTTAGTATTTGTGCATAATAATGGTGGATTATTATTCGCAAAGTGTTCGAGTATAAGCGTAAGTGTTGGGTTGTGATACAGTGTTTGATTTATGTGATTTTTATGCTTGTTGCCAAAAGTTCCTGGTAATCGCTAAGTGCAGTTTTTCTACCACTTCACTTGGCTGATTCTTCTGACAAACCTTGACTAGATACTGCTAGGTACCGACTAGACTTCTAGTCTTGTCTAGGACTTGACGAAACCACACTGGAGGACTGAAGAAGATAGAAAAATAAATATAATAAGGGCATACGAGACGTCTGTCACGTACATTATAAACATGTAGCATAAGTTTAAGACCTTTGTTGTACTTACGTGATAGCTTTCTCAATAAAGATATATTCTATTCTAGAGCAAAACAGGGTGTCGCATTTGCCGCGTGGCCGCTGCGACGACTAGGACGGTAAATAACCAATCGTATGATTATAAAACACACACATTGATACGCGATCTAATCGTACTAGTGGTAATAGGTATCAAGCTCGCCGCTGTTGTATGGAATGTTCTGGGTGCGTAAGCTGAAGCCGAAACTAGGAAACATGCTCAGACAAAGAAGTCATTCATATAGATTAATATTAATTTATTTTTGAAAATCGGTTCCATCCGCGTGTAACTAACTATACCAATAATATAATTTTATCCATACTAATATTATAAATGCAAAAGTCTGTCTGTCTGTCTGTCTGTCTGTCTGTTACGCTTTCACGGCCGAACCGCTGAACGGATTTTGACGATATTTGGTATGAATATAGTTGAAGACCCGGGGTCAAACATAGGCTACTTATTGACGCAGGCGGAGCTGCGGGAAACAGCTAGTATTTAATAAACTATAACAATGCATTTTCAATTGTTTATAACGCACCATGTATGTAGTCAGCAGTGAATGCAGTTAACAGGACAAATAATCCAAAAATTAAAAAAAAAAAAATTATTCATTTATTTCAGGCAATAAAATTCAACTCAAATCCAAAAATCCAAAAAAATGCTCAATCCAGGCAGCAAAAATTGACTGTCAAAAGTTATAAAAACGACGAGTCTTCCCAGTGAATTTATAATCGTAGTACTGACTGGTAATGTTAATGGTCATAAACATGTTAAATGTGATTTAAACGCACAGTCACCTGTCTTACGAAAGAGCATTCAAAATAAATAGCTCACACTGGTCGAGTGGAATGAGCAAGTGGCAAGTGGTATCGTTTGTGTGAGTTAGTGGCCATCAGTAGTGTGTTATTTGTTTAATGTGATTTAAACGCACAGTCATTTGTCTTACAAAAGAGTATTTAAAGCAAATAGTTCACGTTGATCAAGTGGAATGAGCAAGTGGTCTCGTACATGTGCGTTGGTGGCCAATATTAGTGTGTTTGTTTGTTCAGCTGCTAGAAATCATCCGAATCAAATAAACAGCCACCGGTACTAAAATTACGTCACATACAAATTTACTGATCAACTAACCGTATTTTGTATGAAAGTACAATAAATACTTACTTACTGCATTGGCTCAGCGATCCGAAACGGATCTTGGCCTCCGACACAAAACTTCTCCACTCCTCCCTATTCTGCGAGGTTATTTGCCAGTCAAATAAAGCATCTTTGTTATCGTTGCGTTAGTATCCCGTAACACAGTCTTGAACTCACTTGGTGAACTTGGTGGAGTGCCCCTTGTGCCCTGCTACCTGTAGTAGAATCGAGCTGATGGGGGCCACGGTAGTTCCGATCCAGGTGGCAGCGTACTGAGCATCCAAGGTGTAAAGTCTCATCGACACGAATAAGAAAAAATCTCGAATTTACTTTGGAGCTAACTCAATCTGTGTAAATTATATTTATTTATTGCTCACATCAAGAAACAAATAATTGTACAATAACACTTAACACAAAAAATAATTATAAAATATATGGATAATATACCATTTTATTTTCGGTTTTCAGAACTTTTTTTAGAATTTTTTTCGAGTGTCACGTATTAAACACCCCATAAAAAATTAGACGGTTTTTAAAAATGTATCTGTATCTGTATTTTACTCGACCAATCTAAACTTCGCCTAAAACCAAGCAGATGCAATAAATTGCTTTGAAGGTCGCTTCCTCAATCTGGAGTTCAAGGCCGAGTCATTCTCACAAGTCAAAAAATTATAAATTCGATTAAGTACTGGTCTCGATAAGTCACTAATTATACAGATATCAATTATGTGTGAATTGATACGTGAGTAACCAACCAATTAGTGTTGAGCTTTGAGTACGAAACAGATTAAAAAACAAGTTAGTGCCTCTGCCATGAGATATTTCAATCGTAATAGTCAGTGATCACAGAAATAAGGTTAGATAGAGTGCCATATGTGGAATCCAGTCATACATCTCTTATTGCACTGGCGTGGTTCCCATAACGACCACCAAGTAGCAGCCGAGACCATCGGCATAACGTGCTTTCCGAAGCACGGAATCATCATTCATAACAGACAATCAGGCGATGGAATTCTGCAACGTCCTAACCAAACTGGGAACAACTAAACAAAGTATGCTTCCGTGGGAATCGACCAACAGCCTCTCTACGGAGGCAGTTACCAAAACAATATTCCAGGCTTTAAAATTCCAATTAAATTGCAAATTTTTCTATGATAATTAAACATATCCAATCACACAAAATTCCACATCGAACATCGCAAAATATTCATTCATTTGCGACATGGGTGTGTCATTGGGGCCACCCGGACCTCGCTGGTCAAAGTCATTTAGTCATAATTTTGTAGTGGTATCCTTGTAATTTGCCTATAGATTTAGGTTTCATCAGCGGGCTCAGTGTTATTTCCAGTGGCGTAACCGCTTGAGTTTCTGCTATATCATCACGCATCCATATAAATGCTGATTAAGATTAATTCTGTTCTGGCTATCCAGTCGCGAATTTATCTATAGTAGACAAACAATGTCGTGTCCATGAACGCTACTGGATTTCTAGTATTGGATCAGTACGTATTGTACAGCGCTTAAAGATGGTGAAAGGGAAGCTGTAAATCCACTCAAGGGTGGTTTACTTGGGTTATTCTTGCCTATTTTTGTTACCCAATAGAGGTCGATTTAGACTGATCCAGAGCTGACATTCCAGTAGCGAATTTGTCTATGTAGACGCGTTTATGGACACGAAATTGTCTGAGTGTGTGAGTAAATTTAGTGTCCACGAAAGCTACCGGATTGTATGATATATTGATTGATGTGTAAATTGAACTTAGCGGTGCACGCATTATTTTGTTTCGGTTTGAAGGGCGGGAGGAGTGAAATTACTGAATACTGTGGCGTATTATCCCAGAGAAGCTAGATAGCCGAGCGCGACGCGCGTATTTCTAGCGAATGTGCGTGTCGAGCAACGGCGAAACGCAACCCGTATTGGATTGGTCGTCATTTTAGTGGCATTTTCTCTCTCGAGCACCTCCGTACTTCAGAAGGCACCATAAGCCGTTGTTCCCGGTTGTTATCGATAGATGGCAGGTGTTCGTTGGCAGTATTTATAATAGCTATTGAAATTAAAAAACATCCTTATTTCAATAGAGAGGATGGATGGCAGGTACCGCCAGCTTGGGACCCAGTCATTAACTTAATAAAATCGCAAACTCGGAAGCAGACTGCAAGACCCTTAGATACTGTGAGCCAATACTGCGTGAATCGGAATAGTTCCCAATAAAATTTCAGGACATCAAAGACAAATGTTAATTTAGTCTGCCTGCGACCATGAACGCTGTAAAGTGTTTGAAACGTCAGGCGTAAATAAATAAGTAATAAACGCGATAAAACCGTATTAAAATAGTTTAATTTAATAAATAATAATACTTAAAGCACCAGTTATGTTATGACGGGCTAAAATAGTCTACAGTGACCGCGCGGCCTTTTTGGGCCGTATGATGACTGGAAACGTATTAGTTTAAAAATATCTGTATAATCCCACTAATTAAAACGTTGTTTGAATTATAAACCAGATAAACATCAATACCATATTCGTTGTCAAGATGTCATTAGGCAATTCGCCTTGATATAATGATGATTCCGTCTCAATGATCCTACTGTCAGATTAATTCAAATTTACCATATAAAGATGATTACTTTAGATTTAATCTAGACATGTTTTTAATTTTTGATTAGACAAATAAGCTTGACTCCTCTTCGTACAGACGTGTTGCATCTTTAACTTGCGCTTTGGAGCCAAGGGTACACTTTTAATCATGGTCCTATAAAATAAAGCTACTACCGTCGAACCCTCGTAAACCATTTTACAGGGAAACCAAACCAGTATAAATTAAATAATGTACTTTTGTTGAACCACTTACTTGAATATGAAATGTATACATATAGTTAACTCCAATACCTAACCATAGATGGCGACAAAAGAGTTATGTTACTCGATATGGTTTGTATTTTGTTATCAATAACCTTGTATGGATTTTGTTAGGTTTCATCATTAGGGGTCATCAATAAAACCTCCCACGAATTTGTGCCGAGTCGTACAACTTTACACACGGTTCCCAACTTAGAGGTTTTCCCCCCAGATTTAGGGGGTAAATAAGTGAGATGGGATTTTTTAGGGGTTTGAAATTATTAGGGGTATTTTCAGGGATTTTTTTGACTCTTTAATATTTTTAAATTGATAATATTAATATTTATGCAAAGCATCATGATGGTCCGATTTACATTACATCGAAATGGTGGATCTTGTACAACATTGTCAACATTTAATCCATACAATAAAATGTTAAATTTATTAAATGTCGACATGTATGATTTCAAAAAATCTGAATCTTCAGATGAAGATGAAATATTTTATGTATTAAATAACTTATAATAAAAAGACTTTTGAAACATATTACAGCATATTAATTCTAAATCATTATGAATTTATATTTATATATTTTTTAGGGGGACAACTAAAAAATTTAGGCGATTTTAGGGATTTTTGACACCAACTTCAGGGATAAATATTTTCGAGAGTTGGTAACACTGACTTTACATAGCAATCGGGATTATTGGCTTATTAGGATACACCTATATTATCAGACAATCAGATAATTCAAGTTTGCAATGGCAAGCAAGCAAGTTTCCAGTTTTTGTAAGACTGGAAACAACTAAACAAAGTATACTTCCCGTGGGAATCGAATCCACGTAATCTGAGTCTTCAGACAAAGTCTTACCTAGTTTATCTTGAGACAGATCTAATGATGTCACATACAATGTAGAATTCGATGAGACTAGTTTTTCCTTAACCGAGTAAAACCTTATTAGGCGCAGTAATAGGTATGTAGGCGTAAGTAACTTTATACCTTGTTAGGAGTAGGCTTCTTTTGGAGAACAATGATAGCTTTTTATGAGAAATATATAGTTATATGTGCCAATGGTTTATTGAAATGAATGACATAATTATATAGATTAGACTAAGTTATTTGAGTTTTATTGAAAACGCTGACACAGAGAGCATTTTTTTTTTACAACTAAGTAGGCATACAGGCGTACGGCCCACCTGATGGTAAGTGGTTACCGTAGCCTATGAACGCCTGCAACACCGGAGATGTTACGAGCGCGTTGCCTACCTTTCCGCTGTCAGCACAGCGACCCCTCTGCAGCCTGGCGACCCTACTCACTAGCAGAAACACAACACTGCATCACAGTGTTATTTGGCTGCGGTCTTCTGAAGGGTGGAGGTACTTTCCCAGACTTTACTTCTTACAAAATATCCTACCTCTCTTAAAAATGTCCTACCTCTCTTCAGCATCGAAAGCGTTCGTTCAATTAAACATTCGTTTCTTAATGCGCTGACATAACGAAGACTATTGATAAACGTTAATAGATTTCTAGATCATTGTAGAAAAATATCATGTATTTGATTGATCCAGGCGTCATTTTGTGGAAGTCAAAGTTAGCACTTTCCAAATTATTTTACGTGCTTCCGTTAACAGTTAGTTCATGCAAACTATTGCCTAACTAACTGTGTTATTCTCAACATGCCCACCACCATTAGTTTGCACACATAATCCATACGACACGAATTTCATCTCTTAGAAATATTATCAAGCTGTTAGAAATATTTCGACGTACAAACATTTCCATGCTTCAAGCGCACAAACATGATATACTAATTCAAAAAGGACGTGAAAACATTCCTTCAGGGTCGGCAACGCGCTCGTGATATCTCCGGTGTTGCAAGCGTTCATAGGCTACGGTAACCACTTACTATCAGGTGGGCCATACGCGGGCCTATTTGCCTAGTTACTTGTATAAAAAAATATTAGATATTTAATTAATTTTAGTTTTAGATTTGTAAATAGTTTTCAATTACTTACTCTAGTATTATATATTATTAAAATTTAATTTGTGAAATTGCCTATTTGCATTGACTTCACTACAGAGATCGATTTGCAATTTTTTTATCCGACTGCGACAGATGGAGGATTTTGTTTTCCGAGAGTATGTATGTAGGTATGTATAATTGTTTGGCACGCTCTACAGCCTGAACGGCTCGATGGAGTTTAGCTTGAGAATAAACTGTAACACTGGGTACATCAAAATAAAAAAAAGAAAATGGCGGATATTTCGGAGGGTTTTCATTTCCAATTCGTAGAAACGCAGTCGGTTATTTTAGTTTTTTAAATTACCGTTAGTTTGTTTTCCACAAATTTTAAGTGGAAAGTACTTAATATATTTTGATGTTGAATCTAACCATAAACATAAAAACTTACCTGTATAATCAATAGTAATCTAATGATTGTTTAAATACTGTTAAATAAGCTTAGCAAGTTCTGTTGTAACTTAAAAGCTATGTAACTTACTGTCAATAAAGATAAAATTATATTTATGATTATTTCGACGAGACCTTTGTAGAGGTGTTTTCATGTACATTGTATACACATTTACAAATTTGAGGATTTCAACGTGCGTGTCCTATCTAAGATTGGTCGCCATTAGTGGCATTTCTTTTGCTTCGGATTGCTGGTTGACATTTTCTGAAGCATTAATCTCACTGAGCGATGGTTACATTATTTTGAACCTATTGGTTTATACTTTAAATTTAACTATTTAAATACGGTTTTTATAACTTACTAGCTGTTACCCGCAGCTCCGCCTGCGTCGAAAAGTAGCCTATGTTTGATCCCGGGTCTTCAACTATATTTATACCAGATTTCATCAAAATTCGTCCAGCGATTTGGCTGTGAAAGCCTAATAGGCAGAAAGAGAGACAGAGTTTCGCATTTACAACATAAGTATGGAAGTGTGGATTTTACAACTTACTTACAACACTTTACAACGTTCATGGTCGCAGGTAGGATGAACTCTTTTAAAAGTGTTTAAAACGTAATGTATAAAATAAATCTAGGTATACTATAATAAAAGAGTAGAATCGACGTGTCTGTACATTTATTATTTTGGCTAGAAAATGAGAGGGAACGTCTAAAGATAAATAATAGATTACAAAAAAATATTTTCTATTAATCTCGTAAGTGATAAACGCGATATTACCTATTTAATAGTTTAATCTATTAGTCTGGTTTCACTGAAGTGCGATCCTGAAGAATTCACAAAATTCGAATTTAAAGCCATGAAGCCCAAATGTTCGCTGCTCTATAATTCTTTCAGCATTATTAGACCGTTCACACTGACGCGAATCCCGCTCGCGTCGCGGGACGCCCACAGAAATAAGAATATTTAGAAATGTCATTAGTAGGCTAGTTAACTTTTTCATACGCTGCACTTCTACCGATTCTTATTTCTATGGGTGTCCCGCAGGATTCTTGTCAGTTTATACGGTTAGTAAGTCCGTTAATTGTACCTTACAATTTTGTATATGGTACAAGATGAAATAAATAAATAATTACATATTCTATATAATCCCATCTGACCAGTTTGTATTAATTGCGATGAAGATGGCTTTAAGTTTACGACACATTACCACGCGATGCAGAGTTTAATGTTTATGGAAATTGACGACCAATGAATCCATGTATGTGTTCATTTAAAATTTATCATGCAAGGTAAATGTTTATTAATGTCCAACTAAGAACATAAGCACAGAAAATGTGAGTCCTACCAAAAATAGAGTTATCCCAGGGAGTCGATTCTCGCGCTCTAAAGTAAAATCTACTTACTTAAAGAATTACAAGAAAGATTTCCGTCGATAAATCTCGCATCCGAAAAGACGAAAGAGTTGGGGAGTACCTTTGCCACAATGTAGATAGGATATAAAGTAGAATATTCTGTGCAACGAGATTTTTTTAACGCAGACACTAACGGCCGAGTTAAGATTAAATATAAAATTTCTTAGTTACCTTACCATTTGCTAGACGTGCTGTATAGGTTTGCCATAATACATTGTTCATGCAGGCGCTATTAATAATATACTATGTTCACATTTTATGTAAGATATTTAATTTTTTTTTTCACTGTGTGCAAAGAAGTGTTAAATAAATATCTCATGGCTGTCGTGCTGATTGCCCGACGAGGTTGTACCAATGCGCATGCGTCGTTCCTCATTTCTGCCACACTTTTCATTTCATAACCATCCTCCACCACATTTTCATCTAAAAATCATTTCGTATTTCGAATCATCTTTTTTTTTATACAAATTGTTTTCACGTCATCTCATCACTTTCCATATTCATCTCGTAAGAGCAAGAGCTCTATTTCTATTAACTGTATTTTTATTTCTAATTACCTAATTTCAGTTTAATCAATTTGACTAATGAATCACAACATTCCTATAATCTGTGGTAATAATGAGGTTATTAGTCTTATGCAGGGACAGCTGAGCAGGGGACCCACAAGCTTACTTACCTTTACTCCTGAAATTGGCTCATACAATTTAAATTAAAACAAAACAAGTGAATCTGGATGAGATTTTGTCACAAACTTAAACTCTGTAGGGCAGAATAGGTACAATCTACAAATGATATTAATAAGAAATATATACTCGTACTTAAGCAAAGTATCTGACATTGGCCAAAGAGTGGCAAAGCTTAAGTGGGAGCGGGCTGGTCACATCGCCAGACAGACTGTCTTTTGGTGCAAGCGGCTATTGGAGTAGAGCCCATACGATCAAAATATCCTAGAGGGAGACCGCCAATGAGCTGGAAAGACGACATCTTAAAAAGTAGCGGGCAGCAACTGGATTCTCACTACCCAGGATAAAGAGAGCTTGAGAAGTCTGAAGGAGGCCTAAACCAACTCTTTGGTAGAGAAAGGCTGAAATGAAGAAGTGAAGAAAAATGTCGGCTTAGCGACGTCGACGGTAAAGTGGGGGTAGGCATGCTAATGGTCTTATAACCAAGAACACTGATGACCGGCCGAAATGTAGGAGAAATATTAGACCCTAGGTTCTGAAGCAACCAGCTGAGGTTGCCACCGGGTAGCCGCTAAGATGTATAACATACGTAGGATGCGGGAAGAGATATGCACGATCTGCACAATTAGTGAGTAATCTTACAAGATGTGCTAACAAGTATTAATAATTCGACAAAAAAATCATTAAGACCTCTTCAGAATCCAAGGGTCAATAGGAAAGCCATGGTCTCGCTATTTAAATCCACATCATTTAGTTAACCTCTCGGTTACCTTTAGTGAGATCAAACATTAAAATCAATTCCGACTGCATTCAATCGGAATTGATATGAAATCCGAAATTTCCGATGAGATGATTTATGAATGATGAAAGAAATAAATTACAAATTTTCCAATACATTTCATTCACTACTGTTTAGTATTCATTGAAAACATACTGTCTTGATGAATGAGAAAGTATAATTTCTGATTCCGTTGATCGAGGTCTTCTTCCCTCTGTATTATTTGAAAAATGTTATCGCTAAATGTCAGTCGTTAGGCGACTCAATGGATTTTATTGACATCAAAACAACATTTTTAACATTTGTTTTAGATATAGTTTAGTTTTGTTAAGTTATTTTTATATAGTTACTAGCTGACCCGGAAAACTTCGTACCGCCTCCGAATATATTCACCTTTTAAACCTTTCTCTGGACTTCCACAAATAATTCAAAACCAAAAATAGCCAAATCGGTCCAGCCGTTCTCGAGTTTTAGCGAGACTAATGAACAGCAATTGATTTTTATATATAAAGTTATTAAAGTTAAATATATTTTATATTATCTATAGTTAAATATATTTTTTTGTATTTTCTGTTACGTATAAACGTAAAAAAACATTAAATATAAAAAATATCTTGCAATGAACCCCATCGAGGCAACGTACCCAGTATACAGTATACTGGCAGCATTTTCCCGCTGTACCGCTAAACTGATACGTTGGGCGAAAAAGCACAAAGTCGTTATGCTGTGTCAGATGTCTTTCGGCAGCTTGGAAAATCTGACAGTTCTGGCCACTGACATGCTTCAGGCCATGTTCCTTCCAGTCTGGTTTCCCTGTAAAAAGTATTAAGAAGGTCAGACGGAATTCTAAACAAAAAAAAAATTTGCACGTCTACGATGACAAAACATCATTTCCTGGACTCCTAAAGGTAAGCTAAGAAACTGGGAATTACGCTCAAACTTAAAAGAAACTTATTTCATGATAAGTGTAAGTTTGTCTATTAGAAAATGTTATTTACAGAAGAATTACAAGAGGGCCGGCTCATTTCTTGCGCAGAGAATAGCGGTTGCTATCTAGAGCGGGAACTCTGCCAGAGTTCTTGGCACCATGCCGCAAGGACAAATTTTAGATTTAAATTACTTTTTATTTTTATGTTAATTTTTATTATTAGGTTTAAATTTTAGTTTAGATTTAATTATATAATATAATTTTACTTTTTTATTTAGTTTCTTTGTTATTTAAGTTTGTAAATTATTTTTAAGTTATACACCTTAAAATTTTAGTCGTTTTGGACCCATCGTCGAGTGACTCCATTCATGCAACCGAACAAATTTCCCCAAGGAACATAGCTCGAAACATGAAAAACAATTTTGGACTTCCCATAGTAAGTTAGGTCACGTGATGAGACATTTTTTATAGGAGGTCTAAAAATTTACTCCATATTTCGACCCATGTATCTTGGGGAAAGTTGTTCAGTTGCATGAATGGAGTCACTGGACGATGGGTCCAAAACGATTAAAATTTCACGGTGTATAACATTGTATTATACCAATTTTTTTCTTGAATAAACAAAAATAGACTAATAGAAGAATTACTATTTCACAAATCTAAATCAAAGTTTATTAAAGCTAAGATCAGAGATGGAATCAACTTAAAGGTCTAATGACAAAAGTATTATGCAAATAGTTTCCAAACGTGTCGGCATCCACACAACATCGGTCACTAAACTGACCTATGCTATAAGGTTTGTGCTCCACATTCAAGCTATAAGATAATATATTTATTTTGTCAATGTTCTTTTTATGTGAAAATCATGATTTGAAGTCGAACGATACGAAACAAGGATTTAAATTTCTGCTCTTTGAGTTACTTATTTATAAAAACTTTACTTCTAAACGTGTAATTCGAATCTGTTATTTTAATTTTAACTGAAATCAAAATTCATGTGCTGACGTATATTTTCATTGAAATTTAATTTTAACAACTCCAAAGGGTTGTTGTGATATTGTTTCCAAAGACAAGAAAGCTCTGTAATATTTTGAGTAAAAATGAAACTTCTATAATTTTTATTAGGGTTTTTGATATTTTCACTTTATATTTTTATTGAATGAAAGGTCAAGACTTTTCACTTCGGCAAGTCTGCTCACGGAATCATAACTATTATTATCACCGGTTTGTATGATAATAATGATGATTCCGTACTTCGGAAGGCACGTTAAGCCAATGACATCAAAAACCGAAAGTCGGTTTCAAAAAACTCTGACAACAGGGTCGATTGACCATATAGCCTATTCGTTATGAATGAAGTTGATAGTAGTTCGACTTCAGTAACTTATTATCGCTTTTAGTGTGCGCTCGCCTGAAAGGTCACACTAGAGGTCATCCAGTGACCATAATATTATTTATTTATGGTAATGTCTCTGCAATACGTTTAGGCAATTTGCCGCTACTTAATATTTCTATTAGTAGTAAGTACCGAACTTCTAAAATCAAATGCCATTACTGTGTGCCTAATGCACCTAGAGTGACAAATTAGTGGCTTGTAGTGGTTAGTAACTAAGCTGTTGATTAAAGTAAATAGTTGATTGAAAAAATTACAGAATTTTTAAAAAAAATTGCGTTCTTTATTACATAAACAAATTTTGAGAAAATTGAAGAAAAATGTTAAAATAATAAATTAAGAATAAATAACTAATTATGATAAATTTTAATCATTTTTAGTTTATTTTTAGAATGTCTAAATAGTTATTTAATGTTGTAAATATGTTGAGGGTTCAATATTCAAAAATTTGGTGGAAAATGTAAACCTTTAAACGAAAGTTAACTATGGTATGAGTTTCCCGCTTTTCCTTGCTTCGGCCTACGAGAGTCCGGAGTCTGTTTAAAGACTTCCATAAAAGCCATGGCAGTCATGTCCAGGAGGGAGGCACTTCGATAGCGGCAGAGATGAGGCCGAAGGGTATATCTCCGTCCAAACATCCACTCTAGACTGAGAGGCTTCGCCAGTTAGTGGTTTTGTTTCTTTGACGAAGCTGTGTAGACGTTTCAGTCTTTGAGTGACGGGCATTTAATCAGGATAATATCTAAATCGCCGTAAATGACATTCACAAGAAGAAATTGGAGTATACGACGAAACTTTTGCACGTCAATTTCTCAACCTATTGTTACAAAACTCGTTGGCAAATCTGACAGATACGATAAAAATCATAATATATTTCTTCAAACTGCCTATTACCAGCAGTGGGCGTGGGAGGTGCCATCAATTTCGTCACTTAACACCCACCTGTGACATGATTGGACAAAGTGACAGATTAGGTTTTAAATATCTGGGAGATTGTATCAGGAGTAGGTACTATTCTTGAAAAGTGTGAATTACGAAAAAACGGCAAGTTGAATGATTTTTGACCAATATCGTATAATTTTCGTTCGATATTGATTGATTTTTGTTCGATATCGAAAGAAATTTGAGGCAAACATTTCGAAAATTGTAAGATACGTAGGTGAATGGTTTAGTCGCATGGTTATCGGACAAAATAATGGGCAATTATCATTGTCATATCGTAAGATTACTAAATGGCAGATTTGGGAAAATTTTCAGAAAGTTATTTTTTTTTTAAATAGCTATGTCTCAGAATTGTACCTGCTTAAAGATTTGCACATGAATGCACGTGAGTGACCTTGAAAAAGAAGAGATAAAAAATATTAATTATTGTCGCTAATTTATTTAGAAAAAATATATAAAATCGAATTTTAACAAAATAAATATCGTGACAACTGTTTTAATTTTTTTGAATCAATCAACTTTATGATAGATAAACTTTTTTTAAACTAGCTATTTAAGTCCCACTGCTGGGTATGAGCCTCCCCTCTTCGTTTCCACATACTGTCCCCTGTTGCGGCTGTCCAGTCTTTATCAAAATCTTTCAGTTCATCTAGCCATCTTTTTCGGGGTCTATCTACCTCTCTTTCTTCGCCCGTCAGGATTCTACTCCATGGCTTGGTATGCCCTTCTTTCAGGATGCATCTGACAAACGTGTCCCGCCGAATCCCGCTTAAGTTTAGACTATTTTATTTTTACATCCATTATTTTGGTGGAAAAGCGCAGTGTGGTATTTCTAACAGGGTCTTTTTTTATACAACTAAGTGGGCAAACAGGCGTGTAGCCCACCTGATGGTAAGTGGTTACCGTAGCCTATGAACACCTGCAACACCGGAGATTTCACGAGCTCGTTGCCGACCCTGAAAATCTCTATATCTATATTCTATCCGACTCGTTACGCACGAACTAATAGAGATACTTATTTTTAAATATTGAGATGTATTATCTTTGGTGCAATGAAGAGTTTTTACTTACTTAAAATAAAAAAAATAATCAAATATCATAAAAGTATGTTTATAAATTTTAAGGTTTCGATTTGTAACCTAAAATATTTTGAATATTCGCTCGTCATAGCAAAATAGAGTCTCGGAATAGAGACAACAAACACCAGGAAAGATTAAAAAGGGCAAGCAATGTTAAAAAACAAAAAATAAAACAGAAAACATGAACATGTGATGTGCTAACTAACTAATAGGCAACTATAATAAAAGTTGCAGCTCAGTGATTTAGCCGAAATTAGCGAGCATCTAGGAATTGACCAACATGACCAGACAGCTGACCGATTGCTTAACATTACTTTCTATTAATTACCTCTTTTGATTGTTTGTCTGACTAACAAATAATAAATTGAATTGTATGTATATGCATACTAATATTATTTGTTTTAAATAATTTGCTAATTTATCATTAATTTAACGTCTATGAGTGTGGCTGTGACAAAAAGAGTCTGCCGCTTCGGCCAATGAATGGCAGTGTTAAATATGATGTAAAATTATGCAACTTTACTAACAATTTCTTTCAATACATATGATTCAATAGTGGTATTTTGCGGATTGAGAAATTTGACGTGAATCACTGTTATAATAACCGCTATGATTTCTTAGTTATTTCATAGTTATTACCTTTTATGTGGTAATAATCTATACACAAATATCAATATGTAATTCTGTTGTAAGTGCCTTTCTCAATAAAAAATTTAATAGACGCTGTGTTTCTCTGGATTGGTCGCCATTTAGTGGCATTTTCTATCTTGAGCTCCTCCGTGCTTCGGAAGGCACGTTAAGCCGTTGGCCCCGGTTGTTATCGATAGATAGCAGTCGTAAGGCTGTGTTTGTGATGCCTTAGAGCAGCCTGAAAAATTCTGACAGTGTTGGCCACTAACACACCTCGGGTATAACTTATGTTCCTGTTGGTCTGGTTTCCCTTTAGAAACGGTTACGGAGGTTAGACGGCAGTCGCTCCATTGTAATAACCAGTTCCGTTAAATCTAGGACCATGACTTACAGCGTACCCAAGGCTCCGAAGCGTAAGCTGACGACGCCACTAGGAATACACGCTAGGATGAATTCCACCATGGGTATCATGTAAAGAGCACTTCACTGATCTGGGCATTTTAACCATTCCTTGTTTGTATTTGTTGGTCCTTTTGACTGACTTTAAAAAAAGATGTTGTCATTATTGTAATTTTGATATCATGTTATTTTTATTATTTTTTCCTACATTTTCCGACAGAATGTATTTTGTAAAAGGAATAAATAAATAAATAGATGATGAGACACTGTGTTTCTCACTGTCTTTTTTCATTTGTCAGTTACTTCCTCAGCCTAGGTACATTTTAATCAGGATTTGGTGGAACTATTTTATAAGAATGGAGCGACTACCGTTTAATGTCAGTCGCCAAAGCGCACGTGATGCGATGAGCAAAGCAAATAAAATTTATTTGTATATTCGATTTATATATATATAGAAGATATGTGTAAAATTTATGAATTAAATTAATTGGGCAACTATATATCCTTGTATTGATGTATATGTGACAAGGCTAACTTCTAAGGAGCCGAAATATGATCTTTTCGTCACTAATCATATACGGCGTGATACCTCTGATAAAAATATCCATTAGCAAATATTTATAAAAACATGAATATTAAAATATTTTAGATCTGAGTCGTTACTTAATTCTGCAAATTAATACTACTTATTATGAGCGGCATCGTTCATAAAGATCCCACGGGAACGGTACTTTCTCTAGGATGGGAATACCGAAATACCTATTATGTTCTTCTGAAGGGGTAGAATCTCACGCTCGAAAAACGTGTCAGCTGGCTGCCAAAAACCGCCATTTTCTTTTTCTATAGGTAATCTAGTTTTTTTTTCGAAAGGCACAAGGATTCGCGCCAAATACAACTTCTTATATACAATCTAAATTTCAAGATGATTTATTTAACTATATTGTAAACAGGCCTTTTCCACCAGCCAACCAAATGAGAGCAGCCAGCCAATGCTGAGAAAATGAAGTGGTATAGTTAAAAGAAATTGATTCAGTAAATATATTCCGTCACATCGAGTGGGTTACATGCCAATCGACCCTATGCACCCTACTCATCTTAGCGCCTTACTGGATGCACCCTTGGCTGATTGCCTCAGAGCCCAGGGTCCGCTTTATGCTTTTCAATCCTTTGCAGCCTGTGTCAGAGTTTTTCTGAACCACCTTTAGGCCCCTGGTTATTCAGTAAATAAAGAGGAAAGACTTGGCTTGCACGTTCGGGCTACGGTAACCATTTAGAATAAAGTAGGCCTTAAGTCTATGCTTATCAGTGAAACAGTCCGTGACTCTGTCAGTCGCTGGCGGCTTTACACCAGTCATTTCGGAAATCATTAGAAGAGGCCTATGGCTATCAGTGGTCTGACTGCGACTGAAATGATGATAAATAAATACGTGATTTAAAAAAATGCGATATGGACCACATCGAATCAAAAACATGTTTTTTTTAATATCGAATTACTGTTTTCTGTCAATCATGGCCGAATTCTTACATGATTTTAAATGTTATTAGTTATAAGTACTTGGTTGAAACTTGATCATGATCAATCGACCCATAATGAAAGTGAATAAATACTTATTTACTTACTTACCCTGGTATTAGAGTTTTTAGGCAAACGTGCCTTTCTAAGCATGGAATCATTTTTATTATCAGTCAATCAAGTTATTCAATGAGAAGAGATTATAAATACATATGTTGATAAGATGTATTGTTGATGTATTTCAAATAAATAAATTCATTTCTTTCTTTACTTAGTTTGTTTTGTAAGTTCTGAAGCATGGATTTTTTGTTAATTCAATCCTTACGTAAGCTTTAAAAACTCAGGTCATGCTCCTATGTACATTCACCTATATAGCGTCACGAGTCATTACAGTGGAGCAACTGCCGTCTTAGCCATTAATAATACGAATATTAAATAGTTTTGCGTATTTATCAGCTATATTATATCTATTAACCGGACCCTGGGCTCCGAAGCAAACAGCTGAGGATGTAACCGGGAAGGCGCTAAGAAAATGATGATTCTTCAGCTATATTATAATTTGATTTGATGTTTTATTCGATTATAATAACTGCGAAATTAACTTCATGTTGCATGCCGTACGGCTGTTTGTGGTCTAAGATCTTGTAATTGCTATTTAAAACATCATTGTATACCCATAATACGCAATAAAGTTGATTGATTGATTCATTATTCAATTAAACCTACCTACAGAAGATTTTTATTGCCAAATAATATAAATAAAGTTGTTTTTAACATCGAGTCTTATTAGGCAAATTATTCAAAAATGTGATAGTCATGTGAAGCAGTGTGAACTTGTGATAAATTAGGACCATCCTTGGCATACACTATGCTAATGAAATTTTGAGTTTTGTAAAACAAATGAATGTATAATTGTAATGTAAATGTGTATTCAAATCGGCATTTTTAGATGTAAGAGCGAAATTAACGCAACCTGATAAACAATTTAGGTTGATTTAGAGTTTTGTTTGAGACCATTGTTCTTAATCCAAGCCAAAAAAACCTAGTAGCCAAGTCTCAACGTCCCTTCCGAAGCACGAAGGAGATAGAAAATGCCAATAATGGCGACCAATTTAATACAGGCCGCGTTTAGCCGTCGTTTGATACGCGCAATCGTACAATACAAATACTCTTTATTGCACCAAAATACAAATTTCACAAAACAATTTACGTACATAAAAATTGAGGTACAAAGGCGGACTTATCGCTAGAGCGATCTCTTCCAGTCAAACCTTAGGGTGGATGGAAAAAACGTTGAACAAGGCGATGGTGCAGTATAAATATATATATATATATACCACATACATATGACATGTACATACAAGTCTACATAAATACCACATACAATCAAATATAACAAAATTTAAACATATATAAATAAAAATACATTTATAAGTAAGTAGTTTACAAGTATACAACAGATTAGGAAAGAGAGGAGAGGAAATGAGACTCGTAATTGGTCTTATCAGAATCAGAAAGGGTTATTCTAAAACCATTGGTCCAATACAGTGCGTGTGCACTTCATGTCATTGTATTGCCATGTTCTATTGTTATAGTCTGGTACCTATATACATGTCTCTGGACCATGATTAACAGCGTACCCTAGGCTCAGACGCGTTAGCTGAGGACGCAAATGGGAAAAACACGCTCGGACGTAGAAGCAAGCTATCTGATTCATTAAATTATTAAAATGTTTATTCGTTTTGCTAAAGCGGTTTTCGCTAGGGGATTTCCAAATGCCGAAATACGTTATCAAAATTTTACACCGTCTAATCGTAATCCTCCAATTAATGTAAATATATCAGACAAAATTTATAGTTATCTGCATGACTGCAACCAGTTTTAATTGAACTTAAGTAAATATTAAGTAGAGTCTTTTATGAGCAATTTCCTTGTCTAATAAAGTTTGCAAATTTGAAATACACGGTTGTTAAATGGGGAGGTGAGAGATCAGCTGATTTTGAGGTAATTATTCAAAGGGCCAGTTTGTCCTATTATGTACTTAATTGAAATGATTATGACATTGTATGTTAGCGATAATTGGATGACCGAAAAGAGAAAACGAGAGAACGATGAGATATTGTGGTCTCCGGGATTAGAAGAGACAGTCCTTTGCTTTTGTGGGATAAAGAGAACACAGGCACACCCCGGATACTCCATATAATAGCGCCGAGATCGATACCTATTTATGACTACTACGATTCAGTCGCGTACCGTATGCGTCAATGTGTGTGTCACTCGTAGGCCGGGCGGCCGAAGCGTCGATTTGGAAGGGTGTTAGTGTGCGTTTTGTACGTTAGTACTTTTCATTATGATGGATTGATGGTACACTCCACTACATTTTCGAGGAAGGTTTAAGTTAAACTTGTTGCCGGATATAAAACTGTTATAAATGTTACGGGTAGTTTCCCGTACTTGTATTATTTAACTCAGTTGAGTAAACATGGTCCTTTGAGCCGGATTAATCATCGACGTAATTGATAAAAGGATAGTTACCTTTCTTAAAGTCTGTTAAAAAGGTTTCAGAATACGAAAAATACGCATACTTGATTGTATGACTCATATTAGCTAGGTTTGATGGCTATTGATAACCATGCAACCGCAAAACCACAATTACTTGCGACTGCGTCGCCATCGTTGCGAAATTTTATACTTATTGTACGAAAGTAATATAAAACTGTGTGGTAGGAAATGCTCAAATAACATAAAACTCTTTCACTGTATATGGAAATGGACTATAAAATATACTTACTTACTTTAAAATAAACTATTATCGTGTTTATTAATTAATTATTTAATCGCTAAAACATAAGAAACCATTACTCATCTACTTATTTTGCTGGGAAGTGAATCTTAGCCTCCGAAACCAGAGAGCTCCAGAGTGTTTCACAGGCGCCCTTTAAGAGCTAACAAGAAAGTGTTGCCCGCACGCTATCTTAACTGAATGGAAATGCTCCATCACCAATTCTATTCGACATCACTAGCCGGGAGTGAAAGCTTTCTCTCTTTGCCTGCGGCAGCCAAGCTAGACAGTCGAGCGCATAACTGTTTTGCCTTTGTTTCAAAGTTTTTTTTTGTTAAATTGTCTTATCGTGTGTGTAATATATTTTCGTATACGCCATTATTTTCTTGAGTAATCTCCTAACAATCCACCAGTTAGTGTTCTGTTCTGCGCGATGGCTGCCAGTTGTCAGCTGCCATCCCTCGCAGATCAGCCTGTACTGCATCACTCCTGCAGTATCTGGGACGTCCGACTGGTCTCCTTAAAATATGAAATAAGAAAGATCTGATCTATCTGTTTGTACGTAAACGATTTTTTTTTTCTATTTCATACATAAAAAGTAGTCTATGTTTGACCCCGGATCTTCAACTATATTCATAACAAATTTCATCAAAATCCGTTTAGGGGTTTGGCCGTGAAAGCGTAACAGACAGACAGATAGACGGACAGACACACAGACTTTTGCATTTATTTTTTGCCTTTACATTAGTATGGAAATTACAGATTGTATTGAATATTTGGAAAATCATGTGCTTAAAATTAAGATTATTTATGTCTAAATCAGAATCTATAAAACAAAATTATAAAAATTAACACTACATTTATTTCTAGATATCAATTAGTTTTATATTCATGATCAATCTTTATGGTCTGTCACGTTGCTTAACCTGAGTTATCGGGCCCTTAACCTCTGAGTCAGACCGGTCCGTATGTCGCAACAAAACCTCATCATTTTATCACAAAACTGTGTCGTTATTGCTGCATCTTATTGTTTGGGAGTATTTTTAGTATGTGGATATCTATTTATAGAAGAGACGACAATGTGTAGTTTCTTTGGGTTTTGTGCCCAAAGGTTAAACGGGACAACTAAGACTCCGTCGGTATGTCACCAATCTGTATATGGTAAACTTAACACTTTCGCTGACTGTCAGGAGATAACATTAGCAGTTCGATTGTTATCTACGTCGAGAGACGTTACTGTCTGCGAAAGTGTTAAGCTTGATGCAGAGTTCTCGACAAGCTGCCATATCATTATATATTTTGTTTTTACATTCGACATTTTTTTATTATGATCTCCTTTTGGAATCTCCGGTCCTTTGAGAGGCTTGCGTGGGTTTATTGATCCAACGCGTAGAGGCCCTTTGGAGAAGTTGATGTCATGTAGTGCTCCTGCCAAAACCCGTTCTCGGCCATATCAATATTTGACATTTCCATGAACAGGTCTCGGCAGGAGGAGGAACTATTTCTAATGAGTGAAAAGCATAAATGGGCTATGGTGATGCAGTTTGTTAGGTTATAATCTGGGTTATTATATAGGAATACGGACACCTGCCATAATCATGATTACTGACTATTAGTGGCAGGCGGTGATTCGCCACTCAGTAAATGGGCCCCCCAAATAGTCGCCACGTTTGGCAACAGAAGAGCAACATTGGAATCAGCGGCTAAGGGTGCCGAGAGGTGCGGCTCCGGTTTCGCCATCGCGAGTTGCCTTGTGAGCGGGTTTCCCCGTTATTACGCCATTACGTGCAATACACTTCCACCCTCGAGCATATAGCTCTTGCGACTCCACTCTGGCCAGCCGGCTAAGGCAAGCCAGAGGTAGGGGTCCTGTCCCTCATCGGTGTCCACTCCGACTTTGGCGAAGGAAGGCCGGAGGTGAAAGACGGAGGCCTCCCCTGGGAGCACTCAGGTCCGCGGTGTCGCCACGCACCAACAGCTCGCCACAAGCTGCCCTGCGGAGACTGACTGCACTGAAAAGAGAACCCAGTGGGCGATGGGGTCGTCACATCCCTACGCCTTTTATTTTTATTATTATTAATTTTTTTTAATTCGAATAATCTGAAATCACAATAAAATATTGTGCAAAATGTTAACAAACATGTGAATTTGTTCATTAAACTAGTTAATTAAAAAAAAGTTTTTTTTCTTAATTGTAAATTGACGTTTTCATGAAATGCTGCAGTGGAGTTTGTGGCGCCGCTTCTTCACTTGCGCTTTGGAAGTGCTGGTAAACTTAATTTAAGTAAATTAACGTCAATAAGTTATATTTATATCCTATATTGAAAATAAACGATTTCATTTCGTTTCACATGAACCGTGATAGACAGACAGTTGAAATATTTACACATGATGTATTTTTGTTTCCGGTAACAAAAAATATAAAAAATAACTAAAAAAATATGCATTTAAGGGGGCACCCACCATACAAAAAAATATATTTAGATGCGGTTTTTATAGATGCTATGACAGAGAGACTACAACGTGGGTTTTTTTTTGCCCACTTAATATTATTTAAAAAAAATACCCTTCGTGCGCGAATCCGACTCGTACTTGACCGGTTTTGCTAATAAGTCAAATAATATACAGTTCGCATACGAGAGACTCAAACCTACACAGCTTTTATACATTTATTGTTATTTTTACAGTAACACTTTCGCTATAGTTGGCTGTAGAGAATGTCAATTAGCATCGTCATCCTAGCGTGTATCCTAGTTGCGTCGTCAGCTTACGCTTCGGGGCCTAGGGTACGCTGTAAGTCATGGTCCTAGATTTGTCGGAACTGATTATTACAATGTAGCGACTGCCGTCTGACCTCCTTAACCCTTTTTACAGGGAAACCAGACCAACAGGAACATGACCCGAGGTGTATTAGTGGCCAACACAGTCACAATTGCTCTTTATCTATAACTGCTATCTATCGACAACAACCGGGACCAATGACTTAACATGCCTTCCGAAGCACGGAGGAGCTCAAGATAGAAAATGCCACTAAATGGCGATCAATCCAATAGAGGTCGCGTCACGTCGTCACATGACACTCCCATTCGGATGATACGCGGGTAGCGCTTGACTAACAAGCTCCTTGGATGAATAAGAGAATGTAAATAAGCATACCATGTATATTTTATTTTAATTTGGACAATAAACTTTAAATAAATCTATAACATTGCTCGATATAGTACTTAGATAACAATAAATTGCTTTGGTTGTCAGAATAAGAATCATTTAATTTGTTCGTTAATTGTGAGCGAAAGTACTGATAATTTTAACATCATGCAATAACTTTTGATCAAACTCTGAATCCAAAATGTTAAATCGATCGAGGTATTTCGGTTCATAAGCTAATCTCCATAAAATTATGCTATTTACCTTTGACTCGCCAGCTATTCGCATTGTTGGTGCGCGTACGCAAGTGATAATCATCGCACTTCGGAGCTTTCCCGTTGCGCCATCTTTGAATGGCAATATTGTAATTTGTAATCAAATTTTCAAGCGGAAAATACACAAATACAATACAATATAAATACCCTATAATGCACCAAACAATAAAACATTACAAAAACATATCAATAAAACGCACACTTTAACAACGACTCGATGAACACTTCAAAACTTAACAATCAAGTGCAGCCGATATACACGCATCAGCTTATGCTGCTAGTGTATAATTTTATAATAATAATATAAAAGCGGACTTATCACCGTATATATATCGATATATATGTGTATACACATGCCAAAATTACCAAATACTTAAATAAAGACTATAGGCCAAAATGAGCAGAAATAGCATATTTTGTCTATAGACCGCCGCCGGTTAATATAACCATGGGGTCTCATTGCCCAAGAAAAATAATTGGTTCATAAAGATAATGTTCTAATGAGATGGTAGGAAGACACCAGTCAAGGATTATATTCACTAAGTTTAGGTTTATATCTTTGTTTTAGGATCACTTGTTCCGTACCTCCTCAGAAGGTGGTGGCTGAAAATCAGTGCTAGTCATGCTTGCATGTCTAGCGTAACACTGAGCCACCTATTGAGACGTCTGTCACGTACATTATAAACATGTAGCATAAGTTTATAAGACCTTTGCTGTACCTACGTGATAGTTTCTCAATAAAGATATATTCTGTTCTAATAATGTACCTACTGATCACGCTAGTTTTTGACGAAATAAGATCTGAAACTAAAGTATGTAATTTTTTTAAATTCTTCTCTTTTATTATTCAATGCAAAAACAAAAAAAGTCATATTACATTTCTAGTCCAAAAATATACCACCCCGAACAGCACCTGGACCAAAGGTACCCATTACGCTGACTTCGTTCCCTCTCTGAGGTATGTTATTTATTTGTTAAAACTTTATTGTACTTACCACAAGTAAACATACTTATACCAGAGGCGGACTTAATGCTAAAAAGCCTTCTCTACCTCTCAAACATATAGAGAAACAGAAATTTTGTGCGGCGCAAGAAGTATACTGACATGAAAATAAGAAATTTTATTTGTCTTGGTCCTAATTACAAATGTTTTGTCAATCATAATCATGATCAATTTACGATGAGGTTACCGAATGGATTGACAGCCTCCATTTCTGTATATATATGACTTTGCTGAAATACACCATTCGCAAATAAATCTTATCGATTGTAAGTTAGGCATATCATATTTTATGGATATTTTATAAGCTTTCTATACAAATTAGGCATAAAACGATTTGGCAAAAACGTGCGTTTCTCATATTTAGACCTTCGGAGTCAGTAGTTTTATAATTTTAAATTATTTATGGAAATATTTATATTTGTAATTATCTTTAAAGGATTAAAAAATAAAATTAAAAAAATTTACACTGAGAAAAAAACACACAGCTAGCGCGCGGCTTTCCACGGAAAAGTCCTTTTTGCATGGATGAAATTTGTCCTATATCCTTCTCACTATTTCCATTTGTCAACAACCCTTCAATTTGGGGGAGGCCTATGCCCAGCAGACTAATTGACTAAAATGATAAGTAAATGTAAATGTACCTTTTAATATTACTATACTTATAAGTAGGAGTAAGAGGATTTTAAGTACAGATCCTGTGGGATTAAAAGCGTCTGTGAAGCCGCGGACAATTATTTATAAATATTAAAGTTAGGATAGGATTATAATAGTAATCTAAATGATCTAATTTTTAATTATTGCATTGCTGAGCTTCATGGTAGAGTATCTGTGCTGTGACCCTTCATAATCTGAATTTGGGTTTTTTCCAACTCTTCCTTAATCAACGTTTTTCCTATATAAAACAATGTTCTGACCTGTTCAGGAAAATAAACAAAGCTTTTCTACAGAACAAAACTACGTGAGAGAGTATCTTAATTTGCACCTGGAAAAGGCTTGTCTCTTTTTTTTCCAACATAACATATTTATAAAGGACACCATAACTCAACCGTAAAATGTTAGCTAAAGATCATGTATCCACGTAACCGGACATACCAATGGAACCTTTATGTTACGGCCGAAGACGATTCTAAGTTCAAATGTCACCGCGCGTCCTTGCCAGCAGAGATGCGCACGCGCTTACGACTAGGTATAAATGGCAGGTCTCAGCCAAACACAGCATCAGTCGCTCAACAGCCTTTCAATCACTTAGTCCCAGGATCAAAAAACAAAAACCTTAAAAATGAAAACGGTACGGTTCCTTCTTCGAATTTCGGAATCAGTTCAGATTAATTTTACGTATACAGTGTCTAATTATTTTGATCTGATTGAAAAAAAAAAAAAAAATCAAATTAATCAGTTGTGGTGCTATAAATTTTTATTGGCTTAATCCAGTGTTTTAAATTTAAATGCAAACCCTTTGTGCTTGATAATGACCTGTGTTTAAATAACATATTAAGTTGGATTCATGATCAATATATATCTATTTAGATGAAAACATTTTCTTAAAAAGATATTCGAAATTAAAAGTACTTAGCGTCAAACTACAGCCCGGGGCATCAAACAAAAGAGGGGCGTCAAAATGTGTTTTCTTAATAATTGAGTGTTAATTGTCTTATTCTGTTGACAGTTCTTCGTTGTTGCTCTGCTTGTGGCTGCTGCCCTCGCCGCCCCCCAGCGTGGTCCTGATGCTGATGCCCAGGTCCTCAGATACGAAAGCGACAATATTGGAGTCAACGGATACAACTATGGGTAAGTTTTATTACAACTTGGGACGATTTACATACTCCCCACCCATACAGACATTCTGGCCGCAGTGTAGAAACTGTACCTTTTAATATTACTACACTGTAACAGTTTCTACATTGCGAACAGATTAGTTGTAAGGCTACACGTCTCATTTTTTTGATACTTAGCAAAATGTTGAAAAATAACTCAACAATCAGAAAATCATTATAATATGTGAAAAACATATTCTGTGTGGTATATGGTTAAAAAATAACTTCATTTTCTACTTCAGTTTATTTTACAAAACATTCTCTGTTTATAGTTTGAATCACGACATGAACTTAAGAGAAAAACCATCATTTCCTTTCATTAACGTGGAATTTCTTTCAACAGATATGAAACCTCAAACGGTATCTCCGCCCAGGAACAAGGAGAGCTGAAGAATGCTGGCAGTGAAAACGAAGCCATCGCTGTCCGTGGTCAATTCTCCTACACCGGCCCAGATGGTGTTGTCTACTCCGTCACCTACGTAGCTGACGAGAACGGCTTCCAGCCCCAGGGCGCCCATTTACCAGTTGCCCCTTAAAAAACCACTACCGCTTCAAAAATCTAGTCCAAAAATACTCATCCCCTCTTCCCATCCTTTAAGTTCTAGCGATCTGTGATATGATCCCGATACAATGTTGTTAATTAAACATTTTACGTTTTAGTAATTTTTCTTTTTTCATTCTCAAAGGGCGAGAGATAAGGGAAACTGTGAAATCTTCTGCAATTCTAATCAAGAATTTTAGGAGATTTTAAAGTTAATGTAGCACAAATTAAGACGTTTAAATAAATATGTTAATAAATAAAAAATAAAGTGTGATAATTATTTTTGTCTTTTGCTAATTTCTTTACCTCAAAACAGCCCAATTTAAACAACTGTCCGAGAAATTTATTAACTCTTATACTCGTAATACTTGGGTACACGTTTCTTTACTTGCACAAAATTTATTTGACTTTTTATAAATATATCATATTTATTGAAAGTTAAATACTCCTGCTTAGTTATTGAAACAGATAGAGTCTGTATCTCCTCTTAATCACAATTTCTTGATAAGTACAAGCTAGTAGAATTACAACAAAATTATTTAAATTAGGACAAAGTTGATATTTAACATAAATTAAATAGACTAATTAATACTATTTGGGCAAAAAAACAATATAAAAATATGGTTTAAATAAATATGTACGTCATTGTTAACAAGAAAATAACAATCATTTTATTGTTTTTAAGAAATATTTGGTTCAAGACCTAGAGGAATATGTCACACGGTGTTCACGTGAAGGGAAAAAATAAATATTAATAAATGTAAATCCTTCAATTCTGACCTTCCATCGAGATGGCCAGTCTCCAATAGTCATCTCATTAGAATTTTAAAGTTCTAATAAAATCCTTGGAATAACAATTTCATGAATTTTGAGCAATATTTAATGATTTCATTAGAATAGAACATTTGGAATATTTTCATTGGAACATCAGCTCCTTTCTACTCTAAGGTTGGCTGGAAGAGATTGAATTAATGATAACCTTTGTACTCATTTTGTATTAATCTGACTGAATTATGTTTGTAAATAGTGCAATTAAGATTTATATCGTTCATACATCTTTATGGTTACATTAAAAAAATAAACGCCCCTTAAAGTTTATTCCTGCGGGCATAATAATAGAGCTTGAGAAAACTTCAATTTTTCCACTAGTGTGTAAAATAGTATTTTAGAATATCCCATTTCGTTAGAGTCGCCATGTCTGTTTATCGAATACTTTTATTGCTATCACAATTCACACTTATTACTGTGGAGAGAAATGAAGATTACCTACTTACTCATCTGGTGGTAGTTAAAGACATCAGCAGCAAAGAGGTTCAAAAGTATTCTGACACCAGGGTGTGAAGGTTCTTGTGACACACACACTATGAACGAATGAACCACATTTACTCACCGAATACCAGAGAGTCGAATGAAAATTATTTGATTTCGAGTGAAAATCTATTCTCACCGTTTTTGCGTGAGACATTTATTTCGAAAATAGCACTCCTGTTCTTGTGAATAAATTACAATAGCCCTTTACGGTTGCATCTTTACAAGCTATAAGGCTTAGCACACACGAATGTAATATTATTAACTTCGGTGATTATCAGTGAGATTTCCTGTTACATTTTAGAATAGAATATAATATATCTTTATTAAGAAAGCTATCACGTAAGTACAGCAAAGGATCCGGTTTTAGTGCCCGAGATACGTTTTAATCACGCTCCTCGTTGGGGCTGGCCAATGGAGCGACTGCCATCTAACCTAGACAACGAAATACGAAAATGACCCGCGTCTGTGTTACAGGCAGGTCTGAGAAATCTCGACAAATGGGAATCCATACTATTATAAATCCATACTTCCATAATAATGTTATAAATACGAAAGTCTGTCTGTCTGGTTGTAACGCTTTCACCGTGAAACCGCTGAACAAATTTTGATATGAATATTACTATATTATAATGTAGAAGATCCGGGGTCAAACATAGGCTACTTTTTGACGCAGGCGGAGCTGCGGGAAACAGCTAGTAATAAAATATCTTTGGAAGAGCGAGAAAAGATGCATACGAAAACAATAAAAAAATATCGACAAAGATTGTTTAGTAAGTCATTAACAATTTAGTTTCCATTAACATTTCCAAACTAGTATCATTATTCTTAATTATGATGCTAAAAATAAAACGCACATTATAACGCGACGTTTTACAAGATTTATGTATTACAAAAGTCTGTAGTCGACCTAAGGCGACCCATACAATTACAAATACTAAGATATTTAGTTTTCGCAAATGATTTGACCTTTGTATTTGACCTTCACCCTCTTGTATAATACGATTGAGTGTCATCTGCATTACCTGAATCGCCGTAAGCCGCTTTTGGATTTGTCACAGATATATAAAAGTATTAGGTATTTGTTTGATCCAGTTTAGCTCTTAGAATACGCGGTACAGTCGCATGCATTAATGTTATGTTTCAAATAAATATAAAAAAAATATATTATATATAATAAAAAAAAATCCTTTATATTATCGCTTATCTTTCTCAGCATCACTTATTTGGTTAAGTGTAGATAAAAATTGAAAATCAAAAATAAACATTTTAAATTTAAAATATTTTACATCCCAGCGCGTTTCGTTTACTGGCAGATAAAGCCTCGGGCTTTAAGTCCGCCGTGTACAATAATTTAATCGTCTTCATCCTAGCGTGTATCTCTAGTTGCGTCGTCAGCTTACGCTTCGGAGCCCAGGGTACGCTTTAATCATGGTCCTTGCTTTGGCCATTACTGGAGCCCTATTTTTAAAATGTATGACATACATATATGTCGATTAAACATCGTTCGATATCGAAGAAAATCCTTCGATATCGAACGATATTGAATCTATTTCGAACAAAAAATATTTATATATTAATAATATAGCACTCCTGGGTATTACATTGGAGCGACTGCCATCTGACCTTCGAAACCTTTATCGTTGTCTACACTATTTTAGCTTTCCGACATAAGTTTATACAAACAGACATGCGTACGAAGGCTTTGATCTAAAATCCAATTGCACCTGTACCGGTTCATAACCCAGCTTGACATTTTCTATTAAAACATATCGAGTAAAGTTCACGGTGATATATGAGGATATAGCGTGGTATTTATTATCGAATGATGAAATATTTCTGTCCGTTAATTACATACCTTCTTTGAAACTTTATTATGGACTGGCTTTCATCGGTGGCTTTGCTCGCGGACCTAAAATCTTAGGATGAAATATTCAATTTATTTTAGAAACAATGCAAAATTACGTAGAAATATTCATCAAAACAATTTAACTAATTAAGTCAAAACGTTAATAAAAGGTAATACTCGTAATTAATAAGAATAAAAAATAAAAACAATTCATTCTAATAAAACATCATGTCAAAACGTATATTAAGACCCTAAAATAACGGTATATTTAAACTCATTAAAACTCCAACTCATACTTCTGCTGCATACTCTAAATCTTTCACTGTACAAGCAGCACGTCTCTGGAATGCTTTGCCTGAAGATATTCGCACTGCTCAGACTATAACCAGTTTCAAGAGTCGCTTGAAAGAATACTTCCTCTCACTTTGACTTGATACTGCTGTTATTTTCGCTTAGATATTCATACAGTACGTATGAATGTTACATTATGTAAGTTATTTATGTATGTTTATTTTATATGCCATATTTGTGTATGTTTATAATTTTCAATTATATCTGTTGCTGTACCCACCCTAACTTAACTGTTTCTCTTTCACCTCGTAAGGGTTGACTGGAAGAGATTGCCTAGCAATAAGTCCGCCTTTGCTCATAATATGTTTAAGTCTTTGTAAATGTTAAATTATTTGTTACTGTATGTGGGCAATAATGATATTTTGTCAATACAAAATATACAATTACAATTATTGTATTTAAATGTTAAAAAAAATATAGAAGTCGATGTTTTACTAAAAACGTGTAATGTAAATAAATTTATACGCATTTCGACTCACGCTTGACAAATTTTAACATTTTCTAGTAAACCCGATGGTATGAGATGCCTTCGTCTACACCCGTGAGCCTAGCGCGTGATGCAACATGTGGCATACTACGAAAAGGTTGCCGGTTCAATTCCCGGCTTACGTAATGCCTATATATCTCTGTCTAGTGGAGTATGCATGATGCATTCTTTTCCCAAGCGATGAGTCAAGCTGTCTGAGGAAGATTGCTAAGTAGGTAATTGAGCGTCCGGCCCATAGACAATCAAATATGAAACTATTACTAAAAAAACAATAAGATAAAATCGTATAGCGCATTAGTCAAGAAAAATATCATTGGGCGTATCGTAAGTAGTGTAAAAACCGCGCGTCCACGATTTTTTGTCTCATCAATTGTTTCATACTGCGACCAAATCGCAAAAGGGAGATGTCAGGAGTACCCGTAATCGAAGAGCGTGTATGACGAGAGTGATGAGCGTAGAAGAAGCGAGGGAAGTCTGTAAGGATCGTAACAAATGGAAATCCGTAGTCTCTGCCTCCCTTACGGGGAAAAGGCGTGATGTATGTATATATCAATTGTTTCTTGAAGGCATTTTCAGGTTTTAGTATGGATTACGATTTATGATGGATCGTCTAACAGTGATTGGACAAAGGATAGGAGACAGTTGCTGTGGAGTTAGACGACTGGAGGAGAATAGCATAGACCTTTGCCCACCAGTGGAACAGATATAGGTTATTATTTCTGTTGATATGTCGAATGGTATAATGGCCGTAAGATAATGAATGACCCTACGTTTTACTTATTTTTTCTACTCTTCTTCTAAAAGAAAAAAAATCACTTTTTATTTTTTATTCATAATAATATAACAATGAAATTGCTACAGGCTCTATGAACGTTTGCGGTCTATTTATACGTTACGATTTGTGTACGTACAATTTTTGAATGAAATAATGAAACCTGCTTTCCACTCCGATATTTTGACATAGTGTTTCCTTTTTTTCAATTTCTATCATTCACTGAACAAATTCTTTCCGAATACTACAATATAAATAACATTCAAAGAAAATAAAAAAAAAAATTGAAAGAAATTAAACTTATTTAACCGCTACTGTCCATCTAAAAATAGTCTAAAATTAATTCTATACATATTTTAATTGCAGCAAAATATTTTAAAGATGTTTTATGAATATCTTTATACGTAGATCACGCAAAAGGCCTTATTTATTTACAAGAAAAATAAAGAGTTAATTTACGAAATAAATAGAAATTAATAAAATAATATTTTATTTATATACCATACAGACATAAAATATACGTTACAATTTTGTTGCTTTATGAAAATTCATCATAATCTCATCCGTCACCGTGCCTAAAATAAATAAATTAACTAACTAAATAAAAAATCGCATTAACTAAAGCAGTAGTTCCCAAACTTATTTTTCTCGTGGACCACTTTCAAAATTTTACTGGTTTCGGTGGACCCCCTGCTGCTACATTTCTACCACATTCTTAAAGTCGCCAAAAAATAAAAATTGTGTCACTTCTGAGTTCTGTCCCTATATTTCGATATGTAAAATAAAAACGAAAAATTTTACATTTTATATCACTTTATTTATTAAAAGAATAGAATTACAAGAAAAAAATATTAAGGTAATATAGGTTCAGGTCATAATTTTAATTAATGGGAAGGATGTATCTGATGGAGTGTCAGCAAACGATCAATGTTTGGCTTTATTTTTGTGAGCAATAACCGCAAATCCCCCCGCTCTGTGATGTTTAATTTGCTCCTTTTTTTTGTTAAGAGGTTTGTAACGGCACTAAAACTCCTTTCGACAAGATATGACGAGGGAAAAGCTATTAAAAATTTCCTTGCGATTTCCCACAGTCCAGGATATTTTTCGGGTATTTCTGCTTGCAGCCAAAATGTTGGGTAGCCTTTTCTAAATTTCACCTTCAGCTCCTCATTAGTGCTTAGCTCGAGCAGCTCCTCTTGTAATACAACATTGGCCACTTCCGTTTCATCAAATGGATTTATTATCCATGGTGGTATATCCATCGTCAGTATATCTTCAAACCTGGTTTTGAAGTCATCATGCAGGGGCACTTAAATGTTGACTGTAGGTATGGATATCCTCATCAATACATTCTACCTGCGACAAGTTTGGAAATTGAGAGAATTCGCGCCGACTAATGTTTTGCTTCATAAATTTCAATTTTCCAAGAAAAGCCAAAATTATCCCCTTTGTTTTTATTAAATTCAGGCTGTCCCCTTGTAACTGCAAGTTAATATCATTAAATTTTTTAAACAAATCTGTCAAATACGCAATGTCTGCTTTGAATTTGATCAAGTTTTCTTTTAAATCTGGATCTCTACTTTCTAAGAACTCTAATATGGAATCGAAAACAGAGTAAAATCTCGTTAAGCATGCACCTTTCGACAACCAGCGTACTTCAGTATGTAAGAGCAGTCGTTGGAAGTCTTCATCATTTTCGTCGCACAATTGAGCAAATAAACGTGTATTCAATGCATTGCTTCTGATTTTGTTGACAGCTTTTATTACAAAATGAAGAGATTGGTTCAACCTGTCACTTAAATGTTTTGCCACAAGATGTTGTCGGTGGATTACGCAATGAATAGCTGTAAGTCCTGGTATAATTCTTTTGAGATGACTTATAAACCCACGATATCGCCCGACCATTGCAGGAGCTCCGTCTGTTGCCACTGAAATAATGTTTGTAAATGGGATCGATTTTTCCGTAAAAAAATTACTCAGGACATTAAATATTGATTCGCCTTTAGTGTCAGTCTCCAAAGTTCTGGCAAATAGCAATTCTTCGTGAATTTCTTCCTCAACAATAAATCGGACATATGCCAATAGTAATGCTTCATTACTGGGTAACGTTGACTCGTCCAGTTGTATAGAAAAATGAGTTTTTTGCAGATGATTGCACAAAAAGCTTTCGATATCAGAGCTCATTTCATCAATGCGTCTTTGTACAGTATTGTTACTTAATGGAATTCTTTTTAGTACGTCAAATGGAGATTTGTGCAAAACAGTTTTTAAAACCTCTTCAACAGCGGGTAAAATTAATTGTTCTCCGATAGTGTGCGGTTTTCCAGATTTTGCTATAAGTAATGAGATATTGTAAGATGCCCGCAAGCCATCATCGTTACTTTGAGATGTTGAAGCGAACATACTGTGCATGGTGGGTCTCTTTCCATATTTTTCTTTCAATGTTTGAAAATATTTTAAATCTTTACCTATTTTATCAGTATGACACCTTTTTAGATGATCTTCGAGCTTTGATAGTTTCATAGAGTCATTGCTCAAAACTTTGTTGCATAATAGGCACATGGGCAATTGTTTGTCTGCCTCTGATGGAACAAAACCATATTTCAAATAATCGACACTATATTGTCGACATTTTTTCTTTGCTGTAGCCATGTTTCGTGTCAGTTACCTTACCTGTAAAAAAAATGTTTTAGTAACCAAGTTTTTTTCTGAATATAGGTATCACACCGCAGCCTTTGTCAGCACGCGGAAATAGAATTACGGCTTGTAAAGGGACCAACTAATAAACCGCTGAGACAAATACAAACGTTTTCACAAAACGGTATCAATTTTAAAGTACATAATTTACCACTAATTTTTAATAGTATAAATAAAAATTTGTGTACTCAGTATCGAATACTGATCATATTTGTGTAGGAAAAAATAAACGTCGAAATCCCAAAATTGTCCATAAAAACGATAACTAACATTTTATTAAATCAATGAGTTCACGCGCTCCGTGTATTTGCGTATTTTTTGTCTGCGGCTTCATTGTTAAAACGTGACAAACAGGCATCGAAGTTCAAGCCCCGCCCTTTTCCCGTCGCCCGCGCACCGCTCGCTCTTTCCGAAAAGGAATAGTTTTGATAAAATAGTTACTTCAAAATCAATTTAACATGATTATGAAATTACTGTTTTATAAAATTAGTAGTTATTTGCAAGAAAAATTACAAAATTAATTGCTCTGCAATATTGCTTATTCGGCCTTTTTAGAGAGGCAGTGCTTCTCTCGTGAAAAAACAATTGAATAAAACGTGCTGTGTTTGTCTTCAAATCGAAAGAGGACAATTAAAATATCTGTAAGTTACTAAGTTACCTATCTATACAGGCCGTTGTGATCAACCGACTAGTACACGTAAACAAAATACTTAAGTACTATAACAAAAAAAGGTAGGTTACTTACTTGTCTCCGGCACTAGCAAACACAGATATAAATTTTCTCACAACTTTTTTCCAAATTCCGCCTTGTTTTCGAAATTCCGGAAACAAATGAATGCGTTTGGTTGCCTTTGGCATCAAGTATTTATAGTGTTGATCAAGTTCATGTCTGAACAAGCATTAAGCATTGTCGGGCGGATAGCGCTTTGCAAGTCTGTACACGAAATTGTACGTAATATCGAATACACAAGTTTGGACAAGTAACAGTCGCTTGCCTTATTAAAATATTATCTGCTTAGATAGGTACTTAAAACAATGTAGGTAGGCCCTTATAAAAACTATGCTTACATTTTTGCTCTTTACTATCAAAAGCAGATAAATTTTCGTGGACCCCCATTAACATCTTATGGACCCCCATTTTTTGTTCACGCCTACGTAGACCCCCAGCAAGTCTCCCGTGGACCCCTGGGGGTCCACCTGGACCACTTTGGGAATCACTGAACTAAAGCATCCTTCTATTGAGAGAGCTAGGCACATCAATCCGGTTAGCTATATAACTATTACAATACAATACAAAACTTTTCATTGCACACAAGGAAATATTATTTGTTAAATACAAGCAATAATTTAACCATGCGCAAAACGCAAAATAAAAATAGTATCAACAACAAAATCAGATATTGCACCGTCTGAAGCGTCCTTCTATTGAGAGAGCTAGGCACATCAATCTGGTTAGATATATAATTACTACAATTACACAAGGAAACATTAGTCAAATACAAGCAATCAAAAGAAAAAAGACATGCGCAAATAAAATGAAAATCGCACCGTCTGAGGCGTCCTTCTCTTGAGAGAGCTAGGTGGCACATCAATCCGGTTAGTTAGATAACTACCGCACCATCCACATGGAAAGTGAATGCCAAGGTCGATCGCCTCGTAAAAACGTGTACCACATACGACAATCAAAAATCATTTGAGTTTTTGTCATTTTTACAGTGGTCATTGAATGAATGAATGATTTTATGTATTTGTACATTTGGAGTCGGCCCATGAAAAGAGGAAGAATAAATAAAAAGAAGAAGAAAAAGAAAGTATTATTAGAAAACATAGCACAATAAATCATCATCATTTTACACAAGTGAACATATAAAAATTAAAACTAACTATCTTATCTAAAAATAATAAATACAAAAAACTAAATATAATCTAAATTAGGTTCCCTGGGCAGAGCTCCCATCACGCAGGCAGCATTCCCGCGTTGAATAGCTATGGCCATTCGCTGAGCGAGAAAGCACGAGGATCACCCGTTGTCACTTTTAGGCAATAAAGCCTAAAAGAGGCAACTGGTGACCAACAATAAAGTCTAGTTTCACTCGAAATTGTAATGATTTATATATTTAAAACTTCATTGCAAAACATGTAATTGATGGACTTGAAGCCGAAGTCGATATCTACCTTTTTATGCGACAGTAAGCGCTAGAGAGCGTAAAAGTTCCATGTAAGTAATTTATTTCTTAATTATTTTTTTTGTAAGATAAAGTATGTTTTAATATATAAATTTAAATTTAGTATTAAATTTTCTATAGTGCAATAAAGAGATAAAACCTTTAGTCTAAGTTTGCTTACATGTCTAAGTTGAGTATCAGAATCCGAGATACGAGTCCGCCTCTTGTTGTGTTCTATTTTGTTGTTACAATGTTCTTTTTCATACACACATACGCTTCCTTCTTCCTAACACAAATACAGGTGTAGGTGGAAAAACTGCTAGGCTGCTGTGGGACTGGCCAGGACATGTTGTATGCGGCCAGAACGATAGGCAAGATTGGCTACATTCTAGATAACAGACCCTACCGGACAGTCGCCGAGATAATAGCCTGGCCACGGGGGAATTCGCCACGGCGAATTTCGGCGCAATGCCACCGGCGACTAAAAGAAATACATACAAATGCATTTGTTTCAGTGCACTAATCGTTACTACTCCTCATTTTGCGTCGCCAGTCACCAGTTCCCGTGGCTTTTAGTGCGTTTGTTATTTCCCTTAGTCGCCGGTGGCATCGCGACGAAATTCGCCGTGGCAAATTCCTCCGCGGCCAGTCTGTAAAGGAAGATCGAGAAGAAGATGGCGGGACGATTTTGACAGTTTCCATCCGAATTTAATTCGTGAGAATACAAAAAAAATCTTCTTGACGCTTTCAAGGCTACTAGTAGCATATTCGTTTAACTAGAGTAAATAAAGCAATGTTTTAAGTTCAAGTGGGTGTTATGTCCTAACAATATTTAAGTATATGTTAGCAAATATACTTAAAAGATTAAGAGCAAAGACCTTGCTGCAGGCTTAGGGCAAGGGTGATCGGCAGAATTACTGACGTTGATGGTTCAATGGGTCCGTTAATTAATTAAGGTAATTTGAATACCTAAAGGTAGATACAAGTGATTAAGACGTTGACGATCTGGAGGTCGTGGGTTCGATTCATACGTAATACGTGGGGCGCACTATAAGTTTCCGGAATGAATATGAAAAAATACTATTAAAGGTACAAAATTAATTTATTGTTTTTCAAAATAATCTCCCTTGGCGTCTATGCACTTTTTCATTCGATGAAACCAGTTTTGAAAACTTTTGTGCCACTCCTCTGTGGTGACCTCTGAAACGTGTTTTTCATACTCCTCGACAGCCTCTTCTGGTGATGAAAATCGTTGACCGCGTAATTGGTTCTTAATTTTTGGGAACAGAAAAAAGTCACAAGGTGCCAGGTCGGGACTGTATGCAGGATGACTCATGAGTTCTACATTTTTCGCTTTCAAAAAGTCGTTTGTCTGTCTGGCCGTGTGGGAACTAGCATTGTCGTGGTGCAGGATGATACGGCGTTTACGGTTATTTTTACGGAGTCCGTCAATAACTTCCGGCAAACAAATGGTCGTGTACCAGTCACTATTCACTGTACGACGATTCTCTAAAGCAACAGTAGCCACGTGTCCAGTTTTATTAAAAAAAGAAGCAATCATCCGCTTAGATGCACTTTTCACGCGCGCCACTTTGGTTGGTTTCGGCTCATCTTGAAAGACCCATACGCTCGATTGCTGCTTTGTTTTGGGATCGTAGCAATAAATCCATGTTTCGTCACCTGTTACTATGTCCCACACCAAATTTGACGCACCTTCGTTGAATCTGGTAAGCATGGCACTGCACCAAGTGACGCGGTCCGTTTTTTGAGCCTCGGTCAAGTTGTGTGGGATCCACCGCGAGCACAGCTTTCTCACACCCAAATGTTTGTGTAGGATTAATTGTATTTGACTCATGCCTATTTCTAAGGATGCGCGAATTTCATGGTAGGTCACATGCCTGTCTGTTTCAATCATACGGCGCACAGCATTGATGTTTTTGTTGGTCACAGCGGTGGACGGCCGACCTTCGCGAGATTCGTCACTGAGATTGATACGACCATGCTTGAATTCTGCAAACCAGCTATAAACAGTTGTCTTGCATGGTGCTTCATTGCCAAAAGCTGTTTCAAGCCGAGCGATGCTCTGTTGAGCTGTCAAATTACACTTAAAATCGTAGAAAATCATACTACAAAAATTTTCCCGAGTTAAATCCATGTTGATGCAGACACACAATTTTTTAAATGGCGCCACAAGGTAAAAACAAAAGACAGTCAGATGAAACAAACTGCATTCTACAGCCAAAGAGTTCTATTTTCAAATGTTACAATAAATGTTTAAATATTGTTTATGTAAGTGGCCAGTTCCGGAAACTTACAGTGCGCCCTATGTAATTAGGACGCATAATTTGTTTTATTTCTTTGCAGTTAGGTTGGTAGACAAAAAGCAGTTGTTAGTGATGTAGAAAGGCGGTAGAACTTTCAATAATGGTTAATAAAAAAATGGTTGAGCTCCCCTGGCGAATAGTAAGTTAATTAGTTGAAATTAACAAGAGATTTCCATTTAAAATCCTAAACCACAACGGCGTTTTTAAAAACTGTTTGTTAATGCTCAGAATGTTAATACTCATTTTATTGCCTTCCAGGTTACATCTCTAGCTAGTTTTCTCGAAGCCCAAGGGTCCGCTTTCCTACTTTTTCTCCTCCATTTCGCCTTATCTTCAGCATACTTCATTAGCACTCATTTCTTTTTATGGTTAATTAATTAAATGCTATTCATTCATTCATACCTGATTGTATGACTTGTAAAAGTCAGGAGTTACATCCATACTTCCATATCCATACTCCATACTAATATTATAATGGATTTTGATGAAATTATGTATGAATGTAGTTGAAGACCCGGGTTCAAACAAAGGCTACTTTTTGACGCAGGCGGAGCTGCGGGAAACAGCTAGTATGAAATAAATTTAGATCAGAAGGTCATTGGCGAACTCTGTTGCAACAATTGCAACTGCCAACACAAATAGAAAGCGAAGATGTCATTCTGACAGAAGTGTATCACATACCACAGAATATATATGTCCTATGTTGACGTTTGACACCTGCCACAGATTATACTGCTGATCGTCTACGCCCAGACTCCGCCCAAACATGCTTATTGATTGGCATATTGTCGATCTATGAATTTCGCGAACTGATTTTACGATTGCATCTAAGTACTTGACTTGATATAATTTTAATACTCTTTTGAGTTGACTTTACACACCTATACGAATTGGTTAAGACGTCGTGGGTTCGATGCCCACAGGGAGCATACTTTGTTGTTTCCAGTTTGGTTAGGACATTGCAGACTTGAATCACCTGATTGTCTGGTAATAACGATGATTCCTTGCTTCGGAAGGCACGGTCCCGGTTGTCATATGGTGGTCGTTATAGGAACCACGTCAGAAGCCGAAAGGCTGTTCCGAAATACTCTGACACCAGGGTGTACTGGTTGATTGACATCTAAACTACTGAATGGTCAAAAATTCAACTGAGGAGTGAAACTGGTACAACAGATAATGAAACGATACAATTTTGTATCCTCATATCCGGCACTAGTAATAGTTGGACTATGGGGCAGAGTATGGACTTTAGCACTGGCTTGATAATAGAAAAACCCTCAAAGTTGAGGTTTTATTCAAAACCCCTTTTCAAAAACGATTTTGATAGTATTCGACCTGTAAAAGATAGGACCATAGAATAACAGGAATATAGGATCTGTTATCTTTGTGATACGTTGAGGACGCTACGTCTACTAGAACGGCAAGAACATGAGGTTGGAAGTGACCTGCATCCGGCGCCTGTCTGCGACCTTGTTCAAGTCCTCTAAACCTCTGATGCTGCGCAGGCCGGTGTGTTGTTATTATAACCCAGTAATTTCTCTGTAACGTTTACCCTTGAAAACACAACAATACATGAACTTTTTGGTGACAGACATAGGTCAGAGTATGATACCCAAGTAGACGATGACGTATATAAGTATATCTCTGGTAAAACCTGTACCACTTGGTAACAAAGGCAGTAAATAACAAAACTATAGGTCAATCAAATGTCTGATCATGTAATAGCAAAATCGAAAATTATTATTTTTATATATATATATATATATAGATAGATATAATAATTAATCCTGAACGGGCAGTGTCAAATGTCAACACCCTGCAGCTACATTTTTCACATATTCGCATATGCAAATAGTGTATGATCGAAGTATATAAGAGCGCATCCAAAAACCTAGACACATTAGTTGTGTACTAGTGACAGACATCTACATATCCAATATGAGAACCGTAAGTTTTTTTTAACATATTCTGACCTTTTCATGATAGCTGCAATAGTTCATTATCAAGTCGTTTTTAATTTGGTTGGAAAAGTTGTGGCTATCATTATTACTACATCAGTCAACAATTAATAAATGGTCAACTTACTAAATTCAATTACAATTGTAATTTTTTGGGATAATCTATTTCATTGTCAACTTGTTTACGAAAGAAAAAGGGTATCTACAACGCCGGGAATCCTAGTGTGTAATTTATAGATTTCACAAATTTTAAACTCAGGATACGATGAAGCGACTAAGTACAGTCTAATCTCCGTGACACTTCTTACAGGAAAGATACCAACCACTCCAACTACACACTCAAACTCAAACAAAAAGATGAATATGATCTAGGTGTGTTAATGGCCTACTCTATCAGATTTTTCAGGTTTCATTGGGTACAAGGTATCATGGGCAAGAAGAATACTAAGGGATAGAGCTTAACGACTGTTATCTACCTCGGATGCCAGGGTCTCCTTTCCTACTCTTTCTCCTCGAAATAGCCCGATCTTTGGCATCCCTAGTTGTGAGACCATTACCATGCATATCCGTCCCTGCGACGTCAAGCTAGCACTTTTTGGGCACGGCCCTTCTATCAACAGAACTTCTACAAGTCATAGTAGTAACTAATCTTTAATTATGCACCTTGAATTAGACAAGGATGCTACCAAAATCATTATGATATTAAATTAATTGAATAATTTGACCATGTTACTGGTCTTTTAGTGTATTACATGGTCGATATGGTCAAGCCTAATTGATTAATTCGATGTTGTAACCACTAATACGTACATCAAGATGGAATTTATGTTTGTCTGTTTGTATTGCCCATGACTAATTGAAAAGCCTCGTAAAAAAGATTTTAAAATTATGCGTCAAACGATTTATGGGTCTGATTTCACGGTGCTCAAATTACTTGGGGCATAATTTAAAAAAAAAATGTAGGCAAGACAAATAATTGTAGGCAAGAACTGTTCGACGGCCATCATGTACAAGCAACTTGAAAAAGTATATGCTGCAAGTGCAGTATTTACGTTAAGAAGTTGCTGCCGGCTAAACTGTCAGATATTTCTGGCTGAAATTTTCTTATATATGTCATAAGGAACATACTCATAATGTGTTAGTGGTTTACACTGAATTTTTTGATAGCAAAGTGCAGCGCGGGTTTCAAGCGACGGCATGGCGCGACTCGCATTGGATTGGTCGCCATTAAGAGGCAATTTCTATCTCCAGTTCCTCCATGTTTCGGAAGGCACGTGAGGCCATTGGTCCTGGTTGTTATCGATGGATGACAGTCGTTAGGCAGTGTCAAATTGCCTTTAGATTTGGCCACTAACACACCTCGGGTCATTTTCCAGTTGTCATGGGTTCCCTGTAAAAATGGTTACAAAGGTCAATCAGCAGTCGTTTCATTAAAATCACCAGTGCCACCACATCAAGCAAGGGCGTAAGAAAGCACGCTTGGACGAAGATGAAGACTATGATTTTTTTGATGAATTGCATTTTACTTTCTTTCAGTGCATCGTATTCGCCCTGTGCGTGGCTGTTGCCACCGCCGCCGCCCTCACCGACTCCAAGGATGCTGTCGTCCTCAGGAATGACCTCCAGAACATTGGTGTTGATGGCTACCAATGGGCGTAAGTATTCATTACCTTCCTGAACTGGCAAATCTCAGGGAAGAATGGAAGAAACCCGACAAGAGCCTTGCTTAAAATAAATGATGACGATGATTCAAGCCTGCCATGTCCTAACCAAACTAAAAATAACTGACTAAACAAAGTTAACTATGAGAAAGATACCTTCGGAAACATACATAACACAACTTTCATCATTTCAACCGTGTTTTTCAAAGCACGGAATTGTATTTTTTCATATACTCAATTGATTCAAAAATACAAGTCAAAATATTTCAATTAACCAGAATCTAGTCCAATAGAATATTTCCCGAGAGATTCGAAAGCATATACATAGATCTCTGGGTCGCTACGCAAAAGCCCTGAGCCCCTGCAAGAGCTCCCTCAAAGAGAAGAATCTTCTACACCATCTTCAAAATGCTTTCCAATTTCAGTTATGAGACCAGCGACGGCAAATCAGCTCAAGAGCAAGCTCAACTCAAGAACGTCGGATCAGAAAATGAAGCTATCGAAGTCCGTGGCCAGTTCTCCTACACCGCCCCTGATGGCCAGGTCTACTCCGTGACCTACGTGGCCAACGAACTCGGCTTCCAACCTGAAGGTGCTCACCTCCCCAAGTCTCCTTAGATCTTCAATCTTTGTATTCTAGGATTGTGTTGACTGATGTTTGTTACGCTAGCGATTAGGATTAATATATGTTTTTGGTTTTATTTCTTGTTTTATTTAGCTCTGATACCATGCGGTCATTCATTGATAGACCTGGCACCAGGGTGTACGTAGTCGATTGATTATGTAACCCACTCGATATACGTGAACTATGTTGTGCAGGCCTTGTAACGTGCAAGATATAAATGCTTTTATTACTTACTACACACTGATAATTCCAAAGTATAAAACATATCTAAGGATAAGGTTATCAGAAAGTTATAAAATACGGACGTACAAAACGCTGCATGATTAACGTATGTGAGGAGAGATTCACAGAAAAATATTCCTCTTCAAAAACTTTACGAAGCACTAAATATCGGATTCCCACTCAAGTTACAGCCACGCCTAAAGTTGCTTACCAAGTCTGCATTGGTGACTATTGAGCTCATTAACTTATGCAAAAGATTTTAAAAATTATTGACATTAGACGGGCTTAAAGATGGAGGCAAAAGACCAGTTAATACAGACGTTTTGCAAGTCTATTAACATTTCTAGTATAGGATTTACAAGTGACATTTAATATAAGCCAAAAATAGTCTTTTACTATCGATATTTCTACCAAAAATATATGAATTGGACTTATAACTTACAATCTCGAGGTCATCAGCTGGATTTCTGTGTTAGCCTAAGGCTAAGTAGTTTAAAAAAACTGGATTTTTTTCAAACCATGTTCAATAGGCTAGTTTCCTAAAAAAATATAATTAGTCCGTCAGTTAGATAATCAAAAAATATTGGAGACGTATTTTTTCCTAAACAAAGAATGGTAAAGATATGGCGAGTTAAAGTTCCGTGTGACGTCACAGTGTGCTACACTTTTTCGCAATATGTGACGTCACGAGCACCCTAGCACACTCCTAAACTTTGATGCGTTATATCTTAAAAAATACGTCACTTACTCACGTAATTTTGATTCCATAAATTAGGGTCTAATTTTAATGATAGTCTTTTGACTCTGGAAACTAGCCTATTGACCTTGTCTGTTTTATACTTTAACTGGGAGGGTGAAATTTCATACTCCCAGATTAAAAGAAAAGGTTTACCAAAAGTAATTAACAAAAATCTTTATGTTTGGATGCGAGCAGCAAGATACAGGGTCAAATGGGAAATTCACAAAGAGGCCTATACCCAACTATGGGGGAGCAAAATCGCGTCTACTGAAAGAAATACACACATTGTCCAGAAATAAATTAATTATATCACAAACAACTCAAAAGATTTCCAGACAAAACCAAAGAAAGACCAAGCCTTCACTACACGGCATATACAAAGGCATTGTTTTTGAGATAAAAATCGCTTTCAGGTATCCATTAGACACATCTAGATGCCACCTTGCACTCACCGAGATCAAAGTTAATCAAAGGATGCGCCACAAAGGACCGAAAAAGGAGTTCCATTGTGGTAAATACGACGTGTTTTTGCGATGACTTGAAGTTTGCTCTGCTGGGGACTTTAGGCGTGAATTTTATTTTGGTGTATTTTATACGCATGTATAAAATGCCGCCGCTGAAACCTGGAACACTATTTTTGAAATGTATGACAAATAAATGTCGAATGAAAATCGTTCGATATCGAACAAAAATCATTCAATAGAATAAAAATTCGCCTTTTGTACTGTACACATTGTATTTTGTGCAATAAAGTTTAAATAAATAAATAAAAATTATTCGAATCATCCATTTGCAAGAATCACACTTTAAAACAAATGACACTCCTGGATTAAAGCCTAGACATACCTATAGGTTTGACCTGATGATGACTCATTGATGATGATGTCATCAACAGGATGCGGTAGAAACGGGACACATTAGCAAATTCGCAATGGCTTTTTTCACCTGGTTAAGAGAACTTAAATGTATTTTTGTATATGTATGTCGCATACTGACACATTAGCATTCGTTTCACAGAGGACATCTTCATAAATGAAAATATTATTAACAAACTTGTACTAGACCTAGCTCTTGAACAAATAAAAAACACATCAAACGTGTCATGCCAGATGAACTGATCGTTTATTTCAAACTAGCTATTTCCCGCAGCTCCGCCTGCGTCAAAAAGTAGCCTATGTTTGACCCGGGTCTTCAACTATATTCATACCAAATTTCATCAAATTCCGTAAAAGCGTAACAGACAGACAGATATTTGCCTTTATAATATTAGTATGATGAACCAGTAAAATAATTGAATAGAATAGAATAGAATTTATTGAAACGTTTATCAATATACAGAAAATGATTCAACATTAACAATAACACACAAACGCTCTATAACATTCAAACGGCAATACAATTTGCATTAGTTTAGTCATGTTTTGTATGCAAAAATAAATTTACTACTTTTAGTGCTATTACAAAGAACGCAGTATTACTATGGAAGGTCACCCATTGATTTAAGTTATTTCATATCAAATTTAAAAAAAAACATAGGCACCAATGGTCTTGTCACATGTCTTAAAGAGATACGAGTAAGTTATTTTTGCTGGTTCTAGGTTGATACTTCTTTAGACATATTTCCTTTTTTAGCAAGAGACCGTTATTTTTGGTAAGACCAACGGGTAGTAGGTATTATATTAACCAGGTTTTCTGCCTCCTTGGACCAGTGGTTAAGGTCGTGGGTTCGATACCCAAGAAAAGCATACTTTGTTTAGTTATTTCTAGTTTGATTAGGACATTGCAGGCTTGAGTCACCTAAACATTAAAAGACCATGCGACTGATATTCAATTACAACTCATTAACGATGCATTTTTAATATGCTTAAAATTGGTATTCTGCAATTTTGAATCTAAATTTTATTGCAACAAAAACGTAATGCGATCTAATTACGATTCAATTGTGCACTATGTAAAATACGAGAATTGACACCCTAATTGTTTGATAATTAAGACGATTGCTTCGGAAGGAACGTTAAGTCGTTGGTCCCAGCTGCCATTTAGTGGTCCGAACAACTGATGGTTCCGAACAACTCTGACGCCAGCGTGTTTATGGTCGATTGACCATGTAACCAGTTCATACATTCATATCGAGTTCATTCATTAATGCCCCAAGTTTTTTGATCCCTGAAAGTACTTAGGTACAACATGGTTATTTGATGTAGAGCAACAATCGCGACGTTTTCGAATAAACCTACGTCTGAGATTGCATCAGAGCATCAAAGACTGAGGTGTTAATGTAAGGGTTTATTGCTTGCTACACGATTACACGACGCTACCTCCATTTGTGTGTTACAAGCTCCTGGGCGCGTTCCAGAGATGGTAGATAATACCAAGCGAGCAGTTTGTTTACTTTTGTTGTTTGTATTCATTTCATGAAGTATCTAGAAGTATAAAAGTAGGCAGAAACAGTTAACTGTTCTCTATGGCTAGTCTGCAGCCGACACCGAAATTATTCGGAGTCATTATTGTTTGATTAATTTTTTTTTTTTTCAAAATCGATAACCATTTCCCCCTATTACACCTAAATAGCTATATAAAGCTAAAGCAGTTCTTTACTCCGCAGCAAAGGCTGCTACTATACAAGGCGCAAGTACGGCCACATATGGAGTACTGCTGTCACCTCTGGGCCGGAGCTCCCGAATGTCAATTAAAGCCTTTTGACTCCATTCAGAGGCGTGCTATGAGAATCGTCGACGATCCCAAGATAACATGCGGTGTGGAGCCACTGAGCCTAAGACGTGACTTCGCGTCTCTATGTGTTTTCTACCGCCTGTATAATGGGTTGTGCTCCGAGGAACTATTTGAGATGATGCCAACACCCACCTTCTACCATCGCACCTCTCGCCATCGAAAGGGGATTCATCCGCATTCATTAGAATTCAAAGGATCGCGTACGGTGCGCTTTAATAGAAATTTTCTCCCACGTACGCTGAGACTGTGGAATGAACTCCCCAACATGGTTTTCCCAAGAGATTACAACATGGGGTCTTTCAAAAAGGGCGTTAAAGGATTTCTCAAGGGTCGGCAATACGCACGTGATGCCCCTGGTGTTGCGGGCGTTCATGGGCTACGGTGACCACTTACCATCAGGTGGGCCGTATGCCATTTTGCCTACTTAATTGTATATAAAAAAAAAAACAAAGTGTAGAGTTACTAAAATTTTTACACTTTTTCTACTTGGCTTTATAAATGTAGCTAAATAGTTGGAATTTTTTTTCTTTCATCTGTTTTATTAACTTTGATAATCTTCTTCATTTTAGCGTGTGCTCTTGGTTACATTGTCATTACATGTGTCATAATACATGGCCCAGCTTAGATTAATAATTGGTCTCCGCGGCGCTACGACTAGATACCGCGCTGTGAAGAAAAATCAGTTTCCAGAATGCGGCCACTTAATAGGAAAGTGTGTGTAAAACAATGTGCAAAGACGCACACTAGCGTCGATTATGGTGTTGCCAGCTACTTGACTGGTGCCCGACCAATGGGAAAATTATTAATTGCTGTGGTCTTGTTACGTATTATAAATAGTAGCACAGAAAATCCTTTAAAATGAAATTAAAATAAAACTGGCCAAGTGTGAGTCGGCTCGCATGGAGAGGGTTCTGTACTATTTTTTATTTTTCTCCATTTGGACCCCCTAAACAAATTTAAAATTATCTCGTAGGTTTTCCTGTAATTTATGAATCGAAATTCTGGAATCGATAGTTTCGGAGATAAGGAAGGGGCAATGGTTAATTTATGTCTACTTTATTTTATAATTGATATAGAATCCTAAAATTGCAAAAAAAACTTTCATTTGATTTATTATTACACAGTACAGTATGTTAAACGTTACCTTAATTTTCTATTTAGCTTGGAGCTAATTGATTACTGAGCTCTTTTTAGTTGTAACCCGGATTTAAATACAGATAAATAAATAGACATACACATCCTATTAATACGTGGGGCGCACTAAAGGTTTCCGGAATGAATATGAAAAAATACTATTAAAGGTACAAAATTAATTTATTGTTTTTCAAAATAATCTCCCTTGGCGTCTATGCACTTTTTCATTCGATGAAACCAGTTTTGAAAACTTTTGTGCCACTCCTCTGTGGTGACCTCTGAAACGTGTTTTTCATACTCCTCGACAGCCTCTTCTGGTGATGAAAATCGTTGACCGCGTAATTGGTTCTTAATTTTTGGGAACAGAAAAAAGTCACAAGGTGCCAGGTCGGGACTGTATGCAGGATGACTCATGAGTTCTACATTTTTCGCCTTCAAAAAGTCGTTTGTCTGTCTGGCCGTGTGAGAACTAGCATTGTCGTGGTGCAGGATGATACGGCGTTTACGGTTATTTTTACGGAGTTCGTCAATAACTTCCGGCAAACAAATGGTCGTGTACCAGTCACTATTCACTGTACGACGATTCTCTAAAGCAACAGTAGCCACGTGTCCAGTTTTATTAAAAAAAGAAGCAATCATCCGCTTAGATGCACTTTTCACGCGCGCCACTTTGGTTGGTTTCGGCTCATCTTGAAAGACCCATACGCTCGATTGCTGCTTTGTTTTGGGATCGTAGCAATAAATCTATGTTTCGTCACCTGTTACTATGTCCCACACCAAATTTGACGCACCTTCGTTGAATCTGGTAAGCATGGCACTGCACCAAGTGACGCGGTCCGTTTTTGGGGCTCGGTCAAGTTGTGTGGGATCCACCGCGAGCACAGCTTTCTCACACCCAAATGTTTGTGTAGGATTAATTGTATTTGACTCATGCCTATTTCTAAGGATGCGCGAATTTCATGGTAGGTCACATGCCTGTCTGTTTCAATCATACGGCGCACAGCATTGATGTTTTTGTTGGTCACAGCGGTGGACGGCCGACCATCGCGAGATTCGTCACTGAGATTGATACGACCACGCTTGAATTCTGCAAACCAGCTATAAACAGTTGTCTTGCATGGTGCTTCATTGCCAAAAGCTGTTTCAAGCCGAGCGATGCTCTGTTGAGCTGTCAAATTACACTTAAAATCGTAGAAAATCATACTACGAAAATTTTCCCGAGTTAAATCCATGTTGATGCAGACACACAATTTTTTAAATGGCGCCACAAGGTTAAAACAAAAGACAGTCAGATGAAACAAACTGCATTCTACAGCCAAAGAGTTCTATTTTCAAATGTTGCAATAAATTTTTAAATATTGTTTATGTAAGTGGCCAGTTCCGGAAACTTACAGTGCGCCCTATGTATTATAAAAGCGAAAGTTTATTAGTATGGATGGATGTTTGTTACTCTTTCACAACTAAACCGCTGAATTGATTTTCATGAAATTTGGTAAGGATATAGTTTAAGGCCCGGAGTCAAACATAGGCTATCTTTTGACGCAGGCGGAGCTGCGGTAAACATCTTGTACATACGAGTAGATATTATCATGGCCTTTTTCCATACAGTAGTTGCCGGAAAATCGATTACACATCGAATAATAATCGATTCTTTGATAGTTGAAAATATAATCTAAGGTATCGATAGTGATCATATATCGATAGTAACGATATTGATACTATCGATAATATATTTCTGTAAGTACAATATTTTTTTCTGTATGAGTTGAATGACGATGATTTGTGTTATGCCCGCTGTACATCCCGCCGCCGAGTTCCGGTATATCTGTATAGTATCGGTGCCTGAAATGCTTGGTATTGTTGTTAATCCATTAATCGATTATTTTTCATAAATTCTCAAAAATCAATACTACAGATTAGATTATATCGATACTACAGATACATAATCGTTTAATAACCATTGATATAAACGATTATGTATGGTAGTGAAAGTTGGGTCTGGCAGGAAAATAATGAAAGCAGAGTGAATGCAGTTGAAATGAGAGCTTTACGGAGTATGTGTGGAGTACGTCTGAGTGATAAAATAAGAAATAGTGAGATAAGGAAAAGGTGTGGTGTGAATGAGGATGTAGTGACAAAAATAGAAAAAGGCATGTTAAGATGGTTTGGGCATGTAGAAAGGATGGACAAAAGGAGACTTACGAAAGGTATTTATAAATCAAAGGTGACAGGAAAAGTCGGTAAGGGCCGGCCTCGGAGAACATACTGTGACCAAATCGCAGACATATTAAAAAAGGGAGATGTCAGGAGTACCCGTAATCGACGAGCGTGTATGACGAGAGTGATGAGCGTAGAAGAAGCGAGTGAAGTCTGTAAGGATCGTAGCAAATGGAAATCCGTAGTCTCTGCCTACCCCTGAGGGAAAAAGGCGTGATGGTATGTATATAAACGATTACCTATGTTGATTAAATCGATATAATTTATATCAACCCATTTCAATAATCGACTAATTGTTTGATATTGCAGTTAATAATCGATTAATTGTCAAAAATCGATTAAATTTATTGTATTAATACTTTCGATATCCTAGATTATTTAAGAAAACCCCAAATTCGATTAATCGATTATCCGGCAACAATACCCTACGGGTTACCAACTACCTAAAGGCCATATTTAGAATGTTGGTGGGCGTAAAGTGGAAATGGAATCAAAATAGTGATAGGTTGCTAGTCGCATCGCCTACTGATAGGTATGGTTCTTCGATTTTCGCCCACTCCCTCGGCCGGCTTATATGGTCTGCGCGGGAAGAGAAGCAGCTAGTACATTCCACGTATTTACTTTTCTCCCAGATTAGCATTAAAGAAATAAGATATTAAAGACAGACAAAATTGTCAGAAAAAGTCAAAATTACAACATCCCTCTTTTGGGGTCGGGAGTTAAAAAACAAAATATCTAAATAATAAAAATCGAAACCTCGGGAAATTTGGGATTTTTTAACAAGCGGCAACATTGAGCACCGAGCGATACTTCGCGCCATATTTTAGGGTTATATTATTTTCGTGAGTAATTTATGTCCATATTTCGAAATAATATAATACTTATTGATGGTATGTAATACCATCATCTTCCTTAATTCTTTTAGTATTATTCTTACACAGTTTGACTACGCAAACTGCACATTTTGCGTCTACTGTTACATTAAATTTTATATTTATCTAGACATCCAACTCACTCATCGGTCGCGGCATGACTGACGCGGGTATGCCGCAACCATGCTGAATTCGGCATGGTTTTAGTTGCGAATTTATGTAGTATGCCGACGGTATCTAGTCGAGCTCGCGAGACCAATTATTAATCTATGATGGCCCACATTAACATTTAGTCATGGTCTAAATATCGGCATTAGCTGCCACGATGTAGAGAGTGTCATCTGGCCCTTGTAACCCTATATACAATAAATTCAGACCAATGAATAGTGATCTTTTCATCCTTTTAAGGTTCCGCCCTAATATTCCTAAGAACATTCGATATCACTAAAATTAAAGTGCTAATAAATACATAATTCCAACTTTCAACATTTTCACAAAACACCATATATCTCAATCCCCCTTCACGCATCTTGCGTATCAAAAAATCATAAGACAGCGAAGTGATATTTGACAAATACTTGTTGTTTCGAACGCCGGGTGCGTGCGATAGTCCGCGTTAATATTACAGGTGCGCTTGATCTATCGAGTGTACGTGGTAAGGGAAGGGACGAGGCATGAACTGGTAGCGTGTTTGCCATTTTATTTTATTTATTTATTTAACCTTCATTGTAATTACTATTCTATTTGTAAAGCACAATAGGCCACCGAACTGAAGAATATCCTAAGCAAGCGCTGAATGCAGGCCGCTTACATTCGGTTATTCTAGAAATTCTTGGTAGGTAGCAGTAGATTAACCGCGGCTGAAGTTATGATAGTGATGAATTCATTCATAGTGAGTGATCCTGTATAACTTGTCAGAATTTTCGTAAATAACTCTCGCCATGTAATGGTTCCTTTATAGAGAGTATCACAAATACTTGTTGTTTTGAACGCCGCGCCGGGTGTGTCCGCGTTAATATTACAGGTGCGCTTGATGTATCGAGTGTACGTGGTAGGGGACGGGGCAAGGCATGAGCTTGTAGCTGTTTATTGAGTGACTTTGTCAATCTCCACCCTACGCCACACTCTGGACGACGATACGATATTGTCGCGTACGCACACTCGTCAATGTTTATATTTATTTATTTAAACTTTATTGTACATAATATAGTTGTATAGCACAATAAGCGAACTTAATGCTAAAAGTTAACCGTAGGGTTGGTTATTTACCGTATGTGAGTGATAGTAAAGTTGATTAGCAAAGTTTTGCAATTGCAGTTCAATGGCATGCCAATGGAATACGATTGGTCTTAAAATTAGTAACAGAATAACAGAAACGTCAAAAATTGCCATTGCGATCCAATTACGATTCAATTGTGCACTATGTAAAATAAGAGAATTGACACCCTGATTGTAATATGCTAAATCTGCACCACAGAATTATTAATAGTACTAAAGTGTCTGCGGGGTGAGGTGCGGTATCTGTTTGGGGTGGGAGGTTGGAGTGTCCGTTCTGTACGTTAGTACTCTTATTAATTCTGTGTTTACACCTCCCTTGGCTCTACCAACATTTCAATCTCAGGATAGTGCGCCGTACTTAAAATTTGACAGGTCTGAACAATTTACTGCGTGACGTGATCCTAGTGTGGATGAGCGTTTTTGTACTGTTACAAAGAATTGTCATAGTCACGGGGTCGATCCAATCGAAGTAGATTTTTTCTCAAAGGAGTCCGCCGTTTTCCTCGTAACAAATGAACGCACAATGGTGTATTTATCACGCGTACAAATCCGCCGATTTTTTTTACTACGGCCACGAAGTATGCGATGGATCGCATCGAGATTTGCTCACGCTCAATACTCCCTACCAAAAAACGCGTAGATACATGTCGCCTTTATTTGATTATTTAGATACCTACGAGACTGCTGGGTTTTGTTTGCTTTTATTCGTTAATTTTAAATTTATATTTATTTAATTTTTAAGCGGTTCAAGAGAATATAAGAAGACTTATAAGCAGTGTATAACCACTGCTGAATGTGTGAATGAGTTTCAATTAAAACTTATTAAATAAAACATATACACTAAATACGTAACAATTATACGTATAATAATTGTTTCTGTATAACTTGTTTTCTTGTGTTTATAATGTTGTAATTTAGATATTTTATTTTAGTTGTAATTTATAATTTACACTTTAACACATTTATTATACACTTAACAAATTTATTGTTACTAGCAAGTACAAATACAAAAAGTTACCGCAAGCTTTTGGTGTTTTAATTGTGTCCCGATTTCTGAGGTTGTTAGAAAGGTTTAGCCAACAATAACTTGTCGAGTTTCCTTAAATAACTCATAATCATCTTGTAGGTTCTTTTAAGAACGTCACAAATACGTGTTGCAGTGCGGCGTCAAGTGTGTACAAACAACAATTCAAGAAAATATTTGTACCCGCCTCATTCTGTTGCTTAGACCACAAACATTCAGAACTCGTAGACTCAGAAAGAACAACGGAAATATTTGTTAAACAAGTCCACGCGTCTACCGGCCGCCATATTGGATACGGTGAAATGATTTATGAATTTCAATAACTTGCGGAGTTAACCTTTGGAGGGAGCGGGTTTAATCGTATGGGAACAGGAGGTATTGTCATCGTCATCAGTTCGTAGCCGTGAAAAAATATATTCAACATCGAATAAAACATTAGTACAAGGGTGCTGCTTTTTTATTAAAAAATATTATAAGAAAAATAACTTTTCAACCCATATATAATTTGTTTAATTTGTGTTGACCGTCAGTTAGGACGTCTATTTTGCAGTAATTTAAAGGGGTTTGCTGGTAATCAGTACAGTACATAGTCTTTCACCTATTTTATGAATTCTACGATAAGAAACTGTAGTATATTCTAGCTACTGAAACGATGAAAAAAATATTTTATACCGAAAATCATAACAAAATAATTTCACACATACACAAGTATCAAATAATCACAAAGTAACTTACAAAAACCCGTGTAAATGACTATGAAGACTCGTTAAAAATACCTCAAAAGCGAATTACATTTCTGCAACGGTTACCTTGTAAGATGCTATCGTTTTCGCGTTATCTCCCTGCCACGTTTTTTATGACTTGCCAACTTTTTGCCGGAGAAACTTTCAATTTTCCTGTCATTAAAGGCCTTTTAACGGGCCGATAGAGAGGCAGATATAGTTCCGTCTCGTTTTTATTGAGTTACAATCTGAAATACATTTGATCTGAGGGCCGTAGGGTGTAGGCTGTCTAAGAAAATGACGTGTTTGTAAGTTAGAGTAACGTTCCATCACTTCTCTTTTCTCTTAGCGTATCCCTTGTAGAGAGTACAGTAGAGGGGAATTCGATAGTCTAGTGCAGTGATTCCCAAAGTGGTCCAGGTGGACCCCCAGGGGTCCACGGGAGACTTGCTGGGGGTCTACGTAGGCGTGAACAAAAAATGGGGGCCCATAAGATGTTAATGGGGGTCCACGAAAATTTATCTGCTTTTGATAGTAAAGAGCAAAAATGTAAGCATAGTTTTTATAAGGGCCTACCTACATTGTTTTAAGTACCTATCTAAGCAGATAATATTTTAATAAGGCAAGCGACTGTTACTTGTCCAAACTTGTGTATTCGATATTACGTACAATTTCGTGTACAGACTTGCAAAGCGCTATCCGCCCGACAATGCTTAATGCTTGTTCAGACATGAACTTGATCAACACTATAAATACTTGATGCCAAAGGCAACCAAACGCATTCATTTGTTTCCGGAATTTCGAAAACAAGGCGGAATTTGGAAAAAAGTTGTGAGAAAATTTATATCTGTGTTTGCTAGTGCCGGAGAAAAGTAAGTAACCTACCTTTTTTTGTTATAGTACTTAAGTATTTTGTTTACGTGTACTAGTCGGTTGATCACAACGGCCTGTATAGATAGGTAACTTAGTAACTTACAGATATTTTAATTGTCCTCTTTCGATTTGAAGACAAACACAGCACGTTTTATTCAATTGTTTTTTCACGAGAGAAGCACTGCCTCTCTAAAAAGGCCGAATAAGCAATATTGCAGAGCAATTAATTTTGTAATTTTTCTTGCAAATAACTACTAATTTTATAAAACAGTAATTTCATAATCATGTTAAATTGATTTTGAAGTAACTATTTTATCAAAACTATTCCTTTTCGGAAAGAGCGAGCGGTGCGCGGGCGACGGGAAAAGGGCGGGGCTTGAACTTCGATGCCTGTTTGTCACGTTTTAACAATGAAGCCGCAGACAAAAAATACGCAAATACACGGAGCGCGTGAACTCATTGATTTAATAAAATGTTAGTTATCGTTTTTATGGACAATTTTGGGATTTCGACGTTTATTTTTTCCTACACAAATATGATCAGTATTCGATACTGAGTACACTAATTTTTATTTATACTATTAAAAATTAGTGGTAAATTATGTACTTTAAAATTGATACCGTTTTGTGAAAACGTTTGTATTTGTCTCAGCGGTTTATTAGTTGGTCCCTTTACAAGCCGTAATTCTATTTCCGCGTGCTGACAAAGGCTGCGGTGTGATACCTATATTCAGAAAAAAACTTGGTTACTAAAACATTTTTTTTACAGGTAAGGTAACTGACACGAAACATGGCTACAGCAAAGAAAAAATGTCGACAATATAGTGTCGATTATTTGAAATATGGTTTTGTTCCATCAGAGGCAGACAAACAATTGCCCATGTGCCTATTATGCAACAAAGTTTTGAGCAATGACTCTATGAAACCATCAAAGCTCGAAGATCATCTAAAAAGGTGTAATACTGATAAAATAGGTAAAGATTTAAAATATTTTCAAACATTGAAAGAAAAATATGGAAAGAGACCCACCATGCACAGTATGTTCGCTTCAACATCTCAAAGTAACGATGATGGCTTGCGGGCATCTTACAATATCTCATTACTTATAGCAAAATCTGGAAAACCGCACACTATCGGAGAACAATTAATTTTACCCGCTGTTGAAGAGGTTTTAAAAACTGTTTTGCACAAATCTCCATTTGACGTACTAAAAAGAATTCCATTAAGTAACAATACTGTACAAAGACGCATTGATGAAATGAGCTCTGATATCGAAAGCTTTTTGTGCAATCATCTGCAAAAAACTCATTTTTCTATACAACTGGACGAGTCAACGTTACCCAGTAATGAAGCATTACTATTGGCATATGTCCGATTTATTGTTGAGGAAGAAATTCACGAAGAATTGCTATTTGCCAGAACTTTGGAGACTGACACTAAAGGCGAATCAATATTTAATGTCCTGAGTAATTTTTTTACGGAAAAATCGATCCCATTTACAAACATTATTTCAGTGGCAACAGACGGAGCTCCTGCAATGGTCGGGCGATATCGTGGGTTTATAAGTCATCTCAAAAGAATTATACCAGGACTTACAGCTATTCATTGCGTAATCCACCGACAACATCTTGTGGCAAAACATTTAAGTGACAGGTTGAACCAATCTCTTCATTTTGTAATAAAAGCTGTCAACAAAATCAGAAGCAATGCATTGAATACACGTTTATTTGCTCAATTGTGCGACGAAAATGATGAAGACTTCCAACGACTGCTCTTACATACTGAAGTACGCTGGTTGTCGAAAGGTGCATGCTTAACGAGATTTTACTCTGTTTTCAATTCCATATTAGAGTTCTTAGAAAGTAGAGATCCAGATTTAAAAGAAAACTTGATCAAATTCAAAGCAGACATTGCGTATTTGACAGATTTGTTTAAAAAATTTAATGATATTAACTTGCAGTTACAAGGGGACAGCCTGAATTTAATAAAAACAAAGGGGATAATTTCGGCTTTTCTTGGGAAATTGAAATTTATGAAGCAAAACATTAGTCGGCGCGAATTCTCTCAATTTCCAAACTTGTCGCAGGTTGAATGTATTGATGAGGATATCCATACCTACAGTCAACATTTAAGTGCCCTGCATGATGACTTCAAAACCAGGTTTGAAGATATACTGACGATGGATATACCACCATGGATAATAAATCCATTTGATGAAACGGAAGTGGCCAATGTTGTATTACAAGAGGAGCTGCTCGAGCTAAGCACTAATGAGGAGCTGAAGGTGAAATTTAGAAAAGGCTACCCAACATTTTGGCTGCAAGCAGAAATACCCGAAAAATATCCTGGACTGTGGGAAATCGCAAGGAAATTTTTAATAGCTTTTCCCTCGTCATATCTTGTCGAAAGGAGTTTTAGTGCCGTTACAAACCTCTTAACAAAAAAAAGGAGCAAATTAAACATCACAGAGCGGGGGGATTTGCGGTTATTGCTCACAAAAATAAAGCCAAACATTGATCGTTTGCTGACACTCCATCAGATACATCCTTCCCATTAATTAAAATTATGACCTGAACCTATATTACCTTAATATTTTTTTCTTGTAATTCTATTCTTTTAATAAATAAAGTGATATAAAATGTACCATTTTTCGTTTTTATTTTACATATCGAAATATAGGGACAGAACTCAGAAGTGACACAATTTTTATTTTTTGGCGACTTTAAGAATGTGGTAGAAATGTAGCAGCAGGGGGTCCACCGAAACCAGTAAAATTTTGAAAGTGGTCCACGAGAAAAATAAGTTTGGGAACTACTGGTCTAGTGTATGAGTTTTAGTCTATCAGACATCGAGATATATGTACTAACGTATTGGAGAAGACACCGCACTTTCTTACTTAGTCCCGTTCACTGCGGCGCAACTCACTTAGTCGCTTGCTAGTTGTTTCGGGCCTTGTGCTTCCGACAATTAATAATCAAAAACACTGTGAAAAATTTAAAAAAATGCATTGGTGGTGTGTTGAGGTATTGTAGCAATAAAGACAAAGTTAGTCCGATAGTGAAAACTGTATCTCGTATCTAACATGTTCCTAATATAGGTACTTCTAATCCAAATTCAAATTGTACATTTTTGTTTTTTTTTTAAGTAGGTACCATATTTCATGAATGTTTTTCCCCGCATATACATATTCATCCAAATCGGTTTAGTAGTTTTTTAAATAGAGGGTTCAATGTGTTTCAGTAACTTAGAAAACGAGTTAATTATTAACGTAGTCCAGTGGATTAGTGCGAAGGACCGATGGCCGATGGAGCAGCAAGCGAACAGGTTCTCGAATGGCGACCACGATGCGCAGCGTTAGACATCTACCAACCAGATGGTCAGATAACCTACAAAAGGTCGCAGGCAAACGATGGATGCGGGCCGGTTCCAACCAGTCTTATTGGAAATAATTCGGAGCGAGGCCTATATCCAATAGTGGACTGTTGAAATTATGATGAAAATGATAAGATGCTTTAATGCAGCTTTAAATATCTGTCAATGTGGACAGTAACAAACCAAGATCAAAGTTAAAACGACGACCCTTCTTATAATAAAAGGGTAACAAAGGTCAGATGGCAGTCGCACCATAATCTAGGACTCCGGACTTTAGTGTCATGTAGCATTTTTTTTGACAATAATGCAATTATTTTGCACTCTTAATCCAATGACTACAAAACTACGATCCGAAATAAAATAAATTGGCCAAAAGAAAAGGAAGAGGGCAAATTGAATAAGAAAATTTTATCTTTACCTTTCGAGCAAATAAACGAAAAATAGAGAGGACCCTTTTATTATACCTCTATTAGGTTCGAAATGGACATCGAATTGGTTAATAACCGTTTTATCAGGTGAAAGGAATTTCACCGAGAGCTGGGAAAATTGTCGATACCAAAAGTTGACATTAGTTTGATTCGTATCTGGATCGGAGATCGTTGGACGAAATTGAATTTACTTACTTAGGCGAATTGGAGGAAAGGCTTGGTAAGTGACATGCATTATTTTCGATATTGTTGTTTATATGTAATCCAAATATTATTTTAAAATGTTGATATAGCATAGGTTATTAATTAAGCCTATAATTTCGCCGATCATCAATGGTAGCGTATTTCTTTGTAATTACACAGTTTATTTTTCATTTTAACTGTTTTTTTACTATTTGCCCAAAAAGTACTCGCTAAGATGGCGTGGCGACCCAAAGTTAGTCGGCCTCCATATAGAGTAAAAAAGTAGTTTTATTAAAAATTATTAACATACTAATTGATAGATAGAGTAATTAATGGTAAACTTATTTACCGAATATAGATATAGAAAACTAAAGAAATCAATAATTAAAAAATGCCAACTCAACATGTGTTACAATGACATGAATATTATGAAATAATTTGACAATGAAAAAGAAAAAATTTTTTTCAAAATATTACACAATCACTCGTCATCACAACATTTGTTTTGAATTCAAATATTTACTGATCTTTTCCCATCACTATTTAGCATTCCGAAAGTTTCCACCTTAATCACAGTTGCAGTACTTCGGGCGCCGTCGTCGGCAATTTGGGCAGTTAGCACGCTTTTACTGCCCATCCCAGTTTTTAAGCGAATTTGTACCGATCCACCTTGGATAGCTGAGATAAAAACTTTACCTACCGTCGTTACACGAATTGGGGATTTGGACTTTTTAAAAGGTCTTTTGGTAATGATATTGTGTTTTTTTTCATTTGGGTTTTTTGTATATTTTGTTGTACACTATATGCTAGATTACACATTGGTGATATGAAACATGTCTCCTTTATTTGCTTTATGTAACTGTGCCTTGGTCTACAAAAAAGAACAAGTTGGAAAAGTTTGAAATGTGATGCTGTAACGTACAAAGAAAAAAATTAGCTGGGCAGAACGCATTATGAGTAGAATAGTAATTGGAGTAGGAGAAGAGAGTAGCATTATAAGATCTATTGAAAACAGAGGAGGAAAAATGCTGAGACATTTGATACGACATGATGAGTTATTGAGGATTATAATAAAAGGAAAGATGTCTTAGAATAGGGGTTTTAAGACAGTTATGTTTAAAAAACATATAAACTAACAAGAACTTCTATTCGCGTTGCTCTACAAATAACCATACATCAAAAGTGGAGTTCATAATATTTCGATTACTTGGCACATATGTGGACTATATGATCTACACATAACCAAAATTATCAGGAAAATATAAAAGTATATCTCATTTCCATTAGGTCAACTGCTTTGCCATTATTGTAGTATAATTTGTATTGCAAATATTGCCTCTACTTGTCGATGTATAAATGACATCTCTCTGACTTGAACTCTGTTATAATTGTACTGCAGCGTCACATTATCAAGAGATGTTATTGTATTCTAGGAGCGAGAAAATTATCATTGCCTAGTAGAAGTAGCGGGTCCTGGCTTGGCGTCACAAAGAAGGACATTCGTGGACTTTCTGCCCAGAATGCTGAAGACTGAGCAAAATGGAGACGTAAAAGTAAGGTCTTAAAGCAACCATCTAAGGTTGCAATAGAGAATGCTAGTATGAAGAAGAAAGATTTATACACTCTATTCAGCTTTTGTTTTGTTTTTGTGATTAATTTGGATACCCTTTTTCGTATAAAACAGGTCTATGATGTCCTTATTGTTCATTTACGCAAACCACAGGGAAATATTGGTGATATAAAAATATAGTTAACTAGTAATTAAAAAATATAAATAGCAGTTACTCGTGCTATACAGCATCGAGCTGCTAACCACGAGAGCTGAGCGGCCATTACCGTATTTCACCCGGTCATTTGTCCCCTGAATCACTCACCTGCCCGCGTAATGTATGGCCGGGTTATTGCGCCGTTTTAGTGGCCCAACAGGGATAGTTGGCGCGTCAGTTGTAAATTTGCACTGCGGAAAACAGAGCAGGGGGTTATTGTGGCGTATTGTGTAGTCTTTAATATGTCGAGCAGCTCGATAGCGAACATGCATTCGTAATTTTGATAAGGCATTATGGGTGTCAATCGACGAAGAGTTAGATTGGATCAGCTAAGATTGGGAACGCATTTTTTATTTGAGCTCCTCTGTGCTTCGAAAGGCATGTTAAGCTGTTGTTCTCAGTTGATGTCACTAGATGGCAGTAGCTGTTGGATGCATTAGGTATCTTAAATTTATAGGGTTCCGTACATGGAAAGGAAAAAATGAAACCCTTATAGGGTCACTTTGTTGTCCGTCCATTTGTTCGTATGTCTGTCAAGACCCTTTTTCTCAGGAACGTGTGGAGGTATTAAGCTGGAATTTATATCAAATACTCAGGTTTACTGTCCCTTGAAGCTGTGTAAAAATCAAACTTCTAAGCCAACGCAATCAAAAGATACAGTTTAGGTTGCAAATTTTCGTAAATTTTTGACACTTGCAAGGGAATCAAAACCTGCAGGGTACTTCCCGTGAACTCAGAAAAGTCTAATATAATAAAAATATTTTAATTCATTAGAGTGTGTTTAAATAATTTTAAACTTACTACAACCCTCGTGAACGCGATACCTACAGATTTTTACGGAACCCTCAGTGCGCGTGTCCGACTCGCACTAGGCCAGTTTTTTTTAAATTGATCTGGTTTATCTGTAAAAAGGATTACAGAGGTCTGACGGTAGTGGCTCCATTGTAATAACCAGTGCCACCATGATTAAAACGTACCCTAGGCTCTGAAGCGTAAGCTGAGAACGCAACTGTGTAAAACACGCTTGAACGAGGAAGTTGACATTTCTTTAGGATCTCCGGGTTTCGGAAAGGACGTCATTGGTCTAGGCTTGGCTGTGTCGGATGGCTTTAGGTAGCCTGAAAAATCTAAGTGTAGCCACTAACTCGGATCATATTTTTGTTGGTCTGGTATTCCTATAAAAATAGTTACGGAAGTCAGTCAATAGCCGTTCCGTTTTAACCAGTACAGCCAAAACTAGGACAATTATTACAAAGTATCCTGTGCCCCAAATCGTAGGCTGAGACTAACTGGGAATCACGTTAGAACGAAAGAGTAAAGGTTAGTACAGTGCCCAAACCATCCAAGCCCACTCAGTATCAGTGTCTCTAAACAGTTTATGTTAAAACAAATCCCGAACAGATTCTTAAACAAAATCACCTTACAGACTATAAAACTGCCAGCGAGCCACCTCAATGCTCGTAACATTACCGTCACGAGAACCGCGACACCTGAGTATGCGTTGCATGCAAATCTCTGTTTAAGTGGTGAACACGTGTGCGACGCTGTTTGAAAGCTTGTGCTATTTATTTGTGATTACAGTGTAACTTAAATTGAACACTTATAATGTTTTTTCTGTCTTTTTGTTTCGGATTTGTTTATTAAACTTCAAAAGGTAATACTTAGTGCGAAGAAATCCAAATGCGCCAAATAATGCGGTCTTGTAGCAGTAAAAAAAAAACAAACATATTTATAAATTAAACGACGAGAAAAAAAAGATTTATTAATTTTGTTCAATATTCTTAAGGTTGGCTGTAATATTCCAACTTTTACAAAATGCTAAAGCATATGTTTTTATTATCCGTACATATATACATATTTACAATCCGTTTTCACTTATGAAATCTTAAAAATGGATCTCCAGACGTTATTTGTTACACTAGTACTGCACTACTTCTCTATCAAAACAATACTTAAAATTTTAAATTCAAACTCCCCTGGCGATAAATTCTCACAATATCATTGTAATACCATGCATCGCCAACCTTTTCAGATTCAGAACACACCAGCCGCATAAACATGGCCGTCGGAAGGTGTGCTTTATAAAAATAAAGAGCGATTTATTAAAGGGTTCCGCCTACGTACGCCGGTCACGTCCGACACCGGCCAGATTCGAAGAAGGTGCCCCGAGTTTTTCACCCCTGGCTAGGGCTGGCACTCGGGACAAGTGACAAATGTCATGATTTATTAGACTTTTAGACAGGTCGCAGAATAGATACTATGTGTTTTTTAACAAAATTTCATAAAAAAATTATATATTTTTTTTTATTGATTCCATTTCTGTAAAACGATATTAATTGTAAGAATTAAATATATAAATATCTAGACGAATTTTATCAATTGAAATGTGTGGGTGTCGTATTTGAGTTTGTATGGAGAGTCTTCCTCTTAACGAGGCAGTTTTGGCTAATTATTTTTGTGCGGACCCATATTCCGACGCTGACAATGCCTTTGTACAGGAATATGGCGAGTTAGGTAGGAGATAGGATCTTGTGGTGACATCTTTTAATTGTCTGAAGTCTCTTTAAATTATACCAACTAATAAATCAGTAAAATTTATTTTTGTAGCAGAAAATTTCGCTGTAACATTTCAATAGTATAAAAAATATGACATTTGCGTTTGCGCTGTGAGAACAGCACACCGCAATGTATATTTAAAACATTCAGGACGGCAATTTCCTAACGCGAGGTCTATTTTTGAGTATGTAAAACTCACCAATTATGTCGAATAATAGTTATTCGAAATCAAACTATTTTAAATCGACAAAACCATTTTACATACTCAAAAATAACCCTCGTAGGCTAAATAAGTCTAGTAAAAATAGAAAAACAAAGAAAATATCAATTTTATCGTGATCTTTGTTGACCGCATCATGTTTGGTTGAACTTTGCGTTGTAACGCGCGTTATATCGCGCTATTTTTTGACAAACGTTTTTGACAAAAGGAATGTACGAGCTACTACCAAAATAACGTTTGGAAAAAGTTACTGTCGAGGAACTTTTTGTTTTATTCATTTTGATAATTTTCCTTCGATTTGTTTCGGCTTCATTTGATTTGTTTTGATTAAATTCGAATTTAGTAGTTTAACAAAATAAATTATAGCTTTAAGTTTAAAAAAAAACATTTTTTATAGATTTTGTCTGTTAAAAATAGTTCGACTCGCCTATTATGTCAGAATTTCTAAAACGCAGACAAAACAACCAGGTGAATGTGACAACCCTACTTCTGATATAAACTTTTTTTATCCCCACTTGTATATTGAAATAGGGAAACTATTGAGGATGTGATTTCGGACGTGTCTCGGTTTTATCGGTGCATCCCTACTTTGAAGTCTTTCAGATCTTCTGTATTTTTATGCAAATCGAAGGATCAATCAGAATTATGGTCAGTGTGTATCTTGAGGTACATTCAATTTTATTTGTTTAGAATTGTAATTTTCTTAGTACGAGTTTAGAAGTTCTCTATAATAAATAAAATTTTATTTATTTTTATTATACTATACGATTTTTCTTTATAAAAAGTACTAAAGTATTACTGATAAAGGAAATTACCGTCAATTATATGACAAACTTTAATGACTAACTTAGCAACTCTGCTTGAAATTGCAAGCCCATGTCCAACGTACTGGATGTAATAATGAAAATAACAAACAAATTTGGATACACCATTGTACATTAAATCACCAATAGATATATAAATAACTGTAAAGTACCAAAATATGTTTCTCTAGCAGAACAAACATGCAAAAATAAAGGTGAGCTCAATAACCACTCCTTTCAATATAATACGTAGCCGTACCTGATGCGCCGTCACGTCCGGATCCCTCTGAATAGAGAATCACAGGCCTTCAGGGCCTAGGGGAGCGGTATGAAAATAAAATGATTGCGCGGACCCCGTATTAAAATATCCCCGAGGTTGGTCGCACCTGATCTTACTGATTTTATATGGGACGCGGGTCGTCTTTTATTTCGTGTTTTGCAATACTTCTGGGATTTGCAGTGTGCTACTAACTTTACATTGAAAGCTTAAACTAGTGAAAGAGTTGAGAATTATTGTGATTGTTGTATGTGTCTGGAAATATATCAGAGTTCCACTTTTTTCAAGTTCGTACGACTAATAAAAAATAAATCGAATTAAAAAGTCGGAGTAGTACGAGTAGCACGATAGCTAATATTTCAACATGGTTTCATTAAATAAAATAATCTAACGTATTTTTGATCTTAGTTTGACTATAATATGCAATAAATATAAAAAAAAAAAACCTTTTGACTGCCTAGTTCATATTCGTTCAATAATATGGCTGAAATTGGGACTGACCCCAACTATTTGACCAAAATTATTCTTCACAGTGAACCAGGAGTTCTATTTTTGAAAAATAGTGACTCACGCAAAATCGGCAAGTTGAATAATTTTTGTTATATCTAAGGATTTTCATTCGACATAGGTACATTTTAAGAATAGGGCTTCATTAACAATCAGAATGAAGTAACAATGGTAAGAGGCAGGTGGCGAAGGGTTGCGTGATGGATCGAACTGGCATTAGTTTGCATGAATTAAGATATCCACTGGATAGATGAAGATTGTCTTGTCCTACAGGATGTTATCTTTTTTAAATATATAAAAAAAACTACCGGGAGTTATCTGTTAACACGACAGAAAGTACTTGTGACAATTTGTAAATTACAAAATGTACGACATTCAATTGTTAACCTTTCTAATAAGAATTATAATTGAAAAAATAAATTTAAAAATAATAATATTTGTAATGGTTTTTTAAGGTTTTGAGATTGTTACATATGTAATTAAATTAATTATTACTTTTATTTACACCTATCGTTTCAAACACTTTACAGCGTTCATGGTCGCAGGTAAATTAAAATAATTAATAAATTTTCTAAGCCTTAATTTCTAAATGGAAAAGAATGAAACTGGCTGTACACCGTGAAAATTTAGTCGTTTTGGACCCATCGTCCAGTGACTCCATTCATGCAACCGAACAAATTTCCCCAATGAACATAGCTTGAAACATGAAAAACAAATTTGGACTTCCCATAGTAAGTTAGGTCACGTGATGAGACATTTTGTATGGGAGTTCTTAAAATTTACTCCATATTTCGACCCATGTATCTTGGGGAAAGTTGTTCAGTTGCATGAATGGAGTCAGTGGACGATGGGTCCAAAACGACTAAAATTTCACGGTGTATGATGATGGGAAGATAATTAAATATGAAGTGAACCGAAAACAGTTATGATAACTATAGAAAAAAAAAATCTTATTTTTAATTATGCATTTCATTAGTTGATACTATTACGCCCTGCGCAAAAGTCTATCTTTACCATTCATAAAAATTTGATTTCAAAATGGCGGCCCTAAAACAAAGAACCGAGTTTTTATATGCATCCAAGCTGTTTAGACGTAAAAGCGTAATAGACAGTGGTACTGGTTTACTGATTTTCGCCTATAATAAGTACTTATTTGTATATAACTATGGATTTCCTAGGCGTTTTAATAGCCATAACAATATTAACAACAGAAGCCCAACATCCTGTATTCTTACATCTTACCTCGAAGGTACGTCTGAGAATAAATTACTCCGAATAATTCCCGAATTAACATTTTTAATCTGCGACGAGATGTTACGCGAATAAATTAAGAAGTCCTCAGATCGCAGACGGAGATACGACTAAGTGCGCTCTTTATCTCGGCAGGGGTTTAAATGAACATTCGCAAGCGTTGATCTTTGAAACTATTCTACTTTCAAAATGTGGCGGGTTAATTTTCTTATGATATTTGAAATGTTAAGTTCGAATTTTGTCTTATTATGAATGTTATATTTTATATTATTATTTATTAAACTGTTGATGTTAAGATAATAATTACGAACACACTGGGTGTATAATAAGCTTAGAGATTAAATCAAATCAAATCTTTTAACTGAAAAAACATCGGCCTCATAGGAAAAAATATGAAATTACCCTCTGAACACTTGCTACCAAATTTTTTTTTTAAGTTTGAATAATTTGCATAAGTATTTATTAATATATTTACTTTTCCCCCCAGTAAACACGGCGACGAGTTACGATACAAACTTACGATATCTTGTTCCTTGGAGACCTCACTTTTTCACCTGAAGCTGGAGCTGCGGATGTATGTAGGAAAATAAAATCTTAGTCTTATAGTACTTGTTAGCGTAATACATACATACATAAATCCATAATACATACATACATAATTTATTAAAGTACATCCATACTTCCATATCCATCCATACTTAATATTATAAATGCGAAAGTCTGTCTGTCTGTCTGTAACGCTTTCACGGCCAAACCGCTCAACGGATTTTGATGAAATTTGGTATGAATATAGTTGAAGACCCGGGGTTAAACATAGGCTACTTTTTGACGCAGGCGGAGCTGCGGGAAACAGCTAGTTTTATTATAAAAATCATTATTTCTGCAATACTAATATTAATTTATTTATTCACAGCTACTCACTACACTTACAGTTTCCCAAGACGTATAGTGAGTTAAATAAGTACAGTTAGTGGTAATTGACAAAAAACGACTACATGCAGATATGAAACAATTTAAATTTACATTGAATATACGAGATCGTTGAGTAGCGTCAGGGCTTGATTGGTCGGCACGTACCGTGAGGTGCAAGAATGGACCTCCGCGGTCGAGAACAGAAGACGGCGACGCAACTGTCTGTACACAGAAGGCACATAAAAATTACATCTAGACAATGCAGGCGAATTATCAACTTTTTCATTTAGCAGCATTTAATGATTTAAGATTGCACATTTACGTCTAAGTTCAAGTATTTAGTCCTACCATGCCAGTAACAAACAGAGACGGATACAAGAGAGGATAATAACCATACAACTTTTTATAGATCGTGCATTCGATTAGTTCACATAATCATTAATTCACTCTTTGTGGTTCGAGTACCTAATAGGGGATTCAATATCCAACGGTTGGTGTGGACGGACGTTCGAAGAGTAATAAAGGCAGAGTGAAGTGACCATATTGGACTCGCTCAGTTAATGAAAACTTCTCAATGTGACTTGACTTCATCATTGGTATTTGTGTAGGTATATGTAGATATTTCTTTATTTTGCTTACATTTACAATAATAATTACATTAGATGTCAGATTGTATTATATACCCTACATGTACCCTGTCAGGGTGTTGCGATTTTACAATTTTTTGTTACAACATAAAACATAAAGTACATTGCATAAGTATGTCATTTTCAAATAAATAATTAAATCCATCACCAAAAATAATAACTTCTATCATCAAAATAATTTCTAAGATCTAGGCATTCCTGTCGTCAAATAATTCAGTTACAGAGTAAAAACACTTATTTACTAAATGCTGTTTCAACATATTCTTAAAGGTTATGCTATTTGTATACATATATCCGCCAATTGTTATAAGTATATGTGTACTTTGTGGAACAATAAAGTTTTAATAAATAAATAAAGTGAAGTGTACTTGTACACCAGACTGCTGAAGTAATCCCAAGGTCAGTGTTCGTGTTTTGTATTAATAATTTATTTAGCTAATTTTTAAAATCATGTAAAAAATATAACTTTTTATTTACTACGCAATCGTTGAATTCCATTGCGCCTGGACATTTAATTTTTGTAATAAATAGAGAATAGAACAAGAAACTTTAATAATTTTATTTATAGATTAAAACCCTGAACGCCTTTATACTGGAGCCCTATTTTAGTGACCAGCACTATAAGTTTTTGATTTTGGAAAATACAGTCATAGGTAAACCGCCCGTGGAAGTCAGCCCCCAAATAAATCCTGGGTGCGTCAAACTTGACACTGCTTTAGGCGCACCAGGCCATAACTCACATGTGCTTCCGGGGGGGTCACGTGACCCGTCCCCTTATCTAAGACCTCTGGTAAGGTGATCCAAATCTGAAATACAAAACCGCAAGGGATTTTTGTTTTAAAGAGTTATACTTTTTGTTGATAGTGTTTAGTTTGCAGTGACTATGAATTAGATAATGAAGCAGATTTATTTATTTTATTTATTTACTTTATTCATACTGTACACAATAAAAATGCAAAGGATTATATATAAGAGTACGCTGAGACTGTGGAATGAACTCCCCGACATGGTTTTCCCAAAATATTACAACATGGAGTCTTTCAAAAAGGGCGTTAAAGGATTTCTCAAGGGTCGGCAATACGCACGTGATGCCCCTGGTGTTGCGGGCGTTCATGGGCTAAGGTGACCACTTACCATCAGGTGGGCCGTATGCCATTTTGCCTACTTAATTGTATAGAAATTGCTATAGCGATAAGGCCGCCATTGTACATTGCAAATCTCATATGTAATTTTGTATTTCTGATTTCTTGGTGCAATAAAGAGTTATATTATTATTATTATTATTATTGTATAAAAAAAAAGAGGAAAAGCCAGTATAAGGGAGCTGCTTATTTTTAAAGAAATTTCTTCCAGCAGATCCAATAGAGGAAATGACAAGAAAGGGGTAATTAGCGTGTACAAAAAAAGAAAGGAAAAGCGAAGACAATACCTAATTTGCAGATTGCGTACAAAATTATAGAAAACCTTCATTTCGTTTGCATTGATACTGTAATCTGTATTTGACATCTTTTTTTACATGCATTACGAACAAAAAACGTTCTTTGATTCGATTAATATCTAAAACTGGTGAGCCATCGTGCAGAATAGAACTCGCACGCTCTCTCGTTTCAGAGTTTTCCGAAAATTTCGATTTTCTGAAAATAACTTTAAATATGATAACCACCATTTTGCGGACATAGTAAATTTTATTTTCTTCAAGATTTTAAAACCATTTCACTGCCAGAACTAAGCAAACTGTAAAGTAGACGTACTTACTAAACAGTGGTTCTCAAAATTCATTAAGCTGAGAGCGTGTCGTGCTATCTCAAAGGGTACACACGGTAAGCGTGAAATATGATGTTTTCTAGACCACCTCCGCGGTCTAGACGCATTTTCATCTGGGAGACATTGACTTGTAATATTGATGAAATACTGGATATGTTAAAACTAGCCTCGCTACGATCGGTCGGCTATAAAACGCGGTATAGTACATAATTAGATTCTCACGGAAAAAATTTAAAACTTCGAAAAAAAAAAAAAAATTTTCAGTCTTGTTGACTGATGTTTATTTTTAAGTACCTAATGTACTCGTTTTTTAGAATAGAATAGAATACATCTTTATTGAGAAAGCTATCACTTAAGTACAGTAAAGGACTCAAGCATAAGCTACATGTTTATAATGTATGTACGTGACAGACGTACATACATTATAAACATAGGCTAGGCATGCCTAGCACTGAATTTCAGCCACCACCTTCTGAGGAGTTGTTTGTTATTTGACATTGGTTAATGGGTTATTTTTATTCCGGCTTATTCACAGTTGCATGAAAATCTCCATCTACAGAGGACAGGGTCCAATAAAACAACATGAGAGGTCGCCTGGTCGACATTTGAAAATTGAACTCGTTGAGAATGCTCCTTCATCCAAGCGTGTTTTCCCAGTTGTATCTTCAGTTCGCATTTCAGAGCAAAAGGTACCTACACTTTTATCTTTGATCATGCTATTATCTGTGATTTACGCCATAATCGCTTTACATATTTAATCCATAATTGCCGTGTGCGATATCAGTGGAAAAATGAAGTGGTTTATTTTCAAGCTATAAACCATACGGTATAACCGTGACTAATCAAGCTGTTTAGAAGTCTATGCTTCGAAGATGGGAAGCATTTCTGTGATCAGTGCCATAGCTGGTTTTATCTGACGGAGACTTATTGGAGGTGAAGATATGTTTGAGAATCGAGTAAATCATATTGTGTTTTTAACGATAAGCTTGGATTACTTCTAGTGTTAAAAGAAAAAAGGTCTTCAAAAGATCTTCGTAATCGAGAATAAGCTTTTTTACTCGACTGCGCCAGAAGGAGGGTTATGTTTTTCGAGATTATGCATATATGTATAATTGTTTGGCACGCTCTGCAGCCTGAACGGCTCGATGGATTTTAGCTTGAAAGGCATAGTTAGATTCGTATTTACTGTAAGAGTGACACTGGGTATATCAAAATAAAATAAAAAAATTGGCAGAACTGTTTGGGTTTCTTCATTTCCAAATTACACAGAAATGTCGGGTCTTTTACTTTTAAAATTACGGTTTTATAGTTTTTGATATGATCATTAAAGAATCTTCGAAACGAAAACATGTCTTAAATGTCTAAATTGTGTATTCCGAGAATCGGCATCTAACAGAAAACACACAGATAGGTAGGCTAGGTACAGGTCATTCAAGTACCTAGGATGCAGATGTTCGGACACCCAAAGTACGTTCATCGTTACTATAGGTAACTTAGAAAAGTGAGTAAAGTTAAGCAAGCTGTAATCGATTTAAGGAAGACTACAGAATTATAAATACTAACCGTCACTGTTATTCAATATAGCAATATCATTAAAATGAAACAATAACAAAAACTTCTAAACATAAATGCAGCAACCAAAGTGGCTTCCGGATTAAATCAAACGGTAACAAGTTCAAATGTTTTAAATTAGTTCAAACTTAAACAAAACTCAATGTAAACTTTTAAATTCGTGCTCGGAAGCAGTGTTTGTCAAAGTGTAAACAAATAAATGGGACAGCTAATTTACCGGTGCGTTGGGGACTGCTTTTGGCAGACGTTCTGTAAAGTTTGAGCGTCTTAACCTGAGGTCAATTGGTTTCTTTCACGGATTTATTTCTGTTTGAAGTTTTAAAATGGGTTAACTTAGAATTTAATCAAAGTGGGTTATAATTAATTGAAATGGCCGAAAAAAATAAATATTTAGCGACTGTTGATGATTTACTGTTTTAATGACTTAAGCGAAATGAATTTAAATTATACGCTGTAGTAATCATTCGCTCAAGTTAGTAATTTTGTCATCCAAACTCATTAATTTTGACACTTCAAATTAGGATTTATAGTCACTCTTTTAATTATAACCCCAATCAAAATTAGTTTTGAACTTAGAAGACTGGCAGCTTTTGCTTGCAGCTTTGTACGCGTACTCACCCTTTTCCTGAATAAATTATGCCTTATGTCCCTTTCAGTACTTCTAACAATAAGTATCCGATATTTCTGAAATAATAATTCAGTAGATAAAGCTTGAAGAGGTCGCCAACAAACAAGGAAATGAAGTTACGAAGGAACAACATAATTTTATCTATTGTACATCTCGTCTCAAACATGATATAATGTCCTGTATTTTTTTTTGGAAATAGAGTTTTTAATAACTTTTATAATTCATTTATTTTTTTGCTTATATTTACAATAATAATTACATTAGATGTCAGATTATATTATATACTGTATATGTTCCCTGTCAGGGTAATGCGAATTTCCAAATTTTTTTTCCAAACATAATTTGCTGACTTAGTCTTTGCCAGCAGTTCAAATACTGAAACAAGTAAGAAACACCAACTAAAACGATGAAAACTAACTATAAAGACTTCTAAAAACATTTCGCACAAGTCAAAACTCCTTCACTATCACAACTTTTATTTACAACCCTATATAAAAAGCTATGGGGACATAAAACAGAATAAAGGTAAACAAGAACACGATAACATTTCGACGTAATTTCGTCAAGAAAAAACACAGGCTATTACCATCCTTATCTAGAGTAAGTCAATTTTCCCTTCCATGCCTTGGTCATCCTGAAATTTGAAAAAAAAATATGGCAACTTCGACTTTATTCTGTTGGCGTTAAAAGCGCGGGTAGGTGTAAATGTTTGGTGGTGTTTGTAACAATGCCAACCTGGGTATGTGTAAGAACGTTGACAAGGTAGAGGCTGATCGTATAATCCTCATAAAATAAGGTAGCGAAAGATATGTTGGGCACACCGGGTGAAAAGTTAAAGCATTTCTATTATTTTTTTGAGATACAAAAAGGTTTTCTTTAACAATTTGATTCATTAATCATCAACGTAATTATCTCATTACACGTAATGGACGTTTAAAATCAACTTATCATCAGGCGGGCCGCCTAATTGTTTGCCTATTTGATTGTATGAAAAATAATTTTACAACATAATCATCTGAAAATATTCTTCAACCGAGCGTCTTTCTCAAGTTAAAATATTGTACATACGATATATATATCTGACGTAAATTTAGAGGCTAGAGCTCCTCTGTGCTTCGGAAAGCACGTTAAGTCGTTGGTCCCGGTTGTATAGATGCCTTTAGGCAGCCTAAAAAAATCTGACAGTGTTGGCCACTAACACACCTTGGATCATGTTCCTGTTGGTCTTGTTTCTCTGTGAAGATGTTACGAAGATTAGACGGCATTCGCTCCACTGCAATAACCAGTTAAATCTATGATCATGAATTTCAACGTACCTAGGATATAGGCAAGAAAACTTGGACAAAGAATATCATTATGAATAAAAAAATTGTGACTTACAAGAGTATATTACTGAAAACACGTACAGTCATTGAAAAAAGGTATTAAATTGAAAACAATTGAATATAAATTTTTGCTTGTGCCTGTACACCAGAACAATAAAAAATCTCTTAGTGTACCCGCGATTCCCAATAATCGGATCCGGTATCTCCCATTCCGGGCGGCCGGGCCGGTTACGGACCGTAATAACGGCCCACCTTGAGTCGATCGTCCTATCGCACCTCCGAGCCGGACCATAAAGATGAGTTGGAAATGACAGTCGCATTTCCAAGTAAGAATTGAAAGTGGAATAAGATCCCCATTTTTACCTGTTCTGAAAATGTACAGTTTTAACAATTACTGACAAAAGAAGAGAATTTTCTCTTTTCTCCTACATAGTTAGAAACTAGTTAATACTCGTACTTAATTGGAATTAGAAATATTATTGAATAGTTATCAAAAAAGACTTAACGCTGTAAAGTGTTTGCAACGTTAGGTGTAAATAAATCCATACTAATATTATAAATGCGAAAGTCTGTCTGTCTGTTACGCTTTTACGGCCAAACCGCTGAACGGATCTTAATGAAATTTGGTATGAATATAGTTGAAGACCCGGGGTCAAACATAGGCTACTTTTTTGCTTAGGCGGAGCTGCGGGAAACAGCTAGTAAGTAATAAACGCGATAAAAAACGGATTAAAATAGTTTCATAAAATGTAGAGTATTTTAATTTTTTTGTTCAATTTTTTGCTTTCTTCTAAGCTTGTGGTTAACGAACTTTATTTCTCAAAAGAAATGCACATAAGATAATACAAGCTTTATATTTTTTAAAGTTGCAAGGTAAATCTATTGCTAGCTCTACCTCTCTAATCTGCCTCGTTACACCTTTTTGGGGCCACGAAATAAGAGCGTAAAATACCAAGCTAACAATTATTTAATTAAGATGTTTTTATGTTTAGTTGCGCTCAAAACAAGAAATAGACGTAGGTCGTTCAAAAATTGTGCAATTTTGATCATGAAGGTCCTTCATAATTGTTTTAAAATTAGTTTGTATATTTGTTTTTTTTTATGTTGTTTGAAATTTCATATGCTCATGGCTAGGAGTACTAAGACGGACATACATAACTTTCATCATACAAAAAATAGATTTACTGTGGAATTTAAGAATTAATTCAATGCCTTAAAAAAAAGTTTAATTATTGAAATTAAAAAAATAAGACTCCAAATATAAATTGTTTATTATTTTATTCAAAAATTATTTTACAAAGCATGTAAAAATAATACAACATAAAATAACTTCATTGCCCACACAAATAAAATCAAAATAAACAAAGTGCCAGTTAAACCTATTCAAGGTCGCGGAATGACGCTGTATGCTGGCCGCTTTACATCAGTCAGATTGGAGATCCATGAGAGAGGCCTATGTTCAGCAATAGCTGTCACATGGCTGAAATTATGACGATGAAACAAAGTTTAAATCGCTTATGACTTATTCTCTTTTCTATAGCCCCACTCGCGGTATTTGCAACACTATCGTCTTAAACGATTTCCCATCCCATTGGAAGGCATGTATCGGGGAGATTTGTGGGCTAGGGGCAGTTAAGTGCTGCGAGCCGAGCAACTGATTGCTTTTATTTTTATAGGTATTACAGGTACTAGGGATTCCCTTAAGGTAAAGAAATTTTAGGCTTTAATATACTGATAACAAATCTACTGACTAGATAGCTCTAGCAAGGTTTTTTCCATCATACTCGGCCTCCGTGGTCCAGTGGTTAAGGTTTGCCTTAGATCTGATGGTCGTGGGTTTGGTTTTTACGGAAAGCACATTTTGTTTAGTTGACAATTGTTCTTGACATTGCAAGCTTGAACCATCTGATTATTTGATAAAAAAATTATGCTTTGGAAGGCACGTGAAGCCGCTGGTTCCGGCTGCTATTAGACTGTCGTTAAAGGAACCACACGTCAGAAGCCGAACCTTCGCCAAGATCGGAGTGGACGCCGATGAGGGACAGGACCCCGACCTCTGGCTTGCCTTAGCCGGCCGGCCAGAGTGAAGTCGCAAGAGCTATATATATAGCATATATATATGCTCGAGGGTGGAAGTGTATTGCACGTAATGGCGTAATAACGGAGAAACCCGCTCACGAGGCAAGGGGCCTCTACGCGTTGGATCAAAATCCCCGCGCAAGCCTCTCAAAGGACCTTGGCAACCCGTGAATCCCAAGTGGAGATAAAAACTCTTTATTACACCAAGAATACATGACAAGATCTTACAGATCTATCATAATTTAGATCACTTTCCGTGAATGGCTACTAAAAGAATAGCTGCGACTTATCGTAGCAGGCTGCTAATTTTTTTAATTACGTTGGCCAGATGAATGCAAAACTTATGGAAGAGCGGGGAGGCTTTTCTCTAGCTTAAAAACATTGGCATACGGTACAAAAAAGATGAGCGCGTAATACCCTGAGACATTATACCATTATCCGAATTTGTTCGGAAAATAATAAAACATAATATTTACCTTTAGAGTACCTTTATACTACTAATTTCGAACTCACTTGAACTCCGTAGTAGTACAAAAGATGGCAATGATGATGAGTATCATACATTTTTTAACCCAGAAACCATCTACAATCATATCCCGCACAGCTCATAAAAAGAAAATCTTGCTCAAAATTGTCCGAATTTCTTTCAAAAGTACAACCAGGCGGAAAATCCAATACAATAAAGTGCTTATATTATAGTGCGTGCATCAGCAAAGCCATAAACTTCGTCTAGACGAGTGATTTACGTGGCCAGGTAGGTCAGATGAGCAGGGAAATTTCGACGCGAATGTACAAAGCTTTTTGCTTTTAATTTTATTTATTGAAGTCGCTGTGAAAATTTGATTTACTGGGAGCATATGTGCTGGTATATGCGTGGTTTAGGTGGCATTTGCTAGGGGAATATATAGCAACAGATAAGCTGTTTATAAATTTATACTTGCTCGGAAAGTACACTCTTACTTACTCAAGGTCGGGGTAGAAAGTACGTCATCCTTCCCGCCAAAAATGCGGGCGGGAAAGTTGCTTGGAAATACATTACTGAGTGTAATTCATTACTTTCTTACCTCGGTGAACAATGTACTATTTTTAATACTCTCTTTAATACTCTTTGCATCGGAACTCATCATATAGCTGGCTTTTATCGCTAGATGGCAGTCATTAGGCAGCCCGATAGTGTTGGCCACTAACACTAGCATACACGAATTATGTTACTATCGGTCTGCTTTACCTGTAAAAGAGTTATGGAGGTCAGACGGGAGTCTCTACGGCGAAGGCGGTTTCTATAGATAATGGTACGGAACCCTTCGTGAGCGAGTCCAACTCGCACTTGACCGATTTTTGTTCTATAATGAGGAAGTCGATTTTGATTTCAATATAAATATCACTTATTGACGTCAATTTACATATATTAAGTTTACCACCACTTCCAAAGCGCAAGTGGAGAAGAAGCGGCGCCACAAACTCCACTGCATCCACTGCATTTTCTTTAAAACGTCAATTTACAAATAAGAAAATCTATGAAGTATACACAAATAATAACATAGAGTATTAGCAAAGTTGCCACCAATAAACCACACCCTATAAAAGTTTTTCGATTAGCACCTGTCCACATATTGGGGAAGCACCCTTCCAACTATCTAATATATCTCAGTGTGTATACTAAGTTTTACATAGGTACAGCTATTTCCTCATACTATGCTGACTAATCAACTCTTTTGACGTGAAAAATAATTTTAAACAAACGGTTAAATATGGGATAGGAACGGGTTTCATATCTTTATGCTTCAATGTAAAGTATTTGCCACTTTGAATCTATGATTCACGTTAAATTTAAATAATGCAAGGTAAACAGAATCAGTAAGAGTCATAAATATAATTAAATAATTATTCGTAATTAGTTTGTCTCTTGTAGGGCATCAAGTCCCTGCACACCTTGCAGAATAGGAAGGAGTGGAGAAATCTTGTGTCGGAGGCCAAGATCCGATTCGGGTTGCTGAGTAAATGCTGTAAGTAAGTGAGTACTAAATTAGTTATTTTCATTTCATCTACATCTACACTTATCTACACTAATATTATAAAGAGGAAAGATTTGTATTTTTGTGTGTATGTTTGTAATGAATAAACTTAAAAATTACTGTGCCGATTTCGGAAATTCTTTCACCATTGGAAAGCTACAGTCACCCTGAGTAACATAGGCTATATACCGCAGGTGGAGCTGCGGGAAACAGCTAGTTGTTCATAAAATTACAAGCTACTATGACATAGCTAGAGCGTATCATTACGTAGCGTAATAATCTAGGCCACGAGTTTGTAGCGCGCTAGTGACATCTTTGCCCACAAGGTATTACGAGCGCAAAACAGACTAAGCCGTAAGACTCATTTAGATGTATCCATGTCTAAATAAGCCTTAAGGCTAAGGCCCGCGAAGAATAGCGAATTTATCTATGTAGATGCGTTCACAAACACGATTAAAACGTACACAAACAAAGAATTTAAAAATAAAACATTTCAGATCATCATCATTTTGTGTAGGTTACATTGTCAATAGACCATTTACACCCTGGTGTCAGAGTTGTGCGAAACCGCCTCTCGGCCTCTGGACTTGGTTCCTTTAACGACCACCTAATAGCCGCCGGGACCAATGGCTTAACGTGCCTTCGGAAGCACGGAATCATCTTTATTATCAGACAATCAGGTGATTCAAGCCTGCAATGTCCTAACCAAACTGGAGACAACTAAACAAAGTATGCTTCCCGTGGGAATCGAACCCACTATCCCCGGGCCGGCCGAAAGCGAAGGCCTTAGCCACTGGACCATGGAGGCAGTTAATTTCAGAAAAAACATTTCAGATAGAAATTAATAAATTTTTCTCCTTGAGAAATACTGCCGAATTCAATCCTCTTTTTAATTGTAACTTTCCCAGACTAGATCTAATTTAGTGTCCACGTCTGTGCCTAGGTCGCTAAATCATACCTAGGCAGGTAGAGGCTACTCAAGCGTAAAAGAGATAGCAATAAATTGTCCTCGGAAGGTAAGGAAAGCCATAAAAATATAACTATGAGGGTTCAATGAACCGTGTCGTCACGACGCCATAAGAAATATTAGAAGTTGGGAAAAGTCTTGGAAAAATTAAGGTGTGGAGTTACGATTGAGATTTGTGATTCTCATATCTTTTTTTTAGGAAATTTATTTTTTTATAAAAGTAAAAATTATCTTGAATGTATTTATGATAAATTTTACTTTTTTAAATTGGTGTTTCTGAGGTTGAACACACAAATATTTGATGACAAAAGGTGTACTTACTAATTTTTTAGGTGACAGTTAACCAAAAAAAAAAAAACTTTTACCTGTATTTTTGTTTATTAAGTTATGAAAATTTAAGGCACGATTTTTTCAGCTTCAAAATTATTTATTTTAATGTGTCTTGTTAAAATCTTGGTGAAGGGTTTGTTCTTTTATTTCTTTTGTGGGAGTTACAAAGTCAATCGACCCAGAACACTGGTGTTTGAATTATTCGGAACCGAATTTTGGCCTCTGACGTGTTTTCTTACTTATTTTCATAGTGTATATTTTACGTGCACAGTTCCTTAAATTTTCATTCAAACCCAAAAAACTTGACTAAGCAAACCTTTATATTAACATAAGACTACCGTCGTTCGCATATGTGACAACCCTATAACTCACACGCCCGACTAAGGGTCATCACTTTATTTTGCAAGCCCACGTGAGATTTCCCACTTCTACCAACATTTTCTTCACACTTCACCTTACTATTTTCAACCTTAACCTAGGGCTATAAGGCAATCAAACATGCATTAAGATATTGCAAAATGTTTTGCATATCCATATTCCTAATTTGAACTTTATTCTAATGCTTTTAAAGTTTGTTGTATGAATAATAAATGTTTGCTATGAAATACCAGATTGTTTCATTTGCATTGGACAGGAGAGAAAATTGTCTGTTTGTCACCTTTGGCTGGCAAATGTAAGGGTCTGTATTAATTAAAATTAAATAAACGAAACACATGACTTTGCGAGGTTCTGTGATAGCTAGGGTGATGTATAATTGTATTCATAAAGTATTATTATCTGTCTGGTTTTTGTTGAGGTCATATTTAATAAGTTCTCAATATGCCTAAAATGTGAGTGGGTTTTGGCGATTGTTAATTATGTTGGGCTCTTGAGTTTTATCTACGTATTCATTATATACACAAAGGACACAAAGAATTTAAGTGAATATTTTGTTATAATATCTGGAAATATACAACTCAAAATGTAACCAAACGAACGCTAGAAAAGTTCAAAACTACATGAGAGAGAGTTACACATATTTGTACACATTTTGAGTTCAGAGGGAAACCTACGTTTATAATTCTATTTCACAAATTTGACTATCTCCTAAATAAGAGAAAATAGTATTAACATCGCAAGTTGTCGTTTAAGCAGGAAGGTAAGGAAGTTCCTTAAGAGTCCAGACGCGAAGGACGCACCGGCGGAATATTAATGATGCTATATTTACATTCATTACCGACAAACTGGGATAAAATTGTAGCACAATAGTTAAAGAATGAATTTATGGCTTGTTTATTATTTGTCTGAGCGAAAGCGAAGTCTCCATTTCAAGAGTGGCCAATGTTTGTGTTGAAAATTGTACGTTCCGGGCTAGAGGTCATATTTCTGAATAGATCTTTTCGAAACTTGGCACACTTTAAAAACTCAAAAAAAAAAAGAGGTAAGGGCCATTTAGGGGAAGTTTATATTAGCGTTTTATGAATCTCTTATTTCGAACATGTTTGCGAAGTATTTTGTCACAAAAATAGTAATTATATTTTTACGACTATTAATGTTAAAATGGACGTCTGATTTGTAAAATGTTCAACTGCCTCGTGGTATGATGTTTAGGTATAAGATGGGAGGTATGTATGAACTGGCGAGCCATCGCAGAACACTCTGAGGGGCAAAGATTCTCTTCTGGCCGCTGAGCCAGCAGAGAAAGTAAGATTAAAGTGTAAGTTAAGGTACTTAAATTCAGAAGCGGGAATGTATACACTAAGTTATTTAAGTCTGTTTGTTACTAAGGGTTTTGAAAAATATTATTTATTTATTTTTATTTATTTATTTATTTATAAATCTTTATTGTACCACAAGTTTACAATTGGCGGACTTAATGCTAAAAGCATTCTCTCCCAGTCAACCATTAGGAAAAACAGAAAAGTTATGTGCGGCGCGAATTATTTTAGAATACAATGAGAGAAAAAAAAAAACAAAAAAAACACTTAACTGCTAAATAAACATACATAGATTTACATACAATATTCATAACTATACATATACATACATAAACATACATAAAAGAAGAGGTGAAAACGGAAAAAGATGACGATTTAGGGTGATATTATGCTAGTGAGGTGAATTTTGACTTTTCTTTTGAAAGCGAATTTAGTAATGGTCTCTTTGATGTCATCGGGTAGAGCATTCCAGAGCCGTGTGGCTTGTAAGGTAAATGAATTAGACATAAAACTGGACCGAAATAGGGGAGTACAAAGGGTAAGTTTTTTGGAAGATCTAAGTTGCCTATCGTGACCGTCAGAAAGATACTTGAACTTACATCTTAGATACTCCGGGGACTGAGGCTCCTTGAGAATTGAAAAAAGAGAAGTAAGCAACCGAAGTTGACGACGTTGGCGGATCGGAAGCCATTTCAATTCGGATCGATAAGAAGAGATGTGGTCATATTTACGTAGACAGAAAATAAAACGAATACAGTTATTATATTTTCCAGGAAGACCAACAGTTTCTTTTGTATGAAAGTAGTAAGGTAAAAATTATATAAAGCAAGTGAGCCCCTACTTATATGATGCTACCTTTTCTATTATAATCATATCTACACTATGCAGCTATAGCTAAACTGTCCAACTAAAAATAGGGATGTACAAAACAGTAAATAGTTCAATATTTATGAGGTAGGGGGCGCTATCAGAGATTTACGTGCGGGGACAAGTGGCCGGTCAGGTGTCTGATTTATTGACCCTGATGGGGCAAATGATCCGGAGAGGTCGCTGGGCAGATAATAGGAGGTGGGGCAGGAAAGTAGTTCACAAATGCCCTGAATATTTATGTTTTTGTTCAGCCCAGATGTAGCAAAGTGAATATATTGATGTTTTAAGAGCCTGTGCTGAATTTTCCGAAAAAGCACATGCGCTTATTTGTTTGTAAGTTGTTGGTCAGAATTTTTGTTTTGATTTTAAGTGTTTGGATTCTTGGAATGATAGCAAACGGACAAAAGTAGGTATTTGAGCAATAGGACAATATTTTATTTCGTACACAATCCTACAATGAGCAAAGGTTTTTCCATCAATTTCCAAACTTTTCTCCGACGATATGAAAATTTAAGGCCAGAGGTGGCGCGGAAACAGAGAGTAGTAACGTTTTGTAGGATTTTAAACTAACTAATCTAGTCACCCTTCTCTCATTTTGGATATGACGAAGACTTGATTACAAGTACTTACCAAATTATTGCTTGTATTGAACAATGTATCCTTGTTGTGCAATAAAGAGCTTTTGTATTGTATTTTATTTTGCGCGCTTCTGCCACCCTTTAGTTCATGCAAACCATTGCTGGCCGGCACCTACTACTGTTGTTAATTGATTAAATTTTGATAATTTATGTTGTGTATTTTTTTGTATAAAACATAATTACGTAGCACAACACATTAGAAGTATAGTGTACTCAATAAAAAAAATGAAGTGTGTCTCTGAATATCTTACAGTCTAAAAACAATTTCTTTTCACACGTAAACAAATTGTCTGCGACAGTTTTCCCCCAATAATTGGGATACCTCGTCCGCAGCGTGAGGGGGTAATGACGTCATCTAATTATCGGCAGACGTGAGCTACTTGCTAACACCTGTATTATGCGGCGTCTGGCGAGGCGTTTTCTTATTGTCACTTGGGGACAAATGTAATTGTGCATATTTTTACTGTTAGTTTAGTAAGTGTGTTTTACAAGTACATTTTGTTACGTACACTTTGTTTTCAGCATGTGCAAAAAAAAAATTTTCAACATTTAAAAGTAAAAACCTTCGACGTTTTGTGCTGAGCTCATAAAACGATCACAAGTTTACAGAAACCACAAGTACATTATTCAAATGTCGAGAGCGATGACAAAGTGGAGTAACTGAAAAAATAAAATTTATTAATTTGCAAAAAAAAAGCGACAAGCGTCACCTGTCACGCGGCGTGACGCCCAACGACGTGATGAATGGTAGAAAGTAAAAATTACAACGTTAAACACTAAGGAAGGGTGCAACACACTTAATTTTATCGATTTGACGTTGATTCTGTTGGGGTGAAACTCTTTTGTTTGTTTTAAGAGTCGAGTACTAAAGGATTTTGAGTAGATAAAACTGCACGACAAATTGTACAGAATATTTAATTTTATTGTATTATTCAGGGAAAAGTAAAGTTTTAAGTGATTGTGGCTATGACTGTCTATGTTCTTATGTTACAGTTACACTTTCTCATTTCAGACTAAACCACAAATTACAGAATCGATATTTAGTAGTCATTAAGCCCAGTCCTCTTTTAGCTTGAATTAGCACGTTCGATAAGAAATTAAAAATACATTTTCGGCTCTGAAAACATTAATATTTTAATGAGTTTATAAATTTGTTTTAATTTTTATTTATTAATTAAAATTGTATTGTACCACAAGTAAACATACTTAAACAATAGGAGAACTTATTTTGCGAATGCCGCAGTATATCAATAACAACAACATGTATGCCACTCGGAACAAAATCAACAATTGGTTAGTTTAGCATTTCAAATAGTTTCATAATAAATTAGCAGACATAACAAAAAACAAAATTGCTTAACAATACCTAACACGCAAATGCTTTGCAACACGTCCACATGTTGCCGTCACGTCACGGCTGTCACGCGCGTGCGACAGGTAACAACGTTGCCGCCAATTTTTAACGCGACATTTAAATTAAATTCCTGTAACGTGCCGCTCGAGACCAATTTTAGATAAAAAAGGTTATTTCTCGGTTACGGCAGTTTAGGTGTAGGTCAATTACGTCAATTTAAGTGGTGTCGTATTTACTTTTGTAAGAACTTATGCCAAATGTTTCTAAAGGATATTTTATCACTCTCCTAACTAAAAACATAGTCAGAGTTTTCATACTATCTTCTAAACATGTATATCATTCGGTTTAATATTTTTTTCCGCTTTCTTGAATTCATTACTTCATATATGTTTTATAAGATTCTGTACTAATTTATGTCCGGTATGTAAGACATCAACACAACTCTCCTTGGGAATATGTTTTAATAAGATATTTAGTTTAAAGAAAATAAGAATCTCTATTAATACCTCTTAAGTTCTTACCACAATCCGAAAAACTAACACTGACTGATCGATTAGCCAAGGAACCCACTCGACATGAATGATTCACAATCAAAAATTCAGATACCACATGGCACATCCAACCGAATATCTGCATACAAAATGTCGCCACAAGTAGTAAAAACGTACTGGATACCGGCGTTGTCAACCTTTATGACGTAATTTGGCAAAGTCCCGACATTTGGGCACAATTTGGCAGACCGTGATGGCATTCAATGTCCTGGGTGCTTCCAGGTGCATAATAATGTCGACTGGGGAATGCTAAAGTATCGGTATTTACAGGATGCTCATAGCATGTCAATAAAATTTGCTATTTTGATTTTTTTACAGATTTCAATTAATAAAAGAGTGATGAAGGCACATAGCGCGGAGAACCGATGCTCGATGGGACAGAAAGGTTCTCGAATGGCGATCACGAAGCATTCGCCATTCGAGAACGCGAACATCCACCGGAATCCAAAGAAATTTAATTAATCTTTAACTAATTAAGTAGGCAAACAGCCGTACAGCCCCCCTGATAATAAGTGTTTGTCTATGAACGGGTGTCACAAACGCGTTACCGACTCTGAAGAAATATTATCATGCCTTTTTTGAAGGCTCCCATGTTGTAATCGCTTTGGAACACCATGTCAGGGAGGAAAATTAGTTCCGCCATCTACTTATTGTTGTTAAAATGATAGAAAAAATGACACCAGTGCAAAATTAAGTTAGGTTAGCAAGATTTAAAAAACATGTAGAAAAGTATAGCAATTTAAATATTTTCTTCCATTTCGGTGAGACAGTACGGCGCTCGCACCTATCATGAGATGGAAGCTAGCCAAAGTGACCCGCTAGGAAACTGGGTATACAATGCACTTGTTTGACAATACCCTCTTGTGAAAATAAAGTATATTAGTATAAAACTTTCTAGAGAACAATTTAAAAAAAAATAAGCAATACGATAACCAAAGAACATCGAAACCCGCATACAATACGTTCCTTTATATTACGTAATCTATCTACCTTTCTCAATGAAGATAACGCCCAAGCAAATTTTATTAACAAACCCATCTTCAATTACTATTCTGTCTTCATGCTGTCTCATAAAAATGAAGTATCTAGAAGTAGTACTCCAGTATAAAAGTAAGACAGAAATTAGTATCCTGTTAGCTACCGTTCGCGAGTTTGCATTGCTCGCTTGATAAAAGGCAAAGCCCATTTGGATGCATTTGCCGAAAAGGCTGAGTGGTTAATAGCCCTCGCCCCAAACTGTCCCGCTGTAAATTGTAAAGCTCACAGGAGGTAAAATTGTAGGTCCGTCAAAAAAATAGTATCCTGTACTCGTGTAGTTACCTGTTAACTATGGCCAATCTGCAGCATACACAGATAGTGTTCATTTGTTGTGACTTACTGTAAAAAAAAATTGTGTATTTCTATCATACTAATTTTTAACTGGGGGAGTCAAAAACATGTTGGGATCAGTTTTCATAAATATCCAAAACAATTCCAAGTCTTTTTGATCAAATAATTACTTAATTCTTATTCGAATATCTTTAACTTAAAATTTTATGCGTCAATTTTTTTAGGACACAATGTGTTAAAAATAAAAGTGTTCGGACCCTATCCGTAGTGATTTCATTAATCTGCGTACTGTTTATATCATAATATATATCTTTAACTTAAAGTTCGGCTCGTCAATTTTTTTAGGACACAATGTGTCGCAAATAAAAGTGTTCAATGACTCTATCCGCAGTTATTTCATTAATAGCGTGCTGTTTTTATCATATATAAGCAATCATCATGTGTAGTCTAATCAGCAAGAAAATTTAACACGAATGATGGAGATTTACAGGCAATTACGTCAAAACTTGGCTGACATACTACCTTATCTACCTAAGTGAGTAGTTGCTGAAAAAATAGCTGAAACAAAAGTAACGCGTCATCGGAAAACTTCAGGTCTCGAAAACAAACATGTTTAATTTATCTCTGCATTAAATTAATGGCAATCTGCTTTTGTAGTTTTGTTAGGGCGTTTGGCAGATAGAGAGGTCGTGGGTTCGATTCCCGACACTAATACGCGGATCGTGCATTGGTTTAATTTTTCAATATTTATAAAATCTATCTGATCTATAAAGTAGCCAGATTATTGCCTGTACGTATATTAAATAGAATAGAATAAACTTTATTGATAAATCCATCACTTACAGGAAAGGTCTTACAAGCGAATTAGAAGATAGATAAAGTGCGTGACAGACCTTTCAATAGGCGTCTGCTCAGTGTTACGCTAGACATGCAAGCATGACTAGCACTGATTTTCAGCCACCACCTTCTGAAATACTTATAACTTAATTTTCAACCGATATCCAATATTCACACAGGAAGAGGTTCTAAATTCCACTGTTTTATTTTTAATTTTTGTTATCTCATCACCCTGTCACTTCTGAACCGATTTAAAACAAATATTTAATTAGAAGAGATGTAACATTTATTCAAATACGCAATCGCCGTCGTTGTTGTAGAAGATACTTTTTAAAACTAAACAATTTGAAACAAACACTGAATACATTCCTGCCAATGATTTTAATATCTGGATAGGTCCGATATTTCGCATTTATATTACATACAAGCAAAAAACTCTCATTAATATGGATATCCAATAAAGTAGTATCTTTGATAACATACTATTTTCAGCATTTTACTATTTAAGAACACATCTTTTTTTATATATTATGCAACTATATAACTATAATTCTGGAAATTAACAGAAATGTCTTTAAAAATATGTACCGATTGTAGAAGGTGACGATCTTGATGTCGAAGAAAACACACAAAATACCAGAAAACTTTCTTTATTCACGTGAACGCGTACAATGTCGTAGGAGCCGTGCGGTGTGGCCCACGAACGAGTTAGGACTAAAAAACTCACTGACATGTAATTAAATTGTGACTGACATTTCGATATGTACCCTAAATATGATTGATTCGTAAATCAATTGAAACCATCGCTAACACTCCCCTCCCTAGTGCTGACGCAGCACTCATCATCGAGGAAAATAGGTGCAACACGAGCCGCCGCCCGCCGTAACGTCCCAGCCGCCGTGCGCACTTCAACCATCCTAGTGCGACCGTCTTTACCTGGGAAAACGCGAGTGACTAGTCCCCTTGACCAAGCATTCCGCGGAGAGTTAGGGTCCACCACGACAACAAGGTTACCTACCTGCAACGATTTCTGTTCGTCGCGCCATTTAGCTCTGGGTATGAGATCGGGCAAAACTTCCTTTACCCATCTCTGCCAATACATATCGGTCAGTCTCTGCGCGGTACGCCAGTGCTTTCGCAGAGACAAGTCTGAGTTATCAAATTCACCTATAACTGGCAGATTTGATGAGGTACCTAGAAGAAAGTGATTAGGTGTAAGAGACTCAATCTCACCGGGATCAACCGAGACGTGCATCAAGGGACGGCTATTGACTATATTTTCGACCTCAGCCAACAGCGTGTTCAAAACCTCGTCGCGGGGTGCACGCTCAGTCAGAACCACCTTCAAGGATGTCTTTACGCTCCGAATGAGCCTCTCCCAGGCTCCCGCCCAGTGTGGACTTGCAGCAGGAATGAAGCTCCACTCCATGGCATTGTTCACGCCTTCAGCTTTCAATTTTTCAATGTCTAATTTCTGCATTGATCTTTTTAATTCCGTGTCGGCGCCTCTGAGATTTGTACCGTTGTCAGAATAAAGGTGATGTGGCCAACCGCGCCTAGCTGCCATCCTTCGCAGTGCCATAATTAAAGAATCTGATGTCAGGGAAGGAACTACCTCGATGTGAATGGCGCGCACTGTCAGGCAGGTAAATAACACGCCGTACCTTTTTTCTCTTCGTCTGCCAACGGTAACTTCCATCGGCCCGAACAAGTCCAGTCCACAATGGGAGAAAGGACGCTGATGATGCGCGACGCGAGCTTCTGGCAAGTCACCCATCCGGGGAACCTGCGGCCTACTCTTGCGGATCCTGCACAGCATGCATCTGGAGACGACTGACTTAACGGTTGGTCTAAGTCTCAGCAACCAATATCGCTGCCTCAATTCGTTTACCACAGTCTCTTGGTTTCCGTGAGCTGCCTTTATATGGTAGTGCCGCACGATAAGTCTTGAAATGGGATTTCGACCATCCAGTATAACAGGCCTCTTGGCTTCCAAGCCCACATCACAGGCCGCGTCAATGCGACCGCCAGCCCTGAGTAATCCGTAATTATCGAAATACGGTGACAAAGAATGCAACCTGCTAGTCCGATGCACCGGCTTACCGCACTTTATTGCAGAAATCTCGTCAGCAAATGATTCACCCTGCGCCCGTCTAATCAAAAGCCGCTCTGCTGTCTCCATAATGTCGCAATCAATCGATTCTCTACGACGATTTCTACAGTTAGCTATAAACTTGAGAACTGTAGCCGTGGCCCGCAACAAACGTAGCCAGGATGAGAAGCGTAGTGGATCAGGCACAGGTAAATCCGGAGTCACCGCTTGTACGACTGCGACGCACTCCGCCGCCATGTCCTTATCAGGGTTTGAGCGAGCTATGTCTAACGGCCACTCAGACTCATCGCAGTATAGAAACCGTGGGCCCGTAAACCATTCTTTTTTTATCGCCCCATTTAAATTATCCCTTGTCGCTAAATCAGCAATATTTAATTTAGTGGGAATGTACCTCCACTCCTCGACCTGGGTCAACTCGTCAATCTCACCTAAGCGATTCGCCTCAAACGCTTTATATGTGCGCGTATTGTTGCGAATCCATTGAAGCGCCGTAGTGGAATCGCACCAAAAATACCTACGCGCGGGGCTAAGACGATGCTCCTTTCCAATAGTACTAGCCAATCTCGCAGCTAACAAACAAGCCTGTAGTTCAGCCCTAGGCATTGTCAAGGCTTTCACGGGCATGACTTTGCACTTACTAGCGATAAAACTAACGTTAATATCATTATTATTTTCCCAGCGCCAGAATGAAGTCGTACACATTGCCTGCATGCTAGCGTCACAAAACATATGTAACTGTAAGTTGCTATAGCCTGGAGTAAACATCTTCGTAGCACTCGTAGCACTCACCGAGTTCGTAGCAACCGCTAAAACATCGTAGCCGCGCGTAGACCCCTGCGTAGCGGTTAAATCAGCCGCAGGCGCGGTGCGCGGGTGGACTGGAGACGATACAGGCGGCGTAGTAGACGGAAGGTCGCCACAAGGGTCCAAGGTTCCGTTCGCCTGCTTCGGTTTAGCTTCCTTTTGGTTGTCTTTTGTCGATCCAACTGATTTTGTAGCTTTGTAGCATCTAGGAATGCGTATGTCGCTAATTACTTTAAGCATGTCTATCCACTTGCGCCACTTACTAAAAATACTATCGGGAATACTGTGATCCCATCCTATATTTAGCCTCCAAGTATCCTGCAGCATGATCCGTCCCTGAATGGTAAAAGGTGACAAAAATCCTAGGACGTCAAACACTGACATAATAACTTTGAGCATAACGCGTTTTGTCGGCCTTTCGTCTCCCTTTAGAATGCCTTCTGGAATTCTCTTTAAAGACATATCAAACCCTAAAGTATCGTCTGCAGGATACCACTTCATGCCTAAAGTTCTCTCACTTTCGAACTGCTGACCGACCTTGAACTTTACAGCAGCGCTGCCGAGGGATTCCTTTGGCAGGCTGTTGAGAACAGCAACACTATTACTGGTCCAGTTCCGTATCTCAAAACCGCCTGCTGTGTGAATAGCACTGACGTACCTGACCATGTCCACGGCCGCTGCCTCATCGTCGATGCTGTCGATGTAATCATCCATGTAATGCGACTTGCAGATGGCATCGATGGCGGCCGCTGGATACTCTGAAGATAGCCTTAGAGCATTTTTATTTTTTATAAACTGGGCTATAAATGGTGAACAATTCGCCCCAAATATTAGTGACGTCATTACGTACGTCTTCACGTCCTCAGTAGGACTGTTCCTCCACAAAAATCGAAGAGCATCCTGGTCTTCCTCATGTATTTTAATCCTCAAAAACATGTCCTTTATATCGCCTGTTACTGCAATTTTATTTTCTCTAAAGCGCAGTAATATACCAAAAAGCGACGACAGCAGGTCCGGCCCTGTCAGTAAATAGTCATTAAGAGAATAACCATTCACCTTACAAGCAGAATCAAATACCAGGCGAAGCTTTTCCTTGTGGGGGTTGTCAACTCCAAAATGCGGCAAGTACCACGTCCTCGGCGTGGTTTCCGGTAATAATAGCTCCTTAGCGTAATCATTCTCTAACAGATGTTTTACCCGTTCCCGATATCTTTTAGCAAATCCAACATTCTTACCCATTTTCCTCTCGATACCTTCCATCCTGGTGCGCGCGCTGGAGTAGGAGTCCGGCAGGCGGCAGCGCTCGTCCCGCCACGGCAGCCGCACGCGCCAGCGGCCCCGCACCAGCGTCGCCGACGCCTCCAGCAGCGCGGTGGCGCGCGCCTCCTCAGCATTCGGGCGTGGCTTACACGACACCCCTAATGAATCAATAACCAAAGAACGCTGGACGTCCTCGTGGATTTCACGTAAAACGTCATTATCGTTAGCATCGATAAACAAGTTGGCTGCGACGTTAGGCGGACGGACGCCCCGCGGCACGCACATTCTACCGTGTACGCACCAGCCCAAGGGAGTGAGTATAGCGGACGGCTCATTAGATTTACCTAATTTTATTTGAGAAGGCAACAACAAATAATGATTATCCTGTCCAATCAAAATTTCGGGTTTTACATCAGATTTACATAGGTAATTATTAATATCTTTCAAGTGGGAATAATTAACACAATTTAAAATAGATAAAGTTTGCAATGGTAAGTCTAAATTATCTACACAACGCATATTTATGTTATGTACCTTATTGTCCATACCTGCAATGTTTACGTTTACGATAGTGGAGTCACATACCATCTCGCCGTTATCAAACGCACCACGCACTCGCAGCGTGCTGCGGCGGCCACCGAGGCCCGCGCGCGCGGCCAGTGATTTTGATATTAAACTTACTGAAGAACCGTCATCGAACATAGCTGTACAATTTACGACACCGTTAGGTCCATGTATACGCACTGAAACCACCTTTAACAACACTCGATCACTTGAGTCTATAAACGTTAAAGTTTCTTGAACACTCGTAGCTGCGGGCTCGCACTTCAACTGTCCGTTCGTCGTAGCGCTTGCAACACCCGGTGCATGTGTACCCGATTCTGTCGCCGGGACAGGCATTACCGGGCTCCTCGTTACGTAATGCAGTAAGCGGTGATGCGCCTGGCCGCATCCGTCCTTATCGCACGCTGGGGCTGCGCACGAGTTTTTCTCATGTTTACACAGCAGACACTTGAAACACAAGCCACTATTTTTTATATATTGCCATCTAGTTTTGCGCAGTGATTTCTTAAATTGTTTGCAATCTGTTAACTTATGCACAGCTTTCTTGCAATATTGGCACTGGGCTTTTCCATCTTCGGCTTGTACTAAGACTGTATGGGATCGTGTAGTTGAGTGGTCACTTGACTTATTTTTGTAGGAATCCTGTCGTAAAGTAGTAAGCAGGGTGTTGGCAGTTGTAGAAATCTTTACGGCCTCATCGTTCAAGAAATCTGATAGGATGAGTAATCTCGGCTTTTGCCCTTCTTTAATAAGGATGTAGCTGTAGTCCGACCATTTAGAAATTAACACAGTTGGGAGCTTGCTCAAGATAATCGAAACTATGTTGACGCCTTGCAAGTATTCTTCGCGACCAACTGCCTTCACTGCTTCCACAAAATTTTGTATTTTTACTGCAAACGTGACGATATCTCTGTGGTATTCAATTTGTAACGGTTGAAGTTTCTTAATGTCCTGGAGGATGCGGGAGATGATGCTGTCTGGGTTTCCAAAACGTAGCTCTAACGTCGACATCACTTTATCTGGAGACGTGGCGCTGATGAACAAAGCGGAGACAGCATCTTTAGCGGCTCCTCGTAAACATTTACGCAGCCGCCACAGGTTTTCTTTCTCAGTGAATTTGCATATTTCTGAAGATTCCTCGTAGGCTTGTTTAAATTGAAGCCATTCCAACTGATCACCAGAAAATTCGGGTAGGTCTTTAGGCGTACTGATGCGGCTAAGCAAGCTTGCGTTTGGTACATTGTGAGCACTTGCTGCGGACAGATCTTTGAGTGCACCAGCCAATAGTTGAACCGTGCTGTTGAGCGTCTCGATAGTGCCGCCAGGAACTGGCAGCGCCGGCTCGGCGGCGGCGACGGCGGTGGCAGCTACGTGGCGTGGCTGCACGGGGGTTGACGCTGGCTCAGCGGGCTGCAGGTTGCCCGTGTGAATACTATACTCGGGGGCTCGCTGCTCTTCTGGTGGTTCGACTCGATGGTTGATTTGTTCATCTATCCAATCTGCCACATGGCTTCGAGAAAGTTCGTTATCCCTTCCGATTTGTGAACTGTATGCATCTGGGTCTTCCTCGTCGCTAAGTGCTGCTAGGTTCGCTTCCAGAGTTTTATCTATAAGGTCCATTTTGATGAGAGCTTTCTGTTTTGCAGCCTCTAAAACCAATTGTTTCCGTTTTGCTTCTTTTGAAGCCGACGACTTATGTGAACCCTTGCTCCCGGAAGCTTTTGATACGCAAGATGTAGTGGGTTTTTCAACAATCGTGTGAGCATTCTGCGCCACAGGCTCTGATTTTATGCTTCCATCATTAACACATTTCTCACGTGCGGCAGCGGTACGCAAAATGGCGGATGCCATTTTCTGTGTTTCTTCTTGTTGTTTCGTCGCGCGCGGTGTATGGAACATTCTGATCCGGCTTCGAAGACCACTTTGTAGAAGGTGACGATCTTGATGTCGAAGAAAACACACAAAATACTAGAAAACTTTCTTTATTCACGTGAACGCGTACAATGTCGTAGGAGCCGTGCGGTGTGGCCCACGAACGAGTTAGGACTAAAAAACTCACTGACATGTAATTAAATTGTGACTGACATTTCGATATGTACCCTAAATATGATTGATTCGTAAATCAATTGAAACCATCGCTAACACCGATATTTTCTAATGTTAAGTTTAAAATGCATAATATGTTACAGTGAGTACATAAAATAAAAAATTAAACCATTCAGTTTAGTTTAAATAAGCTGACGACATTGGCGCTACGGCCTTAAAACATACATTTTAGGGCCATAAAACTGGTGCTATTTTGTTGAACCATTAGCCATGTCCTTACGCTACATGTCAATATTCCAAGTGGTTTCGTGTACCAAGCGACGAATTTCCGAAATACGTTCGTTTTTAGCATTCATGTTTACATACATACATTTTGTATGTTGCGGTTTTGGTGGACGCACAGAATTGAATACACTGCTTCTAGTTTCATTTGGAATTGTAATGTTTTTGGAAATTTATTAGTTTGTTGTAGTACTGAAATGATTTGTATGCTTCTGAAATGTAATTTTATTGTTTAAATTTTTTGGTGATAAATTTACCAGCCAAACAACACTGTGATGCAGTGTTGTGTTCCTGCTGGTGAGTAGGGTCGCCAGGCTCCAGACGCGCTCGTGACATCTCCGGTGTTGCAGACGTTCATAGGCTACCGTAAGCACTAACCTGATGGTAAGCGATAAGGCGTACGGCCCGTTTGCCTATTTAGTTGTATAAAAAAAAATGCAGATTTTTACATTTTTTTCTGGAAGAATTCTGGAGGTCGTAGTTCAATAATTAGCAGACAAACATGATTACTACTTGCAATCATTTCGATTTGCCACTGCCATTCTGATAATTTTACTGAACCAAAATTAAAAGTGTTTTTTTTTTTAGTTTCGAAATCGATTCTCTGACGACGGTGTTATGACAGGCTTTTAAGTAATAAAACTTCATAATCGGTTCACTGCTGACGGTTTTATGATGCGTCAATATATCATAACATCATTTCAGCCGCAGTCAGTCCACTGCTGGGCATGGGTCTCTCCTAATGACTCCAAAATGATCGGTTAGCACCAGCTTGCACCTATCGTTTGCCTGCGACTAAGAGATGGGCAGTGGGATGAAATTCAAGAGGGAAAAAATGAAATGCCAGGGGAAGAAAAGGGAAGAAAAATTTAATTCCCATTTATAACAGGGAAAAAATTTTAGGAATTAATGGGAAACTTTCCGGAAAGGCGCCCATCTCTACCTACGACCTTTTTTAGGTCATCTGACCATCTGGTCGGTGAATGTCCAACGCTGCGCTTGCCGGTTCGTGGACGCCATTCGAGAACCATTCTGCCCCATCGGCCAACAGTTCTCCGCGCTATGTGCCTCACTCACTGCCACTTCGATGATAGTTCATTATACCCCAGCGTATTCGTATACGCTGGGCTATGTCGGTGACTTTTGTTCTTCTACGGATCCCTTCATTTCTGATTCGATCTCGTAGGGAAACACCGAGCATCGAACTCTCCATAGCTCTTTATTTGGGTGACCTTGAGCTTTCTTATGAGGCCCATACTGGTTGTTACCAGTTACACACACTGGTCGAAGACCATAGTGTTAAGGGACTGAGGTATTTTGGACGAGAAGACGCTACGTAGCTTCCCGAACGCCGCCCAGCCGAGTCGGATTCGTCAATATATATAAAGTTATAACTGAATTTATAAATCTCAGTATTGACAATCGATTAAAATTAAAGCTATGAGGCCACCTTTTGTGCTCTAGGTATATTTACGCTGAAATTAATATGATGTATGTTTAATTCTCTCAGATTATATAAATACTTATATATATATATATTGTATTTATATATGTATATTTAAATATTGTAATATATAATTATGTATAGTATTTATTTAGTTTAGTATGTACTTGTTTATTAATATATTTATATTATATGGTACAGATCTAGTATACTGCGCAATCGCCTTGATCGCTCTAGCGATAAGTCCGCCTTTGTACCTCATTTTCATGTATATTTTTTGTGTAACATTTTTGTTTTCGTGCAATAAAGAGTATTTTAATTGTATTTTATTAGGTTGGGGGAAAAGTCTTTTCGCATATAGTATGTATGAACTTGTAATAAAATCCCTTTGGCTATTATACTATTTGTATCTAGCTGGTTATGGTATCATTAAAAGTTTAAATTTATAGAAGACTAGCTGTTCCCCGCAGCTCCGCCTGCGGTATATAGCCTATGTTACTCAGGGTGAATGTAGCTTTCCAATGGTGAAAGAATTTTTGAAAACGGCACAGTAGTTTTTGAGTTTATTCATTACAAACATACACACAAAAATACAAATCTTTCCTCTTTATAATATTATAGTGTAGATAATTCCAAATTCAAATTAGGAAAATGTGTGATTTTCATTTGTTTTTCTTACTGTCAAGGTGAATGTAATGAATAAATTCGATACATGGACTTTTGGCGGGAATCTGTGAAAAGCAGTATCGGCGCTGTATTTTATTTTCCAAAATTTGTGTTATTTTGAGTGTTTGTGCATAATAATAGTGGATTATTATTCGCAAAGTGTTCAAGAACAAGCGTGAGTGTTGGGAAGTGATACAGTGTTCGATTTATGTGATTTCCTCGCTTGTTGCCAAAAGTTCCTGGAAATCGCTAAGTGCAGTTTTTCTACCACTTCACTTAGCCTGACTCTTCTGACTCGACTTGATTATGACTTGACTTGACTTAACTACTGACTTGACTTTATAGGTATAAAAAATATTTTACTTGTTACTGGCTAAATACGAAAGTAAAATGCACGTCGCTCTAGTCGCCCTATTACGGATAAAATGGATACCATTTTTGAAAAGGTGGAGTAAGATCGGCATATCAGTAGTTACGACGTAGCTGAAGAACTGGAAATTGACCACAAAACAGTTTTGGCGCATTTGAAAAACTGAGTACACAAAAAAGCTCGATATTTGGATACCTCACGAGCTCACTGAAAGAAACCTAATGAACCGTGTACTACTTCGTGATTCTTTATTACGACGTAATGAAACCGCCTATTTTTGAAGAAGCTGATAACTGGTGATAAAACGTGGATCACGTACGACAAGAACGTGCGAAAACGATCGTGGTCAAAGGCCGATCAGGCTTCACAGACTGTGGCGAAACCCGGGTTGACTCGCAACAAAGTGATGCTGTGAGTGTGATGGGATTGGAAGGGCATTGGTCATTATGAGCTGTTACCACTAGGTAGGCCCATCGATTCTGAACTCTGAGATTAAAGCTAAAAATTAAAAGAAAGCGGCCGGAATTAATCAACAGAAAGGATGTGGTTTTTATCATGATATCGCTAGACTTCACACATCTTTAGCCACTTAGCAAAAATTAAGAAAGCTTGGCTGGGAGGTGTTAATGCGTCCGCCGTATAATCCTGCCCTTGCACCTTCAGATTTCCGCCTCTTTCGGCCTCTTCAAAATTCTTTAGGCAGTGTCAGGTTAACATCACGAGAGGACTGCCAAAACCACATGTCGCGGTATTTTGATCAAAAGCCTCAAAATTTATATAGCAATGGGATCATGTCCCTACCTACAAGATGGCAAAAGTAATCGAACAAAATGGCACCTACACTTTAGTTAAATGTAAATAAACTAGGATTAAAAAATATTATGAATTTTCTTAAAAAATGCGAAGAAACTTTTTCCCAACCTTACTTTATCTCCCTTTTAAGCAAGCTCTGACTCAAAGCTACTACAAATATACCTAAATAGATCTCACTATTCTACATAACCGTAACAATTAGCAAACTAATCAACCTCACGCTTAACCGGCACCTCTAACTCTCAGGTTAATGAGAAACCCGCATATAAACCGACTCGCAATTCCGGCAAAGCCTTAACAGAGGTCCCGAGGGAGTCAAAACTGGCAACGTTTGATGGTTATCTACTGTAACGTGATTATCTTGGTGAATTTGTTAGCCCAAGGTGAGAAAATGAAAATCAGTGCTGTAAAGTAAAATAGTTTCAAGTCAATATTGTACCTAATCTTTTAATGAGTAAAGAAAATGTTGAGAATTTCTTATATTTTCGCGATAGTTACACATTACTTATTTTTTTAAAACACGATGAATATCATATTAAACTACCTAATTATATTTATGTGTAATTGATGAAGAGCTTGATAGGCTAGTGGGGCATGCGTGTTCGTAACTATCCACCTCAAAGTAAACAGGAATAGATACAGTGATGATGCGAAAAGCTCTTACAAACAAGAACTTTTGTAAATTTTGTGTACTTACTCAATTGACAATGTAACCTACTCGAAATGATGATAATGATGGCAAACAAAAAGAGGAGAAGGTGCTTTGTGTTGTAGGTGATTGTGATAAAAAATCAAGAGTCTATGCAGAACTTTTAGTGCGAAGCTGTGAAAAGCAGTTTCGGTAATGTATTTTATTTTCCAAAATTTGTATTTTTTTTAGTGTTTGTGCATAATAATTGTAGATTATACACAAAGTGTTCGATAACTAGTATGAATAGGATTATGGTTATTGCCAAAAGCTCCTAGTAATCGCTAAGTGCAGTTTTTCAACTACTTCACTTAGCCTGATTCTTCTGACTTGTATCCATGGCTTTAATATCCTATTACTAAAAAAAATAATACAAAAGAGTCTACCTACTATGTCCCTTGGTAAATTAATTTGAAACAACTTAATAGTCTTACTATGGTATTTTAAGTTTAACTCCTTTAAATATGTATGTACGTCAAGAGAGCCCCAATATGTTTGGATTGTTTTTGCTCAATAATGGGCAGAATTAGGACTATTATGATGACGGTGACACTCAAAAGGTTTCGCAGGGAGAATTATGTATTTTAAAAACTATAAGAAAAACCAATGTCCTCGCAGACTGCTCTTTTCAGGGCGGAAGTGACTTCGCATTAGTTCTATCGCGAACGTTTTTATTTCAACAGAGAGAGGCATGCATCGCAGTAGGAACCTTGCCAAAGTAACCTGTCCTGTACGCGCCGTAAGTACAGATAAATTCATACGAATTTCTATTGTGCATTATTTTTTATTTTCAGCTCGTTTTAGAAGATAGATGCCTGGCCATTTGCTGCGAAAAGTTTAAAGGAAGGATTTTAAAGATCTTATTTGTTGCGTGGTAATTAGATTTATATGTTTGAGAGTCAACTAGTGACTTTTCTAACTTGATCTTCGGATATTACATTAAGTCTACTGTAGGTAAAGCTATATGAAATGCATTCAGATGGCCGGAAAAATATAACAACATTGGCCACTACTTAATACACCCATGATCTTACTAGTCTAGTTTCTCTATAAATAATATAAAATACAGTTTTAGAACTCAGATATTTCCTCATTATATAAAAGCGTATTTCCATGACTGCTTCATGGCTGCTTCCAACTTTTTTGGAATTCATGTAATTAGAAAATGCCTCAAGCACTTACCAAATTATTTTGCGTGTGGCATGTTGGAACTAATAGTAGTGGGTGAGTGCCGGCCGGCAATGAACTAACTGGTGGCGGAAGCACGCAAAACGCTTTAACTTCCGCAAAATAACGCCTGAATCAATAAAATACAAAATGCCTGTTTCCAGCAGTAGAAAGACTGCGGCTAAAATGATGATGATGACATTTACACACTATGGAATGTATTCTGCCTCCTCTTTTCACACCCAAATCACGCCAAAAATATTTTATCACCAACAAAAATCACATAAATCACCATCCACAGCTCACTTCATTGTCACATACAAATCAATCTCGATTTTCACATAAAGGCCAGCGCATAAATTCCCGCTTTCAAGCTATTTTCCGCCTGTTTTCACCTCCGGAGGGCACGTTTGTTCGAATCGCACGTTTCGCCGATTCGGTGAAACGTAACGCTTTAATTCGCGACACCTTTGTTTCGTTTGATTAATTGGTGTCACTCGTGAAACGATCTGTTGGAAATGCGCTGGAATTCAATTCGAAGGATTTTTGTAATGGGGTTTTGATACGTTTGGATCGTCTGATGCAGCATTTTTTTTTTTATATATATGTATAAGTACTGACAAGACTTGCACGGACATTATCAAAAAGTTCTGGTTTGGCATCGCAGTTCTAATAATCAAATGTGAAAAGACTGGGTAAATGGAAGAGGAAAAAACGTCTAATATGGACCATATTCTATACTCCTACTCTTGTAACGGAATCAGTTGAGTCGCAGCCGGGAAATTGCAAAAATGAGAAAGAAAGAGTTTAAAGTTAGTCCTTTTCTCTTTTGTCCCAAGGTTTGACTGGCAGATACCTAATTTACGGTATTACGGATACGGTATTTATGTATGTATTTTATATGTAAGTTTATTAAGTATGTATTATTTGTAATAGTATTTGTGTATGTATGTTTATATTATAAGGATTTTATAATAGTTTTACCTAGGTAATTAGGTATAGGTAGTCTTCACTTTTCCTTTCTTTTTTGTACACGCTAATTACCCTTTTCTTGTCTTTTCCTCTCTTGGGTCTGCTGGAAGAAATTTCTTTAGAAATAAGCAGCTCCCTTGTACTTTCTTTTCCTCTTATGTATAATCCTTTACATTTTATTGTGTACATGAATAAAGTAAATAAATAAATAAAATACCTACTGCCTTAAGGCATTAATATAATACTAATATTATTTTTAAGTGTGATAAAGTTTATGGTCACGTGCAGAGACGACCTGAGGGTCATATTTTTGAGCTTGCCCTCAACATGCCAACAAAGAAGCGGGATCCTGTAAGACTACCCTCCACCTGGCTGACGAGGGTCAAAAAAGTTCTGAAGCAAGGAGGCCTGAACTCCACAATGGCTCAAGATCGTGCAATGTGGAAAACAGGCAAGGAAGCCCGACCTCAAGTAGATGGACTAAATAATGATGAAGAGGACAAATACCTGATTACAGCTGGAAATACTGAGATTATGGTGATTTTTTCAGCGTTTTTTTTTTACAACTGAGTAGGCAAACAGGCGTACGGCCCACCTGATGGTAAATGATTACCGTAGCCTATGAATGCCTGCAAAACCAGAGATGTCACGAGCGCGTTGCCGACCTGTTCGCTATCAGCACAGACCCCTCTGGAGCCTGGCGACCCTACTCACCAGCAGGAACACAACACTGCATCACAGTGTTATTTGGCTGCGGTCTTCTGTAGGGTGGAGGTACTTCCACAGACGGACCACTCCTTACAAAATGTCCTACCTTTCATAATAATCCATACTTCCATACTAATATTATAAAATACATAGGCTACTTTTTGACGCAGGCGGAGCTGCAGGAAACAGCTAGTATACAAATAAATGTCAAATAACCCTCTTTGACGTAATAAATACCTACTTACATTACAAAAAAGGGTAAACACCCAAATCGGTTCTAACCACACAACAATTGAAAACCAATTTCCCTATCAGCGCGACTTTTAACTTCAACCCTCCAACAACCCCGGTCATTTGTCACCCCGCGTGTTACCGTGACGGCAAACGCAATGTAAACACGTCACACGTCACGTCACGTCAGGTCACGTCACCGGTGTCGTGAGACGTCGATGTACAGTTACATTCGAGATGTAAATTTGCATGAATGTGGTATTTTTTACTGTAGTTTTCTCTTTGTTAAAATTGTCGTTGATTTGGGAGAAAATTTTTGGAAATAAAGTTACCAGGTTGAGGCTTGCATGTCTTGCTTCACAAATACTTATACATCTTAAAAAGTAAAATTCAGGCTTATTTTAGAAAATGACAGTTTACAACAAGTTATTAGTGATTTCAAAAATATAAAGCAAATAAACGGATAGTATAGATATAATTATTTTATCCTTAATTCTACCAATTGTCAAAGTATTTCTTACTTGTAATACAATAAAGATGAATAAATAGCTAATTATTGAACAAATTCACCTGCAGTATAGCCATTTTGATTTGTACCGAAGAAAAAGGAAGAATAGAGCTTGCTGACCACACTGACTGCTTGCTGACTTTTTCAACCATTAAAAAAAATCAAAATCACAAAAATAATCTTTCTTAATAATTTCTTATACAATACACATTAAATTAAACTACCTACGACCATGAACGCTTTAAAGTGTTTGAAACTTTAGGTGTAAATAAATAAGTTAAAAATGCGATATCAAAATAGTTTAATTTAATAATCTTTATTTTTTACCTTTTCAGCCACACTTCATAAAGTCCTCTTTGCCGCATCCAAGATTCCACCATTACGTCACGCGTGAGAAATGAGTTGGTGTCAGTGTATCGACGCAGTATCGTCACTCCACTGAACATTAGCCAAACATGATGCGCATTGTTTACTATTAATTTACCACCGTATTACAAAAAAGTCGTGTCAGTATGTTAAAAGGCAGGCGGAAGATAAAAGTACTTGGAAGGGACACTTTAATTTTTGATAGAGACTACAAAGACTTATGTAAATTCATAGAGTCTTGTTTTTAGGTGTAAGCAAACACAAAACGATAGCAGGAGACCCGGTTTAAGTGTTAAATAACCTTAGCTCATCCTCCATCTTTCCGAGTGTCCGCGTCTTCCGTCTGTTTCAAATTATTAATGTCAATATTGACCATTACTTGGCCACTGGATGCGCCTTCATACCGAGGTGGATGTACGGATACTGGTGACCCGGGGGTGGGAACCTAGCAGTTGGTGAGTAGTGTTTGTTTTTTTTTTGTGTGTGTTCCTATTACTGACACTAGGTTATGCCATTTTATAATTAACACCATATGGATAAATTCTGAAATAAAATATTTTTATTTTTTATTTTTTCTTTAATATGAATTTATTTAAAATGGACAATAGTAATTAAAAAAAATATATATATTAAGTATCTTAAAAATCTTATATATTGGAACTTGATAGCGATCGTACGAGTAGTACCTATCGCTAAGAACAGAACTAGTGACCTGTCAAGTTTAAATAATTATAGACCAATCTATTTAGGCACGGGCTTCAAGAAAGTGCTGTAGAAACATCTGAAGCCTGAGCTGACGAAACATTTTCAGATAGATGATGCTCAGTTTGGCTTCCGTGCCGGACAATGGATTCTGCTATTATAAGCTTGAAGTAATATATTGCGAACTATTATGTTGATAGGGATACGTCAGTATACGAGTGTTTTCTCGACCTGACTCGGGCCTTCGATTTGGTAGACTATGAAAGGCTCTGGAGTAAGCTTGAGAAGACAGACATGCCGACATGGTGTATCTGTTGAAGTTCTGGTACGGAAGTCACACTAACTCTGTAAGATGGGACGGCGAACATTCTAGCGGACCTGTTTAACTTATATGTTAATGAATTGATCGAGGAGCTGAGAAGGGCCAAGACCGGATGCCACATTGGTAACCTGTGTGTTAACAATCTGAGCTATGCGGATCATATGGTACTTCTCAGCCCCTCGATTAATGGTTTGCGGAAATTATTGGCTATATGTGAAAGATATTCAAAACAACACGGTACGATAACTACTTATATGGTGAGCCGTTTCAGGTTGTAAGTGTAACTAAATTCAAGTACTTGGGGCACATACTAACTGAGAGCTTGAGACATGATGCGAACCTAGAGAGGCAGCGCAGGTCTCTTGCTGTAAGATCCAACATGTTGGCCCGTCGCTTTGCGCGTTAGCACGGGGGCGGTGAAGGTAACCTTTTTCAGGGCATTTTGTCAAAGTTTTTATACATGTCATCTATGGACAAGGTTTAGCAAAAAATCGTACAACGTGTGCAGTATAATGCATTCCGCATCATAATGAAACTTCCTCGTTACTGCAGCGCTAAAGCCATGTTTGTTGATGCTGGAGTACCTGACTTCTTTGCCATTCTGAGAATGAGGACTGCGTCATTTATGGTAAGACATGGTGATAGTGCCAACAATATTCTGGGGGCAATTGCTGAAGACCGTGCCAGTCATTGCTTTAAATATTGGTCGAAGCTGCATCGGTGTGAGAATGGTAAAACATGACAAATAACATGTATGTAGTACATAAGTTGTGCTTTTTTTTTAATTATAGCCCATACTTTGCTGTCTTATCCACGCGTATCCGGCGTGTCCATGCTGTATTCTACCAAAATAAATGATTCTGATTTTGGTAATAGGGACCTTAAAAATACGTTTAATTCAAAGCCAAATTCTTATCCCAAATAGAGCATCAACAAATTTTGGTATACTGTTTGTCTCCTTACAATTTATGAACACAATATCCAAGTTTCCGTCAAGTTGCAAAGTTCATATCTCCTAAACTATTATCTGGTTCAAGAGCGCATTCCAGCTCACCTGTCTCTAACCTTGATTTATAGTTTTGGGTTCAAAGACATACAACGAAAATAGATAACACATTACTTAAAATTATTGGATGAGAACATTAATGGTACCGGTCATGATTTTCGTTATTTTCTTTCAAAATTGACTGTTACCAAAACAGTGGTAACAGGAACCTCAATACAACAGTGGAGAGACCGTTACCAATTAAGTACGATTCGGTCGCGTACGCACGTGCGTCAATGTATGTATGTTATTTATCTTTTCTGCGTTGCGGCTGGGAGGACTAATTGTCATCCTTGCATTGTTTTGCTTTCGATTTTTACCCACAATCTGCCCGGTGATGTGCGGTATCTGTATCGGGTGCTCCCACACAAGGGTTGTGTCTGTTTTGTACGTTGTTAGCACTAATCATAATTCTGTGGTAACAGTCTCCTCACCATTTGCCGCAATGTGTGTTGTTATTGTTACGGGAGAGGCAGACAAAGCCTGAGAAGCTCACGACCTTGCCTATGGCCGTTGATAGTTATTTAGTTGCCAAATATAATAATGTATTATGATTTATTTTTACTATAAATTATTTCAGAGTTATATAAAAATAATTCTGTTTACATAAACAACTGTTTTTATAACAATTTTGATAAGTGACATCTATTTATATTGTTGTCTGTGGACAAACTATTTGGGCTCGGATTTAGTTTGTAAACTAAGGGATCCAAAGTGCGCGTCACTGGGTCGGTGGTACCTGGCATATTATTTGTTATGCACTACCGATTTCCTCCGGGGATTTCACACTACCACACGTTTCTTCTATACTATCCATTTTGTGACTCTACTTATAGATTGGCTGGAGGAGATTGCTTAGCAATAAGTCCGCCTTTGGTCCACAGTTTTCAAGTACCATTAATATAATATTCATTGATAAAGTTATTTTTATCCGAACAGGTAACTTTAAAATTGGTTTGTCTAAGAATTATTTTGTATGAGAGAAGCTGACCATGCCTTTACCTGGGTCTGACAGCCCAAAAATTGACTTAAGGCCGCAATGAAGGATGTAAACCCAAATGAACTATAAGACCAGACGAAGTTGAGGAGAAAAAGCAACAGAGTAAGACTTTATTACAGTTATTCAAAATTCCACAATCAGTAGATTTCTGATTATAATCTACATTCCCAGAAAAGACAGGTTAAATATCTTCACAAAGGAACACTATAAAATATGAACACTATGGCAGCTACGTACCTCCCAGCCACCAGCAAACAGGCCGGTGCGGCGGCGGACGCCCGCGAACGGTTTAAGGCCAATAAATATAGTTGTCTCGGCATTCAGTACGAGTTCACTTCCTTTGGTGTCGAGACACTAGGCCCATGGGGCGCCGGTGTGCGGGGTCTTCACAGGGAGATCAGCAGACGCCTAAAAGAGGCAACGGGTGGCCCTCGCTCGGGCAGCTTTCTCGCTCAGCGAATAGCCATCGCTATTCAACGCGGGAATGCTGCCTGCGTGATGGGGACTCTGCCCAGGGGACCCAATTTAGATTACATTTAGTTTTTATTTGTATTTATTATTTTTAGATAGGATAGTTAGTTTTAATTTTTATATGTTTACTTGTGATATACCAATAAAAGGAACACTATAGTAATTCTATTAATGCCTAGAGACAAAAGGGCTTTATAAGTTTAGTTAGTATTTCATCCAAAGGAACTATTACGAACGAATAGTATACAATCTAATCACACATTCACATCACGAACTGTTTTTCAAATTCATCCAAATATTAAACCTCGCAATCATTTCCGTACACGTGTGAAAGTCAAACCCATCGGAAACAATTCAAAACACCATTAAACTGAACTTCAACACATTTCGGAGGATCGCCGGCAACCATTTGTCTTCCGCCACCTTTAAAAGCTATTCAGCACCATTTCTCTTTTTTAAAACCTTTAGACACCTCTCCGTTTTTCAATCGCTCGGAGTTATCGCGATAAATGCTTTGTTTGGATGAATGTTCGGGATTTTATCAGAGATGATGATACCCTGATGGTATTTACTTCAACGAATAGTAACATCATCAGGTTAGGTTTCAGGACCAGGAATAAGCTGTTATGGTCCAGAAAATGTAGTAACTAGAACATTAACGAGAGCAAACGATTAGCGATGAGTCCGCCTTTGTACCCATGTAGTTGTATTGGATTTAACTATGTGTTTCTTTTGTTTGTAAATGGTGCAATTAAGTGTTCATTCATTCATTCATCCGTTCATTCATTTATTCATCCATTAAGCCATTCATTTGTCCATCCATTCATTAATTCTAGCATTTATTCATTCATTCATTCATTCAAATGTAACTCAAAACTGCCTAAAAGCTGCTTGACACAGTCACCGATTTCAGAAGCAGTAGTCTACTTAGCAGCATGGTGGAGGCATATCTTATGCTCTCGCAAAAAATTATATATCGACGTCACAAAGGTATGTCAGTACGACAAAGGTAATAAACCGAGGACAGACAGACAGGTTCCTTGTGTTTACTACGGAACCTTAAAATGCCTTTTGTTTTTGTGTTAATACTTATTATTCAAAATTATTTTTTTGAGAATAAATTCTTTTTTATTATTTCAAATTAAGAACGGAACGTTTATTTCGATAAGCAAAATGACAAACGTCCTAACTAAAACATTTGATTTAAGTATAGAATATTTTTTTTAGTTTTTTCACGCTTGTACGTGTTATTAAATCCTAAGTAGTATTTTTAATATCATAATCCTATTTAACTTGCGTGGGCATATCAAAAGCGGTGTTTTACATAAAAATCGTTTATGGTACTGAGTAGGAGTTTGTAGAGTTTTCGTAGATGTGGCTGACATTTCATAATCCTTTTGATATATTTAACCATCTGAGGAAATATTAGTGACGTCATCATGTTAAGTAATTGATTTTTATATTCTACTAGCTTTTCCCCGCAGCTCCTCCTGCGTCAAAAAGTAGCCTATGTTTGACCCCGGGTCTTCAACTATATTCATACCAAATTTCATTAAAATCCGTTCAGCGGTTTGGCCGTGAAAGCGTAACAGACAGACAGACAGACAGAAAAATAGACAGACTTTCGCATTTACTAATATGAGTATGAATTTACTTAACTAAAACACGATTCCGATTTAGTGTCAGATAATCGGCGGACAACTTACGGGCGGGGCCTCATTTTAAAAATTTTGTGTCAATATATCTGACATGATGACTATTTGAGTTTGTAAGGACTACTGGTGGACATAGAGGTAGGGTCGTAGGATTTAAGTGGAAGGAGGGGGATTTATTGTTTGCTTATTTAGAGGTGAATTTAAAAAGTAAAGTTCTTTCGTCCTAGTTCGAGCACATCCATGGTACATCATTGTTTTATTTCTCCGGCCATACAATCGATCGTGCATTGTCTATTTCTGTTTTGCTGGTTAGAGAGGGAGATAAATTAACAGGCTTCGAGTTGGCAACGCGCTAGTGAAACTCTCGGGCTTCTTCTATACTTGTACAGTTAGTTCAACCGTCAAAAGCATAACCCGCTTCATGCGGTCATCGTTGCCTTGATTATATTGAAAAAGCTATCAATTTATTGAGAATTACATACAAAAACCTCACGTAAATGGAACAAATATGTCCCACATAAGATCTACTAAGCCATTTTGCTTGCTCATCTGTACCAGTTTCTCATAAACTGTCTCAATTATCTCTGGCTACATTTGGTGGCATCAACTCTTTATAAATACAACCGTCAAGTGACCGGACAGGTGAATGGATGTCTCGACCCGTTCGCTGGTAATCAGTCACAAATAGTATTCTACTGGTTCGGAGCAAGACATAGGCGGTAGCGATTGAGAGGTTTGGGTGTCTCCTAGCATATAAGAACGTGAAAGACACGTGACCTCTCTCGTTCTGAGTTTGGCATTCGCGGGCTTTCCACGACTCTGCAAGGCCGGACAACTTTCGCGAAAATACTCTAAGGTAATTCCTAGTATGGCCCGTCTTATGGAAAACGATAAATTACATTAATATATATAGAAATAAATAAATGCATTTTACTTATTGATTTATTTATATTATACTACTTAGTGAACTTATTTAATTACATATTACATTCAAAGATTTACTTAAAATATATTACCTATGTCAAAAAATAAATTCGAAAGTATATTATTTACTTATTTACGTTTATTGTGATCCCTTAACATTGAAACACTTAAAAATAAATGGTTTAAAATTTTTACAAAATATTTTAAGCTGAAACGGAACGTAAATTTGAAAAATAAGAAAGCTCGCTCACGTCACACATCGTTTACAGTAGAACAAAAAATGACGTAGCTCCGCCCACTTTTCCGACGTCACTGCGCCAATGACCATAACGGTGCACCAGTCCATACGCCGTGTCCTCTTTATATTTGCTCCATGGTTTTGAAACTGCGCTCGCCAACCTTCCTGCCAAGCGTGGCGAGTATGGCAACAACCCTTCAATTTAGAGGAAGCCTAAGTCCAGCAGTGAACTGACTGCGGCTGAAACGATAAAAGTAAAATACAGAAATCGCTCCCTATACCTTTTCTGACTTAAACCGCTCCAATCACAGGCGATCGCCGTCAGCAGCCTGCAATTAATCAGCCCTGATGCTTACCCTCCATAATTGAATGCTCTCTTCAAGTCTCCGTTTATTGTGACCATCAATATTGAGTTTTCTTTTTAGCGGACCAAATTCCGTTTTGTTTTCGCAGCTCGGTGATAGATGGTGCTGAGCGGGAGATAAAACTTTTTTTTTATATCGTTTACTGAACAGGGGCCTTACTATCATCTCTAAAAGCAGGGCAGAAACGAGTGAGTAAACAAAATGGCGCAATACAAAGTGTAAAGCGGCATCTCGCTTGCTCATTCGTCTCTGCTCTGCTATTAGAAATGATAGTAAGGCAATAGAGTAGAGGAAACGTCATTATAATTATTTTAACCGCATATTTTATAACAAAATTTCCTAAAAAAAATAACATTTTCAAAAAATTCTTAAGCTAAAACAACATTTAATGAAAGCATGCTAATGAAAACTATACTAATGAACGGGTAACAAAATGACTAATTTACTAAATGATAACCAATTGACTTGGTATAATCTGTTGCTTGATGCTTTTAATAACGACGCACGGAATCATCCATATCCATATCCATACTTCCATACTAATATTATAAATGCGAAAGTCTGTTTGTCTGTCTGTTACGCTTTCATGCCAAACCGCTGAACGGATTTTAATGAAATTTGGTATGAATATAGTTGAAGACCCGGGGTCACACATAGTCTACTTTTTGACGCAGGCGGGGCTGCGGGAAAAAGCTAGTTCTTCATATAATGGACATACAGAGAATGTTGTAAGCAAACAAATAATATAAATTTGGTGTGTGAAACTCTAATGTAATAATGATTTAATTAAAATAAAAAAAAAAATTGGTAGCTACTGAAGATAAACTCAACTGTCACTTTTCTTATCAAAATTTGTCACAAAGGTGAACATAAAATTCCACTTTCGTTGTAATCACGACGCTCAGTGCTGCCCTCAATAAATCGACGTCAGGTATAGCTTACAGATGATATAGTGGCAAGTGGTAAACCGATTACAGGTTCAATTCTCACGTACTCTGGCGAAAGGAATCGAAATGCCGGAAAATATTGAGTGTAGGAACGATTTCTTTAGTGGTCTTGGGTGTTTATTTTGTTTTTCTATGAAAATCAACGTCATATAGATTTTTTCTTCCTAATGTTGTAAAACGCGATTAGTGATAAAAGGGTTTTGTACAGACTTTCGCATTTATAATTTTAGTATGGATAAGACAGCAAAGTATGGGCTATAATTTAAAAAAAAAAAGCACAACTTATGTACTATGTTATTTGTCATGTTTTACTATTCTCACACCGATGCAGCTTCGACCAATATTTAAAGCAATGACTGGCACGGTCTTCAGCAATTGCCCGCAGAATGTTGTTGGCACTGTCACCAAGTCTTACCATAAATGACGCAGTCCTCATTTTCAGAATGGCAAAGAAGTCAGGTACTCCAGCATCAACAAACAGGCCTTAGCGCTGCAGTAACGAGGAAGCTTCATTATGATGCGGAATGCATTATACTGCATACGTTGTACGATTTTTCGCTAAACCTTGCCCATAGATGACATGTATAAAAACTTTGACAAAATGCCCTGAACAAGGTTACTTTCACCGTCCCCGTGCAACGCGCAAAGCGACGGGCCAACATGTTGGATCTTACAGCAAGAGACCTGCGCTCCCTCTCTAGGTTCGCATCATGCCCCAAGCTCTCAGTTAGTATGTGCTTCAAGTACTTGAAACGGCTCACCATCTAAGTATACAGGCGGAACTGTCGCCGGACCTTTACCTGCTCGGAACACTAATAGCTCTGTCTTCAGAATATTGTACTTTAAACCGTGCTGTTTTGAATATCTTTCAGTAATTTCCGCAAACCATTAATCGAGGGGCTGAGAAGTACCATAATAATATGATCCTCATAGCTCAGATTGTTAACACACAGGTTACCAATTTGGCATCCGGTCTTGGCGGTCTCAGCTCCTCGATCAATTCATTAACATATAAGTTAAACAGGTCCGCTAGAATGTTCGCCGTCCCATCTTACAGAGTTAGACTTCCCTACCAGAACTTCAACAGATTCACCATTTCGGTCGGCATGTCTGTCTTCTCAAGCTTACTCCAGAGCCTTTCATAGTCTACCAAATCGAAGGCCCGAGTCAGGTCGAGAAAACACTCGTATACTGACATATCCCTATCAACATAATAGTTCGCAATATATTACTTCAAGCTAATAATAGCAGAATCCATTGAAAGTCCGGCACGGAAGCCAGACTGAGCATCATCTATCTGAAAATGTTTCGTCAGCTCAGGCTTCAGAAGTTTCTACAGCACCTTGTTGAAGCCCGTGCCTAAATAGATTGGTCTATAATTATTGAAATTTGACAGGTCACTTGTTCTGTTCTTAGCGATAGGTACTACTCGTACGATCGCTATCAAGTTCCAATATATAAGATTTTTAAGATACTAAATTAAATTTCAGAATTTATCCATATGGTGTTAATTATAAAATGGCATAACCTAGTGTCAGTAACAGACAAAAAAAACAAACACTACTCACCAACAGCTAGGTTCCCATCCCCCGGGTCACCGGTATCCGTACATCCACCTCGGTATGAAGGTGCATCCAGTGGCCAAGTAATGGGCAATATTGACATTAATAATTTGAAACAGACGGAAGACCGGAAGACGCGGACACTCGGAAAGATGGAGGAAGATCTAAGGTTATTTAACACTTAAACCGGGTCTCCTGCGATCGTTTTGTGTTTGCTAACACCTAAAAACAAGACTCTATGAATTCACATAAGTCTTTGTAGTCTCTATCAAAAATTTAAGTGTCCCTTCCAAGTACTTTTATCTTCCGCCTGCCTTTTAACATACTGACACGACTTTTTTGTAATACGGTGGTAAATTAATAGTAAACAATGCGCATCATGTTTGGCTAATGTTCAGTGGAGTGACGATAGTGCGTCGATACACTGACACCAACTCATTTCTCACGCGTGACGTAATGGTGGAATCTTGGATGCGGCAAAGAGGACTTTATGAAGTGTGGCTGAAAAAGTAAAAAAGAAAGATTATTAAATTAAACTATTTTGATATCGCGTTTTTAACTTATTTATTTACACCTAAAGTTTCAAACACTTTACAGCGTTCATGGTCGTAGGTAGTTTAATTTAATGTGTATTGTATAAGAAATTATTAAAAAAGTTTTTTTTTGTGATTTTGATTTTTTTTTAATTGGTTGAAAAATTACAGTGTGGTCAGCAAGCCCTATTCTTCCTTTTTCTTCGGTACAAATCAAAATGGCTATACTGCAGTGTAGGTGAATTTGTTCAATAATTAGCTATTTATTCATCTTCATTGTATTACAAGTAAAAAATACTTTGACAATTGGTAGAATTAAGGATAAAATAATTCTATCTATACTATCCGTTTATTTGCTTTAAATACTTACATTTTTGAAATCACTAATAACTTGTTGTAAACTGTCATTTTCTTAAATAAGCCTGAATTTTACTTTTTAAGATGTATAAGTATTTGTGAAGCAAGACATGCAAGTCTCAACCTGGTAACTTTATTTTCAAAAATTTGCTCCCAAATCAACGAAAATTTTAATAAAGAGAAAACTACAGAAAAAAATACCATATTCATGCAAATTTACATCTCGAATGTAACTGTACATCGACGTCTCACGACACCGGTGACGTGACCTGACGTGACGTGACGTGTGACGTGTTTACATTGCGTTTGCCGTCACGGTAACACGCGGGGTGACAAATGACCGGGGTTGTTGGAGGGTTGAAGTTAAAAGTCGCGCTGATAGGGAAATTGGTTTTCAATTGTTGTGTGGTTAGAACCGATTTGGGTGTTTACCCTTTTTTGTGATGTAAGTAGGTATTTATTACGTCAAAGAGGGTTATTTGACATTTATTTGTATACTAGCTGTTTCCTGCAGCACCGCCTGCGTCAAAAAGTAGCCTATGTTTGACCCCAAGTCTTCAACTATATTCATACCAAATTTCATCAAAATCCGTTCAGCGGTTTGGCCGTGAAAGCGTAACAGACAGACAGACGGACAGAAAGACAGACAGACTTTCGCATTTATAATATTAGTATGGAAGTATGGATTATTATGAAAGGTAGGACATTTTGTAAGGAGTAGTCCGTCTGTGGAAGTACCTGCTCCCTACAGAAGACCGCAGCCAAATAACACTGTGATGCAGTGTTGTGTTCCTACTGGTGAGTAGGGTCGCCAGGCTCCAGAGGGGTCGCTGTGCTGATAGCGAACAGGTAGGCAACGCGCTCGTGACATCTTTGGTTTTGCAGGCATTCATAGGCTACGGTAATCACTTACCATCAGGTAGGCCGTACGCCTGTTTGCCTACTTAGTTGTAAAAAAAAAAACGCTGAAAAAATCACCATCATCTCAGTATTTCCAGCTGTAATCAGGTATTTGTCCTCTTCATCATTATTTAGTCCATCTACTTGAGGTCGGGCTTCCTTGCCTGTTTTCCACATTGCACGATCTTGAGCCATTGTGGAGTTCAGGCTTCCTTGCTTCAGAACTTTTTTGACCCTCGTCAGCCAGGTGGAGGGTAGTCGTACAGGATCCCGCTTCTTTGTTGACATGTTGAGGGCAAGCACCAAAATATGACCCTCAGGTCGTCTCTGCACGTGACCATAAACTTTTATCACACTTAAAAATAATATTAGTATTATATTAATGCCTTAAGGCAATAGGTATCTGCCAGTCAAACCTTGGGACATAAGAGAAAAGGACTAACTTTAAACTCTTTCTTTCTCATTTTTTCAATTTCCCGGCTGCGACTTCAACTGATTCCTTTATAAGAGTAGGAGTATAGAATATGGCCCATATTAGACGTTTTTTCCTTCTCCACTTTGCCCAGTCTTTTCACATTTGATTATTAGAACTGCGATGCCAAACCAGAACTTTTTGATAATGTCCGTCCAAGTCTTGTCAGTACTTATACATATATATAAAAATAAAATGCTGCATCAGACGATCCAAACGTATCAAAACCCCATTACAAAAATCCTTCGAATTGAATTCCAGCGCATTTCCAACAGATCGTTTCACGAGTGACACCAATTAATCAAACGAAACAAAGGTGTCGCGAATTAAAGCGTTACGTTTCACCGAATCGGCGAAACGTGCGATTCGAACAAACGTGCCCTCCGGAGGTGAAAACAGGCGGAAAATAGCTTGAAAGCGGGAATTTATGCGCTGGCCTTTATGTGAAAATCGAGATTGATTTGTATGTGACAATGAAGTGAGCTGTGGATGGCGATTTATGTGATTTTTGTTGGTGATAAAATATTTTTGGCGTGATTTGGGCGTGAAAAGAGGAGGCAGAATACATTCCGTAGTGTGTAAATGTCATCATCATCATTTCAACAGCAGTCATGCTACTGCTGGAAACAGGCATTTTCTATTTTATTGATTCAGGCGTTATTTATTTAAATATTTCCTTAAATATTTATTTTGCGTGCTTCCGCCACCAGTTAGTTCATTGCCGGCCGGCACTCACCCACTACTATTAGTTTCAACATGCCACACGCAAAATAATTTGGTAAGTGCTTGAGGCATTTTCTAATTACATGAATTCCAAAAAAGTTGGAAGTAGCCATGAAGCAGCCTGTATTCAGCGTTTGCCGTTTGAGTGGTGAAAACTTCAAGCCTACTAAGATAACTCTAAACTTATGGTTATTGTAAAAGGTGACTAATCGACATAAAGTGTAGATTTTTGTGAATCTCTCTCTTCGATTCTAGATTCATAATCTCGAAAATTAGTAACTTTTTAAATTAACCTTTGGACTTTAGAGCTCTTATATGCTACGTTGAAAGACTCTTTATACAATAAGTACTTTTAATTTACTTCTCTTTTCAACTAATCAAAGCTAGAATACAAAAAATAATGCGCGCTATTGTAGATCGTATTTGATGTTAACATAATATCTATTGATAAAGAAACGTTTTGCGATTTCAATACTCTTCTCGCAAAAATGTTCCAAAAATACTCCATAATAAAATAATAATAAAATTACATACTTATGAAAAAATACACAATCAAGTGCCTATTTGGACAAGAGGAAGAAATAAGGCGTCTCCTTGTAAACAAAACCTCGTAGAATCTTGTAGATAAGCGAAAATTCTTAAACTTAGCACACTTTTACCCCTGAAAATGCTAATTGGTGTTTGTACATTATTGTGCTATCGGTAGCCCTGTGTTTCAATTGTTTTACTCAAGGTATGAAATGATACTACCAAGTGAGATTTAATTTATATGTAGTTAATGATTTACAAGAAAAAATTGCACTATTTAATTATTAGCCAACTTCATGTACACAGTAAGTCGAACAGGGCGTCAATTACGCTAATAAACTTTAAAAGACCATGCAACTTGGTTGAGCGGATAGACTCGCTACACCTGTAATAAGTACCACTTGTATCAATGTACGGGCCATTTGTTTGGATGTCAATAAAATAAATAAATAAATAAATAAATCTTTATTTCAGACATACGTCCATAGTGTTAGTAACAATTGAAATCTTAAAACCTAGGGTTAGTATACACAATTATTAAAAAATTAAAAACTAAAAACAGGCCAGATAGGTACGACAGCCCACCTACCTGCAGTGCAAGCTGTTCCAGTGCGCAAGCAGTGGACTATCCCACCTATCAGCCAACATCCTCAGGATACTGTTGGGGCTGTCACGCAAACGCTGGAGGGTGGAGGCACAACGCTTCCGAATTAAGGCATAAAAGTCATCTAAGCGTGCCTCCGCAAACATGCCTGATGCGCTACAACGCCGCGACAGCCCCATCAACGCCCTGAAGGAGTTGTTATATTGAACGCGAAGGGCACTGTATGCACGCTGGGTATAGCTGACCCAAAGACTACACGTGTAGAGGGACTGACAGTACGCTTTAAAGAGTGTTGTCTTCACTTCCCTCGTACAACGTGCAAATCTTCGCGCCAACATATTACAACGCACAGACAATGCCCTCCGTTCTCTCTCCAGGTCTAGGTTGTCACGACAGTCCTCCGAGACCCAGTGACCCAGATATTTAAAGTTTGCGACTCTAGAGAGAGGAGCTCCACACAACATTACTGCCGGCAGGTCCATATATTTATTGTTTCCTCCATGAAAAACAAGGAGAACACTTTTTTTCGAGTTATATCTGAGCCCATGAGCCTCTGCATATGACTCGCAGATCTGAATCAGTTTTCGCATAGCTCTGATTGATGGGCACAGCAAGACCATATCGTCCGCATAACTAAAATTATTCATTGCGATGCCGTCCACATGACACCCGATACCAGTCTTGCTGAGCTTACCAATCAAGCCATTCATATATAGGTTGAAAAGGCGTGGCGAGGTCAATCCCCCCTGCCTCACGCCAGCTTCCAACCCATACTCTTCCGAAAGAGATCCAGCCCACTTGACTCTATTGCGTTGCCCACTATACCAATATCTTAATAACGATATAACCTCTCCTGCCACCGTCGTGTCCTCTCTTAGTTTTTGCCATAGACGGTCATATGAAACAAGATCAAATGCCTGTGAAAGATCTAAAAAGCATCCCACAACAGGAGTGTTTCTTTGTGTATAATACTGTACTGTGTGCTTCATCGCCATAATTGCACTTTCTGTAGAAAGCTTTGGTCGGAACCCAAATTGCGCATCATGCAACTCGATATGGTCAGACATATGGCGGTCAAGCACACAGTCCAATACTTTGGCAATGACAGTAGCAAGAGAGATAGGTCTATAGTTGGCGGGATCGGACGCATCTCCCGTTTTATTTTTAGGAACAGGGACCACAATCGTTCTCGTCAGATCACCTGGCAGGTAACAGTGCCCGAGGCATAAGGTAAAGAGCATCGACAAGACCCTTGGTAAATGTGCCCCTGCATACTGCAAGTGCTCGATGCTCAGCCCGTCATGGCCGGGCGACTTGCCCCTAGTCATACCACGAATTATATCTAATATATTTTTATTATGTATTCTAATACTTAACAATTCGCCATCGACCAGCCCCTCAGATTCGAGCACCGGCAGAACCGAGGACATTTGGGCTTGAGATTGTGACCCAAAGTGATCCCTAAAACCATTTGCGATCTCGCTTGGGACACTTTTACCCGCCACGTTCATGGGAAGTCCCTGCCTTGGATTAAGGCTGTTGGTGCTTTTCCAAAATTTCTTGAAATCTTTGGACTTATGTGATTTCGCTATTATGTCCATTTTTATTTGATTTTGGTTATCCTGACACCACTTTAGCTTTCTTTTGAAATTTTTCCGTTTTTCACACATTGTATTATAGTAATATCCGGACTGTGGTTTGCTATTTAATGACCACAACTGAAAAGCAAGGCGGGACTCGCCATGGGCGTCCTTTACATGTTTGTTCCATCCAGTAACATATTTCTTATTATTATGCCTATGTTTACTTTTGTAGCAAGATATGGCTGCCTCCGACAAAATACAAACTACTTTGTAATATAAGTTGTCTATAATTGACATATGGGAGCTGTTTGAACATATCCTATCACTACATGCTGCAAAATCAGATGGAAAGTCAATTTCCCTAAGCCTATCATGACAATAAATGTGATACTGACTTATTTGAGCCGAGTCCCTATCACCCCATAACACTTTATTGACACTGCTAGTAGGTATATTTGATTTAGACCTAGTCAGATTAAGATCGCAAACAATTTGCATGGGCATATGATCCGACCAATAAGTATTATATAATACCTCCGCACTGATTACAGAGTCACGTGCGGCTTCAGTCACCACACAATGGTCCAACCACCTTTTGCACCCGTGTGCCTCACTCACGAACGTATAGGTGTCACTCGGTAGAAGTTCGTGATCAACACATGTCCAAGATTGTTCAGAGCAAAAACTAAGCAACTCACAGTCAAACAACTCACCGGGGTGTGCGTTGTAGTCTCCCAACATAAACACTGAATCCACATTATTGGTTTCGATAATTGCATTCACTTCACTCAATACGTCCGTAAATTCTGTAAGATTCTCGGCCGAATCGGTAGGCATATATACTGAGAATATAAGGGAAGAACGCATTTCTTGCACTATCTTAATTGCCACCAGCCTAACACTATTGCACTTGATTACGCTCACCACACCACATACACTTTTCCTCCATAATAAAGCGACTCCTCCATACGGTCTCCCCCTAAAGACTCCAGCCGTCGTATCCACCGCAGAGACGCCCACAAATCCAAAGTCGTCATGGATCAGCCCAAAGTAGTCAATATCGTGCGGCATAATCCAGGTTTCTTGCAGTGCAATAACGTCAGCATTCACACAAAGCTTTCTGATGCAATCCGTCGATCGCTTCACTCCTTTGCAATTAAAAGTTATCATTTTTAAGGGCGTATCCATATTTAATTTATAGGAGCTTCACCATTCCGAGTCTTATTTCCGTCTGTTTGTTTGTGTTTGAATTCAATAAATCTACGGAAAGATATACCTTCAGGCCACAAGTTACTGCTCAAAAATACTGATAATTTATTTTTAGGTACATACATTTTGTACGAGTTGTATTCTTTTTGTTGTTTCATAGTTATTTTATGCAAAGACACCATGGTACTAGTCTTCTTATAAATATATGCCCTTATGTCGTCTTCTAATGTATCTTTGTGTACATTGTTAATAAACAGAGGTATTTTAATATCTGCTGCCTTGAATTTTTCATCGGGATTTGATGTTCCTCTTTCTCCAATAAAACGGTATTTACGCTTCTTTTTTTCTACCACAGTCCAACCCTGCTCCTTTTCCTTACCCTTATCATCTTCTTTAGTTAAGTTATTGTAATCAAGAACAGAGGGCAACCTATTTTTATTACGCATTAACTGCGGCCGGTCAGTCAGCTGTTCATTGTGACCGTCCTGAGATCTATTTGAGGCCTGCGGACGATGCACCGTGGTTTCCGACGCATACCCGTTAGCAACAGCCGCAGTGGTGGCCTCCACGCGCCTTCGATCCATCATACAGCCTCGGTTAGGCGAGACCGCGCATTCCTCTGACGGTGAGTGCGATAGAGATGACTGACGCTGTGAGTGCGCTTGATGCACTGAGACAGCTAATTCCTCTGCCGGGATGTGCGATAGAGGCGGTCGACCTTGCGCGCTCGCATGGTGCATTGAGACAGGTAATTCCACCGTCGTAGTGTGCGACAGGGACGGCTGACACTGTGAGTGCGTTATGTGTATAGGTTTTGAATTGTCGAGCGTCGATTCTAACGGTTCTTTGTTTGCACCTTTCGAAATATTAATTAGGCCATAAGGTCCACTATCACACTCATAACTATCGACTAAATTCGCAGCGCCACGTTTATTATTGACAAAATTATCATAGGGAAAGTTATTGACAATGGAGGCTTCCTTGAGATTAATAAACTCATCTTTCAGTTGCTGGAACTGATCCATAGGCACAAAGTTTTCCTTCACCATATCCAGATTCTGCTTCACACAAATAAGATCCTTTAAGAGTCGGGTCGCGTCAATATGATCGAACGTGACTGGCGGGAGTTTGTGCAGATCTAGCGCGACAAACGTTGGCACCAGATCAGGATCCACCACCTTCAAAAAGGAAATCATATCTTCCAGTTCTCTTTCGGTTTTTCCGTCCCTTTTTCTAGTGATTTTACGCACGGTTGTATTTGGAACCGAATCAAACAATAGATTCTTTGCCGCAGTAATTTCCTCCGGAGAGAAGGCCGTGGAACATAGGCGAACCAGATTATCCTCAACCATCACATCGCATTTATTGGAAATAAACGCTAAAACTTCGTTAATGACGATATTACAATTACTACACTTTAACCGATTAGAGGCCATTGTTGTCCTCTACCCGCACAGCGCGGCGCGACACTTAACACGTACGTGCAATTCAACGCATCGCACTCAACTGAAAACAAAAACAAAAACTTTGTTTAATTTCCGAATTAAAGAATGATGGCCGTCTTGCTGTTCCTTTTACACTTTAAGCTTCTTGGCTTGTTGGAAGGAGACAGCGAATCTGGGGCTGGCTGAAGTTTCCCGTCAGCTCCATTCATTCCTTCTGAATCTTTTTTACCCATAAGCTGTTTCTTTTGCTGCTGCTTCGTATTCCCAATAATTCTAAACTTAATTGCTTGTGTGAAATAGTGATTTAGCGGCCGCTATTAGGAATCAGTTTAAGTGTGGACTCCTGCTGTCAGCTGCACCCTCGCGGCGAAGACATCTCCTCGCCGGTCTCGGAGTAAGCTGTTCTCTGGAAGGCAGGTCAGTTTGTCTTTTGTTGTAGACTGAACAGTGTAGTTTAAAACGCCAGCAGGATTTATTTCGGAAATTGGTCCGTCCGCCCACACGGGGTAACTAGGAGCTATGCTCGCCTAGGATGGGCTATTCTACACGCGCATCCATAATTTTGGTCCTTCAGAGTTACGGATACGAATTGGCATAGGTCAGGCTTGTGAAATATAGTGCGTAACTATAATTGGCACGTAAATTCAAAAGTGTGACCGCCATAGAAAATTGCATAATATTAGCAAATTTTCCATTTCGTAATTATTATTAACATTGAATATTAAATTCAATTGATTGGCTTGGTTAGTTCTTTTCGAAATATTAGCATGTAATTATTAGTGTGTAAATTCGTAAAGGCTCAATGACCTGTCGCCATCTTGTTTTAAATGATTTCATGATTTGACACCTATTATTTTATGACAGTTTTGTTTGAATAATAGGTTACTTTCATTTTCTAATATTTAGTTGGTTTTATTTGAATATTTTAAAATAATAAAATGGCTCCTTCTGATAATATGGATATTGATCCAGAAGTGTGTCTACTCAATGCTAAAAAAGAAATGATGTTTTCACGTATGAGTAATGTTTACGAACTTTCAAAGAAGATTACTGATTACTCTCTAAGATCTTGTGAGAATTTTATGGCTTCGTCAGAGACGATTGAGGATTTGCGAGTTAAGTTTGAGGAGATAATTGATCAACTCAACAGATTAATGTTAAAAGACAATCCGAAGTTTACTCCGAATTATCAGGAACTATGCGCCTTTGACGATATGTATAGCCGGGTAAAACGTGTTCGTAGCAATATTATAAATGACTCTAAGGTCAATGAACCTTCAACATCTAAGCCTAAGGGTTACGTTAAATTGCCTGCAATAGAAATACCTTGTTTTGATGGAAATATCGTCAATTGGCCTATATTTTATGAATCTTTCAAAGCAAATGTGCATAATAATCCACAATTGACTGATTGCCATCGCGTTCAGTATCTGATAGGTAAATTGACACATAACGCTACTAAGGTATTAGCGGGTATTGTTCCTAATGGTGAGACATATAATATCATTTGGGGAAGTTTAATTAAAAAATATCAGGACGTACGTAATTTGGGTACGCATTATCTAAACAATATTCTTGATTTGAAAAATTCAAATTATTCTGCCCAATGCTTAGAGGTATTCATTGAAAGATACTCGGCTTCTATATCTGCATTGAAACAACTCAACATTTCTGAATTATCAGACTTCATTTTTCTCAATTGTGCATTACGCAAATTGGATGCACAATCGGTACAGGCATTCGAGTTATCTGTTCGTGATAAAGAGATACCATCATCCCAGGATTTAATTTCGTTCATTCAGGATCAGGTTAAAATATTGCAACGTTCAAATAATAATTATGGTTTTTTGAACAACAAACAAGGCAACTTATCGAATACAACTAGTAAGTCGCCCGGAACATCGTCCACGAGTACTCATAAAAGAAATACAAATACCTTTAGTACTAATACAGTAGTCCAGGTTGATGGAAAATGCTCTTACTGCAGAATTTCCTATCATACACTTGAGAATTGTGAATATTTTCTGAACTTAAAATCTCCTAAAGCTAGATATGATTTTATTAAATCCAGGAATGGATGCGTCAATTGTTGTGCATTGACACACACTCTTACTAAATGTCAATCATCATGCGTTTGCGAGTTATGCCACAAGCGGCATCACACTCTTTTACATTTTGTTAAAGAACATGATGATGATAAACAAATCACGTCACAAACTGCGCAAGTACTCGTTGGTGAGTCAGGTTATATAGCTTCTCCTACTGCTATTCAACCGCAGAATCTCACTATACCAAGTTCCACTCTGAGTTTGCAATCGTGCATCAGCGCCGAATAAAGACTTATACGAATTTTACTGGATAGTGGTTCACAAAATCACCTTAAGTACTACGGCATGTAAGCTATTAAATATACCTGTAATTCCATTGAGTAATTCTTTTGTCAAAGGAATTGGTCTGTCGTCGCGTCCGATTTATGGTTACGTTACCTTAGAAATCGAATCTCGATTAGATCCTAAACACTCGTATATAATTGACGCTTTAGTTGTAGACTGTTTAACTGACGAATTACCATCATGTCACATGGATAAGAGTAAATTCACCCATCTAAATAAAATTTATATGGCTGACCTCACTTGGAATATTCCGGGTAACATAGATTTGATTCTCGGTTGCCAATTGTTCCCTTATATATATATAGGAGATAGAATCGAGTCAAATAATAGCGCTCCACCTGCTTTGTCAACCGTCTTCGGATACGTATTAATGGGTGATGTGCCTAATACTTCTTCTGTGTCTTCGTTCTCTGGGTGCGCTCTCAATGACGTTGTACAAAAGTTCTGGGAGTTGCCTCAAATTAAATACATGAGCCCAGAGGAAACCGAATGTGAAAATTTATACAGATCAACGGTGTCACGTGACAATGATGGGCGTTATAAAGTTTCTTTGCCATTTTGTCGTTCACCTGCTGAGTTAGGTAATTCACGAGCTACTGCTCTTAGACGGTTTATGCTATTAGAAAGGAAATTTAGACATTCTTCAGAGCTAAAGGATAAATATATAAATGTTATCAATGATTACATTGATAACGAATATTTATCAGAGGTTCCTCAAGTTGAGATACATATAGACGGTTATTATATACCTCATCACGGTGTTATAAGGCCTGATAAACCTCTCCCTCGTGTAGTATTAGACGCCAGTGCAAAGACTCATACTGGGTTGTCCTTAAATGACGTATTACACGCAGGGCCGAATTTACAGGCTGACCTATTTTTGTTGTTGCTTGATTTTAGATTGTTTCCAGTAGCTATGACTGCTGATATAAAACAGATGTATTTGCAAATAGGTATTCCCGAAAATGACCAGAAATATCTAAGAATTCTGTTTCGTTTTAATGATAAAGAGATGATACGTACATTCCAGTTTAATCGGTTACCATTTGGTTTAAAATCTAGCCCTTATTTAGCTATGAGGACTGTTAGAAAACTAGCTGAGGATATGTCACATGAGTTTCCTGACGTAGCTGCTATTGTTAAAAACCTTTATATGGACGATTTAGTACACTCGCTTCCTAATAGTGAAATAGCTATTTCTCTATCGAAACAGCTAGTTTCCCTTTTCAAGTCAGGATCTTGTTAAGTGGACCAGTAATGGTCTTATCTGCAAAATTTACCTGACAGCCACCGAAGCATGGTAGATTTTTCTAAAGGGAACCAAATTTCCAAAGTTCTCGGTTTAGCGTGGGAACCAGCCGAGGACAATTTTTTTGTTACTGTGTGTAACACGGAAACCAAATGTACTAAAAGGAATATCCTCTCGACTGTAGCCCGGTTATTTGACGTATTAGGTATAATCTCACCTGTAATTTTGTTTGCCAAGCTACTCATTAAAGAGTTATGGCTCTGCAAAGTAGGTTGGGATGAAACGCCGTCTGAGAGTGTTATTAACCGGTTCGCAACTCTTACACAGGAACTTCCTTTTCTATCTGATCTAAGGATTCCCAGACACATTGGAGCTTCTGATGACGCTGTTGTGAACATCGTGGCCTTCTGTGATGCTAGCATTCATGGTTATGGCTGTGTTATATATTTGCACTGTACTAATAAAAATCATGCAGTGACAGTTCGTCTGTTATGTGCGAAATCTAAAGTTTCTCCTACTAAGATCATTACACTGGCTCGACTTGAGCTATGTGCTGCTGTGTTGATGTCTAAGCTGGTAAAAATTGTGCGTGACACTTACATTGTCCGGGTTTCGATTAATGGTATTTACGCTTTTTGTGATTCCACAATAGCGCTTTCTTGGATACATTCGTGACCCCACCGGTGGTCAGTTTTCGTCAGTAATCGAATTGCACAGTGTCAAGAGAATTTAGAAGCTCGTAATTTTTATCATGTCAATGGAAATGAGAACCCCAGCGATTGCGTTTCAAGAGGTATGCTACCTTCACAATTACTATCAAATGATTTATGGTGGCATGGCCCTAAATGGTTGATTAACCCGCCATCAGAATGGCCTATTGAACCATTTGTCCCCAAGAATTTGAAAGATTTGCCTGACCTTAAGATTACTGGTTTAATTAAGTAGAACCTGTCCAGTCGACACACCACTTCTATATGATTTGGCAAAGCGGGTCTCATCTTGGGAGAAACTTTTACGTGCGACAATTTACGTCCTACGCTTATTAAAAAAAGTCCAAGGTATAAATGTGAAAGCATTTTCTGTCGCTGAAATATATATATTGCGAGCAGTCCAAAAGGTTTATTTCGAGAATGACATAAAGTTCATTCGATCCGATAAATTTCCTTCTAAAAAATTACAAAAATTGTCAGTTATTTTGGATGAGTCGAATGTGCTTAGGATCGGAGGCAGACTCTCGAACTCTGATTTGCCATTTGAAGTAAAACATCCTGCACTTCTACCCAAACATGATCATGTAGTAAATCTTATTATAAGACACTATCATGTAATAAATTTTCATACGGGTCCTAGTTTGCTTATGTCTATTTTACGTCAAAGGTTCTGGATATTAGACGCTAGGACTATTGTACGATCTAAAATAAGAGAATGTAATGTTTGTTTTAAGTCAAAACCTTCTCACCCTACCCCAAAATGGCAGATTTGCCTGCTTGTCGTATAAGTGAAGCAAAAGCTTTTATGCACACTAGTGTAGATTATGCGGGCCCTATTCGAATTACGCTATCCCGTCGTAGAGGTCAGCATGCACAAAAGGCGTATATTTGTATTTTCGTGTGTCTTGTTGTAAAAGCCGTTCATATTGAATTAGTCTCCGACCTTACTTCAGATTCTTTTTTGGCTGCTTTTAAACGATTTATCTCTCGCAGGGGTCCGGTGTCCTGTTTATATTCGGATAATGGCACTAATTTTGTAGGCGCTAAAGCGCAATTGGATGATTTATATAAATTGCTAATGGATCCTAAATATAAAAATGAGTTGAGTAAAGAATTAATTAGTCGACGTATTGAATAGAAAATGATCCCTCCAAAAAGCCCTCATCATGGCGGCATATGGGAATCGAATATTAAGAGCTTAAAAACTCATTTATATAGAGTTATAGGTACTCAATTACTTAGTTATGAAGAACTTCAAACAGTGTTAATTCAGATAGAGTGTATCTTGAATTCAAGGCCTTTGAATGTAGTTATATCCGATCCTCACCCCGATATAATAACACCAGCTCATTTTTTGATGTCGACACCATTACAGTATTTACCTGCACCAGATTTATCAAACCAAAGTGTTAATCTTGTGCAACATAAACTTTTGTTGGATAATATGATACAATCTTTCTGGAAGAAATGGCACTTAGAATATTTACACACTTTACAAGTAAGACAGAAATGGGCGTCTCCTGATCAACCAATAACTATAGGTACTGTGGTGCTCATAGGTCAAGATGATGCTCCACCATTAAATTGGCCATTAGGTAAAGTTATTGAAGTTTACCCGGGCAACGATGGTATCGTCAGGGTCGCATTAGTGAAGACTAAATCTGGGCTCTTAAAACGTCCAGTGGTTAAACTTTAACCATTACCAACTCAATAATTGATTTTTTATGTTTATTATAAGAATATTTTCATTCTTTCTGGCGAAGCATATTATAATTATAAATGTTCAGTGATAGGATTAATTTAAACTTTCTTAAGTTTCTTTGAAAGTTCTTTGAACTTCCAAGCCGGGGAGAATGGTTGAGCGGATAGACTCGCTACACCTGTAATAAGTACCACTTGTATCAATGTACGGGCCATTTGTTTGGATGTCAATAAAAACTTTGTTTAATTTCCGAATTAAAGAATGATGGCCGTCTTGCTGTTCCTTTTACACTTTAAGCTTCTTGGCTTGTTGGAAGGAGACAGCGAATCTGGGGCTGGCTGAAGTTTCCCGTCAGCTCCCTTCATTCTTCCCTTCTGAATCTTTTTCTCCCATAAGCTGTTTTCTTTTGCTGCTGCTCCGTATTCCCAATAACTAAACTTAATTGCTTGTGTGAAATAGTGATTTAGCGGCCGCTATTAGGAATCAGTTTAAGTGTGGACTCCTGCTGTCAGCTGCACCCTCGCAGCGAAGACATCTCCTCGCCGGTCTCGGAGTAAGCTGTTCTCTGGAAGGCAGGTCAGTTTGTCTTTTGTTGTAGACTGAACAGTGTAGTTTAAAACGCCAGCAGGATTTATTTCGGAAATTGGTCCGTCCGCCCACACGGGGTAACTAGGAGCTATGCTCGCCTAGGATGGGCTATTCTACACGCGCATCCACAACTGATATTTCATTACGACTTATACGAATTTTAATCTTAATTTAATTGCAACTAAAACGTATTTAAATGGTAATAGTAGGAAAAATGTAAATAAAATAAATAACAGAGTACCGAATATTGAAAGAATTGATGATTTTAATGATTTTTTTGATTAGCATAATTTTCCAATTGCAGTTTTTTTATTTTTTTTTTATTTTTTTATTTTGTTAATGACCTACAATTTTAGCTCCTGTGAGCTTTAAAATTTACAGCGGGACAGTTTGAGGCGAGGGCTATTAACCCTCAGCCTTTTCGGCAAATGCACAAGGGGCTCCCAGTTGGGACGAACCTCGGCCTTTGCTTTTATCAAGCGAGCGATGCAAACTCGCGAGCGGTAGCAAGTTTATAATGCGCATATTATGACACTATAAGTGTTGCAGTCCTATAAGACTACAGTAATTTCCATCAGGTGGGCTAGTTTGCCTACTAAAAAATATAAAATAAGCATTTCGATTCATGTAAATTGCTAATTTTAACCACATTTTAAGCATTTTTTATTAAAAACCCTTTAACTTTACCAAGTCCGCAAAACATTCACACCTATTAATCATCCACTTTTTCAACCCCTTCCCGTGGTCTGTACACGTCTCTGTAAACTCGTTAAGGTCCACATTTTTTCATCTAAAAGTGTTTGGGTTTGTTAATTAAAAACCTGTCGGCACGACGGACAGACGAACCTTTAGTATTAGTGAAATTATTGCAAGAAAATGCGAGTTTGAAAGGTGGGGTATTAAATAGTTACGATATATTTAAGTCTTTTTAACAGACTTCTAAAAGTAAATTCAATTGTTAGTTTTCTTATAGTATACCTAGCTACGAAGAAAGACCACGAAAAGATGGGCCGATATTTTGAAAGATTGCTTTCTTCATTCAAAAGCAAAGACGCTATTCCAAAAAACAAACTCACGTCACGGCGAACCCACTTTACCTATATGAATGAATCTATACTAATACTGACCGTATTTCTATCTGTTACGCTTTCAACGATATTTGATGAAATTTGGTGTGAATATAGTTGAAGATCCGGGATTAAACATAGGCTAATTTTGACACAGAGAGTTGCGGGAAACGCTAGTCCATACTTCCATACTAATATTATAAATGCGAAAGTCTGTCTGTCTGTCTTTCTGTTTGTCTGTCTTTCTGTCTGTCTGTCTGTCTGTTACGCTTTCACGGCCAAATCGCTGAAATTTGGTATGAATATAGTTGAAGACCCGGGTTCAAACATTCTTTTTGGCACAGAAAGAGCTGCGGGAAACAGCTAGTCATAAATAAAGCGATCACATGATCTGGATTTTTGAAATGTATGACATAATATGTCGAATAAAAATCGTTCGATAATAACAAAAATCCTTCGTTAACGAAAGAAAGTCGATATCGAGCAAAAATTGTTCGACTCGCCAATTTTGCGCGAGTTACACTTTTCAAAAATCTGTTCTAACTAGGACTTCTGTTTAATTAAACCAAAGTTAATTATATTCCAACACGACAAAATATGATTGCCAATTGGCAATTACCATCCCAAAATCAGGTGTGAATCCAATGAATAAATCGAATTTTATAACCAAATTATCATTAATGCCCCATGAACGGACATCTCAATAGACAATTACCGGAATCCGGTTTTTATTACCCGGTAATAAAACCGGGTAACCGATTCAATAACTGCATCAGATAAAGTCCAGAGCGCACCTGCCTCAGATTTGTGGAGCTAACTTTTCATTTAATGCTCCATTGGATTGGATTAGGTTTTTTTTTTAATTTTGATATATTTTTATAGTCGTTATATTTGTCACCATTTTTTGATAGATTTCTGAGTACTTATAAAATTACTCAAGGAGTGAAATGATTTAAAATAAAGTTCTCTTTTAGCCGATTAGCTCATTGAAAAGGCCATGGACGGGCACATAGCGAGGAGAACAGACAGCCGGTGAGGTCGAAACGTTCTCGAATGGCGACTTACACCCATATTCTTAAACCTTTACTCAAACTCGACTCAACCTTACTCCACCTCATTGGTATGATTAGTCGTCACAAGCTTCCTTGACTTAAGGAGTTTTCTCATTTTAGGTAGTACCTTGAGGCGGCCTCGAAAGTGGTTATAAATAAGTTTATTGTCACTTTTTGCCTAGTTATCTACTTACTTTGTTTATTTTTTACTCTATTCTTTTGTATTTTTAAAATTTTGTTCTTTGAAATGTTTTTAAAACCTGTGTCGTTCCTCATTGGAGTTTGCTCAAGCAACCAACTAAGAATATCGTTTTCAAGGAAAGTTCGAGGATTTCTTTGAGGGAGCCCTCCAATGAGTTTGAGTGAAGGACGTCCTTAAGGTTATATTTAAGAATACGGGCGTAGGACATCTACCGACCAGATGGTCAGACGACCTAGTCAAGGTCGCAGGAAGACGCTGGATGTAAACCGCTTTTCAGATTGGAAATCCATGAAAAATATCAATGTTCAGCAGTAGACGTCTAGTGACTCTCAACTCTGTCTTTGAGGCTTTATGGTTAAAGCTAAAAAGATTAATGAGTCACGATAATATTAATTAAATACCGATGAAGATTATTAATGTATTGATTTGTTTAAAAATTATGTCCTAATAAAAAAATATATCAAAAAAGACTAATTTATGATAAACTTTTTATTAATACTGTACAGTATAAATAAATACTTGTTTAAACTTATTTCATGACTAGCTTTTTTCTCGCAGTTCCGCTTATGTCAAAAAGTAGCCTATGTTTGACCCCAGGTCTTCAACTATATTCATACTAAATTTCATCAAAATCGTAACAGACAGACAGAAAAACAGACAGACTTTCGCATTTATAATATTAAGTATGGAAGTATGGACTGACAAGTCAAAATAAAAAAAATTAAACATTTAATTTATTACAATGACAATGAATACATTGACAATAAATCCTTGTTGTGCAATATTGTATTGTATTATGAAAGTTGTTAAAACTAACTTCAAAATCAATTCAAAATTTAGAATCGATATGAATTTGAAAACGAATTAGATAATATCTAATTCGTTTTCTAATTGAAATCAGTATACACTTATATTATAAGTGTATACTGATTTCAAGATTGACAAGAAAAATGATAGAAAAAAGTAAACATTTAATTTATTACAATGACAATGAATACATTAAGAAATTTGTTAAAACTAACCTCAAAATCAATTCAAAACTTAGAATCGATATCGATTCGAAAACGAATAATAATATTGTTTTACTCAAGTCAGAATTTAGTCCGTTCCAAAGTTTAAGAACTTTAATTCAGTTGGTAGGTAATGAAAACTGAAAAGTTTGATATATCTGCTGAAGTTTCAACCGGTTTCAATTTCGGTAACGCGGGTAGGTGTTTGAAGCATTGCTTTTGTTTCGGGTGACGAATATCAAGTGAGAAATTTGGGAAAATATGGTTAATAATAGGCGTTGATAAGTAGTTTTGTTTTAGTAAACTAACCTCAATGGACTAATGTCTAAATAAATAATATTATTATATATTATTTAATTAATTTTATCATTATATCGAGTGAGTTACACGGTCAATGGAACCTGACGACCATCAAATGGTAGCCGGGATCAACAGCTTAACGTGCTTGCGAAGCACAGAATCATCTTTATTTTAAGCCTGCAATGTCACAGGACAGCAACTGAATTCTCACTGCCCAGGATAGAGAGAGATGGAGGTGAAAGATGGTCTGAAGGAGGCCTACACCAACTCTTTGGTAGAGAAAGGCTGAAAAAGAAGAAAGAAGATTTTATTCTGTTAGTTACACTTTTTGTAACTACAACCTAAAACAGTTCTGCTAGTACACCTAGATTATCAGAATATTGTATGAAAGAAGTAGATTGAGATTTCTTAAGTTAAATATTTTCATATTTTGTCCGGAAAAATCCTAACTCCTGGACAATAAAATTCTTCTTGAAGTTATCTGCTGATTCAGGTTGGTTTAGATTCTTTACCTGAACTAACATGAGTTCAGAAATATTGGGGATTTTCATTTTGCCACGCTAAGGCTAAGTGGATGATATTACTGTTCTGGACGTTGCCAGTAATTTGTTTGTTTTTCTATTAAATTTGTTACGTAAGTTACTGTTTGTGCGACAAATTAGATACTTTATTATGAGACTTTATAAACCACACGAAGTGGAGTATGAAAAAAATATGATTAAAGGTAATGGTTTATTTTCAATATAGGATATAAATATCACTTATTGACGTCAATCTGACAGTGGAGAAGAAGCGTCATGAAAGCTACTGGATTGCTAGTACTGAATCCGTATAAATCAGCCCTAACGATTATCACTCCTGGTAACTGTTTACAATGACGTTAGATCGACGGCAGCAAGTTGTTCGGCTAAAACTGGTTTAATTATTAAATAGGACATTCGGTTGACTAGGATTTTCTTGCGATTTTTAGTTCTCATAAGTATGTTCTGAGTCTCGCTCCCATTAACCCATCTTCCCATTGGGTTGGTCCCAGGATTTTCGGAAGATTCTTCGCTCCACCACTAGCAGCTTATTTTTTTCTTGAAAAAAAAAAACTTAACGAAATATCATTGGTGTAATCAAAGCGGCCAGACTTCGAGGTTTCGGACATTTTGATAGGTCGTCCCCTATGATCAAATCGTAAAGAGAGCGCATTTGGGCAGGCCGAGTGGACGTCGACCGGCATTGGTGGCGATGAGGTGCTGAAAGACCTACGGAGACTGGGAGTGAGCGACTGCCGGCAAGAAATGGCGCCGTCTCGTGTCGGAGGCCAAGATTCACTTTGGGTTTCTGCACTATCATAGCAAGTAAGTCCGAACTATGTGGGAAGTTCGCAACCTATAAGAGACATCTAAACTTCGCAAGATAGTCGACCGCAGTCAGTTTTAAAAGTCTCCACATATATCAGAAAGAAGTCTTATGTAACTGTAATAATTAATACTGTGTCAAAACGTGACCAAAAGACAAACGAATGCCACAAAACAAACTCGACACAATAGGTACACATAGTAGCAAATAAAAATGGTAACAATTCACCACCGCACGTGAGGCGAATCCAATCATTTTTTCTTATTTCTGCGATTGATTGGACGGACTGCTATTTTTTTCGTTTATTGCAAACAAAGGGCAGGTGAGCTAAACGATTTACAGCCTTGGGGCGAATAGGAGAAAAATGTAGAAAAATAAAACTAATCATAAAAAGCAATCGGATTGAGAACCTTCTCCTTTATAGGGTTTCGAAGTCCGTTGAAAATCAAATACTTTTTTAAAATGAAAAATCATCGTCAAATCGAAATATCGAAGAGAGGTAGGACATTTTGTAAGGAGTAGTCCGTCTGGGGAAGTACCTCCACCCTACAGAAGACCGCAGCCAAATAACACTGTGATGCAGTGTTGTGCTCCTGCTGGTGATTAGGGTCCTCAGGCTCCAGAAGGGTCGCTGTGCTGATAGCGGACAGGTCGGTAATGCGCTCGTGACATCTCCGGTGTTGCAGGCGTTCATAGGCTACGGTAATCACTTACCATCAGGTGGGCCGTACGCCTGTTTGCCTACTTAGTTGTATAAAAAAAAACGATAAAAGTGATTCAAGCCAAAGCTGATTTTTGTGGATAGTGAAAGAAGATTTTTTTTCAAACAGTTACAGTACTTACATAGATCAATTTACATAGGTTACTTAATTTCATCAAGTTTGCCCTCTCTTTTGATTGTAGAATAAAAAATAAAAATCTCTGAGCTTGAGTGCTTTCCTTAAAGTGATGTTCCAAAAGCTACACACATAAATAGTCATATCAAACAATTTTTGTCAGACCGTAAACAATTCTCAATTGTTTTTTGAATTGATCGTAAAAAATGGCGCTATTGTTTCTGAGACCAAAATCCACACTTATTATACTATCAGTCGAAGCACCGCCGGCAGGCACCTAACTAATTTCACCTGGAGTGCTATTTTTTAAAAGTGTGACACAAAGTGTACAGTTTTTAAAAATAGCAGTGTATAGTGTCACACAAAATCGATTACCCGAATCGACATATGAGCATACATTTGAAAAATTGAAAATTCTAAAATTAGTTTAGCTTTCAAACACAGTAGAAACTACTCCATATAACAAAATGTCGCTATAATTCCCCCTCCACTAATTTCCCAACAAAATAGTCAGTAACTCAGGTGTTCGTGCCGGGAATGCGCGTGCATTTTATTTGCCCTGCAGTTTATTGCAATACTACCTTTTTGGTTCAGCACGGTCATGAGTATACATCGAAACAGAGACAAAATTTCGTTACAAAAACTTAATGAAATCGTTTTCAGTAGAGCTCGTTTAGCATAATCCGTTGTGGCTAACTGTATCTACAGCTTATGCTAGAGAGCCCAAGGTAAGCTAATATACGTCATCATCTTTGGTGCCACTGCTAGACATAAGCTTTCAAAATTGACAGGTTGGAAGTGACCTGTATCTAGTGCTTGCCTGCGATATTCTTCCATTTACGTCCTTTTAACATTTGAAATTGTTGTTTTTGCATATTTTTCACAAGTTTTGAAGTCACTTGTGCGTGTGTGAATAGGAATGTTATTTTTAAGATCTATAATTCTTATTATTACGTCGATTGAAAGTCATTCGCGAATGAAAATCAAATTCACCGGTTTTGGGTGAGACTCAGAGCGGTTATATAAAACGTTCTATGTGTTTTTATCTACTCATGTGACGTTACCTCTCCACTTCAGCACGCGGCCTCTTAACTTCAGAGGCGGAGAGAATTTTAATTACCATTAGTGTTCTAATGCATAAATGAGATTAAGCATTGTATGCAGTTTACTGTAACAGGTTTCTTCAGAAAAATAGAAAATTAAAATAGGCAAGTCGTATTTGTGTAATACTTAAAAGGGTCAATCGGGGACGGTGTATCGACTAGTGCACCGTTACGGTCATTGGCGCAGTGACGTCGGAAGTGGGCGTGGCTTACGTCATTTTTCGTTCTACAATGTGAAAGATGCGTGATGTGGTGCGAGCTCAAATTTTTTTGAATTTACGTCTCGTTTCCTACATACATACCATCACGCCTTTTTCCCGTAGGGGTAGGCAGAGACTACAGATTCCCGTTTCGTTTCGTTTTAACTTAGAATATTTTGTAAAATATTTGAAACCATTTAGTTATGTTTCAATGCTGTACTGTTATGGGATCACATTAAACTGATTGATTAATTTAGTATTACACAAAATATGTGTGTTTTTAAATATAAAAAAATATAAATATTTTTTTTTAAGTTAAAACCTTTGATTTGCTGGCGACATCTATTGGTAAGTAGAGGGGATCGTCAATAGGGGCGGAGATTCTCTTATCTTGAACCGAGCATTTCTATTTGATTTTCTTATATTACTCGGACAAACAGGCATTCAGTGGTAAATGTAGCCAATGGACGTCTGCAACAGCAGAGTAACACGGGTGCGTTGCCGTCTTTGAAGAAAATTTTGTAGTTGAGCCAAATAGGAAAGTTCGTGGAGTTTAAAAAGCATTAATATTATAGGGATAAAATTGTAAATGTTACATTATTTGTTATACTGTATGTGGGCAATAAAAATATTTTGTATTGTATTGTTTAAATAATCCAGATTGATTTAGCCCCAAAGTAAGTACGAGACTTGTCTTATGGGATACTAACACAACGAAACTATATTTATTTTATTAGATACATCCAAGACCCAGTTCAATTAAATAAAAACCTCTTGGACACTTCTTGCAATGTGGCCGAGCGTGCTCGCCTACTGGCGGTCGGAGAATGGGAGTCGGGTTTATGGCTTCAAGCACTCCCCTCGCCCAGCATAGGAACTATGCTGGACGACAACACATTTAGGGTCGCTACTTGTCTGCGTTTAGGCGCTCCGTGTGTTTCTCCACACCGTTGTCACTGTGGAGAGGCAGTCGACGCCCTCGGACATCATGGTCTATCATGCAGCAGGAGCGCAGGCCGCATACCGCGGCACGCACATCTTAACGACATAATCCGTCGAGCTCTGACCACCGCCGGCGTGCCCGCTGTACTTGAATCTAGTGGCCTGGCACGTGACGATGGAAAGAGACCAGACGGTATGTCCTTGATGCCTTGGAATATGGGTCGGCCTTTGGTGTGGGACGCCACATGCGTCGACACCCTTGCGCCATCGCATGTTCCAAGCACTGCGGGATGCGCCGGCGCTGCAGCTGCATCAGCCGAAGCCCTCAAACGGCGTAAATACAGTAATTTCATCGGAAATTACTTATTTGAGCCGTTTGGGGTGGAGACTCTGGGGCCATGGGGTCCGAGTGCTCGTTCTCTGTACAGAGATTTAGCAAAGCGTATAATCGACGCCTCAAGTGACCGGAAGGCTGGACTATACTTGGCACAAAGAATCAGCATTGCCATACAGCGTGGCAATGCTGCCAGCCTTCTGGGCACTTTCCCGGTAGACATCGATGTGGATGAATTCTACGACGCCTAAATTACATGGGCATTTTTTTTATGTATATATATGTAATACTTTTGTTTTTTAGTGTATATAACTAGTTAATTAAATTTATAGTTTATTATTAATTTTAGTTAGTTTATTACTGTAACAAATTGAAAGAAGGATAATAAAACAAAGATTTTGCCTAAAAAAAAATAAAATTAAATAAATTTATTTGCCACTTTGATCTCCTGATTTAATCAAACCCTGGACCTCATGAGTAGCAGGCAAACATCTGAATTCGTTAATTTAACTAGTTGACGTTTTAAAGAAAATGCTGCAGTGGAGTTTGTGGAGCCGCTTCTTCTCCATTTGCGCTTTGGAAGTGGTGGTAAACTTAATATTAGTAAATCGACGTCAATTATTAATATTTATATCCTACTAGCTGTTTCCCGCAGCTCCGCCTGCGTCAAAAAGTAGCCTATGTTTGACCCCGGGTCTTCAATTATATTCATACCAAATTTCATCAAAATCCGTTCAGCGGTTTGGCCGTGAAAGCGTAACAGACAGACAGACAGACTTTCGCATTTATAATATTAGTATGGATATCGAAAATAAACGATTTCAGTTCATTTAATCTCATTGTTAAACCATTACGCTACAGAGATCGTAAAGTTAACTTATATTAATACAAAGAGGACTTTTTCCATCCGAATTAGATGTATAGAGCTCTAATAAGAGACGAAATGGGGAAGCCTTTGTCCAGCATTGGGATACAACATACAAGACACGAAATATAATATGGCCTTTTATTGGAGCTAATTTAAAAAATAAATAAAATTCTTTTATTTCAGGTTTCATGATCTATATTAACAATAAAAATCAGCAGAATTATAAATAAAAAATGAAATGATAAAATAAATTAGAATAAAAAAATAAATTAAAATTAAGATTAAGATTTTGACTAGGTCCGTAACAGGACCTGATTAACTTTGTTTAATGATCTCTTCCCGAGAAGTGTGACTTCGGGAATCAGTAAATCCGTAATTGATGCTAAGATTTCGTCTCGTACTCCGGGCCGGGATTACAAAAAGTCCCAGGGATTACAAGGGATCAGCCTCACCTGACCGGACGTGTACCGGAACCCGACTAATGAACAAAAAATGGTTTTAATCCTGAAGGGCGCTATTTGTGTACTTGTAGTTTAATTTATAACAGTTAAATTTATAAACTAACTAGCTGTTTCCCGCAGCTCCACCTGCGGTATATAGTCTATGTTACTCAGGGTGAATGTAGCTTTCCAATGGTGAAAGAATTTTTGAGTTTATTCATTACAAACATACACACAAAAAAACAAATCTTTCCTGATTATAATATTAGTGTAGAAGTGTAAATAAACTAAAAGTGAATTATTTATTGGGTAACGATTATTTATGCAAGCGGTTTTCCGTGACACGCTCTCGTTTCCATGAAAATTTAGGGAAATCCTTGATAACATTTTCTTAAAAACTCCTTGAAAGATTCATAGGTAACATTATTTTAAGTTGAAGTTGTTGTCTCTACCTCATTAAGATAGACCATGTATTCTGTCGACTATTGTACACCTCAGGGTGTCTGATACCAGTGGCAGAGTGTTTAAGCAACCCTTTTTTGGCCTCTGATGTGGTTCCGTTAATGACCACTGTTGCGGCGTCCATTCTCCTTATTGACATGACTCTGACTTTATGACTATAAAAACAAGACTGACTGACAAGATAAAAAAAACAGGGTCTGGACTTGACTTTTAGATTTGGACGACGAGACGACAAGAATTGATATTTCTAAAATAAATCCAAGGCTTTTTATTAACGACTAGCTGTTTCCCGCAGCTCCACCTGCGGTATATAGCCTATGTTACTCAGGGTGTATGTAGCTTTCCAATGGTGAAAGAATTTTTGAAATCGGCACAGTAGTTTTGAGTTTATTCATTACAAACATACGCACAAAAATATAAATCTTTCCTCTATATAATATTAGTGTAGATGACAACCCCGACAAGATGACAAATATTGAACGAGCCCGTTCAACTACTAGATGGTAGTCGGGACCAACGGACTTAACTTAGGCGCTTAGCCTTTCGAAGCATGGAATTATCATTTTTATCACACAATCAGGTGATTCAAGCGTGCAAGCGTAAAATTTATTTATTTAAGGTACACCAACAGATTACATGTTTACATTATCGTATACATTCTAAATTAGTACTTATTCTAGCATGCAACCCAATTATAGGATAACACAACATTTCCATAATAACACATTAACAAACAGTTTGAATCATTGACAATATGGAAAGCAGGTGGGTATCGCTACAAAGTATAAAAGTGTAACCTTACTGTATTTTGGCAAATATATCTTTCTGATCCTTTATAGATAGTAAATTAAGTATCTAAGGCACTCATTTATAATTTAAGTAACATAAGTATCTTTGTAAGTACAAAACTGTAGGTTGTCAAAATAAAATAAATAATTTGATTCGATTTGAAGCAAGTCTCTACTTAGAGTCTATGAAAGTAAACCCCTAAAGCCGTAAACTGTTAAGAAAATGTTAAAAATGAAGTACAATAAATATTGGACAGAAAGTGTTTACCAGTTCACCTGCAGAGGGATGTGGAAATCGGAAACGAATCATACGGCTCGGTACGTAGTGGAGCGGACGCTGTGAAGAGCGGCGCGGAAAATGGGGGAATGGACGTAGTTTTGACATTGTCTAGTATTTGGCCACGTCTATGATCCAATCGTATACTTCTTCGATTCAAAGATGGGAGTGGGTGTTATTAAAGTCTGACTGAATAGAAAAATACAATAATGTAAACAATGGAAATTCATTAAAATAACTCATCAATAAATTACATTCGATTATCAATGCTTATCACTTATCCGCCTTTGTACGCATTTAGTTTTATTCGATTTAAGTTTTTCACTTTTTTGTAAATGGTGCAATAAAGTGATAATTCATTCATTCATTTCACATCTCAATGAATCCACAAATAATTTTCACAAAAACGCCATCGACAAACCTGTCTCACTATCGGTCAGCCATATTTGTTTACATTATTGTCTTTTTCATCGAAACAGAGTTTAGTTCTTTCTCGCTATAGTTAAGGTTGTCAAGAAGATATGGCTTGATGATGCTTAGGCGATAAAATAGTCTCATGCAACATTTTTGTATGTATTTGTTCTAATAAATAAATTATGTTAGTGCAACTTAATGTATTGTATTGTGTTGAATTGTGGGCATCGACGACAGAGCTGATAAAGGAGGCATAGAAGCAACTTACAAATATATGCTCTCTTCATCATCATCATCTTCATCCCCTCGATAGCATAGAATTGTAACTATTTAATAATAAAAACAATCTGTTTCCAAGCTACGCTATCAACAACAGACAAATCGATGTAACCACAACCTACATAATAAAAAACCTTGTCACGTCGCCCAACAAGGTGGAAACTGCCAATAAAAATGTATAGAGGGATTTGTGGGCTACAGCGTGGCGACTGGTGGCCAACAATTAGTGTATTACCTCTCGGCGCTTTACCCTGAAATTGTCAATTTTTGGGGCTTTACTCTTGTGATGGAGCCGGTTCATTTGTGGAGTTAATTTGAAACGGATTAAGTTAACCAAATAGTTTGAACCGTCGGGTTCATTTGAGTGTTTCACGATTTTATGTTTGTAACAAATATCAGATATTTTAAGTGTAGAATTAACTGATTAAAATAATAGGTACCTAATTGTGTCTCAAGCACTAACCAAATGGCCTTTTTCAATTTGGCCGATTAAATGTGTTTTTAGTTTCCAAAAGTTTTATCTGGATTTTTAAACACCTACTTTAAAAGCTTAAGTACTAAAGGACAATAAAAATATCCACTTCATATATAGAAAAACTTTTCGATGCAGTCTGTTGGTCTGTAATGCGCCAAGGTTCTTCGAATTCTTATCGTAAATGTCGGAAATATAGATTATTTTACTTTTAATTATTAATACATAAGTTTTTTTTTTTTTTTTGTTGCTCTATACTGTGGCCTTTTATAAACAATTAAGATTTTTACATACATACATCGATGAGCTCGTTAGTCGAGCGCGACTCCGTAGTGAATGCGCGTGTCAAGCGATGACTTGATGCGACCACTATTGAATTGGTCGCCATTTAGTGGCATTTTCTATCTTGAGCTTCTCCGTGGTTCGGAAGGCACGTTAAGCCGTTGGTCCCGGTTATTATCGATAGATAGCAGTCGTGTGGTTGTGTCAGATATCTTAGGGCAGCCTGAAAAATTCTGACAGTGTTGGCCACTAAAATACCTCAGGCCATGTTCTTGTTGGTCTGGTTTCCCTGTAAAAAGTAGCTCCATTGTAATTGCCAGTTCCGCCAAATCTAGGACCATGACTTACAACAGCGTACCCTAGGCTCCGAAGCGTAAGCTGACGACGTAACTAGGAATACCCGCTAGGATGATGAAAGATTTTTACATACATACTCCATTCTCTTTTTATCACTATCGTTCTTGTGATTACCAGCAGAATCAATTCAAAGGTTTTACGACCGGCTGTAGTGGAAGGTGAATCAATCAATGTCTTCTTGTTGTACTCAATACCCGATCCCTCATCGCTAAATCCCTTAATCTTATACCTTTAGAGTACTCCATTATCTTCACGGGTGATTAAATTTTGCTCTTACTATGAGATATAAACACATAATACATTTTTTTGTGAAACCCTTTATTAATATAATATACACTATTCAAGTAAAAAATTAATACTAAAAATTAAAATAATTTTAAACTGTACAGTTCCTCCAAGGTGTCAACCTGCGGTCGAGTGCCCAGAAGGCTGGGAGCATAGTCAAATTAAATGGCAATGCTTATCCTCTGTGCTAGGTAATTTCCAGCCTTCCGGTCACGATATATGTCAATCATCAGACATTTGTCGAAAAAGCTGACGAGCCGATAGACCCCACGGCCCCAGAGTTTCTACCCCAAAAGGCTCAAATACGTAGTTGCTACTTATACATACATATTTTCGCCTTTTGAGGATCTCTGCTCGGCTGCAATAGCACCGGCCTTTGATCTGGTAACCTGGAGATGGGACGGAGAGATCGTGTCGACACAAGTTGCGTCCCACACAAGCGGACGTACCAATCTCCACTCCATGGTACCAGCGTCATTCCATCCGGTCTCTAGCCATCATCTCGAGCCACGCCGTTTGGTTCCAAAACAGCGGTAACGTGGATGAATCTTTTATTTACGAATTCAAACTTGACTCTACATGGTCATCATCAGAAATTTTGTGAGTTGTTCCCTGGGAACTTCTTCCATTCCTATTTAGTACTAGCGAGAGCCTTTAGTTTTTGATACGACCGACGTTAGCTTTCTTCTATATTTGCTTCATGTAGGTATGGTGTACATGGTCGATTGACCATGCGACCTACACTAAATGATGATGAGAGGTAGCTATTACTTCGTCTACCTGGGCCCCTTCTTCCCTTTATCTTTCCTTCGATGGTGTTTCAAATGAAGTTATCGTGTCGTATCAAATGCCCTATACATGTTTCTACTTCTATTTTTTGTAGACACCTTAAAAAGCCTTAGGATTCTTGAGGCTTCTTTTTTTCTATGAGGTTTTTTGGGACACTCTGTCCCAAAAAACCTCATAGAAAACCACCACTAGTATTCAGGAAAGATTATCTTCAAACCTCATTAAAATCAAACAAAATTGTATCTGTATCGATATTTTTCGAACGGAATCAAATTCATTATTCTGTGGTATTTCGCTTCACTTCTTCGTTTGAATAAAATGAACATTTTTTGAGTTATATTTTTTCAATCATATATTTTTTTAACCAATAATAAAGTTTGTAAGTTTAACGCCTTGCATCTAAACCGAAGAATCCTTAAATTTTCAACACATTCCGGCACCCCTCTGATTTATAATTTGATATATAATCCTGCAACATCGGCGATCACGCGCCGTCGTTATGAAATATTCAGACTGAGTTCAGGTGGGCACACTGAGCGCGGTGATGCCAGCGCGGTTTCTTTATGCATGAGGGCTCTTGTGATGCGGACATGTCCAATGTGTGAGTCCATAGACTAGTTGGCAGTACAGGAGTGCTACTTTTAATAAGGATTACTCACGCAAAATCGGTGATGATTTTCGTTGGATATCGAAGGATGTTAATCCCACATAATCGGCAAAAAATTACCAGCAGTCATCATCCGAGGCGAGCGTGTGTCCTTAGTAAAGTTAAGCTAAGGTCAGCTTTACAGGACAAGCCTGGAATGTCATATAACTTTGTAGCTCTATTTTCAAGTTTACGAAACCATAATTCCGGTGTGCAAGTGGCCAACGCTGTCAGACTTTTTAACTGTCATGGCCCAAAGACTTCCAACTATTGATAACAAATTGGAACAACGGTTTAACGTGCTTTTAATGCGTTTATTCCCACCTGTTCTGTTGAGAAGTACTTGGCTGAGCAGATTAAACACGGCACCGGATGGCAGGCGAAATATCCAAGTTTGATTCGAAGTCTTTCTAAGTTCCAGAAAATATTTGAAATAAATTTTTACACAGAAAACATTTGATGAACAAATTGTACAAACACATAATCATTTTGATGTAATTTATTTGAAAAATTCCTCTCATTTTCTCTGTTACAACTTGACCGAAGTGTACCTTCTGTACATCTGATCTTTGCCAAGTCCATGTACCTCGCACATTTACATTTATATTGGCCGGACGTCCAAAGCTGGAATCAATTCGATTAGAATACACTTTCTTTTCATTCCTTACAGACCTCTCAGAGAGTACCTATGATTAGATACGTTTTGAGATGTTTTTACATTTCCATAAATTATTGACAGACTGGGGCGACCAGTTCCGATGCATAATAATGTATTCTTAACTCCTTTCCATGACAATGGTTGTATGTCCTTTCCATATTAATATTATTAGTGCGAAAATCTGTCTATCTGTCTGTCGGTTATGCTTTCACGGACGAACCGCTGAACGGATATTGATAAAATATTGTATGACCCAGGGTCAATAGGCTACTTTTTTTACTTACAAACTTAGGTCAAATGCAGGCCGAGCTGCGGAAAACAGCTAGTAAATAATAAGGAAATAGTTCTCTTACCTTTGAACCTGTTAAAAGTTTTATTGAATGAAGAAATGCAATAGATTTTCTCTTCGAAGTTAATCTATAGATTTCTTGAACCTCAAATCTTGATCAATTTTTCGGAGTATTTGTCACCCTGGGCAACATGCAAGTCTAACGATGTTGCTTAGGATAAGAAAACCACTTGACACACCACAGACGCTGCTCTACGAAATAAACGAAAAATCCATTCAAATCAAAACAACAGATCACTAATCAAGTCAATAAAAATATCGAGGGTAGATTCAAAAAATCTGAAACAAACTTAAAAATTCTTCCAGAAACTTCTGGAACAGATGGCGCTCGGGGTCCGTAAAATTAAATAAGCATCCTTCGGGCAACACAATGCATAGGTAATGGCAAACTTTGCAATATAAAAATCATGGACGAGACTTGTGGAATAAAGTATTCATTAAAAACGGCGGGTCAGGTGGGGGCCCGAGATTGTCTCCATTTCTTTTGTTGCTTAAGTTTTGGGATATTGATTTAAAAGTATTCTTTGAATGATATACAATTCTGTTTTTCTGCTGGATCTGGAGTACTATTTTCAAATTTGTGATTCACTCAAAAACGATAAGTCGAATGAGAATTGACTAGTTATGCCCAATAAATGGCGCCTTCTCGTGTCGGAGGCCAAGATCCACTTTGGGTTTTATCGTAGTAATAAAAATAATATTTCGTTTAAAAATAATAATGTATTTGATCCGAAGTTGTTGGTAACTGCAAAGTATGCTCTATATTGACAAAAATGTTTTAAATACGTCATCTGCTGTATTATTAGAAATTTTCACTATCGAGACTGAGGCGTTAAAGCAAAAATATTACCTTTTTTGCTGTTGTGTAAAAACGATAAAACTTATGCACAACTACATTAAACACAGTTAAAGTTTCATAACCAAACATAATCTCAACTTTTCGCATTCCGACAAATCTCCCCTCAGCAGATATCCACAGTACAAATTAACCAGCCCTTTACCTGCCTTATCAGCGGCTGAATAATTTATGTCTGAAACACCTCTAATCTTGTTAAACTTACTGAGTTTTAAACAAGCTGGAATCAACTGGAGAAAATTGTGTTCAATTTATTTATTTATAGACAAGCTGCTACAGCTGATGTGTCTAAATCAGGCAGTGTATAGTTTTTTCGCAGATAGTGTTTTTCTACCCCAATGTCTCTTTGGCGACAAATTACCAATGTAATTTACTTGATTATACTGAGTTTTCTTCATCGTCTAAGAGTGTTTCTTTGATGCATCCTCAGCTTACGCCTAAGAGCCTAGGGTACGCTGCTAATCATGTCCTAATTTTGGTGGTACTGGCTACAATGGAACGACTGCCGTTTGATCTCCATAAACTTTTTACCCGACAACTAGAACATGATCAGAGGTGTGTTAGTGGCCAATACTTTTAGGTTTTTTTAGGTTGCCTCGATGCATTTGACACTGCTTAACGACTGACATCTATCGATGACAAACGGAACCAACGGCTTAGCATGCCTTCTGAAGCATGGAGGAGCTCGCAATAAAAAATGCCAATAGCAACCAATCCGTTCCTGGTCGCGTTTCGCCACCTCTTGACGCACGAAATCGCCAAGCCCGGCTATCAAGCTCCTCACAGGATTTCTCCAGCAGTAAGTCCACTGCTACTCGTCACCCTAACCCACATTTTGTATCATAGCGACTCATTGGCTAACAAGAAAAAAGGGCCTCTTTGGAGCAGCGTATCCTGAACTAGAGGACTACAGGAACTTCATACCAGCTGATGTTCTAAAGATCATACAATCTTTCTTCAGAAACCCTGCTGTGGTGAGTAAGGCATGGGGTAAGTACGAAAAAAACCCAGAGTTTTGACGTGCTTTCTGAATATACGTACGGACTCCATAAGTAAGATAAAATAAGAAGTTCATTGCGGATGAAGTTGTGAATGACCTAATAACTCCTTGGTGGTAATTTTTGGATAGAGAACAATGTTGAGCACAACAATGCTGGTAGCGCAGCCTGTACCTTTGTTTCATTTCCTGATACTCGGCTGTTTTTTTCGGAAGCCAAAGTGAGAGTCAACTTGTTGTGGAGGGGGCTTCATGATTTATAATCATGCGAGTACTAATATTATAAATGTGAAAGTGTGTTTGTTTGTTTGTCCTTCTTTCAAGTTAAAACGGAGCAACGGATTGATGTGATTTTTTGTGTGGAGATAGTTGGAGACTTGGAGAGTGACATGGCTACTTTTTCCGTGACACAAATGGAATTCCACGCGGGCAAAATCTTGTATATTATATGTTTTGTGTAAGCGCGTTTGGGTTACAGTATTTTAATGAGAATGGGAAACAATTCACGGAATCTCCAACATTCTACAAGAGTTTAACGACTAACATCCTCGCTAGTAATAGTAGCTAGGAGTTACTATTTTGTGGTAACTTGATCTTCTTCAAGTTTTCCTAATAAAGTTAGCTGGGCCGTTAACATTTAAAAAAAGTTGGGATTCTCCTATTAAAATAAAAGGAATGAAAGAAAGAAAGTGGTAAACTTAGCCGGACATGATTCCGTACATCATTTCAAGAGAAATTTTGTTTAGATCCTACTTTACTTCTGTAAACTTTACTTACTTTTCTATCCTTGAGTATAGAGTATTTCTATACTTGATTCAATTAGAGATGACAATCGTGTCAAGGACTTTGTTTAGTACTATGAAATACAAAACCAGAAATGGGTAAGACGGCAATGCTAAAAATAAAATATTTAGGTGGAATGTATGCATGCACTAATTAATATTAGTCGTGGGCTCATGTAGTTATTAGATAATCTTAATACTCACTTTAAGTATGCCAATTGTGCTATTTTAAATATATTAAATTTAAATAAATAAATACTTGAAGAATCCGCCTCCACACTTCTCCTTAGATCACGTTATTAGGTATGATCGCGGCTCGAACTACGGATTTCAATAAAGCGACCTTTTGTTACGTGTGCCGCCAATATTTGATCTCGGCTCGATATTAAAACCTTCATTTCAGATGAGCACTCCTTCATCAGAACCATTCGGAACTATTGTACTTTCTAACGCTCCCATTTTTTGTTACATTTCGAATGTTTCTGTGTATGTTCAAATTTACTGAAAATGAATTAATGCAGCTAAAAAGGACGATTACTGCGAAGAATGACAATAATTTCTTATGTTTTCAAGGTTGTTACATATTTAATTAAACTATTATATTTGATCAATACTTCTATACTTTACTAATAATATTATAAAGCTGAAGAGTTTGTTTGAACGCGCTAATAGCAGGAACTACTGGTCCGATTTGAAGTTTTTTTTTAGTGTTGGATAGCCTATTTGTCAACAAATCTTCCTCAAGGAAGGACAAAGTCTGGACGGGCTGCTAGTACAATAATGATTTCTTATATTTTATTTAATTGATTCAAGCGTTACTTTGCGAACGTTAAAGTTACAAACACTTACCAAGTGCTTTCTTATATTTTGGCTATTATTACATATTTAACTAAACGTTTTAATAAGATTTGTATCACGATTTTTTCGGTATTTTTTACATCCTACGTTTTAAACATTTTGCAGCGTTCATGTAAGCAGGTAGACTAAGTTAACATTTATCAGTTATATAATCCATATAAAAATAGTTTAATATAAAGAATGACAGTTTATAAACTAAGTAAAAAGTAGTTTTATTAATATTTTCTATTAATGTAACGGCATTGGCAACGCCTAATAAAAATTGTTAGCAATGAAGCATGCTTACCGATACAGTTTCGAAGCAGGGTTTTTGATTCATTACATATGCAGATTGTGTTCACAGTGCAACACCAAAGTCTTCAAGTTCATATCTGCAGCTTACGTATTAGGTACGCTTTTATCAAGTTCCTATGATTTAAGGCGGTTACAATTTTTATAACAGATCTATTGCTGCTTCCAGTCGGTCATATTGGAAATCATTAGGATGGACCTATGTCCGGTACTGGACTGACTGTAGCTGAAATGGCAAACACTATCAAGTTTTTCAATTTGTCTAAAATCATCTGACACAGACTGCTGTCAATTGACTATGACCATATGACTTTAAATTAACCGAAATTGCCAACCACAGATTAATATAAAAAAAAAAACTTTTTCTGTTTTGGAAATAGCTTACAGAGCCTACAATATGCCTGACTTATATTGAAGCGTATTCGTTCCCGTCAGAACCCGGTTCCCATGCCGGATAATCCCGAGCCACTATTATCCCGTTTGGAGCCGAGCCCAGGTGCGTATTCAGGTGTAAAGATTTTAATAGACTTTGTTATGCATGCCAAAAAATGCTCTTGTTACTATTATTTGTTTGAAAATAAATAAACTACTAATTAGAGAGATAAGTCTGTCTATCTCTCTTAAAGTTAAATCAACTTAAATCTCTTTATTGGCGAAAGAAGAAATATTAAAATTGTTTGATGAAAATAGAGTCTGTATTTCGTCCATTTTTAAATAGTTACTCAATGACTAATGTAATTTTGTTCTTACTCACAATTTAATTTAAAAAAATACTTTTTTTTTTAATTAGGTTTGCCTTATTTTTGTTTAGAGTTAGTATGTTATATCATAGTTTTATTTCGGTAGGTAGGTTTATTTTTAATTTAGGTATTAAGTTACTTTGGAAGACAGATTTTTTGAAAGTTTGATCGTCATACTAGATTTAATTTAATTGTGATATCAAAATTTATTTATTTTTATCTACTATTCAAAACATCTTTAAAGTTCACACTAAAACGATGTTGGAAGCTAAATTGTCAAACTATAATCTACAGCACACGTTTTCCTTGCTGTTTTCTTCAAAATCTTCATTATGCAAGCAAATAAAATGTTTAAATGAATAAGTTACGACTCTAACATAATTTAAAAAATGTACCCATAAGTATTACGAATAAAATCAAGCATATTTCTAAGAATTATGAGATAAAAGGGAATGAAACTCCTGTCATCAATTTTGCGTAAAGCAATTGAAGAGTAACATAAATTATCATTTTATTTTCATTCATTCTCCAAGAAATGCGGACTTAATCGAGCAAACAGTTGAGCGAAGGCCGACACCTTAAAAAGTGCTTAATAACAATTCACTTGCGAAATTAATTCCCCAAATCCATCCCTTTGTGACAAAGAAAAATTGTAGCGAATAGAGTGGGCCCGGACAACCTGCTCAGAAAACTTTTTAGGGTGGTTTCAAAGTAAATTACACCCTAATATTGTTGTAACAAGGATACAATTGTTATAAATGTGCTCTGTTGCTACGTTGATTGCAATTTATAAGCGACAGCGAAATGTACAACATTCACAGATAACGTACTGTTCTCAAATCCAACAAGATAAAAAATCGAAATATATTTTCTGCAGTTGGTCTAGTCTGATAACGACATTTATTTATTTAGTAAAAACTTCATTACAAAACGCGTAAATGGCGGACTTAAAGCCATAGGCTTTTTCTACCAGTCAAACAACAGGTGATGTTGAGAAATTAGTTTATGTGAATAAGTGCAAAATAATTATACAAACACAAATAGGGAATTTATCCAAATTTCCAAATCCAGTTTTTATACAAATCAATTAAATATGTATAAATATATCCACACAAACTACAAAAATATATGTTGAAATAAATAGACCTACATACAAGTTACATAAACTTACATATAATGTACTCTCAGGCAGTGTAATAGATAATATATAGGCCTTTCGAATTTCTTCCGGGATCCCGGAGTTTCAAAATAATGTGGCCTGCACATTAAATGATTGTTCTTGAAGAAACCACTCCGGAACCTTGGTGTTTGAATAACAAGATTGCACGATGATCTAAATTCTCTGACATTTCATTCAATTTATTGTAGGCTTGAAACTCTTGATTACCCGGTAATAAAGATTCTATGTTACAAAAACCTAAATCAATAACGTAAGAGCTAAAATTCTGACAGCAATGTGCCCAGCCAGAGTTAGTAGACTTTTCACATCAAACGTACTTACGTACGTTACGTAACGTACGTACGGCGTAGACTAATCAGGCTAGAAAGATAAAACACTAATTTTGTAATTAACAAGAAATTTCAAGATTGACTTTCACACGCTGCGTACTCTGTAAAAATGTGGTCGCAATTTAAAAATATTTTTGCACTAACACCCATTAATCCAAATTTTAGTAAAATATGCTTCTTTTAATTTTGAGACTGTTTCAAAGGGCTGCTAATATAAGTAGCACACTATACTAACCCAAAATAAGATAACGGAGTAAAGGTAAACAAAACTCACTTCTTCCCATCGCTTGTACCAATCCGAGGTATGAGAAAGGTAAGCCAAGCAGACGGCTGTCATTAATACTGACGACTGACGGCTCGTTTCCAAGAGTTGTAACACGCCTGTTGACTCCACTATTTTCCACCATCTGGCTCTGTTCAGATATTTCATTTGTTTATTATCCTGAGGTATAAGAAAGTACCTTCCAGAAAGTAGTTATCAAACTCAATAATACTAGTAGATACTCGTAATACTTCGTGCGCGTATTTTCTCATCGGGTTTAGAAAAAAACTCGAATGACCCAATTTTTGGAGTATAGATGAGATCATAGATGGCTGAAATTTTTCAGATGATGATACAATCACGAGTTGTTAGATTTTGCACAACCTCTGTGGCGTAATGGTTAACATGTCTGCCCTCTACTTAGGAGTCCCGGGTTCGATTCCCAGTCAGGTCAAGATAGAAAATTACCTTTTTCTGAATATCCAGGACCCATCTTGGATATATCTCTAAAAACACAAGGCTCGTTTGGCGCTAACTCATTCTGTGTATTTATTTATTCTTCAGTCAACTCAAAATCAGAGACGAGACATGCTGATCTTGGTCACGAATTTCAACTAAAATTAGAAAGATTTTAGATTTGTAATACTGTTTTATGTAATCCAATGTACCATACTAAACAATTGATCAATTAAACCTCTATTTACATACGTAGACACTAATCACAGATACTGGTCAAATCACATGGTAGTCTCTCGGTATCCATGTATGTAATCCCCAGGTGGGCCGGATTATCCGTGATGTATTATTGAGAACAGTGTTATCGACGTGCGGGAGAACAGATGATTGATGGTAGGGGACTTGGATTTTTGTCAAATGATTACATGACTGATGGCTAGTGGTTTTCACCTGAAGCGAGGACTTCTTTTTATTTTTTTTGGCAGTTACGCAATAAGGAAGAGATGAAAACATTAAATGTGAAACTCAAAAAATGGTTGTCACCGATGAAGCTAGCTGGCCTGCGAAAGCTAGACGCGCGGTCAAGTGGGTTCCACTATTTTCTCGTATTTAATGTCTTCTTCATCATCCACTTTGGAATTTTTTTCATATGGTGCAATAAATAATCGTAAGAGTGTCAAAACGAAAAATCTGAACTATATGCCCACATTCAGGGTGTCTACTAAACATGAGACGGCATTAGATATTAGCTTGTACAGCTCATCTGGGCAAACAAGACAACAATAAACAATAACTTAAAATTGGTATAAAATACGCTACGAACTTTGCTCCGAATACTGCAGGGTTTATACACAACAGGTAAATCAAAAATGATATTTGAAGCGGCAAAACCGTGCACATTTCCATTCGGCTAGTGATGTAAAGTAAATAGCTCAATAACTCATCGATACAGACACCAGACTGCATAACTCAGCGGGCGGCGGGCGGTATTTGTCGATAAAAATGTATCGATAAATTAAAATATTTAAAATTTATGTGCTATAAGATAATAGCGCATGTTATCTTTATGATACATGTTTAAGTAGGCGCATTATTTTTGATAACAGAAAGATAGATAGATATACATTTTATTGTCCCAATCACAAAATTAAAAGAAAACATTTTGAGTACAAAAGCCGACTCAAATTCAGTTCAATTATTAGGCATTCTACATAATATATTTTGTCAATATCACTTTCGCTTATTCTAGTTGACTCCTAAGCCCATGAGCTCCATGAGTTACTTGGGATAAAGGTTATAATTACTTAGGTATAAATTTTTATCACTGGCAGGCTTTGTAACATCAGATTTCTTTGGCATCTAACATCTGGAAAGATTTATTTTGAGTAAGTTTCTCTGTTTGTGTCTTCGACGCTTAGTCCGCGTAAGAGAAGAAGAAGTAGTATATTTTGAACGAGGTCACCATACGGCCATGTCGTACCCGTAGTCCTATCGATTGTCGTTCTGGTGGGACCACAGAATATTCGGCATGAAAATTATCCTCCTACTTCAATCTATTGCTGACTGCTGAGCGTTGTGTATGTATTAGTATGTAAAAACACTACTGCACACAACAAGAGGCGGACTTATCCCTGATAGGTATCTCTCTCAGTCAACCCGTAGACCGAAGGAAAAAACAAATGCGATGTGGCTGTCCAATTTTTATGACGATTTCCTTCCACTTGTGGGGTTCTTCTGCTCCGTGCAATGCGTTGGAGATCTGGGTGTTGAGCTACTGCCTGATTTGGTCAGACCATTGTATTGGGCTGCATTATCTAGCCACCTTACCAGTGACTACGAGCTTTTCCAGGTTGTCATCTGGTTTTCGGAACGCATCAATTTTATGAAACTTATAGTATAAAATATCGATAAATTTCAAGTCCCATCCCTCACCCCGCGGGAACATTGACAAATGTTATGGAGCCGAGGCACCATGACTTCAGTTTGTTCTAAGCGCACAATTTCACTCTTATTTTGCAAACTAATGTTGCGACTTTACAGCCATTCTACCCGTCTCGTATGTCCCATAATAGTTTTATGATTTATAAAGTTGAATGCTGGATATGTTTACTAAACCTATTCAGTGTCGTCGTCATTCTAGCGTGTATTCCTAGTTAAAGTCAGCTTACTCTTCGGAGCCTAGGGTACGCTGTAAGTCATGGTCCTTAACTTAACCTATTCAGTGTAATACTGCTATCATTTTTGATACTTTTAAAAATTTTACTATTTGCTCGGATAATATAGGGTAGACTTTAGCATCTGAAATGAAAGAAGTTATGGACTGATTTTGATATAAAATTTAATCGTACACAAAGGAGGAACTAATGGAAGTGGCAAATTTTATCATCTTTGCGTGCCCAGCTCTGTCAGAGGCCAAGTATAGGACATTCATGGTGCAGGTATTTGGGTACCTGGCACACGTCAACACACAAGTACACCATGGTTTGAGGGGAGAAACCATTGTAAAAGTGAAGGGCTATTTAGTAACTTTGTGCAACTTTACTCTATCTATCTGAAAATTGTCATTAACCATCTTACCTCGACCGGAATTTATTGAAGCCGAAGTCTTTGAACCGAATCACAGAGGTAAAAAAATCCCACTACAGCACAGATAAGTGGAACTGCCTCCGTGGTCCAGTTGTCAAGGCGCCTTAGATTCGGAGGTTGTGGATTCGATTCTCACGGGAAGCATACTTTGTTAAGTTGTTTCTAGTTTTGGTTGAAAGGAAGTTTCGACAAACTCTGACAACAGGGTTCACAGGGTCAACTGACCATGTAACCCATTTGATATGATTAAATGAGTTGGTAAAGAAGCAATCTGATCCTTCGAGTTGGTTACGTGATTGACCTGCACACTCTGGTGTTCCGTGTCATCAGGTCTTAACTTCTGTGCCACAGAGCTAGTTAGCATTATTAAAAGGCTGATAATTTATTTGGGATCGGAGTCCTACCCGTCGGCCAGAGAGTCGGTAAATCTTTTTAATGAAACACCTTAATCCACCGAATCTGAAAGACGAGATGCTGCAATATTAATTAGCCAGTTAAGGCACTTTCAGTCGCTCACTAAGATTATGTTTTGCGTTAAGGCCGACTTTTGCGAATTAATATTACAATCGTTTGTAACCTATAGTTATTTTAATGCAATAAAGAGTTTTGTATTTTTTTTTTCACGTCATTATTTGACAGGTCAAGTTTAGGTTGGTGAGAAGCTAATAATGATATTATCGTTTTTATAGTATAAAAAATATATCGTATTACAAACTTAATTGTGAGAGAACGTTCTATTCTAGTCGACTTGGTTTCTAAGCCCTTGTTTTTAAAGGCTTGAGGTTTTTAATTTATGAAAACAAAGACAAATAAGTAGTCATTATAAGAACTTCATTAATTCATATCGAGTGTTTTCATATCATGTGTTAGTTTTTCGGAACAGCCTTTTGGCCTCAGATTAATATGACAGTCGGAATCCGCCCCTTCCGGAGCACGGATCATCTTTATTATCAGACAATTTTATTTTATTTTATTTTAATTTATTTGGAAAACAAACAGTCTTAATTTTCTATTTTTACAACTAATATGAAACAAATGACCATTTACATGTTTTCGCTTGTGAATATCTAAAGAACTTGTCTGATAGAACATTATAAATACATTTATGTTCAAGAGAGAGAGAGAGAAAAAATTATAACAATAAAAATAAATGACCAGAGATACAAAAAAGAAATACCAGTTATCTCGCAAATGCTGTGCTAATAATTATAATGCGAATTATGATGTTAAAACAGATGGAGAACAATCAAACCACGTCTTGGTAATTGTGTTTCTAAATTTAATTGCGCTAGAATTGAACAAATCAAGCTCGGGTGAGGCAACCAGCTTATTCAGCTCCTTAGCAGTTCTGATAAAAAATGAATTCTGCCTATAGTTAGTTGTACACTGAGAAACATGCAGAATTGATGGCAACCGCACAGATCTACCTGGTATCTTAATATTAATGTTACCTAACAAATATGGTGAATCGAATGAATTTTGAGCTATTTTGACCAAAAACATAATGTCGGCGATTTGTCTTCTTATACTCAAAGGAAGAATGTGATGCCTTGAGCACATTGCGTCATAAGATGAATCGAATGATCTAGACTTGTATTGCAAAAAATTTAAAAATTTACGTTGTATAATTTCTAATCTATCTATATAAATATTGTACTGTGGATTCCACACTTGGGAGCAATACTCTAGAGAACTACGCACCAGGGCACAATACAGGATTTTAAAAATCTTTAAATTTCTAAATTGTGAGCATGATCTCTTTAAAAATCCAAGAGCTTTGGACGCTTTCTTAAAAATATAATCAATATGCTTTTCATAGGTTAATTTGGAATCGTGAATAATACCTAAATCGCGAATCTCCTGTACTTGTTGTAACTCATGATCGTTCAGGAAATATTTATGAAGCGTCGGTTTTGTCTTTCTTGTGAATGATATAAAATAACATTTAATAACATTTAAATCTAAATTATTCCTACGACAGTATTCATCAAGATTATTAAGATCTTCTTGGAGAAGCTGACAATCCGACACATCACCAATACTCCTAAATATTTTCATGTCATCAGCGTAGAGAAGGACGTTTGAATTTTTGAAACAGAACACTACATACAATCAGATGATTCAAGCCTGCAATGTCCTAACCAAACTGGAAACAACTAAACAAAGTATGCTTCCCGTGAGATTCTAACCAACTGCCTTCGAGTCTAAGGCCGGAACTGCTGGACCACGGAGGAAGATGTTTTAAAAAACTATTTATCAAGTGTAGAAACCCCTTAAGTTCAGATTCCGCGACGCAGCAGATCGCGCTACAGTCGTCTAATTAATTGGCTTGCATTCGTTTGCATGAATTACCCCGCACCAGGTATCAGAACCGAGGGTTTTTGCTGTCACTGGAACCTCGGAGCCAACTGGAGTTTACAACGAGATAAGTTAGGAGAATGTGAAGACAATTTCAAAAAATCTGACAGTATTCGATTCTAACACAAATCACCATTGGTCATTTTCCTGTTGGTCTGGTGTCTATGTACAAAAATATCTTTTAAATATGCTTTAATTATATTTAATTTTGTGATGGCCGAAACTTTACATTTACACATTATTTTAATTAATATTTTTTTTATTATGTTTATAATTTTATTGTTTCACTAATGTATTTACTAAGCTTGAAGTGGTGTCATTCCAGTAATACGCATTCCTCTCGATTCTTCAAATGGCTGACTCTATTTGAATATTAGCTCTTTATACCAACCCCTTCCATCCCGCTAGCCTTTTGATAACTGTGGATCTAGATAAAAGGGATGGATGGTATTTTGCAGGCATCTAGCAAATGATTATACCATTTCGAAAATATTCCGACAAGTCATTTTGTTAAAGGTAATTTTATCAGGTCAGAAAAAAACTGCGCTTAACAGTGGTAAATATTTACCGAATTATTTATTTTGCGCTTCCGCCCCTACTTAGTTCATGCAAACAATAGTATTATGACTGGCATAAGTTTTCAAAACTCACTGGCTATCAGAAATAATTTGACAAATTGGGTATACATATCACAAATCGTAATTATTAATAGGTATATTTCGTTCAAGAAAGATAAATAAAAATAAATAAATTCCCCCATCAAAAGTAAAATGGTTAAACACAAGCTAAACCAGAATGGCAGTTAGTGGAAACTTGTATCTAAAGCAAACTGCAGACGAAGCCGCAAGTCTGGCTCGCACGGATCAGGTAGACCGGATTATTCCGGTCCAAGGCGGTTCAAACCGGATCAAACACGATTTTAGACTTACGGGGTAACGTTTGGAGTTTATTCCGAGGTAGGGTGACGCTTAGCTTAATTTAGGTGAAATGGGACAGTGTGATACGTATAAATCTTTATTTTAGGGTGTATTGATTATGTTGGATTAGTCTTTTGGGATCATTTAGAACACGACGACTTTGAGGGGCTGAATCGTTTTTTTTTTATTTTACTCTATATGTATCTCATTAGTTTTCATTATGTTGAAATCGCTTAGAAGCTGCTGTAATCATAACTATTTTGAAAAATATTAGTTTAGTATCGAAAATAATGTGTAATTATAAAATCATGTGAATCCTAAACACATCGCCCTAGTTAGTATACAAGCACATTATCGAAAAAAAGTTTTACCAAAAAGGAAGTACATTATTACGGACTCAAGTATTTTCCCCTCCAAAACATCATCTCGGCGTGATCTGTCAGCCTCCGGCGACTGCCACAGCAAAAGTTTTGTATTAACACCTGTACCAAGGGAGCTGGTAATACCCGCGGTGAAGAGCGAACTTGGGAGATTATTGTTGAGAATATTATTACGACAGAATGTTTCTGTGTCTATGAATAATTGAAAAGTTGTCAGTGTTAGTAAGTTTGGGTCACAGCTAAGTAACGTCAGTATTGGTTATTTAACGTAATAGACAATATTGATTTAACCACGCAAAATTTTATCAAACTGTTTTAGGTTTTATATTTTCTGGTATTAATAATAGAAATATATCTAAATAAATATAAGACTTCAAACTTTCAATTCTTCAAATATTTTTCATTGTTGATTAATAAAAATGATGCTAGCAATAATCCAATGATTGCACTTAAAACATGGTCCTCAAAATATAAACAATAACTGTAACCATACGTGACTGTGTTCTATTATTACTCTTTTCTAACTCTATTTACTGTGTCCTTTGCATAAACTTGACATAAAATCCTAATAAAAATAATATTTACTTAGAATAATGTATAACTTTCATGTTCTTGTGAATCTACTCTCACATTGTATTTTGATAGAGTACCTACTTACATAATATTTTCGTATTAATTTATTAGTTTCAAAACCACATACAAAAACTGTAAAAGTAATTGTAAATGATTACCTACCAGTTCTAGTAATTTCCATCCTAAGCCTGGGTACTTACAAGGAAAATTCAAAATTCTAACCAAATTATTAAGAAAATAAGGCGAGAATTAGTTAAGAAACTTCGCCAGTGTCGTCCTCAAACATGCGAAGGTAATGACGGCGAAAACTTTGCAAATTGAAATTATTTTTTCATTAAAATTCCAAAGTTCCAGGTAAAGTTTGGTAAGCACCCAATTCAAGAAGCAATTTCCTTAAATGATCCTTCTTGCGGTCGAGGCGAGGACTTTTTACACATCTTTTTTAATTCTGATCTTGTCAGTTGGTATTTTTAGTTTTTAGTACAGAATTATTAGTAAACGTATGTTAGGACATGATATTTTAGGTATGTCTAGACCACTCACTTACCGAAGAAGATGAATTTTTACCACTTCTCTCCGTGGACATTTTATCTAGTCTGTCAATGTCAAAATTTCGACATATTTGTACCAGAAACTTTAAAAATATGAAAACATGGTAAATAATTTTAAAAAATCTTGAAAATTTCATATTTATAATTGGGAAAATTAGCTAGAAAATGTGTTTTAGCAGAAACCTGAATTCTATCTTAACCTTTTTTTTATACAACAAAGTAGGCAAACAGGCGTACGACCCACTTGATGGTAAGTGGTTACCATAGCCTATGAATGCCTGCAACACCGAAGATGTCACGAGCGTGTTGCCGACCTGTCCGCTATCAGCACAGCGACCCCTCTGGAGCCAGGCGACCCTACTGACCAGCAGAAACACAACACTGCATCACAGTGTTATTTGGCTGCGGTCTTCTGTAGGGTGGAGGAACTTCCTCAGACGGACTACTACTTACAAAATGTCCTATCCCTCTTTAAGCTTAGCTTAGTTTACAATAACTATTTTTATCATTCTATGATCACAATTTCCGTTTTACTTGTAAGTCTACTTTATTTATCTCCAAATACCATTCAAGGCTAAGTAATAGAACCTGTAATAAACTGCAAACGTAGCAATCTTACCTCCCTGCAGCATGCGATCCGCCGTGACATATCTCAGATAATCTCGACGGTCATCTATCTCCGTCACATTCCCCGCCCATCAAACCTGTATTGTTTTGTTTTAGACATTTTGTGTATTTATTTTGCCTTTGTCACAAATAAGTAACGTTTTGTTTGTTTGTTTGTTTGTAATAACTTTATTGCACAGAAAAATACATTACAGTAAATACAAAACTAAAAATAATTGCAACGGCGGACTTATCCCATAAAGAGATCTCTTCCAGTCAACCGGGACGTTATTAGCACAACGTAAAATTACAGGATTAAGTTCGTATACTTCTTATTCCTGATGTTTCAACCGTGTTACAATTGCATTGGTCACTTAACAATGTTTGTGATCGTAGTCAGTCGTTCCGTGACCGCGGCCGTAGTAACATCGATGAAACGTCGAAAGTATTGTACGCACTTAATCCTGATAACTTTTGTTTTGAATACACAGTAAGTTAGTTTAAAATTATAAGCATCATATTTTAAGTGATACTAAATAAATTCTGCCAACGAATATTTTGGAAGACCTCAAATTCATTTTATGCCTAATCAAGTAGTATCTTTCACAGTTCTAGCTACAAAATATCGTAGCGATGCTACAGACACAAAAATTACGTAATTGTCGTAGCACTCTCGTAGTTCAAGCTACGACAAAATAGTAGCCTTTAAATTTTATGCTCCTAGGAAAACTTATGATTACCAAAGCACTAAAAATGTATTCACTTTGGTAAAGGATTCATGTAGGATTACACTTAAAACTAAACTTTGATAATTTTTACCATGGAGAAATAGGTAAACAAAGATTATTACTTTACAAAACTTATGTATCCATACTAATATTATAAATTCGAAAGTCTGTCTGCCTTTCTGTCTGTCTGTTATGCTTTCACGGCCAAAACGCTGAACGGATTGATGAAATTTGATATGGGTATATTTGAAGATCCGGGGTCAAACATAGGCTACGTTTTGACGCAGGCGGAGCTGCGGGAAATAGCTAGTAAATTATAAATTAAGTTATAATTATATGAATTCAATTACATTCAACATAATTTATTTCAGTAATATTCCAACAAAATACATAAATAATAATAATAATAATAAACACTTTATTTCACCAAGAAAATACAATAAGTAAAAATTAATAAATTCCATTAAGTGAAAAACATAATAAATATTAATTGCGAACCCAAACCAGCTAAGACGGCATAATTTCATCCCCCACTTGACTGCAAAGAAAAACTGGGTCTTAACCTCACGTAAGCCATTACCTCCAAACTAAACCATCAGTGGACCTCATTACAGGCGTCTTAAGACCCGGGGGGAGGGGAGAAAGGGGGGGCGGTAAGTGACTCCGAACGGAAATAAAGGTGCACGCGAGTGGAGGTAATGTTAATTGAATTTCTGCAGACGTTGGACGTAGGGAAGGGGCGATTTGTTGTGTATCGATAAAATGACAGTTTGACAACATGAACGTTTATTGTTTCATCTTGAAAGCTTTTTATTGCACTCACAGTCAGATTGTAGTACCTCACGAAATAAATAAGTTTTAAATTTCGATGAAACCTTTTTTGCTCTTCTTAATTATGAATGAATTAATCAATGAATTTATTATCAAGTAACAGAGACTCATTTTGTATGGTTCAAATATAGGCAGTCCAGTCTACCAGCAATCGTATTCAGGATACAGTTACCGCTCTCCCGCACCACGCACACCGTTTCCTCATGTAGAAGCAGTCTACGCCTGCTTCGGCGAACATGCCCGAAGCACTACAGAAGCGAGGACGCCGCAACAGCATCCTGAAAGCGTTATTGTATTAGACCCGGAGAGCGCCGTAAGCCTTTAGCGTATACCTAGCCCACAAGCTACACGTATAAAACGAAGTGCAGAAGGAATATGTGGTTTCAACCTCTCGCGAACATCGTATAAACCTGTGAGCCAGCATATTCGGCCTTACTGACAACGCTCGCCGTTTCCTCTCGATATCTTCGTCATCTTTGAGGTCCGGAGTCAATATGTGACCAAGATTTTTAAATTTGAAAACTCTATGCTGAATATTATTATTGATCTTAACAGATGGTATGTTTTCATATTTACTCCCGGCCCCAAAGACCATTATTTGTCTCTTTTTTACATTGTAAGCCAAACCGTGGGTTACAGCAGGCTATGTAGACCACATACTGATGCACTCAGCAGCACCGTGACGTTCGCGTAACTAATATTGTTAACACAATTTTGTTAGTCAGCATCAATTGATCTCTGTTTTTAATTAATGGTTTGTTAGTCAGCATCAATGGATCTCTGTTTTTAGTTTATGAAAACGTGTCAAAATTATATAATTTTCATAAGTATATCGGAAACAAAAACAGAATTCCCTTTTAATTTAAAAATGAAGAATATTTAATAGCCGGAATAAAATAGAGACATTAAATTATACAATACTAGTTATATATATTTATTCAAAATTACTGAATAGTGTCAAATCATTATTTAATTAACGACTTAATATTGTTATTTATTTTAATTATGTGTATGACTTCAACACTTAGCAATTAGAACAAAGATCGTTTATTGCTCTTTTAAAAATATTATCTATTTCAAAGATATCGATAATTAAGGCCCATCTCTAAACATGGCGGCGAGTGATACGCGCGGGCACCGCGTCGCACGCAAGATTAAACGTCACTAACCTTCAAGAAATTTCCGCTACGACCAAGGGGGACAACCAACCAAACAGACACACAACAACACCTCTAAAAACATAGACATAAAGCTTACATTAGCTTTAAAAAACGCAAATTTAAAGTTGCAAGTAAGTAGTCACCTGCAGGGAACAACTTTTGATAATTATTATGAACCAAATGTAATTTTAAGTGACGCCAGATCTCGTTGTTTGCACCTAATTTTCGGGGTGGAAATGAATTTTCATTATAATTTTGTTTTGGAAATTCTGAGAAATGGTTTTTAAATTTTGTTAATTGCGTTTTAAATTACTGGGTTTTTTTTTTTTTAATAGACTTCTCGGTACCGGTTACCCTCGCTAACAAAATGATTTTACCTTCATTTGATTGTAGAAGTTTATTTCTGTCAATGAACATAATAATTAATGCTGGTATTTTGAGGAAAAAGGTATAGAAACTTGGACCTAAAGAGTGACTTTGTTATATGAAAGTTAAATCTAAAGAGATAAGCAACTGTTTTTCAACTAATTCATATGCATTATCATTATTATTCTCCATACTATTACCAATATTATTTGTAGTCAGCGCAATGTGTGTATGGTTGAATTTGTATGATTAATTTTTTTTAAAGATTGCTACAGTACAAACTCTACTTACTAGGAAATAATATTAATATTAAATGTTCTTATTTTTTACCACAACAAATTAGTATGTTACAATTGGGTATTCTACTCAATTTATTTTTATCATTCATATCAAACATTTTACTACCAGAACTGAAAACAGAAAGATTTTTTAAATCCGTTCTTAAATAAATAAGTTTGAAATTTGGTGGAAAGGGAAACTGACAAAAAACAAGAAAAAGATGCACTGTGTATGCAGTGACATCACTGCCACTTGGTTTCGTGCGTACAAATGGGATAGCAAGGCGTCCCCACCACGCTCCCTCTTTTCTTCTTGAAAAAACTATAAAATTCAATTACTGCATATTGTTTCGTTTGCAAATATTGCTCAAGTATGAATACAGTCAAGTAGCCTATTCACAATTAATTAATCATTATTTTTTAATAAAAGGGTATTATTTAAGCTCATTTTTGCATAAAAAAGAACCAAAAGTTCTTCACAAAAATAAATGTGCTCAAAGGTTCTTTAGATAGCCTTTATTTCAATCAAATTTCAGAAATATTTCACATTACATCATCATTACTCACAAAAATTCACATAACAAACAACGAAATAAAGAACTACCAACAAACGAAGTCATAAACCAGTCTGAGACCTCAAATCATGGGGGAACTAATAGAGAGGCTTAACAAAATAACTCCTATATTAAGTGCCCCAGATCACCTGCCATAATCTGCCATTATGGCTGTAGTACGTGACTCTTTCGCTACACCTTTACTTAGTGGAATGTCGGAGTAGTGGAAAACATGAGTAGATATAAATCATAGTTCATGTTAGAGTATCTTGTTCAAAACTTTACATTTAGATAAAAAAGGAAGTAGTGACAATGCCATACATACAATCCGCTATAGTTTTTTCAGTGCCCTAGATTACCTGCCATAATCTGCCATTATGGCGGTAGTACCTTTCAGTAAACCTTTTCTAAGTAGAATGACGGAGTGATGAAAACCATGACTAGATATGAAACCTAGTTTATTTTAGAGTATCTTGTTCAAAACATAACAAAGATTAATAACAGAACGTAGTGACAATATCATACTAGTGCCCTAGATTACCTGCCATAATCTCCCATTATATCGGTAGGACGTGACTGTTTGAAGGTCGACAACACGCAAACTCTAACGTCTATTTGAATCCTGTCTATATTAATATAGTAAAATAATCGCGAGGTCTATATTCGCGGCGAACAACTAGTATTTACTCAAGTGACGAAGTACAGCAGTAGGGGTCGATTGAGAGAAATTGCCCCAAAAATTGCTCTCGGTATTACGGCGTTTGGGCGCACTTCACTTGTTACTTTGGCAGACTCTTTGAGCGAATTGCGCTTATTATTTTGATTTCTTTCATGTGGATTTCGATAAATTTTGCTTTTTTAAAGATATATTTCAAATCCTTTCCTCTATTTGCTTCATCTATGTGATACTACTAATATACTTCATCCACATATCCTTACTATTATATTTCTACCTTGTTTGTGTTAATGGTGTGTGTATGGGTAGTAAATATGTTGTTATATTGTATCGTATAATTGTATATAAGTAAGTGTGTAATATACAATATATGTGTAAGTTTATGTTTTGATATTTATTAAAATATTTTTTTTTTTACACCTACCGCGCACACTCTTTAATATCCTTATTCAATTTTCCGAAAAGTTGCCTGGAAGAAATTGCTATTGCAATAAGGCCGCCTTTGCACAAGGTTATTTTTCTTGCAATTGCTTGTATTTAATAATGTATCCTAAAGAGTTTTTGTATTGTATTGTATACTTATACAGCCGCACACAAAGTCGATAATTAATGAATTAACACTTTACTGCACCATTTACATTAAATTTATAAAATAAAAGTTAGGCGGAATGCAATGTATAGTTGATAGAAATTGCTCTTAGCAATGAGTCCACCAATTGTTAACACCTATTCTTTACTTTTGGAACAATAAAATTTTGATAATTAATTTTTCAAAGTTAAAATAAATTATTCGTTAGATGGAGACTTTTTAAATTTATACCCGTATAGATTATAATATTGCAACTCCATATATAGATTTTAAATTTTTCTCTCCAGGGCATTTTTTCTCTTCGAGTTTTTAAAAATTTGCATCGTTAACTTAAGATTGTGGTTGTAAGTGTCATTAAAAATGTTTTCAAAGATTTGTTTTGTCTTTCGATAAAAAACAAACTCGAACTATCAATTAGGTATTCTACTAATTTTTATTTTTTCTTTCATATCAATATTTTTATTTCCAGAAACAGAATTATGAAAAAATTTTTGTAATCCGTTCAAAAATAAATAAGTTATAAGCCTTTGAAATTCGGTGGAAGGGGAAACTGTCAAAAAACAAGGAAAGGATGCACTGTGTGAGCTGTGACGTCACTGCCACTCGGTTTCGCGCGTACAAAAGAGATAGCAAGACGTCCCCACCACGCTCCTACTTTTCTTTTAGAGAAAACTTTAAAATCGAATTACTGCCTTAATTAACAACCAATTTTGTTGTTATTTTCAGAATCGGTTACTTTTTAGTGTATATTTTGTTTAGTATAACAATATTAACCAAGTATGAATATAGTCAAGAAGCCTATTCAGACCAAATTATAAAAACCAAAACATTTATTCTCGAATCATTCCACAAAAGTCCACAAATAAACAGGAAACAGTAGACAGTAACAGAAAAGCCTCCCTCGGCTCAGGTGGTTGTTTGCGCACGTAAAAGCCCCGGGTTCGATTCCCGGATCGGATTGCAGATGTTGAAACAATGGGACGGTGAACTTTGTTGCGAGCTGATGGTAGGTAAAATTGAATATTTGTTATATATTATAGTGGTATTTTTTATTAAGCCTTAAACTATGAACTTTTTTTTTTGTTATGTTATTTTTGACTGAACGAAGTCTCCATTTTCTGCACTGAAGCTTTCTGCACCGCTCATGCAAGTGTTTTTTTTACCGCAGCTCATTTCTACCCTAAGGTTGGCTGGAAGAAATTGCATTAACGATAAGTCCGCCTTTGTACCCATTTAGTTGTATTAGATTTAACTATGTGTTTCTTTTGTTTGTATATGGTGCAATAAAGTGTTCATTCATTCATTCCATTTCGAGACTGCATAATTTTGCTTGTGTGTGAAATTTAAGGGGCAAAAACTAAAAATGTTTGCTGATGCGTTATTTATGATTTTAATCATATTTGAAGGAAACTCCTTCGATCAAAAAAGGTAGATAAGGGAGGAAGTACGTAGTAGCGTTTTATTTCTAAATTTTATACTTGGAGAATGTTCACAGAATTTGTATTAAAAACAAGTTCAATTAATCACGTTATCCATACTTCCATACTAATATTATAAATGCGAAAGTCTGTCTGTCTGTCTGTCTGTTACACTTTCACGACCAAACCGCTGAACGGATTTTGATGAAATTTGGTATGAATATAGTTGAAGACCCGGGGTCAAACATAGGCTACTTTTTGACGCAGGCGGAGCTGCGGGAAACAGCTAGTAAAAAATATAAAACGAAACAATTTGCTATTATAATTTCCTATTACAAATAGGAAATTATATTCAAGTTATTTTATATGTTGTTTTGAATCTTTCAGTACAATAAATATACATTAGTATTGGTTTTGAGATGTGTTTTAATTAATTACATCGATCAAGCAGACATTGATGGAGTTGCTATCTTTCCTAATGTGTGTAATTGATTCCTAAATCAGATACCATAAACTTACTACGTTATTTGCGTCTTTTGTTTAGCGGAATATTTCAATTTTATAACAATTTACACAGTTGCTCCTTCACTTTTTTATTCTAACCCGATTTAAGTAACGTTTTTTACCGTGGGTTACAAAGAGTCTTTAATTAATCGTAACTTTGAGTTGATTATCTATTTGACTGTCAATAGATTTCACCAATAAAATAATTCTAAGACAAGATATCGGTTATTTAAAGAAACATCCGGCTGCCTTTCTGTGTAATTTGGAAACGAAAATCCCAAAAAAATCCGCCATTTTTTTTTTTAAATTTTATGTACCCAGTGTCATTCTCACAATAAATACGAATCTAACGACACCACTCAAGCTAAAATCCATCGAGCCGTACAGGCTGCAGAGCATGCCAAACATACCTACATACTTATTTAATTATAATACATATATAAAAAAAATAACCCTACTTCAGGCGCAGTCGGGTAAAAAAGTTGACGGTAGGTGACAAATGTATTGATAAAGTACTTTTATCGTCATCAACATAATTTGTTTAGTTTTATAATAAAGATAATTTAGTACTTCTGAAGGCAAGTTAAGCCGTTGGTCCCGACTGCCATCTGATGGTTGTTAAAGAACATCATGATCTTCTGGTTTCTAAAAACAACAAGAACAAGATACAGTTCAGAAAACGCTGGAATTAAAAACGTAATATTAACCGTGTTTCCTAAAATAAAATAAGTTCAAGTTCCGTACATTCCCGTGTCCCGATATAAATGACCGTATTCATTGGCAGTCAATTGGCCCACAAATCGTGGGGCAGCTTTTAGCGAGGTGAGTCTGTATAAAGGGTGCGTATTTCTTCCTAATACACCCACGTACGATGCGGTTCGTTTGCTGGGATAAGTGACGGGAAAAGGTGGAATGAAATTGTAAATTTTGGACATTTTCCCTTAGTCTATCTATACTAGTTTTTGCGGTTTCCCTCGCGTTCATTCTCTTACATATTTTTTGAACGAAAATTTTAATTCGTTTCCTAACATAAAGTTAAGATAAATTACTTTTAATAAGTAGTATCTATCTGCAGATAACTCCAGGATATCCAACTCTGCGCTTGCCAGCGCGTGGTCGCCATTTGAGAACCTTTCGGCTCCATCGTCCATCAGATATTTGCGCTATATGCCACACCTGTTGCCTTACAGAACGTAGACTTTTAATTTAATCTACATTATATACACATTTGGCAAAAACAATCAAATCAAATCTTCATATAGACACAAACATCGTGCAAAGAAGAGAAGAAAACATCAGAAAAATGACTAGAGCAATCCCAAGCAACCAAAACTAAGACTGACTGAGAGAAATGGGTCATAGTCTTGCTTCGCTGGATATGGAACCTACATTAGCAGTTAGGGCTGGTTTGGACGGATCCAGTGCCGGCACACACACAAACAATTTTGTGTCCATGAACGCGTCTACAAAGACAATTTCGCTACTGGATTGCCCGCACTGGATCCGACTAAACCATCCATTACCTATCAATATAAGAAACTAGCTCCACACTGTAATACATAGATAGATATAGGTGCAGCAATTTCCGTCAGAGGTAACAAAGTCTAAGGGACTGACCGGCCGCCATATATCGCGGGAATAGGGAAGAATATTATGGATGTTCGGCTTTCTAAAATATTATTGATATTTTGTTAGCACCAGGATATCACTTAAACAGGTTTCTCTTCGCAACAAGTAGGAATTATTAAATGAAAAATGGACTTATTAGTGAAATTAAATAACCTTTTTTAGCCCATTTTAACAATTAGTTTTATCTCGTTATTTTTCATTACAAACTATAAGAAAGGAAAGAATAAAAATATATCTCTTTAAGATATGTTGCGTTTTGTCTGTAATCGTTTGTAAATTTTTTTAGGAAAGTGTTTTCGAACTCTTTTGAACGCACTACCGTTGCAGACGTATATTAAGATATATTCTTATCAAACACGATTGCAATTAGGTTCCGCCAAAATGCAACGCATAAGGTTGTGTAGAGGTAGAGTAGATTACCTAGTCTACCTAGATTTTTCAATGGAAGAACGTCTAACATTTACTATGCATATTCTTCACTTTGACTTCTCAATATGTTCTTTATTGTCTTCAATAAACTTATAAACACAATCGTAGGGTATGTCCAGTATATTCTTTCTTATATCGTGGGGGTAATTGTCGCTATCAGGACGTCGGGCAGACCGCCATAAAGAGGTGAAGCGAGGTGTGGCGATCGAGCGTGAACTAAGAACTGTACTATTGGTAGATTTATAATGCCTTTTACTTCATAGGCGTAGGTCTATTTAGTTTCTTCATCCGTGCCTATTTGGCTTATGCTCAGCTACATAAAGTTTTCCTCCTAATATGATGAGGAGCTCGTTAGTCGATCGCGACCCGTGTATCCGTAGCGAATGCGCATGTCAAGCGACGGCGTGACGCGACCGTTATTGGATTGATAGCCATTTAGTGGCATTTTCTATCTTGAGCTCCTCCTTTCTTCGGAAGGCACGTCAAGCCGTTGGCCCCGGTTGTTGTCGTTAGGCTGAGTCAGATGCCTTGGGGCAGCCTGAAAAAAGTGTTGGCCACTAACACACCTCGGGTCACGTTCCTGTTGGTCTGGATTCCCTGTAAAAAGGAATAGGGAAGTCAGACGGCAGTCGCTCCATTGTAATAATCAGTTCCGCCAAATCTAGGACCATGACAGCGTACCCTAGGCTCTGAAGCGTAAGCTGACGACGCAACTAGGAATATACGCTAGGATGATGATATCTTTTACCCTTTCATATTCTAGCTTTGAAGAAATTGCATTAGCGATAAGTCTCACTGATTGTAAAGTCAATAAAGTTCATTCATGTTTCCCAGCTTTGACTAATCTCTTCTAAAACGTTGGCTGAGATTCTCCTCTAGGGTAATATTTTGGTTTTTATCATGACAGCCTTCGAAGTACTAGGGCAGTGCCAACGTGATCTAGAATGAAATTTCTGACAAAAACCAGCAATTTCCTTTCTATTTTTAGGTTAGAAAGTGATAGCTTGGTTACATAATAATTCAACCCAATGGGTAATTGTTGAATGTTTAAAAGCCTTTGTATTTTAATTTCCAAAGTCTCATAATCCAAAACAAAATTATCTTATCTTTTACCGTGTTTCACACAAATTACAAAGCCAGGATCTTACGTGGCATTCTCAATTTATATTACAAACAATTTAATAGCAAGTTGTAACTGCTTACAGCTCCCGAGGCGCGGAATCACATGTGTGGGTAACGAAACAGAGAAAAATGCATACTTACAAATGTGCGAGACCGTAAATCCTGTCTACGCTATCTCCTAGTAGGCAGTGGTGGTATACGCCACCAGTGGCCAACTCGAATAAAATTTGTGTGTGCCAAAATGACATCATAGTATTATAAAATATAGTTATGTCTTGAGAAACAAAAAATATAAAATATCCAACTAAACCTATTTCCCAGAGAGTATGTATATAAAGCAAAATATCCAATTTACTTGTCAAAGAAGCTCCAATCATTATATTGCCCGGTGATTCCAAATATTTAAATACTCCATAGCGCAAAAGACGCTCGAAAGGTGATATATTGACTGCACCACTACACCACTAAATGTAGTCGAAAAATCCACCTTTCCCTATGTTTCGATCTTTACTCATGCGCCTTAGCGGTGAACACTTCGCTTCATAATATTTTTCACCTTGTTTCGTTTTCCAATTTGCCGCAAGTCACTCTCGGGGCCAACCGCCCGTGTTTTGATTCTCAAATGCTTTTGTATCTTTTGTGGTTTATGGCACGATTGTGCCGGATCTGTGGTATTTGTTAGTAAACAAGTAAATTTATTTTGTATATAAAATATAAAAGTCCGAATTAATTTAATTAGGTAAATACTAAACTACAACTTAATCGCGTTCACCAAGTGAGAATAGTCTATTAAAAATATATATTTATAAGCATCTTTAAATGAATGACATAGGCTAGTTTCCAGGGTCAAAAGTTTATAATTAAAATTAGTCCGTCATTTACGGAATCAAAATATATTAGTGACGTATTTTTTCTTTTGTCAATTGAGCCATAAATTTGGAAGATACAATGCATCAATGTTTAGGAGTGGGGGCTCGTGACGTCACATATTGCGAAAAAGTGTAGCACACTGTGACGTCACACGGAACTTTAACGCGCCATATCTTTACCATTCTTTGTTTAATTTTCAAAAGAAAAAATACGTCTCCAATATTTTTTGATTATCTAACTGACGGACTAATTATATATTTTTTTTAGAAAACCAGCCTATTGCAGCAAACTGATTAATTTAATTGTGTTAGGTAGATTTCGAGTTACATGTAAAAAAATATGATAATAATTGTTAAATTTAATTACTATTTATTGGAACTAAAGACGATAATCATCATCATTTCAGAATAACCGGCTAAAAGCGGCCAGCTTTTGCTTGCAACATTTTTCAGGTCATCTGGTCGGTGAATGTCTAACGATGCACTGGCCGGTTCGTGGTCGCTATTAGAGAAACTTTCTGCCCCATCGGCCATCGGTTCTCTGCGCTATGTGCCCCGCCTACGTTGTCGGTAATCAAAAGTTATATTTTTTTTTAAAAAGTAAAATATTTGCAAAAGGAAATATTTTATATTTTTAATGATCTTATTTATGAAATCAAATTTAAAGGATATATTTTACAAAAATACTTTTTGCGTCCATTTCGTTAGGTACTGTAGGGTGTTTTGACAACGAGTCCAAAATAATTTCGTATTTCTCGCATTGTCCATTTGGCTGTCGCTTGACCCCACTTGCGCCAATCAAATTTTGTCCCCCATGAGTTTGGTCAAATGTTTGGCATTGACACAAGGCTTGGTCAAATTTTGCTTTATGTTTTGTCTGCACTTGACTAATTTCTCATCTACATATACCGTTTCAAAATATCCAATTTAAGAAGCTGTGAACTTCAAATTTATTAACACGATTTTCTTGAGAATTTTAATATTTCTGCTTATAATTGTACACCTATAAAAATATATGCTTATATGGTATGTTCTTCATAATTAAAAACTACAACGCTTACGAGCCGAAGTAAATATATCTATTTAAAAACTATATTGCTAGTAGATTTAATGTCATATGACATACATAAAAATAGTTTTGATGGAATGCTATGAAGTATGATTTTAGTAATTATCATTTATAAACACATAAGTCTATCAATATTTCACGAAGCCAAAAAAAAATTAAAAACCGGTTTTGTCTCACTAGGTACCTATTCTTTCTAGAATTTTTAAGCTATTGCATAGCTTTTATCGCGGGCTTTGAGCGCGGCGACCGAATCAAGAAATTCCGTAACGAAAATAAAATCTAACACCCCCCCGCTCCGCCTACCATGTAGGCTTACAAGCAAATTTGCATAAGTTGATAAAAAATGCTATGCAATAGCTTTACCGCGGCAATCGCAGAGTGCCACACGTTTTTTTTTTAATTTATTTGAAACTATTGGCGATGTCTACAATTTTTTTGGATCCAATATTGGTTCAAACATTGGTTGTCAGCGCGCTCACGTGACATCTTATGAGGGAGAGGCAGGTAACGCAAAATCTAATTTACTAAATTGAATTACACTGTCCACTAACTCTGGATATCTTTCCTGTTATTGTCCAAGGATGATATCTAAGAAATTTGTATTAATATTATTGTGACGGGCGGCCATTTTGTGGATGAGTGGTGTAAGTCATGTTGTAAATGTTTGTATATTATTGCTGTTTTAATTTGGAACGTTGTTTGTAATCAGTGAAGTACTGAGAGTTTTTTTTTTAATTTTTAATCTCATTATAGAACTAATACATGTTGTATTGGATTTAACTATGTGTTTCTTTTGCTTGTAAATGGTGCAATAAAGTTTTCATTCATTCAATTATTTTGTGTGTATATGTTAAGAGTCTTATAATTCTTACTTCATTATCAGATGTTTCAATGCGAATTTTGCTGAATGAAATATTTTCAACGATATCAGTAGGTAAATATTGATTTACATAGTACACATAATTAGTTAGCGTTCGATATGTTATAAAAAGTAAAAAGAACTTAGTAAAAAGAGCAGCTCTTAAATAAATATAAAGATATTTTGTATTTGTATTCTAAGAAGTAACTTTTAACACATTTTCATGAGTAATGGACATATTGTACATACTTCCAACCCAACATCCATCCCAACAACAAACCTCGGATCATATTCCTCTTGGTCTGGTTTCCCAGTAAAAAGGGTTACGGAGGTCAGACAGCAGTCGCTCCAATAATAACCAGTGCGACCTAGGACCATGACTTACAGCGTACCCTAGGCTTCGAAACTGAAAACACGCTTGGACGAAGAAGAAAAGGGGCACACTAATCCCACTGACAAGTTAAAATAACAAACTAAAACATGTATTTTAGTTATAGTTTCGGACACATGTCCACTAATACCAGGTGACATGTGTCACTCTGACGCTATCCACTTGTCTCGGTAATCCACAGCTTGGTCGGACATATTGTCTTTACTATGAAGTGTTTTTGTTGGCCTTCAAAAAGGGCGTGTAAAAGTTTATTCGGAGTCGGTAAGGCGCTCGTGACATCTCCGGTGTTGCAGGCGTTCATAGCCTACAGTAACCACTTATCATCAAGTGGGCCGTATGCCTGTTTGCCTACCTAGTTGTATAAAAAAAATATTTAGTTTGTTTTTGCAAACATAGTACTATTCTACAATGAAAAAAAAAGGATAGTAAATTGTTTAAAAAAAATATCGCTTTTACGTCGTCATGAAATACTCAGACAATCGACGAAACTTAGTGAAATCGTAGCTACAACAGTGCTACGAAATTTGCGTAGCACAGATTAAATAACCCAGCCGATGCTACGAGTTTTCGTAGCTATTTCTACAAACTTCGTAGCTCAGTCTTCATTCATGTTACGACAATCGTCCAATTTATCAAACAAAGTCATCATCACCCTAGCGTGTATTCCTAGTTGCGTCGTCAGCTTACGCTTCGGACCCTTGGGTACACTATCAGTCATGGTCCTAGATTTGGCAGAACTAGTTTTTACAATGGAGCGACTGCCGTCTGACCTCCGTAATCCTTTTTACAGGGAAACCAGACCAACAGGAACATAACCCGAGGTGTGTTAGTGGCCAACACTGACAGAATTTTTCAGGCTGCCCCAAGATATGACACAGCCTCACGACTGCCATCTATCAATAACAACCGGGACCAACGGCTCAACGTGCCTTTCGCACGGAGGAGCACAAAATAGAAAATGCCACTAAATGGCTACCAATCCAATAATGGTCGCGTCACGCCGTCGCTCGACATGCGCATTCGCTACGGAAACGCGAGTCGCGCTCGACTAACGAGCTTCTCTTTTTATCGAACAAAGTAAAACCAAATATTTAGTAGGCGACATAAATATGGATTTTGGTAGTTGAAGACCCGGGTTCAAACATGGGCTACTTTTTGACGCAGGCGGAGCTGCGGGAAACAGCTAGCAGCTTTTGATATAAACTGTTAAAAACTTGTAAAATACAACAAAAACGCTCGTCGATTACGGGTACTTCTGACATCTCCCTTTTTTAATATGTCTGCGATTTGGTCGCAGTATGTTCTCCGAGGCCGGCCCTTACTGACTTTTTCTGTCACCTTTGATTTGTAGCCTTTCGTAAGTCTCCTTTCATTCATCCTTTCTACATGCTCAAACCATCTTAACATCCCTTTTTCTATCTTATGACGAGAGTGATGAGCGTAGAAGAAGCGAGGGAAGTCTGTAAGGGTCGTAGCAAATGGAAATCCGTAGTCTCTGCCTACCCCTACGGGAAAAAGGCGTGATGGTATGTACCAATATAACTCACACCGCAGACTGATAAATAAAACCAACTAAATAATATATATACCAATAGATTAAGCTATTCAGCACAAAGCAACACTAAAAATTTATTAAAATATAAATTACCCGCCCCAACAAACAATTCCAATACAAAATTTAAAGTCAAAGGGACACCATAAGGCTGTTTCACACGAGCGACGCAATAAAGGCAGGCAAATCGAGGTGAACACCTCCTAATAAAAATTCCTTCGAATCAATACGTTCTTTACGCTTTTTGTATTGTATTTTATTTTGTTATTTGCCTCTGCCTCGTGTTAAGGGACAATTCTCGGATCTAGTGAGATTGTGGCGCAATATATTCATTTTGATACTTTGGAATTTTTTGAAAACAATTGCTGTGGTTTGGAATAGAAATTGCATAGATTTTGCAAGCAATAGAGTGTTCGTTTTTGACTGATTCGCCTACAGTTTATGGCAACTTTTGTGAACAATTTTCAAAATTTTAAAGAAACGGATCCAAATAAATATAAAAGCCGTGAGACAAAATCTCGCACACGTAGGCTCGGTAACCTGCAGATAATGGAAAAGGATTGAGTTATAAAAACGAGCATGAAAGATTCAAGGGCGGCGTTTTCGGCGCTGCCGGCACTGATGAACTTAGACGCATAGAATAAAAACAGATCTGCGATCTAGTATTTTACTTCTGTCTTTGAAATTTCCATAAACAGCGCCCAATTGAAGATATTCACTAACATAAACAATTGTATTTGTACAATAAAGTTTAAATAAATAAACAAACGAGCGCCATCTTGGGCTACATCTTCACGTAAAATTTGGCGAGATCGTTGTCAATCGTTGGACATTCCAACATAAAATGTATAATTCAAGACAATTCTGCGCGTGTCGCTTATAAAAGTATCAATTGCCATTGATCCAGCAACAAAAGCATAAAACACGTCGGCAACCGTGTACCGCTTTGCATACATGCAGATGTGTGCAATTCGACACGTTACGTCTGTGTGCGTTCCTATTGACATAAAGGAGCTAAATGCTAAATGTTAAGTATGTTTTGGATGATCGGGAAAAATTCCAATAAAGGTCCCTGTGAGGAATTCGGCGAAGAATAATGTTTATTTTCACAATTGGATCGGATTTGTTTGGATTAACGAGAGGACGGAATTAATTTAAGGATATGTTAGTAAACATTATCTCGTCTTAAAGTTTTCTTAGTCTAGGATTGAAACTAGATTTTAAAAGACCGAGTTTGTCAGTGTCCAACAATCTCATGTTTTACCGATATAGAATAGAAAGTAATAGAATAGAATGTCGTTTAATAAGACACTAGCTGTGCCCGCGGCTACGCCCGCGTGGAATTTCGTTTGTGTCACGGAAAATAGCCTATGCCACTCTCCAGGTCTCCAACTATCTCCACACAAAAACACACACATCAATCCGTTGCTACGTTTTAACGTGAATGAAGGACAAACAACAAACAAACACACTTTCACATTTATAATATTAGTATTAAGTATGGATGTATGGATGATCAACAATCACACACACAAAGAAAAGAAAATACAATTTAAATCACTAAATTCTACGCGTGATGTGACCACGTCTCAATAGGTGACGCCTCAGCGTTACGCTAGGTATCGGCAATACTATCAAAGTAAGTAAGGCATCTGAATATATGTCAAATTTATAAATATATACCTATGTTTATATGTATGACTGAATCCGCATACTGAATATATTACTGTGACTGACTTTAGCACTCATACATAGTATGTAAGCATCTGTGTGTGGGCATCCACACACAGAAATATTGTAATTGGAACTAATTAGCTTTAACCAAGGTGCGATAGCCATGTGTCATTCTGTGTGTGGGCATCCACACATAGAAATATTGTAATTGGAACTAATTAGCTTTCACCAAGGTGTGATAGCCATGTGTCTTTCTGTGTGTGGGCATCCACACACAGAAATATTGTAATTGGAACTAATTAGCTTTAACAAAGGTGTGATAGCCATGTGTCTTCAATTACTATATTTCTGTGTGTGGATGCCCACACACAGAAATATAGTAATTGGAACTAATTAGCTTTAACCAAGGTGTGATAGCCATGACCAACAGCTAAACATGTTTGCCGAAACTTGGAGCTCAACATAGAAAGGCCATTCATCATCACCATCTTCCTTTAACCCACAGCTGGACATAAGCCTATACTCTATTCTCTTACACCAATTTTTGTCGTTCAGTTTTTCGTCGCTTGACACGCGCTACAACTGTCAAGCTCCATATGCTCTCGATTTAGTAAACTAATATGTGTTACTGCAAAATAAATTATTCTTTATGTAAATACTAGCTATTACCCGCGGCATCGCCCGCGTACATACCGCAAGGATTTTTAAATAAATGTGTGTTTTCGTAGTTAGCGTCCGGAATGACCATGAAAACGATATCCTTGTCGATTTAAAGACACAGTCACCCGGTTTGTCCTTTCAAGGGGTTGGTTTTTGAAAAATCCTAAAACAGGATTTTTTTGATTATCTCTCTGGAGAAGTTTCAAAGAAATTGGTCTAACTAATCTTGTTTCTCCATACAACGTCTTCACCCCCGTTTAACCCTCTTATTTATTTAAACTTTATTGTACATAATACCATTGTATAGCACAATAGGCGAACTTAATGCTAAAAGCATTATCTAACATTCAACCTTTGGGTTAAACAGATATCGTCATGTGGGATGAATTTCGAAAAATCCTTTCCTAGTGCTCCTCTAGACCGTAAAAAAGAACTATGTGTCAATTTTGGAACCAAAGGACCCAGCGGTTTGGGCTGCAGCGTGATACTCGTATGCCAGTCACTCAGAATCTTCGTTTATATTAAGAATATAAGACAAGAAATAGAAGATACTCATGGTAACTGAAAATTAGTCGAACCAATTCTAAATTGAAGCAAGACTACATACCGTCCACAATGAAAGGAGATTATCTGATTATCAGTCGGCAGTAAAAAGTAAAGTGGCGTCTCACCTCAGCGAAATGCAATTAGATTCGTCTCGGGAGACTGACGAGACCGAGTCTTAGTCTGGGAGCTGACGACTAAAACTATTGACGTTTTTTTAGTCGACAACTTTTGAGACTGACGGCTAGACTGACGAACTAAAACTAGTTATCAGCTGGGATCTGATGTCTGGGTATTTAAGTTATCATGTTTAATATAAATGGTGTGATGTCAACCTACCTTATTTCTAGTTTTGAATATATATGTAGCAGCTTGTTCCAGCTTCGTAAACTGCTATTAAACGACTGACTTCTTCAATTGAAATCATCTTTTATGATCCAATTTATAAACTATCTTAATATAAATAAGATAAAAAGTAATCCCGGGCAGTTTTCGGCAACCATTGATATAATTATATTGTATTGAGGATAGCACTATATTCTATAATCCTCAAACAAAAACACATTATTTTGAAAAGTGTCTCCACAGTGTGAGTTTGGTCAATATTGCATTTTTTCATGTGTCTTTTCAGAATATCTTTATATCTGAGGAACTGGCCGCCTTGTATTCGCTTTCCATCCTTTAGTTCCGAAAAGAAAAAACGCTTAGCCATTCTCTCGTCGGGCATCCTCACAATATGTCCACTCCAACGCAACTGACGACGCATTATATAGGCTTCTATTGGACTCCGGCCCAACGCAACACATCAGTGTTTCTTACGCGATCGAACCACTTGACGTTTAGAATATCGCGTAGACATTTAATATGAAATCTATCTAGATTTCCGTATGTGCTTACGATATAAAGTCCAGGTTTCTGCTGAGTATAAAAAGTTTGGAACGAGAATTGCAAAGTACACTTGGGCATTTGTGCTTAATTTAAGATCGTATGATTGGAATACCTTTTCCCGCAGTCTGTCAAATGCCGCCAAGACAGCATTAATTCGACTGTTGACCTAATAGTTATCTCAATATAATTGTATACTTGAACCAACACTATATATAATCACTATATACTTTAATGTGAAAAAAATGTGAATAAAAACATAGAATGCATCAGTTGATTAATAGATATAAAAAGTCAGAATCATTATTGAACACCCAAATACGGGGTTTTCCAAATGCTGTCAGGTTTTCGTATTGCCATACGAACTAGTACTATTTACGCGTTTAATAAACTTCAAAATAACAAAATTTCTAAAACGGCGTTTGCAAGAACGTTTGTATAGATAGACCAAAAACACGAAAAGAGCAACACAATAATAAGCTAGATCAGTACATAATTTAAAAAAAATCTTTTTGAAGCGCCTCTTATACCGTAATAGGGGAACTGATTCTTTTTTTGACATATTGGCAATAGAACCCAGTGCTAAACGTGACATTCTTACATTAATTTTTAACGAAAATCAAAGAAAATTACAAGCAAATGTGATTGTTGTTTTCAAAGTCATTTTTAGTCGACACCTAAATTGACATTACATAACAAGATCCCACCTCTCCGACTACACGCTCCCCGTGCCTGATTTACATATAAATTGTAGCTAACTCACGTGGCATCTCTTACTTTTAACTGCCACAAGCGCCCTCTGGTGACCGACCCTCGCAACTTATTGTCGCTTAGGAATTAAGATGTACAGAATATTTTTCATCTGATTTCGAGTATTTCTCTCATTTCATATTTATACATAATTTATTTTTATATTCTTTAGCTATACTGATTAAAAATTGTAACGCAGCCGGGGCTAACGGCTTGACGTGCCTTCCGAAGCACAGAATCATCTTCATTATCAGACAATTAGGTGATTCGATACCGTCAATCTGAAAACAAGTGAACAAAGTATGCTTGGATAAAATATTTATTAATTAAATTCTAATGAATTGTTAACTGGAAAAATTGCAATCAATTGACACACGAAGCTTAAAATACACGAAACGTGAACATGGAAAGCGAACAAAACGCAATCCAGATTAATTGGCACGTCCACACGTGGTCGAGAGAGGCGAAACAAAACGTTAAACACTGGAACCGAACGGATATACACTGATACACACAGAAGTAGTTTATGTACCTTGTATTGTTATTTTTGGCATCAATAAAATGATGAAAACTTTATGGGTTTGCATGATAAAAATTTCACAATTGTGATTTGTTCTTTGAAATAGGGGGAACTCAACCTTTTTTACTTTTTTTTTTCAGTTCCACGGTCTAGCTGAGCCCATGTTGGAATGTAAAACCGGCTTCCGAAAATACATTTTAATTCATTCATTTTGTAAGTCACAAAGAGGTTATCAGAAATTTTTAGGTTATAGAGGTTAGAGGTTGCCATTAGGCAACTGTGATTTACCTGAAGATCCAGGAATCTTGTGGATAAATCAGTTCTAGTGCCCTATTTTTGAAATGTATGTTTCATTATGTCGAATAAAAATCGTTCGAATCACCGATTCAGTCATATTTTCCCAAGACAGCCTTCCAGTTAATCTCCGTTTTTTTTTTTTCTTTTCAATTTGACTTTTACTTTCGTATTTAGCCAGTAACAAGTAACAGTTTTTTAATAAAGTTGTCTAATTATACAAATATAAAGTCAAGTCAGTAGTTAAGTCAAGTCAAGTCATAATCAAGTCGAGTCAGAAGAGTCGGGCTAAGTGAAGTGGTAGAAAAACTGCACTTAGCGATTTCTAGGAGCTTTTGGCAACAAGCAAGGAAATCACATAAATCGAACACTGTATCACTTCCCAACACTCACGCTTGTTCTTGAACACTTTGCGAATAATAATCCACCATTATTATGCACAAACACTCAAAAAAACACAAATTTTGGAAAATAAAATACAGCGCCGATATTGCTTTTCACAGCTTCCCGCCAAAAACTCCAATCTCCGTTTTAAAAATCCGTTGAAAGATATCAGAAGCCCCATTTTGAAAAAGTACGACTCAAAGAGAAAGAGTTCAACCGGTCAATCGAATGAATTTCGTTCGATATCCAAAAAAAATTATTCGTCGTAATCGATGTATTGATCGATTTTAATTGGACTCATCGATGTTGCGTGGGTCAGACTTTTCTAAAGTAGTTTATTCGAAAATCAGGTTCCGAGGGGTTTTTCAATTAGAACTGCTTAATTATGAAATAACACAAAAGAACAATGAATTAAAGCTGACAGTACAGATGTGCTTGGAGCAATCAAGGTAGCATGCAAATCAGTGTTTTATTAAACTCTCGGATATTCAAATTAAGTGATGGTGATGGTACCAATATGTGGAGTGAGACTATTTAGAAGGATTAGAAATTAGAGGAGTTCACGGCTTGTAAACAAAGTAAATCCATACTTCCATCCATATCCATGCTTAATATTAAAATTGCGAAAATCTGTCTGTCTGTTACGCTTTAACGGCCAAATCACTGAACGGATTTTAATGAAATTTGGTATGAATATAGGTAAAGACCCGGGACTCATGACGTTATTTGTAGGTTTGAATGCAACGTGACATTATTTTTACAATTGTTTGTTTCTTGGGCCATAAAGATGTTTTGTATTGTATCGTTATAGTCTTGACTAAGTTTAATTTATAGTTGAATTTCGTGATATGGCATGGATCCGATATAACATTTTCTCTGCCGCAAGAAGTTCATTGCTTGAAATACCAATACCTTGGATCCCATGTTATCGCTTACAGTACGCTTCAAGCGGAATTTCCTCCCTTGTATACTGCGATTATGGAATGAACTCCCTGCCATGGTTCTCCCTAGTGACTATAACATGGGAGCCTTCAAAAAGGGCGTGAAAAAATTCCTCCAGGGTCAGCAACGCGCTCGTGACATTGCAGGCGTTCATAGGCTACGGTAACTACTTATCATCAGGTGGACCGCACACCTGTTTGCCTACTTAAATGTATAAAAAAATAAGTATTAACTAGTTTTACATACTTTTACTCTAGGTTCCTTGATAGATCCGAAATTCTAGAAAGTAATTAGACACACGATTTTACGACCTTATCTTATATATTAGTACGTTAATATATTTACGTTAAATCGTAGTAACTACTAAAAATCTAGTTTCTAAAGTACAAAGTCAGTAATATTAATTGGGAAATTGTACGAATGAATCCGAAAAGCCCGCTCTGTACTTTCAAACATGTAAGAATCCTACCTCAGCGAACTCGCAATATTTACCCGTACTTTTGTAAATGTACGGAACACCCGAACATAACTGGAACAAGAATATTAAGCGTGTTTAATTACACAACTTGTGTGTTCCGACATTTTAACTCTGCTGCGCGGATTTACATCTGTCTATATACTTGGTTCAAATTTAGAATTTTATTTTATTAATTATTTTTCTTTTAGTTCTTTTTATAAATTGTACCGATATGGTTGACTGGTAGAAAAAGCCTACGGCTTTAAGTCCGCCATTTACATGTCATGAAATAAAGTTATATAAATAAATAAATCAGAGTATTAGGTATGCGTTTTTTACACTGTTAATACTGGCCATGCATGTCTATTGCCTTTGTATTGTCAAAAATGTGTATTCCTATTCGATTCTAGTTTTTACAACCTTTAAAAGATTCAGTTTATCAAGCCTATGTCTAGTTCTACACAAAGTTTTTCGTATCGAATGCCCAGAAGATATCTCAAAAGAATAAGTACATATATAAACATACCCACATAGTATAGAAGAATTTCAATGAATTTATGTCTATTTACCTGGCATTTCCAAACTCCTTAATTATTAATAAAAAAAAGTAAACGTCGTGTCGCATCAAAAACTAAAGGATATCGATTATAATCGAGAGAAATGGTAGAAGCTCCAATGACAAGAGCCCAGCTTATGCTCAACAACGACAAAGTTCTTAGAGGCACAGAAAAAAAAAAAATTGACGCGGATTTTACAACCGTATATTAAACTCTAGTTTATAAATTCGTAGAGGGTAAATGTTCCCAACAAAACACACCGAAGTAAGTAAGAGTTCCATCAGATAAGCAAAATACAACATTTCGCAATTAATTATTCACGGTCATTAATAAGTACTAGGAGAGCAGAACTCTACCGGAGCAAACTTCGTATCTGCCTAACTACTGAAAGATGGTAATGAAGCGCATACACCTTTATACAACTATCTCTTTCTAACACAAAGAAATTCTATCTATCTGTCTCTCTCTTCGCCTGTCACAGCCACGGCCGATGCCACGGTGACAAGGAATTAATTAGGGAACCTCGGGAATAATGGTGCGCCGTGATTTTTAAATGAAATTTATTTTCTCCACTTCATTTATTTCTCGGCGACATGACACTTCGGAAATTATTAGACTTTACAGCGGCTTTCGTTTCCGTATAAGGTTTCTTGTTTACCTTCAGTAATTTATTTTTGAGATATTTTTCTCGAAATTTTTTTTATTTTTCTTTTGTGTTTGATTTTCAGGTGTTTAATTAAATTTTCGATTGGGATTTGAAATTCATTTATTTTTAAAGGAAATCTTTGTTTAAATAACATTTTTATGTTCTAAGACATGAAAGTGATTTTAGAATAAAAGACAAAACAGTAAATAGCTACTATCATCATCATCCTAGCGTGTATTCCTGGTTGTGTCGTCAGCTTACGCTTCGGAGCCTAGGGTACGCTGTAAGTCACGGTCCTAGATTTGGCGGAACTGGTAATTACAATAGAGCGACTACCGTCTGACTTCCGTAACTCTTTTTACAGTGAAACCAGACCAACAGGAACATGACCTGAGGTGTGTTAGTGGCCAACACTGTCAGAATTTTTCAGGCTGCCCCAAGGCATCTGACACAGCCTCACGACTGCTATCTATCCATAACAACTGGGGCCAACGGCTTAGCGTGTCTTCAGAAGCATGGAGGAGTTCAAGATAGAAAATGCCACTAAAGCGGCGACCAATCCAATAGTGGTCGCGTCACGTCGTCGCTTGACACGAGTATTCGCTACGAAAACGCGGGTCGCGCTCGACTAACGAGCTCCGCAGTAGTAAATAGACTAAGTTAAATGTAAACTGCTATTTTTCAATAATTAAGTACTTATTTTTAATGATTCATTCACGACCTAGTAGACTGTAAGAGAACTTATCAGATGAAGGTAGATCGAGATGCAGGATTTCTGGAGATGGGATGTTCTTATGATTATGATTAGTTCATAGGAGCGACTATCGATAGACCTCTTAAAAAATGGTTACCTTTTATACAGAGAAACCAGACCAACAGAAACATAAGATGTGTTAGTGGCCATCACTGTCAGATTTTTCAGGCGGCCTTAAAGGCAATCCGACACAGCCTTACGCCTACCATCTATAATTTACAAAGAATATGTGATTGATGAACGATAATTGATAGATTTAAAAAACACTCCACGAAACGATTTCACTTTCGTCTCAACTAAACAATTTAACTACAAAATAAACACTACATTTATAAATTTAATGCTTCTTTTAGACTGTTAATAATGAGTAGGGCGATAGAAAAATCGTTTGCTGTCAACATTTTGACGGTTCACCAGAGTTTTTAGGGTGATTTTGGTTCAAGTAGTGACGGTATGAAAAATGATAGCATTTCACACTATGTTGACGTGTCGTTAGATCTTTAAAAATGTTTACCTTGTTTATTATATAGAAAATATATTACATCATCTTTTGACTGGCAGTCTGGACATGTGGGGGGTAATAATTGATTGAAGCAAAATGTTCAAATATGAATCAAGACCATCATTTTAGCCGGTTTGGTGGGTTTCCAACTTGATCGATGAATATGTATAGATATTCATTTATTTCTAAAACAGGGATATTAGAAAGAGATTTTGGGTTCAGTGATAGTTTGGCTTCAGTATTATTAGTATTTTATTTAAATTGTATAAGACCTGGAGAACATGGCTTCGATTTCCGGGGGATACTTCATTTTTACTGCCTCTGCGGTCTTTTGGTAAAGACGTCTGCCTTTGATCCAGAGGCTGCGGGTTCGATTCCCTCGGGAAGCATACTTTGTTTAGTTGTTTCCCGTTTGGTTAGCATATTGCAGGATCACCTCATTGTCTGATAATAAAGATGATTCCGTGCTTTGGAAGGCACGTTAAGCCGTTGGTCTCGACTGCTATTAAGTGATGGTTAAAGAACACCATGATCCTATTGGTCTGTATTACCTATTAAAAATGATTACGTTGGTCAGACGGCAGTCGCTCCAATGTAATAAACAGTACTGCCAAATCTAGGATCATGATTAAAGCGTACCCTGGGCTCCGAAGCGTAGGCTGTCGACATAACTAGGAATAGACGCTAGGATGAAGAAGAACTTATTTCTTACGGTCTCAATATTAGCAAAACACGTCCAGATCTTAGGCAAACTTTTTAAGTAACTGGACCATACAGGCCGTAACATTTTAAACACCTTGATTAAAATATCTCTCTATATACATACATTTATATGAGAACCTAACCTTTCGTGACAAAGTTCATGCTATTTATTATTCATTGTAAATTAAGGATTTAATTATCCTTTATCGTATTACCACATCGATTATCGTAAGCACGGTGTTTTCAAAGCAATAAACGATAATATTGTAAGCCAGTGAAGTGGAAAATCATTAATTTTGACCCTGTAAAAGCTAAGCCAGTGAGTTAATATTGAATCTAGAGAAACAAAACATCTTTCATAATTTCTTATCTATCTAGGGAAATAATAAAGTGCCGGCTGTCGCTTCTAGGCTACTAAGGTATTACTAGGATATTTCTCTTGCATATTATGTAAAAGTTTATTATTACAAAAGATCCCACATCATCCGAATAAGATTACTGATAGTGAAGAAAAAATACAAATAAACTATTTTTAGAGATAAGTTTCATTTTTACATGTCATAAAAAGCGTCCTTGCTAGTCTTTAGGGGCCAATTCTTCAACCTTAAAGATAAGTCGAATTAGATATATTATCTTGACCAACATGGCGGATGTCTACTGAAAACCAGCTCATATTCTCAGACATCTCTCGGATGACATTGTACTATTCCTTAATTGCCATAGGCAACGCACGGTTGGCATGTGTATGTCTCTTATGAGTAGTTAGAAATACAGTCAGTGTGTTTAATTCTACTTACTTACTACGATAACGCATAAACCCAAAAGTGGATCTTGACCTACTAAACAAGAAGGCGCCATTTCTTGCGGTCTTCCGTCACCAGTCGATCAATTCCAAGACCTAGGCTCCGTAGATCTATCAGCATTCATCACTCTAACGATATGTGGGGCGACCAATTGGTCGTCGTCCATTTGGCCTGCCTGAGTACGCTAATTATTCTAAGTTCCTCTATTCCAAATTAAGCATTGGTCAATTAAATGCACGAATTGATTCAACAGATATCATAATGTCACCGTAATGAGTCGTGTCACGAATGAACTTCTTTGTTTTGTGATTCAAATTGTTATTTGTTACACGGACATTTAGCTGATACGGTTTTCACGATAATTCTCACGTCAGCTATAGAAAGTGGCGTAGCAGTAGTAGGGTTTTTGTTAAGCAAAATTTGATATTTGTTATCTGGTATTATCAAATTGTTTTATATAATTTTATTTTTAATGTTTATATGGAGTTGTATCTGGATTTTTTTTATATTGATTTGAAAATTGAACATTTAAAGGCAGTTTGTGGAATGAAAATATTCATCTAATGTAATTGCTAATTATTTACACGCACTTTATTACATAAAGATATGCCATACACCTACTTCTGCAGAGTATCATATTCTCCACGGTTTAGTTTTCTTTGTTCCTTTCCATGGCGTGTATGTGGCCATTCTAAGACATCAGGCTATCAAATACAGAAAAAAATCAAAAGCTCTGATACCGGGGTAAACATGGTCGATTGACATTGTAACTCACTTGATATAAATTGAAGAATATTCAGATTTGCCGAAAAAAAAATTCAAGTTACTAACTAACAAGAAGCCAAGTTTAACTTAAGTATGTTAAGTCCCTTTCTCTCTTGGCTATTATCTGAGGTGTAAGAATAAGACGAAAAGTGTTTTTAGTTAAATCGGTCTTGGCAGAATTTTGATTATTTTATGAATAAAGTGGTAGAAGTCTAAATACCAGTCTAAATTTCAGAATAACTGTATTGTCCTGAAAATAATCCAACTAAATTATGTTTACTGGGCCACTGTATCAAACCCAATTAATTCAGAGAGACCTCCAAAAGTCTTCGAAATACCAGTACATCAATCATGATGAGCATACGAAGACCATCTTCCAAACAGTCAGGGAGAAGCTCAAGAGGTACCTGGTTCTGTTTCTGGAAACTTCCTCAATTCATGGACTGAATCATCTGGTAGCCCTAAGGAGACATCCTTTTGAAATGTAAGTTCGATTTTGTTCATTTATTTCAGTAACTTTTAGTCTAGACGTAAAATTTTTGAATCAATTTTAACCTTCTCATTTTTTTTTAACTTTGTGATTAAACCGTTGACAACAAAAACTAGAAGGGGCAAATCAAGCAACAACAACAAACAACTCTCATTTTTTAGGTCTATGAAATCGTGCATTTATGATGAACTAACTAGATCCCGCGGCTCTCCCAGCGTTAAGAAGTAGCCTATGTTTGACACCGGGTATTTCAAAACCCGTTCAGCTGTTTGGCCGTGAAAGCATAGCAGATGCATTTATAATACTAGTATGGAAGTGTGGATGACGTCGTTCATATGTTTGTCAACAGCATCCTCTGGCTGACCACAGTAGGCCTCTCCGTATTTGGAGCAGTCTACCTCTCCCGCATGACTTGGCTCCGGTACCAGTCCTCCCCGACCGTGGTCTCCATGGACCGGGACATGTTCGCGTGGAACACCACGTTCCCTTGCGTTACCATTTGCCCAAATAATAAGCTGGATCCGAAGAAGCTGGCTGCTTATATTCAGTAAGTTTTTTGCATGTGACTCTGTAGAAAGGTTATTGAGGTCAGACGGTATCCAGTGTTTACAAATGTAGGATCATGACTTATAGCATACTCTAGGCTCCGAAACGTAAGCTGAGGACGCAAATAGGAAAACACGCTTGGGCGACGAAGAGTTTACTCGTATTCCATAGTCCAGGGTCTTATTGTTTTTTTCTGTGATGCATTACATGCAGTAACGAGTTTTACATTATCTTTACCACTAATCTATTTAGTCAACTCCATGTGGTATATTGTCAGTAAAAGTTTTACTTTCTAGGAAGAGATTATAAGAGCATTTTGGCTCAGATAACTCTTTAAGACTTTACCATCAATTCGAATATTGTACAGAGGTACAAACCTTGAAAAAGTATTGTGTACCTTTCCCAGGTTTGATCTACTACTACATTTTTGCATAATAACATGAAAGTGTGTGGTGTATCTCCTCAGATAATGACACACCTACTAATATGCTCAGCGTTCGCTGAGACCTACAAGTTACAACATCTGTATAAAGCCGTACTAAACGCTCTACAAGTGGTCTAATTTCTGATCCATTATAACATAAACTCTAAACTATAAACCATAAACTCTCAAAAGGAAAAAAAACACGGAGCTAACTTTTTTTCACTTCACACAGGTCCTCCCCAGAACCAGACAAAGCGAAACTAGAAACCTTCATCCGATCACTTGCCAACGCCACTTACGAAAATTTCGAGACGGTTCCAGAATATGATGGAATAGACCCCAACGATTACATGGATCTGCTCCTCAATCTATCTGGTACCTTCAAACCGATCCTGACGATTGGAGCATCAGGAATCAGACTGCATATCATCCCAACCATCACTGAGATGGGCTTGTGCTACGGAGTTAATTCTAAAGTAGCTATTTACAACTCTCCTACGTGAGTACCTGTTTTCAACAGACTTTCATAATCAAAACAGAATGAAGTTTTTAATTCGAGTTAATGTTGTTTTTTTTATTAAGTTTATTTGTAGAAGGCGATTTCGATGCTCTTTGGCTCACTAAGTCCGCATTTATATACTTACATATTTCTGATAATACATAATTATTAAATTATGTATACGAGTGACATTCTTTGTATACCAAGATATCGAAAAGAACTTATTTTCAGTCTGGAAGGCAGGATTAAAACTCTTGTTTTTCCAAAGATATGAATGTGCTCTACATTCATATCTTTGGAAATATATTGTTGTTTAAACTCTCGTTAAAAAGTCTATGGAAAAATATATGTTTTCTAAAAACCCTGATATCAGAATATGAGGCTAAGCAAATGAACTGAATAAACGAGTCTCAACTTGTATATTAGTTACAGGAAAGCCAACAGATGGGACATAGTCTACTCAAACAACAACACGTTTTTCGTACATCCTCTTGATGGTGAAGTATTTGCTCAAGTCATAAACTTATCTACAGCCTATGACGTAAGTATACATAATGACTTTTTAAACACCCATAGCAATACAGTCAATAAATATGTTGTCCTTCAATTTCGTAAAGCATCCAGTACGACAATCCTGAGATTTTATTGACGCTGACGTTAGTGATTGCGTTAACAATTTTGTATGGTAAACCTGTACAGCGCCTCTGACAGATACAATACAATACAATACAAAACATCTTTAATGCCCACATACAGTAACAAATAATATAACATTTACAAAGCCTTCAACATAATATGAGCAAAGGCGCACTTATTGCTAGGCAATCTCTTCCAGTCAACCTTTACGAGGTGAAAGAGAATCAGTTAAGTTAGGGTACAGCAACAGATATAGTTAAAAATTATAAACATACACAAATATTGCATATAAAATAAACATACATAATGTAACATTCATACGTACTGTATGAATATGTAAGTACTAACAGCAGTATCAAGCCAAAGTGAGAGGTATTATTCTTTCAAGCGACTCTTGAAACTGGTTATAGTCTAAACAGTGCTAATATCTGCAGGCAAAGAATTTCAAGAGACGTGCTGCTTGAACAGTGAAAGATTTAGAGTATGCAGCCGATATATGAGTTGGAGTTTTAAGGCGAATGGCGTTGGGTTGTTGGGCGCAGATAGTAAGATTACTAAGAAATTCCATATGAAATCTTATCGCGGCTGTGTTAATAAAAACTCTTGGTAGATACTGGTATACAAGGTGCCCTTTCGTTGACATAATGTATTTATTCCTAAAATGTTTTGGCACAACGAATTTGGCATACTTTTTTTGGCATAATATTACTTGGGCCTAATTGATTTTTAGCAGTATATGTACAGTTGCATAATTATATTTAGGTCTAATATATTTATACATAATTATAATTTGCACAATGTTTTAGGCATAGTGTATAGTTAAATAAGGGAAAGTTAGAAAAGACTTGCTACCAGAAAAGTAGGTTAGGTTAGGTTATTAAGCCTTTGGGGTGCAAGGCAGAGAACCTCCTCGAGTGCCCGGTCCTTTGAAAGCTTTGCATTCTCACTTGATCCCAAGGATCCGGTGAGAGGGCGGGCTGACAAGGGATTCGGGACGGTGCACCCTGGGTGACAGTTAACAACTCCCTGGTAGTCGGGGTCTTGTTGACTGTCGGCCAATTTCTGCCAACTGCCCACTCCACCGCCGTCTATGATGAGACGGCGAATGGATGTGGGTCTGGGGGACGGGCGTGGTCCATTTATGGGCCACGTCCGATTTGGGGAGGGGGCCGAAAGGCCAAAATGAGGGGGCCGAAAGGCCATGGCTGGAGGGCGTCGTGGTAGAATGCTAGCGCGACCCCATGGCGCCCTCAACAGCCGGTGCGGAAACGCCGGAGGGGTTTTAGTGGGTATTCCGGGCTGACTAGCAGCCCGGCGAGTCCCACACTTTGTGCGTAAATGCATTTCCCCTCCGTTAACAAAAAAAAAAAAAAGGTTATTAAGCCTTTATAAAGTTATGCTTGTAATTTTATGCTTAAATATGATTATGCTGATTTTATTTATGATTAAGACAATTATGCTAAATTTGTTGTGGTTAAAAAAAATATGCGAAAATATCATTAGTTTAAATTACCATATGCCAACATATTTTATGGTTATTTTTTTATGCAAAGTGAACCGTGCCCAAGCCGTCGAATGACTGACTAAAATTAATACAGAAAGATAAATCTCGCTTGCAGTTAGGAGACAAATACATTATTCGACTAGACATTTCAGAGCACAGTACCTTCAGATAAATAGGATAGGTAGTTAAGCGGCCAACTAAAGCTCACCCTTTGACATTGTAACGGATAGTAAAAATAATTATGACCCTCACGCAAATGGAACCAGCTAAATTGAGTTATAAAATAATCTTGAATCTTGATAGGTATGTTGCTTGAATCTTCATAGTATGACTCCAGAACTCAATCAGTATTGTATTGTTTCATATCCAGGCCTACATCCATGGTCCACTGGAAGTTCCAGACGTTGCGACTAAACATCAACACTCTGAGGAAGACTACTACATGAAGCTCTACGTCACAGCTCTGACCGTTTACACTGCTCCCGAGGCGGCTAAGTTAGTTTTTTACCAACGATAATTTTAAATTCAGCAAAGGAGTTGTCCAGTCTATGGTCAACCTATGGAAATGCCCTCAATGCCCAGTCTCCTGCACGGTTGAGGATTTGTAGGAGACTAACGATGGAGCGGTGAAGGTAGCTTCATTAGTGGTCTAAACACATTAATAAATAGCCGTTTCGACTCGCAAAGATGAAGAAGCAAAAGGAATTCAATAGAAAACTCTTGATTGCACACAAGAAAAAAATTGTCAAACAAAAGCAAAAAAAAAAATCTTGCGCAAAAGGTGTCTTCTCGCCATAGCAAGTATTGTCAAGTGTAAATGATAAGAATGTTAAAGAAAGTGAGGGTGGTGCATGACACTCAGAAGAGGCAAATCCGTAAGATGCTAGCTCAATGTCCATGGGTTAAAATAGTGTCACAATCAAAGATGTCTAAGATCTTATAAAGTGGGAAATTTGCACTAAAATCACTAGCTATCAGTCTCGTGAGAACACTCAAAATTTTTTAGAATATAAAAACAGGTTAAGAAGATTCTTACTGACAGAATTTCCAATGTTATTTTCAGGCTCAGTGTCGCCCAAAGACGTTGCCGATTCCTCCACGAGAACAACTTGAAACACAATGCAGTTTACACTTACACTATGTGCCGTATGGAGTGTCGTATCAGACTGTGTCTAAAACATTGCAAGTGTATACCGCACTTTTATAGGAGAATTGGTAAGGTTCATTCAGTTATATGATCTGAATAGATAAACATCTTCTGACGTTCGAAGACCTATATTTTGAAGTCCAGGACGCCGATTGCTAGAATCGGCCATAAGATATTCAATATTTTAAGTCCGATTTGTCGAAAAAAATGGTGATAAGGTTTATTACAGTTAGCCGCTATGTTTTTTCGAGAAATTTCGAATACGACTTAGCTTTAAAGGCGTGAGAATAGACCCCCAGGGCCTACAAAAACACATTTTTCTGGTAGTTACCTCTCTACGCTAAGTCCATTCAATATTTAGAATTTTTGTTACCAACCGCTGGACTCAACTCTACATAATGAATGCTTTCGTTCATGATAATTTGGGGCCCCCCTTTTTTATTTTATCATTATAAAAAGTTATTTTGTGATGATGCGATGATGTTCAGTCCATGGCGCATCTGGAGTGTGTCCCAAATGCCTGGTCTCCTCGTATGAAGATCTTTTAGCGGCCAAAGTGGTGAGCGAAGGTGAAGAGCGGACGGTTACCGTGTCCACTTATTGGTCTAAAGTAATCCGAAGAGTTAGCCATTTTGACTCGACAGTAGAAGAAGAAATTTGAGATATTGAATAATAATGTACTGAAATTTCTTTAATTATATAAATTACTAGCTGTGCCCGCGACTTCGTCCGCGTGGAATAGTTAATTTGGGAATCATATTTATTTTTTGTTTACAAATCAACCTCCTCAGCTTATTGAAAGTGGGCATAAAGTTTCCCTCGCGAATTTCTTTGGCACCAAATGAAGTCACTGACAAATAATTTGTAATAATGCATTAATTTCGACCAAATTTAATTTTCATAAAAACGGTTATTGTGAGTTAATCTTATAAGATAGACATATACTGTCGCGGACATTTTTTAAGATAATTTAAAGAGGAATAATTCTTTCATACATATTTTTTGGGTATCTCTAACGGTTTTCGCAGCGCACGCAACGGAAGCCCTCAAAGATGAATAATTTTCCCCGGTTTTTTCCACATTTTCGACTGTTACTTCGCTTCTATTAGTCGCAACGTGATGTTATATAGCCTAAAGCCTTCCTCGATAAATGATCTATCAAACACAAAAAGAATTTTTCAATTCGAACCAGTAATTCCTGAGATTAGCGCGTTCAAACAAACAAACAAACTCTTCAGCTTTATAATATTAGTATAGATTCAATGTTAGTTATTGATCCCTTAGAAAAATATTCTGCAAGGCGTGTTTTTTGTACGCCTGTACATGATTGCTATTTATTTTTATCAGGCGATGAGAAAGTCTGCGATGTCAAAGGACTACACTGCCTAGCGAAACATACAGGTAACTTTTACAAATACATTAGATAGTTCATTACGTGTACATTTTTAATAAGATTGTTAATAAAAGTAACCAAATGCGTATTGGAATTGGAATGTGTCGAAATTCAGGATGTCACTCTCAGATTAAATTTGAAGAAATTTGTTAGTAATCACATTTAGATTAATAATTGGTCTCCGCGATGCGCGAGTCCAATTGTTAATCTAAGGTATCACATTTAATTTCACAGTTTGCCAAATGAGAATACTTTACTTATATTGATGAAAGTTATAAAATTAAATTTATTTCGGGAAACTGACTTTGGTAGAGTCACATAATCAATACTATATAATATTATTAGTAGAAAAGTCTGTCTGTCTGTTACGCTTTCACGGCCAAACCTCTGAACGGATTTTGATGACATTTGGTACGAATATAGTTGAAGACCCGGGGTTAAACATAGGCTACTTTTTGATGCAGGCGGAGCTGCGGGAAACAGTTAGTAGTAAATAAAGTTTTCATAATTAGGGTAAAAATATTTTGTATGCATATTGTATTACACGTTCTTTTTTATTTTATTTTATGATGTGAATATCTACAAAAACGATAAATCGTGATTTCAGATGAGCTGTATCAACTGCAGACCAAAGAAGGCTCAAACACAAAAAGATTGAACTGTGGTTGTTTTCCTATATGTGATGACGTCAACTATGTTATTCAGTCCAATGTATGTACTCGTACCTATTATAAAAGAAAACAAAAATCCGGTCAATCCTTGCAAACGGATTTTTTAAGTGTTTCATATAAAAAATCTCATCTGAGCGCCAGCAACAATTCCAAAAATGACTAAATACTATATTTAGATACCTACATTTATCGATCATTATTATAAACAAATATATTAAAACAAATATTAGTAAAAACTAAGTGTATTATAATTAGTGATATTACAATTTTTAATATTTAGTTTTTAATTTTTTCATGAAAAATTATCATTATGATTTTAAATGGAATGAGAAATATTTTCGGAGTTGCGATGATAGAAGTTGAAAAGTTATGTAAGACAATGCGCAACAATGACAACTTTTAATTTTTTAAATTTGCTTTTAGGTTCTGCAGGAATGGTTCTTAGGCACCAACCTGCAATGGGGCATTGTGACGTATCCCAGAATGAGATATCGACGAGACATCATTTTCGGTTTTACGGACGTCTTGGGTAACTGGAAGATTTTTTTCATCATTATCATAATTTCAGCCGCAGTCTGTCCACTGCTGGACATATGCCTACGTCCCATAGCTGGACAAAATCTTCTGTTTTTTGTTGAATGTTTATTTTACGCATCCTAAATAAATGGTGTTGCTATACAATTTCGTTCTTGGCTCACCACTTTTTCTGTGCCCATAAGTTGGGTTGGAACCCAGGTTGTCAATCTTTTAACACATTCTACCACACTGCTTTTTTCTCTACATCCGAAACTTGAGCATGAGTAATAGAATGCAGTGTCGTATTTCTTTCTCTGTCTGTATTTACAGGATTACCTTCTTCTCATTCTTGTAGGGTCCAAATTTTTTATTTGATAATGACAAAATACACAATGTCCACTCCTGTCTCTTTTTGGCAGATGACATTGAGACATTGAATACCTACCAAAGAAATTAGTTCTAATATTTTTTCGCAACATGGCCAAGGCTGCGCTATTTTCCTGGTCGGACTATACCTAAAATACTGCGTTCCGAACAATTTTTTCTTAATTACTCTGTGGTCCATTGGTTTATTGATGCTGATGGTGGCTAATCATGTTTTTTTTTCAGTGGCTGTAGGTGGGATGGCTGGGCTTTTCTTGGGATGTAGCGTGCTCAGTTTCATGGAAATAGTGTACTTTCTGTCACTCAGACTTGTATGCTATGCTCATGGTGCCGCCGGTGCCGGAAAGAAGTACTAGTCATTACAAACAGTTTTTTTTTATACAACTAAGTAGGCAAGCGGGCGTACGGCCCACCTGATGGTAAGTGGTTACCGTAGCCTATGAACGCATGCAACACCGGAGATGTCACGAGCGCGTTGCCGACCTGTCCGCTATCAGCACAGCGACCCCTCTGGAGCCTGGCGACCCTACTCACCAGCAGGAACACAACACTGCATCACAGTGTTATTTGGCTGCGGTGTTCTGTAGGGTGTAGGTACTTCCCCAGACGGACTACTCCTTACAAAATGTCCTACCTCTATCTCGGACTTTGCCTCTTTCTCTTTTAGTTCTCGTTGCGGATATGCTGGGCCCGTATACAAGTTGCAATTTGAAAAGCGATAACGTCATTCGACAACAAAAAATGTATGGGATTGACATTAGCCGCGCTAAATTTTCATACTAATTCCGAAAGATCGCGAACACGAATGAAAACGTTTTTCAAATTGTAACATGTCTACGTGCAGAATCAATAGTTTCTTTATTAAAAGCAGTATTTTGTATTACGAATTCCGAATATTAGTTTTTCTGTGCATGTGTACGTGAAATAAATAAAATAATGAGACCAGTAGAAAATGGTTTATTTTTTATTATCTATCAATAGATTAAAGAGAGTGTGGTCTGTGAGAATTTTTTTTTACAAAATCAACAAATTTTCATGCAATCAAAGATTTGAAGATTTTTGATTAATCCTCGTCATTGTAATTTAAATTTAAAGTTAAAATAGTTGATAAATATTTTTAATATGAATAAAATGAATTTAAAACACACATGTAAAACATTGTTTATTCATCAAAATACATGTTATAATACAAAATGTAGTTTAAATACCCGAATGTCATCATAACACAAATTGTTGACAAAACTATTTAGTAACTAAATTGATACCAACATCGGGCCGAAATGACCCCATAGTTTCAGGTAAATTTAATTTAGGGTTAACGTAATTGCCAGCGACATTCGCAGTATTAACACATCGTAAATTCAACCCGTAAGCACCTTGCTAATAATTAAGGTCGTAGGGACCCCTTTCGCCCAATTTACCAATTTACCTACAATTGCAGACGGGTTATGTTATAGGTTAGGACACCTCTGTAAAGTGATATTATGCTAAAGGGTTAACGAAAGTACAATGGGCAATGGTTACAATGAAATCATTGTTTGTGGGTTAACATTCAGGTCGGGGACAAAATACGTAAAATATTTAGGTAGATTTTGGAACAAGAAATTATTCGTGATAATTATGTGGAACACGCATATTTATTTGAAATAAAAAAAACGAAATGCATATGTGGATGCACAATCACCTTTGTTGTCTCGAATAAACCTAAGATGACGACCTTTAAATACTAAGTGCTACCTTTTGCTATAGGGTGGATGATGTAAAGTTAAATTAGTAAAAAATGTACTACTTATAAAAATAATTTTGATTTGTAGAGTTACATTAATCTATACTTTTATACTTATATTATAAATGCGAAAGTCTGTTTGTCTGTCTGTTACGCTTTCACGGCCAAACCACTGAATGAATTTTGATGAAATTTGGATTAATATAGTTGAAGTCCCGGGGTCGAATATATACTTGTTTTTGACGCAGGCAGAGCTGCGGGAAACAGCTAGTTTATCATAAACAAAACGTGCTTCAAGTCAGTTAACTCAAAATTACCTTAACAGATTACCTAATACACTTAAAGAAGTAACACAGGAATAAGATTAGGAAGAAGTGGTATGAAGGCGATTACTGTGTCCCAAAGTTAAGACTTGAGGGGCCGACACATAGCACTTCTATCTGACAGACTGACAGTCAGTTGGCACTCGCTGCTATCGGCTCCAGCAGGATCTGTTCCGGGCTGGTCTTGGACTGTGTGACCTCCCTTAATAAACTGGATAGATCCAACAAGCTACGACTGATTTGGACCGGGTCACGTTGGGATTGAAGGGAATGAGAAAGCTGACGAACTAGCAAGAGAAGGGTCTGGTGCTCCATTAACAGGTCCTAAACCTTTCGACGGGCTGGCATATGGAACAGCAATCACAGTTATTGAAGCAAATGTCAGAGAAAGACACAAAGCCGAATGGCACTTACAGAGTGGTCTTACACACTCAAAAGCTATGATTGGTGCTGAAATCACCGGATTGCACGAAAAGATCTGTAAGTATAGTAGAAAACAGACAAGGATTCTAACAGGAGCACTGACAGCACTTTAAAAACAACATTCATCTCTTTAAACTGAAACTTTTTGAAAGCCCTGAGTGTAGGGCATGTGTCGAAGCAGAGGAGTCCATAGGCCAGATTTTGTGTTGAGACTCATTGGCTAGCAAGCGAACCTTTTTGGAACAGTGTATCCGGAACTAGAGGACTACAGGCATTTCGCACCATGTGATGTTCTGAAGCTCATGCAGTCCTTCTTCAGAAACCCTACTGTGGGTGAGTAAGGCATGGGGTAAGTACAAAAAAACCCAGAGGTTTGACGTGCTTCCTTGGTATAGGACCCCCTATGCAAGATAAGATAACCTCACACCCTTCTTACCGCAGGTAATAAAATACATCTCGAATGAACAATACAAATCTGCAACCCCTTTGCCACAGATAAAACAAAGAGTTCAAAGCCGCAATTAAAATCTTAACATATAGGATTAATACACCACCAATAGTGATGGGACTTTTAAGAAGAGATTGATTTTTCATATCGATAATTGAGCTTAAAAATTTATAGATTATTTTAATAGATTCTTTAAGACATTTATTAATCTTTGTCTATTTTAATTGATTTAAATTTATATTTTACATGTTTTAAAATTTCTTAGAGAACTGTTCGACAAACATTTTGTTTTGTCGTGGAAAAGCATCAAGTAAAGCTAACTTCCATGATAAAAATGATCCCGTAGGAATGTTAAGCCAAACTTCTATATGCGTAAGAGTAAATATTTAAGTAATAAAAAAAAAATGATTTTGTCATGTATGGTGTATGATAAGATTGACGCAAAAAGATACGGAGAGCTGATACCAACTGCAATGGAAAAGGGCTAGGATTGATATTGATGATGATAAATTTGCCATTTATATAGCTCTACATAAGCTCTGCTAAAGACTATAACATGCTAGTTTAAAAAAAAGAGCGGCAAAAGAGTCGCCTATATTTTCATTTTTATTTATTTAAACGAATCTACAAGGGACAGTATCAACTTTACTGTACTTAGCTAGGGTTTAGTGTTCTACATAGGCTTGGTTGCTTACTTAACAGTATCAAAAAGTTATTATCCGATAATAGAACAAAATCGACATCGAGAATTACCGACACACATCCCTACCATAGTGTCTTAGAATTAAATTACACCTAGCTTCCCCGCTAACTCCAAACAATAATCTTTAACATTTCCTCCCCCACCACACCTCATCATATCCGGAATAAGCCTTCATTATGTACGTAAACTTGAGTTAAGTCTATGGATAGAAACTCTTGAATAGATTCATAGACAATGGTTACCTGAAGTTCCGGAAGATTTGTAATGAAAATTGTATCGCAATTTCTTTATCTCAAACTACCAATTGTTTGGAAGAGTTTGTTCACAAATTAAATTAGCTTGGTTTATTCACAAACACGGCATTATGAAGAGCAGAGTTAGGCCCGCACAGACCTATTTAAGTGTCATTTTTTGAAACATGAGAAATATGTCGAATGAAAACCATTCGATATCGAACATAAATTATTCGTCTCGCCGATTTTGCATGAATCACACTTTTCGAAAATAGCACTCCAGATTTGGAAATGATAAATTCACTCAATTATTATGAGATATTTTAATTTTAAATTGCGATGGACTTGCCTAATTTAATTTAAATTATTTATTTGTGCGAAATACATTATTCACACACAAAGATCTTAAAAATCTACAGATGTAGTCAGCCTGCAAGTAATAATTGAAACAAACTATTAATTACATCATTTCTCCATTGACAAATATATTGTATACAGTAGATATTTTTATAATAAGTGTTAACATAATTAACTTACATATTCACATCAGAAAAAAAGATATTGATAAAAGAAATTACAAATTGAAAAAAAAAAACACAATTTTTTTCTTCACATTATATTTTTCCACATACTTTAATTTAACCTCGCCCACTCACCGAATTGGTTTCGCGCCCAAACCCTATAATAAATCCACCACTCGCGGCCATAAAGTCCCACCTAGTTCATTCGTCATTTCGTTATCAGAAAAAAAGCAATATCCACCTTGGAAAAATGAGGCTTGAGCACCCCTCGGCCTGCTAGACAACTATTTACCAGAGATTAAAATAAGGAGAACATACGTCATTGGATCGGGCGAAATGGATGAAAAAATTTGGTAAAACGGCTGCCATTTGGTAGTCGTCAGAGGCCGACAGGCGATTCCGAACAACCCTGACACCAGGGTGTACATTGTCGATAGACAATGTAATCTACACAAAATGATAACGAGCTACTGGTAATATTTTTGAAGACTATATTATTAATACAATCAAATTACAGAAGCCTACTAGCCGAGCGAGACCCGCTAATCCGTAGCAAATCCACGTGTCAAGCGACGACGAGACGCGGCCCGTATTGGAATTGGATTGGTCGCCATTTAGTTGCATTTTCGAGCTGCTCCGCGTAATTCGGAAAGCACGTTAAGGCGTTGGTCCCGGTTGTTATCGATAGATAGCAGTTTGGCTGTATCAGATGCCTGTTATTAATTACGATTAATTTTATAAATACAACAGCAAGCGAACAGTTTAAAAATTGAGTCTCGTATTTATGTTTGTGCCATTTGAATTTTTTAGGTTAATGATAATAAGTTCTGAGATTGAAACCGCGTCTTCCTTTTAGTTTTCATCTCAGACATTTATCGGGATAAAACATAAATCAGTTTTTGTATCCAACAATCTTGAGGTGAGATTTAAGGTAGACCTGTATTGTTATTAATGTTTATTTTAGAAACGGTATTGTATGATAGTCCCAAAGTCAATCGACTGGGTACATCTTGATGTTACTGATAATTTATACAGATTAAACTTTTTTTTTTGTATTCTAGAGTACTTAAGATCACCACCAGAGTAGCAAGTGTCGTATGTAGAAGACACATGAAAGATCGGGATGACTGGCGTGCATTATAGAAGGTGTATATCTTGCAATGGTCAATTTAGACTACTAAAAAAAGTCCTTAAGAGTTCTCACTCTACATTCATTTATTTAATTCGCATAAATGAGTGTGCTTGAAGAGATTTCTGTATAAAATAGCTATATAGTTAGTTGTATGTTAGTGTTGTGTTCCTGCTGGTGAGTAGGGTCGCCAGGTTCCAGAGGGGTCGCTGTGCTAATAGCGGACAGATCGGCAACGCGCTCGTAACATCTCCGGTGTTGCAGGCGTTCATAGGCTATGGTAACCACTTAACATCAAGTGGGCCGTACGCCTGTTTGCCTAGTTAGTTGTATAAAAAAAATTGTTAATTGTTGGGGCAATTCATGAGGTCAAGACGGACCTATATGACATACTCTACCAGTCAATCATAGTTAAAACAAATTTACACCCAAGACGGATTTTAAATAAAACAGTAAAGCTTTTTATATGTATTACATTGACCATGATTGAAGCATTTGTGATAATGAGATCACATTAATCAGATCAGATTGGAAAAACTCTGGTTGTTAGTTTCCGGAAAAATGATATTTTAATTTGATTAGTTACAAGTTTCAAGCCCCTGTCTACCTCGTAAAAGACAAAGACGTGACTGCCTGTGTGTGATTGAAACTCCTAATTATATTCTAGAGGGCTCGTCGAAAAGTTATACAATTGAGCCACGAGGCGATGTCACAGCGGAGGTACAGGATGTTAGAATTTTACGAAAGCTTGGGCAAATGCCTTGAACAGATTCGATTTTAAATCCATGATGGGAGCGCTATATTCAACAATAGACTTTTTGTTGCTAAAATTTGATTATGATATTGGTTATTCAATTTTCATCTGAATGATAAACAACTGCAAATTAATGATTTATTCGTTTTCATGATTATTACACATTAAATTAAACTTTCTTAATAAAGAAAGAAAGAAAATAATTTATTTTACAAAACACACAAAAAGAAAAAGAGATACATAAAAGAAAAAGCATTAAAAAAAAGGTTGTACGTTCCCAAAAAAGTCCCAACTCAGCATATTGCTATCCGATGAAATTGACAGCGCTGATCTTCCGTTAGGACCTCGGTACGGTTAGGTTATCGTGTTTATCACTTCTCTATTTCACCTAACGTTTCAAATACTTACAGCGTTCATGTTCGCAGGTAGACTAAACTAATACTGCGTGAATCGGAATAGTTTTCAATTGAATTATAGACGGATTTTAAGTAAAACAAAAGGGTTTTAATGACTTCTAGTTTTAATTAATTAACAATTAAAATTAATTAATTAAAATTAAAATTTTGTGCTACACAGCGTACAAGCAAGCCGGTAAGCATAGAGATAGAGAGGCGGGGTCATAGACTACAGAAAACGGAATAGCAACCAGTGTTGCTCGCACTAACATTTAAGGTATTACGTTGTTTATACCAACAACATCACAGACAAGCTTAGTCTACCTGTGTATCATGAACGAGATTTCAAGCGTGTACTCGTATCGGGTTGACGACAAGCTTTAAATTTTTTTAGGGTTCCGTAGTAAACGCAAGGAACCCTTATAGTTTCGTCATGTCTGTCCGTCTGACCGTCTATAAGTCTGTTTGTACGTTTTTCTCACAGACAAATAAACCTAGTGAGCTAAAATTCCATGCCTATGCATATTACTCACGCGAAGCGAACTGTGAGATATATAAAAATATTTTATTCATATATTTATATCACAGTTTAAAATTCGATGGTTCTGAAATGGACTTTCCTAGTCCATTTCGAAAATATAAAACAGAAATAGAGCAGCCTGTGTCTATAGGTAAGTTAAGTAATGTCTCTCGTTAAATCTTTGTTCGCGGTGATCCCGTCACTTAACATCAAAGTGTCAGCCGCTATTGTTAACTTTGACGTACTGTTAGTAATTATTTCTGATAAGAGAATATACTTACAGAGTGGTTACCCTTTTAAGAAATAGGTCATACTCTTTCTTCTAGTGGAATTCCAAATATGTAACAAAGGGAACTTTAAAAGTCCTTTTCTTTGTAAGTATTTTTGTTTGACTTACTAATGGAAATATATAAGTAAAAACTTTATTGCATAGCGCAGAGAACCAGCGTAGGAGTTTTCTCGAATGGCGACCACGAACAGGCAAGCGCAGTGTCGGGCATCACCGACCAGATGTTTAGATGACCTGAGGAAGGTCGCAGTGGACGTAGGCCGCTTTCAACTGATCATTTTGAAATTCATTAGGAAAGGACTATGTTCAGAAGTGTACCAACTGTGGCTCAAGTGATGATGATGATGAAAAACTGTACTGAACATAAAAGTACATAGTTGTTAGGATCTATGGAGGTTCAGAAATACACATTTTCAAGAGATTATTAGCAGTTTTATTGGACGTCCTCACGATATTTTTTTGTTGAAGGAATTTCATTCCTCACTCAGTTACTAAGATTCACTTTTGGTCGCTGTGCAACTGGGCAATCTTTAATCAGGAAGGTATTATCAACTACACTAATAGATTATCCTGTTAGCGCATTAGGTTGTCTGTAAGAAATTGCTTACTGCGATAAGGCCGCCTTTGTACATTATCATATTTTCACTGTAAGATCTTTTTATGTAGACTTGGTGCAATAAAGAGTTTTTATTATTATTATTATAACTTAAAATCTATTGGTTTTGTTTTTTATCTTTTCAGTGTCACTATTATTCATCAATAGGTATATAAATTATGACACAATAACAAGATACGGCAATTCAAAATGGACGTTTAAATTCAAATATCGAAATACCCGCGGATTCGCGCAGCCCAATGGCTTCGCACAAATAAACGGTTGATTTGATCCGGACGATATCCGGAAAAAGGCGGATCAAACCGGATTGCGGCTGGACTGAGGTTAATGAAATGTAGTATAAATTATGTGCGTTTTATAAATGTTCACTCAAATTTGTTAAACACTTCAAATTTCGAGTTATCTGATATTTTTGTAACAAAAAAAAATGATATACCTAACGATATAGAAAACATTAAAAAAATAATCGTACGTAATCAAAGAGCATCGAAATAATTTTTTTTTTTTCAATGTTCGTAATTTACGTTATTTCTATGAAAAAATGTGATGTATTTTGTTTAAGAGATAATTTAGTGTAAAGATACTAAGGCCTTTGATGTGCCTCCAATTTCTTTAATAAAAACTTGATCAATATACTTTTAAAAACATATCAAGGTAAAGGTTGTCCACACGAACATAAAGTGCCTTTTCAGTAGGTGTACTTTGTCAAAAACAAAATGGCGATTTCCAGCTCAATTAGCGTTCACAATATGAGCTGCTAAAGACATTCCTTCAGTTATTTCAACCCAAAACGACTGACAAGACGACATGTTTATTGTAACTTTGCTCTGACACCAGCGACTTTTGATTTGAATACCTTGGTTTATAAATGCGATGACACAGGAATAACCCCAAAAATATCAGTATTATTAAGGTACCGTCATACGCAACAAAAAATATGGTAGTACACCTGGTGTACATAGCATTTAAAGCGGTTAAAAAAAAAAAAAAATTTGGTTCTATAAAATATCTGTTGTGCTTCGGTTGTAGCCTAAACTTAAACTTGAAGCTAAGATTATAACAGACATTATATTACATACGTGCATTGTAAATTGGCATTTTGAGGACCACTATTGGATTGGTCGCCATTTTAGTGGCATTTTCCATGGAGCAATTACAAAGAGGAGATGAAAAGTAGGCGGAGCTTGTCATTGCTCGTGCATGGTTGGAGCCACGGCCGAAACCAAGCACCCCGCATGTCTGCCTTCCGCCCCGTGTAGCCTCACAAATACTTTCTTACAAAATGCTTATTACGGCATCTCCTCTTTGTAATTGCCTCATGGCATTTTCTATCTTGAGCTCCTCCGTGCTTCGGAAGGCACGTTAAGCCGTTGGTTCCGGTTGTTATCGATAGATAGCAGTCGTGAGGCTGTGTCAGATGCCTTAAGGCAGCCTGAAAAATTCTGACAGTGTTGGCCACTAACACACATCAAGTCATATTCCTGTTGGTCTGGCTTCCCTGTAAAAAGGGTTACGGATGTCAGACGGCAGTCGCTCCATTGTAATTACCAGTTCCGCCAAATCTAGGAACATGACTTACAGTTTACCCTAGGCTCCGAAGCGTAAGCTTACGATGCAACTAGGAATACACGCTAGGATGATGACGATGACGATTGTACATTGGCATATATTTTCAGTAAAATAACGCCCGAAACGATACTTCTTTGGCTGTTAATAATACATTTTTACATATAATCCGTCACATAAATAGTTTGAAACTCAACCGCGCAATAACAATTTAACCTCACAGAGACATAATCCCGATCCCTAAGAGAAAGCAATACAGTGTACCTTCACAAAAAACTAAAAGTAGAGATTACTGGGAGTTAAGGTGGGTACATGTGAAACCACTCAGTGGCTCCCATTAGCCGCCCGCTGTGTGCACGAGCCTTTATAATGTGTTAAACGGACACCTTATGGCTTATAAGCTTTTTCCCGCAGCTCCGCCTACGTCAAAAAGTAGTCTATGTTGGACCCGGGTCTTCAACTACATTTATACCAAATTTCATCAAAATCTGTTCAGCGGCTTGGCCTTGAAAGTGTAACAGACAGACAGACTTTCGCATTTATAATATTAGTATGGATAATGTTGTTCATACTGGGAAGTGATTTAGAAAATAGGTATTTTAATGTATGACTTTCTTTGATCAATTTGTGATTTCATTATCCAAATATCACAAACTTTCCACCCACTTATAAGTCTTCTTCATTCAAGTTGCCTCAGAGCCTAGGGTACGCTGTAAGTCATGGTTGTAGATTTGGCGGTACTGGTTATTACAATAAAGCGACTGCCGTCTGAACTCCGTAACCCTTTTTACAGGGATACCAGACAACAGGAACATGACACGAGGTGTGTTAGTGACCAACAACTGCCTAAAGGCATCTGACAGCCTAACGACTGCCACCTATCGATAACAACCGGGACCAACGGCTTAACATGCCTTATGAAGCTCGGAGGAGTTCGAGATAGTAAATGCCACTAAATGGCGACCCATCCAATTCCGGTCTGGTCTCGCCGTCACATGATACGCGCATTCACTGCGGATACGGGCGTCGCACTCGGCTATCGTACTCCTCAATCCACCCCACTTCTAAGTAAATCTGGTAAATCAGGTTAACCTCCTAGCACTTATTTTCTTATGGTATTAAAATAAATAAGTGTTAATCATTTTTTTCTCCCCAACCTACAACACAAAAATCCATAAAAATCATTAGCTAGTAAGTATTATGTAAAATATAATAAAACTGAGCTGTCTTACAAAATAAAATGTTATAAAAACAATCAAAACCCTGTATTCGTGGATCAAACACACGTTTAAAATTGTTCAAACGCCCAATTAATTCTATAAGTCTCTTTTATCTTCTAACAACATACAAATCATGTTTACGACCCAAACATATATATCTTTAAATGAGCCGATTATTTTATTGTGACCTTACTAATTATGACATATGAAAGAGAAAAGTATACTGACGTATCTGATGTATAATATGACGAATTAAAATATAGGCTAATAGGATGGTAAAATATAAGATATAGATAGATAGACCTTGCTATATAATTTTATTGATATATCATAAGTAAACTTATAAAAATAAAAACTATCTTATCTAAAAATAATAAATACAAAAAACTAAATATAATCTAAATTAGGTCCCCTAGGCAGAGTTCCCATCACGCAGGCAGCATTCCCGCGTTGAATAGCGATGGCTATTCGCTGAGTGAGAAAGCTGCCCGAACGAGGGCCACCCGTTGCCTCTTTTAGGCGTCTACTGATCTCCCTGTGAAGACCCCGCGCACCGGCGCCCCATGAGCCTAGTGTTTCGACACCAAAGGCTGTGAACTCGTACTGAGTGCCGAAACAACTATATTTATTGGCCTTAAACCGTTCGCGGGCGTCCGCCGCCGCACCGGCCTGCTTGCTGGTGGCTGGGAGGTACGTAGCTGCCATAGTATCGGAGCACGTGGCGTCCCAGACAAGGGCTCGACCCATCCTCCAAGGTATCAATGACATCCCGTCAGGGCGCTTGCCATGGTCCCGCACAATTTGTAGCACCAAATACACTTTATTGTGTCAATCACAAGATTAAAATTAAAAGAAATACATTTAGAAAAATTCAGCCAACCAGTTATAACAAGTAAGTCTGATTATCTTTTATCATCTGCGAACACTAGATTCTGGCATTTTACATAAGAATAGTACAGGCTTTGTAAATAACTGTTACAGCTTTTTTTTTTTGAGTTTGAAAGAATATTTCTTATCACATGTTTCATTTATTTACTGTTTCCCGCAACTCCACCTGCGTCAAAAAGTGGCCATATGTTTGACCCCGGGTCTTCGTCTATATTCATAAAAATTTCATTAAAATCAGTTCAGCGGTTTAGCTGTGGAAGCGTAACATTTTAATATTATAAGTGCAAAAGCCTGTCTGTCCGTTACGCTAAAATTTGGCACGTATATAGTTGAAAACCCAGGGTTAAACATAAGCTACTTTTCAGCGTGGTCAAAGCCGCAGAAAGCCGCTATATTATAAACTAAAAATATAGACGTATGTGTTTTCTTACTATATTTTTCGAAATCCGTCCAGCTTTTTAGGTGGCATCAACCAATTACAACCATTATGCAGATACTCAAAAACATAACCCTCCTTTGGGTAGTAGGATAAAAATATTAACTACCTCTATTTTTTCACAACGCAACAAGAGAATGCATTTATTCTGCGGTAATATATAGTGCATTTTTATGGTGATCGCCTTACGTTGTTTATATTCATGTTTTATGGGAAAGAAGGCGGAAGTAGCACAGTGAAATATGAAGTTAACTTTGCGGTTAAATAGATACATCGACATAGATTTATCATTCTAAAATTGCGAGTCGACTGGCTAATTATAATTATCACAATGGCGCAGCACCCCAATTGGATCTTGGCATCTGACACGAGAAGACGCTTGTCGCTCCCTCATAGGCTTACGCAGCTCATCACTATTGAGGTACTGAATACTGGTAGGGTTTCCAATTTTCCATATATGCGGCTCCGTAGTGAAATGTTTTTTTACCTGGGTTTGCTATCTAATTCCTGTCCTCTATGAAATTTGAAGGGAAATAAGCAAAAATAAAATAACAAAAAAAAACTTTTACAATATTTATTTGAAGAAGAAGAAGCTGAAAGTTACACAAAGCTGTGGAAGCGTAACATTTTAATATTATAAGTGCAAAAGCCTGTCTGTCCGTTACGCTAAAATTTGGCACGTATATAGTTGAAAACCCAGGGTTAAACATAAGCTACTTTTCAGCGTGGTCAAAGCCGCAGAAAGCCGCTATATTATAAACTAAAAATATAGACGTATGTGTTTTCTTACTATATTTTTCGAAATCCGTCCAGCTTTTTAGGTGGCATCAACCAATTACAACCATTATGCAGATACTCAAAAACATAACCCTCCTTTGGGTAGTAGGATAAAAATATTAACTACCTCTATTTTTTCACAACGCAACAAGAGAATGCATTTATTCTGGGGTAATATATAGTGCATTTTTATGGTGATCGCCTTACGTTGTTTATATTCATGTTTTATGGGAAAGAAGGCGGAAGTAGCACAGTGAAATATGAAGTTAACTTTGCGGTTAAATAGATACATCGACATAGATTTATCATTCTAAAATTGCGAGTCGACTGGCTAATTATAATTATCACAATGGCGCAGCACCCCAATTGGATCTTGGCATCTGACACGAGAAGACGCTTGTCGCTCCCTCATAGGCTTACGCAGCTCATCACTATTGAGGTACTGAATACTGGTAGGGTTTCCAATTTTCCATATATGCGGCTCCGTAGTGAAATGTTTTTTTACCTGGGTTTGCTATCTAATTCCTGTCCTCTATGAAATTTGAAGGGAAATAAGCAAAATTAAAATAAAATAACAAAAAAAAACTTTTACAATATTTATTTAAAGAAGAAGAAGCTGAAAGTTACACAAAGTTAAAAACTCGTATTAAAAAAAAATGAATTTATATTGGAAGTTACCTATTTAATGTTGAGTAAAGAAGTTATTGCGATTAAAACGAGAAAAGAAAATTAGGGGCGCAGGAGATCGAATGGCCAATATTTAGATCCCTTCTTTAAAGTTTTAAATTAAAAAAAATAAAATAAAGGGTTAATAAAATAAAAAAAATGTAGAAAGCGCAGGCACTAGCTGACCGATAATGCTGGCTTCGGCTGTGTGGTTACCTCAGTTAAAGCAAAAATGTCTATCGCAGATTAAAACGGTAGTAAAAGCAGTGTCCTCTTGTTTCAATAAAAGAAATGTGGTATGCACTCCTGACACCTCGGGAAGCTGGTAGAACTCCCAGTGTTCAGCGGAGGGAGTGCTGAGGGAAACTTGAGGTGTTCTTTTTAACCCTGAAGTAGGAATAACAAAATAACTTTCAAAACACTGCTTATGAAACAATGGTTTACTATAGGGCGGGGCTCTGGAAATTTCTAGGTTTTATTCCTGTTCAAAATCCTTTTCAATATATGTAAAATTTTGTTATAATGGAGTAGGTTTATTCCTAAATTTAGGGCTGAATCTTGTTTGGTTGTAATTATAAAAAAAGAAAGTCATAATCCCAAATGGTAGGTTACCCGACAATGAAAAATCTACATAATTTTGTAAAAAAAACGATTTTGTATGAAATATTTCAATTTGAATTTATATATTCTACGCTTATTTATGTGTACCAATGGTGAGAAATCATTTTAAGACCGAAATTAGATAAAATTTTAATAAAATGCACATGTGAATAAAATACACATTCTACCCACTTTTGTAAATTATAAATTTCTCACAAAACCCCCAATTTAACCAGAAAGTTATTAGACCAAATGGAAGAATTAATCGGTTATTTAGCTCAATAGGACAATAATTAAAATAAAATAAATTACCTTTTCAGGGTTCTTTATGTATATCCAACAAAACACTTTTGTCTTATAACGCCGTACGACAACCACGTCGGCGAAAATATTTGTTACGACGGTTGCACTATTAAACTCCAAAATAACAGTATTAAATGGCTATTGAAACCTTTAAATTATAAAAAAAAATAGCGAGCAACTATCGACCCGCTCCGAAAATCATCTGATTTCGTCTGCCGGTGGCGGCAAGTGTGCTAGCTGTCAGTTCAGTCGTAGTGATGGGGACATCGGGAGTCGACATTTACTCGAATCAACTCGATGAACTATCTATCGACTTCGTGCCGAACCGTGTGAAAACAACAGGCATTTAGTATCGATTTTTGAGATCCGCCGGCGAATTATTCGACAATTAAACCAACTCGCACGAATTCAATAAGTGATTAAAGAAATACGGAAAGTAAGGAATGATTCGATTATCGTTTACCACCCGCGTACATTTCAGAAATACAGAATGTTGCTTCCACGATCGCAATCGATACATCTCACGGAGGAGTCAATTCTCTTATTTTAAATAGGTACCTAGTGCACAATTGAATCGCGATTGGATCGTAATGACTTGACTTTGACGCTTATGATATTCCGTTACTCATTCTATTTACATTTCCCTACTAATATCATTGAAATACGCTCCAGTCGCAAATGAATAGAGATTCAAAACTGTTTATGCAGAATACCACTAATGAGTGTATCAAAAAAAATGCAACACAATTAAGTCGCGATTGAATATCAGTTGCGTGGCCTTGAAAAGTTCATTAGCGGAATCGATCCCCTACTCAACAATCGAGCAATTAGGCAGTTAATCGACTTAATATTTATGGCATAGTAAAAATAACATTACAGTAGGTCCTTCAGTACCGCATCGTCTAGCGGTACCATGGGTGACGTCCAGTCATTCTGACCAAGTATGCTTTCTTTACGACACAAAACCGATCGACACATTTTTTTTTTAATGAGAACCGAAACTAGTATTGGCGTCGTCTACGGTCTAGATGATAACTAAGTGGGTTGGTTATACAGTGAATTTCAAAATGTCATGGTCTACGGAGAAACACTCTTTATGTGCATATTTTCGGCCACGGTGACCACTTACCATCAGGTGGGCCGTATACTTTTTTGCTCACTGTATTAACTGTGTAGTTAAAGCAAAGGGTGCTTGCTGCAAACTAGATAACAATAAGAATTCCATTGATAAGAACCAATTCAATCAATTCAATTCATTCAATTTAGGAGTTGTATTTAACAATAACTTTAAAAAATTTAAATTAAATTTGAAAAAATACTTTCTTTCTAAATGTAATAGCGACTCACCGAACAGATAAACCCTTCGAGGTTTCTGCGTATATGTTGTCGGTCACGTATGTGTATATTTTGATATTTACTGAATAAATTATTTAAAAAAAATTATGGCATCCGCGCAGGCGAGATTATTATAAAAAAGTATTAAATATTTTTTTGTTATGCAAAAAGTATACCTAAAATAACCAACACTTTGCTGTAAAGACCATAAAAACCTATTCCCACCTGGTTACCATCACAACAGCTTAGCTTCGGTTAATTAGCTTTAGAGGAGTAATGAACTTACAGCGGGCTAAATATAATCAGCTGTTCTCATCTAAGTATGGAGGAGATTTTTAGTTAGATATATTTCCATTCCCGCGGCTCTTGCCATGTCAAAAAATAGCTTATGCTTGGCCCTGGATCTTCAATTAGATCCATACCAATGTTCATCAAAATCGGCTCAGAGGTTTAACCTTGAAAGCGTAACAGACAGACTTTCGCATTTATAATATGGATGATGGAGAACTGTTTTACAAAATGTAAAGCGAGCATAAGAAATTGTGAGAATGGTTATTAGGATTAATTACTTCTTTATTATTGTAGCTGACTGTTGCCGTAAATCACCATATGCCATCAACGTCCCAAAGAACCTTATGGATGAATGGATCTTAGCCTCTGACTTCTCTCTTCAATATTCCCTCAGGGCCGCCTCGTCGTGCCAAATGGCTCTTTGGAGGCCATACATGTACACGTATGGCCTCCAAAGTATGTTAACTACTTTATATCTCTGACAGACTCTAAAACAATGAAAGAAAAATAATAACACCCAGATAAAATTCGTCTGACATTCGAGTAGAAGTTCTGGCGCCGAAAATAAGCCACCTCTATAATAATCCAACATTTTCTCTTAAACATAGTAGTATTTCCTGCGTTTGCCAAGCACAATAGGGAAACTATTGTCTGTCTGTCTGTTGCAACACCTCACTAACAGCACTATTTATATACCCAGGTGCGACCTCGCCATTTTAGTATCAGGTTTCGGAGTACTGGGAAATTTATAAAGACATTACAAACTTTTTTTAACATTTAAATTTTTTCTAAGATTGGTTAGGAGTCATTAAATACGGCCCCACGATAAAAGCGTTCTTGATAATATGCGGACATTTCTTTTGGGATTTATTTTAACTCTCAGAGCCCAGCTGACAATTTTTATCGGATACCATTTGGTAACCTCCTGACAATAATAAACACACCAAAAAAATATAAGCGAAATTGTTCTAAACGTTCACGCGTGATGCGATGAATGACCAAGGGAAATTATGGTAGAGATATTATGTAGATGAACACGCTAGGGTTTACATCTATATACTAATATTATAAAGCTGAAGAGTTTGTTTGTTTGTTTGAACGCGCTAATCTCGGGAATTACTGGTTCGAATTGGAAAATTATTTTTGTGTTTGACAGATCATTTATCGAGGAAGGCTTTAGGCTATATAACATCACGTTGCGACTAATAGAAGCGGAGAAACAGTCGAAAATGTGGACAAAACGGGGAAAATTATTCATCTTCTAGGGCTTCCGTTGCGTGCGCAGCGAAAACCGTTCGAGATACCCAAAAAATATGTATGAAAGAATTATTCCTCTTTAAATTATCTTAAAAAATGCCCGCGGCAGTATATGTCTATCTTATAAGATTAACTCACAATAACCGTTTTTGTGAAAATCAAATTTGGTCGAAATTAATGCATTATTACAAATTATTTGTCAGTGACTTCATTTGGTGCCAAAGAAATTCGCGAGGGAAACTTTATGCCCACTTTTAATAAGCTGAGAAGGTAGGTTTGTAAACAAAAAATAAATATGATTCCCAAAATAACTATTCCACGCGGACGAAGTCGCGGGCACAGCTAGTTATAGATATTACTGAAACTATATTATGTAATCTATTAACATTAGATCTAGGAATTATACAATGTTAAATACCTACACCTGTTTCGCAAATCCATTTTGACGTAAGTAACTGCTGACACGGCCGACGCCATTAGTTACTGTTAGTTAGATCCGCACTAATGATGAGAAATTGAGAATTAATTCAACAGGTTAACTCTGCGTTAACAGGGTTAGTCACCCCGGTTGTGTGTGAGTTTGTTTTCATGATCTATCTGTTTGAATGAAAGAATGAATGAACACATAGATTAATAATTGGTCTCGCGCGCTCGACTAGATACCGCGCTGTGAAGAAAAATCAGTTTCCAGAATGCGGCCACTTAATAGGAAAGTGTGTGTAAAACAACGTGCAAAGACGCACACTAGCGTCGATTATGGTGTTGCCAGCTACTTGACTGGTGCCCGACCAATGGGAAAATTATTAATTGCTGCGGTCTCGTTACGTGTTATAAAAAGTAGCACAGAAAAACCTTTAAAATGAAAATAAAATAAAACTGGCCAAGTGTGAGTCGGCTCGCATGTAGAAATGAAATGAAATGAAATGAAATTGTTTATTTTCAATGTAGGATATAAATATCACTTATTGACGTCAATTTACTTATATTAAGTTTACCACCACTTCCAAAGCGCAAGTGGAGAAGAAGCGGCGCCACAAACTCCACTGCAGCATTTTCTTCAAAACGTCAATTAACAAATAAGAAAAACTTTGCTTAATTACCTAGTTAAATGAACGAATTCACATGTTTGTCAACATTTAGCACAATGGTTATATCAGATTATTTAAATTAAATAAAAATTGATTAAAAAAAAATTAAATAATAATTTAAAAAAAATGACAAAAGAACAGAAATGTCAGAACATATAATGATATGTCAATTTGCCGAGGACTCTGCACCAAGCTTAAGTTCAACATTCCTGTCATTAAGAAAATCACCAGTACTATAATAAGCCTTTTTACAAAGTAGATCTTTAACATGGGCTTTAAATTGTCCATTAGGCAAACTAGTGATTGATTCAGGAAGCTTATTGTAGAAACGTATACAGTTCCCCACAAAAGAGTCTTTAACCCTACACAGTCTATAGGAAGGTAAAAATAATTTATCTTTATTGCGCAAGGGTCTATCAGTTATATCAGAGTTCTTTCTAAAAGTAGTAATATTTTTCCTCGTATACATGATAACTTCAAATATATATTGAGAAGCTACTGTTAATATATTTATTTCTTTAAACAACTCCCTAAGAGATTCCCTTGGGGCTAAACCATAGAGGGTTCTGTACTATTTTTTATTTTTCTCCATTTGGACCTCCTAAACAAATTTAATATTATCTCATAGGTTTTTCTGTAATTTATGAATCGAAATTCTGGAATCGATAGTTTCGGAGATAAGGTAGGGGAAATGGTTAGGTTTTGTCTACTTTATTTTATAATTCTAATATAGAATCCTAAAATTGCAAAAAAACTTTCTTTTGATTTATTATTACACAGTACAGTATGTTAAACGTTACTTTAATTTTCTATTTAGCTTGGAGCTAATTGATTACTGACCTCTTTTTAGTTGTAACCCGGGTTTAAATACAGATAAATAAATAGACATACACATCCTATTAATATTATAAACGCGAAAGTTTGTAAGTATGGATGGCTGTTTGTTACTCTTTCACAACTAAACCGCTGAATTGATTTTCATGAAATTTGGTACAGATATAGTTCAAGACCCGGAGTCAAACAAAGGCTACCTTTTGACGCAGGCGGAGCTGCGGTAAACATCTTGTACATACGAGTAGATATTATCATGGCCTTTTTCCATACAGTAGTGTTGCCGGAAAATACATTACACATCGAATAATAATCGATTCTTTGATAGTTGAAAATATAATCTAAGGTATCGATAGTGATCATATATCGATAGTATCGATATTGATACTATTGATAATATATTTCTGTAATTTTTTTCTGTATGAGTTGAATGACGATGATTTGTGTTATGCCCGCTGTACATCCCGCCGCCGAGTTCCGGTATATATGTATAGTATCGGTGCCTGAAATGCTTGGTATTGTTGTTAATACATTAATCGATTATTTTTCATAAATTCTCAAAAATCAATAATACAGATTAGATTATATCGATACCACAGATACATAATCGATTAATAACCATTGATATAAACGATTACCTTTGTTGATTAAATCGATATAATTTATATCAACCCATTTCAATAATCGACTGATTCTTTGATATTACAGTTAATAATCGATTAATTGTCAAAAATCGATTAAATTTATTATATCAATACTTTCGATATCCTAGATTATTTAAAAAAAAAAACCAAATTCGATTAATCAATTATCCGGCAACAATACCTTACGGGGTACCAACTACCTAAAGGCCATATTTAGAATGTTGGTGGGTGAAAAGTGGAAATGGAATCAAAATAGTGATAGCTTGCTAGTCGCATCGCCTACTGATAGGTATAGTTCTTCGATTTTCGCCCACTTCCTCGGCCGGCTTATATGGTCTGCGCGGGAAGAGAAGCTGTTGGCGCGCTTGTATACTCTGTGTGTGTTTAGCTTAGGGCTGCCTGGCGCGATAGATGTCGCTGCCGTCCACAGCGAGTTTTGAGTGCGATCGACTTATCGATCCCCCCGCGCGAGCGCTACGCCGATCTCAGCGCTGGCGTCTTCAGTCGCAAATTCGCTTTTGACGTGACTCCACGCTTCATTACTCAACCGCCGCCGCTCGCCAAACCGCGCTTAGAACTTACGCGAATGTGAATTGTGTTTGTGTGCTTCCTTAAAACTGCTTCCACCTAACACTGCACTTCTGCATGCACGCACGCTATCCCATGCATTCAACATACTGCCTCGCTTGGTAGATTGTAAGGTAAGGCCCTTTTTGCTTCACACACTGAGTTCGCGTGCCAGCCGCCACCATCTTTTTTCCGCTTCGCACCACCAGAAGCAGTAGTACATTCCACGTATTTACTTTTCTCCCAGATCAGCATTAAAGAAATAAGATGTTAAAGACAGACAAAATTGTCAGAAAAAGTCAAAATTACAACATCCCTCTTTTGGAGTCGGGAGTTAAAAAAACAAAATATCTAAATAATAAAAACTGAAACCTCGGGGAATTTGGGATTATTTAATACACGGCAACATTGAGCACCGAGCGGTACTTCGCGCCATATTTTAGGGTTATATTATTTTCGTGAGTAATTTATGTCCATATTTCGAAATAATACAATACTTATTGATGGTATGTAATACCAGTATCTTCCTTATTTCTTTTAGTATTATTCTTACACAGTTTGACTACGCAAACTGCACATTTTGCGTCTACTTTTACATTAAATTTTATATTTATCTAGACATCCAACTCACTCATCGGTCGCGGCATGACTGACGCGGGTATGCCGCAACCATGCCGATTTCGGCATGGTTTTAGTTGCGAATTTATGTAGTATGTCGACGGTATCTAGTCGTAGCGCAGCGGAGACCAATTATTAATCTATGGAATGAACACTTTATTGCACCATTTAAAAACAAAAGAAACAGATAGTTAAATCCAATACAACTAAATAGGTACAAAGGCGGACTTATCGCTAAAGCTGTTTGGATATTTACTTGACTGCGACAGAGGGTTATGTTTTTCGAGAGTAGGTATTTAGGTATGTATGTATATTGTTTGGTACGCTCTTCTGTCCGAACGGCTCGATGGATTGAGAGGTGTCGTTAGATTTGTATTTACTGTGTGTTTTTTTTTTTTTTTTTTTTTTGATTTATTGGAGTTTTTCATTTGAGAGGTGTCGTTAGATTCGTATTTACTGTGAGAGTAACACTAGGTATACCTATATTAATAAAAAAAGAAAAATGGTGGATTTTTTGAAGTTTTTCATTTTCAAATTACATAGAAACGCAGTCAGGTTTTTTTTTTTAATTACTGTTATATTGTACGTAGCTATAGTTCGCGATGTCGCTTGCGTGGTCCGCCAGTTCAAATTATTGAGACGTATCGTATATTTTTGTCTTGTCCTGCGTACTCAAAAAAGTACAAAGCCACTGCAGGGCATTGCAGTTTTTGTAATCACAATTTACAAATATAATCTACCGTAGTCAAATCAATAAGAAAAACTATCTGCACTATAATTAATTATTTTGCTCCGAATGGGTTTGTAGCCATTCTAAACGGAAATACAGTATTATGTGTACGGTGTGTACCTATATTTTGTGGTCACTTTAAAATGCTTATTTTTAGACATTATCGTGAACAATCTATGTTGCAATATTAATATATGTATGCCCATTTAATATGTACTTCATAATTTTGTGTAAGGCATTTAAGTAATATTATCTGTTCTTATTTATTTTATTTTTATATATTGTGTAAGTTTATCAGCACATCATCTACCACCTTCTTCTCTAAATATTCTTAAGGTTAACTGGCAGACAATGCTTAGCCTTAAGTGATACCTTTTGTACCTACATTATCTGTAAGATATTATATATATATTTGACCGGGGTAAAATCGCACTATTTATTTATTTAACACAATTATTAAATATTCTATTTATTTATCTATTACAGTTATTACTCGTAAAAACTACAGAGGGTATGTCAAGTGTCGATGATATTTTAAACAATAAGTGTTGATCAATGTAAGATTAAGTGAAGATCACAAAAATAATATCAAGTAAGTGGTATATTTCCAAAATGATACCAATACTTAGTTCTCTTATTCATAGTAATTTAACTGTTAAAAAATCGCCTGTTTATGGCGGCATATAACGTTACTTACTGATAGTCAGTACCCGTAATCGACGAGCGCGTATGACGAGAGTGATGAGCGTAGAGGAAGCGAGGGAAGTCTGTAAGGATCGCAGCAAATGGAAATCCGTAGTCTCTGCCTACTCCAACGGGAAAATGGCGTGATGGGATGGATGTATGTATGTAGTCGGATAGCGTTAAAAACTAATATGCGATCTCGCTCTCTCATCACAGCAGGAGAAACTGTTAAAATATAAGATTCGTAAACCGAAAACCACACCGCTATATTATTTCTAAGTATATTCGTATGCAGGTAATTTCATCTCAATGCCGCCTGGAGGCCGATACTCACGCCTTTCGAGATTAAGTCGAATTTGAGATATCTCGAAAAACATGGCGGTAGCTATTGAAAAGTATTGTATTTGTGCTCGTATTCTCAGTCATCACTCGAAAGACATTTCTCTACTCACAGCGGGCGAGATTCAACGCATGGCCCTTAGTGGTCGACATTCTCATATCTATTATGACTTAAATAACATTTTCAGTCAATCTTTCTCTACGGCATCTGTACATATTCAATTTCACGACCGATATCATAATGTCAAAAAAGTTCATTCCTCAATGTAATTGATCTTCCAATACACATTCGCGTAGCCTATGACATTTTTCTCTGGCAGTGTTGAGAAAAAGCTTTTTGAACAACGGGAATTTTAATAGAGATTAAGCCGTCGGTCATTTCAGCCATTTCGTGGTCGCCAAAAAACCACGCCGAAAGAAGGTTCCGAAAAATCTGACACCAGGATGTACAGTGTCGATTGACCATGTAGGCACTCAATTCATATTGAGTGCCTACATGGTTGGTTCATTCATATGAAGAAAGATTTTCGGTACAAATTAGACGACATTTAAGTCGTGTTTACCGAGAATCGACCCCCAGGAATCATACGAGTGACATTAAACGCACGCGTTATCAAATTAGTCGGCTAATGCGGGTGTTTCCCGCACGCACCTGCATCAGATTGTACTATAAATTGTTCATACACTATCACTTGCACGTTGGTTAATGTGTTTTAATAATGTTCAGTACTATGGGTTTCCAGGCTCTTCCTATTTATTTTCTTACCATCGCACTCAGAGTTACGATTGATTAAACAAATTCTTTGAACTTTTTTTTTTTTTTTTTTTTTTATTTTCAATCAGCTATTAAATAGCTATAAGCAGATGTGTTGCAAGATGCGTTTGCTTTTATAGGGTGTGCCCTCCAGTGAGAACCTCTACTCTTTTTCAGCTACTAATGATATGCTTTCTTTTAAGTCTTTTCCGGTAATCGCGCGTTATCAGCTTGGCAGCCATCTGATTGGGGTGTCGCTCCAGTTTTTCTCGATATCCTTGAACTGTTAATAGGATCTCTTCCTTGACCGTATTCATGTTCAATTTATCGTGTATTTCGTCATTCCTGATAAACCACGGCAAATCACTGATTGATCTTAGTATTACATTCTGCATCCTTTGTATGATCGAGATGCTAGAATTGCTGCAACTTCCCCATAACTGTAAGCCGTAAGTCCATATTGGCTTCAGGATTGTTTTGTATATTAACAATTTGTTGTCAATGGACAAGACACTGTTGCGTCCGATTAGCCACTCAAGGTTTTTAAGCCGAAAGTTGAGTTCCTCTCTTTTAGTTCTGACATGATTCATCCAGGTAAGGCGCCGGTCAAGGTGGAGACCCAAGTATTTGACGCATTCTTTGTGAGGCAAGGTTGTTTCGTCAAGCTGTACAGGCGGGCAATTGCCTTTGCGCAGGGTGAATGTAATATGCACAGATTTGGATGCACTCGCTTTGATTCTCCACCTCTTCAACCATCCGGATATATCATCAAGCTCGCGTTGTAATGTCTTTGAGGCTACAACAGGATCCGAGCTGCTGGCCAAGATAGCCGTATCATCAGCATAAGTAGCCGTAGTCACACCTTTTTGTACGGGTAGGTCAGCTGTGTAGATGGTGTACAGAACTGGGCCCAACACTGAGCCCTGCGGGACTCCGGCTTTTATTTCATGTAGCCTGGATGTTGCATCAGCCACTTTAACTTGAAATAACCGCTCCGAAAGATAGGATTTGAGTAGTTCCAAGTAGCTGTGTGGTAGGTATTTTCTTATTTTATAGATTAACCCCTTGTGCCATACGCGGTCAAATGCCTGTTGTATGTCCAGAAAGGCAGAGGAAAGAGTACTGCTTTCTCTTCCAGGCTCTGTCTTATCCTGTCACAGACCCTATGAAACTGTTCCACAGTCGAGTGGTCTGGTCTGAAGCCAAATTGGTGGGACGGTATTATGTTCTCTTTGTCGAGGATTGGTTTAAATCTATGCAATAGTAGCTTTTCGAAGACCTTGGACAGTATTGGCAAAAGGCTTATGGGTCTATATGAGGACACATCATTCGCCGGTTTGCCTGATCACAGTCGGTACCTCTATTGTATAGGGTAGAGGAGGCAGTTGTCTCGATTACACCGTGACTTATTGTAAGTAGTACTGGGGTATGATCCGACGAGCTATCATAACAAGATTCCACTTTTAGATATTCTTTTGTAAACCCTTTAGCAATAAAGTAATCAATCAGGTCAGGCAGCCTATTTTCCTGAGTAGGCCAGTGCGTTGGTTCTGCAATTGTTAGAGGAAGACACTTGTTGTTATCTATAGATAGCTTGAGTTGCCTGCCCCGGGTGCTTGTGATTCTAGAACCCCAGTACGTATGTTTCGCGTTCCAGTCTCCTCCAGCAATAAAACGATTTCCCAGAGAATTGAAAAAGTTTGAGAACATTGTTTCACTTATTTTATGTCTAGGTGGGCAGTAAATCGCCGAGATATTATAATAACCTGTTTTATCCTCCACTGCCAATGTGGTTGCCTGTATGTGTTCTGTTTTGTACTCAGGCATAAGGTGATGTTTGATTGTCTTCCTTATGATCACTGCAGCACCAGCGTGGGCTGTCCCATCAGGATGTGGTGTGAAGTAGCAGTTATAATCTTTGAAAATCAGACAAGTTTTGGCGGTACAATGAGCTTCAGATACTAGCAGAACGTCCAATTTATGTGTCCTCATAAATAGTTCTACTTCGTTCTTATTTGGCTGCAGACCATTTATGTTGATTGTTGCTAAGCGAAGAGAAATCACTTAACCAGTTTATCAACGAGTTTAACCATGAGGCTCATCAGAGAACTCGACTTACTTATTCAACAAATGTTGAATAAGTAAGTCGAATTTTTCTGATTGTTGTAAAAGGATTTGTTCTAATGTAATCTTTGTTGTAGGTTCTTCAGAGTTATCCTTGGAGTTGTGTTGTTTTGTCAGTCTTGGGGCTTTATGTGTCGTTGCTTCAGCATATGTCTTACAGTAGTTAGGTATGTTATTGTCAATCTTCGAGTCATCATGTTTTATATAATCATTTGAACCTTTGTTGTATTCGTTTGTTCTATCTGTCTTAGGTGTGTTTTTTTTTCATTCTGCGGGCTAGTATTTCCTGGTAAACTTCGCAACCTTTATAGTTCGCTGGATGTGGTCCTTTACACAGCGCACAGAAAGCTGGAGTGTTACGATCTTGTTTTTTACATTCAGAGGTCTTATGTGATTGTCCGCATGTGACGCAGCGGTATGGTCGCATACAGTAGTTTTTGGAATGTCCCATACTGTTGGCACCGTTGACATTGTACAATGGATGTCCTTTTCTTGGGATCTTCTATTATGACCGACTGGTTGTAAATGTATTTCAGGAGTTTGATTTCTTTATTGTTGGGCCCGGGAATCAAATTGACAAAGAAAGTTGATGTTGGTTTCTTTTCTGGTCCGAATCTAGCATTAATTATTTCGCCAACAATTGTATTTCCTGTGGCTTCAATTTCTTCTTTTATCATGTTAAGAGGAGTTGATGGGTGTAAATTCCGAATCACAATTCTGAAGTTTCTTTTGTCCTTTCTATTAAATGTATGACCAATAAGGCCATTTTCCCTCACAATAGATATTAGTTTTTTGTACACTTCTTTGAACTTAAATGAGAAATTATCCCTAGAGAGAGAATGACGCGCGCAAAACTGATGGCTGATGGGGCAAGGTTCTTGAATGCCAACCACGGCAAGCGCAGCGTTGGACATCAACCGATCAACAGCCCGCTTTTAACCGGTCATGAGGAGACGTATATGTCCAGCAGTGGACTGACTGCGGCTGAAATGATGATGACGGCGAGAAATCGCTAATCATAGATTGTCATGCACGATAATTACAAACACTTTCACCACGCTAAGCTAACAAGGCTAACAAGCTTATTATATGAAGATAAGTGTCCAGTAAATATTATAGTTTTAATTATTGAACGTTAATTAATGAGGTCTATAAGGATCGTAGCAAATGGAAATTCGTAGTCTACGGGAAACAGGCGTGTCAATAATGTATGCTTAGATTAAAAATTGGTCTCGCGCGCGCTCGACTAGATACCGCGCTATGAAGAAAAATCAGTTTCCAGAATGCGGCAACTTTATATTGTAGTGTGTGTAAGACAATGTGCAAAGATGAAACGAGAAAGAGTTATTTCTTGCACTATTATTCTTACATAGTTTGAATACGCAAACTGGCATTTTGCTTCTGTTTTTAAACTAAAATTTTAAATTTATCTCGACGTCCAACTCACTTATTGGTTGCGGGGTAACTGACGCGGGTATGCCGCAAGTACGCCGAATTCGCGTAGTTTTATTTGCCGCATTTGTCTAGTATGTTTTTCAAATTCAAAAGCAAAATAAAATGACGCAATGAAATAAGACAACTAATTTGGAACAAAAGGAAGTATGCTCCTCTCCAAAGTTAAACTCAAGTGTTATCAACTAGATTATATTAATTTCACCTGTTCCACGCAGTTACTGGGTGAAACAAACTGTATTCAAATGAGAGCCACTCAGGATCCGCAGTTAAGGCCCTTTATGAACCGCTGATGAACAAGGATTAGGGTTGGTAAAATTATATCGATAAAATGTTGCCGGTTGCAAATGTTTACACATATAGGCTTGATTATTTCACGTAGAACTACTATGTGTATAATTTTCACATGTTTACACTAGGGGCTTGATGATTTTATCCCTTTAGAGATAGCGAAAGGACATTTTTTCTTCATATTTATAAAAAAAAAAAAAAGTGTATACCTATCGAGAGTTTGAAACAGAACATTTGAAGACAGCGAGAAATTTGTTTAAGTTGTCTTTACGATAGATGATAATATTAGAAGTTTAAAATTTAAAACATATGTTTTATTTTTTTGCAAAGTTAAAAAACTAAACTTACTCTACGATTGTACGAAGTTCAATCTGTATACTTTGTTAGCTGTGAAAATATGATCCGAATGCATAGTTTGAAATGTAAAAACATATTGTCTAAAATCTAAAACGTTTACTCGTCTTTACCTAAGCACATCACTATTCAGTCATTAGGGTTGTCACAAAATTAAATTATACTACAATCCACCTACGCACTGTAATAATACACTGTTTATTTTACACATCAATAAAACTGTCCAAACCAATCTGAACTCTGTTTCAAAGTCATAACACTTACTTAAAGTGCAAAATAAAGTTTGTTAGGGTTGCCGCAAATGTGTTTGTAGTAAGAAAGCAACCTGTTTTAGTAAATCCGTTTTATCTTAAGGTGACATGCGGCGTTTTATTATTTCTGTTGAGATATGTACGCAATTCTCCTGAAGGAAGGGCGATACGCGTTTGGTAAGAACATTTAATGTGAAGTTATATTTGCTAATGTGAACCCTTTGAAGGTACGAAATGATACGTATAATTTTCTTAGTCGTGTGTGTTGATTTCATTATGTTTAAATGTGAGCTGGTATTTCGTTTTTGTTTCTACACTAAGAATAAAGCTAGAAGTAACTTGTGTTACCATAGTTTCCAAAGATCCATTTATAGATTTCTTTTTAAAAAAATTACAAAACAATAGACTAGTTTTCTAAATAAATATAATTAGTCCGTCAGTTAGATAATCAAAAAATACTGGAGACGTATTTTTTCTTTTGAAAATTAAACAAAGGATGGTTAAGATATGGCGCGTTAAAGTTCCGTGTGACGTCACAGTGTGCTACACTTTTTCGCAATATGTGACGTCACGAGCCCCCACTGCTAAACTTTGATGCGTTATATCTTTATAATTTATCGCTCAATTGACAAAAAATATGTCACTAATATATTTTTATTCCCTAAATGACGGACTAATTTTAATGTTAATCTTTTGACTCTGGAAATTAGCCTATTGTACAAGCTTGAAAGCCTTTGGAATGGAAGAAGGAGCCTTCTTAGTAAAATAAATAATTCTATATTTATAGGTTTTGTATAAATACAATAATCTTAAAAATCTATTTTAGAAACTAATATTTTATCCTTTTTAAAGTGCTAATACATATCGATTATCTCACATGTAGAAATAGACCGTGGCAATGTTTTTTTTTTATTTTCCATCATTCGCCATATAATTTCTAGTACATTTTTTTTATATACAATTAAGTAGGCAAAAAGGCATACGGCTCACCTGATGGTAAGTGGTCACCGTAGCCCATGGACACCCCCAACACCAGGGGCATAACGTGCGCATTGCCGATCCTTGAGAAATCCTTCAACGCCCTTTTTGAAAGACCCCATGTTGTAATCTCTTGTAAAACTATGTTGGGGAGCTCATTTCATAGTCTCAGCGTACGTGGGGGAAAATTTCTATTAAAGCCCGATAGCACCGATTATATTTGACAATTTTTTTAAAAGAATATTTCAATAAGCAAAATATACAATGATCGAACTAATCTTGATCCTTTGCAAAAATATAACTCATCAAATGTAGCGAAAAATCCGGCACATGCATCTTCGCGGTCTGAACAAGGTGTCACGGACATTGTCACGGAAAATGTCACGTACTGAAATATTTCCCTTCTCGTGAAGACAGGTGTCCAGTTAGTTAGCCGCATAAAATATTAAGGTATATAATTATAATTAAAGTGTGGCGTTCTTAGAATCTTCTTTGATAATTCATGTGAGAGAATCAGATGGGGAGATTTATCAGTGACTGGGTGGGCTCGTTTCTCATGGGTCTTTTAAAGTAATAGGACAAAAAACTATATAAATAAAATGGTCTTAAAAATGATTCCTAATTTTTATGAAAATAAGTTTTTTTAAAAATATTTTACAAACATCGTTCCCACAAAAGCGGACCCTGGGCTCCGACGACTGAGGATGCAACCGGGAAGACGCTAGGATGATGATGATGAAACGTCGTTCTTACAAATATTTTTTAACACCGGTGTAGAGAAAACCTCTACATCGAAAGATTCATAAAAATATTTACGTTCATAACAAAACGCAAAACACAGGTGTGTAATGTCCAGAAAAATAATTTGGAATAATAAAACGCAATCAGCCGTCGATTTAGGCGGGCGGGCAAATAAATAGATTTGTTACGAAAATAAACATGGCGGCTGTAAATTACCTGTTGGTTTTACTGAAATGCTTCGTGCGTTTGCGCTTGATCGATATGTGTAGTGCGACCAACTTTCTTTGATACTTTATTGCACTAAATTGTAAAGCTCTTATTCGCCGGAATAAGAGCACAGCCTCCTTACTTACGATGACTTGACTTACTCTGAGATGCTGACTAAAAAAACCAATGATACTGGCTAAAGGAAAAAAAACACTTCAACTTAGACTGCCGGCTGCCGGACGACAGACAAATCTTTAAAAAAATAATAGACAACGCTCAGCTAAGACACAACTATTTTTTTTTATTTTACTAATTCGATGGCTTTGCTACTCACACAAAGAGGATCTTGGCCTCCGACTTAAAGATCTCCGTCTTTTCCCTGTTCAGCGCAACCAGTCCAACCAGCCAGTCCGCTCTTTGGAGGGCTTCCAGGTCAGGGTTTTTAATTTGACGTTTTACTATTTTTTGTGAAAATATTGTTATAGTTTTTTTGTAATTTTTATTTGACTTAATTTATGTAGAATTAAAATTTAATGTGTGTCCATCTGCCTCTTATTTCAGCTCTTGCCCGTTTATGATTTCATCTGCTTGCTGGGTTCAAGGATCCCCTTTTATGCTCACATAAGTATGTAGTTATATTATTTATTTCATAATACAAACATTACAAAATTGCACTTGTCATATTTCACTAAAACAAATCTTTCGATGATAAAGATAAAGTGAATCAATCGATGGATCAGAGTCGATCTAGAATGAAAAAAAAATCCATCAATGGTTCTGAGTGGATCAAAATATGGAAACAAATGCATTACTTACTATGAATTAATGAATATGTTTGAATAGAAATGTGAATGTTAGTAACAATGCTTAAAAACATTAATGAATATTTAAATGGGTAAGACAGAGTGGAAAAAAGTAAAGTACCAAGATTGCTCGTCGCAGTTTTCCACGTAACCCCGGCCATGTGTTCAGCGTCGGTTGCGCGCGCGCAACATCTCCCGCAATCACCATTACACCTGCCCTGATATTTTTATACGCGCTATTTCTAAACGCTTTCAGCTTGTTTAATACCCGTATTTAACTTTATCGGCTTTTATGAGAATGAGTTTTGAGGAAAATAGAATAATTTCAGACTAGCTAGAAGAATTGCTTTAGCAATAAGTCACTCTTTGTATCTCACTATTTTTTGTTAGTGTTATTGCATTTATTATTATAAAGATTACTTTGTATTGTAGAGTCGCTGCAAATTTGCTGTGATCTAGTCCAATTTTGGAGCTGAAAGGCTGCTGAAGTTAAACTGAGGAGATGAGAGATTATCCTTTATCATCAAGTTCTATACCACTGGTCAAAAAAAGTCCGGGAAATCATATTGGAAGACGACAGTAAAATCGTGCTAGGTAGGAGTTTTCCAACAATAAGCGGAGTTCCTGTGGCGTAATCTATGGTTTACCTTTTATACTCTCGTCTCTTACACTTAAATATGAGGAACTAGCTGTTTCCCGCAGCTCCACCTGCATCAATAAGTAGCTTATGTTTGACCCCGGGTCTTAAATTATATTCATACCAAATTTCATCAAAATCCGTTCAACGGTTGGGCCGTCAAAGCGTAACATACAAACAGACAAAAGGACAGACAAACTTTCGCATTTATAATTTTAAGTATGGAAGTATGGATATATATTAGTAAATTAGTAAATATTAGTGAATATTAGTAAATATTATTAAATATATTAATAAATATTATAGGTATTATATTAGTATGGATGGATAGTATGGAAGTATGGATTACCAGTGAAATAGAGGAGGCAAAATAATGGGCAAATTCAACTGTCCATAGCCATTTTGATTCGAGGAGAAGATAAAAAAACACTCGTTCGTGCATTTATATCGAGTATCAATTGATTCAGAATATCGATGTCAGAGTTTGGAACAACTTTTTGGTGACAGATGACATTAAAACTATCGCTGCGATTAGAAAAAGGCCATAAGCCTTCCGAGACCTCTAGAATAAGCATGAAGTACATTCAGAGCGCATGTTACCGAGAAAAGTTCATTAAATAATTCATTAATGTTGCCATAATATTTAAATTATTTTTACATCCATCCCCTGCCAAGAACCGAATAATTCTCCAGCTAATTTCACGCTCACCTTTACAAAACAATTTAACTGCTATAAATCGCTAGCAACGCGACCTGTCGTCGCCTAGCGTGTTCGTCACGTTCCCGTCGCGTTTTCGTAGCGTTCCCGTCGCATGAGTAATTATATGAAACAGAGAGAAACGTGTGCCTCTACCACGACATGACATTTCATTGACGCATACAGTTAACAATTTTGCTTGTCGAATATGTAAAGCGTCCTTGACGGCTTAACCCTTTGAGTTCTAACTAAGAAATTCTCTACAAAATATTAAGGTCTGTAAATGATAAAGTCACAAGACGCTGCACCTTCATGTCTTCAAATTAAGCAAAAAATACCTGATGTGTATCAAGATCCTAATATTTGCTAGAAAAATTTAGGCTTTTAATGCGCAAAAATTTGCGAAATGTTTATTTTCGTATTCATTATCATTTCTAAGTATCCTTTCAAGTGCAGAGTTAATTTGATGTATAAATCAGAAATCTGTACCCACAATTTAAAGGATAACCTTCTTGTAGCGACACCTGTTAGCAAAAAGGATTCTCTTTCTTAGAACAGACATTATAGGGATATAGCGCTGTACCTCTATACCATATATTTACTCAAGGATTCCTATTGCATTCCCCTGCGCTTGCGCCGCGTTCCCACCATTTTAGCGTCGCGTTGGCGCTGATACACATACCATGCTTTAGATAACACTCAGGTATCGCTTAGGTGTGAATGACAAGTGTCTGATCAGATTTATTTGGCATTCAATGGTCACAGGTATACGGTTTGGTGCCAAGCATTCTTGGTCGTTACGGAGTTCTGATTGGCGTCTCAATCAGCTGATTTATATTTAACTGTGTTGGTAATGGATTTGCACAGTTTGTTTTATTATTATTAAATCAGTTTTTTCCTCTCTCGTGCAGAGTTAAGACTATTTCCTGCAGATTGGAGCACTTTTTTTTTCTTCTTTGAAGTACTTCATAATATGTTTAGTCGTATCCAATTTGGTTTAGGACATTGCAGGCTGGAATTACCCAATTGTCTGAAAATAAAAACGTTCCCAGATCCAGAGGTCGTGAGTTCGATGCCTGTGGGAAACATATAATACTTGTGTTGTGTTGTTTCCAGTTTGGTTAGGACATTTTATTTTTATTTATTTATAAATCTTTATTGTACCACAAGTTTACAATTGGCGGACTTAATGCTAAAAGCATTCTCTCCCAGTCAACCATTAGGAAAAACAGAAAAGTTATGTGCGGCGCGAATTATTTTAGAATACAATGAGAGAAAAAAAAAAACAAAAAAAACACTTAACTGCTAAATAAACATTGTGAGAAGCTCGCTGGCAAGCGCTGAGTACAGGCCACTTCCAACCGGTCATTTTGGACATATTTGTGAGAGGCCTATGTCCGGCAGTGGACTGCCTGTTGTTTGGCAATAAAGATGACTCCATCGTAGTTCCCGGCTGCCAGCTAGTTGTCGATGAAAGAATCATTTTACACGTGTTACCGAAAACTCTAGCACTACAGTTTGTAGGTTCGTATGGTTAGGCTCAATGGAAAACAGATAATTTTTTAAATTACCCATCAATTACACACGTCATTCGATTTTCAATGCTTATCACATTCACATCTCTATAAACCAAAGAGCATCGATACATAAATGTTCTTTTCTCAATGCAATGAACCCACAAATCATTTTCACGAAAACTTTATTGACAAATATGTCTCAATTTCAGATAGCCATATTTGTTTACATTATTGTCTTTTCCATACACAATAGTCAATTCATCATCATCCTAGCGTGTATTCCTAGTTGCGTCGTCAGCTTACGCTTCGAAGCCTAGGGTACGCTATAAGTCATGGTCCTAGATTTGGCGGCACTGGTTATTACAATGCAGCGACTGCCGTCTGACCTCCGTAAGCCTTTTCACAGGGAAACCAGACCAACAGGAACATGACCTGAAGTGTGTTAGTGGCCAACACTGTCAGAATTTTTCAGGCTGCCTAAACGTATCTCACATAGCCTCACGACTGCTATCTATCGATAACACCCGGGACCAACGGTCTAACGTGCCTTCTGAAGTACGGAGGAGCTCGAGATAGAAAATGCAACTAAATGGCGACCAATCCAATAGTGGTCGCGTCTAGACGTCGCTTGACATGCGCATTCGCTACGGATCCGCGGGTCGCGCTCGACTATCCAGCTCAGCAATTAACTTAGAACTTTCCATAGTCGATTGATTGACTAAAATATTCATTGTCAAATTCCGTTTTGTACTTAATATTCGAAAATTGATTTTCTGCATAGAAAATTTTCGCTCGCCGAAATTCAAATTACTTTCACAAAATTGTTTTAGATCTTAGCCCAAGCAATTATAAGCGTTATCTTCCAGAAGTTTACCTTTTATCAGGTAAACTTGCAAATTGAAAACTCTGTTATCAAAATATTAATGCCCTATCTGTGGGCTTAATTACTTTCAATTTGAGAAGTTTTCTAGTTTAATTTTGTTATGGAATTTTGGTTTTTCATATTGATCAGTGTTTCGTTCCCCACCGGTTTCTGTTTTTACCGGTTTCCGGTAAATTATGCGGAAAAAGATTTGCATTAGCCTTGCAACTTCTTTTTCCGCATAATTACTCGGTAATCCGAGTATATATTACGTTATTATTTATAAAAAAAAATATTTACTTGTAAATAAAATTTACTCAAATACAAGCTACTAAATTTAGAGATTTTGATTAGTGAATGCATAAATAGCAAATTTTAAAGTTAATCGCACATGCATAGTGAATCATTTGAATTTTAAATTATCCTATTTCATTTTAATTTAATTATTTTTTCCATTTTTTAACATTGAGAAGAAATGTGTACTTTTCAATACTCTTCAAATTAGAGTTCAACCATTGTACAAATTCATGAATGAAATCTTTGTTTGACAATACTTAAACGCACGCACGATTTAGTACCTAGGTACGCAAACCGAAACAAAATTGGTACTTCCATACTAATATTATAAATGCAAAAGTCTGTCGGCTGTCTGTGATGCTCTCACGGCCAAACCACTGGACGGATTTTGATAAAATTTAGTATGAATATAGTTGAAGACCCTGGGTCAAAAATAGGCTACTTTTTGACGCAGGCGGAGCTGCGGGAAAAAGCTAGTCCTGTATAAATATCAAACGGAAACCTTCATAACAACATAGCTGTTTTATTTTCAAATCACGAGCTTTATTACACAGCCTCGCCATATTATTGTAACAAGAGCAATTCATACAGCTAACTTCGCCATATTATTGTAACAAAAATAGCCAGGTGTGACTCCGCTTCGAAACCCCTTAAATCAACTCGCAAAATGTTATTTTAAAATCGCTGCTTTCCAATTACAGTATTCGTGCGAGGTACAGTCCGAAACACAAATAAAGATGTTAAATTTAGAGTGCGGTTGCACCTGGCGCTCGTGCGGCACGTGGCCAATGCGTTTGACTGTACTTGTGGAATTTATAGAGCTGAAACTTTTTATTGGTCAATTGATATTGCATATACCAGAGCTCTCAATGTCATCTCTTAATGGACAACAGAAAAGACCAAGTGGAAGGTCTAGAAAGTTCTGAAAGTAGGACCTGATGTAGAGAGGCATCTTGGAGATTAGAGATCAGATATAAGATAGGAACTGGAAAATGATTGTCAGTTATGGTAAGAATTTTGTAAAAAAAATACACATATACATATCATCACGCCTTTTTCCCCGTAGGGGTAGGCAGAGACTACTAGCCTGCTTTTCGCCCCCCGCGAGAAATAAGACGTAATTAGTTGCGAACCGCATTGCCGCCATTTAGATTTTTGTTATTTCCCAAAATCATAGCATACAATATCAAAAATAAATAAATATCAAATTTCGTGCAATACTATCTTCCCGTTTTCCTTTAGTTGTCACCAAAAGAGATAAAATATAGAGAGAAACACATTTATCTGTAACTCTACCAACAACATAGAAAATTCTATTATCAATAGCACTTTGCGTTCGTCGTTAGGAAGGTCATTAAGAAAGGATGAAATCGCATAAATACTGATATTATGAAGACAATGGGTATTAACGACTCTTAAAATATACCGATCAGCAATTCTAAATACACGGTGAGTATTTATTCCGGTACTTTTACCGGGAATCCGGTGGAGTTTCTTTCCGAGACCAGTAAACTGCAGATGGTCGCAAATACAAATTTGGAATCATTTTTATTTGCTCCACTGTACTTCCTTCCTCGAGCGTGAGATGTAAAAATATTTACAAATCAAACTCCGATACGGTTACTATTGACTGTTTTATTTTTCCTCTTTCAAGTATGATTCACATGATATCCTTAGCAGTGCAATGCTGCTTCATCTCCGGAGTCTTTTTGACATGAAACCAAACTAATAGGACCTGGTCCTCGTATACCAACTACCACAATTTTTAAGACGGTCTTACTGCCTAATGGACATGGACGGCCGGCTTCCAAAGTACGAAGTCGTTTTCCTCATAGCTGAAGGTCGTGATCATCACAATCTTCCTCTTCCTCCAGGCTGATCTATTCTGAGCCTTTTGTATGGCATCTTGGATGTTGCACTTCATAGCTGCAAGGAGTGTTTACATCAATATCTGTACTCGTATCTATGCCAAAAATTACGTCTGTTAGTATATGAGAATTATTATTAGGATAATCTTCAGTACTAAATGGATTTCAAGTTTCTTTTTGTTACTGTATCGTAGAGTCCTTCTACTTACAATGGTGTTCTGCTGAATCATTAGCCAATTTAGTGGTAACCCATCCTTTTTCTTTGATAAATTTAGAGGCAAGACAACTAGTCAACAATAACGGTTGCTTTAACAGATTCACAGAAAGACATCCTGACAAGTCTAGCTAAGCATTTGCCAAATTATCCCCACAATGTGATAAACTTGATGATATATGATCGAATTGTGTTATAAGACATCATGAGATGTTTACTAATAAAATGGCGATCGTAAAACGCTTTTAGCTAGGGATATAAGTGCTTACCAACGAACTGGGCTGAGCGTCAATCACAGGGACCTATAAGATACTTTAGTTTACGCGCAGTTAACTGCATTTGGTCAGCGATGTAGAATTAATAGAATTGGTAGCTACATTGTATTGAAATTTTCTAACATCTAGGTATGAGCTCAAGATGAAGTGATGGCTACAATGTATCAAATTTCTTTGCGTACCTTGGCTAAGAGTTACTTCTAATAAATAAACCATCATCTTTTAGTCACAGTAAACTGTACAACAATGTCTGCTTACACAATCCTTATGTAGATTCACTTCCACACCAGATTTTATAGACCTTAAACAAAATAACTTAGATGCGTCTAGTGAAAAATTTATTAACTAGTACATGCTACTAGATTATGAGAATACGGAAGGCAGTTGTTCCCATAGAAATACATTTAATGAAATGCAAGATCAAAATGGAAATCTTTTTCTAAAAAAATGCCTGTTGATTGATAATTTGCCACGTCTATTGCCAGATAATTTACCATATTTAGTGGAAGAGATGGGAATATTGGGGCACGATAGGAGGTCAACTGTTTTTTTGATGTTTCTGTAAAGTGTTCCTTTTTTGTATCGCAATAAGAATACTCGTTTTCTGTCAGATAACCTAGACCAATAAGCTGAACAGTCACATCTATACAAACTTACGTACCTTCAACTTTGTCCAGGAAGTACAATAATCCCTCCAGATTTTATTTCCAAACCCTGGCACACCTCAGTGGTCAGACGTCATAACCCGTAATTGATTTAGTGTTCAATTTATGTGCGCTATTAATTTTGTAAGTGCAGTTAATTATTTGTGGCTAACGAGCTACCGTTTGTCATTTATAGCGAACGATTACCTGTGGGACTGTATTTCTGGTTGTTGTGTAGATTTATATCATCGTACTTTTTGCTAGAGAAACCATGGACAATGAGGCTTGACACAAAAAAAGAAACATCAAAATTTAGCACGTCTTAGCAAGGTTTACAGGTGGCACACTATCATCTTTTAATTCCATCCAAATGCGAGTGAGTATCCATTTTATATTGCACCATAAGATCGCTTACCTGCATTTGCATGGAATTAAGATACCATAGTAAGCCTCAAAGGGGGAGCCGTGGGCTGGTAGTCATTTCGCACAATGAATATCCATCGCTGTGCAAAGGTTTAATAGGCAAGAGGAAAGCCTCGTGGACATGAACTGGATTCAATAATTTATCAACGATGTAGTTATTTGAAAAACTTGTTTATCTTTTATTACCTTCCACACATCTTTCGAGAAAACTTCTTCTTCTTCAAGTGTCTCTCTATTAGTGGAGGTTAGCCGTCAGCTCCGCAGACTTCACTCGATCTTTTGTAGCTCACATAAAGACGCCACACCTAAAATTGTATGATCAGATTCTTGTTTATTCTTGCATTAATTCTGCAAAACCTTTATATACGAAAAACTGAATATTTATAGAATTAGGCAGGGGATCATCCCACTGTATTTTGGTTAGTGCAATAAAGATCAAACGCAGGTATTTACGAGGTGCATGCATACTATGTTCAATATCGACCCTCTTCATGAGGTCGAAATATTTTCAAAGTACATAAGACAGGTTTCAAAAGTAAAATTCTTTAATTAAACATTCCGTACGAAAAATTTTAAAAGCAGGGTGGATTATGTTTTGATAATTGAGGTCATTATCCCCAAAAGTAATATCATTAAAAATATGATTAACGCAAAATCGTTCAACTCATTGACTGATTTTCGTTCGATTTCGAATGATTATCATTCATTAATCGAGTCAGCGATTAATATGACGAATCATAGATTTTTTAGAATGCAAATTCCAATGGTGAATCGACTAAATTTTCGTTTGATTTCGTATATATGATTTTCATGATTATTATTTATGTTATATGGTCATGATTTGGTTTTTTAAAGCGTGATTTGCAATTATCCTAATAGGATAGTTTCCTGGGTCAAAAGAATAACATTAAAGTTAGTCCGTCATTTAGGGAATCAAAATATATTAATGACGTATTTTTTTTTAATTTCACATATTGCGAAAATGTGTAGCACACTGTGAAGTCACAAGGAACTTTAACGCGCCATATCTTTACCATTCTTTGTTTAATTTTCAAAAGAAAAAATACGTCTCCAATATTTTTTCATAATCTAACTGACGGACTAATTATATTTTTTTAGGAAACTAGCCTATTGTTGAGGTCTCCCTCGCCGTCACTTATCTAAAAGGGAAGTGGTCTATTAAGCCAAAATCCACGGGCGACTATAGTAAATGAAGTAATGTATTAATTAGCCATGGTTTCACACTCCCACTACCTGGCAGAGGCGTTAATGTAGCCGCCAAGCGTTGGCACGGGTCCAATCCTAACAAATTATATGCAGTCTTCACTATATCAAGTATGTTGTGTTAAACTTTCGTATAATGTGTCGATAGAATTGCCTTTGAGCCTGAGGTTCAATAATGTTAGCTTCAGGAGTGCTATTTTCAAAAAGTGTGAATCACGCAAAATCGGTGAGTCGAATGATTTTTGTTTGATATCGAATGATTTTCGATCGATAACGAAGTACGAATAGTCGTAATTGAACGAGTTTTATTCAATATACCTATATGCCATACATTCAAAAATAAGGCTCCTGGCAAGAATGAAATTTAGTATTCTTTAAACCTAAAAATAAAGATATAATTAAATTGAAGTTGACTTCACGGTCAATCGATCCTGTATATCCGGTGTCAGTTTTTCGGAACCGCCTTTCGGCCTATAACGAGGTTCCTTAAACGACCTCCAGGCGACAATCGGGACCAACAAACAATCAAGAGATACAAGCCTGCAATGTCCTAATCAAGCTGAAAATAATTATAGCGGTATTTAATCTGATAAACGCAATGGAGGTTGAATTTAGGAACTATAATGACTTATTTTTAAAACAAAAACAAATAATCTCATTTTTGCTGTGTAGCTATGCCTTCCGAAGAATTGTACAGTGTGGTGGCCAGTACATTTTTTCATTTTCATGCTATCTCTTTTTGACAATGTTTTCCTTCTTCCTATTCTTGTCGCGTCGAAATGGGTAACTCGACCAGGGGGCTTACCATAATGTCTTATAGCAGTATTATTTTAATATTACTCTCGAAATTCGTACCATGACACGTAAAAAACAATATTACTTTAAGCTTGCATTTCCTAGCAGTTTTGATGACGTCACAGTAAATTGTTCATTCAATTTCGTACCATGAGCAGTATTTGACAGTTAGCAATGTTGTTTTTACGTCAAATTTAGCGATCTTGAAAAAGTTGGTCGGATGTGATGGAAACAAAACTTTTTTCATGTTGAGTGTGATTCTTTCAATGATCTTGTGTTACAAATAACAAGGTAAATTCTAATTTTGTGCAAAAAACCATTAGTGTGCGACTGTGTGTGTTGAATCTTTCATTATTATGTGTTAGATTTGTTTTGTGTTAGTTACGTGCTGTTGTATAAGTATACCTCGTCCGGCCATAAATTCTGTTACAAATAAAAATGCATTTTTTATGAAGTAATGTAATATTACTAAAACTTATATGTACATATTTATTAGCCTCAGCAAAAAATAAAAACAATATTCTGTTCAAAGTGGCCGCCTTTGGCTTTTAAAGGCCTTTAATCTATCTGGCCATGAATCTATGGATTCGCGCACTATTGCCATAGGAAATTTCGCCATTGCTTGCTCCAGAGATTTTCTAAAAGACTCAATGTCGCCGTGTCGTTTAGAGCAAGCCGTTAGACAGAAACCTAAAAATAAAAACATTTTAATTATTTTAGTAACTTAATATAAAAAGTGGCAGTGGGCGGGGCACATAGCTCGGAGAACCGATGGCCGATGGGGCAGAAAGGTTCTCGAATGGCAACCACGTACCGGTAAGCGCAGCGTTGGACATCCACCGACCAGATGGTCAGATGACCTGAAAAAGGTCGCAGGTAAACGCTGGATGCAGACTGCTGTCAACCGATCATTTTGGAAATCATTGGGAGAGGCCTATGTCCAGCAGTGGACTGACTGCGGCTGAAATGATGATGATGAATGTAAAAAAATAATAATAGACATTTTACTATTTTTTCTACAAGACATGATAGGCTAGGCTAGCGACAATGCCGGCTCCTCTGTTACTGCTGGACCCTCGTTCAACAAAGGAAGGAGAAGACACGAGAACGCTGTCCCCATTCACAGTTCTCTCTTGAGAAAAACCTGTGAATCTGAACCCCGCATTTAACTTACTTGGAATTAGCCAAAGTTATTATTAAAATATTTTTATCTAAACAAACTCAGTGCGAGACCTTTTGAGTGGCTGCGCGTGAACTGTCAGTTGTCTTTATAAAACGTAAAAAGATGTTCCGAATCTCATTTGCGTGCACAGCTTCGTTTGTAATCATAACCCAAATTTCATTTTTTATTTGTTGTAATTGAAATTTAATAATATAAATATATTTTATTTATTTTGAACACATAATCAACTTTAAAAACACATAATTCAATATATTAAATTTAAAATTCAATATTTCGTAACGAGAGTCAATCGGAACACTGCGTAAAAGTGATGCAGCTATACGAATTATATAGCGGAGTCTCGCTCTCACAATCGCCAGGGAATAGACAAATCATTCGTTCTTTCACAACTCTACGCAGGAATACAACAATCTTGTTTTAAAAGTTCATGGTACGATTTGGAACAATATTATTTTAAGCTTAAAACAAGATGGGCGAAAACCATCATGGTTTTGTTAAAGTTTATGGTAAGCCCCCAGACCAAAATACCCATCGTTGGCCGCCAGAAAATCCTTATACGTGCAGTCAATAGCAGCATTTGGGAGTCAATATCAGATGCGCCATGAACCGAACTTTTTTTTCTTCTTCATCAACGATCCCTCACTGGTGAGGATTGTGACCACTTGAGTCTCTAAGCTGTCCGGTCCTCCTAACTATGAACCGCTCTGTATATGCTGCCCCATGCAACATTCCTTACATCTCAATTGAAAAAAATACTATTTGTTATTTAGGAAACTCTCTCGGATGATAAACACACCTTATTCCAGAATTCAACACATGTGCACTGTTTAATTCATCCCCACCTACTAACACAATCAGCATAAATTCAATCCTGGACCCCGAGCGACAGATGCCCAGTAATTGTGACAGTGACAATTTTTTTGGCTGCCCACCCCCTAATGTTGGCGATCGAAACTGTTTAAAACACGGCTGGAAAGTATGGGAAAGGTTTTTAGTCTGTACAAATTAACACTTTCGCGGACAGTAACGTCTCTCGACGTAGATAACAATTGAGTGCCATTGTTATTTTCTTGACTGTCCGTTATAACGTAGTTAATATTTACTACTTAAGGTATGTGTGAGGAGAGAAGATAAATCCAAGTTTCAGCGAATAGCACAATATTTATTATTTCTACTTTACAAATTTAGACTCATAAGGATACACGAAGAAATATAGATAGGGGTCGTGAGATCGAAGTAGGCACGAGATCCAGTCAGGCAGCCGCTATGAAATAGCCAGCCACTTAACTTTGAGATGACGAGATGATCCGAGCAGGCCTTCTGGTGGACGCGCGCAGGCTTATATATGGCCCTCGGGGTGATGCGGCGCGGGGAAGCGGGGAAAGGCAGCCGTTGATGAAGGCACGACGTCACACCGTGAAAGTGTTAAGGGAATTTGTCAGCGAGTTTCTTGTAGAGGGTAATTTTATAACTATTTAATTTATCTATTCATATGGAATGGGCTACGTGGTCAATCGATCTGTACACCTTGATATCAGAGTTATAGTATTGATTGAGTAGTGATTCAACCCTGCAATATCTTAAACATACTGTTATTAACTAAACAAAGTATGCTTCCCATGGGCATTGAAACCGCGTCTTCTGGGTCATCAGGCAGTTAGACCTGTAATATTTTTTAAATTTATGCTTCATCACTATTCCCTCTCGGAAACCAGGGTACGCTTTTTAATGTCTTCGTTTTCATTCCTGAGTTAGTATTAACATTTTTTACCATTCATCACTATAAATTTAACAGTTAGGCTATTGTCGGTGGAGTATTTTCAATTTTATTATTTTACTTAATTTTTGACATAAGATTTTTTTTTTCGAGCACTGCCAGTTGAACGGATGAACTTACAATTCCACATTGAGGCCTTATTTATTCTCTTATGACACGAGAAGAACAGACCACTGAGCTGATACACAAATGTCTGATATAAACAAAAGTCTGTCTCCACACTACCACATCATTAATACCCCCCACACGCCGCACAAGGGTGCAGTGTACTCAGGTGTCGAATCGAGAGGTATGCTGTGCACCGGCCCTTGTATTTCACGTACGATAAATTTGGGTGTGGTATTTTTAGAAACTTTGAAGGAAGACTGTTGAATTTTGAAATTCACTTTTGTGTTGGTTTTATTTAGACTTAAAAGAAAAGTAACCCGTAAGCAGTACATATTTTCTGTTCTTCTATATGGCTGACAATGAGTTTTTTTAAGAATGTCTGAATAAAAATACATTTATTTGTTTTTAAATATTCATAGTCGTATGAATGCATTTCTCCCATAATTTATACACTAGGGTAGTCGCGCTATGTTTGACTCCTTCAAGGGCCGCGCGGGCTACGCGTGTAGACAATTTTAATTTTTGAAATTAATGAACATAAAACCCAGAAAAAACTGTAAATATTATTATATAAGATCTTTGTTTTAAAAAACAATAAATGAAACAAAACAATTGTAATCATTTTGATCTAAGATAATGATTTCTTATGTTTTCGCGATTGTTATTCATTAAATTAAACTATTTTAATACGGTTTTTATCGCGTTTATTACTTATTTATTTACACCTGACGTTTCAAACACTTAACAGCGTTCATGGTCGCAGGCAGACTAAGTTAATAAAAAAATATGCTTCCCATGGGCATTGAAACCGCGTCCTCTGGGACATCTGGATGATAAAAACCGTATTAAAATAGTTTAATTTAATTAATTGATCTAAGATTTTAACAAAAATAAGAATACTGTGAAATATCAACTTAATTAACACAGTTTGTGATCTCAGTCTTCATAATAGTTAAATCTTTAACATTTAACTTTAACATTTTTGTTATTAAGTCAATGTTTACGTATAAATTAACAAAAAAAAAACAGATCTATTTCTCAGAACTTATTTGGAAATAAGATTGACACATAAGTATAGAAAACTATTAACTTTAAAGACACTCTCATAAATTCCTAATCATAACAGCGACTATAAAATTTTACCGCATTTCTGTTTACATTGACAAATTCCAGGGACCATTCAGCTTGTTGACACACCAGTAATTTACGCCCAGCTTTCGTCCATTACAACATTAATAAGTACTCGATAGCTGCATCAATTTTAAACAAAATGTGCCCCATTTTCGTATTTATTACCTAGGATATTGGATAATTTATGTACCTGACGTAAACATTGTAAATCAAATCTTGTAATTACTATTTTGCTGGAGATCCACCACGTGTGACCATCTCGTAAAAGTTGGGCGGTTTTAGGCTGAATATAAATCTACATTCGTCTAGCCGTTTGGTCCTCGGTACTATTAATATACATTATCAATAGATAAGTTAAAAATAGTAAAAAATATAAAAGTATACACACTACAATTTACAATTCCGAAATGACCGGATATTCCAAATTTCAAAATCATTAAATTATTTATTTAAATGTGTACCACATATTTTAGCAAAATAAATATATTTGTATTTGTAGGAAAGGTCAATGTCCAGCAGTGGACTGACTACTGCTGAAATGATAAAGATACACTACACTTGCAGTTTTGACATCTCACTTATTACGATGGCTCAGCGACCCAAAGACGACCTTGGCCTCCGACACAAGAGATCTAAAAATTTATTTAAGAATTCTTTGTAAATAGCGAACTGACGTAACTGATTCCTCGCACCCTATTTAGTCGTACAGAGTGCAACATCCCCTCTGAGCCAGGGGTGCCTCCCCAACTCTTTGATGTGGTGACCGTGAAAACGCGAGCCGATTTATATCAATGCAATGGACGAGTAATGAAAACGCATTTTGTGAAGCCCTGACTTTGCGTTTTATTTCCTTTCATAATCATTTTGTTAGGATTCATTGAGTAGGTGTTCTGGAATTTCGTGATAATTTATTCAAAAACAAGACATATTTTGAACATTTGAAATTTTGAATACCTATTTAACGATACTTATTGAACGACTGAGGTATATGGATACCTCAGTCGTTCATTCATATTGTGTGGGATATATTGTATGATCAAAATCCGAAATACTCTGGTGTCAGAGTATTTCCGTACTGCCTTTCGCCCTCTGACGTATTAGTTATGATGATAGTGATGTCCTATCGATTGATTCTTTAACAATTTTCTTGTTCATTAAAAATAATAAAGATACTAAAAAGTTTCACTTAAAAGATGTTCGCAGATAACGTATATTATAATGTTCCGTTGGTCAATAAGAATCTGGATAGAACAAAAATATATGTTTCTTTTCGGAAATGTTTGGCTTATAAATACTTCTTCTTTTCCTGACGATGGCATTACACCTCCCTCTCCTCTCCCAACCATAAAAGAAGTCTCCTGAACAACTCTGTCTGAGGCCAAGTTTAAGTCAGTCACGCTCATTATACTTCATGAATTCTGATCGTTTTAAAAGCTCAGAAAAATCATTCACTCTGAAAGCTTTGATTTTTTTGTGCAAATACAAGGTTAAATTAATACATTGATGCATTTTTAACATCTTAGGGCATTGCCCATGTATGTAAGTGCCCATTTATATTTTTTTATATCCCGTATACGCACTCTCCCTTTTAATTCATACGAAAGCTATTTCTTTATCTGCCATCTAAAGCGACGATAAAAATGACCCCCACAATACTGCATTTATAAATCATACTATGTGTATTGCGATTTAGTCGATACGACTTTCGACAAACGCGTTTTTCCGAACTTACTCACCAAATTTATTCTTTCATCTCTAAAATCACCTCGAACTCTAGTTTGATGGTGTTAAACATTATTTTCGTCTGAAATGTCTTCGCAGAGATGAAAAAGCTTATTTGTTTTTTGTATGTAATTGTCTAATACCCCTGTGGTCGTAGCATTTACATTTTAATGTGTATTATTCGCGAAATGTTTACAAAAACGTAGTTTAGATGCGGCTAGACGTCATGGTGGCTGCGGTTACTGAGGTGAGGTAATGGCCTTTGGAATTGGTTTTACTATTTGGGAATTACATTACCTTCGAGAGGGGTCTTAAGCACATTTAGGGCCATTAGATCTGTCTCAACTACTTCTTTGTATCTCACTTGATAAATATCAGAAGTATCATGATCAAATTACATCTCTCTGTACTTTAAATGTTCGTTGATACTTTAAAATGCTACTAGATTATGCTGATACATGCTACCTCGATCTAACGCAGGAACAACTAAATAAGATTGAGCGTATCTTTTATTACTAAAATTTCTTTATAAGATTCATTTTCGGCCGTCAAAAATATGATTGTCTTTCTTTATCGCGCGCAACTAAAGTGGCTCCTTATTCGACTCCGTCGAAACTGGCATATTCTCTCCCTGTTATACTCTATACTTTTCAATCCTGCTTATCCTCAGTACCTTAAAGATCAATTTATATTCATTCGTGATGCTCAAAACAGAAACCTATGCAGCTCTCAAAATCTCCGTTTTAATACTCCCCATTCCAATACTCGGTACTTTTCAAATTCTTTCACAGTGCAGGCTGTACGCCTTTGGAACGCTCTGCCAGCCTCAGTGCTAGCTTTAAGGAGCAAGTAAAGTCCCATTTCCTCGCATTATGATGACAGTTTAAGTATGTATTTCTGCAACGTACCTGTTTTATTGTTGTATTCATATCCTATTCGCTTATGAGGTTGCCTGGAAGAAATTACTTTTGTGATAAGGCCGCCTTTGTACATTTACTTTTTACATTGTAACAATAATTAAGTAAGTATGTTCTTGGTGCAATAAAGAGTTAAAAAAATGTTTAAGGTAAAGGTGATCCGAAATCTGTATTTAATAACTAGTTTAAAAGAACATGAATTATTTTATGATAATCTTTGTCAGACGCTCAATGCTGATGATCGTGATCATATAATGTTTCTTCAGAATTCGCGAACGACCTCTAGCTGCTTTCTTCACGCTATCCACCCACCCATTTTGCTTAAGGTTTTCCTCTAGCACGTTTTCCATTTTGCCTAGGAATATGAGTTTTTTTAGACAATGCCAAGGTGGTCGCATAAATTCAATGTCGGTAAAACAAATGAATTTCAGGGGAACTAGTAGTTTTTGCCAACAGAACTATTGGGGAAAAAAAAGTCCCACTCGTTCTGTGCACGGAACTACTTAACAGAACTAGTGGAAATAAGGGGCATGATCGCAAAGACTCACCCCCGTATTCTTAAACATAACCTTAAGGACGCCCTTCACTCAAACTCATTCGAGGCGCCATAAGGAAGTCCTCGAACTTTCCTTGAAAACGATATTCTTAGTTGGTTGCTTTAGCAAAATCCAATGAGGAACGTCACATGTTATAATAAAATTACAAAAAAATAAAGTTAAAAATAAAATAAAGTAAGTAGGCCGAAAGTGGCAAAACCCCGATTTATATCCATTTAATTGACGCCTCAAGGTACCTCTCGATCAACCTTATATTTGCTAGTTCGATACTCACATCCAATGAGAAATCATCTCAAGTCAAGGAAGCTTGTGACAACTAATCATACCAATGAGGTGGAGTAAGGTTGAGTCGAGTTTGAGTGAAGGTTTAAGAATATGGGTGTAAGAGCTCTTTCATGTACCTATCACAAATTTAAATATCTTGACTGCGTACAATAAAACAAAAGCTATTAATAAAACGCTAAACTCCATAACAAATGTCATCTATTAACCCGCGTATCAAGAAAAAAGTACAACAGAACAGGTCAACGTAGTGTTCACAGAAATAACCATTTACAAATCGATATCCAACCGATGCGTGGCACTGCTTAACTAAGATTAAATGCGTTTGGACTGCAGCGAAACCGACTGCGCCAATTAGTAACAGCTCCTAAGTAGTATTATTCATTTTGAGACATGTACCATTCATAGTGGGTGACGGCTGATCGTGCGGGAAGTCAAAATAAGTGTCTAATGTTGCCAGGTGGCAAAATTTATAGATAATTTCAGCGTGAAACTTTAGATTTTGGTTTTGAGTGAGAATAAGTAAGTATTTACTGATAGTACTTACCGGCTGCACCTATTAGTAACAGCTCCTGGGTAGCATTTCAAGACATGGGCCATGCACAGTCTGTGATAGAAAATCAAAATAAATGTCTAATGTTGCCAGGCGGAGAAATTCATTAAATTGCTTCTAAAAACACATTTTTATTAAATTTTCACTTACCTAGATAAAATGACCAACAACCTTCATTTTACACAGTGCAAAGCTTTTTCTCTATTCCCTTATCTACTCAAGTGACTATAATGCATAACTGCTATTTTCGCGATCCGTGACAGAGTGAAAACCGGTGTTAAATAATTTTTGTTTCGATTTCGAATGACTTGTATCCAACATTATCTCGGTGTCGTATGATTTTCCTTCGACTCGCCAGTTTCGAGTGAGTCACAGGTCTCAAAAATAACTTCCCAGTTCTTCGAACGCGATCCTCAGCATTGTCCTTTTGAAAGCAATTAATTGTGCGTGGTATTTCCAAGAGCTATTTGTCACTTTAATTAGGTACGGGAATCCAGTTTGCGGCCACCTACGGCCGATTAGTCTAGTCGCTTTTCCTTTTAGACTTATTTGCTTATTAAATTGTGAGATATGCGTGTCAAATATCGCAGAACTTTTTTTTGTTTCGTTCATATGACGAATATTGTACCCTTTACCATGGCTAAGACATAGTGGTAATGCCTATGTTCTAAAATATGGTTTTGAAATTATCAATTTATTTTGTACTACGAGATCAATGTCTGAATTACAGTAGATAATAGAGACAATTGACCCTGTAAACCTTGGCGTCTGAGTTTATTCGAAACCGCCTTTAAGCCTCTTTTTTTTATACAACTAAGTAGGCAAACAGGCGTACGGCCCACCTGATGGTAAGTGGTTACCGTAGCCTATGAACGCCTGCAACAACGGAGATGTCAAGAGCGCGTTGCCGACCTGTCCGCTGTCAGCACAGCGACCCCTCTGCAGCCTGGCAACCCTACTCACCAGCAGGAACACAATACTGCATCACAGTGTTATTTGGCTGCGGTCTTCTGTAGGGTGGAGATACTTCCCCAGACGGACTACCCCTTACAAAATGCCCTACCTCTCTTACCTCTGACGTCGTTTAAACAAATAACTGTTATCCTTGCACATAAATAATATTTCTCAACACTTAAGACATGCTGATGGCATCTTTCAGGTAAGCTATTCTTTTCTGTAATTTTTTACAGTTAAAAATAGGGCTTACCTTACCCCCTCCAGGTCCTTTTAGATACTGATCTGTCCCCACAATAAGTTTACGTATGGTATACTAACCCAAGTACATAGTATTTATAGTCAAGACTGTAATTAGCACTCGTTAATCAAGGCACAAGTGTCTGTTGGAATGTGTTGCGGTGATCCATGTTACAACACGGCAATGTATATTGCACTAGTCTATAGGTAATATATATGTCACAAATTATTGCACCATGTTGCTTAGGCATTGACCTGTAATGTCGGAGGTTGTAATCGACTCTTAGGATTGACTAGTGGATGTCTATCGGAGGTGAAAATAGAATCACTTTGGAAATATACTAGGTTTTAAAAAGGATGTTGTCTTCATTTATTTATTCATGTATAAATTGTAATATATTGGAGCCTTAACATTAGTTTGCACGTCTGGCTGTTCATAGAGCAGTGTTAATCACCAACTCGTATGGCAATGAAAGTTGGGTCTGACAGAAAAATAATGAAAGCAGAGTGAATGCAGTTGAAATGAGAGCTTTTCGAGTACGTTAAATTAAACTATTTTAATACGGTTTTATCGCGTTTATTACTTATTTATTTATACCTGACGTTTCAAACACTTTACAGCGTTCATGGTCGCAGGCAGACTAAGTTAACATTTGTCTTTGATGTCATAAGATTACAAAACTACCGCCTGAAATTTTTATTGGGAACTATTCCGATTCACGCAGTATTGGCTCACAGTATCTAAGGGTCTTGCAGTCTGCTTCCGAGTTTGCGATTTTATTAAGTTAATGACTGGGTCCCAAGCTGGCGGTACCTGCCATCCATCCTCTCTATTGAAATTAGGATGTTTTTTAATTTCAATAGCTTCACGTAACATCCTTGGAATGAATCTGTTTTCCTTTGCAAGGACTTGAGGATTATCAAAACGCATATAGTGGTTGGGTTTGTCTAGAGCATGTTCACAGACTGCAGACTTGGTTGAGCGTCTATTTTTCATGTCAGCAATATGTTCTTTTATACGAGTATTAATGCTTCTCTTTGTTTGCCCAATGTATGTTAAACCACAGTCACAGTCAATTTTATAAACTCCAGCATCTTGCAATGGGATATTGGATTTTACAGGTCTTAAAAATTGGTTTATTTTCTTATGCGGCTTGTAATAGGTCTTGATTGAAGCTCGCCTAAGTATGTTACCAATCTTGTCCGTGACTCCCTTTATGTATGGTAAGATGGCAGGAAAACGATCAACTGTGTGTGGCTTGGGTCGACTTCTGTGACATATGTGTGGGAGGCTGAGATTGGTGCTTCTTAAGACAGACTTGACTCGTTGAAGCTCCTCCTTAAGATGGTGGGTGTCACAGATGCTGTGTGCTCTCTGTAACAAAGATTTGCCTACGGTAGCTAACTGACATGGATGATGGTGAGATTTACCGTTGAGATATTTGTCTGTGTGGGTGGGCTTTCTGTACACAGTGTGACTGATACTATTGTCAAGATTTCTAGTTATTAAAACATCAAGAAAGGCTAATGAATTATTGATCTCAGGTTCCATAGTGAATTTAATTTTACTATTAATAGAATTTAAATGATCTAACAAAACAGAGACTTGAGTTTTGGGGAGTACAACAAAAGTATCATCTACGTACCGTTTGAACATCTTCGGCATAGCCAGGGTGCTTGAAAGAGCCTTCTCCTCAAGGTCTTCCATGAAAATGTTTTCGAGTACGTCTGAGCGATAAAATTAGAAATAGTGAGTTAAGGAAAAGTGTGAGTGAGGATGTAGTAACAAAGATAGAAAAAGGCATGTTAAGATGGTTTGGGCATGTAGAAAGGATGGATGAAAGGAGACTTATGAAAGGTACTTACAAATCAAAGGTGGCAGGAAAAGTCGGTAAGGGCCGGCCTCGGAGAACATACTGTGACCAAATCGCAGACATATTAAAAAAGGGAGATGTCAGGAGTACCCGTAATCGACGAGCGTGTATGACGAGAGTGATGAGCGTAGAAGAAGCGAGGGAAGTCTGTAAGGATCGTAGCAAATGGAAATCCGTGCTCACTGCCTACCCCTACGGGAAAAAGGCGTGTCGCTATGTATTTATGTATGTACACATTGTAATATATTGGAATCTTAACATTAGGGAAACAGGTTTGTTGCAAACTCTTTAGTTTGACTACCTTTTTATTTCTCTATTCTGATTTGACTTTTATAAAAACAAATGTGATTGTGAACAGTGTTCTTGTAAGAGATGTAAATTATGTTTTCGCAATTGTTACACCTTAAATTGAGCTTCATTTACACTCATCATTCCTAATCAACATCATTCATTTCACCAACATTATTCCTATCCGAGAATAACTAATCTAAGCATAAGAAATGGATGGAAGATATTTTTATTCTAAGGACAGAGTCCTTGTAGCGGAATTATACATGGACTAACAGTATATTCTCGGGTAAACTGAGAGATTGTGGTGAAATGTAAACTTTATTATACGAAAGAAAATTGTGTCATTATCCTTGGAATAAAACTTATCCGACTTTGGTGAAATCGGGCACTAAATATTTCAAACGCTTTACATCGTCCATGGTCGCATATAGCCAGGTAAATGTATCTAGTCATTTATTGAATTTCGTATTGCACTTGTGTATTTTTTGCTAGAAAAAGCTTGTTTAAAATAAAGTTAAAAATAAACTTTGCCTTTTAAATTTAAAATTGCCAGTGACTGATCACAGAAAACCAAATTACCATTCACACTCTTATCACCATGTATTTAAGTTGAAAATACATTGAAACACTAATAAACGCTGGCAATAATGACGGATTAGCAGAATGTAAAAAGCAAATACAATTTTTCTCGTGCGTACAAATAGTCGCTATTGCAAATAGTTAAGAGTTATTTTTGAGAGATCGAGTGAAGTCTCAGGGGCTCATTTGACCAAAGAATACATCAATCAAGTTGGACTTTGATGGAGGTGGCATAATCTAGTTTGTCTGTCTATTCGATACCTTTTGTACACCTACTAATAGGGATTAGGTGTCTTGACGTTGATGAGCGATGTGCTTCAAAAAGTTGATGTTTTCAGTAATTTTGGATGTAGGAAGTCGAATTTCGTAATTTTACTTTTATTTTTATAACATTTTATTTTAGTGGTTCACGTAGGTATATCAGTTCGCAAAAGCGAAATTTATATAGGGTCATTTTAGTGTCCACTTATCTATTTAATTTTTTTTTAACTAACAAATAAGTCTAATATATACATACTATCCATACTAATATTATAAATGCGAAAGTCTTGTCTGTCTTTCTGTCTGTCTGTCTGTCTGTTACGCTTTCACGGCCAAACCGCTGAACGGATTTTGATGGAATTTGGTATGAATATCGGGGTCAAACATAGGCTACTTTTTGACGCAGGCGGAGCTGCGGGAAAAAGCTAGTTACTTTATAACTAGTTAGGTGAGTAGGTGACTACAGAGGAAAAAAAATGTCTAACTTAATTGATACAGGCATTATACTAAAAGTTTATTCCACGTCTAGAAAGTTGTGTAAAAGCCTTTGAGATCTTGAATAGAGATTCTTCGAAAGTTTCTTTAAATTGTATACTTCATTCTGATGTCAAATTCCATAGTGTATGTCTTATAAGGTACCTTTTGAACACGAACCTAGGTTTCAAAGTCTCTTTTTCTTATAAGCGAGTTGATTTTGGCTAATTATATTTGTGAAGACCAATATTCAGCCACTGACGAAGTAGCTTATCAAGTAGCAGGAGAATTCAACTAAGAAAACGCTACGACGACGACGTTACGACACGATGTAAAAGATACAAAGCAATGCGTAATATAAAAAGTAATCACATTTAATTAAAATGACCTCAATCCACAAAAAAACCTTTTTTTATAATCAATTGGAAATTTTCCACCCGTTGGCTCGTGAAAAAGTTGGACAATCGTGGGCCGAAATTTATGTAATTAAATTCAAAATGCCAGTTAAAATCGGGCGGAGGTTTCGTGTCTGGCCGGTTTTACTGAAACCTCCTGCTTTTGGAAATGTTAATACTTTATAATTTGATGGTAATTTTAAATTAATTTCATTACCCATGAAAAGTCAGGATATCCTATCCCAACTTAAATGCAAAAGTGGAAGTTACTTGTTTGTCAGGTCTTTACTTCAGTTGGTCAGTGGGGGAAAAGACCCAAACTTAAAATTTCACATAACAAGGTTCTGAGAATAATATAGCGCACCGTTTATCCTGGAAATAGTAGTTCCCCTAGAATTAACTCAAGCGAAGCCGCGGGCTAAGCTAGTCTTACTTGTTTACCATAATTCAAACCTGGACGACTAACAGAATACGCACTTCGCCGTTTCACTCGGTGGCATATTCCGTCATGTTTAAGCTAGTTTCTTAAAAAAATATAATTGATCCGTCAGTTAATTAATTAAAAAATATTGGAGACGTATTTTTTCTTTTGAAAATTAAACAAAGAATGGTAAAGATATGGCGCGTTAAAGTTCCGTGTGACGTCACAGTGTGCTACACTTTTTCGCAATATGTGACGTCACGAGCCCCCTCTCCTAAACTTTGATGCGATAAATCTTCATAATTTATCGCTCAATTGACAAAAGAAAAAAATACGTCACTAATATATTTTGATTCCCTAAACGACGGACTAATTTTAATGTTAGTCTTTTGGCCCTGGAAACTAGCCTATTGCACACTCTCACACCTGCCGCCGCAAGTTTGCTGAGGAAATAGATGTTCGATCCGCGCAGGATGAATGACATACGCAATGATGATGACCATAGATTAAATCATTGCAGATTACCTAGCGATAAAACAAGTACCTACACCGCTTTAATCAAGCAGAAAAAAGGATAATACTGCCACTGAAACAGTCACCAAAAATTGTGACACCGTTTTTTCGTAGTAGGTTAATAACAGTGGCCACTTACTAGTTTACGGTGAATCGATAAAGCTATTACTCGAGAATCGATTCGCATACCTCGCTCTTGAGCCAGAAACTAGGGGAACAGCCAGATATGAACACGGACTACGTAAAAAATGGATGAGGTGATTGTTTGGAATTTTTTTAAGTTAGCACGCATTGTAAAGTATAATTTAGTATTTTATAACAGCTACTGTGATTCAGTCATAGGTTCGATTCCCATGAAAGCATAATTTTATTTGTTTTCAATTTGGTTAGGATGCAAGGTTAAATCGTTTGATTGCCTGATACCGTGCTTGGGACTTTTGGTCCCGGCTGTCATCTAGTGTTCGTTACAGGCCTCGGAAAAATATTGACGCTAATGTCTATTAACTATGTAACCCACTCGATAAGAATGGATTAATAAGCATTAGGTATTCCATTGTATGTTTGCACTGTGTTTACAACTCTATCTTTTCACTAAGGTCTTTGATGTGTTTGTGATTTGTGACACTAGGATTCTGACTTCTAAATTGTGCGATCGGTTAAGGAGTTGTACTCGTACCTAACCTCCACCGACAGCACAAATATGCCTATAAAACTTAATGGTGATTTTTTGTATCATGACGTGTTTTGTCAGATTGACTTCTTGCATTGTAAAAGACTGAGAGAAATAAATCAATTCTAAAACTTCGACTTTGGAGATATTTATACCTCGCCACATTTTTCCATACGGTTTCCAACTACCTATGTGGTTAAGCGGTTAAGACGTTTGCTTGAAGACTTGGAGAATGGAACCCACAACCTGTTATCCCTAATTGACTTTTTTGTTTTTGATTGTATTATATGTGATATGATTGATTTTTGGAAAAGAAAAATAATTAATTTATTTATTTATAAACTTTTTATTGCACACAACAGTAAACAGTAACAGTTACGAAAACAAGAACTATAATACAGTATACATGCCTTATCGCACAAGCAGTCTCTTCCAGGCTACCTTAAGGTAAATAGAAGTAAGTTCAGGATTACTCCCCAACATTAAAAAAATACCATATCCACTCATTCCCCCTCCGTTTTACCTTTTTATCTCGACAATAGCACTCGATATGATTGCCGTCGGCAAAACAGACCCCGGCAGATGTGCATCGGCCTTTATTTTAATTAAATTGCCATGAAAATGAGCTCGTTCAAGACTCGTGAACTATTTTGGTGAATGAACGATTTGGAAACAGATGTCAATATCTAAATAATTCTTATTTTTATGGTTCCATGCAAAATCACAAAATGCCCTATTGTGGAATCAAATTTTAGTCCATTCAGTCATCCGTCTATCTATCAGAAGATTGTATGACATAGATTGTACATTTAAATTTTTACATTTAATGATTTTGAATGTCTAAGTCTACCGCAGTCAGTCCACTGCTGGGCATATACCTCTCCCAATGGTTTCCAGAATGACCAGTTGGAAGCGGACTGCATCCTGTGCTTGCCAGCGACCTATTTTAGGTCATCTGAATTGGGTGTCCAATACTGCTTTTGCCGGTTAGAAAGAAAAAAAGAAAGAAGAAAAATTGTTTATTTGGTTTTCATTTGTTCGAATAAAATAAAATTAACACATTTGACATGCACCAAAACGGTCTTCGCTCAGCATATGTCGTGGATCGTGGTACGAGCCACGACGCTGGTCTTCCGCGAATGGCGAAAAATTTATAAATTAAAATTATTATATTAAGATTATAAATTATATATTAAATTGATGGTTAATGATTGGTTCGTGGCTTTTTCTTTTCTGCCCTATTAGCCCTACGAGCTATGTGCCCGCTGACTGCCACATCCAAAAGCTAATCCGCTGGGAATTTACGGTGACTTTTGTTCTCCTACTGGGGCTGACTGTGACTTAAATTTCCTAAACAAAATAATGAAAGCACTTTTATGAAAGCGAAAGTGAGTTTCTATATTTGTTTGATTGTTTGTTACCTTTATTCTGGAATTTTCTTCTCACAAAGTCGGGAGTCGGGAGTACAGAGAATGGCATAGGACACCTATAAGAAAAATAACGTTCTCAGTGTACGGCGCCGCGGGCACAAAAATAACTTTCAGAATCGCAAACATTTTAGTCTCATTTGTAATCATCTAAGCATCTGACTCATCACAATAACAACAGAATTACTCCAATGAATAACAATAAACTTGGAACAAAACCTGCAGAAATTCATCTTCGAAGCCCAATTTACTTTCCGAAGAACTTCTTAATTACCTGCAGTATAATTATTTTACGAAACAGACTTATACCCGAAAACTCATTAGAACGACAATCTTCATTATTTACCTTAAGCTTTAATTAATTTCTTGTCATGGTTTTTGCTTTTAACATTTGAGTTATATCTTCGGAAGATTAGAAAGAGACAGAGCATTCAAATAACAGTAGGGTAAAGAGAGATGGGTATAGGTCTGAGGTACCTGATTACCATCTTTAGGCAATTAGTAAAACATACAAAACTCCACCCCTGGCGTGTTCTGTTCCCCTGGTAGGTGATACTTTATATTCACTCGTAAATTACTTGAAAAGTTAGTGCCAAGGTGGCTTAGATTTAAAGCTAGTACTTGGTTGCTCTGGGAATGAGATAAAAAAACATAAATTTAAATTTTCATGTTGCAATTTATTCTATTAGACAAAACTTTACAAAAAAGAAAATTAAATTAAACTATTTTAATACGGTTTTATCGCGTTTATTACTTATTTATTTACACCTTGACGTTTCAAACACTTTACAGCGTTCATGGTCGCAGGCAGACTAAGTTAAAATTCAAAATTTCAGGCGGTAGTTTGTAATCTTATGACATCAAAGACAAATTTTAACTTAGTTTGCCTGCGACCATGATCGCTGTAAAGTGTTTGAAACGTCAGGTGTAAATAAATAAGCAATAAACGCGATAAAACCGTATTAAAATAGTTTAATTCAATGAATAACAATCGCGAAAACATAAGAAATCACTAAAAAAGAAAATTCATTGAGGACTAACTTTGGACATGCATTAACTCATGATGACTTCATTTCAAACTATCTTACCTAAAATGGTACTATGGGTGGACTTAATGATAAAGTATGATGATGCATGTTACCAGATGATGTCGTCCTAAAGGGCTCTACTCACCTCAAAGATGTTGGGACAATTGAGTAAGCAAGAGTGGGGATGCAATATCATGTCTCGTTTCTTCACATTTACCGGCCACTTTCCGTCTGACGCCATCCCCACTCTATCATACTAGATTGCCCCTGCAGGTTTTAGGTATGTAAAGGGCTTGAGCAAAGAATTATAGCCCTTTCTGTCATGAAATCATTTCCAAGCGTAACGTTGGACAGCCCAGACGGGACCAGATACTCAGATAAACTGAAGGAGATCGGAGGCAAGTGGTAGATGCAGGCCGCTTACAACCGCTCTGAAAATCTTTGAGAAAAGCCCATTTTTTTATACAACTAAGTAGGTAAACAGGCGTACGGCCCACTTGATGGTAAGTGGTTACCGTAGCCTATGAATGCCTGCAACACCGGAGATGTCACGAGCGCCTTGCAGACCTGTCCGCTGTCAGCAGATCCCTCTGGAGCCTGGCGACGTTACTCACCAGCAGGAACACAACGCTGCATCACAGTGGTATTTGGCTGCGGTCTTATGTAGGGTGGAGGTACTTCCCCAGACGGACTACTCCAAAGGTGCCAGTTGAAATTCAGCAGTTGCTTTAAATAAAGTAACATTTATGCTGAGCTGTAGCCTTTTTTGCTGCTGTGGCATACAAATGCATATAAGCTTGTCATGTATCTGTGTGTGTGTGTGTGTGTGTGTGTGTCTATCGTGTTGATTGAATGTAATAATTATATGTATTTGTATGTTACAGATGAACAAATAAACGTCTTAACTATTAATTACTCCTTTTAAAATGACCTACCTCTCTTTTGAGACCATGACCCGAAGGAGACGGTCTGCGGCTGAAATAATGATGCTACACTAAATATTATATTAAAATTATCTATACAAAAGTAAGCCAGTCTAAAAATTATCACTCTAAATCATAATCTATTTGTTTTGTAAAAAGTCTACCTATTTTTTCCTCGAAAAGTCTTCCCAAATATTGACTCAAGGGTATCAAAACACGGAGGTGCCCCTTAATAAAGAGGACATTTGTCAGCGATACCTCAGGCCTCCGAAAAACAAAATTTTACGCAACACATATCATAGTGGACAGGGGTTGTTGCTTACGCACGGTACGGGAAAAACGCTGCGGATTTTGGCGTGATGTTTTTTTCATTGAATTTTGCGTTTTTTTTCACGTGTACAAGGTCAAGAAAAGTTTATCAGGTACTTTTTACAGTGTAACTTTAAATAAAAAACTTTTCAATAATAATTACAGGTTATACTGACTGACAAATTTGTAGATTAGAAGGGAAAAAGAACCATATGACGTCATTAAACCCGAAATGTGATTTCATTTGTTTGCATTGGAATTATAAGTACCTAAATATAAAATTTATTGTACCAATTACAAAAGTAAAATTTATAAAAAGAAATTACATTTAACCAATTAACTGGTAACTTAAATGGTGTAAAGCCATGGTTTTAGCATTTTTTTTTTTTACTTCATTTCAACAGTAGCTTAAACTAGTATTTTAAAGCGTTGTCAATTAAAACTAAAGAATCTTAATTTTTATGAATTAACTTAGCTGCTTTTCAAAATGTACGAAAACTCCAGTCAAAACTAAAACGTAGTACAGTGCGTAAGTAAATCGGCAGTGTATGACACGGAGGGCGCGGACACGGGTAGTGCGCGCGTTCTAAAGAAGTGAATAAATCTGCCCGACAAGGTGAATATAAATATAAAGAATTCGCGGACAAACTTCCGGACACTGTAGGGTTGTCAGTCAATGAAAATTTAAGAAATATTTGGATAAAGTTAGATATTCGAATCTAATGTCTCGTTTCAAGATTGTTCATGATTTAAGGTAAAAATCCGGTTATATTTTTACGTGTCAGACATGCTACTAAGAACAATCGAATTTCTATTATAACGATAGTAAATAATGTACTCAAGGAGGATGGATGTTTTGTTATAAAATTAAGCTAAATTTGTCATACAAATAAGACAAATCTTCATCTATATTCTTAGGTTTAAACGCAATGAATTTACGCTAGAGCTTCTTTAAGATTATCATAGTATAAACAATGATGAATTCTTGAGAAGGAAAACATGCTTATTCGAGTGAACTGCAGTTTTTGACGTCAAATAAGAGGCGAATTTTGCAGTGATTCTACCTGTAGTTTGCCTATAGACCAGGAACTTGTGGATTCGATTCCCACGGAAAGCATACCATACTTTGTTTAGTTTTCAATACATCGCAAGCTTGAACCACCTGATTACCTGATGATCAAGATGATTCCGTGTTTCCAATAGCATATTTAGCCTTTCATCGCGGTCATGGAGCAATCACAACTCCATAATAATAAATAAATAGTTACTTACTTAAAAGTGAGTCTTGGATGAGGTCACTTACGCTGCAGCTCAGGTGAAAGCTCAGATGCGAATGAATGCGATGGCTTGGATACTTGGAGAGATAAGTAACAGCGAGCGATGAAGAGAGCGTATATGTGAAATAATGGATCATTTCAGATGCAGTTAGTCTACTGCTGGACATAGGCCTCTCCTCTATGATTTCCAAAATGATTGGTTGGAAACCGCGTGCGTCCAGCGTTTGCCTGCGACCTTTTTCATGTCATCTGACCATCTAGGCGGTGAATGTGCAACGCTCCGCCTGCTGGTTCGTGATCGCCATTCGAGAATATTTCTGTCACATTGGCCATCGGTTCTGCGCGCTAAGTGCCCCGTCCACTGCCACTTCAATAAACTAATCCGCAACTAATCTAAATCTAACTACTTATATGAGAATAAATATATATATATTTATATATATATATATATTTGATGTTCAACCCTACATTCAGGACCGGCAGAGCGGTCACTGAGAAAGGCTAGGTGATCATAAAGCCTCGCGCATGTTCTTACATAATAATATTCTTGAAATATTCCCTTCTGTCCCCGCGAGAGATGGCGCCTTGAACAGAGGTGCAGTGGAGCGGGTTTTATGTACTTACTTTTTGAATTAAACAAAATTAATTAAACTCCATTATAAAACATAATATAATTAGTAACCTAAAAGCCATGGGCTTTATTTAGTTATTCAAAGTTAATTGTTCCACAAATACAAATACTTAGTACAAATACTTGGCGGACTTAATGCTAAGAGCATTCTGTACCAGTCAACCATTGGGAGATACAGAATAATAGTTCCATGTGCTTTTTGTACCAGTATCTTAAAGCAATTCCGAAATTTAAATATTTTTAATGATTAGAACTTACATCTTAGGTACTGCGTATCTAAGAATATTTTAAAACGACGAACAAGTGCTTGAAGTTTATTTCTCCTAGACAAAAAAGAGTTGACCCAATCGTTTAACTTTGTCCTCAAACTTTCGCTACAATTAATACGAGTACATACTTAACTTTACATTAAATTTCAGGTTGTATTCCGCGTGAGTACAAAAACTCACATTAAACCACAAATTAGGATGAAATAATATCGTTAATAGTAAAAGAGGAAAGAATCCCCTTCACTTTAAGAATTTTGATAATACAAAATGTATTTATATAAACTTAAGTATACCACAAGAAAATACAACAGGCTAATTTAATATTAAAGGCATATCAATATCTACCCCACGTCTTTCCTAGTCTGCACGAAGAGGGATGTCCAGGAAATGGTCAGCACGGAGACAAACTACTACGTCCCCTCCTCCCAGGACACGCGTCATAACGCACGTTTGTGTCCAGTACCAATGCTTTACAATGGCTTAGGTATTTTGTTTTTTTTTTTTTTAATTTACAATGTAAAATATGCACAGAGAAAATACATACAGTCGAACAAAGAATATAATCGCAGAAAGATGCGGGATGCTGGCTGTAGATCCATATGGGGGATTTCCAGTGGACGTCTTGTGGTTGAGATTTTGAACATACAAACTTTATATTTTTTTGTTACAAAAATGAAAACTATGATTAAAAATCACGCATAAAATTTCACAGGATTGTTACTCTATGTCCCTTGAAAATTCAAGAATAGTCATCTACTTTCAAATTCACACACACACTTTATTGAATTACTCAAATACACATGTGTATTTATTTTTGGCCTCCATACCGAAGAAAAGGCTTAACTAGGGTTTGACTGGTAGAGAATGTCTTAATTATATAAAATAAGATAACAAACTCCATGTTTCTAATAATAATTATATAGAAAACTACCTGAACTTAATTTAGATAAAAATTATTGTATTTTTGTAAAGAAAAAGCTCTTCACCTTAAACACATCCCGATATCTACTCCATCTCCAGCGTTGCAGGCGTTCATAGGCTACGGTAACCACTTACCATCAGGTGGGCTGTACGCCTGTTTACCCACTTAGTTGTATAAAAAAAAACATGCTGACAAAAACTGCTCTTTATTGAGACTGCTAACAAAATCTCAAAACTCAAAAAGATTTTGATAAAAATCCAGTTTATTTTTGGCGTAGAGCAAAAGCTAACCAACATGATACCTGTTATTCACCGTTCCGTTATTAAAACAGCCACACAACCAAAATCCTTTGAGTGCACGTTAATATGCCGCAGACGCGCTAAAAAAACGCTAAAAGAAATGTTTGAATAAGTGTGTGATTGCAGCCATCTGCAGCCGCGGGCTGTCTCTGAACTCAGCAATGTTTTATCTGAGCTAAGCTAATATGCCTTTTGAGGATAAATGCTACTAGTAGATAGTACGCACTTGAATCACGCTTCCAAATGAATGTTAGCCCGCTGTAAAAGTAACACAAGTCTAAAAAATACTTATTAAATTAAAAATCATCATTATTTATTAGCGATAAAAATGGAATATTCTTGCATAAAAAGTGAGTGATGAGCGTAGAAGCGAGGGGAGTCTGTAAGGATCGTAGCAAATGAAAATCCGTAGTCTCTGCCTACCCCTACGGGAAAAAGGCGTGATGGTATGTATGTATAAAAAGTACTTAAGCACCCTTTTTATCCTTTGTCTACAAAACTCTAAAATCCATACTTCCATACTTTAATAATATTATAAGTGTCAAAGTCTGTTTGTCTATTACGCTTTCACGGCCAAACCGGGGTCAAACGAAGGCTAATTTACGTAGGCAGAGCTGGTAGTTACATATTTAGGTTTTGGAAGCGAGTTGAAAAGTAAAGCCTACCTCACAAGAAGCGAGTTACGCATAATAACACAGCAATGTCAATGCGATTGCAGCAGTCAGCATGCACGCTACCTACCGTGAAGGGTTCGATTGTGGTTTTTCATTTTATTTATTGGCGGCAACTGAAGTGACTGTATATAAAATATTCTGGAACAAAAATACGAATTTTAATTAATTGTAGGAATTAAGTAATTTTTTTCTCCTATAGAGAGTTAAATCTCCTAAATAATAGATTTATAAAAACCTAGCTTTAACCTGCAGCTCCGCCTGCATCAAAAAGTAGCCTATGTTTGACCCCAGGTCTTCAACTATATTCACACCAAATTTCATCAAAATCCGTTCAGCGGTTTGGCTGTGAAGCGTAACAGACAGACAGAAAGACAGACAGACTTTCGCATTTATAACATTATTATGGAAGTATGGATATTTGCAAATACAAACCAATAGCCAGTAACTTAAATGTGCAAATCCAAATGGATATACCCTAGGGTTTATACAGTCCTAGAATAGCGTAACCTACCCAAATAACGACATTTATGCATTTGACTCTACATAACTGGGACTATTTGATAGTAATACAATACGTACTTGAATTATTTTATTGCAGCAAAGGAAATTAGTAACAATTCTTTTTCTTAGCGTGTCGACGTTTACATTAAATACCCTTTGATGACCAGAACTGACAATGAATTGTCAGTAAGCACGCAATTGGTTTTGTATATTTAGAAGTAAGTTTACTAAAATTTCATCACGACGCTTTTAACACTTACCATAAACTAGCTGTTTCCCGCAGCTCCGCCTGCGTCAAAAAGTAGCCTATGTTTGACCCCGGGTCTTCAACTATATTCATACCAAATTTCATCAAAATCCGTTCAGCGGTTTGACCGTGAAAGCGTAACAGACAGACAGACAGACTTTCTCATTTATAATATTAGTATGGATTAATCACTTTTTCTGCATCACCGATTGGTTGACTGGTAGAAAAAGCCTACGGCTTTAAGTCCGCCATTTACATGTCATGTAATAATGTCAAATAAATAAATTATCTCTAGTAAAGAATACTTATCCTTAGCGCTAGTGGAGTAATATGTTTTATGATAATTATACCCCATTTTCAGTCAGGGGTGTTATTTTCAAGCATCTGTCCGATGGAATGGATACATAGCACACGGGTACGCGAGCCCGACTTACCCGAGCTGCTACTGAGTCAACCCATGCCCATCCGAGTCAGTAGCATCCTAGTACCTCATCATTTCCCCAAACTCAAACACTTCCCACCCTTCCTTAGCTTAAGAATACTTTCGATGTGCAGCAGCGTCGGAAGTACGATAAGCCGCTGAAACTGCGCTCGCCAATCCGCCTGCCAAGCGTGGCGTGTATGGCAACAACCCTCAATTAATGGGGAGGCTCTAGTCCAGCAGTGGACTGACTGCGGCTGAAACGACGATACCCCATTTGTATTAACTCCAGGAATTTCCTAGTTCTTGAAATCTATAGTAAATGCTAGTCTAGTCATTCATACTAATAGCAAACAACTTATAGCCGAAATCGGATCACTATGCATCTGCCTCCCCGGTCAGCGATATTCTCCCCGATACTAAATACCCCGCGCCCTTAACGGAATATAGATGTTTTGGTGAAAGATCGTCACTAAAAAGAAGGCAAAATTCTTTTTTTTATTTGATAAATAATGTGATTAGTTTACTAGCAGGAACTTGTTTTATAGATTATATTTTTATTTTATTACTTTATCGAAAATTGTGTCTTGTTTATTACAAAATTAACCTCATATAACATGCAAAAAATAAAAACTAAATAAATGTAAACTAAAACTAAAACCTAATAATAAAAATTAACCTAAAAATTAAAAACTAAATAAAATTAAACTATTTTAATACGGTTTTATCGCGTTTATTACTTATTTATTTACACCTTAATAAAATCGCAAACTCGGAAGCAGACTGCAAGACCCTTAGATACTGTGAGCCAATACTGCGTGAATCGGAATAGTTCCCAATAAAAATTTCAGGCGGTAGTTTGTAATCTTATGACATCAAAGACAAATGTTAACTCAGTCTGCCTGCGACCATGAACGCTGTAAAGTGTTTGAAACGTCAGGTGTAAATAAATAAGTAATAAACGCGATAAAACCGTATTAAAATAGTTTAATTTAATGAATAACAATCGCGAAAACATAGGAAATAACTAAATAAAATCTAAAATTTGTCTTTGCGGTGCCAAGAACTCCGGCAGAATTCCCGCTCTGGATAGCAACCGCTAAAATTTTCTATGTAATTAGTCATATTTGTAATAATATCATTAAGAAACCTTAGATTTCCAATAAGCCATACAAACACAACACTACCCTATTATTTATTTATTTAAACTTTATTGTACATAAATTAATAAATACATACAGTTGTACAGCACAAGTTAATGCTAAAAACATTATCTAACAGTCAACCTTTGGGTTAAACAGAGATCGTCATGTGGATATTAAGGATTCTCTAAATAAGCAAACAGCTAAGGACCAAGAGAGAGAAAACTCGCATTTTAAATAACTCACATCCAACAGTATCTGTGACTAAAGATATTAAAGTGTACTGTACCTATCTTTAATTTTTACATCTATGTATTCATCTATGGATTCAAACACGCGTGCACGCAAAATCCCTTTAGTTCCCAGGTATTGACGCGGGATTAGAGACAGCGCAGTTATGCCCCTGGCTTGGGGCATAGGGGCACTGCAGCTATGCCCCAGGCTGGGCTATTAGCCCCATAATGAACTGGGGTCGCTGATCGATCGCGTGACATTTTTGTAGTGGCCTGGATTATGCGAACGCGTGTGTGAATTTTAAAAATAGGACTTACCTACTGAATATGTTTTATTCAAAATTTGGTAATTTATTTACTTATTCAAACACACACAAGCTTATTCCAGTTTTACAGGAATTTACCTAATACAATAGATCCATCATAAATGCGAAAGTCTGTCTGTCTGTTACGCTTAAACGGCCAAACCGCTGAACGGATTTTGATGAAATTTGGTATGAATGTAGTTGAAGACTCGGGGTCAAACATAGGCTACTTTTAGACGCAGGTGGAGCTGCGGGAAACAGGTAGTAATTAATGAAATAGCAGTAGGTATTATAGGACTTACCTTGAATATTATGTTTTATTCAAAAGTTGGTAAATTGAGAGTGGTTTTGTAAAATTCAATTCTCTTTACCAGTGAATGTGCTATTCTGGGATATTTTTGGATTCACTTTGGATCTCAAATTGTTTCGTTTACCTGTCTAAAAATGTAAAAACTTTTATTTTTCAAATGGCGAGCTTTTCCTGCATTTTTTTCAATAATTTTCAACGGTACCTTTAGGATGTGTTTACTCGTATTGTCGTGTGATAAAATGTGTTGTCGTATTTTTTCAAAACACAGTAGACTTTGATTATCCAATGATTTTAAAAAATCTGTCATATAGATTTTTTTTTTTTTGTTATTTTGGACACTTTAATAGTAAAGATATTTTAAATTCGTCATTTTACATAATTAGACGTATTGGTACCACGGGCGTTTTGATAATCTAAGCCAGATGACATCAAAGGCTTCTTCTTGAGTCGAAAGAGCTACGGTGTCATATAGATAGATAGATAGATGACAGACAAAAAAGTAAAATAAAAATAAAAAAATAAAATAGATGTACACTTTATTGTACCAATCACAAAATGAAAATGAATAGAAATTAATTTAGAAATGTAAATTTTAGTTTGTACTTTAGTTTACGTTAAATTGAATAAATCATTTAGAAAATAATAAGGCTAGACCAATAGGTGGCAACGTTAGCCGTTCTGTCATTGGCTGATCCAAAATCCTCAACCGTGAAATGGAAATCGAAAGCTTACTATGTACTATTTGAACCTTTTATTAGTCTACATGTAAAAAAAAACTTTCACCTATCGATTTTAGCTTGCACTTCCCACTCCATACCTTTTAATACCGATGTAGATTTTAGTACTTAGAAGCCGTGAATGGGCAGGGGATGAGGGTGAATAATTACTGCCCTTCTTTAATTCAGCGCACATGTCCGCACATACCGAATGAACATTACCTTTATTGAATATGACCGAATGAGAAATGCGAATTTGTTTTTGCGATTTTAATTAAGTCCATGTATGACCATACTTCTTTTATAGCAATCACAAATTATAATCGTTTACGACATGAAATATCGCCTTAACATAACAAAGCAGTTTTCTTGTTTCGGAGACCAAAATCGACTTTGGGTCGCTGAGCCATTGCAAGTTTAACCCGACCAGGAAAAAAGCAGCCTTCGCCATATAGCAAAAAAATATTAGAACTAATTTCTTTTACTGGCAACTAGATATTCAAGTAACATTTCGTCATCTTAATGTTATCTGCCAAAAAGATACAGGAGTGGACGTTGTGTATTTTGTGATTATCAAATAAAAATATTTATTAAAGTGGTAAAAATAATACATAGTAATGATAAAAAAGTTATATAAAAGATGTCATCACATTTGATGCAAATAAAAACGAAGGATTGATTTCTATTTATAGGCTATAAGTTAAATTAGGGCTTTTGTTGAGATTCTTTAATGGTTTCTTTTTTGGTGCAGTAAAGGGTTTTTTTATTATTGTTTTATTTGTGAGTTTGTGTAGTTTTTGAAACCACGTGACGTTATACCTTCATCTTCCTTATGTCGTATGAAATCCCCTTACATGTTTCACCTTCTGTTTTCAATCACCTTCAGAACCCTTCTCTTTTCTCCTACTTTAGTCAACACTTCTTTATTTGTTTAATGTTCAGTCCAATTTATTCTTTCTAATCTATAACACCATATTTTTAACTAGCAACCCGTCCCGACTTCGCTCAGCCTTACTCGATAAATTGGCTATCCAATGCAGAAATAATTTTTCAAATCGGACCAGTAGTTTCTTAAAATAAACTCTTTAGCTTTTTAATATTAATAGTATATTAGTATAGATTGTTAGGCGTTTCATGCAATAAAAATTTTTACTCACAATTTTCGTAATCACGAGATATTTTCATTTTATTTTTATCCTTTTAGCTTCATATACGTCGCATAGCACGTGTCGTGTAGTTAAGTTGAATTCCTTCAATTTGGCTTTATTCCTTACTAGCTGTTTCACGCAGCTTCGCCTGCGTCAAAAAGTAACCTATGTTTGACCTCGGGTCTTCAACTATATTCATACTAAATTTCATCAAAATCCTTTTAGCGCTTTGGCCGTGAAAACTAACAGACATGCAGACAGAAAGATAGACAGACAGACTTTCGCATTTAATATATAGTATTCGTATGGATTTATATACTTAGTATAAGTTAGTATACTTTTTGCGCTGCATAAATGTTCTTTCTCTCCTTTTGACTGTCTGGTACAGAAAGCTTTTAGAATTTTTATTAAATTGAATTGAATTAAGTCCGTCAATTGTATAAATATATTACTTGTGGCACAATAAAGTTTCAATAAACGAATAAGTAAAATTTTATAGATCTCAATTTAAAATATACTTAACAAATGAAGTACTAAAATAGAAATTAATTTCAATTTACGAATCGTTATATTCTGTTGACTGTGAAAACGATTTTCCTAAATAATTCAATAAATCGTAAAAAAGTAAATAACAAAACCCCAAAAGTGCACATATTCATAAAAAATAATGTCCTACATCTATGTACAGTATATATAAATACAAACATATGCATAAATTGTGTATTCAAACGATAAACAAAGCCTTTTCTATACACTCATATAAAGCATATCACTCACCTTTATCGCTTTATAAGCTCTGGGCAAATAAAAGTTAATAAAAAGATCCTCTAATGACCGTTATGCCTGCGGCCATCTAAATTTATTTGCCAAATAAAATAAATACCACTCAGCCCCCATTGGAAACTGTTTAACTTTAAAACGCTGAGTCTATTGAACATTGTGATAAAGATAAAAAGTCAATGATTGAAGTTGTGTAACCCTACAAATGGTAGAGTCGCCGAGTCGCAAGATTTAAATACTACCTTCAATAAATTCTTAAAGGAACCAAGTAAGTTTATGTCCGATATATTAAATAATATTCAATATTTTTTTTTGTTGTAGTTATAATTTTGCAAAAAGTTGTACTTAACAAAAATTATTTTTGTAACAATTCGGTGATAAAATTGTCTTTGAACATAAAAAAAAAAACCTTGTAAATTAAAAGATAAAATTTGTTAAATGGAAGCAGGGAAACTAACTAGAATTTAGGATTTGTAAGATATATTAGAAAAAAACTAAACAAGAACAATACACCTTTACCTTTGTAAAGATCAGTTTTAGAAGAATTTCATATAATTAATAATCTGTATTTGAGATAGTTCAAACATTTTACTTTTATTGGCGTTTGAAATTAACCCGCTTCGCTATAGGGGTAGATCAGGTGGTGAAATTAAAAAAGTACAATAGTTCGTGCGCCCCTCCGCCAGGGGCGGTTTACACTTCTAAAGGGTGAAGGGTAGCTGATTGACAGACATTTCGGTAAAATAGCTAAAAATCTTCACAGTTAAATCTTTATAGTTTTATCTCGTGGAATGGTTAACGAGTATAATAATTTTTGAGGTAATCTATTAATTAATTAAAAAATTACAAAAAATAATTCACGAATTTAGATATTTTCAATGTAAACTGTCCAATTCAAATAATTCATAATTTCTAGCACCTTAGATTTCACAGAATGTGACTCCTGCCATGAATGGAATCTTTAATTTCAGATATGTTGTATATTACGTTACGGCACTACTTGGTCTGTTAATTTTGTATTATTATTTCATACTGTAACTACTTTTAAGTATAAATGACTGTATGTTGCCGGAATAAAAATTTTTTTTTTTGAGATTTTTTTTTGTTTCACTCGAAACTGATTTAAATCTTATAAAAATTTGAGTACAACTACTCGATTCTTTAGATATTTAATTTATAATTTTTTAAGTGTGTCCAATAACTTGTAACTGGCGAAGCCTCTCAATCTAGAGTGGATGTTTGGACGGAGAGATACCTGCCGCTATCGGAGTGCCTCCCTCCTGGACATGACCTGCCATGGTTTACATGGAAGTCTTTCAACAGACTCCGGACTCTCGTAGGCCGAAGCAAGGAAAACATGTTCAGGTGGGGCTACTGCTCTGAGGTGGCCTGCCGGTGCGGTGTCTCTCCCCAAACCATGACGCATCTCCTGTCCTGTCCTGCGTGCCCCCCCCCCCCCCTGCCTGCCACCTGCACGCTCAGGGTCCTCTACGAAGACACCGTCAATGCCATGTCGGTGGCGGAGTTTCGGTTCTCTGAAGTTTGATAACAGCCAGAGGCGACTCGCAGAGAAGAAGTGTTTCCAATTAAATATCAAAGGAAAAACGACGATTATTTATTGAGTATTTTCCTAGCAAAATATACTACAATTTAAATAGATATATAAATAGAAATAATCTAACCTTACAAAACTAAACTATATCTAAAAAGAAAACTTAAAAACTAAAATTAATCTAAAGTGGGCCCCCTGGCAGGGTTCCCATCACGCAGGCAGCATTCCTGAGCTGAATAGCGATGGCTATCCGTTGAGCGAGAAAGCTGCCCGCGCGAGGGTCGCTGTTATCTCTTTTAAAGAAACTAGTGATCCCTTGTTATGTAATATATAAAAAAAAAGTTCTAGTCTACTCTATTCTTAGAATACCTTAAAACTTTTGGAAGTTGCATAAAAGATTAATTTAATACCAAAACTTTCATAAGTCTCAGCTTGATTTAACTCGAACTTTTACATCAATGAATATAATTTTGATAAATATTCAGTTTCTACTAAAATTAAAACAAATCAATTCAAATCTCAACTTTTACACGAACCCCGAAACTTCCGCTACTCGCCGCCACGCGCGCCACCGTCGCTCATTCACTGAATGAACGATGCTTGGCTGACTTCCACACATGTTTTCTATAATGGCGCGACCTCACTTATCGGTATTTGGCCAAATATTTGTGATTGCATGTTTTTCCAAAATAACTCTTATTACGTATGTATTTGTATATATTTTGGCAAAACATGCAATGGATTTGGGCAAATAGACGATGTGTTGTTGCATGATACGATATACGTTCCTAGAATACCTAATTGTTTTAAATCTTTTATTAATTGCGCGCGACGCAGCGTCAAATTTACAGTTTTCGTGTTTATTCGCGTGGAAATAAATGTACTTATATACTTCATATTTATAATTAACTATACTTATAATTAACTAGCTTTTTCCCGCAGCGCCGCCTGCAACAAAAAGTAGCCTATATTTGACCCCGGGTCTTCATACCAAATTTCAACAAAATCCGTTCAGCGGTTTGGCCGTGATGCCGTAACAGACAGACAGAAAAGACAGACAAACAGACTTTTGCATTTATAATATTAAATATGAATTAGTTTAGATTTAGTTTTAGTTTAATAGGTATTATTATGTTATAAATGCGAAAGTCTGTCTTTCTGTCTGTTATGCTTTCACGGCCAAACCGCTGAACGGATTTTGATGAAATTTGGTATGAATATAGTTGAAGACCCGGACATAGGCTACTTTTTGATGCAGCCGGAGTTGCGGGAATAAGCTAGTTAGTAATATATATTAGATTAGATATTGAACATTAAATCACAAATGATTTGCCTATATGTGATAACAGTTGCTACAATTAGTTAAAACACCTACATAAATGTAACTGTGGCATATTTAATCTATATATTTTAATAATCGTGAAACGCACACAATTAGTTTTAAATGAAAAGTATTTATTTAAACTTTTTGGTACATAATACAGTTGTATAGCACAATAGGCGGACTTAATGCTAAAAGCATCTACAGTCAACCTTTGGGTTAAACAGATATCGTCATGTCATGACAAAAATGTATAGCTATAAATACAAAAAATTGGAATGTTAATAAACTTACTTATGGTGCTTACATAATATATTTACATATGTGATGAAATAATAATCAAAATACAGTAAATTTTAAGAGTTATATCAATGAAATAATAGCAGCAACTCAAAATTTACTCATGTTTAACTGCCTAAATTTGCTCCCGTAACCGCGAGAGTAGGAGATCGTAGACAAGCCTTTTAAAGTTGGCACGGCTGGAGACTGTTCTAATGGACTCGGGAAGATTATTCCACTACACACACACACTAAGTACACTATTTTGTTTCTAATAAGTTATTTATATAACTTGATACTTTTTTGACAAATTTGTTAATTTGTCTGTTTGTGTGTTAACACACAAATGTCACACCGATAATCTATTATTAAGCTATGGTAATTAGCAGCCAGAGCAGAGTCGCTAATAATACATGATTAATAATACTCTTTTATAAACAATCACAAAATTCCTTAAGTTTTAAAAACATCTTTACACCCATATTCTTAAACGTTTCTTCAAACTTGACTCAACCTTACTCTAACTCATTGGTATGATTAGTCGTCACTAGCTTCCTTGACTTAAGGAGATTCCTCATTGGAGGTGAGTATCGAGCTGTCAAGTATAAGGTTGGTCGAGAGGTACCTTAAGGCGGCCTCGATATCTATATATCAGTTCTATAAACCAGTTTTTTTGCCACTTTTTGCCTAGTTAACTACTTAATTTGTTTATTTTTTACTCTGTTCTTTTGTATTTTTCAATTTTATATGTATCTTAACTCATTGGAGTTTGCTAAAGCAACCAACTAAGAATATCGTTTTCAAGGAAAGTTCGAGGATTTCCTTAAGGCGCCTTCCAATGAGTTTGAGTGAAGGACGTCCTTAAGGTTATGTTTAAGTTTAAGTTTAATTTACGGGTGTTAGTATCGGCAACACGCTCGTGACAACTTCGTTGTTTTAGGCATACATTGGCTACGTTTTTATTTTTTTTATACATCTAAGTTGGCAAACAGGCGTACGGCCCACCTGATGGTAATTATTACCATAGCCTATGAACGCCTGCAACACCGGAGATGTCACGAGCGCGTTGCCGGCCCTAAGGATTTTTTTCACTCCCTTTTTGATTAAATTTTTATTTATACTCAATATTATATACAAAACGGGATCATACTTTTTTTAGTGGTTTTCAGTAGAGTTAGGACATTGCAGGCTTGAATAACCTGATTGTTTGATAATCATGATGTCACCGTGCTTCGCGGCAGTAGGCGTAGTCGTTAAAGGAATTACGTCAGAGGCCGAATGGTGGTTTCGAAAAACTCCGTCATCAAGGTATACAAGATCGATAGATCATGTAACCCGCTCTATATGAATGAATCAGTATAAAAAAAGTTAAACTATTTTAATACGGTTTTATCGCGTTTATTACTTATTTATTTACACCTGACGTTTCAAACACTTTACAGCGCCTGAAATTTCAGGCGGTAGTTTGTAATCTTATGACATCAAAGACAAATGTTAACTTAGTCTGCCTGCGACCATGAACGCTGTAAAGTGTTTGAAACGTCAGGTGTAAATAAATAAGTAATAAACGCGATAAAACCGTATTAAAATAGTTTAATTTAATGAATAACAATCGCGAAAACATGAGAAATCATTATTATGTATGTATTATTTGTAATGGTATTTGTGTATTAAATTATGTATGTTTATATAACAATGATTTTATTAAATTTGTACCTAGGTAATTAGGTATAGTCTTCACTTTCCTTTCTTTTTTGTACACGCTAATTACCCTTTTCTCAAGATTTCCTCTCTTGGGTCTGCTGGAAGAGAATTCTAAATTCTTTACAAATAAGCAGCTCCCTTGTACTGTCTTTTCCTCTTATGTATAATCCTTTGCATTTTATTGTGTACATGAATAAAGTAAATAAATAAATAAAAGTTAATGATGTGATAATTTAAATTTTTTATACGGAAATATAATTAGCGCAAAGAAGAATCTTTCAGGTTGGTATTTGGATCTCTACAACCCCTAGTTTCTCAACTGTTCACACAACCCTTTGTATGACTATAACTTCATCTAAATAAAGTATGTTGTATATATGTAGTGTTGTTTATACTTTATACAGGGATGTTATTGTTTCCTTCGACGCCACGACGGATGGAGTGAAAATCTTACAAAGACAACTTGTTTACCTCTAATTAATATACTGTAGGTAGCACAAGGGAATGCGTAGAAACGCATTATATTAAGTGTTTTTGCAATATTATTTGAAGATGATTTTGATGAAGAATATTACAGTAGAATGAATGAATGAACACTTTATAATAAACAAAAGAAACACATAGTTAAATCCAATACAACTATTAACTAACTAAATAGTAGACATTATTTTTATTTTTAATTCTACTGGTCCCATCCTTACATCACCTTCTCTTATTGTACAAAGGTTGGCTGGAAGAGATTGCTTAGCAATAAGTCCGCCTTTGCTCCATATTGTTAACAATGTTGTGATATCAGTTTTGAGGTTTTAAGATGTGGGCAATAAAGTTATATTGTATTGTATTGTATTACGGAAAATTCCTAGAAATATTGGTTAATAGCTGTTAATTGTATACTTTATTAACATTAGTACTTATCTTAATTCAATGCATTAGTGGAAATTTTGTAAGTATTCAAGTACATATATGTGTCATAGATATTTGAGGTTATAATGTATTCAGATTACATAACGCACCACAAGTTTTTCGAACAGAATTAAATAAAAAATGAAAAAAGCGGTTGATGGTGGCATCAAAGAGTCTAGATTAAAACTAAAAATTACTAAATATTTAGTGGCATTTTCTATCTTGAGCTCCTTCATATTTTGGAAGGCACGTTAAGCTATTTTAATACGGTTTTATCGCGTTTATTACTTATTTATTTACACCTGACGTTTCAAACACTTTACAGCGTTCATGGTCGCAGGCAGACTAAGTTAACATTTGTCTTTGATGTCATAAGATTACAAAACTACCGCCTGAAATTTTTATTGGGAACTATTCCGATTCACGCAGTATTGGCTCACAGTATCTAAGGGTCTTGCAGTCTGCTTCCGAGTTTGCGATTTTATTAAGTTAATGACTGGGTCCCAAGCTGGCGGTACCTGCCATCCATCCTCTCTATTGAAATTAGGATGTTTTTTAATTTCAATAGCTTCACGTAACATCCTTGGAATGAATCTGTTTTCCTTTGCAAGGACTTGAGGATTATCAAAACGCATATAGTGGTTGGGTTTGTCTAGAGCATGTTCACAGACTGCAGACTTGGTTGAGCGTCTATTTTTCATGTCAGCAATATGTTCTTTTATACGAGTATTAATGCTTCTCTTTGTTTGCCCAATGTATGATAAACCACAGTCACAGTCAATTTTATAAACTCCAGCATCTTGCAATGGGATATTGGATTTTACAGGTCTTAAAAATTGGTTTATTTTCTTATGCGGCTTGTAATAGGTCTTGATTGAAGCTCGCCTAAGTATGTTACCAATCTTGTCCGTGACTCCCTTTATGTATGGTAAGATGGCAGGAAAACGATCAACTGTGTGTGGCTTGGGTCGACTTCTGTGACATATGTGTGGGAGGCTGAGATTGTTGCTTCTTAAGACAGACTTGACTCGTTGAAGCTCCTCCTTAAGATGGTGGGTGTCACAGATGCCGTGTGCTCTCTGTAACAAAGATTTGCCTACGGTAGCTAACTGACATGGATGATGGTGAGATTTACCGTTGAGATATTTGTCTGTGTGGGTGGGCTTTCTGTACACAGTGTGACTGATACTATTGTCAAGATTTCTAGTTATTAAAACATCAAGAAAGGCTAATGAATTATTGATCTCAGGTTCCATAGTGAATTTAATTTTACTATTAATGGAATTTAAATGATCTAACAAAACAGAGACTTGAGTTTTGGGGAGTACAACAAAAGTATCATCTACGTACCGTTTGAACATCTTCGGCATAGCCAGGGTGCTTGAAAGAGCCTTCTCCTCAAGGTCTTCCATGAAAATGTCGGCAACAATGGGAGAGACTGGAGACCCCATAGCTACACCGTCAATTTGCATGTAGAATTTGTTTTCCCAGAAGAGATAGCCTGATGTTAAGCAATGCTCAAGTAACTCTGCATACTCTTGAGGTAGATGGTGGTCCTCAAGCCTTCTCTTGACAATATCAATACAGTCATGCAAAGGTAGGCTGGTAAATAATGACTGTACATCAAAACTGACCATTGTGTCTTCATCAGTTAATCGTAGATCTTTAATTAAGCTGATAAAGTGATAAGAGTCCTTGACATTAGTATCAGTATGACCACGAAGTTGTGTTAATATCTTCACCAGGTGTTGTGCTAGTTTATAAGTTGGCGAATCTATTTGGCTTACAATTGGTCTTAATGGGTGGTCTTTTTTGTGTATTTTTGGAAGGCCATATAATTTTGGTGGTTTCACACAGGAAGGCACGAGCGACGTGATGTCTAAGTTTAATGTGTCGGAGTATTTTAATATTAATTCTTTGGTTTTTGTTACGATCTTGTTAGTAGGATCACTTTTTACTTGTTTATATGTATTCTCATCCGACAACAGTTGTTGAATTTTTGTGTTATAATCAGAGGTGTCCATTATAACAGTTGAATTTCCTTTGTCAGCTCGTAAAATAGTAATGTCTGGGTTCTTGCGAAGGTTGGTGAGTGCAAGATATTGTTCACGAGGAAGATTCGGTTTTGGCGGCTTGCTATGTCGTAGTACTGATGACACATCTTGGCGTATCGCTTCCAAATCTTCTTTATTTAAGTGGTTTTTTACCAAGACATTTTCTACCGAACAGATGATATGTTCATAAGGTATCCTCCTGGGTGCAACCGCATAATTTAATCCATTTTCAAGAGCATCAATCGCTTGTTGGTCTATCGGTGTTTGTTTTGCTAAATTGACAACCGATTTAATTGACTTTGACGTTTCTAAGTTATATAGTTTAATTTAATGAATAACAATCGCGAAAACATAAGAAAACATCACGTTAAGCTGTTGGTCTCGGGTGTTCAGTTTTCCATCTTGACCTGACCGGAGATCGAACCCGGGTCCTCATGAGTAGCGGACCCGCATTTCTTTCGAATGTATAATGTTAACACAATTTCCTAGTAGGATCAATTTAATTAATTTAATTGATCGGTTACAATTTTTCTGTTTCTTCTTTATCTAACAGGTACAATACAATACAAATACTGTTTATTTTTTTCAGGTAGAGCAATAAGTCCATCAAACGTCATCGCAATATTGCAAAAAACAATTTATAATCTCTCTAGCGATATTGTAAACTATCGACATATTGCATACTGAGATATTTGCTTACAATTTAAAGTATTATTTTTGTTGTATTATCTGTGGCATACGAGTATGACTTATATTTTACTTGTAGAACAATAACGTTGGTTTGACTACCGCTCAGGGTGGTATCTGGTGCAAAGGATTTCAAAGACGCAATGCTGCCATCATAATGGGTACCTCTGAACCGAGTACTATCAGTGGTGGCATTTTCGATTAATATTTTTCTGTTTTACATTTTTAATTTTTTTTTTATAACGTGTTCTCTCCATACATTTCTCTGTGCTCGTCACACACGGAATGACATCAACCCATTAGCGCTCCCTTCCATACACGACGAGTTATCTCACGAAGCCACTTTATATTGACAGACTATACAGATATGAAGGTTTATGAATTTAAGCACATCGCCGTACTCTTAGCATCTGAAAAATAGGCTATTCTACTCAATTTTTTAAAATTTCAAATCATAAATTTACATCTCTGAATTCGATAACAGAAAGATTTTTTTGAATCCGTTCAATATTAAACAAGTTATACTCCTTTGAAATCCTGTGGAAGGGGAAACTGTCAAGAAACAAGAAAAGGACGCCCTTAATGGTGGAGTGACGTCACTGCCACTTGTTTGCTTGAGTAAAAAAGAAATAGCAAGACGTCCCCACCACGCTCTCACTTTTCTTCATTAGAAAACTTCAAATGCTAATTACTGCTTTTATTATTTACCAATTTTGTTGTTGTTTTCAGAATCGGTTACTTTTTAGTACGTTTTACTTTTACGTTTGTTCTGTGTAAAAATCTTGTCAAAATATGTCAACACAGTCAAGTAGCCTATAACTAACTTTTAAAAAAGTTAGATTTAATTTAAATTTTAAATCTAGCCTTTTCACAACACAATTAACTTAAATTGTAACTGTGATATCTGAAAATGAATAATTACATTTTTATATTTATTAAATCCTAGCTATTATTAAATTATTTAGTACAAGACAAATTTTTCATTCTTTAATATGAATACAAAAGTGGACAAAATCTCATTTGTTTTAAAATTAAAATTAAATTAAACTTTAAATAGAGTATTTTCTGGTTTTATAATGTTTTGCATGATTTTGTTTGGATGATGTGTGACACCACTGACTTCACTTTTGTATGCCTGGTAGGCTAAACATGTATGTGCGTAATATTTTCAATGTACCATCTTGAATTCAACATGTTTACAAAAGAATAAATGATTATGATTATGATTATGATTACCAATACCTGTCCCACAAAATACTTATTTTTAAAATGTCATTTTGGGACAGTGGTCCAACTGTTCTGTCCAACTAGTTGGACCATGGATCTTTACTTTGGCAGTAGTCCAACTTTAAATAGTTGGACCTCAGCACATTTTGAGAGTTCCGTGGTCCAATATGTAAAGCGTTATTAACCATAAAATTTCATGGAAGAAACAGATATTGTGATACATATTTTTTTTTAATATACACTTGCGTAGAATTATCGTAGAACCAAGTCGATCCGACACGACTTGTCGTAAACAGAATCGTACATTCTAAAACAACCCTAAGATATTCTCCCACGTACTTCCAGGTTGCTTCGCTTAATCAACCCTCAAGTAATAAGGGGTATCTTAGAGGGTAGAATCAATTAATGAATATTTTACTCAGCGCCTTAATAAACGTTGCGTGTCGGGATTTTTGGGGATTCTTGGGGATTCAATCCCGGTTGGCATCCCGAGTGATTGATTTAAAGTAATTTAATTATAATTGGAATTCAATTGAGCTCATCTACTTTGGTTTGGATTTAATAATCTGTGGTTGAGTAGGCAAGGGGTATTGATTTGTCTCTAAGCGGTTTTGTTTCATCATCATCCTAGCGTGTATTCCTAGTTGCGTCGTCAGCTTACGTTTCGGAGCCTTGGGTACGCTGTAAGTCAGGGTCCTAGATTTGGCGGAACTGATTATTACAATAGAGCGACTGCCGTCTGATCTCCGTGACTCTTTTTACAGGGAAACCAGACCAACAGGAACATGACCCGAGGTGTGTTAGTGGCCAACACTGTAAGATTTTTTCAGGCTGCCCTAAGGCATCTGACACAGCCTCTTAGCTGTTTGATTGATTATATTAATTTATTTTGATGCACTAATGACATATATTTGAACCAATTGTAAGCTCTAACTCCTAAGTAGTTTAAGGCCCAATAAGAAGAGGTACCTAATGGGGATAAGCATGCCATTGTACTTTTGTTTTTTCATGGTTTTTTTATGTAATATTTAATTCTGTTTTGTACAATAAATTTTTCATGGTTTTTTTATGTAATATTTAATTCTGTTTTGTACAATAAAGATAATACAAACAAACGATGATATTTTTAATCGAAAATTATCCTCTTATATTAAAACATTGAAAGATATCTTGTACAATTCACTTTAAGTAACAGCTAGATTCACTACACTGTGAATTTTAAAAAAACATACCGAGTTGTACACAGCAACAATAATTGTAGTTTCAGACTTGTTAGTTGTTACTTAGATTGTGAATTTCTTCAGTTGTATTTTGTACTAGCTGTGCCCGCGACTTTGTCCGCGTGGAATAGTTATTTTGGGAATCGTATTTATTTTTTGTTTACAAACCAACCTCCTCAGCTTTATTATAAATTACCAATAGCTATTACCCAGGACTTATTTTAGACTATTTAGTTTCGACCAAATTTGATTATCATAAAAACGGTTATTGTGAGTTAATCTTAATTTTTGGGTATCTCGAACGGGTTTCGCAGCGCACGAAACGGAAGCCCTCAAAGATGAATAATTTTCCCCGTTTTTTTTTACATTTTCGACTGTTTCTTCGCTCCTATTAGTCGCAACGTGATGTTATATAGCCTAAAGCCTTCCTCGATAAACGATCTATCCAACACAAAAATAATTTTTCAATTCGAACCAATAGTTCCTGAGATTAGCGCGTTCAAACAAACAAACAAACTCTTCAGCTTTATAATATTAGTATAGATTAGATGTATTCTGTTTTGTGTGATAAAAAAGAGAACTGGCGAAATTTAATGTTTCTGTTCACTAGAACTTTGACTTTGATTCAAATAAATGATTGATTTAATTCTAAGCATAAAAAAACTTTTCGTTGTTCGGTTCTCAATGACCTTAAAACTTAAAAGTAAATCAACATACCATTAAAACATGTTAAGATAGAAGGAATTGTTTGACATGATGCCAACAGCCAGAAAATTTACAAATTTATACTTAAGCTGTTTTTTTCTAAATCTGCACTAATGATAATAATAACACTCCATACTAATATTATTATAAATGCGAAAGTCTGTCTGTCTATCTGTTACGCTTTCACGGCCAAACCCCTGAACGGATTTGGATAAAATTTGGTATGAATATAGTTAAAGAGCCGGGGTCAAACATAGGCTACTTTTTGACGCAGGCGGAGCTGCGGGGAAAAGCTAGTATTAAAATAAATATAAAATTTTCCTCCAACGGATATATTTATTTGAGTATAAAGAATTTGAATTGTCATTAACATGAGACACGCCGACTTACAAAGTCATCTCTTAAAATCTCCACATCAACACGGAAACTATTATAAAAACATACGTTACGGAACTACAAATATAACTGGCTAAATCTAAACAAGAGATAGATTTAAAACCATCCAACTCATTAAGTTAACGACTTCATTTTGACACTTTCCCGCCCAAGATTATAATTGGGTGTGGGTAGTTTACGAAAAGAAATACGGGTCACCTTGTTAGAGATATTGCACACGAGGAAAGTTACTGTACGAAGTTTGCATTACTCAACTCTTTCCCGTAGTCCAAATCTAAACTAATATTATAAATGCGAAAGTCTGTATTTCTGTCCGTCTGTCTGTTACTCTTTCACGGCTAAACCTCAGGACCGATTTTAATGAATTTTGATGCATACAGTTGAATTCCCAGTGTCTGCTGGGCTGATTTTTCACGCGGGGTTTTAAGTAGACTGTAAAGTCCCGCTTTTCTTCTTCTTGTCAAGTCGAAATGAGTAAATTTGAAAGTGCTAAGGAAAAGCATCTAAGAATACTTCACTTGAAACCAGTGACCGATTAATGAAATAATACCAAATCTCATTTTACTATGATTATTTCGCTGCTGGTGACAGAAAAATTGGCCTACGATAACGGATAAGTTTAAAGTTGGATGAACTTAAACTTGGTGCAGAATCATCAATAAATTGTAAAATATATATTCTGTTTTACATAAGACATTTTTTTAAAATTATTATTATTATTTTTAATCATAATAAAATATTGTGCAAAATGTTGACAAACATGTGAATTCGTTCATTTAACTAGTTAATTAAGGAAAGTTTTGTTTCTTATTCGTTAATTGACGTTTTGAAGAAAATGCTGCAGTGGAATTTGTGGCGCCGCTTCTTCTCCAGTTGCGCTTTGAAAGAATCTCGTTTCATTTCATTTACAATCCATTGAACTATAGTGCAACCACGGCTCATGGGCTTAATTATATCAATATGATTCACTTTATTATTTTATGTCTTTTGTTATCAAACAAACAATGTATTCGTGAGGTGAAAAAACAAACAAGTTTCAATAGAATTTTCAAGCTAATTAAATACTTACCTACTTGTGTACGTTACATCTACCGTGTATAAAAGTCTTTACTATTAAAAAGATATATTGAGCCGGTGAAAATCGGGATTAATGTGGACACGAGCGTTACAGATATAAAGCCACCTGCTATTGTATAAAAAGAATGGTTTTGGAAACTAGAACGATTGATGGCAAAGGATTAGTCGACTTTCTAGGTTAATAATCTCTTTTTAATTAAAACTTGGTTAACTTTTCATAATAATAATGTGTTGTTTGTTAGACAAATATAAGGGTAGTAACTTTTTCAATATTTTTGTGTGTTTTATCTCATTAAGTTTGTTATTTAATAAAAAAAGGCAGACTGAAAAAAAAAATATGGTAACCTAATCGAATGGGGTATCAAAATGTAGAGATTCAAACGGACATTTCAAAAATGTATATCCATACTTCCATACTAATATTATAAATGCGAAAGTCTATCTGTCTGTTACGATTTTCCGGCCAAACCTCTGAACGGATATGGACGAAATTTGGTAAGAATATAGTTTAAGACCCGAGGTCAAACATAGGCTACTTATTAACGCAGGCGGAGCTGCGGTAAAAAGCTATTTTTTTATAATTATCTTGTTCATTACTTTACTTCATTTGTTCCCTTTTCCTTGTCATTAAATCGAGTTCTTATTAATGTCTTTCATCTCAAATGTATAGGTAAGACAAGTAGTTCACCTAGGTAAATTAGCTATGCAGTACATTAAGCGAAAATTCAAACGTAGAACTGTTAAGTGCCTTAATCCGACTTTAAATTAAATAATCAAATAGAATTATCCCTCTCTGTCCCACTAGAAACGAGTGAAAGAAACAGCTAAGACTTTTAAAACCAGTTCAATCCGGTGGCGCTGCTAATAATTCACTTAGATCCGGTTAATTCTGGATTTAACTAGTCCGAACTGGGTTGCGTTTTTGAAATTCTCTGCCGGCAGTTCGCGACACGAGTAATATATTTAAAGGAGCTGCGATATTGTAATAGAATTTAAATGTAAGTGAATATAAATTTCTAAAACTTTTATTTTGATAAAAAGTCGATGTAGAGACAAGAGAGGTTTATTTCTTTGCCTCCTACACTCGTAGTACAATAAGAAAAATACGAATGTCAAATACAATTTGACATAACATATGTGACGAAAATATTTCACTCGACTTCCGAGTCATACAATTCAAAAATAGGGTTCTAGACGGACTTGAACATTGTTCTAAGTATCAAAATGATAATTGGCTGATTAAAAAAACCAGTTTTTTTTTCAGTTGGAACCGTATTAGTAGCAGAAAAATATCAAGACAAGTGTTTTTCGAATTTTGCTGTTTGTAGAACAGTTGCAATGAATTTATATACTTTTACTTCTCCAGTTATAAAAAAGAAATACAAAAATATCAAATCAACATTCATCAACGATGATCAACATTTAAAAATAGTCCCTATAAATAAACTCGAAATGATTTACAACATAACAGTTCACTCTTAAAAAGCTTTTAGTCAGTTGAAATACACCTACGTTATAAATTAAACGTCCAAACCTGTCCCGACTATACACGTTGATCATTAAAAAAGATGAAATCTGAAGTTCAGGTGTCTCTAGCTGGCATAAATATTTATCTTTAATACGTATTGAAATTTAAAATATTTAAATTTGACTCAAGGCATTAACTATAACGAAACAGATGCTTGCAGCGATTTATAGAAAAGTCTATTCTAACCTATTCTGACATCTCAGATTTATTATATTTAATTAAAGTCTGTGTGTATGTAAAAACTTTGTTGTACAGAAAGAACATTGCTACAACAAAATATAACACAACAAGTGGCGGACATATCCCTGATAGGGATCTCTTCCAATCAACCCGAAAACCAAAGAATACATCTGCATCAAAGAGTGTACAGTATAATAGATACGTTAAATATAAATGTAAAACAAACTAACTTAACCTAAACCTTTTTTTTTTTTTTTTGTTAACGGAGGGGAAATGCATTTACGCACTGAGTGTGGGACTCCCAGGCAGAGTGCCTGGACTACCCACTAAAACCCCTCCGGCGTTTCCGCACCGACTGTTGAGGGCGCCATGGGGTCGCGTTAGCATTCTACCACGACGCCCTCCAGCCATGGCCTTGCGGCCCCCTCTGTTGGCCTTTCGGCCACCCCCCCCCAAATCGGGCAGTGGCCCATAAATGGACCACGCCCGTCCCCCAGACCCACATCCATTCGCCGTCTCATCATACACGGCGGTGGAGTGGGCTGTTGGCAGAAATTGGCCGACAGCCAATAAGACCCCGACTACCAGGGAGTTATTAACTGTCGCCCAGGGTGCACCGTCCCGAGTCCCTTGTCAGCCCACCCTCTCACCGGATCCTTGGGATCAAGTGAGAATGCAAAGCTTTCAAAGGACCGGGCACTCGAGGAAGTTCTCTGCCCTGCACCCCACTTAACCTAAACCTAAGTCAACTCAAGTCCGAACGCTCAAAGTATTCCCTAACCCGGAATTTGAAGCTATGAAGAGAGGACGACTGTTTGATCTCCAGAGGAAGCTTGTTCCATAAACGTACAGCAAGGATTGCAAAAGAGTTGGAGTAGCAAAAAAAAAGTTTATTTTTAACTAGCTTTTTAAGTCCCATGATTGGGCAAAATATTGGGCACATACTTCTGTGCCCAGTTGCCGCTTTTCAGTCTTTAACAAACTCTTTCAGATCATCTATGCATCTTTTTCGTCATCAAATCTTTTTTTTTTTTTTTTGTAATTTTAAATTTATGAAATGTTTCTATCGCAGTCAAAAAGAGAATTGCTCTATTGATCAACCATATTTCATGTTATTTAATAAGCATAGATTATAGAATACTCTAGATAGAGTCATCCAACACTTTTGTATGCGTCGCTTTGTGTCCTAAACTGAAACTTTTTAATTTTCATGATTGCAAGGATGCATAATATGTTAAATACAAATAAAAATATAATGTTTAAATGTAAGTAGTGTAGGAAGTAGAAGATCTACCACCAGTTTTAGCAAACCCTGTTTGACTTTTTTACAATTAAAATTTGTTATATGCTTTTTCCCATACAAGTATACAAAACCATAACACAGTCGCTACCGAATGAATTTTGAAATTAAGAATAAATAACAAACCAAATAAATTAATCTTTCTAAAAAAAATAGAAATATCAACACGAATTTTTTTTTAAACAATAGTAATCTTTTGACTTTGTAATACTGGCAACACCCATATAATCGACACGCCAGGTTTTAACTCAAATGAAGAGGTTCGAATTAAAAAATTTTAATCAAATAAAAGAACTGTGAATGTTTTGTTTAACACGTGAAAAGTGATCCTAACATGTTTTGTGATTTGTTCAGTAAATTGTTTGCATATGAAAAATATACAAGAAGACATGTTGGATTTTTTTATAGCAAGTTACAACAAATGATGCCAGTACGAGTCGGCGGCAGACTGACCAGAGATATCAGGTACTGTGCTAGTTTGTATTACTAGTTTATGTCTCACATTCTTACTAGAGTACTACTTCTAGATATTTTATTTCTATGTTAAAAAGCGTTTGAAAATGTAGAAAAAAAAACAATAAATTTTATCGCGGGTAGAGCCAAGAATAGCTAAGACAAAATATACACAGGTCAAACATTATTTTTGGTTTGGTTAAGTCGTTGATAAAAGGGCACTGAAAATGTAGGATGTTTTAGAATTTCTACTAATTATATTTTTGCTTACCATCAAGCAAATCGACCAAGCCACAATATGATTAAAATCTAGATCAAATTCTATATATATACACAACAAACACTGGACAGGATCTGCCACCCGCAGCGCCACTGTCGCCCCCAGCAGGTGGCACACTAGCGCCAACGGACACCCGGGGTACTAATGACCACTACCTTTGTTCACGCATGTGGTAGATTTCATTATATGGGTGAGTTTTAATGTTCTTAATACGTACTTGATTGATTCAGCTATAGAAAATGATAGAATTATATTTCTAATTATTTTTATTGCATGCCCATTATTCAAATATTGTCATGTTTATTCAAATGGTTGCCATTATGAAATGCACCTATTTAATTTAATTTTAGTCAAACCGGGCTTCAGATTTTCAAACATGTCGCTGATATAATCAAAAAAAATCAAAAGACGAGTAGAAATATATTTATGATAAAATTAAAATTGTAATAGTAGAGTTATTTAATACAATAACATTAAACCATTTATTAAAAGAAGAAAAAGAGAAAAAAAACCATTTCAGTATATAAAAATTTACAAAAGGGCTAGTTCCGAAAGATAGTAAGAAACTTTCTCCCGATTAAATCAAAAATTTTATTAGTCCAAACGTTAGTTTTTCCAATTATTGACTATGCTGATGTGTGCTATTCTGATCTCAATGAAGATCTTCTCAATAAACTGGATCGTCTCATAAATAACTGTATTCGTTTTATTTTCTGTCTACGTAAATATGACCACATCTCTTCTTATCGATCCGAACTGAAATGGCTTCCGATCCGCCAACGTCGTCAACTTCGGTTGCTTACTTCTCTTTTTTCAATTCTCAAGGAGCCCCAGTCCCCGGAGTATCTAAGGTGTAAGTTCAAGTATCTTTTTGACGGTCACGATAGGCAACTTAGATCTTCCAAAAAACTTACCCTTTCTACTCCCCTATTTCGGTCCAGTTTTATGTCTAATTCATTTACCTTACAAGCCACACGGCTCTGGAATGCTCTACCCGATGACATCAAAGAGACCATTACTAAATTCGCTTTCAAAAGAAAGGTCAAAATTCACCTCACTAACATAATATCACCCTAAATCGTCATCTTTTTCCGTTTTCATCTCTTCTATTATGTATGTTTATGTATGTATATATATAGTTATGAATACTGTATGTAAATCTATGTATGTTTATTTAGCAGTTAAGTGTTTTGTTTCTTTTTTCTCTCATTGTATTTTTAAAATAATTCGCGCCGCACATAACTTTTCTGTTTTTCCTAATGGTTGACTGGGAGAGAATGCTTTTAGCATTAAGTCCGCCAATTGTAAACTTGTGGTACAATAAAGATTTATAAATAAAATAAATAAATAGTAGCCCCAAAGTAGCTTGCCCAGAGGCAGGCAGCATTGACACGTTAAATCCCAATGCTAATTCTTTGAGCCAAGTGGAGGCCGTTTCACAAATAACCTCAATTAATCTACGGGAAATAGCATGATAGATTTAAAGAACTGCAGCTCATTTTTTTAAATATTTGGCGGACTTAATGCGCGTATTTACCTAGCAGAAACATATTTACTATCCTACTTTCTAAGTCTTAAATCGCAAGAATCCTTTCACCCCAGTCATCTCACTAAGTGTCTACATCAAACAACCTGATCAAAGTCTTATAATAACAATCAATTAGCAATTAATAATGTTATGTTTACGCGAATGAAGGTGCAGACTTCAAAGGGCTAGTGTATAATGCTGATTTTCCTCACCTCGTGTGTAATGGCGCCATATAGACTGAAATGTTTATTACCTGGGTTTGCTATCTAATTCCTGTCCTCTATGAAATTTGAAGGGAAATAAGCAAAATTAAAATAAAATAACAAAAAAAAACTTTTACAATATTTATTTGAAGAAGAAGAAGCTGAAAGTTACACAAAGTTAAAAACTCGAATTAAAAAAAAAATGAATTTATATTGGAAGTTACCTATTTAATGTTGAGTAAAGAAGTAATTGCGATTAAAACGAGAAAAGAAAATTAGGGGCGCAGGAGATCGAATGGCCAATATTTAGATCCCTTCTTTAAAGTTTTAAATTAAAAAAAAAAAAAAATAAAGGGTTATAAAATAAAAAAAATGTAGAAAGCGCAGGCACTGGCTGACCGATAATGCTGGCTTCGGCTGTGTGGTTACCTCAGTTTAAGCAAAAATGTCTATCGCAGATTAAAACGGTGGTATAAGCAGTATCCTCTTGTTTCAATAAAAGAAATGTGGTATGCACTCCTGACACCTCGGGAAGCTGGTAGAACTCCCAGTGTTCAGCGGAGGGAGTGCTGAGGGAAACTTGAGGTGTTCTTTTTAACCCTGAAGTAGGAATAACAAAATAACTTTCAAAAGACTGCTTATGAAACAATGGTTTACTATAGGGCGGGGCTCTGGAAATTTCTAGGTTTTATTCCTGTTCAAAATCCTTTTCAATATATGTATAATTTTGTTTTAATGGAGTATGTTTATTCCTAAATTTAGAGCTGAATCTTATTTGGTTGTAATTATAAAAAGAAAGTCATAATTCCAAATGGTAGGTTACCCGACAATGAAAAAATCTACTTAATTTTGTAAAAAACGATTTTGTATGAAATATTTCAATTTGAATTTATATATTTTACGCTTATTTATGTACACCAATGGTGAGAAATCATTTTAAGACCGAAATTAGATAAAATTTTAGTAAAATACACATGTGAATAAAATACACATTCTACCCACTTTTGTAAATTATAAATTTCTCACAAAACCCCCAATTTAACCAGAAAGTTATTAGACCAAATGGAAGAATTAATCGGTTATTTAGCTCAATAGGACAATAATTAAAATAAAATAAATTACCTTTTCAGGGTTCTTATGTATATCCAACAAAACACTTTTGTCATAAAACGCCGTACGACAACCACGTCGGCGAAAATATTTGTTACGACGGTTGCACTATTAAACTCCAAAATAATCGTATTAAATGGCTATTTAAACCTTTAAATTATAAAAATAGCGAGCAACTATCGACCCGCTCCGAAAATCATCTGATTTCGTCTGCCGGTGTCGGCAAGTGTCTAGCTGTCAGTTCAGTCGTAGTGATGGGGACATCGGGAGTCGACATTTGCTCGAATCGACTCGATGAACTATCTATAGACTTCGTGCCGAACCGTGTGAAAACAACAGGCATGTAGTATCGATTTTTGAGATACGCCGGCGACAATTAAACCAACTCGCACGGATTCAATGAGTGATTAAAAAAATACGGAAAGTAAGGAATGATTCGATTATCGTTTACCACCCGCGTACATTTCAGAAATACAGAATGTTGCTTCCACGATCGCAATCGATACATCTCACGGAGGAGTCAATTCTCTTATTTTAAATAGGTACCTAGTGCACAATTGAATCGCAATTGGATCGTAATGACTTGACTTTGACGCTTCTGATATTCCGTTACTCATTTTATTTACATTTCCCTACTAATATCATTAAAATACGCTCCAGTCGCAAATGAATAGAGATTCAAAACTGTTTAAGCAGAATACCACTATTGAGTGTATCTAAAAAAATGCAACACAATTAAGTCGCGATTGAATATCAGTTGCGTGGCCTTTAAAAGTTCATTAGCGGAATCGATCCCCCTACTCAACAATCGAGCAATTAGGCAGTTAATCGACTTAATATTTATGGCATAGCAAAAATGGCATTACAACACCCCCTTCCCCGGATAAGAATTCACGTAGGGAATTCGCGGGACGTCCTCGGCCTATTCTACACCCTAAAGATTAACATTAGTTTAAATGAACTCATAAAAATAAATCGAGAGAGATCGATATCGACAACGATGAAAATTTTCACCGCACTACTTGACGTTGACAGATGAAAAAAAAAAAAACTTTTTTTATTTTAAGGAATGAAACGGATTCTGGGGAATTGAGAAAAAACCTATTTGTAGAGGAAAATACACCGTTACACTACTAAGTATATTACTCTGTTCAGGTAGAAAAAACCACAGCTGGCGGAAATCGGTCAGACGTTGCAATCGATTTGTTCGAAAAGAAATCGATCAAGACTGATACATAAATAAATAAGCATGGATTCTAGAATGCTTAAATATAAAAGGCAAAAATACAAAAAAATATGTAATTTGCATAAATTAAAACAAAAAAAAATCGCCATTGAAGTTCTAACTAGAAAAGACCAAAAGAAGTTGCGTACGCAAAAACTCATGGTAATAAGTATTGACTTGGAAATTCTGTGACCAATGATTTCTCACATAATTTCCAGTCCGGTGAAACTACAAAAGAATAAGTTTTAAGATAATGATGGATTCCTGAAAACAGGAATGAATCCAAAGTAAAAATAAAATGTGCTTAAAAAAATAAATAAAGTGAAACCCATATTTAGGTAAGTTTAAAATTAACAATTAATTCCTGAAAACAGGAATTAATCCTCAGTAAAAATAAAAATAGTTAAAAAGGAATAAAAAAAAATTAAACTAATTAAAACCTTTGACTAGAGGTGGCTGATAGTTAAATAATTAAAAATTTAAAGGTGTGACAAGCTAACCACTACTTACAGTTCATTATTAAAACCTGAAAAATGACTAGAAGTCTGTCCTAGAAACGCCTCCCAACCCTGGATAACAAGAGAGTAATAGACCTATAAATTTAGTAGAAAAATATTCCATTATTCTCCTAAAACACATAGACTCGCTTGTATGAGTATATTATAAATGGGGAATAAAAGTTTATAATATGATAAATCTACCAACACCGGTAGGGTGTAAATAGACATAATATCAATGCTAATTGTCATGGGATCCCTTAGACAACAAAGCTTAAAAGAGATTAAGTTTTCTTGTTAAACAGGTCAAAATAAATGAGAGAAAATAAGTACAAACTTATGGTTATCAAGTCACTCAAGATATACTGAATGAAATGGTAGATTAATAAAAGTGGTGGTTAGCTTAAGATGGAAAACGCCTAAAATAATCCACAGTCGCCTCTTACGACACGTCCGGACGTCTAAAAAAATGCAACACAATTAAGTCGCGATTGAATATCAGTTGCGTGGCCTTTAAAAGTTCATTAGCGGAATCGATCCCCCTACTCAACAATCGAGCAATTAGGCAGTTAATCGACTTAATATTTATGGCATAGCAAAAATGGCATTACAACTCAACACTAATAGCAATAAGGTTATGTTTATTGCATATGTAAGTGTGAACAGGTTACTATTTTCAAGTGTGTGTGTGTGTGTGTGTGTTGATTTGAAACTATTGAGTTCCACTCATGAAATAATTATGCGATTTTACCGGGTTTTTCTCCAATTCCTTCGCTGTGACGGCTGTTTAGACTCTGGAATAATCTTCCTGAGTCCATTAGAAGTTAAGGCAGTAAAACATGAGTCAATTTTGAGTTGCTGCTATTATTTCGTTGATAACTCTTAAAATTAACTGTATTTCGATTTCCGCTTGGGATTCACGGGTTGCCCCGGTCCTTTGAGAGGCTTGCGCGGGGATATAGATCCAACGCGTAGAGGGACTTTGAAGAAGTTGATGTCATGTCCAAAACTGCCCAAACCCGTCCTCGGCTATATCAATAGATGACATTTCCATGCACAGGCATGAGGAGGAACTATTGCTAATGAGTGAAAAGAATAAAATGGGTTATGTTTATGAAGTTTGGATGTATTTAAACTGGGCTATTGCAATAGAAATCGGACCCCTGCCATAATCATGATTCCTAACTATTTGTGGCAGGCGGTGACTCGCCACTCAGAGTATTATGATTATTATTTCATCGTATATATGTAAGTATATTAAGTAAGTACCTTATGGAAGTTTTATATCATTCCAACTTTTTGCATTTACCTACCTGCATTACATTTTTAATACCCACATGACGATATCTGTTTAACCCAAAGGTTGACTGTTAGATAATGCTTTTAGCATCAAGTTTGCCTATTATTGCTATACAATTGTATTATGTACAATAAAAGGTATTAAAGACTAAATATAGCCATCTAATAATAGAATTAGTGAATGAATTTGTGTATTAGGGTTGTATGTTTATGGGAAAGCATAAAGGTGATATTGAAAAAAGAGTGGCTGCGAGTAATCGGGTAAATGGGGCATTGCATTCCTTTATGAGCAGTAAATGCCGTTGAAATCAGAGCTTTACGGAGTATGTGTGGCGTACGTCTGAGCGATAAAATTAGAAATAGTGAGATAAGGAAAAGGTGTGGTGTGAATGAGGATGTAATACCTATTCCTACGGAAAAAATGCGTGATGTTATGTATGTATATAGTAAAACCATCTCAATTTATCCCATATTTCTTCTAAAGAGTCCGACAGACTCTGAGACCCAGGTGTGCTTTTAGGGATCTGCTTACTCAAAACCGGTAAGTCGAATCGTTTTCATCGTCGGTGAAAACAATGATTTTTATTCGGTTTTGTGAAACCCAAAAAAACTAAAGGACTATAGGCCAATTACTAATAAAATGTTGAAAAGAGTTAAGTTTCGTATTACCCAATTGTCACTTCAAAAACCGATTTTATTATTTGGTAAAGCATATAATCCTTTTGTGTAACTATTTGAAAAAAAACTTAAACAAGGCACATATAAAACATACTTTATCGAACACTAAAAACATAATAACAATTTTATATTTGCAGATACTTTTAAAATGACAGTGTAAGTACTGGCCATTATAAAATATCAAAGAGATAGATTTTACGACTGAGGTGAAATATGAGCGTGGTCGCCTGCGCAGGGCGGCGTAGTAGTAACTCGTCATAATGTAAATTCGTCATATTTTATATCAGATATATCCTCAATGCAATTACATATAAAACTTTAAGTTTAGCTAGGAATAATTACGCAGGTTGCTAAATTCAAATATTGTTTTAAAAGTTTTTTTTCTAAATTCTCGTTTTTAAAGTAAATGTTGCAGTGGACTTCTTCTTTGCCGCTTTTTCTGCAGTTTCGCTTTGAAAGTGGTGATAATCTTAGTTAAAGTAAACTCAACGTCAATAAGTGATATCCTAAATTAAAATAAACTATTTCTTTTCAATGGCATTGTTTTCAAGTTCCAACAGGATTGTACAGGTGTGTTTACCAGGTTCGTAGCAAAATAGACAGATTTATTAATCAATCTGTTCATTATATTCAATTCAATCTATTCACTTTATTAAAATTAATGTGGTCTGGAATATCGGGGCTGGCAAGTGAAACGGCAGAAATTTACTTTAACTTAACGTTTATTGCTTTTTCATATTTTTTGAAAAATATGAATACTAGCAGCGTGTGTTGTCTTCTACATCGTAGAAAATTTTCTGAGTCGCATATTCTTTCTCAGCGTTCGGATACATACAGTGAAACTAATTCATTCTAATATGTCACATATTCGGATACATTCCATTCCCACATTAATTACAAAACACGGCAATAGTGGTCTTGAACTTGTATATATTTTTTTATTATACCATTGACTGGTAACATAACAGATCATTTATAAAAACTGTAATTGATTCAATTCATGCTTTATTTTCATTTTGCAGACCAGTAAGAAATTGCATAGACAGGTGGTTTACTGAAAAACATTTCAAGTTTATCGATAAAGTTGTAATAATTCTGGAAAAAAATCCAAAAACGGTGGTGAATTTACGACATGATTTCTTGTGACTATTTTACAATGTGGTAAACTTACAATAGTTTGAAAGCCCTGATTTTTTCATCTATTTCTGCCACATAGGTAGACAATAACATAGGTAGGTATTTGTTATTTTAATACCTCAATAAATTAGGTACATTACGCTAATCTCTTTGTGATAACTATAAACACTTTTACGACTTGAAATGCTACCAAAAGTACCTGATATAAATATCTAACCTAGGAATTTTCACAATTAACTCATGAGACGTCTAGGCGACCTCCGGTTTTTCGAAAAAGCAAATGATTGATTTTGATGATGGAAATTGGTCACTGTAGCCTATGAACGCCTGAAATACATGTAACATCACCGGGCGGGATTGTTTTTTTTACAAAAGTATCTTTACATTAAATTTTCCCTAGATATGCTACCTTGACTGAACGATATTCAACTATTCTCTCCAGTCGGCACAGATTCCGCTGCAACGATGCGGTGCTGATCTGCGAGAGATGAGAGCTGACAACTTGCAGCCATCGCGCAGAATAGAACACTCTGGCGCTCTCTCATGATGAGACCAAGATCCATGAGGGATGCTGAGCCAGCGGAGTTAGTATCTTTACATTTTCTTTTCATTAATTTTATATTCTAATTTATTAACTGTGCATTGAAAATGTAACAAAAAATGTGTAGAAAGTTAACATTATTAAACATTCCAGGGGTTACCGCTATAATTATTTAGAAATAAGTTACTTGCGATCTCTACTCTAGGCTCGCAGGCCTGCAACGATCTTACAGGAGTTTATTTTTTTATACACATTATTTGGAAAAAAGATTGCATAAGGAAATAAATAAGATAGAGCACATTGTTTATACCCAATACTATTCACTGACAGAAAATAGAACTGACGTATTTAAGTTAGCCCCTGAATACCTCTTGGTTCACTGGTAGAAAAAGCCTTTGGCATTAGCGCTTTGCAAAATTATTGTAATGAAGTTATTGAATAAATAAAAACCTTTCCTAAAACTTAAATACTCATGCCCGCAAGGAGTTTTTGAAACAGAAGCGATGATGACTACCTAATGATGACTTTTAAGACAAAATCAACATAGTAAAGAATTTATTAAACATTCTTATTCTTTTAAGAGATTTGACCCCTTTCAATCCCGTACACAATCATACAAATCCTTTATGTACTTTAATCTAAAAGTTTTGGCTTGCAACCTTAAAATTTTATTAAAACCAGCGTACCTTTGTTATCTGGATCGTTCAGGGCAACTCGCCAAAGTGCTCGCCGCGCCCCCTGTGGTCAAAAATATGGAACCTTTGTAGAAATACAGGCGTTTCTCGAAATGACCACTAGTCAAAATAGTTGTTCAGTGACTTGTAATGTAATATTTTCTTGTGAATTCATGTGCGCGGCTTTATTTTATCGCTGCGGAAAAGTGTTGAGTGTTTTTGTTTGCGCGAATTTTTATGAATTGAAGGTCCGAAGACTTTTCGTTAATTTATGAACCCTTAGGGTTAAAATTATAGTTTTTGATGCTAATATAATGACTGATGGTAAAAGAAGCCTTTTCACAGAATATGTAATGTAAATGTTAATTCATTACAAGTCTTGGGAAACTGTAAGTGTACTGAGTAGGTGTGAATAATAGCACCTAAATTTGTCTGAGTTTCTCGAATAAACCATTTTCATTTATTAATTCATAAAAATATATTTTTCAGTTAACCCCTTTCTTAACACCGATAATAGATTTCGATTTGTCTTTATCCTTTGCCAGTTTTTTTTGGCAGTTTTTTTTTGGCCCAGTTGTCGGTCCAACACTGCAACGGGAATAACGCTTAGATAATTATGGGGTCCAACAGCTTTTGATTTCTGTAACAAACATTCATCATTGCAATCCTAATTCAGGCACTAGTTACGATATTTAAAAAAAAAGGTTTATCACATAAATCACTTGAATCTATACTGTATTTTTATTTAATTTCATCAAAGTACGCAATAAAAACAATGAATAACATCAAACAAGTAAATATTCAATCTATCGACGAGTCCATTCCGACAATATTTCGCGTAGTCTTTGATCCCTGCGCATAAAGTCGTTTTTACAACAACATCAAACCCGTCCACTGTACAATTTTCACACCTTCCCTGCGCCGGCGCCACTGTAGACACAACAATACAAAAAACACAGAGGCGGCACTTAAAATAAAACACTTAAATCGCAATCTATCAGTGTGGTTTATTTTGACATCGGGCAAAAATAAGAAGGAGGATAACCTACGCGGCTTAGACGTTATGCTCATAGCTGGAAATAGACTAGTTGAAATCAAGATTGATCCTAAAGTGTAGTCATGAAGCTAAGACTCTAAAAAAGAGGTTCATAGGTTTTGAGTGAAATGAAACGAAATCGTTTATTTTCAGTATAGAATATAAATATAACTTATTGACGTCAATTTACTTATATTAAGTTTACCACTTCCAAAGCGCAAGTTTAGAGGAAGCGGCGCCACAAACTCCACTGCAGCATTTTCTTTAAAACACGTCAATTTACAAATAAGAAAAAATCTTTCCTTAATTTACTAGTTAAATGAACGAATTCACATGTTTGTCAACATTTTGCCTATGGCAAAGTGGCTGAGAGAAAAATCTGAGCGACTCAGAAGGAATGAATTAGATAAGGAATTGGCTATAGATAGTGGAAAATTTAAGAAGTTTGTGGTACAATAAGGATGAACCCAAAACTTAAATGGCAAGACTTAAATGGCTTAGCTATAAACAGAGAAAAGGAAATTTTTTGACACCGCGAAAGAACAATAAATTCTCTTTTCGAACTATATTATCACTGTTGTCTCTCTGGTGCCTGAATGAACTGTTTTGTATGTGACGTCTAAGAAAGGCGTTCAACTAACGTCTTTATAGACTGACAGACTTCTGAAAGAAAAATTCTAAACAACGACGTATGGGTCTCCCTAAAAGTATAGGTTCTGCTTCCAAAGAGCATAGATAAGTTCTAAGAGCCCCCATAGCAAAAAATATTTAAAAAATTACTTCTGGTAGGACTTGCCACCTTTGAGGCAAAATCAGTACCGGTACATTTCTACGTACATCACTATCATACAAACAAATTTCAGTTAAACACGAGCGTCAATCACCTGTCCGAATAAAACGGCGGATATGGACGCAACCGGGAAATGAACGCGCCACAATGAGCACAAATATTTGGAGAATTTTCCGAACACTAGCTTTGCCACCTTGCTCTACTTACATACCATCACGCCTGTTTCCCGTAGGAATAGACAGACACTACGGATTTCCATTTGCTACGTTCCTTACAGACCCTCGCTTCCTCTACGCTCATGACTCTATTCATATACGCTCGTCGATTTCCGGTTATCCTAACATCTCTAGGTCTACTTGTCGGTGACAAATAATGTAATTAAATAATTGTAGTAACTCTATATTTATATCGGTTTGAAGTCGTCTCATCCTTAGGCAATGTTTTCTTTAGCTGCATTAGCCCGAAAACTTTTTTTAAAAGAAGGGCCTCTAAAATACCTAAACTACGATTAAATGGATCATTACTGTATCTTCTGTTTGTTTTTTTCTCAAGTTACTCTTTCTATTCTTAGATAGATTGATTTTTAAGTACGACATTGCGTGCGCCCTATATAGTTATTGCAACATGTGACATGCAAAATTTTTGACTTTTGGGAAATTCTTATAACGTACCGAGTATTGTAATGACATTGCACTTTTTCTATGTTTGTAACAAATGATTGTTTGTATAAGTTATGAATAATTTTAACTTAAAATTCGACCTGTGTAAAAAAACACGCTTCTCAATATTCCTTCTAGTAGATGTAGATATTTTCGGACAATCTTGAGCTTTTATTAGTCTGTAAGGATCGTAGCAAATGGAAATCCGTAGTCTCTGCCTACCTCTACGGGAAACAGGCGACATGTTATATATATCTGGGGCTTTTCAAGGCCAGAGCAAATAGGCTATGAATAAGCAGTAAGCTCCACCAAGACCACATCTGCACTTGATATCTGGTGGGATGGTGGTCAGGTCAATCGCTGAATATATTTATAAAGATCAAAATAAATGCATCCATTCTAGACGCCCCAGCTTATAATCCGACAGGCGTGTGTTCGTTTATTCGCTCGTTTCACCTTCTCTAATGAACCTTTCATACATGTTGTTTACACCACCCACCATCACCTGACTTCCAATGGCCTTTGATATATATTATAGTTACGAAAATAGTGAAAATTGTTCCAGAAAAATCGCAAAGAAATCTTTGATTTGAATTTTGAGTTTTAATTTTATTAGGTTAAGACATGTTCAATTAATATTACCGGAAAATGAGTTTAATGAAAGAAAGTTTTCCTTTGTGAGGATAAATGGTTCAAGAAATATCGTAAAAAAATTTTGGATATGAGTTTTGTTTTAAGTTTTATTTTATTACTAGCTGTCTCCCGCAGCTCCGCCTGCGTCAAAAAATAGTCTATGTTCGACTCCGGGTTTTGAACTATATCTGTACCAAATTTCATGAAAATCAATTCAGCGGTTTAGTCGTGAAACATCCATCCATACTTACAAACTTTCGCGTTTATAATATAAGTATTCGATATAAAGTCATGGAAAGTGTTTACCTAAACGAAAAACCTTGTAATAATTAAACATATTTTAATAAAATAAAACTAAATAGTTTAAAGTTTTGCACTCTCTACAAGTGACTTGAACGTAATAGCGTCATGAATAAAATAAGGCTTAGTCCGTAGTGTGTATTTTATGCAAAGGTATTCTTCAAGAATCAGGCTTATGAAAATCTGTTTAATAAAGAAACTTTCAATATATTTTAATTTGTATTCACTTCTGCATTATAAATTCCAATCTAAGACCACACCATAAATGTCAGTTATATCATAGACACGCTGCACTTTATTGCACTATGCAATAATGTACAAGTTGAATGCAGGTAGTAATAAACGACTATAAAACCTTGGCAACTTGCGCGAACGGTCATAAACCGGGAATAGAACCGGGTACCTATACACCTGGCGGGCTAAATCATAGACCACAAATCTAAATAGATATGATAAGTGCAGACAATGTTTCTAACTGAAATGGCTCAATGTCGCAAAGAGAACCGAAAAACAGGGAACTTAGTTTTTGAATTTGGAAATATTGACGATAAGGAAAATTTTGTTCTCACATGCGGAAAAGCGTTGTTGTCGGGGGGAAAAGATATGTTTATCTATGAACTTTGCAAATAATGCTTCACCATAAATCTTACCTTGATTCGTAAAATATATGTGTTTTATATTTTTGAATATTTAAAAATTGTTACTATTCAAATGGACTATGAAAATAATGGCTTACAATATGAATGTAGTTATTCTCATAGTATAGAGGCATACCAATTCAAGAACGAGCTCCATGGCTTCATCTATGAACAAATGAATGCATGAACACTATTGCAAAATTTACAAACAATAGATAATACATAGTTAAATCGAATAAAACAAAATCACTATGTGGTATTCCTATTTAGATATTTATCAGTGAACTAAACTATATTGTCTGTGGATTGACGCTGTTTATGTTGCTTGTTTTGGCAAGAATATAGCTCGTAGTATGTCTGAAAAACCATTAGCAAAAATAATAATGCTACATGTAACCAATTATAAATACAACTTTAGAGTTCCGTACATGAGTAAGTAAAAAAAGCAAACCCCTCCAAAGAACAAATTAAAACTGGACAAGGAAGCCTCTTGTATCTTTTTATGCCTATGTAATTCGTCTTACTGTATTATTTTTTTTGATAGTAATGATAAAATTTTTGCTTTAGAATTTAAAGGATCTATTGACCACGTAAGTAACCCACTCGATATGAATTAATGTACAAAAAAATATACAGACTTTGGTATTCAATGGGCTAGTTCCTAAAAAAATATAATTAGTCCGTCAGTTAGATGATCAAAAAATATTGGAGACGTATTTTTTCTTTTGAAAATTAAACAAAGAATGGTAAAGATATGGCGCGTTAAAGTTCCGTGTGACGTCACAGTGTGCTACACTTTTTCGCAATATGTGACGTCATGAGCCCCCACTCCTAAACCTTAATGCTTTATATCTTTATAATTTATCGCTCAATCTACAAAAGAAAAAATACGTCATTAATATATTTTGATTCCCTAAATGACGGACTAATTTTATTGTTTGTCTTTTAATCCTGGAAATTAGCCTATTGAGCCTATATTTCCGTCAAGTGTAGCGCGGATTCAAGCTCTTAATCCATGATCGCCTCCCTAATCGTATAAAAATCTTAAGTATAGATAGAAAAGGTGACTCTTTCCAACAACTTCTTAATGTAGCTAAGGCGTGAATTACTGCGCTTCTTAAATTGGTCGTAATTTTTATTCAGCTCACATGGAGTTTTAATTTTAGCCAGAATGTGGGTACGGCGGTCACGGGGTACCTGGTTTCTATTCCCGTATCACAATGCGGCGGTCGTGCCTGTTTCACTGTTCAAATTAGTCTTATATTAGTTTAACGCTGCAGTTTGGTTCCTTTAAGCTTTAGGTGGGAATGAAGAAAAATATAGGCTCATGCTGCTTAGAGCAATAGCAATGCAGCTGTTGGTCTCAATCATCATTTCAGCCGTAGTCAGTCAGCAGCTGGACATTGGCCTCAGGCCTTTCCTAATGATTTCCAAAATGACTGGTTGGAAACGGCTTGCGTCATCTTTGTTTAAATAATGTAACTATTTTAATACTATTTACTTATTTTAATTTATTATTAATGGATTTGTTATTATTTAATTATTATTAATGTCAATTTTTGAAATTTTAATTTTAATTTTGGAACTTCAATTTTATTTTGATTTGGTTTGGATTTTCGAGAATGATGATGGAAGTTTTTGTAATAATTTTTCACATTATTAATTTTATGTAACCCAAGTTCAATTTGATCACGTTAGTATACATAACTTAAAACTTAATTTGATTTGTCTAAATTTAATTAATTACATTCACCTTATATTTGAAAAGATAATTGATTGGTTGATTGATTTATTTGATAATTTTAAATATGTAGGGAAAATTTTTGTATTTCTAGAGGTGGGCGTTGACACTCGCGACACAGTTTTTAACTACTGCGGGTGCCATCGTTAACCTTGGTTTGTGTAAACACTTTTTTGTTCCCAATAAAGATTTTATTATTATTAATTATTATTATATTATTGTTTATTCTTTTGGGTAGAGCAGAGAAAGGCTCAGCAGTGGGCAAAATAGATCTGGAGTGCAATTACGGTGAAATTAACGTATTTCCAAATCGTTTGCGAGGACTATTATTTAGAATGCAAAACGGGTGAGTTAAAGTTGAATATCGTTGGATTTCGAATAATTTTCATTCGACATACTCAAAAACAAATAAATATTTACAAAGTAGAACTGCGATGGCTACACATGGCTAAAGTAAGTTCATTAAGAAATCAAGCCAAAATCTAGAAGCTATCCCATCCGCCTATCCAATTCGCTATTTTATTTTACAACCGAAGCTAAATTAGAACCGGATCGTAATACCTGTCTGGTTTCAGATATAGCGAGTGACAGACACACAGAGATCTCGTTTAGATGTCGCCGTCGGTCCGTCACAGTCGGCTCCATGAGATACCATCTACGATGTATCCATTTTTGTAGTAGGAAGAAACTTTTGAGGAGTAGCCTAGCGGTGCAGTAGTGTATGTCTGTTTGTATAGTACGTATGGATAAAGTATGTATGGCGAAAGTAGAGTAAAAATAAGAGAAGGGTTTGTTGTCACTATTAATAACCCTTTTCCTCTTCTTTGTCGGTATCACCTTGATATAGTGGTCGTATACTTTCAGGTGGTGGTGACAAGCTTCACAATACGCCGCTAATCTTCTCTGATGGCCGCCTTCACCATGCATTCATGCAGTTAGATAATCCGTTCACCTCGTTTATTTTCGCTAGATAATGATACTCGTAGATTAGGCTCTTTCGAAGTATATATCATGTTCTATGATTACAGCAAATGTACTTTGGAATCTGAAGCATAAGACGACCTTTGTGATGAATTGGTTAACATGGTCAGGTTGGTCAGGCCAAGATCGAAAATGATATAATGTTTTCTTATGTTTTCGCGATTGTTATTCATTAAATTAAACTATTTTAATACGGTTTTATCGCGTTTATTACTTATTTATTTACACCTGACGTTTCAAACACTTTACAGCGTTCATGGTCGCAGGCAGACTAAGTTAACATTTGTCTTTGATGTCATAAGATTACAAAACTACCGCCTGAAATTTTAATTGGGAACTATTCCGATTCACGCAGTATTGGCTCACAGTATCTAAGGGTCTTGCAGTCTGCTTCCGAGTTTGCGATTTTATTAAGTTAATGACTGGGTCCCAAGCTGGCGGTACCTGCCATCCATCCTCTCTATTGAAATTAGGATGTTTTTTAATTTCAATAGCTTCACGTAACATCCTTGGAATGAATCTGTTTTCCTTTGCAAGGACTTGAGGATTATCAAAACGCATATAGTGGTTGGGTTTGTCTAGAGCATGTTCACAGACTGCAGACTTGGTTGAGCGTCTATTTTTCATGTCAGCAATATGTTCTTTTATACGAGTATTAATGCTTCTCTTTGTTTGCCCAATGTATGATAAACCACAGTCACAGTCAATTTTATAAACTCCAGCATCTTGCAATGGGATATTGGATTTTACAGGTCTTAAAAATTGGTTTATTTTCTTATGCGGCTTGTAATAGGTCTTGATTGAAGCTCGCCTAAGTATGTTACCAATCTTGTCCGTGACTCCCTTTATGTATGGTAAGATGGCAGGAAAACGATCAACTGTGTGTGGCTTGGGTCGACTTCTGTGACATATGTGTGGGAGGCTGAGATTGTTGCTTCTTAAGACAGACTTGACTCGTTGAAGCTCCTCCTTAAGATGGTGGGTGTCACAGATGCCGTGTGCTATCTGTAACAAAGATTTGCCTACGGTAGCTAACTGACATGGATGATGGTGAGATTTACCGTTGAGATATTTGTCTGTGTGGGTGGGCTTTCTGTACACAGTGTGACTGATACTATTGTCAAGATTTCTAGTTATTAAAACATCAAGAAAGGCTAATGAATTATTGATCTCAGGTTCCATAGTGAATTTAATTTTACTATTAATGGAATTTAAGTGATCTAACAAAACAGAGACTTGAGTTTTGGGGAGTACAACAAAAGTATCATCTACGTACCGTTTGAACATCTTCGGCATAGCCAGGGTGCTTGAAAAAGCCTTCTCCTCAAGGTCTTCCATGAAAATGTCGGCAACAATGGGAGAGACTGGAGACCCCATAGCTACACCGTCAATTTGCATGTAGAATTTGTTTTCCCAGAAGAGATAGCCTGATGTTAAGCAATGCTCAAGTAACTCTGCATACTCTTGAGGTAGATGGTGGTCCTCAAGCCTTCTCTTGACAATATCAATACAGTCATGCAAAGGTAGGCTGGTAAATAATGACTGTACATCAAAACTGACCATTGTGTCTTCATCAGTTAATCGTAGATCTTTAATTAAGCTGATAAAGTGATAAGAGTCCTTGACATTAGTATCAGTATGACCACGAAGTTGTGTTAATATCTTCACCAGGTGTTGTGCTAGTTTATAAGTTGGCGAATCTATTTGGCTTACAATTGGTCTTAATGGGTGGTCTTTTTTGTGTATTTTTGGAAGGCCATATAATTTTGGTGGTTTCACACAGGAAGGCACGAGCGACGTGATGTCTAAGTTTAATGTGTCGGAGTATTTTAATATTAATTCTTTGGTTTTTGTTACGATCTTGTTAGTAGGATCACTTTTTACTTGTTTATATGTATTCTCATCCGACAACAGTTGTTGAATTTTTGTGTTATAATCAGAGGTGTCCATTATAACAGTTGAATTTCCTTTGTCAGCTCGTAAAATAGTAATGTCTGGGTTATTGCGAAGGTTGGTGAGTGCAAGATATTGTTCACGAGGAAGATTCGGTTTTGGCGGCTTGCTATGTCGTAGTACTGATGACACATCTTGGCGTATCGCTTCCAAATCTTCTTTATTTAAGTGGTTTTTTACCAAGACATTTTCTACCGAACAGATGATATGTTCATAAGGTATCCTCCTGGGTGCAAGTGATCCTACTAACAAGATCGTAACAAAAACCAAAGAATTAATATTAAAATACTCCGACACATTAAACTTAGACATCACGTCGCTCGTGCCTTCCTGTGTGAAACCACCAAAATTATATGGCCTTCCAAAAATACACAAAAAAGACCACCCATTAAGACCAATTGTAAGCCAAATAGATTCGCCAACTTATAAACTAGCACAACACCTGGTGAAGATATTAACACAACTTCGTGGTCATACTGATACTAATGTCAAGGACTCTTATCACTTTATCAGCTTAATTAAAGATCTACGATTAACTGATGAAGACACAATGGTCAGTTTTGATGTACAGTCATTATTTACCAGCCTACCTTTGCATGACTGTATTGATATTGTCAAGAGAAGGCTTGAGGACCACCATCTACCTCAAGAGTATGCAGAGTTACTTGAGCATTGCTTAACATCAGGCTATCTCTTCTGGGAAAACAAATTCTACATGCAAATTGACGGTGTAGCTATGGGGTCTCCAGTCTCTCCCATTGTTGCCGACATTTTCATGGAAGACCTTGAGGAGAAGGCTTTTTCAAGCACCCTGGCTATGCCGAAGATGTTCAAACGGTACGTAGATGATACTTTTGTTGTACTCCCCAAAACTCAAGTCTCTGTTTTGTTAGATCACTTAAATTCCATTAATAGTAAAATTAAATTCACTATGGAACCTGAGATCAATAATTCATTAGCCTTTCTTGATGTTTTAATAACTAGAAATCTTGACAATAGTATCAGTCACACTGTGTACAGAAAGCCCACCCACACAGACAAATATCTCAACGGTAAATCTCACCATCATCCATGTCAGTTAGCTACCGTAGGCAAATCTTTGTTACAGATAGCACACGGCATCTGTGACACCCACCATCTTAAGGAGGAGCTTCAACGAGTCAAGTCTGTCTTAAGAAGCAACAATCTCAGCCTCCCACACATATGTCACAGAAGTCGACCCAAGCCACACACAGTTGATCGTTTTCCTGCCATCTTACCATACATAAAGGGAGTCACGGACAAGATTGGTAACATACTTAGGCGAGCTTCAATCAAGACCTATTACAAGCCGCATAGGAAAATAAACCAATTTTTAAGACCTGTAAAATCCAATATCCCATTGCAAGATGCTGGAGTTTATAAAATTGACTGTGACTGTGGTTTATCATACATTGGGCAAACAAAGAGAAGCATTAATACTCGTATAAAAGAACATATTGCTGACATGAAAAATAGACGCTCAACCAAGTCTGCAGTCTGTGAACATGCTCTAGACAAACCCAACCACTATATGCGTTTTGATAATCCTCAAGTCCTTGCAAAGGAAAACAGATTCATTCCAAGGATGTTACGTGAAGCTATTGAAATTAAAAAACATCCTAATTTCAATAGAGAGGATGGATGGCAGGTACCGCCAGCTTGGGACCCAGTCATTAACTTAATAAAATCGCAAACTCGGAAGCAGACTGCAAGACCCTTAGATACTGTGAGCCAATACTGCGTGAATCGGAATAGTTCCCAATTAAAATTTCAGGCGGTAGTTTTGTAATCTTATGACATCAAAGACAAATGTTAACTTAGTCTGCCTGCGACCATGAACGCTGTAAAGTGTTTGAAACGTCAGGTGTAAATAAATAAGTAATAAACGCGATAAAACCGTATTAAAATAGTTTAATTTAACGAAAATGATATTTTTCTGATTGGTTGGGGTCTTACGTGTTTATATGGATAATATGTATTTGTCATAAAATATATAATTAGGTGATGTTAGTAAAGATATTTCGATACTTGTATTATGGTATATAACACGAGTCCCGAGATTACTTTGGGGCTATCTCATTCTGTAAGATTTGTCTCTATGTATTTGTATGTATGTATGTATGTAAAATTCTTTATGGTACATAAAAGAAAACAGTTTATACAACATCAACAGAAAAAAAATCTTAAATATTAATGTATACTGGCGGATTTATCCCTATGAGGGATCTTTTCCAGTCAACCACAATATATTTATTTCTTTTCTTCTTTCTCTAGTATTATTAAATTTATCGTATTATCTATATTTTTTACTGTGAAAAACTACTTTGACAATAATTACGCGTTCGCGTCTACTATAAATTTAATAGCATCTGTCGTTTACATCTTAAATTTATGGTTTGGTCGCCTGTCTTATGTAAAAAACATAATTTAGTGTTTGGCTAAAAGTACCCACATAAATATAAAAAAACACAACATTTTTTTTCTAAATGAGCGCAATTATTGTCAAAGTCATACGATAAGTATGTGTTAAAATAGTTCTAAATTAAGTTAGTTATTTAGAAAAGCTAAAGATAAACTTGTATTAAATATTTCACTAACCAATCATTTCCGGAGCACGCAATTCATTTCGAAATAGAAACTCAACGAACAAGCGTTTTCCTTTTCATCAAAAAAAATATACTAACATATTAACAGTACTAAAAACTCCAAACAAACATCAACTACACTTCCTTTTCACTTTCATTTCATACATTGCTCATTAATATTGAAAACCAGATGAAATATCGCGAGGAAAAACAGCATTGCATAAGAAAATATTTGAAAGGCTCGAATTAATTCGAGAATACAGTACAAGTCATAGGTATTCAGCCCACGTAGCAAAGTCTTTTGACTTGTAACTCTGTTTGACAGTCCGCAAAATTGGGTGAAAAGTAATTAATATGGGTGACGGTTTTAAATTTTAAATGTCCGTGTGGGCTTGAGTGTTTTGACGAGCTTATGTGATAATTAGTTTATGAAGTTTTTGTTATTTTTGAGCCAGGTAACAGTTACTTCAGTAAGTTCTTTCCTGATTTCAAACACCTTTCTAAAGGCAATTGTATAATCCATATCCATACTTAATATTATAAAGGCGAAAGTCTGTCTGTCTGTCTGTTTGTCCGTCTGTCTGTCTGTTACGCTTTCACGGCCAAACCGCTGAACGGATTTTGATGAAATTTGGTATGAATATAGTTGAAGACCTGGGGTCAAACATAGGCTACTTTTTAACGCAGGCAGAGCTGCGGGATACCGCTAGTTTTATATAATTATCTTTGATCCACAAAATACTATGAGTGTCTACGACACTTCAAGCGCTGAGGAGCGGGGGACGTGACGCGCCCCCCACCTTCGCCGGCTCTGCGCTCATTTTTCTTCATTCTCCTCGATTATTCCCAAGCCGTACGGACGCGCGCCTTATTTTTAATATCTTTGTAAAGGACAGAAATACAGTTCACTATCGAAGTTATTGCCTTTTTTTAAACTACGAACACCCAGTAGTTAACAAGTGGTCCTTCGAGCCGGATTACTACGCCTGCCTGGCTCTTAGCGGACAGCTGATCCAGGACAACAGGGATGAACTGGCCGGGTCAGTAACAGCTCAACAGAACGCAGGTGGGACCGATTCATTTATTAAGCTGCCTAGAATTGAGTTGCCACACTTTTCCGGAGAATATCATGATTGGTTGGAATTTAGGGATACATTTGAATCAATTATACACAATAACAATACAATTCAGAACATACAAAAGTTCCATTATTTGCGTGTTTCTTTGCGGGGTAGTGCTTCATTAGTTATCAAATCTCTAGAATTATCGTCCGATAATTATCAAATTGCTTGGAGCCTATTGTACGAACGTTACAATAATAAACGACAGTTAATAAGCAATCACATCAAAAATTTATTCAATTTAAATGCTATACAAAAGGAATCATCCTTAGCATTAAGACAAATTATTGATAATGTACACAAAAATTTAAGAGCATTGTCTACTTTGGGGGAGCCCACAGAACACTGGGACACCCTAATTATTCATTTAGTGTCAAGCAAGTTGGATGCCACCACCTTGAGACATTGGGAAGAATACAAAGGGACAATTACACAAATACCGAGGCTTGAGGATCTAGACACATTTTTTAAAAATCGTGCTGATTTGCTTGAGACTTTAGAAGATAGTAAATTGAAGAGTGAGTCAGATCCCCAAGTACGTACAACAACAAAATTAAACACATTACCTGCATGTCCAATCTGTAAGGCCCCACATCTTCTCTTTTCCTGCTCGAGTTTCAGGCAACTTTCACCTGAGGCGAGAAAGGAGAAGGTGTCTAAATTTAAATTATGTAATAATTGCCTACACTCGGGTCATGAGTCAAAATCATGCAGAGGTGGTACATGCAAGTATTGTTCACAAAAACATAACACACTGCTACATGTTGACAAACCACAAAGTTCAACCACGCTGATTAGCTCATTAAGTACTCCAGTACTATTATCAACAGCTATAGTGAATGTGATCAGTCTAAATAATACTCAATGCAGAGCTAGAGTTTTACTCGACAACGCAAGCACCTCGTGTTATATCTCAAAAGCCATTACTGGTTCAATATGCGGTATCAACAAAATTCAAACAAACATTCATCAAAGTTGTAATATTCAAATCAAATCACTTTACAATTCATACAAGACAAATGTCAATTGTTTTGTACTCAATCAGATTTCGAATAATATACCAAACATGTATATTAATACAAACAAACTCAATATTCCACAGCACATAAAATTAGCTGATCCCGAGTTCAATGTGCCAGCCTCGATAGACCTATTATTGGGAGCTGAAATATATTGGTCTTTAATAGGTTCTGGGCGAATTCAGCTAGGTAAACAGCTACCTACCCTTCAAGAAACACAGACTGGGGTGGTTAGTGTCAGGCTGTGTCTCGGAGAATTCACATAAAAACAATACTCTATCATCGTGTTTCATAATTAACGATGTAGATCAGTTGTCTCGTTTTTGGGAACTTGACAATATATCTCAAGATTCTAAAATCACACAAGATCATCAAACTTGTGAAGATATATTTACAAATACTACGACACGCCGTGAAAATGGCAGGTTTGTAGTTAAAATTCCATTAAAAGAATCACCCGAATGTCTCGGTGATTCTTACATTCAAGCTAAACGTAGATTTCTTTCATTAGAGAAGAAGTTTATCAGAGATCCAGTCTATCGAGATCGGTACATTCAATTCATGAACGAATACATTGAATTAGGTCACATGTCATTGAAATTAAATTTCACAGATACAAAGGAATTTTTTCTTCCACATCATGGGGTGATCCGCGAGTCTTCCTCTACCACAAAACTAAGAGTCGTTTACGATGGATCTTCTCGCACCACCACTAAATACTCACTCAATGACATACACATAGTAGGTCCTGTAGTGCAAGACGATCTTGTGGCTATTCTACTGCGATTTCGACAGCACAAATATATCATCTCAGTTGACATTGAAAAGATGTTTCGCCAAATCGAGGTGGACGAGTCGCAGAGACCGCTGCAACAAATTATATGGCGTTCCCGTCCATCAGAACCATTAAGAATTTATACACTTAATACTGTAACGTACGGAACAGCCTCTGCGCCATTTTTAGCTACAAGGTGTATAAAACAAGTAGGTTTAGACTGCTGTGATGGGAGCGTATCGCAGGTGATCATGCATGACTTTTACTGTGATGATCTGCTTTCCGGGTCTGATGATGAGTCTTGTTTGAGTCACATAGCACAGGGCGTACACATGGAATTACAAAAGGCCCAATTTCCATTACGTAAATGGCAAACAAATAACCCAGAATTACTGGAAAAATTAAAATTCATCCAATCATCAGATATCACTAGGAATTTAGGTATCAATGACCCATCAAAAACATTGGGAATTTATTGGAATATACAACAAGATACAATCACATACACAATAAACACAGAAATTTTTTTAAATCAAAAAATCACAAAACGCCTAATTTTATCCACTATTGGGCAAATTTTTGACCCGCTGGGTTTGATTAGTCCTTGTGTACTAGAAGCAAAAATAATCATGCAAAAAATTTGGTTACAAAAATTATCATGGGATAGTACAGTGCCACAGGACATTCAAAAACAGTGGGTACATTTCATACACTCATTGAAGGGTTTAAAAGAGCTTGCTATATCCAGACGCGTATTTAGTGATTCATTAGTAAGTATTCAGTTACATATATTTTCTGATGCATCACAGAAGGCCTATGGCTCTTGTGTATATGTGCGCACTGTAACAACAAATAATCAAGTCAATACACACCTGCTAGTCGCTAAGGGCAGAGTGGCTCCTCTAAAAACACAAACAATACCTAGATTAGAACTGTGTGGTGCACTCACAAGTGTTAGACTTTTCAACAAAGTAATAAAATCACTGCGTAACTCAAATTCAATTTCTAACATTTATTTCTGGAGTGATTCTATGATAGTGTTAGCGTGGATAAAAACCAACGTACACAAACTTCAACCATTTGTCAAGCACAGAGTGACTGAGATACAAACTAGTACACAGTCGCATACATGGCGCTATGTGCCTACTAAACAAAACCCCGCAGATTTAATTTCCAGAGGAGCAACAGCACAGGAACTAGTTCAATCTGAAATTTGGTTTTCAGGGCCGCAGTTTCTCAGGGATGATGAAAGCTGCTGGCCTACTCATTCAGGGCATATCAGCGAACCTGACCTGCTAGAAACATATGCGTCCCAATCAAATTTTCATTGCTGCACGCAAGTAAAAAAATATTCCTCTTTTATATTTAATTATTCAAATTTTACAAAATTAACAAGAATCACAGCGTATATACTAATATTTATTCGTAATTGCAAACAAAAAATAAAAAGAACTATAATTACATCAAAAAATACATTATTGTCTACATCAGACTTAACATTAGCTAAATTTCAGTTAGTAAAAATTTCACAATTAGAAAGTTTCTAGCGCGAGTATGACACATTACACAAAAAGCGTTCTTTATCAATAAAAAATAGATTGACATCTTTAAATCCTTTCATGGATGATAACAATATTATTCGTGTGGGGGGAAGACTGTCTAATTCGCAATTTTAATATGACAAAAAATTCCCTATGTTACTAGATTCGAATCATCACATTTGCAAATTAATTTTTTCAACTTATCATTTATCACTTTTACACGCAGGTCCACAATTGTTATTGTCACATGTACGGGAGATGTATTGGCCTCTGGGTGGTCGTAATCTGGCTAGAAAGGCAGTGCTTTCATGCACTAAATGTAGACGAATTAAAGGTAATACAGTTATACCTATAATGGGCAATTTACCCGAGCAAAGAGCACACGCAGATTTTGCATTTACCAATGTAGGTACTGACTATGCCGGACCAATTATGATAAGTAACCGCAAAGGTCGTGGTAGTCAATTAATAAAAGCGTACATTTGCGTTTTTGTTTGCTTTGCAGTCAAAGCAGTACATTTAGAGCTTGTTACTGACCTGACCAAGGAGTCCTTTATAGCGGCTTTAAATCGATTCATATCCCGTAGGGGTAAACCTACTAACATATATTCAGATAATGGAACGAACTTTGTCGGCGCGTCGAACGTTATTTCAAAATTTTTAAAAACCAATTCTAATTCAATTGCGAATTATACAGCAGAGCAAGGTATTAATTTTCATTTTTCAAGCCCATATAGTCCTCACCAAAATGGCCTCTGGGAATCTTGTGTTAAATCAGTAGTTCCCAAACTTATTTTTCTCGTGGACCACTTTCAAAATTTTACTAGTTTCGGTGGACCCCCTGCTGCTACATTTCTACCACATTCTTAAAGTCGCCAAAAAATAAAAATTGTGTCACTTCTGAGTTCTGTCCCTATATTTCGATATGTAAAATAAAAACGAAAAATGGTACATTTTATATCACTTTATTTATTAAAAGAATAGAATTACAAGAAAAAAATATTAAGGTAATATAGGTTCAGGTCATAATTTTAATTAATGGGAAGGATGTATCTGATGGAGTGTCAGCAAACGATCAATGTTTGGCTTTATTTTTGTGAGCAATAACCGCAAATCCCCCCGCTCTGTGATGTTTAATTTGCTCCTTTTTTTTGTTAAGAGGTTTGTAACGGCACTAAAACTCCTTTCGACAAGATATGACGAGGGAAAAGCTATTAAAAATTTCCTTGCGATATCCCACAGTCCAGGATATTTTTCGGGTATTTCTGCTTGCAGCCAAAATGTTGGGTAGCCTTTTCTAAATTTCACCTTCAGCTCCTCATTAGTGCTTAGCTCGAGCAGCTCCTCTTGTAATACAACATTGGCCACTTCCGTTTCATCAAATGGATTTATTATCCATGGTGGTATATCCATCGTCAGTATATCTTCAAACCTGGTTTTGAAGTCATCATGCAGGGCACTTAAATGTTGACTGTAGGTATGGATATCCTCATCAATACATTCTACCTGCGACAAGTTTGGAAATTGAGAGAATTCGCGCCGACTAATGTTTTGCTTCATAAATTTCAATTTCCCAAGAAAAGCCGAAATTATCCCCTTTGTTTTTATTAAATTCAGGCTGTCCCCTTGTAACTGCAAGTTAATATCATTAAATTTTTTAAACACATCTGTCAAATACGCAATGTCTGCTTTGAATTTGATCAAGTTTTCTTTTAAATCTGGATCTCTACTTTCTAAGAACTCTAATATGGAATCGAAAACAGAGTAAAATCTCGTTAAGCATGCACCTTTCGACAACCAGCGTACTTCAGTATGTAAGAGCAGTCGTTGGAAGTCTTCATCATTTTTGTCGCACAATTGAGCAAATAAACGTGTATTCAATGCATTGCTTCTGATTTTGTTGACAGCTTTTATTACAAAATGAAGAGATTGGTTCAACCTGTCACTTAAATGTTTTGCCACAAGATGTTGTCGGTGGATTACGCAATGAATAGCTGTAAGTCCTGGTATAATTCTTTTGAGATGACTTATAAACCCACGATATCGCCCGACCATTGCAGGAGCTCCGTCTGTTGCCACTGAAATAATGTTTGTAAATGGGATCGATTTTTCCGTAAAAAAATTACTCAGGACATTAAATATTGATTCGCCTTTAGTGTCAGTCTCCAAAGTTCTGGCAAATAGCAATTCTTCGTGAATTTCTTCCTCAACAATAAATCGGACATATGCCAATAGTAATGCTTCATTACTGGGTAACGTTGACTCGTCCAGTTGTATAGAAAAATGAGTTTTTTGCAGATGATTGCACAAAAAGCTTTCGATATCAGAGCTCATTTCATCAATGCGTCTTTGTACAGTATTGTTACTTAATGGAATTCTTTTTAGTACGTCAAATGGAGATTTGTGCAAAACAGTTTTTAAAACCTCTTCAACAGCGGGTAAAATTAATTGTTCTCCGATAGTGTGCGGTTTTCCAGATTTTGCTATAAGTAATGAGATATTGTAAGATGCCCGCAAGCCATCATCGTTACTTTGAGATGTTGAAGCGAACATACTGTGCATGGTGGGTCTCTTTCCATATTTTTCTTTCAATGTTTGAAAATATTTTAAATCTTTACCTATTTTATCAGTATGACACCTTTTTAGATGATCTTCGAGCTTTGATGGTTTCATAGAGTCATTGCTCAAAACTTTGTTGCATAATAGGCACATGGGCAATTGTTTGTCTGCCTCTGATGGAACAAAACCATATTTCAAATAATCGACACTATATTGTCGACATTTTTTCTTTGCTGTAGCCATGTTTCGTGTCAGTTACCTTACCTGTAAAAAAAATGTTTTAGTAACCAAGTTTTTTTCTGAATATAGGTATCACACCGCAGCCTTTGTCAGCACGCGGAAATAGAATTACGGCTTGTAAAGGGACCAACTAATAAACCGCTGAGACAAATACAAACGTTTTCACAAAACGGTATCAATTTTAAAGTACATAATTTACCACTAATTTTTAATAGTATAAATAAAAATTAGTGTACTCAGTATCGAATACTGATCATATTTGTGTAGGAAAAAATAAACGTCGAAATCCCAAAATTGTCCATAAAAACGATAACTAACATTTTATTAAATCAATGAGTTCACGCGCTCCGTGTATTTGCGTATTTTTTGTCTGCGGCTTCATTGTTAAAACGTGACAAACAGGCATCGAAGTTCAAGCCCCGCCCTTTTCCCGTCGCCCGCGCACCGCTCGCTCTTTCCGAAAAGGAATAGTTTTGATAAAATAGTTACTTCAAAATCAATTTAACATGATTATGAAATTACTGTTTTATAAAATTAGTAGTATTAACTCAATTCAGGACAGCCAATTCGGATAACAGTAAAACACTTTATTTCTGTACTAAAGTTCCATATAATATTCTGCACTGACACTTTTTACTTAACACTATTACAGATTACAGATATTTCACAAACGTCCACACAACCTAGTACTTCGAGAGCACCAACTGGAATGAATGTTCGTTTTTGCCCGGAGTCGGTTACCTGCCTCAATCCCCTCTGACATCTCCTACCAAAATTCCCCACTAATATTTCTGCAAACGAAACTCCAATTTCAAACTTGTAACCGACTTCAAGTCAATAACAATACTTATAATTAGATAATATTTCTATTATTACTTTATTCCTCATGTAGTGTTATACAAATAATTTAATGAAATTTAATCACGCTTACACTAATAATTGAATAATATTCCTATTTAACATTACTCCTCATCTATTGTAATACAAATAATTTAATATATTTAATAATGCTTACAGATTCGTCCATCCTGACCGCTAGTGTCACGTCCTCGTGACGTGTTCACTTTTGAGACATAAAAAAAAAATATTATACATCACATTGCTGTCTGATGTACAATATTTTTGTTGTTTGTAATAATAAAGATAAATATATGAAATCACAAAATGAATCTAGAATTTCCAAGTTAACTAGTACACTTAATTAAATGTGTAAATTCTCTTTTTTTTTACAAATTATGACAAATATTTTCAGTATACCTTAACAAATGTTACATTTACATCATTTCATCTATCAAATTTTTTTTTTAATTATTTTTTATATATTCAAAAGCATTAACTTGCAAAAATAAACAATATCATAAATTACACTTCAAATAATTTATGTTTAAAATATCCATCCAATTATCAATAACAAGTATTCAGAACTTAAGTTAAATACTTAAGTTATTATAAATAAATATCATCCAACCAGTTTGAATAGAATATCCATCCAATTAAAACAACATTAATATCCAATTATTAACTTACAAATAATAAATAATTTCATCTAAATATAAATTATCTTTTAACCTTATATAAAATATCTGTTCAATCAAATATATAAATATCCAATTATCCTCCTGTAAGAGAAATATATTAACATCATTTCAACAACCACATCTTTCCAATAACCACATCCTTCCAATAACCATATCCTTCCAATAACCATATCCTTCCAATAACCATATTTATGACCAATCATCCTTCCATTAATTCTTATCTCATTTTACCAACTTATTTAGAACCTTTTGAATCCTCTATTGAACTTATAACAATACTATAGTTTACGACCCTTGTACCCAATAACACCTAAGAACTGTCATTATTATCCAATTCATCAGAACTTGAGTTACCCTCAGATCGTTTAAAATTGAGCCAAGAATGTATCTTTTCTACCGGATGCACACCCTTGTAAATAGCTTTCCCCTTACGCTTTGTAATTTGAGTATCTTCTACCATATATCTATCATTACTCATCACCTTTATAATTCTATACGGACCTAAGCATTTCGGTATTAACTTCTTACTTTTCCCAGGACACGGAATAGATCTTTCCACTCTTACCAAGTCTCCTACATTAAATTTTCGCGCATCACACCTAGCCTTATCAAACTGTACTTTTTGTTTTTGTTGAGATTTTTCTATGTGAAGATCAACTTCAGCTCTAATTTTCTTAAGTCTATTTGTAACATCAGATTTTTCATCGCAATTTTGTTTCTCATCATTGAACGTAACATTAGAACGTAATCTCCCTTCAGCCATACTAGTCAAATTTAGACCGAACAATACTTCAGCAGGTGTACGACCTATTCCTTTATTGATTGTGTTATTTAAACCCCATTGAACTTCCAGAATTTTACTATCCCAGTCAGATTCATCACGACCATGATTCATTGCAGTCAAAGAATCTAAAATAGTCCTGTTATATCTCTCCACTTGGCCATTTGCGCGGGGAGTGGAGACTGCATTCATTATATGTTTTACTCCTACATCATTTAAGAAATTTCCGAACTTTTTACCGGTGAACGTCGAATATCTATCAGTTATTAATCTTACAGGGCACCCGAATGTTGAAAAATATTCTTTGAATACTTTTATAGTAGTAAAGGATTTGGTGCTCTTTACTGCCTTCAAAATAATGAATTTACTGTAAGAATCAATTATTACAAGTAGATATTTATTTTTACGTTTGCTTGTATTGAACGGGCCCAGATGGTCAGCATGAAGGGTATGAAATGGTTTGGAAACCTTGGGTATTGGGTGTAAATAGCCCGATTTCTTTCCTGACGGGGTTTTACTGTGAGCACATTCCAGGCAAGATTGGACATACTTCTTAGTGAACTTATTCATCTTGGGAAACCAATATGTTTCTTTGATCTTATCAAGAGTTTTTTGAACAGAAAAGTGTCCAATCTCGTCATGACATGCTTTTAAAATGTGCCAACGTACTCCCTTAGGTACCAACCACCTGTTTCCGTATTTAGTTATTCGATAAACGCAGTTATTTTTCAAACAAAAATTATGTTTTACGTCTGCTATGTTATTGCTATTAGGGTCCAGTAATATATTTTTTATTCGTTCAATCTCACTATCAGCAGATTGAACAGTTTTAAGCCAATCGTCTGAACTAGTGAAAATTGTCGGTAACTCTAAATCTACTGAGCTGTTGCTAGATATTGGGTTGCGGCTTAAAGCATCTACGTGACACATCCCCTGCCCAGGTTTGTACTTTACTTCACAATCAAATTCTTGTATTAGGCTCCACCAACGAGCTACTCTTGGGATCATGTCTCTTTTTAAAAATGTAGCACGTAGAGAGTTACAATCCGTTACAACAGTGAACTGCATACCGAGTAGGTATGGTCTAAACTTTACTAAAGATGACACGACCGCCAAGGTCTCTAATTCGTATGACGAAAAATGTTGCTCAACGGGTGAAGTCTGTCGGCTAAAGTAAGCAACCGGTTTTAGGTCACCGTTATCTTGTTTTTGAAGTAAAATACCACCTACACCCCATTTACTTGCATCGGTATGCAATTCGGTTGTTAATGCTGGGTTATATAAAGCCAAGATGGGTCGGGAAACTAGCCTTTCCTTTAGTTCATTAAATGATTTATCCTGATCGCTACCCCATACCCAAGACACATAATTTTTTAGTAACGTTGTAAGAGGCTTTGCTATAACGGCAAAATTTTTAATAAATTTCCTAAAGAAACTAGCTAACCCAAGAAATTGACGAACATTGTGAACGCTTGTCGGTGTCGGAAAGGATTGGACTGCTTCAATTTTTTTGTAGCCTGGTTTAATACCCTCGGCAGTTACTTGAAATCCTAGAAAATCTACAGATGTTTGGAAAAAGAAACATTTACTTGGCTTTAACGTTAAATTGAATTCTTTCAATTTTTTAAATATGGACTCTAGCTTGACCAATCCATCCTCGACAGTTTTTGATGGCACCAAAACATCATCTATATATGCTACAGCTGTGCTAAAACGAAGCGAACCCAAAGCTTTATTAATAATCCTTTGAAATACAGCCGGCGCATTCGATAAGCCGAAAGGCATTCTATTAAATTCCCATTGGCCGTCTGGAGTTATGAAAGCTGTCTTTGGTTTCGCTTCCTCTGCTAGTTCTACCTGGTAGTAGCCGCTAGCTAAATCTAAAGTTGAATAGAAAGAATAACCAGATAATCTATTCATTTGATCCTCCATACATGGAAGAGGGTAATGTTGTTTAATAGTCTTGCGATTTAACGCGCGGTAGTCCACACAGAGACGCTTATCACCAGATTTCTTTCGCACTAATATAATTGGGCTCGCATATGGCGAGTTGGACTCTCTTACAATGCCCGTGGCACTTAATTCGTCTATCATACACTGCACTTCCTCTCTTTCTTTCTGAGATAACCTATATGGCCTATATACTATAGGCTGGTCATCATTTAAATTAATATTCATTTTTTCTAAGTCCGTACAACCTAACTCATTTAATGACGTCGCGAAACATTCACGGTAAGAATTAATCAGATTTAAAAGACCCAATTTTTGAGCTTCAGAGATATCACCTATATTTAACTGTTGTGAATCGAGTGGTTCTAAGGGTTCGTTACTTGCAATCCTGTTAATTTCACAAAATCCAAAAGACTCTAAGACCACCTCCACCCTAGCCACCAATTCACCTTTCTTAAACATAATAGGTTTTTTACTAATCGGAATAACTAGAACATGACATATTCCATTTTTGATAGAGTAAATACCTTCTTCGATTTGATACTCCCTACCTGGTTGACCTCTGTAATTGCAACGGACATATATGTCCTTGTTCGTTTTATAATCACATTCTACTTTTACGAATTCTACTTCCTTGACCGTGACGTTTCTAGCAATTCTTAATTGTAAGAGATTTTTAAGTACCATACCCGAGTCAGTATGAGCTCTAAATATTAATTCTTTTTCGGTCTTGAGGATTTGAACGTGTGGTTGTTCCGTAAATGTTTGGCCAATAAGCAACGGATACTTGAGGTATTGGTCTGGTACAACGACACAAGAGACCTCAGCAGTTACATTTTGAATCTGTACATTCGCTAAGCACGAGCCTATAGAGGTAACAACCGCACCTCCAAATCCTGTCATTGGGCGACTTAAATAAGTATCAAATTTGTTAAAAATCCTTTTAGCTTCAGACTCGCGAATTAGTGTCAAGTCACTACCAGGATCGACTAAGCACGTTGTTTCATTGCCGTTTATTAATACCTGCTGTACATACTTGTTTGAATCAATACCCTTCAGAGACTTATTAATTAACAAAATGGATCTATCTTTTTTAACGTCATTATTGGTTTCGTTTTTAGATCTGAAACATTCCGAATCTACATGACCAAACATGGAGCATTTACCGCACTTTTTAATAGGTTTAGGACATTTTGACATCGGGTGTCCATCCTGCTTACAGTTATAACAACGTATACAATTATTATTAACTTTATTGCTAGAACCATTAAACGTACTCGATTTTAATTCTCGATTTCTTTTGTTAGCAGTAGCAAAGTTTCTGACCGGACCCGATTTTATATTTCGTAAATATGCCAAAAATTTATCGATATCATTGAATTGTGCTGCCTCAGCCCCAAGGCGAACAGATCTGTCATCAATCCCGTGCAGAATGCATTCTACCGCCCTCCTTCCTACTATGTCGCATCGATTTAATAGAGCAACTTTCTCGTAATAATATTCTTCGAGTGAATCGCCAAACTTAGCCCGCCTTGCCAACATGTCTGATAACATTTGACCGTAATTTTCTTCTGAAGGAAAAGCCGACCTAAGTTTGACCTGCCACTCGGCCCATGAGAACAAAAGTGTGGGTAATCCCTCGTACCACTTTTTCGCGACTCCCACTAGTTTAGGTAGAGCATAATGCACGATCTGGCGATCAGACCATTCATATAACACAGCACATTCATTAACCTTGGTAAGCCAATTAGAAATAGTCTGATTCTTCAATGAAGGATCGAACTCGGGAACAACATTCATATTCGTAAAAGTATCATTACTTCGTCTATTAGAGGATCCAAAATTATCTAAAAGCTTAGTAAATTGAGAAAAAAACTCACGTGAGGTGTCTTCACGTCTCGGAGGTCTGCGGCGATTATCCGGAAATACGTCGCTGCAGTGCGAATACTCCCGTTGGCGACGCCTCGATTCCTCCCTGGATCTGCTACGACGCCTAGACGACCGATCGCCCTGGCGATCTCCGGTTCCACGTTCCCTAGTGAAGGAGCGGCTGCGGCTCCGTGTACGGCTCCGAAGTATTCGGGAACGTGATCTTGCTGTAGGTGATTGTCGTCGTGGTTTCCTGTTTTGCGAAGAACTACGCAGAACACGTCCTGGTAACAGAGGGCTTCGCGCCCTACTTGGTGAATGATTTAAAGACGTGCCTTGATACTCCCGTTGATGCAGAGTCCCGTTTCCATTATTCATTATTGAAACTTAAAAGATCCCACTTCTGAATTTATTAACTCAATTCAGGACAGCCAATTCGGATAACAGTAAAACACTTTATTTCTGTACTAAAGTTCCATATAATATTCTGCACTGACACTTTTTACTTAACACTATTACAGATTACAGATATTTCACAAACGTCCACACAACCTAGTACTTCGAGAGCACCAACTGGAATGAATGTTCGTTTTTGCCCGGAGTCGGTTACCTGCCTCAATCCCCTCTGACATCTCCTACCAAAATTCCCCACTAATATTTCTGCAAACGAAACTCCAATTTCAAACTTGTAACCGACTTCAAGTCAATAACAATACTTATAATTAGATAATATTTCTATTATTACTTTATTCCTCATGTAGTGTTATACAAATAATTTAATGAAATTTAATCACGCTTACACTAATAATTGAATAATATTCCTATTTAACATTACTCCTCATCTATTGTAATACAAATAATTTAATATATTTAATAATGCTTACAGTAGTTATTTGCAAGAAAAATTACAAAATTAATTGCTCTGCAATATTGCTTATTCGGCCTTTTTAGAGAGGCAGTGCTTCTCTCGTGAAAAAACAATTGAATAAAACGTGCTGTGTTTGTCTTCAAATCGAAAGAGGACAATTAAAATATCTGTAAGTTACTAAGTTACCTATCTATACAGGCCGTTGTGATCAACCGACTAGTACACGTAAACAAAATACTTAAGTACTATAACAAAAAAAGGTAGGTTACTTACTTTTCTCTGGCACTAGCAAACACAGATATAAATTTTCTCACAACTTTTTTCCAAATTCCGCCTTATTTTCGAAATTCCGGAAACAAATGAATGCGTTTGGTTGCCTTTGGCATCAAGTATTTATAGTGTTGATCAAGTTCATGTCTGAACAAGCATTAAGCATTGTCGGGCGGATAGCGCTTTGCAAGTCTGTACACGAAATTGTACGTAATATCGAATACACAAGTTTGGACAAGTAACAGTCGCTTGCCTTATTAAAATATTATCTGCTTAGATAGGTACTTAAAACAATGTAGGTAGGCCCTTATAAAAACTATGCTTACATTTTTGCTCTTTACTATCAAAAGCAGATAAATTTTCGTGGACCCCCATTAACATCTTATAGACCCCCATTTTTTGTTCACGCCTACGTAGACCCCCAGCAAGTCTCCCGTGGACCCCTGGGGGTCCACCTGGACCACTTTGGGAATCACTGTGTTAAATCAACAAAACATCATCTCACTCGTATATTAGGCTTAGCACACCTTACGTACGAAGAGATGTATACAGTACTAGTGCAAATAGAAGGTATTCTAAATTCTAGACCTCTCACTCCCATGTCAACAGATCCATCAGATCTCTCCGTTCTCACCCCCTCACATTTCTTGATTGGTCGAACTCTCACTACGCTTTCTCACCCAAATGTCACTGACCGCAACATACTTCAGCTGCCACGCTATCAACGAGTTGAACAACTTCGACAACATTATTGGAAGAGATTTTACAAAAAATATATTTCACAGTTACAAATTCGAACTAAGTGGCAGCAATCAAAGGGCGAACTCAAAGAAGGCGATCTCGTCGTGATTAAAGACGATGGACTCCCACCAATCCAGTGGCTACTCGGGCGGATCGTCAGGCTGTACCCAGGCACGGATAGCGTCACACGAGTGGCAGATATAAAAACAAAGAATGGAACTATCTAGAGGGCCTTCAACAGGATATGCCCTTTACCTGTTAACCAAGAAACTTCCGGATAGACAAACAACCAGACGTACAAACAACTCTACCAACTCTACTTCGTGGCTGGCAGGATGTCTACGATACTTCAAGCGCTGAGGAGCGGGGGACGTGACGCGCCCCCCACCTTCGCCGGCTCTGCGCTCATTTTTCTTCATTCTCCTCGATTATTCCCAAGCCGTACGGACGCGCGCCTTATTTTTAATATCTTTGTAAAGGACAGAAATACAGTTCACTATCGAAGTTATTGCCTTTTTTTAAACTACGAACACCCAGTAGTTAACAATGAGTATCGTACAAAAGACGAACTTATGCTTGGAGCATTGTCTAACAGTCAACCTTTGGGTTATTCAAATAACAGTTTATTAATTTTATAAATTATTACTTATAATCATATACTAAATAACTTGTGATAAACAACCCAGTGCTGTAAAAGCACCTTATGAAGGACAAACAACACGACATCATTTTTTTCATTTTTTAGTATATAGTATACTAGCTGTGCCCGCGTCTTCATCCGCGTAACATTCGATTGCATACCTACTTTCCTTACATAATATCATTTATTGCAGAGTTTTACACACAATCTTTAATGCTATAAATATTTAAAAGATTCAAGAGGTCGCTACGTAAAATATTGCGACGAAATTCTGTTTGGCATAAGAGCTTATAATATTATATAGCAAATATAAAAGGATAATATAGAACTTACATCAGAGGCCCAAAGACGTTTCCGAACAAAATCTGATACCAGGATGTGCAGGATCGATTGACCATGTAACTTATTCTCGTTACTATTGCAAATTTTAACATGAAAACGTAGTTGTTGTGACGTAACTAAATTAGTTAACCTAGACAACTAAAAGAACTACCTACAAAAAAGCCCGTGTACTACGGACTTTTTTGTAGATATTTTTAAGATGCACAATACTGTAGTACATTATTTTGATCTATCTCTCATGGTCTCATAACCAGCGTTTGCAATGTAAGAGCAAAAAATGTAACAATTTACGACATCACATTAGAAATCTCTAAAATTATCAGCGTTTCTCTACTATATTAAGCATGTAATAAAATAAGCCCCACCTAAATCCGATGCGTAGTTTAAAAGATTTAAGCATACATAGGGGCAGACAGACAGGAAAGCGACTTACTACTACTATGTAATAATAATGATTTTTTGGTTTAGTTTTACTTATTCATATCTTTAACCTCTTTTTGTCTTATAAAAATAATGAATTACCATCACTTTTTCCGGGTTTAGAATAATTTGGGATCAAACCGGAAAATATTTTTGATTAGTAGGAAATTAACAATATTTCGGGTAATACGAGTATCATATTGTTTCTTTCTGTTTATAGACTAGAAATACCCATAACCTATGGAGGTCATAGAAGAGGATGGTATGATGCAATGGAATCCAAATCTAACAATAACTTTTAACACGTGCTAGTAAAGCTGTCTAAAGCGGGCTTAAAAAACCGTTTTCTAGCCACGAAGAATTGTTTTTGATTCAGTTTAAGCCGGGACTTTTTCGCCCATATATAACTCCCACGCAGTCAGATCAATAGATCCCTAATCTTTTGGCACATGATCAAACTGATCACACCTAGCGGTTTACACTGTACGATGTTGAAACGATTAAAAAAAAGCAAGGTTTTGCGGGGCATTTTTTAAATAAAGGTAGTTTAATTTTAATGTTAGTTTCATTTCAGTTATTAAATATATATTTTTTTTGTTTTAGGTTAAATTTTGTTATTTTTGTTTTATTACTAAGTATGTTTTTCTATTTTTTTAATGTTAGATTTGGAACAATTTGTTTTTTTTTTTTGGAAAAATCTATGTTTTAAAAATTATCTCTTTGGGTACTCGTTGTTGAGGCGGTTGCTTGAAGACCTTTGGGAGTTCAAATCCTTCATAAGATAATACATTTTATTGGCAGTAACATGGTAGGTAATTACATGGTGTGTTACACCACTTCTGGCAAGCATTTTTTAGTATAAAGGTTGTCTACCTGTGTATCTCACTCTTCTCATATATTTCTGCCAAATAGCAAAATAATACTCGTAAGCAGCGTACATAAAACTAGCTGTTTCCCGCAGCCCCACCTGCGTCAAAAGGTAGCCTATGTTTGAAGTTGTAAAAGCCTAACAGACAGACAGACTTTTGCATTTTTAATATTATATTAGTATGTAATTTCGGATGGATAGTATGAATTTACATACAAAAAATTAAATTGCAAAAAAAAACGTGTTGTGTAAATTTAGGTGTACCGTTAGGAATTTCCGTATATTGTTGTAAATTTTTATTATTTGTTTTGAGTCTAAGCACATTTTACGAGGAAGGCTATTTTGCGCACACAAGGGTTAACATATTGTATTGATTTGCAATCAATATTTTAAAATATACTCATGTTGTTTTAAATATTGAGGACTAGCTGTTATACTGAGAGGAACTATTTTAGATGATGCCAATACCTTCTACCATCGCACCTCTAGCCATCGACGACAGGGGATATCCGCATTCATTAATATAAATTTTCTCCCACGCACGCTAAGACTGTAAATGAGCTCCCCAACATGGTTTCCCAAGAGATTACAACATGGGGTCTTTCAAAAAGGGCGTTATAAGATTTCTCAAGGGTCGGCAATGCGCACGTGATGCCCCTGGTGTTGCGGGCGTCCATGGGCTACGGTGACCACTTACCATTATAACGTAGTTAATATTTACTACTAAAGGTATGTGTGAGGAGAGAAGATAAATCCAGGTTTCAGCGAATAGCACAATATTTATTATTTCTACTTTACAAGTTTAGACTCTTATGGATATACGAAGAAATATAGATAGGGGTCGTGAGATCGAAGTAGGCACGAGATCCAGTCAGGCAGCCGCTATGAAATAGCCAGCCACTTAACTTCGAGATGACGAGATGATCCGAGCAGGCCTTCTGGTGGACGCGCGCAGGCTTATATATGGCCCTCGGGGTGATGCGGCGCGGGGAAGCGGGGACAGGCAGCCGTTGATGAAGGCACGACGTCACACCATCAGGTGGGTCGTACGCCTTTTTGTCTACTTAATTGTATAAAAAATATATGGTAAACCTTTCGGATTATTTTGAAGGCAACAAGCAGGCATGAAATAACATTAGGGTAAATAAAAACCTAATTTAAATACCATTAAAGCTAGATGCGACGAGATTTAAGACTTGTGGGCTCATTATTTTTGTTGGCTCTCCCTGAGGAGAAGGAATTTAAAGCGGACTTGATTTATTTCGCTTGCTTTTGACGTTTGTGGATTCAATTACTTAGGGATAAGAAGATTACGTTGACTTGGCCAATCAAAGTTGATAAAACGTCTTTTTTTATTGAGATCGATTAGCTAACACAAGAGAGTTTTTTTGTAGTTTTGATGACAATTTCAATCGACTCTGTACATCCTGGTGTACACATTATCAGACTCACTTCTTTTTTTTTTATACAACTAGGTAGGCAAACATGCATACGGCCCACCTGATGATAAGTGGTTACCGTAGCGTATGAACGCCTGCAATACCGGAGATGTCACGAGCGCGTTGCCGACCTGCCCGCTATCAGCACAGCGACCCCTCTGGAGCCTGGCGACCCTACTCACCAGCAGGATCACAACACTGCATCACAGTGTTATTTGGCTGCGGTCTTCTGTAAGGTGGTGGTACTTCCCCAGATGGACTTCTCCTTACAAAATGTCTTACCTCTCTTATGTCTTACCACTCTTTTCTTAGCGAGTCGACTCTGACTAATACTTGTAAAGACCAATATTCCGACACTTACACGGCATCGTCAGTAGTTTTTAACTCACTTTGAGCTAAAAAGACAAGACTACGACATCGCTAATTCAACAGAAGAAACACCTACAGACGTTTCACATTTTGAAACCAATTCACCTGAAACAAATAGAGCTCTGAATAAATCCGTGTTCAGATCAAAGCCGACGAAGCAAATGATCATTTAGATTAAAGAAGATTATATTAGAATATCTTCAATGCTTAAATGTCTTATGATTGTTTTAAGGGACTGAGTAAAGTAGCCAGAATACTTTCCTGGAAAGACTCTCATTTAGAAACCACAATACCAGATTCCAACATGCCAATGCAACGCAAACATCTACACACGTTCCACATTTTGAGGCCAATTCACCTGAAAACAAATTAGAGCTGCCATAAACCCATGTTCAGATCAAAGCCGACGAGCTGGGCGTAACCAATCACCTCGACGCCGGTGTATCCGGTGGTATTTTTAGCGAACAGGTAACAATAATGCCGCTTTGAAATGTGAAACTTCCGCTCGTAACTCCGATCGAGGGCATAGATCATGCGGAACGTTTGGTGCCTATGCGTATGCGCAAATTGAATGAGGTTAGTTTAAGTTTTGCTTTGTGAGGGATACAGAGATAAAGATGTCCTTTATACAAATACTTGTAAGCTAAATATGCCCCTTTGAGCACTATGCAATGTGGTTCAAACATGTCAAAGGTTTTGTTGGCAGTGTATAGATATAACAGAGCGACTGATAAAATCACGGAAATTTCAAAGGAAATGTTTTACACAGAATCTAGAATTGTCGCTTGCAACAGATACCTGAGATACCTTTCTTATTCTTAAAGCAACAATTTAATACATTTATGGGGATCGTTAGTAATGAGTTCCACCATGTACTCATCTGTGTTCAATGTTTCTCTTTACTTCGTTGTAGCAAACACAAAGCAAACACTTTATATGAAGGAAAATCCAGTTTATTATTGTAATCTACAAATCCGTCGTACGAACAAATCTTCCGTTCTTCCACCTTTTTATCTGTCTGATTGACAGCTCTAAACTTTTGAGGTTGCGTTCACAAACGTAAGTAGCGTTCGGAAACGCTACACCACCCCCCTAGGGAGAAAACTAACCCCACAAAGAAAAAGTTACAAATGTGAAAATTTAAAGCAAATTATGTACAGAGAAAATTAAAACAATTAACAACACATAAGTTAACCATAACTGTTAAGCAATAAATATATTGTAACAGAAACCAACTCAAAATATTTCTAACAAAAATTATAAATCTAAAGGACTTTTAAATTTTACACTTCGTCCAGAACGTGTTGTATAAGGTTTCGACGGTAAATTGGTATTTGCGGGTGCTGGTATTACAGGGATCGGAGCTGAAATAGGCGCTTCTGGAGTAACAGGATCAGAATTAACGCTAAGATAAGCCGGTTTCACCCTGTCGATGCTCACTTCTACTTTTTTATCTCCCATGACAATGGTGAGCGTCTTATCCTTCCTAGAGACCACCTTATAGGGGCCAGTATAGGGAGGTTTTAGAGACGGTCTCACCGTGTCGTCGCGCAGGAAAACGTGGCTTGAGGAACACAAATCTTTATACACAAAAGTGGCTTTCTTGCCATGCGCTGACGTGGGGACGGGCTTTAATTGCGACATTAGTCGTTTTAATTGAGAGGCGAAATTGGTTATATCTGAACTGGAATCTGGAGTTGCGGAAGGTGAAATAAATTCGCCGGGTAAGCACAGAGGTTCTCCGTAAACTAACTCAGCGGGAGACACCTGTAATTCTTCCTTAATTGAAGCTCGCATCCCTAGCAAAACTACCGGTAACGCTTTGCACCAAGATTCTTGATGACACATTAGAGCCGCTTTTAATTGACGATGCATACGCTCAACTAAGCCATTCGCACACGGGTGGTAACTCGTGGTACGTACTCGTTTAGAGGAGCAAAGCTGCATCAAAGATTGAAAGAGAGCAGATTCAAATTGTCGGCCCTGATCTGTTGTAACTAAGCACGGAACACCGTATCGAGCCACCCAGCCACTGAAAAAGGTCTCAGCGACTTCTTCCGCAGTTATACCTACCATTGGCCATGCTTCAGGCCACCGACTAAAGCGGTCGACGGCTGTTAAACAATAGTAAAAACCTTTACTGTAAGGCAAAGGACCGATAATGTCCACATGGACGTGGCGAAAACGCTTGGAGGGTGTGGCAAAATTACCAAGAGGTGAGTTGACGTGCCGGGTAATCTTGCTACGTTGGCAAGCTTGACACGTTCGAGCCCAATTACGGCAATCCTTCTGAATGTTAGGCCAAACAAACCGCTCAGAAACCAGTTTGGCTGAAGTACGAGCGCCTGGGTGACTAAGGTTATGTACTTTATTGAACACCGCGCGACGAAATGATGGTGTTACAAACGGACGGGGTTTCCCAGTCGAGGTGTCACAATAAAGAGTTATGTCGCTACCAGGAATCGCAACTTTTTCCAGTTTTAGCGAAGAATTTTCCAGCATCTCTAGCAGTTCCTCGTTTTCCAATTGGTCAGTGGCAAGGTCGGATAAATTGTCGTCAAGACGAATGGCTTCGATCCGTGACATGGAATCCGCAACCACGTTATCCTTCCCACTGACATGGACAATGTCCGTGGAAAATTGAGAAATAAAAGAGAGCTGGTTCAGCTGTATCGGGGGCAGCTTTTCACGACGCTGTGAAAAGGCGTAGACCAACGGTTTATGGTCAGTGTAAATACGCACATGTTGGGCCTCCAAAACATGTCGGAATTGTTGGACAGCTTCGTAGACAGCAAGTAGTTCTCTATAATATGCCGGCCAAGAAGACTGACGGGTAGTAAGTTTTTTGCTAAAAAATGCCAGTGGCTGCCAATCATCTTCGACACGCTGTTGTAAACATGCGCCAACATGGGTAGAAGAAGCGTCAGTGAAAAGACCCAGAGTAGCAGAAATATCCGGATGGGCTAGAATGGTAGCGCTAGCTAAGTGGTCTCTACACTTGTGGAAAGCTGCCTCTAAATCCGGAGTCCAGGGGACAGGTTTCTTGCCCTTTAATTTAGTGGAGGCCAACATATCAATAAGAGGGGCCTGGTATTCGGCCGCGTTAGGTAGAAAACGGCGGTAGAAATTTATCATTCCTAAAAATCTGCGCAGGCCTTCCACCGTTTTAGGCAAGAGGTAAGTTTGAAGGGCGTCGATGCGTTCTGGTGGTGGGCGAATACCGTCTTTAGAGATCAGATGACCTAAAAATGTCACTTCTTCGGCACCAAAAACGCATTTGGATATGTTTATGACTACGCCAAATTCGGAAAGTCGTTGAAATAAGACACGAAGATGTTTCTCGTGTTCTTCCTTCGAACGAGAAAAAACCAAAATGTCATCAACGTACGGAAAAACAAAATCAAGGCCACGCACCACCTTGTTGATAAAACGTTGAAACGTCTGTCCCGCGTTACTTAGCCCAAAGGTCATATAGGGGAACTCAAATAGCCCAAAAGGAGTTATGATAGCTGTTTTGGCAATATCATCGGGCGCAACTGGTATTTGTTGGTATGCCTTAACTAGATCGATGGTGCTGAAGACCGTGCATCCAGCCAAGTCCTGACCAAAATCCCCTATATGCCGGACTGGGTAACGATCGGGAACGGTGCGAGCGTTTAAAGCCCGATAATCGCCACAGGGGCGCCAACCCTTTTCACCCTTTTTAGCCATATGGAGGGGTGAGGACCAGGGACTGTTCGAAGGTCTAGCAGTACCGCAGGCAACCATGTCATGAAATTCTTTCTTGGCTGCGAGTAGTTTTTGGGGCGCAAGGCGGCGTGGGCGAGAAGCGACAGGTGGGCCATCAGTAGTGATGATATGGTGTGCTGTGGTGTGCTTCAACGTCCTCAGTATTCCTGGAGGTCGCGTAATATCGGGAAACTCCTGAAGCAGCTGAGCATAAGGCGAGTCCCCGACAACAAGAGCCTTCACGCTAGGTTGTGAAATCTGGGCTATTGAGGCGCGTGTACTTATATTTGTGGAACCATCGATCAACTTACAATTGCGACAATCTGGCAATAAATGGTAATGAGCCAGAAAATCCGATCCAATAATTGGAGTGCCTACATCTGCAATTATAAAATTCCAGCGAAAATCCCGGCGAAGTCCGAGGTTCAAACACAAAGAGATGGTCCCATAAGTTTTAATTGGTGTACCATTAGCGGCGCGCACATCGTAACCTGTGGGATTATGTGCCACTTTAAGAAGGTAATGTGGATAGCAGCATAGGTCTGATCCCGTATCAATCAGGAAACGGACCTTAGATGCCGAGTCTGCCACAAACAACCGGCGGCTGGGAGGGTTAGAGCAGTCAGAAGCCGCCACTACTGGCTGCTGGAGAAGTTTCCCTGGCCTGGATTCCAACTGCAGGGAGATATACACTTGCTTGCCTTCTCGGCAAATTTTTTATGATACCAGCAGAGGCGGGGGCCAGACTGCGATGTCGACCTAGAATTTGCCCTAGAACGGGTACCTTGACGGGATGGGCGGTTTTTCGCCAAAGCGTCAACTTTCCTTGATAGCTCGAGCAAAGATTTCTTAATATGGTCAAGCTCAGAAGATGAAAAAGAAGAAGCAGCATGAACAGCCAAGGGCGCCGAGGATGGAGTTTCTGAGATGGCATCAGCTATCTCAGCAACCTTGTCCAACGGTAGGTCTCGCTGAGCTGTAAGGATCCGCTGAATGTCAGGTGGTAATCGCCTTATCCACAGTTCACGGATAATCCCTTCATCGCCAACCGTTGTGCCAGCGAGTGACCGCAAATGACGAAGAAATGCTGAAGGATTTCTATCACCTAACTGCTCCTCACTAAGTAGTTTACGGACCCGCTGTTCTTTAGAAGATGATAATCTTTTAATAATTTCCTTTTTTAGGTTTTCATAATTACCTGTAGGAGGAGGCTCTGCGATTATGTCTTCCACTTCACTGGCCAATCTGGTATCTAATTTAGCTAAAATATGCCCGTACTTAGTAGCATCCTGGGTTATGCCTGATATATCAAATTGTGCCTCTGCTTGAGCGAACCACAAGGTCGGCTTGTCTTCCCAGAAGTCTGACAATTTTATCGATACTGCATTTACTGTATGTGCAAAATTTGAACCGGGTTGCAAAAGTTTTAGCTGTTCCTGTAATTCCAGCACCTGTTGTTTCAATTCTTCTGACATTTTGAAATTTAAAGTAATTAAAAAAAAAAAAAATATATGAACAGGAACAAACATGCAAACAAAACTTAAAAAAAAAAAGGATTATTTTTATGTATATTAATTAAATTTGGAACAATTTTAAGTTAAGTACTTTAGTCAATAAGTTTTGAAATTATAAGTACTTAGGTAACTAATTATAATTAAAACTTTGTTAGAAATTTGTAATTGAAATTAGTTAAACAAAACAGTATGTATGCAAGGTGCAGAAGCAAGGATTTAACAAAATCAAATACAAATAAAGTTATTAACCGGGATGATTTCAACGGGTCATAAAAGTAAGGATTTTAATTGTTGCAATTTAATGAAAAATAAATGTCCTTATGTGTTTATGTCATTCCTCATGAGAGTTATGTGTGTGGGAGACAATCTTTAATTAAATATGTACACAAAAAACACCAGGAAAAATGTTAGTTCAACAAGCACTTTCACTGTGTAAGTTTGTCCCGACACCAGATAAAAGAAAAGTTGTTACCATTTGTCTTCTATTGCTTACTGTTAGTTGGAAGTCAGGCAGCTGTAAGTAATCCCACAAAAAACGATGCAGCATGCAAGTGCAGGGTTATACACCAAAGCCGGGTATCCAACAGGTAGCAGGCAAGAAAAGGGTGCTATGTCCAGTAGAGTAAGTCGAAACGTGCAGAGTTCTTGAAACCCCAACGTTCGTAACCACTTCAGGGAACAGCAACGTTTAAAGAAGACGACGAGTGCGCTAATTGTGTCCAACAACGAGGTCAAATTTTTCGAGGGGTCACCAATATGGGGATCGTTAGTAATGAGTTCCACCATGTACTCATCTGTGTTCAATGTTTCTCTTTACTTCGTTGTAGCAAACACAAAGCAAACACTTTATATGAAGGAAAATCCAGTTTATTATTGTAATCTACAAATCCGTCGTACGAACAAATCTTCCGTTCTTCCACCTTTTTATCTGTCTGATTGACAGCTCTAAACTTTTGAGGTTGCGTTCACAAACGTAAGTAGCGTTCGGAAACGCTACACATTTATATGTATGTAAAGCTAAATTTAACAATTTTGTAAAGCTATATTTAACTGAGTTTATTCAATCAGTCAAAATTTACTTAACCCACTCATCGCCATATAGGTCACCATAAATCCAAAACAGAAACCATTGTGAATCTATTAGTTTTAAATAATGCTAATCCTCATAATTATGTACATATTTAGAGATCACCATTCGCGTTTGGAATTTATAAGAAACTGCACAGATTACCTGAACTTATCATCTATAAAAGAACTGTCCTCTCTGAAGCATATTCTTTATTTCCAAAAATAAATGCTGTAGTGTTGGCCGATATTTTATAGAATTTACTGACAGTGTCGTTGTGTGACGCGCACACGTGTCTCGACACGTCACATTGACGTTTAGTGCGACCAATGAAACGATAATGTTCGATTTTATAGATTCTTTTAGTGTTCCATGCCTTAGTGAAGACCTTTTATCATAAATTTTAAATTTCTAAAGGGCATGGGACATTTTTGATTGTAAATTGCTGCATGATTCTTTCTTACCGTGACTCGATTCGGTGCTTCAGAAAGCGCGTAGAAACCAGTTTCTACTGATAATGTTAAAGAGCAATCATTATTAAATCATTCGTCATTAGCTATTTTTGTTAGATTCACCTTATGAGCACTTTATAAATGACTTTACATACATACATATCATTACGCCTGTTTCCCGTAGGGGAAGGCAGAGAATACTGATTAACATTTGCTATAATCCATACTCACATCCCTTGCTTCCTCTACACTCTTCACCCTCATCATACACACTTTAGATATTTTGTGATAAATCAATCAATAAAAGCCCACCTTGTCTATTTTATGGAAAGCCAATAACGAGTTCTGTAAATTTATCAATTTCGTTAATATAGTGTACTGAGCAGCTGATAAACTTACAAATGTAAAGGCTAAATCCTATTTTTAAACTATCAATAAAAATCTCATTCAAACCAATAATCCAAACATACAAAACTCAAATTGTTATTTAAATCATTTGAATGCCGGCAACTATGAAGTTTATCCGTACACTATTGAACAGTTTGCTAACATTAATATTAGCATTTAGTTCAATTCTAGCAAAATTTATTAAATATATAACCGATACATGTTTCCACGTAGCCGTAACGAGATCCGGAACTAAAATCATCGTGCCGTCACCACGGCTGACAGACAAACAGACGCGCGAAAATTTACACTAATGCAGTGCCACCGTACCACGAATCCTATTTTAATCGTTTATATCGCTAAAGTCTTCATATGTTGCTTCTCTATTATCATGTCAAGTTTGGAATATAGATTTTATGTCTATGTGTATATCTGTGGTGACGATGTTTAAACCTTCATCATATAAACAATAATTTCTTCCAGATTAATAAAATAAGTCTACTTAAATACCTCACAAAGAAATAAGGAGGTCAATAATTTAAAAAAAATATGCTACTTAAATGGTGGATCGCATTAAAAAAGGCTAGGCTACCAATACTAGTACTAAATTCCAATAACTTACACCATCAATGTTATTCGTAAAAAAATGCTATAATTATTCTAATAAACATTTTTTTTAATAACTCATTTAATGTTTCTTTTTTTTTGTATTTCATTACCTAGTCATTTACCTGATGGCGGCAACCAATGAAAAATATAATTAATTTTGTTGGAAACACGACACGCAAAGAGAAAGAAGTCATCTGAATTGAAAAACCTTTACGAGAAACAATGGTATGAAAACTGTTAAAACTCTCGTCAATTTAGCAGTAGATGCAAAGTATGTGTTAGGTAATGACAGGTGGATATTTGCTATCATAGTTAACTAATATCCAGCTGTTAATGGATAGGTAAATCTTATATTTATCATGCAGTTAGATCATCACTCAAATATGATAATGTCTTTAAATTCATAGTTACTGCTTAGATGAAATGGAATTCGTATCGGATAATGATTGAGTTGAATGCGTGATAATATTATTAATCATTTCTGCTGAAATCAGTCCACTGCTGGACATACGGATTTCGGGCAGTACTTTAAACTTTGAATTGCAATTCATTGCCTTTTATTGACGGACATCATCATAATTTACGCCGCGAAGTTTCGAGGAGCTCGTCAGTCGAGCGCGACCCGCGTATCCGTAGCGAATGCGCGTATCAAGCGACGGCTGACGTGACCACTATGGGATTGGTCGCCATTTTTTTCGCCATCTTGAGCTCCTCCGTGCTTAGGAAGGCACGTTAAGCCGTTGGTCCCGGTTGTTATCAATAGATAGCAGTCGTTAGGCTGTGTCAGATACCTCAGGGCAGCATGAAAAATTCTGACTGTGTTGGCCACTAACACACCTCAGATCATGTTCCTGTTGGTCTGGTTTCCCTGTAAAAAGGGTTACGGAGGTCAGACGGCAGTCGCTCCATTGTAATAACCAGTTCCGCCAAATCTAGGACCATGTCTTATAGCGTACCCTAGGCTCCGAAGCGTAAGCTGACGACGCAACTAGGAATACACGCTAGGATGATGATGATCATAATTTCAGTCGCAGTCAGTCTAGGTACTGCTGGAATTTCCAAAATGACTGGTTGCATACAGCGTTTGCCAGCGACATTTTTCAGGTCATCTGCCCATCTGTTCGTTGGATGTCCAACGCTGCGCTTGCCGGTCCGTGGTCGCTACTCGAGAACTTTCTGCCCTATCGGCCATCGTTTCTCCGCGCTATGTTATTATTGATAGTTCTGTAATTATATTATACAGTGTTCACGAATTTACACTTTCGCATGCATTCATAAAAGATAAAATCGATGTTCGCATGTTTTTTTTTTTTTTTTGTTGTTCGTGTATGTCGAAATTTTTGTGTAAAGGTAGTTGTATACAAAAATAAAAGCAAAGGTAGACAAAAATCACATTTATTCCTGACCCATTGCGCTAAATACTAGAATCCAACTTCCGACACAAACGTGACAAAGACTAATTAGCCATTCCCCTTTGTACTGGACCACCCAAACTATAAAATAAAAATTCAGATACTTGCATTCCTGGATTTTACAACCGCGATGAAATGAAAGCGAGACAAAATGAACAGATGATGTGATCCAAATTCTACTCATTCGTTTTATTTCTTTCAGATGAAAAGGTAAAAAATTGTTTTCATCTTCGTTGTAGGTAAACGGAAATGTTTTTGCTTTAAAAGAATCCATAATATATCAACATTTTCTAACACAATGTTTGTATTAAATTAAACTAATTTAATACGGTTTTATCGCGTTTATTAATTATTTATTTACACCTAAGGTTTCAAACACTTTACAGCGTTCATGGTCGCAGGCAGACTAAGTTAACATTTGTCTTTGATATCATAAGATTATAAACTACCGCCTGAAATTTTATTGGGAACTATTCCGATTCACGCAGTATTGGCTCACAGTATCTAAGGGTCTTGCAGTCTGCTTCCGAGTTTGCGATTAAAAGCATGTTCACAGACTGCAGACTTGGTTGAGCGTCTATTTTTCATGTCAGCAATATGTTCTTTTATACGAGTATTAGAGTCTGCCTGCGACCATGAACGCTGTAAAGTGTTTGAAACGTCAGGTGTAAATAAATAAGTAAGAAACGCGATAAAACCGTATTAAAATAGTTTAATTTAATGAATAACAATCGCGAAAACATAAGAAATCACAATGTTTGTATGCCATATCTAGGATTATGATTAAGAATCGTCGTCCTTCGGGTTCCGAAGCGTAACTGAAAAATATAACAAATGATGATTTAACCGCAGATAATTAGAGTGTACGCTAATTGAACCCCATAAAGTAAGCCAATATTTTTGTATCTCCACTTAAAATCGATATAAAAAATATCCGAAGAAACAGAAATATTATTTCCAACAATAGGCTAGTTTCCTAAAAAATATAATTAGTCCGTCAGTTAGATGATCAAAAAATATTGGAGACGTATTTTTTCTTTTAAAAATTAAACAAAGAATGGTATATATATGGCGCGTTAAAGTTCCGTGTGACGTCACAGTGTGCTACACTTTTTTGCAATATGTGAGCGCTCCTAAACTTTGATGCGTTATATCTTAACAATTTATCGCTCCATTGACAAAATAAAAAATACGGCACTAATATATTTTGATTCCCTAAATTACGGACTAATTTTAATGATGGAAACTAGCCTATTCTTCTATGATTCAAATTTTCTTCTGATTCAAAATTCTTCTTAGCAAGTCGACTCTCTAGCAATTATACCTGTGGGAAATAAATCTGACAGGGTGTACAGGGTCGATTGACTATATAACCCACTCGAAATGAATGAAAGACCTGTATGGACCAAAATTCCGCCACCGACAAGGAATTGTCACCAATGTATTTCGTAACATGAGTCTAGACCAAATTACATATAGTCTGTCGTAGATAAAGGTAGATTCCAAATACTAAATTCCCTTGTCATAATTTTATCTTCGTCATAATAAAGTTAAGCTTACCACATGGCTCTTTGTCGCTAAAGGTAGCAACAGTTTAAAATAACCGTGACTCAGAGAGCAGCACCTGCGATCAGAAATAATCACAAAGGAGGGACAAAGAAATAACTCTGTAGGGCGACGTGTGAGTTATAGGGTGTGGTTTCATTGTATAAACGAAGCGAGATGCTTTAGAATGCGCGGATAAACGCTAATCGGTCTGGGTGAAAATGTATTATGGATTTAGCAGTCAAAAATAAGTCAAACATGTATAAGTGGAGGTTGAAGGTTTGAGTACCATGTGCATGAAGCTATGAACTATGTATAAGTTTCAGTGTATTTCGTTTCCGTTCATTTTCCTGCAGAAAAAGTTCATAGTTTTTGAGTTAATTTAATAAGTCTATATCCATATAATAATAATAATATAATTGCGAAAGTCTGTCTGTATGTCTGTCCGTCTGTCTGTCTGTTACGCTTTCACGGCCAAATCGCTGAACGGATTTTGTTGAAATTTGGTAGGAATATAGTTAAAGACCCCGGGTCAAACAAAGGCTACTTTTTAAAGCAGGCGGAGCTGCGGAAAATGGCTAGTCCTAAATAAATCAATAAAACCATATGGTTTTTCTAAGTATATATTATACAAAACGAAAGCATTTTTTTCTACAGGTACATTTTTTTTTTAATAATAAAATTTCAATTACTCAAAATTATGTTTTGGGTTTCATTTTTGTTGTGAAGATTAAAAGGCTAATTGACACTTTCCAACAGGATGTCAATTTCTCTTAATCACCACCAGCCAGCCGCGCCAAATGGAAGCCACTTTTTACTTTATCGCTGTACGCAGTCTAATAAAGCCTAGCCCTTACATGAATCACTCATCGTGTCTTCAGGTAGTTAGTTTACTCCTGTTTGGTGCACTCGTATCTCCTAAATTAAACTGCTTAATGTAAAGAACTTGTAACGTGTCTCGTGTGATTTAGACTTTGATCAACGAATTTAAATGCACGCGCGACTGCTTTTGTGTTTACAAATATTCCATTTTATCGCAGTTTTGTGAAACTAAGCGACCACACTTCTGAACAGAGCTGTAGTGACAATTAGCGTTTATTATAGGTTTTAGGTTATATCTCGCCTTTGTGTCCACTACCAGTGAATTGAAGATTGAAAAACAAAAAACCATACTGCCTATGTGCAAAACTATCTGCAGTTTTTATTGCCGTAGACGCTTGTCGAAGGTATCGAAGACTTGTAAGCATTTCAACTTAGTATTGATAGTAGTCTGGAGGAGCTCGTGGGTCGAGCGCGACCCGCGTATTCGTAGCGAATGCACGTGTCAAGCGAAGGCGTGACGCGACCACTATTGGATTGGTCGCCATTTAGTGGTATTTTCTATCTTGAGCTCCTCCGTGCTTCGGAAGGCACGTTAAGCAGTTGGTCCCGGTTGTTGTCGATTGATAGCAGTCGTTAGGCTGTGTCAGATGCCTTAGGGCAGCCTGAAAAATTCTGACAGTGTTGGCCACTAACACACCTCGGGTCAAGTTCCTGTTGGTCTGGTTTCCCTGTAAAAAGGGTTATGGAGGTCAGATGGCAGTCGCTCCATTGTAATACCCATATCCGCCAAATCTTGGACCATGACTTACAGAGTACCCTAGGCTCCGAAGCGTAAGCTGACGACGCAACTAGGAATACACGCTAGGATGATGATGATTGACGCAGTAGTCTAGCACGGAAATGCTGCCAGCATACTGAGTACGTTACTTCGATGTGGTTCGTTCGAAGATTTTTTTTATGTTTGATGTTTGTTAGTGTTTGTAGTTAATGTCTTTAGTATTGACCAATTATATTTCCTGAACAGCAATACATAATGTCTAAATCAAGGCCGTCGACTGAGCATCGTAAATTACGAAGCAGGAACACAGGATAAGGCGGGACTTTCTTGGACTTGTTATGACTACACGAAATTTGGTCTAGTTAATGAAATATACCTCATGTAAGTACCGTTATTTACGATTTTCCGCTTCCCGGCTATTGAGAATACAGTTGTCTGTGTGGCTCTTCATCTTAATTTTACAAGACTATACACATGATGAGTTTTTGATAATTAAATATAAAGGTTCTCGCGACATGTCGAAGGATATCGACGGGAATGAAACGAACTCTACCGACAAGACCCCGGCTTTTTAATTTATGATGATTTAAATGATACCTTGCTGTAGATTGGTTTCCTGATAGGCAAAGAGAGGTAGACGAAAACAACGGACTGATTTGAAAAAGTTTGATAAGAACTAGAAGGTACCAACAGGGGTCTGAAACGTGTGGCAACAAATAGGGGCATTTGCCTAGCAAAGGGACATAAACAATACATTTCTAGAGTTATTATTTTTGAAAAGTTTGACTCATCCAAAATTGGAGAGTCGGATTTAAAATTGTTCGAAAAAAAAATAATTGACTTTTGATTCTATCTTGAAAGGAATCACCTTTACAAGGCCCTCTTCATATATCTTTGGGCGACCTTGAGCTTTCTTATGATCATAGTGATGATATTGGGTCTGCAATGTGGTCCCAGACTATGGATTCATTACCCGCATTGCGGACACAATACCATCACTATTTATACACACACTAGTCGTAGACCTTAGAATTAAACACTTAGGTATTTTGAACGACGGACGGAGTTGCCCAATTAAGGATTAAATAAACAAAATAAAAATCACAGATGCTTTTTTTGTTTGTCACAAAAACTCAATGAGGCCAATGTATCGATAAGATAAACATCGTAACAGTACCGAGATCTCTCAGTCGATCGTTAATCGATAGTAAATCGGACCACCCGTGGTTGATGTCGGGTACTTACTAGGTACTGTACCAGTAGTGATGCGTTCTGGGAATCATTGAAGAGAGGATAAAGTTCTTTTGTCGATTTATTTAGGTATGATTTTCTCTTCCTAAACATCTGTAGCTAGTGGCAGAAAGCCTTAAAAATTTGATCGTTCCATTCTGTATCCTATCCTACAAACTAAAGGCAAAAATCTACGTACCTATTTTAGTTCTTGTAAAGTTTTTATTAGTTAAGATCGCTTATCCATAGATTTAAGGGATTTTTTGGTGCGCGCACCTAATATGTTGGTGCACCGTGACTCCTCAGGAGGCGGCGGCTGAAAACCAGTGCTAGTCATGCTGCTATGTCTAGCGTAATACTGAGCCGCCACCTATTGAGATACATTTTTTATTCTTATTACATAATTGTAAATGGCGGACTTAAAGCCTGAGGCTTTATCTACCAGTCAACCAAATGGGCGATGCTGAGAAAGTTAAGCGGTAAGACAATGTAAAATAACAAGCTGTAATCGAGATCCTTAAGAATTAAGATATTGTACTTTGTCAATCATTTTTGTAAATCATTTTCTATATATTGATAAACGTTTCAATAAATTCTATTCTATTCTATACTCCATATTTATAAATGGGAAATTTTGGCTCTCTCTTATGCTTTTCACAACTAAATCACTAAACGGATTTTAAAGTTTGATATGGTAACTTAACGTAGATTTAAGCATTGGTAAAGAATCTAACAGAAGGTAGACAAAAATACATTATCTATGAATATGTATGTTTGTTGTGTGTGTTTTAAGAGAGGAAGGACATTTTGTAAGGAGTAGTCCGGTGAAGTACCTCCACCGTACAGAAGACCGCAGCCAAAATAACACTGTGATGCAGTGTTGTGTTCCTGCTGGTGAGTAGGGTCGCCAAGCTCCAGAGGGGTCGCTGTGCTGACAGCGGACATGCCGGCAACGCGCTCCTGACATCTCCGGTGTTTCAGGCGTTCATAGGCTACGGTAACCACTTACCATCAGGTGGGCCGTACGCCTGTTTGCCTACTTAGTTGTATAAAAAAAAAATGTCAATTGTCTAACTATCACGGTTCATGACAAGTTCATACAATCTGGTGACGGACGGACAGCGCAGTCTTAGAATAGAGCCTAATTTTTAATTTTGCCGGATAATTATCAGAAATTTCCACGGGTCCGGAAGTAGAGCCATAGGTGACCAGGAGTCCACTATCAAAGGGAACAAGAATTTCCGTTGTTGGCTAATTATTGGCAAAATTCAAGTTTAACTACGCCTATGAAACTAGAAGGTTATCCCAAGTCGTGTTTGAATGTTTGTTTGGACGCTCGTAAACCCAATAGCGCACCTTGCGTTTATGAATGTAAACATACTGTGTTTGCTTGTCTGAGCGTTTTATCGCCGTAATACCGGCATGGATCTAATTCTACATAAACATTAATTCAGGAAATACTTGATAGTTTGATTAGTTAGCGATTATACGGTGTGGTTCCCGGTTTAGGAATAGGAGATATTCCTGTGGATGTCTATTTAATTGAAGGATTTGTGGAGGCAATGTCAGCTGAGTATGGAACCATCGAAACATTTTGTAAAGTTTGTTTGTAATAACTACATTGGACAATAAAATAACATTACAATAAAGTTTTTGTATATACAAAAAAATTCTCACCAGTGTCCGAACAAAAACATCGATGGTTCATGCACTTTCTTATAATTTTTAAATTTTAGACTACTATAACTACGTAGTCCAGTCGTTAAGGCGTTTACCTAAGACCCGGAGGACATGGGTTCGATTCCCATGGGAAGCATACTTTGTTGTTCCCAGTTTGGTTAGGATATTGCAGGCTTGAATCACCTGATTGTCTGATAATAAAGATAATTCCGTGCTTAGATGGTTCCTACTGCGATCCGTTAGGTCGTGAAAAACTCTGACGTGGTTGCCTCTGTGGTGGCCACCACAGAGGCAACCACGTCAGAGGCCGAAAATGGTTCTAAAAACTCCAGGGGTACTACATACAAGGTCAATTGACCAGGTAACCCACTCGATATGATTGAAAAAAGGCTGAAAAACTGGTGCTTGGCATAAACAAGTAAAAAGTACTTACTACTAAAATCGTAATGCGCGTCAATATTTGTATGAAGTCAATGAACATACTTACGCCAGAAATTGTCCCATTATCTTGCTTCAACAAATCAAAAAATCTCTTAGGTTATCTTTACCTACAGTTTTTTTCTACAACCCAATAAAAAATGTTTCAAAACAAAACACTCGAAGGTAAAATAATATTAAACGAAACTAAAAAAAATTTGAAATGAGCGTAAAATTTTCATTTCGACGCGAGTGGGAGTTTTGTTTTTTTTTCTCAATAAGCAATGGAAAGGAAACAGCATCGGGAGTATTTTGCAATAAGACCCGTGTGGAAATGTTGCAGGCAGTCTATAAAAAAATATATTCTAGAAAAAATGGCCAGATTACCTACCTTTTGGTTTATTTGTTATGTCTTGTTTCTTTTGGGCTTTGATGGTGTTTTTTTTTATACAAGTAAGTAGGCAAACAGGCGTACGGCCCACCTGATGGTACACTTACCATCAGGTGGGCCGTACGCCGTACCACTGTCACCGTAGCCTATGAACGCCAGCAAAACCGGAGATGTCACGAGCGCGTTGCCGTCCCTAAAGGATTTTTTTCACGCCCTTTTTGAAGGCTCCTGCTATAGTCACTAGGGAAAACCATGGCAGTTCATTTCATAATCGCAGTGTACGAGGGAGGAAATTCCGTTTGAAGCGTATTTTGAAAAATTGTACATTTCCTCAATTAGTTAAAGTTTCAGTACCTACTATTATCTATTCTGTGGTAAAAGGAAGCTTTTCCTATAAATTAACAACAAAAAAATGCATTGTCTTTATAAGGAAATATAACAAAGAGATCGTGGCAACAGAAGGTGATCGAAACCAAATGATGATCAGACACATTTTCACAAGCTAATACGGCCAATCCAGTGAGTCGTATAGTAAACATGAAATCCGCAAACCCACCGGGGCCTAATATATGACTCCTAAGTCGAATGAAAATCGTTCGATATCGAACGAAAATTATTCGAATCGCCTATTTTGCGTCAGTCACATTTTTCAAAAATTACACTTCACGATTTCAAAGTTGATATTTAAACGGTAAAGAGATGGTTTCTAGAATTCCAGATTACCCGAAATTCCTATGGAAGCGAAGGCTTTAAAATCTATTAAAAAAAAAGTTGGGCTACACCTAATACTTATTTTTTTAATTGTTAATCCATTGCACCACTTAGGAAGAAAAAAAAAATTGTAAAGAATCTTCAGACAAAGAATGAAAATCCTGAATTCCAATTTTCGCTGCAACGGAAACAAGGCCAGTCTGTTTAGCGTTATTAAAATATTCTCTTTGTGATATTGTGACATCCTCGGCTTCTAAATTAGTGCTCTTCGTATGAGAAACACATTTTATATCAATGGCAGTTGGTTTTATAACTTTGTTATTTGAAACAATGAATTTTCCAATTATATTATTACATACATATATACCATCACGCCTTTTTCCCGTAGGGGTAGGCAGAGACTACGGATTTCCATTTGCTACGATCCTTACAGACTTCCCTCGCTTCTTCTACGCTCATCACTCTTGTCATACACGCTCGTCGATTAAGGGTACTCCTGACATCTTCCTTTTTTTATATGTCTGCGATTTGGTCGCAGTATGTTCTCCGAAGCCGACCCTTACCGACTTTTCCTGTCACCTTTGATTTGTAAATACCTTTCGTAAGTCTCCATCTACATGCCCAAACCATCTTAACATGCCTTTTTCTATGTTTATATTATTTCATTTCTAATAGATACGAGTACCTATATAGTCAGTGTTTGATCCTTTGATCAGAGTTCCTTTATGGGCTATTAGGAAGAAAAAGGTTAATGTCGTTGTCGTCAAAACAATATTACCACCAACTATGCATAGCTCTTTATTGCACCAAAAAAGAAACACATCAACAAAAACAGTGAGGTACAAAGGCGGACTTATCGCTGAAGCAATCTAACACCCATATTCTTAAACCTTCACTCAAACTCGACTCAACCTTACTCCACCTCATTGGTATGATTAGTCGTCACAAGCTTCCTTGACTTGAGATGATTTCTCATTGGAGGCGAGTATCGAACTGTCAAATATAAGGTTGGCCGAGAGGTACCTTGAGGCGGCCTCGAACACTCGGAAGTGGTTAAAAATCAGTTTTTTGCCAATTTTGCCTAGTTAACTACATTCTTATATATTTTTAATTTTTTGTGATTCTGATTGTTAATCTTGTCTTTCCTCATTGGAGTTTGCTCAAGCAACCAAATAAGAATGTCAACTGCAAGAAAAGTTCGAGGACTTCCTTAAGGCAATGAGTTTGAGTGAAGGATGTCCTTAAACTTATGCTTAAGAATACGGGTGTAAGACTCAGCTGTCGGACCAAGTGTTCAGAGGGGGTTGTGTCCTGATCCAGATGTCGTGGGTTCGAATTGTATAGAAGTTGTTACCGTTCTAGTAGTTTATTGCAGGCTTGTATCACCGATGGCCGAGTTTCATTCAAGTTTAATATTCCGCTTTAATTAAATCTCCTTGTAGATAACCGAGGCAAGTCAAACAAAATAATCAAGAATTTTAGTACTGAAAAAGTTAAATTCGTCGATGTTTTTGGTAACTTTACTACAAAATAAGAACCGAAATTCTTTAATGATAACTATTCAAAAATATTTTTAAGTCCAATGAAGTATTAACTAGTTTGTTGTTACGAGAAAAGAGAAAATTTTCTTCTTTTGTAACCGGTTACAAAACTCAGTTACGTAGGCGGCCGAAAGGGATATTTTTAGGTAGTATTAATATTTCTTGCCGTATTAATATTTTTAGAAATAACTTTTAACACTCAATTTTCATTTAAAACGCCAGCGTGTGACATCAAACGTTAGTGTTTCAACAGGTACCGAAGATCATTTTGCGTCATCAATAAATATCATACGAAATGGCGAGAGTGATGACATAGCCCTTGCCACCGGTCACTGGTTTAGCTGTACTAAACGGCCCTAATATACACCAGTAAACAACATTACCTGTAAATTATACGCTATGGCCGAACTGTACCATTTTACGCGAGTGTAGGGTGACCATGAGTGATTATAATTTTATGAATTATAGAATGAGATGAATAATCAGTGCCGGGGAAAACTTAATGTAAGTTTATAGTGTACTGTTACGTATATATAACATGTTTGTATTTATTATTTGAATAAAAAAAAATTACAATATTTTTAAAGTCTAATAGGCCAATTGGCGGAAAGGGATTTTGTTCAGAAATGAGAGAGTAATTTCCAGTAATTTCGAATCGAATCACGATTTGGAAGGCAAGTGGAGAAACCACCACAATATTATCTAGGAATGGAGTATGAAAATTTCAAATGATTTTATTGTAAATGATTTTAATGTAAATTAAACAGGTACACAACTTCCTGTAATAATAACACAATTACAATACCTACTGGTGTTCCTTAACGCGTTGCTGATCTTGAACTTTTTTTGAAAACCTCCAAGTTACAACATGCATGGAGGCACCCCATCATTTCTCTTTAAATTTTCAATTAAATTCCCACTCCAACTTCTGCTTTAAGAAGCTGTGTAATAACATACATATATTATTTAAAAACCGACAGCTTAATAATAGTAACATGTTCATAATAAAGATAACATTCTTGAGCCAATAACAGGTTTTTGATATTAAATTAAACTATTTTAATACGGTTTTTATCGCGTTTTAAGGTTTTTGATAATCTGCGATATATATATCTTGACCCTAAATACATCTAGTCATAATCTTTTACAATTATTCAAAAATAGTAAATATATATTGCTTATGCGTGCACGTGTGTGTGTGCGTGTGTGTATTAAGTATATTTGTGTGTGTGCATTGAAATGATGGGAAATTATCTCCCTAATTTCCTTCCAAACATAACTTCCGCTCTTTAAAGGTTTTCAAAGACAAATACAACAATTCGTATGTGAAATCTATAATAGTAAGATCTTCACGCAGTCCTGCGACCACTATTGAGCATGTAAGCATCTCCTCATAAGATTTTTATTATTTCTTAGCCTTAATTTGGGTCCCTACTGATGGTATACAAAGAGATACCTGAACATGTTGGACAAGAATTGTAAAGAACAAGTTGTTCACACGTGAAAAGAAAAACTTAAAATATGAAGAAGAGAAAAGATTTGTGGAACAAAGAGGGGAGGCTTGTGCCCAACAGTGAAACGTTTAAAAATAAAATATATATTATTGGAAAAAAGGTATAAATACCGATTGTCCACTTCCAACCGATGCTATGGTCACCACAATTTTGGCACGGCGGCTGGCTGCGAGCCAGCTCTCGCTATTTGCTTATAATTCGGAATCAATATGCTAGCACACGTGCACACGACTATTTCCCTCGTAAACGGTGTAATCGCTGTTATTCACGCACAATTGCAAGCAACGACTGGAGGCAACAATGTGTGTGATACGAACGACGATAGAATGTAGATTAGAACGAGTTAAATTGTGAATTATGGAAGAAATTGTAATTACTAATTTACGTAAGTAACTTAATAATTTATTGACAGATTAGCTTTTTCCCGCAACTCCGCCTGCGACAAAAAGTAGCCTATGTTTGACCCCGGGTCTTCAACTATATTCATACTAAATTTCATCAAAATCCGTCCAGCGGTTTGGCCGTGAAAGCGTAACAGACAGACAGACAGACTTTCGCATTTATAATATTAGTATGGATACGCTTCTCGATAATGTAGATTGAATAACTGCTATCGTTGTCTAGTTTACAGTCAGTAAAAGTATCAAAAAGGTTCAGATTTCTTGTGAACTCATTTGAAGTTATTAAAAAGTAAATGTTATTTTTTTTTCTGCTACTAGTTCAGATGGCTAAGATAAGACTCGAATAAAGCTATCGTGGTCTAGTTTATTGTCAATAAAAGTATCAAAATTATGAATATTTTTATTGAACATTAGAAGTTTCCAAAAAATTAAAGGTTTGCTACAAGTTTCGACGGCAACATATTGAATAGATTAGATCATCTCTTAAATTTAGTGGAAGTCGTTCGTGATCTATCAAGTTTTCATCATCATTTCAACCGCAGTCAGTCCACTGCTGGACATAGGCCTCTCCTTATGATTTCCAAAATTACCAGTTGGGTGCATCCAGCACTTGTCTGCGACCTTTTTTCAAATCATCTGACCATAAAGTTTTCTTCTGACGTATTGATTCTAAATGACTGTACATTTGTAGATATTTATTTGTTGTACATCGTAACTGTTAGATATCATTTTTTTCAATAATTCAATATTGTTCTAAAACATGATATAAATAAGATAGGCTCTGTAGTGTCTCCATATTTAGGTAACCATTTCTTTGAAACTCAGGATGCACCGGGAAAAACGCTTAGATCATTGTACAAATCACACCGCAAGTGCTTACCCCTAATTACAATAATTAATATTGTTCAATTGTTTTATTGTACGCCGCTCTAATCACATATCATCAGTACAGAAACCAGAACTGTCCGTTATTGTGTCAATGTGCTGAAGATTGAGTGCCAAGTTTCATTAATCGTGAATATGTCATTTAAGTAATGCTTTTTGATATTAATCAACAACTTTATAATTAAATGCATATTTCTAACCTATCCATACTAATATTATAAATGCGAAAGTCTGTCTGTCTTTCTGCCTGTCTGTCTGTCTGTTGCGCTTTCACGGCCAAACCGCTGGACGGATTTTGGTGAAATTTAGTATGAATATAGTTGAAGACCCGGGGTCAAACATAGGCTACTTTTTGACGCAAGCGAAGCTGCGGGAAAAGCTAGTATAAAATAAATAAATATAAGAGAGGTAGGACATTTTGTAAGGAGTAGTCCGTCTGGGGCTCCAGAGGGGTCGCTGTGCTGACAGCGGGCAGGTCGGCAAAGCGCTCGTGACATCTCCGGTGTTGCAGGCGTTCATAGGCTACGGTAACCACTTACCATCAGGTGGGCCGTACGCCTGTTTGCCATATTAGTTGTATAAAAAAATCTTAATTTAATTACCTATTAAAATGGTTAACTATTTTCAATAATTAAATATTGTAAAATAAGGGGGTTTTTTAAAAAAAATATGCGATGCCAGTATTATGTATCTCCGCTTGGATTTCACGGATCGCCCCGGTCCTTTGATAGACTCACGCGGAGATATTGATCCAACGCGTAGAGGCCCTTTGGAAAAGTTGATGTTATGTGGTGCTACTCCTCGCCTATATCAATAGAGGACATTTCCATGAACAGGTCTGGACAGGAGTATTATTATTATTCAATATATTATTTTCGTAATTTATGTATGGACCCCGTTCGGGGTCTTTTGTCAAACTGCTGAAGACGACAGATAATATTTTAGATGTGTGTGCTTTAGAGAAAAGATCATCTTCATATTGAGTTTGTTACAAGTCCAACGATCATGTATACCCATGTCAGTTCGGAACCGCCTCTCGCCCCACATAGTTCCTATAATGACCATCAAATGGCAGCCAGGACCAATGGCTTTGTGCGTTCCGGAGCAAAGAATCATCATTTTTCTCAGACAATCAGGTGATTCAAGCCTGCAATATCATAACCAAACTGGAAACAACATGCTTTCCATGGAAATCGAACACAAAACCGTAATCCATAATATCCATACTAATATTATAAATGCGAAAGTCTGTCTGTCTGTTACGCTTTCACGGCCTAACCGCTCATCATCATTTCGTGTAGGTTACATTGTCAATCGACCATGTACACCCTGGTGTCAGAGTTGTGCGGAACCGCCTCTCGGCCTCTGACGTGGTTTCTTTAACGACCACCAGATGGCGGCCGGGACCCACGGCTTAACGTGCCTTCCGAAGCACGGAATCATCTTTATTATCAGACAATCAGGTGATTCAAGCCTGCAATGTCCTAACCAAACTGGAAACAACTAAACAAAGTATGCTTCCCGTGGGAATCGAACCACGACCCCCGGGCCAAAGGCGAACGCCTTAACCACTGGACCACGGAGGCAGTTTGGCCTAACCGCTGAACGGATTTTGATGTAATTTGGTATGAATATAGTTGAAGACCAGGGGTAATAAGAGAGGAAAGATCATAATATTTCGTGGCGTGAACGTGTCAAATCAAAGGGCGTTCAAAAATTTGATCGTTAGAGGTCAACATTTTCTTGCATCTTTGCTAAACTAATCACTTAACAGGTCTCATCAAAAATAGCATTTACGCACTTTTTCTTGATCACGTGGGCGAAGCCGTAGGTAACAGCTAGTAGATATCTAAAAAAGTATGTATTACGAATCTTATCTTTTTTTCAATTGCGACTGTAGCACCAGTTGGTCCATGAGGAAAACGTGTTCTAAAAAGGGGTTATAACATCATGATAGCTGCTAGTTTTAAAAGTTTTTCTAATTTTACGATATGGGTAATATATTTCTTATGAATTTTAACAGTCCAATGCATTCATCTACTATTTTCAACATCGATGTTTAACAAAATCCACAATGTAGACAGTTCACATGACAGGTGTAGCCCGGAATAACCACAATGCTCAAAATACCACACTTTCGTGGATTTTTGTCTTACGTGCCTGTAAACTATTAGTTAACCTGTCAGTTTAATCCTAACGAAAGAGGAGGTGAACACGAGAGACGGTATGGAAATAAAATTGGTCGGAAGAGGAAGTGTTATTTCCATTCAATTTAACTGTTGGTTGAGCGTTGATAGTAACGTTTTAAATACCAACCGACAACCAAAATCAAAAAATGAGGAGGTTCTCAATTTAACTGGATGTTTTTTTACTAACTATCGCATAACTTCGTCATTTCATAATCGTTGAAAATTCTTAATTTTATTTAAAAGGATATAAGTATTTTCAAGTTGGTTCTACATACATTTTATGTTTAATCCATCAGATTACAAGGTCAATTGACCTGGCTACCATGGTGCAGGTATATATTGTGTTATTATAGGAATATATTTGTATTGATGCAGGAATATAAAATGTCTTTAAGTTGGGCCCAGAACTCGAATGGAAGTTGGTTTTTGTTTTTAACATAAAAAGTGTTATCTTGCTACTAAAATACTTATATCATTGAGAAAGGAACGTGTGCGGGTTCGATGCTCTTTAACTTAAATCTATCCATACTCCATAAACTTTATAATATACTTTTTATACTTTAATTAATCCATAGTAATATTATAAATGCGAAAGTCTGTCTGTCTGTTACGCTTTCACAGCCAAACCGCTGCACGGATTTTGATGAAATTTAGTACGAATATAGCTAACGATACGAGGTCAAATATAGGCTACTTTTTGTCGCAGACGGAGATGCGGGAAACAGCTAGTTATAATAAATTTATATAATCTACTCCAACTACTAATTTAATAAAAGGAAAAATGTGTTAGTGCAAATAAACAATTTTTATGTTTTACTATTATTATTTATTAATTATAATATTATAAATGCGAAAGTCTGTTACGCTTTCACGGCCAAACCGCTAAACGAATTTTGATAAAATTTGGTATGAATTAAGTTGAAGACCCGGGGTCAAACATACGCTACTTTTAGACGCAGGCGGAGCTGCGGGAAACAGGTAGTAATAAATAAATGGACTTAATAATCTAAGGGCGTTTTCTACCAGTCAACCATTGGAAGAAACAGAAAGATAGTGCGCCGTGTTTTCCTTTGGATGTCTTGATTTTGGATGTTTGTTATTTTATTTAAATGTTTTAGTTTAATCCACCTAAAAGGAATTTGCTCGGGTGTATTAAGTTTACAACAGGGGACTGTTGTAGACAACTAGATGCACCCCGTCGTTTGTCATACCACACATACTTAAATTACTCAACTGACGAGTATATTCATATTTCGGAGGCAACAATACAAAAATCAACATGGTTTAAACAACAACACAATAAAATAACTAGGTACTTACATGCCTGTGTTCAACTTTTTTGTCTTAGCCTCATTGCGTGACAAACTAACCATCATTACGTCCCAGCCTAACATTAGAGTAATGTCCCAGTGCCTAACCACCCGTACCGGACGAGTAGGTGCGTATGGCAGGACAGGAAATACGCCGCCCTGGGCGTCCGTATCCGGTCCGTAAGTGGCCTTTCTCACACAATTTCCGCTTTCCACGTTTCATATATCGTCTTGATTTTGGATAAGATAGTCGATATAGTCAAATGCCATGTTTAAATCACATCATTTTAGGAACTAAGGTATAACCTTGGTTGATTGACCGCCTCATGGAAAAATATTAAACATTTGTTAATAAGCTCCTTGGCAATAGTATCGAATTACCCTTCCTAGTTAGCGAAGTATGATACAATAGATTGGCTTAATTCTAGCATTATTCTATACTAGCTGTTTCCCGCAGCTCCGCCTGCGTCAAAAAGTAGCCTATGTTTGACCCCGGGTCTTCAACTACATTCATACCAAATTTTATTAAAATCCGTTCAGCGGTTTTGGCCGTGAAAGCTAACAGACAGACAGACAGACAGAAAGACAGACAAACTTTCGCATTTATAATACTAGCTTTTTCCCGCAGCTCCGCCTGCGTCAAAAAGTAGCCTATGTTTGACCCTGGGTCTTCAACTATATTCATACCAAATTTCGTCAAAATCCGTTCAGCGGTTTGGCCGTGAAAGCGTAACAGACAGACAGACAGACAGACAGACAGACAAATAGACAGACAGACAGACAGACAGACAGACAGAAAGACAGACAGACAGACAGACAGACAGACAGACAGACAGACAGACAGACAGACAGACAGACTTTCGCATTTATAATATTAGTATGGAAGTATGGATTAGTAGAAGTATGGATTACTCTTCGCAAAACGAACTATTTATTTGTAGTTGGATGTAAAAAGATGGTGCCGCCGGCGCCGTCCCGGTTGCCATTTGATGGTCGTTCAAGAAACCTTGTCAGAGGCAGAAACCCGGATTCAGATCGATAAAGGAATGTCAAAGTCCGAAAAGCTGTTCTGAAACCTCAGACACCAAGGTGCACAGGGTCGCTTGACCATGTAATCTACTCGAAATGAATGAATAGATACTCAAAATAGAAATGATAAAAACCGCTCTCAGTAAGGCCTGCGCTTAATGTCAGTTCTACCTGAGAGACACTTATTGGTCAGTAATCTTCGCCCGTATGTCGTGACATCCGGCCACTTCAAACGCTAACTAATTTTATACACAAACTTTGATCTTGATGTACAATTTTATATTATTTATGGGGTAAACGACACTTTTAATAATGTTTATTTATGTGTGTTTTGTTAATAAATTAATGTTTTTATGAGTGTTCGTGATTATAAGTCTTTTTTTTTAAATATGAGATACTATCTGTTTCCCTCAGCACCGCCAGCGTGTAAAATGAGCCTATGTTTGACCCCGGGTCTTCAACTATATTCATACCAAATTGCATCAAAATCCGTTCAGCTCATTGACCGTGAAAGCGTTACAGACAGATCATTTCATTACCAGCTTCGTGGATGTAGAGCGGCTGCTAAACTACGTAGAGACTGCGGAGCACCTGACCAGACCCTAGCTCATGTGGTAAACGAATGCACACTGCGCTGCTTCTCGGTGGAAGTCGGATTTTGTGAAAGACTAGAAATCCTAAACATACCTAAAGGTTTGATCCATGCAGGATGATTAACCTACGCAATGACAATGATAAGCAGTATTTTCACGTCCAGTCTCTTAGTTCTAATATTCTAGTTACAGTTAGAAATACGACTTATCCATTCTCAACTTGTTAGTAACAATGACACAACATACATTTACGATCTAATGTCGACGTGTGTCGCACGTCACACACATGCGCTTTGATCTCGCATAGAGTAATCTCGTATACAGATGGTTCATATCAATAAATTGGGTTAACAGGTTGATACGTGAGAATTAAGAGTGTCTGAAAAATTGTGACTGGTATCGGTGCTATATTAAAGTTTTTCAAGGTTAGGTACTTCAAAATTTAACTGCATGTTTTATTTATAACATCATTACAAGAGCCTACTAGTAGTAACTAGGGCGTTGGAAGTTCGGGATTATGGCGTGGACGTTGCCACGTCTTTACTTCAGAAAACACGTTTAGACGTTGGATCTCATATGAAAGTTCAAAGTAGCTCGACCCGCTATGGACATGCTTCCTTATGAAATGATCAATGATCAGGGTTACTCTCATAGCCCTGCAAATCGATTTGTTAATATGGCTTAGTATAAAGAGCCATGTTACGTAACCCTATTTTCTGTTCTGTGATAAAGTACAAAATGAATAGATGGTGGAAAAATGTTTTGGAATTGCGCCCACGAACCGGAAAACACAACATCCATCTATAGATGTCTAACTGATACCAGATTATTATCTTCCTACCTTGTCCAGCATTTGTTTTAATGAATATGGCTGAGATGTTGGTGATATATCTAATTCAGATGCCAGTAATGGCATCACTAATTTTCTTCATTAAAAAATAGTACATTATTGCAAAGGCAGCGAAATAGGCAATTGCAGGTCGGGTATGAGTTTGAAGGCCGAGCCGCAGGCGAGGACTTCAATGATACGAGACAGGCAATTGCCATTTCGGCCGAGGCACATATAGTGCTTTTCTTAAAAAAATGCAAGTAAATAGAAAAGGGCCTTTTACATAATAAATTTAATTTATTTTACAGTTTGTGCCGAAATGTAAACACATCTGTGGCTATACAGCCACGAGAACGCAATGTGTACGATAGATAAAAGAGTTCTAAATTCAAACAGCACACCGTTTCATACAACATTGCCGGCGCGCTCTTCGTTCCAAATTCAAAGAACGCGCCGGGAAGTGATTTTGGTTTTTCAGATACAGCCATGAGAACGCAATGTGTACAATAGATGAAAAAGTTCTAAATTCAAACAGCACACCGTTTCATACAACATTGCCGGCGCGCTCTTCGTTCCAAATTCAAAGAACACGCCGGGAAGTGAATTTGATTTTCAGTCAACGTAAATATGTTACTTCGCGTGTTCTTTATTCAAAAGTAATGACAATATTTCCGCGCATGTTTAAGAAATAATTATTTTACCAATATTTACCAAAAATACGTACCACATCTCCGACTCTGTCTTCACCTACTCTGTATAAACGTTGAATACCAAACCACGACATGAATCCATCAACCTTGAATTGCAAGTGCATCTCCAGAGTTTACTGCTGCATTTGATATCGCTAGTTACTCCTACAAGGTGCTCTGCATTTATGTGCAGAATGCTGTAAAATTGTTATTTCAGGAAGTTATGATATTGGGGAGTAACAAAACTGATGATTGTGGCCTTTGGTTAGTATATTTTTTTGTTTAATTCATCCATTGTAACATAAAATATTAAGTAGACTTCACAACTTTCTCTCTGTAATGCGTTTTCTCATTAATGAGGTACGTGGCCCCGATGAACAACTTTTTGAACAAGTTTTCGCCACTTGTCTCGATCTTGTGCGTATCGGACTGCTGTAACCACGATGTATCCAGTTGGCTCTTATCTGGTCCGACCACCGTAAAGGGATCTCCGTCTTTTGCCTTCCACGTTTCCTCTTACGATAAGATTCTTGTTAATGACTTGATATGTATGTATGTATGTAAAAATCTTTATTGTACACAAAGAAAATATATTTATGTATGTTTGTATGGTGTTTCAATCGACTCAACTCGAATTGAGGTGTTCTGGTGTGGTGCATATACATATTTACCAATTCCACATATTAACTGCTGGATCTTGTACATATACAAATAATACAATGCTACAAGCGTCTTTATCTGTTGCTGGATATAGAAGTATGACATCGATAACAAAACAAAATAACCTTTAATATTCGTACTTATAAACTTCGTACACTGCGATTATGGAATGAACTCCCTGCCATGGTTTTCCCTAGTGACTATAACATGGGAACCTTCAAAAACGGCCTGAAAAAATTCCTTCAGGGACGGCAACGCGCTCGTGATATCTCCGGTGTTGCAGGCGTTCATAGGCTACAGTAACCACTTACCATCAGATGGGCCGTATGCCTGTTTGCCTACTTAATTGTATAAAAAAATAAATAATAAAAATATGCTTCAAATTATTTGTCATATGAATTGAGTAACTTCGATAATTCTCACTCAACAAGTAACTCAAAGACTCATTCAAAGTCACAGTAATATTCCAACCACCAAAACTCGAACTCGTCCAATTATAATAAGATTCTTTGACAAATTTCCCCATTATTCCCGGCTTCCCGTAAAATTGGCAAACAAGCGGCCAATCATCCACCGCTACCTCTAATTATAAAATACTGTTGTAATTAATTTTCATCAAAGCTTCTAAATAAAGCCAGTTTTGATAGAAGGGGTACTGTAGAAAAGATAGACGTCTAAATTATAATTTGACCGACTTAAATATACCGTGATGAATCAAGAGGGGTCGAATTACCTCCGTGGTCCAGTTGTAAGGCGTCTGCCTTTGACCCAGATGTCGTGGGTTCGATTCACACGGGAAGCATACTTTGTTTAGATGTTTCCAGTTAGGTTAGCGTAAGCTGACGACGTTACTAGGAATACTCGCTAGGATAAAGAAGAAAAAGATCAAAGTGGGGTCAAATCGAAGCTCTATCAAAGTTTCAGAAAATTTTCTAAAACTATGGTGAGTGACCTTTAAAAACTTATGTAGATATATGAATGATTTCACGGTATCTTGTGTAGTCTAATGTGGATGCAGCTTGTCGATCGAGAGAGATGTCATTGTAAAAATTATTTTGATTTCCTTCGATGCAAGTATAGGTCGATAGAAGCCTAGAGGTAGAGGTTCGATCAATGCAGGATGAATGACATACCTACGGAGATGTCACGAGCGCGTTGCCGGCCTGTCCGCTGTCAGCACAGCGACTTCTCAGGAGCCTGGCAAAACTACTCACTTCACAGGAACACAACACTGCATCACAGTGCTATTTGGCTGCGGTCTTCTGTAGGGTGGAGGTACTTCCCCAGACGGACTACTCCTTACATAATGTCCTATTCAAATAAAAGTAGTTCGTTGTAACACTTTGTTCGGAGCTACAATATCTATTTTCTAGATAGATAGAGAGCCCGAATGTCGCATGAAAATCGTTCGATATCGAAAAATATTCGATTCGCCGATTTTCAAAAATTGCACTGAGAGACTATCTAATTATGTCGGATGTAGTTCTAATGAATAATATCCCGTCATTAACATTTCTAGCCTTTTCCCATATCAATTTGGTCGGCTCTCCGTACCTTCTTGCGTCATTGAGAAATGCAGGTTTCTTACTCTGCGGTCGGGTTTGATGCTTTTTTTTCAACGCCCATCTTCCTTATTATATATAATTATTAAATAAAGATATTTACCCGATTTTCTTTGCTCTGTCTAAGCTGCAATTACACCAAAATGACTCAACCGCTAGTAATAAAAAATAACATGTCAATGGCCTAAGCGATAAGATGATCTATCTTAATCCGTCTTAGTTACCTTACATTCCGCCAAGGGGCGCTGTTCAGATTTGATTTAACGTGACATACAATATTGTTGTCTCAGTAGCTATCGTCTGCGATAGTAAAATTTCGTGGTAGAGGTATTGTTTTGTTTTTAAAGATAAATGCGGGTGCGCAATAGGATTTGCAAACGAATTCACTTGTCATGTAAATATCATCGCCAGCTTTGTGCTAAGTACTTGGTTATTTTAAAATACAAAAACTGAACTAGAGCACGTAATTTCGCTAATCTCTTGTCTTATGTTTTCTTGTAATGTAAATGTATTTATTTTTATCGATTTCATTCAAATATTTGCATAGTTAGGTATTTTTGAAATACCAGAAGCTCTATTTTTGAAATGAATGTGAGTCGAATGATTTTCATTCAACGTATGAATTTCAAAAATAGCTATCACGCCTACGCTAGTGAAAAACGAGGATTGTCTTTTGACCGGATCCGATTTTGTATGTTAAAGTTAATAAGTAACATTTCTTATGTTTTCTTTGAGTTATATCTGTTTTCCCGTAAATTGAAAACTACTTAACGTAAACTGACAAATTATAGTTTTATATTTATGTCTTTACGTAGATATTTACTCCTTTGGTGCCGACAATCGTACTTTCTGTATGGTCTTATAGTTGACTGGTAGAGAAGGCATATCTACATTTATAACGTACCTAATGAAAAAAATCTCCCCTAAAATTTAAAAGGTAAAAAAAGACAAAGTAAAAGGTGCGTCGAAACGAAACAATGGACGCCGCGGGCGTCGAGCGCGCGCCACCTCAATCTGTCATGGCGCCGGTAGCTGTCACCTGTCAACATGACAGCTGTCAAGAGCAGATTGCCGCGACACCTCGTAGCCGTGGATCGCACCTGTCGGGGCGTGATTAAAAATTCTCGGAAACACTTCATTTGCTTTCGTTTTTTTTCGTTTTGGCGGGAAGAGGAATTTGTGTCAGTATTTAATTACTTTTTTGCTATTGTAAAATGAAAGTTAAGTATTTATGGTGCTTTGCTTGCTTTTGAAGGACTCTTTATAGCGACCAGGAAAATAAAAACCCTGCATTGGCGTCGCAACTGATCGCCTTTATGTGACAACATGTTGTATGTGTCATGTCATCAACAAAATTGACAATGTCATTTAATGAAATAGAAATTAAACCTTCGTTTTTATTCGCATTAATTATGATGACATCTTTTATATCACTTTTCACTAATGACTCTATATATTATTTTTACCGTTTTCATAATACACAACATCCACTCCTGTCTCTTTTTGGCAGATCACATTGAGATGACTGAATGTTATTTGAACACCTAGTTTCCAGTAAAAGAAATTAGTTCTAATATTTTTTCCGCAGTATGGCAAATTTTCCTGGTCAGGCTATACCTACCATTTTCGAGGTCAACGTACAAAGCTTCGTACTTATTTATTTATAACATAAGGCTTTTTTCTCGCAGAGTTAGGCGAATAAATAGAAAAAGAAAACAAGATATATATTCTCTAAGCACTTGGGAGAACTACAACTAGGAAAACCCATTTTAAAAACACAACCTAGGCATGTGGCTAAAAATCAAGGCATCTATAAGATTTACTCACTGACTCCGCTGGCTCAGCGACCCGGAGAACTTGGCCTCTGAAATGAGAAAATGCCAGAGTGTGTTATTCTGTGCGGCTGCTTGCCAGTTGTTAGCTCCCATCTCTCGCAAAACGATATAATGTATTCAGGAGAGATCGTGAAACTACTTTGTCAGCGAAATCAGAGGGTGGTGGAGTCCTCGTAGCTGTTAAAAAGGACTTTAATGTAGTTCGCCAGTCCGATTGGGACAGCGGTGCCGAGGATGTATGGATCACGTTGTTTCTGTCTCATTCTTGCATAATCAACTTGTGTGTATGCTATTTGCCACCCGATATAAATGAGGACTTACTCACAGTTTTTTATAATAAGGTGCAATCAGTGGTATTTAATTTTGATCCCTGCAATATCACTTTACTAGTAGGAGATTTCAACACCCCTAGTTTATCATGGACACAGTCAGGTTCGCTAATGGTTCCCGGACCCTACTCGGATTTTAAATCGCGGCTTCTTCTCGAGACTATATCATTATGTAATCTTTCTCAATTTAGCAACATTCATAATACAAATGACAGACTTTTGGATCTTGTGCTTTCGTCGAGTAGCAATGTAAGGGTTTCAGAGGGCGACACATTGGTGAGGGTTGAAGGTCATCATCCGCCTCTACTTATTGAAATGTCTGTGCCGCGGCCTGTCAATAGCTTAAAGCACGGTTCTCAAACACGTCGTAATTTCAATAAATGTAATTTTCATGAAATCAAATGTGAGCTCAAAAAGATAGACTGGATAAAACTATTTGATCAAGATGATATCGACAAATCAGTGGGCACATTCTACTTAGTGGTAAATGAAGTCATTGATAAATTCACGCCTTTATACAAAAAAGATCGCTCATATTATCCTATATGGTTCTCCCCGGGGCTAAAAAGATGTCTCAATGAAAAAAACAAGTACCATAGGCGTTTCAAAAAATATCACAACCCTAGGGACTATGACACATTCTCATGTTTGAGAACTCGTGCCAAGCGTATGATGGGGGAATGCTACCAGAACTACATTTCTTCTACTGAAGAATCGATCGGTTCAGATATTAAACAATTTTGGTCTTTTGTCAATAATAAAAAGGGTAACTCTTCTTTGCCATCTACCATGAAACTCGATGGAGTATCTTGTTCGGATGGTAAGGGTATATGTGAGCTTTTCGCACAATATTTCGGTTCGGTGTTCGAGAATGATGGTTCCCAGCCCTCTCCTTTAAAAGAAGAAGGCTATCAGCGCAACGATACATTGTCACAAATTGTCCTTACTGAGGAAGTAGTTCTTCGCAAACTTAAGCAACTCGATGTTAACAAGGGGGCAGGCCCGGACGGTATACCGGCTAATTTTTTCAAGCAGTGTGCTGAGGAGTTATGTCCACCACTTACATTGTTATTTAATAAATCATTACAGTTGGGCATATTTCCCACACACTGGAAATGTGCGCATGTTATCCCAGTCCACAAATCTGGCGACATTTCTCAATGCGAGAATTTCAGGCAAATCAGTATTTTGTCTGTTCCGGCTAAGCTATTTGAATCTGTTGTTTATGACCACATCTACCATCAAGTCAAACCTTTACTGTCCCAAAAACAACACGGCTTTGTCAGACACAAGTCTACTATCAGCAATTTGTTAGAATACAAACAATATCTCTGTGAAGTTTTTGACAAGGGGGGACAGGTGGATAGTATATATACGGATTTCAGTAAGGCGTTTGATAAGGTCGACCATAACAGGCTGTGCCAGAAGATTGCGAAGTTTGGTATACACGGATCAGTGCTAAGATGGGTCAAGTCCTATCTTGCCAACCGAAGTCAACTTGTGGCCCTCAAGGGATACGTATCAAGCCCTATTATAGTCACGTCAGGTGTCCCTCAAGGCTCCCACTTGGGTCCATTGTTCTTCCTGGTCTTCATCAATGATTTGGTCGATGGACTCTCGTGTCAATGCTTGCTGTATGCTGATGATCTTAAAATCTTTCATAACATCAGTGGCGTCCATGACTGTGAGCGTCTTCAGGCTGATCTTGATGAAATTGGGGAGTGGTGTCAGGTCAACAGAATGGTCTTGAACATAGAAAAATGTTGTGTAATTTCTTTCACCAATAAACATAATAAAATTAATTTCCCTTACCAACTTGAGGGAAGAACACTTGATCGCAAGAATATGGTTAAGGACCTCGGGATCTTTTTTGACGATAGATTGACATTTAAAGGACACTATGATCATATAGTAAGAAAATCCTTGAAAAATCTGGGTTTTCTAGGTAGGATCACAAAAAATTCAAGAACGTCAAGAGCCTGATTATTTTATATGATTCTCTTATCAGAAGTACCTTGGAATATGGATCTGTTGTTTGGTCTCCCTTTTATGCAAACCACACGGAACATATTGAGAATGTCCAAAAAAAATTTCTTCGTCTACTTTGTTATAGATTTAAACCGGGCCGTAATCGTACATCATATCAAGACAAACTTAAAAACTTCAATATTTCTGAACTTGCTGCTCGTCGTGACAAACTTGATCTAATTACATTATTTAAACTGATTCATTCCATTATAGATTCGCCTGCTCTGCTCTCTCAGATCAGTATTAATATAAAATATAATCCACGTCGCGCACTGCCTACCTTTGTTCTTCCTGTTTACAAAAATAATGTCTCATTTTCGAATCCTTTAGCGAGAATGTGTCGGAAATATGATGAGATCTCTGTTGGCAATGAAATTGACATCTTTAATAACCGACTTAATCAGTACAAAAAAAGTATTCACGACATCCTTGGCACTACATCTAGTATATAGTTCGGGTAGGTACTTTACTTTTTGTTTTAGTGATACACAATTAACGTACTTTATCTTGTAAAGTATAATCAAAACTTGGTAAAATGTTTAATAGATTATTTAATTATGTAGGTAGTATTCTTGGTTTATATTGTCTTCGCTTAAGTACTTGTGCATACACGTATAGGATGCTAAGTTGGTTCGGTTGTAACTATTTAAAAACTATGTATAATTTGTACTTAGTGTCTGTTGTGTTGCCTTAATAAATAAATAAATAAATAAAAAAAACGGCCTCAAAATTTCTGACAGTTCTCATTAAAGGTGATGATGACAAATTATTCGTCTCTGACCCCCAAACCTTGACCACCTAAAATAAAAGCGAGCGCGGTCGTAAACTACAAGTGAATTGATATACAACATAAAATTTTAAGACCAATTAAAAGGAATTATTGCTTGCATACCATCTGTTATTGCCGCACTATTTCATTCAATAATGTGTAGTTAGTGCTTTCATTGTGACACTATATTTTTGGGTATTAACATTACATGATTCAAGTATTTTAACGTCATGCATAGCCTTTTCATGTCTGTTTCATGCTTGAGGTACGTTGTACACTTGTACAATGTTAAAATTTTGTAAAATACAAATATTTAAAAATTACCAATCCACACTAATATTATAACTGCGAAAATCTGTCTGTCTGTCTGTTATGCTTTCACGGTCAAACCGCTGAACGGATTTTGATAAAATTTGGTATAAATATAGTTATATATTAAGACCCGGGGTCAAACATATGCTACTTTTTGACGCAGGCCGAGCTGCGAGTAAAAGCTAGTAGGAAATACGTCTAATTTCAAATCTCAAAAACAAATGAAGCTGAAATGATGTTCAAGAAAAAAGGAAATTTCTCAATATTAAATCAGTTTATTTATTTGTAAACTTGGTTAAAAAAGTAGCATTTCAGTTGTAACCCTAGTAGAATAGAAACAATCGAAATTCGTATTTTGACGCACGCCTCGTTTGAGTGTGTGCATAAAACACCTTAGGAGCGGGTGCCAAAAATTTTTTGGCACTGCCATTTATTTTCTTTTCTTTGTCACAGGTAATATGTCTAAGCAGCTGTTGTGTTGCGTGGTAATTTATTACGTTTTTCAATAATGGCATTGTCGGTATGTCGTTAGCATTCTTCGGTGCTGGTCAATCTCTTCGTTGAAGGTTGTCTGTCGACGCTTCGTAATTTAACTGGTTTTGTTTCTAAGACGTGTGTCTTTTTCCTCTTTATGTTATGTTTTTTTTCTTTTTGTTTTTTTTTTTTAAACAATCAGTTAATAAAAGGCCTACCTGATCGTACTTTCTATCAGGTGTATATTTCTTTCCGTGTCGTCCAAAACTGACACTACGTTTCTCGCGCCAGTTTTCGTCAGTTACCAAAAAGTATCCCCGCTAACACAATTTTGAATCTCAATTTAATTGCAACTAAAACGTAATTGAATGGTATTAGTAGAAAAAATGTAAATATATTAAATAACAGAGTACCGATTATTGCAAAAGTTGATGATTTTATGATTAGCAAAATTTTCTATATTGGATTACGATTAATCTTAAAATTAATAACAGAATAATAGAAAAGTCAAAAGTTGTCATTGCGATCCAATTACGATTCAATGGTGCACTATGTAAAATGTGAATTGACGCCCTGAGCTCTACGTTTTTTTTTCTCTAAGAAATTACATTAAATGAAATCTCAATATAATTTTGTAGGCCGAAAATATTGTAAGGTGGAAAAAATAACGATCATTTGAAACTCGTTACGGTGCGGTGGGCATGGTCCCGTGGGCGCCGTACGTTCCGAGTTCGAGTCCCGGATCAATTGCAACTTGATAGTCAGGTCGGAGGGAAAAATAATTAGTAGGTGTAAAGTGAACAAACACGACTTAATTTCGTCTTTTATATTCCCAGTGATGGTTGAAGCAAAAATGTACCTAAAATTCGTTTTTCAGTTGTCATTTATACCTTTCCGCGACAACCTAAGGACAGACAAACCTGGCGCCGAGTCACGAGGAGGCCCGACCCCAGATAAATTGGGAAGGTGGCAGAAGAATAAAAGAAGGAAGAAGAATTTTAATGGAATATCGTTGGTTTTATAGTCAGATAAGAATTACCAATTTGCATATCCCTTCACACTGTTGGACCCTTACCTTAAGGAACGCTTCAGATTTCTCAGTGAGGTTAATGCTTTTCCAGAAGAGATAGGAAAGGCTTAAATTAAAAATCAAGTGGGAAAACATTATCTAGTTAGGCTCTCGCTAGGTGGTTGGATCAAGGGTCGGATACAAAAGGTAGTCATCGTTGACAAGGCACGGATTGTGAGGAGGTTCCTCACTTTGGAGCCCTGACCACCGGCAGCTTGGGCCGTGACTCCGCTGCCGATGGGTGCCCCCTTTTTTATATATTTTTAAATTTTTATTTTATATTAATATTTAAAAATGTATTCACAAAGAAAATAGGATAAATAAAGAGATAATAATAATAAATTTAATTTTTGGAAAAATTTCCATAGTGTGGGTTATTAACAAAAACTTAAGACTAGGGTTAGTAATATAAATTGTTTTAGTTTACTTTATATTTACCAGAGCAGGCCTAGAGCCAACATGTGTCTGGTTCCAATCAACAATAGCGACCTCCGATACCGCCCAGGAGGCTGTTGGGGCTGTCCCGGACCCGGCGCCACATCGAAGCTTACGCTTAATAGTTTGGAAGCTATCTTTTCGTGCCTCAGCAAACATTGTCGATGCGCTGCAGAACCTAGGCAACCCCATTAGCATCCTGAACCCATTATTATATTGTACGAGCAGAGCTCCCAGCGTTCTCTGTGTGTACTCTACCCATAGACTATATATATTATATATATGTATATATTCTTTTAAGGTATAGTATGTATTAATTGATTGTAGGTTTATTTATTGACTGTCATGTAAGTATGGCTATTAGTATTTTATTACTGTACCGCCATTTGTTTGTTTTCACTTTTTATCCTATTTACCCTAAGGTTGGCTGAAAGCAATAGCGAAAAGTCCGCCTTTGTACTCAATTTTCTAAATGTATTTCTTTTAATTTTATTTTGTGATTGGTATAATAAAGTGTATATCTATCTATTCAATGCTGGACATAGACCTTTAATTTTTGGAAATAAACAAAATACAGGATTTTCTGTTTTGTTTTATTTAGGTGTTAGCTTGAAACTATACAAAAGGAAGGTTCTATTATATTTCATTTCTGTAGTAGAGTTTTAATTGATATTTATCAAGTCATCTTCAGAACAGCATAGTCGTCATATCGATTTTTTTTACTCAAAAAATAACATAAGCATAATAAATAAAATAGGTTCATTGAAGTCGATTTTACTAGGTCTGTGAGAAGAGACTTTATTACCTTAATTACTAAGAAAAGACATACAGTGAAAATGATAGGTTTAATATTAGTTTATACACGTAGTTTACCTAAAATCTATGGTCAAACTCATTACTTTGTTTTCCAAACCAGGAGCACCACATACTATTCAAGGTATTGCCATCGTAACTAGGCTATATTCAATTTGAAACAAAGCAAAAAATAAGATAAAACTTCTCTCATCCACCTTCCAATCAACCGGCGCGGGCGCAGCGCTAGGTGCCAAGTCTAAAACCGTCAAAACAAAATGCATTCAGTTCGTCGCCAAGACGTTCTGTCAAAGACACCTTTCATTATTCGGTGGTTTGTTTTAGCAAAATGGCGCTTAAATAGTGTTGTGACGCTGTCTGTCTTAACGATATAATTTATTGGATATTTGAATAAATGTGCACTTTTATATTATTATTTTATGTCGTCTATGTTTTTTTTTTGTTTTAAGAAAAATAATATTAAGAAAGAAAATAGAATATGGTAAGAATATTTAGGGTATTGATACAGCAAAAGTAAATTTTAGGAATAGGTACGAGTTATTACGACTCTATTGAATGATTGCAAATACTTTGTAGGTATTTTTCAATCCTCTTCAGAATTGTTTTTGTTATTATTGTTTTGATAGTGTAGGTATTTTAGAGGCATTTATCTGTCATCTACGATCATCTACAGGAAAATAGAGAAGTAACCATATATCGCACTACTCTAATAATGAAGGTATTTACTAGGGTTTAATACTTCTCTAGCAATAAATTTATTTCGGTACCAAAAAGAAAATACCTACATATAACCAATCAATTCTGGGTTAAAGCTAAACAATAGATATTTATTTAAAAAAAAAGGATTTTTTAATGTTTACGGTATGCTTCGTCAAAAATTTAAGTTCAGTTTTTGAATTGAATTATTCTCACATTAGTTAGTGGTACCTACTGCATTAATTTCATAGTCTACTATATAAGTCGATCCACTATTTATGTATTTTGTACTTATTCATGTATTTCTTGATTTAGTATTTATTTTTTACATGTGTACCCATATGGTATCGTTGGTCCGAGCTACTATTTGGTGGTCGTTAAAGGCACCATGTCAGAGTCCAAAAGGCGGTACCATACTAGGGTGTACAGGATCGATTGTCCATATTACTCACTCGAAATAAATGAATGATTAGCAATAATTTTATTTTATTTATTTTATTTTAACTTATTAAAAACACTTATTGAAACTTTTATCGACTAACGCCCCATCACTAACCTCTAATGAGCGCCGCCCAGGTGAAACGTCCACACTTCATTACACTCACCGGATTTCCGCCATGTTTTCAAACACCGTGTAATATGGACAGATAACAAATCTAATAAAAAAAATAACTTGGCAGCATATTTCGAAACAATTTTCTGTTTGTGCGTAGATGAATATTTGTTGTGAATGTTTGTGCGCAATAAAGTTGATTGATTGATTGAACATTATATTTAAAAGCATGGTCATTATTTTTTTTTTTCTACTTATTGTATTTAGAAAGAGGTTACTTTGTTTAACTTACTTTGTCCTATTCCAATTCACCAGCACCAAAATCAAACTCAAGGGTTAATAATATCAGATACCCAGGCCGTCGGCCTCAAAAATCTACAACGATCATTCCACATTTCCATCTACACTTCCATATCCATACTTCCATACAAATATTATAAACTAGCAGTCCGTCCCGAATTCGTCCGGGCCTTCGTCGATAAATAGGCTATTCAACACTGAAAATATTTTTCAAATCGGTCCAGTAGTTCCTGAGATCAGCGAATTCAAACAAAAAAACAAACAAGCGATCTCTTCAGTTTTACAATATTATTATAGTATAGACATAGATGAGAAAGTTTGTTTGTAACAATTTCACGACTAAACCTCTGGAACAAAATTTAGGCTTTTTCGCTACGCAATTTATAAGTCTTTGATAAAAACGTCAAAATGGAGATTTTCTTCCTCTTTCGACTGAGTATCATTTTTGTAAACCGACATCACAAATTGGGATACATATAATGAAAACTCGAGCTACATACCGCCCACCTAGTTACGCACATCAAAGAACGTGTACTAGGAACCGCTAAACCATTACACGTGCTTGATTTTTATTTTGCATGAAGATTGTTAGTGTTACAGCTAGGCTTGTCACAGCTCCGGTATTCAATATACTAGCATTGATAGACTGTCTAAGGATTAAAACTACCTAGTTTTTGAAAATATATTTCTAGACTTTTGTCTTCAAAGTACGGCGCAATAGGCTAGTTACCTAAAAAAATATAATAAGTCCGTCAGATAGTTAGTCAAAAAATATTGAGGTCATATTTATTCTTTTGAAAATTAAACAAAGAATGATAAAGATATGGCGCGTTAAAGTTCCGTGTGAGGTCACAGTGTGCTACATTTTTTCGCAATATGTTACGTCACGAGCCCCCACTCCTTTTTAATGAGTTGTATCTTTAAATTTTTATCTCTTAATTGACAAAAGAAAAAATATGTCACTAATATATTTTGATTCCCTAAATAACTGACTAATTTTAATGTTAATCTTTTGACCCTGGAAACTAGCCTATTATCCAGTGATGTGTTTGACACTGACACATAGAAATCCTGGTGCTATTTTTGAAATATCTGACTCATCTAATAACTGAGATTGGAGTTAATTTTGATTCGATTTTCGTTCGTCATAATCATTGAGTCCAACGATTTTCGTTCGAATGAACGATTTCCTAAGCCTATTGTTCTGGCTCCCACTAAAAAGGTGACGAAAATCAGACTGCAGTTATAATACTGGTTACAGATCTTAGGTACTATGTAGGACCATATTTATTTATTTATTTATGTACACTTAATATACAGAAACATTACACAATTTAGTACAAGGGTGCTACCTACTTATTTCAAAAGAAATCTCTACCAGTCGACCCGTACCATACTTGCAGTTTAAGTTCCCATCCGTATAAATTCCTCGTGAAAAGCGTGTTTTCCTAGTTATGTCCTCAGCTTACGCGTCGGAGTATACAGACCTCTGACACACTTCGCATGGACACATTATCAACGGAACTCTAAAACTATGAAACGTGAAAAATTCGCGTACGAGAATTTTCGTTTACATTCACTTTTACATTTTAAAGAAAACCTAAAGGAAGTTCAAATTACCTATCTTCTTGTTACCAAGTATCGCTCCGCCTCCAATCGATCGTACAGGTGTGCTCGCTCCTGATTGGCCGAGCAGAAAGGTAAGACAGGTGTGTTGAGCGCGGCCAATCAGCGTTGAGTTACCTGCTGAGCGATTTGAATTACGAATTGCTTATCTTGCAGTGGCTAAATAAAGATGGCGTTGTTGTTTATTCTCACCATGACGTCATGAGCTCATTTTAGAAGTAAATTTTCTGCAATATTTTTCTATTTTAAAATTTCTTGTATCTTCTCTTTATGACCTGTACTTATGGTAGGTTAGCCAAATATTAGAAAAATTGGTACCCTAATTTTACCGGCAAAATAATAAATGAACAGAGATCATAAAATATTCAAGATATACTACTATTTTACTCCCAAAACATCAAAATATGTATTTAAAACTCGTTCATGTATGAACGTATCCGATAATCCAAGAGGAAATGACCGCCCGGCACTAGTGATGTGAATCGGGAACGATTTTAATGATTCCGCGAATGTACATTGGACCACAAAGAAAAGTGTACCTTAGAAAAGTTGCCTTACTAACAATTTACATCTTAGATAGTATACTTTTCTATGAGGCCCACTGTACCTATACTGCAGTTTTAGAAACTAGACACATGGAACACGGAAAATATTTATTGATAGTTTAGGCCACTGCTGGAAAAAAGTCATTCACCTATTTTCCAGTCGTCTATATCTAGTTTCAGACGACACTTTCAAAAAGCTGGAATAACTAACGATTTCTTTTTAATCATTTCAATACAAATAAAAAATTTGTTGCAAATTGTCACATGGTCAATAAAAAAAAAATTTTGTCTTTACCCCTGGTGGGACTCGAACCCACAATCCCCGGCTTAGGAGGCCGATGCCTTATCCATTAGGCCACAGGGGCTGTGAAGGATGAGACGAAATGGATAGTGTGATTGATTCCTTTGCATGAAAATGTATCCTCTTTTATTTTTTCAAATTAAATTGTTGTGTAAAAAGTTTCATTAAAATTATAAAAAAATCAATGAACGCTGCTAAATTTCATGGATATTCGACAAACACTAGACTTTTTTATAAGCGAACATAGAGTACTTGCATCCCGCAAAAATGCACTGTTCCGTGATATTTAAGTAGGTGTGCAAAGCCACGAGCAGAAGCTAGTCAATAGCTATTTTGTAGGAAATCAATTCATTTATGATGGGATTGAATTTAAAGCTTAGTTGGTTAATTTTTGAAATGCCCATTTGTTGGTATTGGACACCCGATGACCTGACAACCTGAAAAAGGTTGCAGGCAAGCGAAAGATGCAGGTCGCTTCAAATCAGTAATTTTAAGAATCATAAGGAGCCCATGTCCAGACATAGACTGACTATAGCTGAAATAATAACTCCTGTTTGCCTTCTAAATATCACTTAAAAGAAAATGTTGAGTAAGGAAAATCTTCCACATTTACATCTTAAGGTAGAAGAATATCCCGTTATTCCCCCAAACAGAACAAATCACAGTGCATATCATAACCATATCGTAAAATTGACAGATCGACGGCAAATAAGGAAATGGCTGCGACACGGCCCAGACAAGGTAAACAGTTGTCAATCAACCCCCCAGGAGTTACCCCACGTCTTGAGGTACCCCACATTGATAAGTTGAAGATGTAGAGACGATGGATGGGGTAGGGGAAAAGATATGAAAGATTAATACAGTCAAAACGATAATTTTGAACGTAAATATCATTGAGCAAGTGAACCTTTACAAAGACTGACTGTATATTTTAGAAATAGAAATTCCAAACGATAATTTCGAGTTTTGATTTGAAATGATTCGAGAAAATTAGTCCAGAGACGTAGTTTCATGAAGCAACAGAAAGTAGCAGTCAACATAACGAATCAAGAAAATAAGTAAGTAATTTATGACAGACACTAATAGAAAAATCTACTGACAATAGTCTAGCTTTTATATTTATGGTAAACTAGCTGTTTCCCGCAGCTCTGCCTGCGTCAAAAAGTAGCCTATGTTTGACCCCGGGTCTTCAACTATATTCATACCAAATTTCATCAAAATCCGTTCAGAGGTTTGGCCGTGAAAGCGTAATAGACAGACCGACAGACTTTTGCATTTATAATATTATAGTATGGATGTGATTCACGCAAAGAGCATCCAAATGGAATACGGAGTAAAATATTCCTTTCCTATCTCAATGGATACACGATGACACCGATCATAACCTCGAAAAAAAACATTGTTGTGTGCTTTTTTATCTACTGGAGATCTGTGACACAGGCCCTACCTACAGGCTCTAATTTTAAAGGAAGTATGGAACCAATACTATCTATTACTTATAATATCATGATTGTTGGAGAAAATAATTGTTGTAGTTTGAAATAAAAATAGCTCGAAATTATCGTTTTGACTGTATAATTCTTTCATATCTTTCCTAAAAATTTCAATACTTGCAGAGAAGAATTCTATTCGTCCATCACGATTTCTCTATATCCGTGTACGATTGAGTTTTTATTTAACTATTTGCCGCAAGTGGAAGCATTTGTATGTTAATCGGATGGCGGTGTTCCCCAAGGAGGTGTTTTTGGTTTTTGTGTTTGACGGGCTTTTAATGAATTAAAATGTTTTCGGTGGCCTTTAAGACGGTGAGTGTAAATAAGATTTCAAGTTGAAACACTCGCTTTGATGACTTAATAAGTATTGGAGATGTTTATTTTATTTGGCGCGTTTTAGGGTTCTGTGCATAAAATATAAAAATAGTTTGTCCGTTCCTCTGTCTGATACGGATTGTATTTTATGACCGGGAATTGTAGAGACTCTCACTCGGAGGAGCTCGTTAGTCGAGCGAGTTAGACCCGCGTGTTCGTAGCGAATGCGCGTGTCAAGCGATGACGTAACGCGACCCCTATTGGATTGGTCTCCATTTAGTGGCATTTTCTATCTTGAGCTCCTCCGTGCTTCGGAAGCTTAAGCCGTTGGTCCCGGTTGTTATCGATAGAAAGCAGTCCTGAGGCTGTGTCAGATGCCTTTAGGTAGCCTGAAAATTCTTACAGTGTTGGCCACTAACACACCTCAGGTCATGTCCCTGTTGGTCTGGTTTCCCTGTAAAAAGGGTTACGGAGTTCAGACAGCAGTCACTCTATTGTAATAACTAGTGCCGCCAAATCTAAGACCATGACTTATCCTAGGCTCCGAAGCGTAAACTGACGACGCAACTAGGAATACACGCTAGGATGATGATGAATTGTAGAGACTCTCACACTTGCAGACTCAGAGATGCAATGTCAAAAAGAAATAACAAATCTCATATTTATCTTTATTATCCTTATTAAATTTTGCAAAAGGTTGCCTGGAAGATGTTGCTTTTGCGATAAGGCCGCCTTTTGCGCAAGGTTCTTTTCTTGTAATTGTGTTTTGTATTATCTTAAGTATCATAATAGAAACAAATATGACGCGTATATATGTGAATATAGCATAAGCAAAATTCTAAAGCTTGGAATTGGACCAGAAAAACTAAGTAATGATTATAATGATCTAATACAACGCCCGTATAACACCATTTCTGAACAAAAACATTTCAACATAACGTATCCAAGTACTCTAATTTTAAAACCAATTAAAACAATGAGATATCCCACGTGTGACAAATAAAAAAACAATTAATTCTCTCCTGGAGGTCTAACGTACAGACGGACAGAAATAGATGCCGTAGACAAAACATGTGCGAGTTATTTATAGCAGGCAATGACAATGGTACTTGGTTAAGTACTTGTACGATAATTGTTGATCGTAATTTACATTTTGGCTCTTAGAGATAAAATGAATTTCCTCAAGCTCATGCTGCACTCAAACTCTTTATCTTCCTTAGCATGCGCTTGGGAGCATAGGGTACGTTGTAACCATGGAGCAATTACAAAGAGGAGATACCGTAATAAGCGTTTTGTAAGAAAGTATTTGTGAGGCTACACGGGGCGGAAGGCAGACGTGCGGGGTGCTTGATTTCGGCCGTGGCTCCAACCATGGAGTACGAGCATAGATAAGCTCCGCCCACTTTAGTGTTGGCGAGGCGCCAATGATCACATCACTGCGCCATTTCAAACGGTATCTCCTCTTTTTAATTGCTCTATGGTTGTAACTCATGGCCTTGATTTGGCGGCACTTGTTATTACAATGGAGCGAATGCCGTCTGACCACGGTAACCCTTTTTTACAAGGAAACCTGACAACAAGAATAAGAATTTCGCGCTGCTATTAAATTATCTTTGTAGAATCTATATATATAAAAATCAATGCCACTTTTCGTTGTAATTTTATAACTTAAGAACGGGCACACCTATCCAAACCAAATGTTTAGGCTTTGTTCGGACTATCTAGTACAGTAGTTCCCAAACTTATTTTTCTCGTGGACCACTTTCAAAATTTTACTGGTTTCGGTGGACCCCCTGCTGCTACATTTCTACCACATTCTTAAAGTCGCCAAAAAATAAAAATTGTGTCACTTCTGAGTTCTGTCCCTATATTTCGATATGTAAAATAAAAACGAAAAATGGTACATTTTATATCACTTTATTTATTAAAAGAATAGAATTACAAGAAAAAAATATTAGGTTCAGGTCATAATTTTAATTAATGGGAAGGATGTATCTGATGGAGTGTCAGCAAACGATCAATGTTTGGCTTTATTTTTGTGAGCAATAACCGCAAATCCCCCCGCTCTGTGATGTTTAATTTGCTCCTTTTTTTTGTTAAGAGGTTTGTAACGGCACTAAAACTCCTTTCGACAAGATATGACGAGGGAAAAGCTATTAAAAATTTCCTTGCGATTTCCCACAGTCCAGGATATTTTTCGGGTATTTCTGCTTGCAGCCAAAATGTTGGGTAGCCTTTTCTAAATTTCACCTTCAGCTCCTCATTAGTGCTTAGCTCGAGCAGCTCCTCTTGTAATACAACATTGGCCACTTCCGTTTCATCAAATGGATTTATTATCCATGGTGGTATATCCATCGTCAGTATATCTTCAAACCTGGTTTTGAAGTCATCATGCAGGGCACTTAAATGTTGACTGTAGGTATGGATATCCTCATCAATACATTCTACCTGCGACAAGTTTGGAAATTGAGAGAATTCGCGCCGACTAATGTTTTGCTTCATAAATTTCAATTTCCCAAGAAAAGCCGAAATTATCCCCTTTGTTTTTATTAAATTCAGGCTGTCCCCTTGTAACTGCAAGTTAATATCATTAAATTTTTTAAACAAATCTGTCAAATACGCAATGTCTGCTTTGAATTTGATCAAGTTTTCTTTTAAATCTGGATCTCTACTTTCTAAGAACTCTAATATGGAATCGAAAACAGAGTAAAATCTCGTTAAGCATGCACCTTTCGACAACCAGCGTACTTCAGTATGTAAGAGCAGTCGTTGGAAGTCTTCATCATTTTCGTCGCACAATTGAGCAAATAAACGTGTATTCAATGCATTGCTTCTGATTTTGTTGACAGCTTTTATTACAAAATGAAGAGATTGGTTCAACCTGTCACTTAAATGTTTTGCCACAAGATGTTGTCGGTGGATTACGCAATGAATAGCTGTAAGTCCTGGTATAATTCTTTTGAGATGACTTATAAACCCACGATATCGCCCGACCATTGCAGGAGCTCCGTCTGTTGCCACTGAAATAATGTTTGTAAATGGGATCGATTTTTCCGTAAAAAAAATACTCAGGACATTAAATATTGATTCGCCTTTAGTGTCAGTCTTCAAAGTTCTGGCAAATAGCAATTCTTCGTGAATTTCTTCCTCAACAATAAATCGGACATATGCCAATAGTAATGCTTCATTACTGGGTAACGTTGACTCGTCCAGTTGTATAGAAAAATGAGTTTTTTGCAGATGATTGCACAAAAAGCTTTCGATATCAGAGCTCATTTCATCAATGCGTCTTTGTACAGTATTGTTACTTAATGGAATTCTTTTTAGTACGTCAAATGGAGATTTGTGCAAAACAGTTTTTAAAACCTCTTCAACAGCGGGTAAAATTAATTGTTCTCCGATAGTGTGCGGTTTTCCAGATTTTGCTATAAGTAATGAGATATTGTAAGATGCCCGCAAGCCATCATCGTTACTTTGAGATGTTGAAGCGAACATACTGTGCATGGTGGGTCTCTTTCCATATTTTTCTTTCAATGTTTGAAAATATTTTAAATCTTTACCTATTTTATCAGTATGACACCTTTTTAGATGATCTTCGAGCTTTGATGGTTTCATAGAGTCATTGCTCAAAACTTTGTTGCATAATAGGCACATGGGCAATTGTTTGTCTGCCTCTGATGGAACAAAACCATATTTCAAATAATCGACACTATATTGTCGACATTTTTTCTTTGCTGTAGCCATGTTTCGTGTCAGTTACCTTACCTGTAAAAAAAATGTTTTAGTAACCAAGTTTTTTTCTGAATATAGGTATCACACCGCAGCCTTTGTCAGCACGCGGAAATAGAATTACGGCTTGTAAAGGGACCAACTAATAAACCGCTGAGACAAATACAAACGTTTTCACAAAACGGTATCAATTTTAAAGTACATAATTTACCACTAATTTTTAATAGTATAAATAAAAATTAGTGTACTCAGTATCGAATACTGATCATATTTGTGTAGGAAAAAATAAACGTCGAAATCCCAAAATTGTCCATAAAAACGATAACTAACATTTTATTAAATCAATGAGTTCACGCGCTCCGTGTATTTGCGTATTTTTTGTCTGCGGCTTCATTGTTAAAACGTGACAAACAGGCATCGAAGTTCAAGCCCCGCCCTTTTCCCGTCGCCCGCGCACCGCTCGCTCTTTCCGAAAAGGAATAGTTTTGATAAAATAGTTACTTCAAAATCAATTTAACATGATTATGAAATTACTGTTTTATAAAATTAGTAGTTATTTGCAAGAAAAATTACAAAATTAATTGCTCTGCAATATTGCTTATTCGGCCTTTTTAGAGAGGCAGTGCTTCTCTCGTGAAAAAACAATTGAATAAAACGTGCTGTGTTTGTCTTCAAATCGAAAGAGGACAATTAAAATATCTGTAAGTTACTAAGTTACCTATCTATACAGGCCGTTGTGATCAACCGACTAGTACACGTAAACAAAATACTTAAGTACTATAACAAAAAAAGGTAGGTTACTTACTTTTCTCCGGCACTAGCAAACACAGATATAAATTTTCTCACAACTTTTTTCCAAATTCCGCCTTGTTTTCGAAATTCCGGAAACAAATGAATGCGTTTGGTTGCCTTTGGCATCAAGTATTTATAGTGTTGATCAAGTTCATGTCTGAACAAGCATTAAGCATTGTCGGGCGGATAGCGCTTTGCAAGTCTGTACACGAAATTGTACGTAATATCGAATACACAAGTTTGGACAAGTAACAGTCGCTTGCCTTATTAAAATATTATCTGCTTAGATAGGTACTTAAAACAATGTAGGTAGGCCCTTATAAAAACTATGCTTACATTTTTGCTCTTTACTATCAAAAGCAGATAAATTTTCGTGGACCCCCATTAACATCTTATGGACCCCCATTTTTTGTTCACGCCTACGTAGACCCTCAGCAAGTCTCCCGTGGACCCCTGGGGGTCCACCTGGACCACTTTGGGAATCACTGATCTAGTAGATGGTTTATGTGAAGTTTGCACAAAATCGGTCAAGCGGTTCTTCATTTATCACATTTTTTGTAACAAATGAATTTGATGTTCCAATTTTTTTTTAAATTATTGTACATATACGTGGCGAAGCACGTACCGGGCCGCTAGTACCTATATCATAAAATTCGGTTAACAGTTTTTTAGTTAATCAAGTTTCAAGAAAATTATGATTCATGAGCATTTAAGATACTATTAATTTTGAAACATGTCATAACAAGTATTATTGATCATTTTACGAGTTTTAAAAGTCAGGAGTGTGAAAAACTGGACTTTTCAGATATTCATCAAATGTATTTATTTATTTATATCTTTATTGTACCACAAGTTTACAATTGGCGGACTTAATGCTAAAAGCATTCTCTCTCAGTCAACCATTAGGAAAAACAGAAAAGTTATGTGCCTATATAGATTATTTTAAAATGATGTTATTTGGTAATTTCGCCAAATCCATCTCTTGGCTTTATCGAAACGGCATACAATATTATAAAAGTAATGTAGAAGTAGGTGAATTTAAAATATCAATAATATTGTAATTGGAAGAATAGAATAGAATAGAATAAATCTATATTGATTGGACGTTCACCACAATCATGATAACCGAATATTTATTTTTATGAAACTTCTCAAAATGTATCTACATTCCAATTGAATTTATGTGTACAATTAATATGTTATTCAAACAAAATATAATTTTATATAAATAAAAATTTAATTACCCTTTTAAATAACACAAAAATCTAACAACACGACAATAAATTAAATAAGAAATAAAAGGGCATTTCTTTAAAAATGTGCATATTGCGCGGCGGGCGATAAAGAATCTTCTATAGTGCAAATATTTTCTTTTGCGTAACTTTAATTTATCAATATAAGTTATGCAGATCTAAGCGAGATCATTAAAACCATATTTGTTTATTCAATTAGGAGAAATCTGTTTCGAAACATCCAGATTCTACTTACCATTCATGTCCCATTTCACATTTTCATTAAGTTTTTCTTCAACAAATCTAAATCCCTTTTAAAGAATGTAGTTATGGTACAATATTCTTTTAAAGTGATAGTTACTCTAGCCCCATACACAAGTTGTTTTACATAAATTTCGTAAATTATTAAGAATTAATATTTTTAAAATGTGTCCTCGCATAACTTTATAATTACCGTTTGAATAATCTTCGCCTTAATTTCCTACCTATGAATTTGAGTATTCTTGCCCTTAACTGCCTAAACAAGTCCGTGCCAGTCTGCGCTCGGCGTCCGAACGGAATACATGCCTCGAAGACTGGAATTTTTAGCGCCATACTCTTATCTCTCGTACTCGTAGTGCTTTTGTCGACATAGAGTCTAATCACCATTTTTCATTTTTACGGTGAGTAAATAATGTTTTTCAATCTGATACGTTTATTTAAGTTGTATTGAGATTCATTAGTAAAGGTAAAGTCGGTATTTTTTTTATAATTTTTATAAAGAACTGTTTAATAAACAAAATATTATCAATCCTACTTACCATTTGCATAATTACCGGTTTTACCATTTATCTAAAGTAAATGGTAATGAGTTAATCTAAAAAATGGTAATGAGAAATATTTTTTCCTTACATTTCCTGTAATGTGGTCTATCAAAAACTGCTTTTACTAGAAAGGAAAATTTCAGTATGGTTATATATAAAATACGGGAATCGCAGACCGTAATTTTCTTTTTTATTGTCAATTTGTCGTGAAAATTTAAAACGAATTATGTATATTTTGACAGGAATTCCACAATGGCGCAATCCAAAGAAAAGATATTAGAGAAGGCTAAATTAGCTCGGAGAGAAAGATATGCAAGAATTAAATCTGATCCAGAAAAAATTGCTCAGGAAAAAGAGAAGGAACGGCAGAGGTACTTGAAAAGAAAAGAAAGTAAGAAAATTTTAAGTATTCAAGATTTAACACCAAAAGCTAAAAAATTACAAAGGAAAAAATAGAGAGAAAATTTTAATAGATACTATCAAAAGAAGCAATTACTGAAACGAGGCCAAGATCTAATAGATGCTAATACTCCGAGTGATAGTGAAACCGATCCTTTAAGAAATGATAATGATCAGGAAGATAAACAGCGTGATATACAGCGTGATATACGGAACCAAGTTGCAACCCCAGAACCAGAGCAAAGAAATGACGAGGGTAATCCGATTATACAGAATTTAAATAAAAAGTTAAGAAAATTAAGGTACATGATGAAGATAAAAGAAAATAGGCATAAATTACAAATACAAGGATTACAGAGAAAAGTGAACAACTACAGGAAGCTTTGTCAGAGACTGAGAAAACGATTGGAAAGTCCAAATTCTAAAGCTCTGAGACTTATAAAAGACAAGACAAAGATAAATAAAGTCAAGAAAAAGGTTTTGTTTGGTGAAGCTATGAAAAAAACATTTGAGACTAATTATCAAGCCCTGAAATCAAAAAAAGAAAAGAAATTATATAGTGGCCACATACTTCAACAAAAATTTATACTAAAGGAGCATTAGGTCTTGTCTGAAACTAAACACTATTAGAGAAAGAAATACGGAAACGAAAGAAAACTATTACCAAAAGTTAAAACAAGATATTGTAAGTTTTTTTGAGAGAGATGATATTTCAAGAATGACTGCTGGAAAAAAAGAAAGAGAGACCTACATTACAAAGGCTGTGGAGAAGAAAAAAAGAGTTATCGCAAAGATTAAAGTAATTGCTTCGCCAAAAGAAGCTGTTATAATATTTGAAAGTCTGATTCCAGAATTTTTGAAGCATGAAGGTACAAGAAGATGGCAATATACTGCTTTGAAAGATCTAAAATCTAGTTTGAAGAAAAATGAAGCCATAGTCCATATTGATTTCAGTGAAAATAATGGCTTTAAATATCACTCTGAAGTCCAGTCATTTCATTTTGGAGGTAGCAGGAACATGTTATAGTATCCGATTATGTTTTTTTTAGTCATATTACTTATAAACATATACCTAGGTATTGTTAATTTTTTTAGGATGGATAACCATCTCTGTATTTTGTTAAAAACGTTTTGTCTCATTTTTAAATAAAATTTTATGCTTTTATCTTCTTTTCATTTATAATTACCATTTCTCATTACCTTTGCCATTATCTAATTACCAATTACTTTTAATATCATTACCATACACTCAAATTTTTTATTGCTTATTAGTCAAAAATTAAAAGACTTACACAATTGCCTTGTACAGGTTTTTAAAGGGTATGTTTCTAGCAATATAAAATTAACTCAAAGATTAGGCTTTGACACAATTTTTATACAATCTCCTAACATAAGGTAATATGCGCATATTCAAAGAATTGCCCAAAAACATTAAATTCGATCTATTTTAAATGGTCAGTATTAGAAACAGCAGTATTTTACAAATGTCCGACTTTCACATATAAATTGATGACGTTTAGAGAATAAATCGCGAGATGTTCACCTGTGTGAAGGTTGGCAAAGCAATAATTTCAACTGGGTGACTTGAGTGGAAAAGTCTAGATCGTGAAGGTTAAAGATTTCATGAATTCCGTATATTTGAACTCTGTACTAAAACATGAAAACGATAGAAATATAATTGATTGAAGTTCAATTAAATTAATAGTCAACAACTTTGCATTAAAAAAAACAAGACACAACCAATCTCTGTCCGACCAATCAAGCCCTGACGCTACTCAACGATCTCGTTGTACAGCTCCCTCAAGTCGACATATTCAATGTAAATTTAAATTTTTTCATATCTGCATGTATTCGTTTTTTGTCAATTACCAACTAATTGTACTTATTTAACTCACTATACGTCTTGGGTAAGTGTAGTGAGTAGCTGTGAATAAATAAATAAATAAAGCAAAAATTCATAACTTTTACTAATTGTATTTGCAATAAGAGAAAATAAAGAAATTGGAATTGAAAGCAGTTAATCAAAGAAGAGCGCAGATTGCTTTGATATTTTGATATTTTTGCAGAAAACATACTGATATGAATTGTGGTTAGTTGGACGTGACGCGACCACTATTGGATTGGTCGCTATTTAATGGCATTTTCTATCCTGACCTCATGCATCGGAAGGCACGTAAAACCGTTGGGTAAAAGGCTGTGTCAGATGCCTTAGGGCAGCCTGAATAATTCTGACAGTGTTGGCCACTAACACACCTCAGGTCATGTTCGTGTTGATCTGGTTTCCCTGTAAAAAGAGTTACGGAGATCAGACGGCAGTCGCTTCATTGTAATAACCAGTTCCGTCAAATCTAGAACCATGACTAACAGCGTACCCTAGGCTCCGAAGCGTAAGTTGACGACGCAACTAGGAATACACGCTAGGATGATGATGATGGTTGGGTTGGTCGTGGTGACTTCAACAAAATTTTTTTTTTATTATATGATATTAAATAGGTAAAACTGCAACTTAGACTGCCTAGTATGTATTTGAATTACTCATTGAACAATCGTTTAAGGCACTGGTGATAGGCCTTTTGCTGTTCCGTCGCAATAATTTATTTACATTCCAAGAAATTTCATACAAATAAACTGAACCAGACGGTACCCTAAAAAGTATAACTAGTTTAGACGTGACAAATACGTACGCGAGTAAACTGCGACGCATTGAGGTCGTTATTTTTATATCAACATTAAACTTTAACGTAAACACAAAATGTCTATTTTCCTTTAACACCTTACCGCAGTTACCGTCGTGTTTTGGCGCGTGGCAAGAAAACGTGAAGTCATGGCGAAAATTACTTTTTTTTTCTGTAAATAGGTCGCCTAGATGTTTTGCGTCAGGCACGTAAATTTTACCTATCTGCGTCATTGCTTCTACATTTAGGTCTTGCCTTTTCAGTCTTATGTTTAACCCAGAATTGTAACTGAAATCTGTATGAAGATGTGGAACATTATCATAATCTTACAGATCGTTATGCATGTCATCATAATCATTTTAGCTGCAGTCAGTCACTGTTGAACATAGACCTCTAATGATTTCTAAATTGACCGATTAAAAGCGGCCTGCATCCAACGCGCAGGCAATGCGACCTTTTCCATGTCGTCTGACCATCTGGGTGTCAATTCTGTTATTTTATATTTATATATAGTGCACAATTGAATCGCAATTGGATCACAATGGAAATTTTTGACGTTTCTCGTGTTCTGTTACTAATTTTAAGACCAATCGTATTCCATTGGCATGCCATTGAACTGTAACTGGAAAATTTTGCTAATCAAAAAAATCATCATTTTTTTCAATGATCGGTACTCTGTTAATTTTTCTATTTACATTTTTTCTACTATTACCATTCAATTACGTTTTATTTGCAATTAAATTGAAGTTCAAAATTGTGTAAGCAGAATACCAATATTGAGCATATCAAAAATGCGTCGTAATTGAGTCGTAATTGAATATCAGTTGCATGGTCTTTTAAAGTTTATTAGCGCAATTGACCCCCTGGTCGGTGAATGTCCAACGCTGCGCTTACCGGTTCATAGTCGTCAATCGATAAAATATTTGCTTCATCGGCCATCAGTTCTCCACATAATGAATATCCAAGAGTTTATTCAGTTGGATACCAACTAGTTCCTGTTTGAGGTACTTAGAAGTAATGTCTTATCGCCTCATTTATAAAAATCTAGCTTCTTTCCGTAGCTCCGCCTGCGTCAAAAAGTAGCCTTTCATAGACCCCGGGTCTTCAACTATATTCATACCAAGTTTCATCACAATCCGTTCTGCGGTTTGGCCGTGAAAGCGTAACAGACAGACAAACAGACTTTCGCTATTATAATATTAGTATGGATGTCAAACGTTCGTTAAGGCCGGTTAAATTAAAACATGTTTAGTCTCTTTTTCTCATACCGATAACTTGACGCGAAATAGCGAGGCAGAAAATGTTTTAGTTAAAATGAGCTTAACAAACGTTTGGATTTTTTTATGAATAAGGGAATTCGCATTTTGCTGGCAAATATTACAGACGTATACAAGATCCGAACGATCAGCTGACATGCTTTATTTCTCAAACAATGACTGATTGATCATGACGTGACATGTCGGGAAAATTCACGGCCAAAAATATAGACCATGGACCTAGTATTTTGAAATACAAGGCAGACTTATGTCAGTAGTTATGTCACTTCCTTCATGCCCTGTCTCTTTTGAATCATAGACTAAAATTTAAATAAGTTTACTGGACAGTTTTTGACGCCGCTTCTGCGTTTCGGAAGTAATTTATGTAAAACTTGACGTCAATAAGTAACAATAATATCCTAATTTGAAACTAAACGAAATCATTTCAGTAAACGTCATTTAATAGAAATTAATATTTAACTCAAAGGTTGCACTGTTGTACCCTCGACTAAACGTCATTTGGTTTTCTCTCCATTGTGATTTAGGTTTACGACATGGAATCAAGTGACCCTTTACTCGCATTCTGTCCAGCAATAATTTAAATAGAGGTCAGTTTCTCACCTGGATAATAAATTAGGTACGATTCAGACCGACCGGTCCGCATCGGCTCGAGCCGGAACGGATGCGGACGCATGTCGCGGCAGCTGGCCATGTGCGTCGGAGCCGTGTACACTTTAAATGACTCGTCTCGCTGCACCGCTAATCTCCGTTCGCGTTCCGCGACAGCCGTATGGCTCCGAATTGACCCGACGCATACCGATGGACCTGTCGCGAAATCCGTCGGGAGCCGCTCGGAGCCGACCGTAGCCGTACGGCCGTTGCGGAATGTATATGTGGTAGAAATATGAACTTTAATTTCTTGTTACAAGTTTCAGTTTCCTTTACTGCATTGTGAAATGCCTTTCGGGCCGGGCCGATGCGAGCCGGTCGGTCTGAATCATACCTTAGTTTTTTTGGAACAGCATAGACCGTGATTTATTTTAAAATGGTTATTTTAAGAAAACGAATGTGTACCAAATATTTACGCCGGATAATAACAACAGTTGCTTCAAATTATACCTAAAATATAAAGTCAGAATTATTTTATAGTTACTAACAAAAATTTTGCATAAGTTCATACTAACATCTTGTGAGACTATGTTTCTTGAATAAATAATTTTTCATTCATTAATTCATTCATTTTATCAGTTTATCAGAGTTTTTATGATAAGTTATATGCTTTTCTCGTCTTACACTATGGTACTTGAGTATTTTTAGAATTTACTAATCAATGCAATGGAGATAATAAACGAATTGAATTGAATTTTATATGTTTTTTGTTAAATTTTCAAAGTAGGCAGATATTATAGGTACGGAAGTTTGCTTAATATAGTTTAATGAATTTCTCAAAAACGAGAGCAGAAGCAAAGTCTCAATCGGCTTGATTCTGAAACAGTTTAACAATTGTGAAATTTCTTAATCCGTCTGTTTAGCTGTTTAATCTCTTTACTAAACTGAGAACATAATTGAAACTCTTTCCTCACTAAAATGACCCTCGTGTTTACAGTAGAAACGTGTCGAATGGCCCGGGTTCGCTTCCCGGCTCGTAACTCTAGGTAATTGGTACTGCGGATTTGTGGCCCAGATTTTTAAATCGACGGATAAGAGGTGAAACTGATGTTGCAACGTAGTATTTTTGGATAGTTAATTTTTAGATTTGATACTTGTTAACAATATCTTAACATTCAGCAGCTGATGGAATAGGCACCGATATATATTTATCATATTTTTATTTTTTTAATTTCTTTTCCATTCTATCATTTCGTGTAGGTTCCATTGTCAATCGACCATGCACACCAATATTAAAATAAGTTGGTTTTAAAACGAACTATAAATAAGAAGAACCATTCATATTTTTACAGATCTGCTTTTGTAACTATGAAAAGATTTTTCCGATCCCTGTTTACATTAGTTTATTTATCGTTTATTTACCCCATGGTATTACAATTGGTCTTATAATCAATATACAGAACATCATGGAACCATGTCAGGACACTCCTGATTGTCTGAAAATAAAGATGATTTCGTGCTTCGGAAGTTGGTCCCCGCTGCCATCTCGTGGTTGTCAAAGGATCCACGTAAGAGGCCGAGAGGTGGTTCCGCACAACTGACACCAGGGTGTGCATGCTCAATTGACAATGCAACCTAGTCGAAACGATGACGATGACTAGTAAACAGCTTATGAAGGCCTATACAGTAAACTAATTCTGAGCTATCCGTCGGCTCGTCCATAAAAACGTTTGGGCGTAAAGAGATTGTACCTCACTCAACGCAACAAACTAATGAAAATAAACAATCGGTAAAGTACCAGCTTTGATGTTCACCTACACGAGAGAGTATTAGTTAACAGACAAAAATTATTTGGTCTAGTTTAGGTTTAGTTGATGCTGTAGTTGCTCCATTATATATTTGGTAGTGGGTCTTGTGGAAGAATAGCATATGATAGCTGAGAGTGGTACTTGGAAAAACGGAAACAGATGTTAAATTCATCATCAGTTGGGCGATATAATGAAAATAGCATGGAGATCAGCATGATGAACGACACGTAAAGCCATTAACGTTACTACATTAGAAGAAGATGGATATTTTCAAAAACATCTGAGTGTGCAGGTTAAAATTGATCTTGTTAATGATATGAAAGACTGAAAGAAAAGCCTATATCCTTCAAGTACGCAGAAACAAGATTTGGTTAATAACAATGTAATTTTTATTGTTATCTAGTTTGTGGCAAGTGAAGGGATGTGAACAAAAACCTATACAGGTAAATAATGTTCATCTATTTCCAAATGAATTCAATGTAACGATGACACGCACCGCATGTACCAACACCCAAACTACACTACATCATACAGATGGAAAACGGACATCGTTTTACGATGCTATAAATTATTGTGCTCTTATGAAATTTATGATTCAGGTGATATTTTGAAGTTTTTAATGTGTTACTAACATTTTATACATTTTTCTAATGCTGAGTCATTTATGCTTTAGTTGTTGGGGCTTTAAAAGAGAATAGGTTTTAGTCAAGTGATTGTCAAAAATGATACGTGATGGTGCGATGAAAACTTTTACAAACTGATTTGTCTCACGAATTGTTTATGGACTAATCGAGCATAAATGAATAGTTTCAGTTTCGTTCAAGGAAGAATCGAAAATTCGTACTTTCTTTTAAATACTTGATAAATTACTAAAGCCTATTCACTGTTGTTGTAATTTAGATATTGTTATGATATACTTATTTATAATTTACAATTAGATTTTATATAGTATTTCGATATTTCATAATATTGTTATTGTAAGTTCTGAATCTGTCATTGGCTACGCGATTACACTAGCTAATGGGGGATAGTAGTATAATGGAAGGGAGGTTTGATTTTTAACAAATATCATTAGGTTAGTCAGTCTGATCACGAATGATAAGAAGTTAACACATTTATTGTTACTAGCAAGTACAAATACAAAAAGTTATCGCAAGTTTTTGGTGTTTTAGTTGTGTCTCGATTTCTGAGGTTGTTGGAGAGGTTTAGCCAACATCATATAGTAAGAGGAAAATATAAAGGTAAAATAGTGCAGTCAAGACAGCTTTCCATATGGAAGGTTGTATAGAAGAGATCTTTGCTTCATACATTGAACGGGCTCGTTCAAGGTTTTTTGTAGTCTTGTCAGGGTTTTCGTTGATATTAAAAAACCTAGGATTAATTTAGATATCTTCGTCTCGTCGTCAGTCCAAAAGGTGAAGTCCAGTCCCTTCTTTTGTCGCTGTCAGTCCGTCTTTGTTTTTTATAGTCGTCAAGTCATCGAGTCATGTCAATAAGGAGGCTGGACGCCGCAACATACATGTTACATTTCATGTTACTTATCCGTTGAGAGATGAATGATAAATGCCATTTAAGAAATTGAACTGGTGTTACCCTTACAATTCCCATTATCTGACTTTTCTTTCCAAAGTTCTCGATTCCTTGCCATGGTTTTATCAACATCTACCCTTCTTATGTCCACTACTCCATTCACCGTTACATTGGTCTCCCTCTTCCTTTGTTTTTCTTCAGAACCAAGTCAATAAAATATAGTGACTTTTTTATACAATTTAGTAGACAAACAGGCACGCGGTCCACCTGATGTGTTGAATGATAATAGTTATAATTGTACTATCGAATATATGTTAGATGGTATGACTTTTAGACAGAAATGACGTGCTTGTAACGTAAGCGCATCAACTTAGTAAAATTCACGAAACAATCTGTTCCATTTACAAGTTCCAGCAAATTACGTAATAACTCTTAGTTTAGCTCCAGTTGAATCTTCTATCCGTATTGTTTTATTGCTGCTTGTAAATCAAACGTTTTGTCGCACCCACGACAGCGCGACATTGTCGCGACAGGACGACAGAAATAGCCATGATTTACCGACACCAGGTTAATTGGCACACGGCTTGGTACGGTCACCTACCCACCAGAATATCAGGAATAAGGATAATTAAAATTCCTTGATAGATTTTTCTGCGATATAAATCTGTCAGTGTTTCAAACTATGGAATGAATATTTTTTAATTTGCCTCTATGTTGATAATAATATGATAGATTGTGTAGCAACTGTATTCAGGTTTTGACAATTTTTGTATTTGTTTAACCCTTTGTATTTTATTTGTTTTCTTTTATTGTTTCCACTATTGTCTAGTTATTTTGCGTCATGATTATTTACTCATTTTTCTCTACATTAACTTTTGCTTTAGTAGAATTTATTTGGTCGTTAACCATAATTTATTATTTACAGATTTGATAGTCTTATGTTGCCTAATTGCCTTTGTTTTTAGGATTTCTATTTTGAAATAAATTTATTATCTAAATAGTAAGACCGTTGCAGGTAATTTCATTCTTCTTCTTTTCGTGTCGAAGGCTCAAAAGTTTCTAAATTTTGTTTCTCCAGGAACGGGCCACCTCCGTTGTACTTTCCGTGGCCGATATTAGGTCCCCATTTGTACAGCTTACCGGATCAGCAGGGCACGTCAAAAGGTGCTCAACAGTTTGGACGGGATAGCCACACTGGTATTGAACCTACCTCAGTACGGAGGCGACATTTTTCCCCGGAGGTAGTTCTTCAGATGGCACAAGAAGTCAGGAGGAGAAGCTCCAATTAAATCAGCATACAACTATTATCACATATTCAAATATTGCTTTATATTTTCTACTTCAATTTTTTCTCTAATGTATTATCTCCTAAAATACTCATAAAATTTAAATATGTTATTTTCAAACCCATTTACCAGAACTATTAAAGACATCAAATCCAAATGTCTAACTAACAGTATCTATTAACCTGCAACAATGTATTATTACTCCAATCTATTTGATATTCTTCCAAAGATAACACAAGGAAAGCATCAACAGCCCCTCAATCGTTTTGATCTGCAAATATAACGACGATAGTATTATTAAATCAGTCTTTGGCGACAGACATTGTAGCTAAGACAAAAATAGATAATTAATTGATCTTATGGTTAAATGGACACAACATTTAGCAGGTGTGTTGAGTGGAAATGATTCTGCAGTCGATTGTAATGGAAGTTTATTAGCTGAAGAATAAATTGATATGGATATACAAGCAAAATACTATGAAGTACAAAAGGAAAAGCAAGAAAAAGATAAATCTGGGCTCCAGAATACTCGTAATACAGCTGTGAATGCAACTATGACATTTGTGATGTCGATTATTTATGATTTAACTTATAGATACAGAAAACTTGTAGCACTACGTAGTGTCACGTAGTTGCGCTATCATAATCGCCATTTCAGCCGCAGTCAGTCCACTGCTGGACATAGATCTCTACTAATTTCTGAAAAGCGCTATGAGAGCCACGAAATATATAATAATGATTAGGTACGAATCGCAATATAAACCTTTGTAACTATTTCAGACAAAGTCTTAAAAAAACAATGTGTACGCGTACCATTACATGGAACTAAACCTTTCAGCGACATTTAGACAAGCCCGTAGGACGATCTTCACACAACGTCACAGCAAATATAAATACAAAATGTTTCATTAAATTTATAGTGGAGCAGGCGCCAGGTGATTGGCACACCTACACCAGGTGCGTCATAAATCCTGGCAGATTTAATTATGGCGATGGAACTATTAGTGCATTGGCAGCGACGCATGGAAATTACCGTGTAATTGCTGCTACTAGATTTAGAGAGCATTTCAATTTCACTGAACACGTGGGCAGTACTGTGCATTGGTTTGACTAGATTCGCTCGATTCTTACGAGCAAAGTCTGCGGCGCTGTCAGAGCTGAAGAAGATCGAACGAAATAAAATTAAAAGAAATACATTTAAAAAACTCTGGAATTAAGTAACGAAAATAGATGTATTTAACTGACCTCATTATAATTTTAATTTATAATTTTTTTCGGCATTCGCGGAAGACCAGCGTCGTGGCTCGTACCACGATCGAAACACATGCTGAGCGAAGACCGTTTTGGTGCATGTCAAATGTGTTAATTTTATTTTATTCGAACAAATGAAAACCAAATAAACAATTTTTCTTTCTTTCTTTCTCATTTTTTTATTGAATAATAAAGTGAAAACTCTTAAAGTGTAACAGAAAAATTTAAAATAAAATACTTATTTTTATTAACTTAGCATGTATCCGAACAACACCAGTCAGGTATAATCAAAACTACAATTCTTCTAGAACCGGTGTTATGTTAAAAAGTAACCATTTTGTGATCAACCAAGTAGTAAAAGTGTCAGTTGATTAAACTCTATCAGGCAATAAGATATTTCGTCTAGATTTCGAACCTATAAATACAGAATTAGTACCCGAAATGAGCATACGAATCAATGCTACACCTAATCTACATCCCGGCGGTCACTGCCGGTCCATTTGTCATCTGTCAACCTGCACGTTAATTACAACCGTCTCCCTCTTGTCCACCTCAGGCCCTTCGCACACCTTGATTAAATGGTAACTATTTATAGTGTACGGGGAATTGGAGATATCCGTCGGCGCAAATGTTATGTGTTCGAAGTTTCTCGTGAAATATACAGCGCAATAATAAAAAAAATATATCTGTACAGTATCACGTCAACTATTATTACAGAGGAGTTCGATAGCCCAGTGATGCAAACATCTCCATCTATCCACACGTTAGGAAAAATCGTTGAGAAAGAAAACATTCAATTAGTGGGAGTCTGTAGAATACTGTAGATACTCTTTCTCCAGGGCTGTGATTTTGGTTGGTCGCCGTCACTACTTACTAGCATAGGTACCAGTTGCTGTTAATAAATAAAAGATGCTTAAAAAATCTGACATCAGTGATGGTGTTTAAGAACAACACTAAAACATAAAATTACAGTATTAAGTGCATAAGGTATTACTTTTATATTTCCGATGTTTCAACCATGTTACAATGGCCATGGTCACGGAACGACTGGTTCGGCATTTCTCCATACTTTCAGCGGGATCGTCCTGTAATTTTATGTTTTATGTAGGCAGTGCGTTAGTTTTAAAGTTAATTTAAAACAATAGTCAGTGTAATAGGAATCTCTATTGTCGTTGATCGTGAAATCTCATTTTTTAGATTTTTGAATACAAGTAATAAATTTGATGAAAACATTCCTCGTTGTCGAGAAGACTCGTTAGTAAAAAATGAACGTAGTTTTTGTTTCTCGCTAATCAAATATGACAAATTTAGCTCTGTCCGTTTGCAAACACTGTTCTATTTACCAAAACGTGTCATACAATCCCAGCATTCATATTTTTACCGGACATTGCGCTAAGATCAAGAACAGACGGACGAATAAACCATATGTCGTAATTGCTTCTTTGATGTCCCCAAGAACTTTCGCCAACTTAGTCGAACACCTTAGAAACCCTTACAGTTGTAAATTTAAGGTTGAATTTAAAGTAGTATGTAGTAGCTAGAAGTTTGTATGTTGTATGAAGATGTTAGTAGCCGGGTTCGTATGATTTATGGCAGTATATGATAAACAAGTTTTGAGTGATGTGTGTCAACTTGTGCATCTGTTGGGTGCAAGCCGGAAAATTTTGATTTTGAGATTGCGTTGTTTTCATAAATCATCTGATGATGTTTTTTTTTTGTTTCTACAATGCTGCTGTTTCCAATTTTGTGGAATTTTCAGGATTATTAATCGAGGCCAAACTATGAGACTATCCTCTATATAGACTAGAAAAATATTAATGTATTATATGAAACGCAATATATGATTTGAATTGAATGCTTTTTAACCACCACTCTCTTGAAGTGAAAACTTCTAATCAGAGATTTCCAAAACGCGATGCCTTACCTATTTTCATGGTGTTATAAACAGCCATACGAATATTATACTAATCAATATACTAGGTTTTTTTTAAACTGGTCACCGGCCTATCGGAAACCCTCCTTGAGATGTCGGTGAAATCTATCCTAATGCCATTACCTGTACTTAGTAGTGGCATGAAATAATATTCAACGATAGTTTATGACCGGCCGCAAATAGTTCTGTTGAGAAACTTGTAAGTATTCGTTGTTTGTATAATATCCACTAAAAGAGGCAATATTATAATCAATTCTCAGGCCAGATTTAAATTGGCAAAAACAGATTATTAAAAAAAGGTCGAGAACCTTGTTAGCGCGTATTTTTTCAATTAATTTTTAAATCAATTGACTTTATTATGCTTTCTGTGGTTTAGAGTTCATACTTCTATTTATAATGTTAAAAGACTTTTAACAAGACAATAATTTAAAAAGAATAGGTCCGTTAAATACTTTTTAGCGGGACCCTGCAGTTGGTCTTATTAGTATGGTACAAGAAAACTTAAGCGCTCTTTTTGACCCCAATTTGCTCAAATCCACGGTAAAAATATACGTAAAACGGTCATCATCATTGCGTGTAGGTTACATTGTCAGTCGACCCTGGTGTGAAAGTGACTTGGTTTGGACGTAAACCGATAAGTAAACTTTTTAAAGTAGATATCATACAGCTAACTACTTACACTACTAAGATAGATCCGTCTGCCATACATCATAATTCTCTCCAGTCACCGGCCATCTAAACAGGGCTTTGGGAAGACACATTGCATCTTCCTGGAACACTCACCTCTCCAGGATTAGCGAATCATCGCTGGAAGATATAGGGGTATGCTTTTAGCTCTTATTATCTGGGTTAGAAAAATGAATAGCGCGCTGGCGGTTACTTAAAACTATTACATTGTATGCACTTGGAGGAGTAAAAGCTGATGTGGAAGATTTAGAGTAAAATCATTGCTAAATTATCTTAGAGTCTTCTTTGCAAAAATAAATATATCATAGTCTTTAAAAATGAAATCATCAATAAACACTAAAGGTGTAGCTATAATGATTAGCTTTATAGTTTTTACACTATTCGACGTATACTTCATTTTTTGCCTGTCCTATCTTTGTTCTGGAAAAGACAGCTATGAATTTGAAAAAAATAGTTTGATGTTTAAATCTTCATTCGCATTTGTAAAGACCACAGATAAAAATACCTAGAGTCAGTGAGACTAAACATGTTAATACTCATTGATGAAAATTCAGGAAAAAAAAACTTCTTAATATGTAGATATTATAATATGTTGACTTCCACATGCAATAACCCCGAATCTTGAAGGCATGAAATAAAACTTCATACTTTATGACGTCATGAAAGGTATCCCTCAAATCAAAGCCTTGCTATACGAGTCTGTCAGAGTAACAATAGAGGGGAGAACACAATGCGAGCCGGTGGTCGAAACAAACGGACTTTTGTTGGGGAAAATATGGGCAAAGATGTAGCATCGTACAGATGAGATAACTATTAACTTTACCCACGGTTGTATGATTAGCACTGAAGACGGTAGATACGTATAGACAACGGTAAGAGATAATTTAGAAGGTACGCGTTAGTAGTTGATTTCTTAATTTTTTTGTCTAATTTTAGCTAATTCTTTTCATCACCTTCTCAATTCCAAAGGCTCGACAAGATTTAATCTGCAGGAGTCCTATCTTTGAAATGTGTGACATATATGTCGAACAAAAATCCTTCGTTAACGAACGAAAACCATTCGATATCGAACAAAAATTATTCGACTCGCCGATTATGCGTGAGTCACACTTTTAAAAATAGAAAAGGCCCAAGCTCCAGGTCCTGTTTGGTGTATTCCAAGGCTTTGTAAATTAAAAGTTGTGGTCTTCTTATTCTGTCATATTATTTCCTCAATGTGATCTCCCTACGCAAGTCAAGTAGTAGAAGATAATAGAGTACTAGTAGCCAGATAGTGGGCGAAGGTTGTAAAGTGGCTGACATAAGTCTCATCGTCACATCAAGTTTCGCTCACCAGTGTAGGCAGGCAGCCCACACTGGTGAGCTGTATTCTGCTGTACGAAAAACCAGTGCTAGCGAAGATGTCCGTTATGTATCTGCCCTGCAGTCCCACAAAGTTACTGCTAGCCTGGAATCACACAACATCGTCCAAATGGCGAGACAGTATTAGGAGGCCAACCCCGGCAAGGAGAGAAGAGAAAAAGATCAGTTCAGCGCCATATAAAAATATTACAACCCACCACATCGAAGCATTTTAGATAATAATGATATTATTTTACACCTTGATTATTAGATTTGGGAAAGATACCATATTGCAGCTGAAATCAACGTAGGCATTCTGTACTAAATAATCCAGTTACTCTTTTCCACAGACGTGTCGGAATGGAAGGTGCGTCGGTGCGAATACCTTCCTTCAGGACAATGGTCGGTTTAATGTGCAGATTTACCTAAACACACCCATTGTTGTTTTCCTTTATTGAATGTCTTTGTAATTGTTTGCTGACAAGATCAGGATTAAATTCAACGAGATAGTTTTTAGAAAGACTAGGTACATTAAAATGGCAACTTACTTTCATCGCAAAAAAAGGGTTAGGTTAGAAGATTGCGTTATTTTCTGATTCCATACAGGTATTAAAACATAGGTAAAGTCCTAATGACTACCAACTAGCGATAACAGCCTGCACCAATCTAGAACATGGAGGAGCTCAAGGTAAAACACCACTAGTGGCGATAAAAACATTTATCTAAACTAAAGTATTCGATATGCTTCATGAGTTTACTCGAACGTTAATTGCGTTCTCTGTTTATTAATATTAGAAGCCAAATAAAATAATGTAGGTGAGCGAGGAACGGTATGTTTTTATTACGGGAAATCTTATGATTTATACTGTTTATTTTAGGGTTCTTTTATGAAAGGATTGAAAATGAAAATTTATAGATCAGAATCTTTGCAGACGTAGAATAAGATCGGTCCCTAATTTCTTTCTTCAAAAGCAAGATTCGTCCTACTGGTGCAAGTTAAAGAAACAACTTAAGAAGCTGAGAGTACTCACAATTACAATGCTACGAGGTAATAAAAGCATTTTTTTAACTGACTAATAGTTCAACGAACCAAAAATCCACACGATATGAAACACTGAATGTATGTCAGTAAAAACTTAGCGATTTCATCATAATCATTGTCGAGAAATTCGTATTTTTAAATCTGTCCATCAAAATTAATTTAATCACGACTTGTACAGAAAACATACTGAACCATTGCAAATCAAATTTCAAATTCTCACGTAACACACGCGGTAATATTACCGACATATTCGACATATTGTAAACAAACTCTGCTGTATTTGTTTTCGTAACATAAATTTTATTTTCATTTTGCACACGTGGAGCTAGAACAAGATCCGTTACGCGAATATTTTTATAAGAAAATATATTATATGTCTTCTCTGCCATCCAAGGTTTACTTGGTCACTGTTAAAACTGATAAAAGTTGCGTCCTGAGCTTAGTTATTAAAGCCTAGGGTGCGCTGTATGCATGGTCCTAGATTTGGCGGCATTGGTATTTACAAGAGCTACCTCCGTTACCCTTTTTACAAGGATATCAGACCAACAGGAACGAACAGTGTTAGCTGCCCAAGCGCATTTGATACAGCCTAACGACTGCTATCAAATGATGGCAAACAGGATTTATAGGTTAACATGCTCTCCGAAGCATGGAGGAGCTCGAGATAGAAAATGCCACTAAATTACCAACCAAATCTAATACGGGTCGTGTCTCGCCGGCAGTTGACACACGAGCTCTTCCGTAAGCTCCTGATCAAATAAAGTAAATGATCAGCGTGCAGCTCCCTTAGATTTGACAGGTCTTCCAATCTTCTTCTGTTCTCTCGAGGAAGCAGACCCAGCAAAATCTGAGCTTTTGTTTCAACAATTAAAAGTTCAGTCTTTAGTTCTAAGTCTATCTAACTATTATATAATCTAATCAGGCGCAACTGTGTTGTAACAAGCGTGTTTCTGTCTTAGGTTCCAAACTCCTCATTTAGGGTATACTGACTAAACAAGTGGAGATTTGAAGTCAGCTTAGTTTCTACTGGCTTTCAGAGTTCCACCCAAACGAAATTCGATGAACCTCTTATTAAATTTGTTTCAGGTAGATGATATTTAACACCAGAGTTCAATTTAAGTGATTATCAGGATGTTTTGAAAATAATTATAAGTAAAACCCTTCTGTTGCCACCTGTACCGGTGAGAAGTGAAAGCACAAGTGGCCGGCTGGTGGAGAGGCAGTAAATTGGCGCTGATTGTCAACAATTGCTTCAATAAGGCCCGGTGTACCTCGTGATGTCTCATGTTACGACCATCACACGAAAGGATTGTGTGATAACTTTAAATAAATGTCATGTGGTGAGATTAATGAAATTTTTCCAGAATATTCAATGCTACAATTACCAAATACGGTGGGATCATCCTTCTTGTCGGTAGAGATTTTTCCATTACGATGGTAGTAGGGCCAAAAAGGTTGGCTTTCGATATGAGGACAAACATGGTGATAGGATCACCTGTCGACTACGATCTAGCCATAACAACCAAATCCTCATTCATGAGAATACTTTAAAAATGGAACATTACTAGAAATGATTGCAAAAGAAATACTGAGCTTCTTTAAGTGATAGTAAAAAGGATGATCGCATCAACATTTACATGCCCTTTAAATTAATCCTGAGCATCTAAAACAAAGCTACCTTAATTGTTGGACTTCACTGCTTTGACATTCCCAAATAAACCTTATATTATAACCACTAAGACTAAATTTTCCTTTAACATATGCAAAACATAAGTCATTTTAGTGTTGGGTAAGTAATTGTCTCTCGGATGGCAACCGGACACCGGTTGATATGAAAGCAACAATAAAAGGTAGACCTGTGAAGTTGATTGGTATATGTAGCTGCAGAAGTGATTCCAATTGATTTTGAGGAAGATATATGCAAGTTGGAATAGAAAACTTATGTTAAAAAAAATCTTGACGAAAATATCTTTCGTGGCCTGAAGTAAGTTTCCTGTATTAGGTTATAAAATACTGTTTGTCAACTAGTCTTTTTAACCACTTTCAACTACTTTTCAACCAACAAGTTTTTCTCTTTCTAAGTCGGTATTTTCGCTAGATTATTCTTTCATAGATACCCACCATAGTAGCTTGGATCAATGGTTGTGCTTACCAAAGAAATTCCAACTGATGTTAATCCAATGTAAATAACTGATTCATCATTCATATCGCCTGGGTTACATGGTCAATTGATCCTGTATACGCTGATGTCAGAGTTTTTGAAACCTTCCTTTTGGCCGTAGGTTTATTAAATAAAATTATGACAGCCGGTAAAGAGTTCCACCCCTTATTATATAGTTGTAATCCACGGGTAGTTGTTAGAAATACACAAAGTCACACACACAAGCCCACTTGGTTAACATGTGCACGAAGTTCAAGGCGGGTGGGAGGTAAACGCACCTTTATGGCCACAATTGAGCATATCCTGGGGTCCACGACCTGTCTGTAGTGATAAGGTAGACGGCCGCTGATTGTTTATCGTAGTTTGTAGTGTCTCTGCTTGAGTGAGGCAATCCTTGGACTAGTACGAGTAGTTTGTGGGATCGATTCCCACGACAAGCCTTGTTAGGTTTCAGTTTAGGATATTTTGGCTTTAATCACCTGTTTATCTGATGATTAATCCTAGATATGGTACTTTAAAAAGGTTAACGCGTTGGTCCTAGTTGCTATTGTCAGAGGATAATTATAGGCAGTTTCTAAAATTCTCAGGACTTAAATAGTTTGGACCGCCCGGCAGTCGCACAGAGAATTAGGTACTCAAAAAGCCCCACCTTATCTGTGGGTACTCAGACAATGGTTACCTGCTCAGCTAATATAATGGTAGAAGATGTATACAAAACCTCAAAACATGCGGTACAGGTGTATCATTCTTGGGTTCATAACTATATTTACAATAGTATCCAGCAAGTTCGATACATCGGGTCGGCGACCCGCAGCGGACGCACCAATTGCCGCGAGGTGCCCGCTCTTGAACCCGAGGTGTACCTATTACCGTTGATAATGTAATGCATCTCCAATGCACTGTAATCTACATATCAAGAGACATTTTGCTTTCAAGTTGCATTTGATGAATTGATGAAGTAGACAGGTCTGTAGACGCTAAAACCGCTGGTTATAGGATGAATATAACCAGGTTCATTTATTGATATCGAGTGGATAACATGGTCAATCGAATCCGTACACCCAGGTGTCAGGTGAGCCGTGATAATATACCACACCACCTGGGGATGTCAATAAAATTTGACTGGTGGTGTGTAAAATCAGTAAACTTCATCACAAAATATATGTCTATTGTTTAGTGTAGTAATTAGTACAGCAAAATCGTCTGCGTACGGTCATGTCTTAAGAAAGAAAGTGTAAATGACTTCTTGCATGATAATTCTAATAATTTGTCATTTTTTAAATGTATATTTGTAAGCTGTGACTATCAGCAAAATCATAGTGATTCTGAATTGCTGCTCTGACACTTACACCTTTATGTACTACCTATGTTTTCACAAATAAATTATTTGATTGATTTATTGATAGGCCATGTCGCCTCCGCCAGGGCGTGGTAGAAGGGGAACACCCAAAAAGATCTGGCTAGACGTCGCAAAGCAGGATATGCGTGCTAACGGACTATCTGTCAGGGAGGCCGAAGACCGGGCGAAGTGGAGGCGTAAAAGTAGGAAAGCAGGCCCTGGGCTCGAAGCAAAAAGCTGAGGTGCAACTGGGAAGGCGCTAAGATGATGATGATGACCAAAACTGTAATGGTGAAGTGTGAATTAACATATTCCTACATATCATATATCTACATCCATCTATAAATTGACACCCTAGGTTTCATGTTTCAACTTTTATGGTGGACGATTTTAATGAGCATTGTAATCCTTACATGTTATATGATTTGAAATGATGTTAATTTTAAAAGATTAAAGTAACCAAAAGTCGCAAAGTCAATAATGGAATACAATATAATCTAAGAACATCACTTTTATATCAGATTTATAGCACCTATCCCGGGATAAAAGTAGGCATAATCGTAAGGATCTTTGACCGGAAATTAAGAGGGGGTTGCGCCCTCCCCTTCCGTTTCCGGCTGGACTTCACCTCGGCCGTGGGCAAGGTTACTTGAATAATCATTATCATATATCAACTGACAGGCGGAAATGCGTTACCCGATGGAATTTCGTCAAGTTGAATATACGGATCGCTATCGAAAGGATTTCGTAAAGGTTCTTAGCGGGTCGACTCTGGCTAAATTATATTTGTGTAGAGTAATATTCCGCCGCCGACAAAGCTTTGTCAGTGGCTTCTTAATGGTCTTCTAAAAATTGAACTGAAATGAAACGAATTAGAGAATATATACATCAGTGGCCAAAAAAAGTTTGAGGGGGGGGGGAAATTTGTCTTATTATTTTAGCCCACTACTGGATTCCCCAATGGTTTCCAGAGTGACCGGTTGGAAGCGGTCTACTTCCAGCCCTTCTTCCTTCTTGCTGTGTGATTTCATTTTCAAGGATATATTTAATTTTACGATTATCCAGTAAAGCGCAGTGTTGGACATCCACCGATCAGATTGTCAGATGACCTGAAAAAAATCGCAGGCACACGCTGGCAACTGCTGCCAATTTAATTTGTAATTTTGGAAATCGTTAGGAGAGGCCTATGTCCAGTAGTGGGCTGACTGTGGCTGAAATGATTATGATGATTATCCTGTAGATGGCGAGTGATTCTAGGACAAAAATCTACAAAAGTCCTTGATAAGTGATATGATGGCAAAATTTATCATGGCTGTTTATTCGAAAAATGGTAGAAAATAAGCTTGGGTGGAGGTCAAACTGCAAAATGGTGCAAAGTCAGATTCAGAAAAACAATTAGAATCTGTTAGAATGAAATCTACATAAATCTCCCTTTGTCAAAATTTCTGCATATCAAATTAATCTTGTGTCTTGAAAGTCTTAAAGAACAATTATTTACGACTTTCATTGACAAATGTTATCTACTATTCTGTGAATGATTATTTTAGTGATGAATTATGACTTAATTTGACATAATTTTTTTTATTGACATTTAATATTTTTTTACTTATTTATTAATAATATTTGTAATGTTTTTTCGTTTTAATCTAATTGTATTAATTTTATTACTTGATTATTGTATGCTGTATCACGGCAAAACATAGCGAAAAAAATTATAACACCTCTATGTTTTACAAATAAAATATTGATTGATTGATTGATCTTATTCTACTATCGCATAACCCTCAATCATATCTTCATTTCCTTAATACAAATTCAACGTACCTTTCGTTATATTAAAGAAAAACATAACTGAACCCTCAAATAAAAGCCATCTTGTCGCGATCACCTTATTTTTCTGGACGTCGGTCGTAGGGGGGAAAGGGGGAGGGGGTTATATTGGAATATTTTTCATACAAACACGTCTCTACGTGGACACTTCAGCTTGATACAATATTGCTACTGTGAAGATTGGGTCACATGGCACACTTCGTATTCAAGTACGTACTTATTACTTATTTCATAGATTATAATTTCGTTATTATTCTTGGCTAAAATCTAATATCTATTCTACTAGAAATAAAAAAAGTCCAGTCGAAGTTGGTTTTTGTTACTTAAGTATATGAATGTAATGAATAACTTTACTTTTTGCAATAAAATAATAATAGCAAATATTAACTAGCCAGCATTGCTTGCTTGATACGCAATCATCTTGGGTTCAATGCGAAATCTTTTTTTCTCATCATGAGGTCCCATCACGGCACTATTAGTTCATCTAAAATGATTAACATCTTTTCATGATTGGGCCCATACTATACAAAACAACAAATAGGTAGGTATGCCTACCCTATATTGCACCAAAAAAAAATTCATTGTTATTAACCAAATCCGCTAGTGCGCACTTGAAGGGTTAACAAATAACTATGCTTTTAAACCGAGTCATTATCCCAGACAAACGTCTCAAATAAGGCTGTGATCAATTTTCAAATTAACAGATTACAATGTTATTGCCGATCTTATAAAACTATCAAACAAGAAACCAAATAAAATAGGAAAGTTTAGTGCCATGTGGACCGAGGCTTAGCTAGGTGGTCGCGGGTGCGCGGTCAAACTTTATATATTTTATGTTCTCCCTCTCAGCCCGCTTGTTATTCAGAATTGAGAGGCTCCTGTATCATTGAAGGACGCAAATAAACTTCTATCGAGCTGCCTTGTCTGCCCATGATACAGTAGATAGATAGATAAAATATTTAATAATATTTTTACTAGTTATTCACCGCAGCTCCGCGAAAAAGTAGCCTCATAAATACTGTGAACAAAAAAAACATGTGAGGGAATAGGCTAGTTTTTAGTGTCGCAAGACTAACATTAAAATTAGTCCGTCATTTAGAAAATCAAAATATATTAGTGACGTATTTTTTCTTTTGTCTTTTGATCGATAAATTATAACGCATTAAAGGCTCGTGACGTCACATATTACGAAAAAGTGTAGCACACTGTGATGTCACACGGATCTTTAACGCGTCATATCTTTATCATTCTTTGTTTAATTTTCAAAAGAAAAAATACGTCTCATATATTTTTTGAATATCTAACTGCCGGACTAAATATATTTTTTTAGAAACCTAGCCTATTTTGATAGGGCTTTGGGTACTTTTGTCACTAGGACGTCATTTTTTTTCAGAGGCCAAATATATTTGGTCACTTGTTTGTGACATTACCTTACCTAAAGAGTATTTATGCAATTAGATTTGCTGTAAGCAATTCCGGAGCTAAGTTATGGCTTTCAGAAGATTTTTTTATTAAATGAAAAATTATACTACAAACACAGAAATACTAATTATTATGTCGTAGAGGAGAGTAGGTTGGCTATTTAATTGTGGGTAATGATTGGATGTCAGAATTGTCAGGATGATGGCTCAGAGCAAAACTTCAACTGGGTAACTTTACATTTACATAGTATCACAAAGGTCAAGCGAGGGCATGTCCCGACAGGGAGACGTTTCTCTTATTTCATGGTACAATCATGGCCAAGACACCCCGCGTCATGTGATGATCCACAACCAATGGTCTACTTGGATCCCTCCCATGCTAACTCATGAAACACAAATATCAATAGGCTACTTGACTGTATTCAAACTTGGGCAATATTTGCATACGAAACAATACGTACACTAAAAAGTAACAGATTCCGGAAACAACAACAAAATTGGTTGTTAATTAAGGCAGTAATTGGATTTTAAAATTTTGTCAAGACAAAAAATGCGAGTGTGGTGGGGACATCTTGCTATCTCTTTTGTACGCACGAAACCAAGTGTCAATGACGTCACTGCACACACAGTGCATCCTTTTCTTGTTTTTGACAGTTTCCCCTTCCACCGAATTTCAAAGGCTTATAACTTATTTATTTAGGAACGGATTTTAAAAAAATCATTCTGTTTTCAGTTTTTGGTAGTGAAGTGTTTGATATGAATGATAAAAATAAATTGAGTAGAATACCCAATTGGTAAACAATCTTTATCCAGTGCTTCCTCCCATCAAACACTCTCAAGTCATCGGACATCTCATTCTTGGCTCATCTCTATGGATGCATTTAACATAGTCCAAACATATATTACAACATCACATACAGAACAACACAACCGGCATGACTGTGTGTGATGTAACGTCACTGCCACTTGGTTTCGTGTGTAGAAAAGAGATAGCAAGACGTCCTCACCACGCTCCCACTCTCTGCATTATTTATCAACTAATTTTGTTGTTGTTTTCGGAATCTGCTAGTTTTTAGTGTAGTTATTGTTCCGTATAAAAGTCTTGTCCAAGTATGAATACAGTCAAGTAGCCTATTCAAAGTGAAAGTAGTTTAGTGTTGCCATGTACAAAGTGTGGCCATCTTCTGTATCGCGAAATACATTCAAAATGATTTAGATTAAACGCGTAATATTTGCAATAGCTTATATGTTCTGTTTTATTCTTTACTTCCAAATTAGCATAGGTCCTCTATGCTAATTTTATTTAACAACAAAGAAAATGAGTTTTTTCGATAAAACTATCAAGTATGACATCTTGGCTCCGAAACTGTTTAGCTATATGTACTCCATAACAAAAATGGTTCCTTTTTAAATGCTCTTTCAGAATTGCTAAGTTTCATTACTGGCCGCCAGACTTCAAAAAGACGCTAACTTTACCCAAACCCAGCAACACCCATTTTTTTTTATAGTTGCGTCGTCAGCTTACGCTTCAGGGTGCTCTGTAAGTCATGGTCCTAAATTTGACAGCACTGGTTTTTACAATAGAGCGACTGCCGTCTGACCTCCGTGACCCTTTTTACAGGAAAAACCAGGTCAACAGGTACATGACCCGAGGTGTGTTAGTAGGCAACACTGTCAGATTTTTCCAGGATGCCTAAAGGCATCTGACACAGCCTAACGACTGCCATATACTGCTATATAACAACAACCAAGACCAACAGTTTCGATTTCAACGTTGTCGATCAATCCAATACGGGTTTCGCATTCTGACTAACCGATCCTTCCACTCGACTCAATGGCAAAAATTTAGCCAGAGTCGACTCGCTAAGAATAAAAATATCAACTTACAAGAAATATGAAAAATATTAGAGAAAACATTTCTCTAAAAAAATCAGAAACCGGAAAGTAATCTAAAATATCTCTACAAAGATCATTACCACCACCTGCCCAGCGATATTCGGACTTCTCATAAAAGACAAAGGGCATCTGACCAGCGGGCGATCTTTTTATTGCACGTCCTGAAATTGCACCTTCTAATAAAGTCGTCACGTGGACTAAATCGTAAAAATATTTGCAAGGATATGAAGAAAGAAAGAATATGACTTATTGACTTTGTCGTAATTTCTTTTGTCTAGCTAGCTAGTAGATAAATAGATACGTAACAGTTAAATTTAAAGTAAAAATATTGGAATTTCATAGGTAAATATGTACATATTTTTAGTTTCTTTTGCCAGAATCATTCATTTTACAAGAATATATAAACAAAAAAGGTATCACATCCAGAGTATGCTGTCTGTCAGACGTGCAAAATTTATTAACTTTTTATTGTAGCTATTCTGTGTCCCACTGCTGGGCAAAAGCCTCTTTTCTTCCACTCATCTCTGTCCAGAACCTAATGAAATCACCTACATTTTCTGGAGTTTGATAAAATATACTGGTCCAACAACGGTGAGAGCCCTTCAAGATATAAATATCTCCCTACAATTTAAGCTGAAAATCAGACGGTGACCATACGACACCGTGGGAGACAAGGGGGCATTCGTACACCTAATTATCAACACCTTAATTCGATGGCATACGGTCTAAAATCTAACGAATTTCGAATCTGAGCTGAGGTGGTTCGTTATAAAAAGTATGAGAAATTTCACATTGGGCCAATTATCTTTTAGTTTGTGCTGTCCATTTTCTCTAAGATTCTCCAGTATTTAATAACAGTATATGAGGTAAATCGTGGTTAATTTATTTTATTGTCTATGTTATTTTCAAAAAAAGAAAACAAACCTTTCAGTTCCTCTATTTGCTGCATTACTTACAGATCTCGGTGGTATCACTCTTTTGGGAAAGAGGTTCGCTAATTATACCAGTATAGCAATCTTCAATCTGTACTGATGACAAGGCTTACACATTTTAAATTCAATCCATACTATCCATACTTAATATTATAAATGCGAAAGTCTGTCTATCTGTCTGTCTTTCTGTCTGTCTGTTACGCTTTCACGGCCAAACCGCTAAACGGAATTTGATGAAATTTGGTATGAACATAGTTGAAGACCCGGGGTCAAACATAGGCTCCTTTTTGATGCAGGCGGAGCTGCGGGAAAAAGCTAGTTAATAATAATTGTCTGCAGTGCTACATCACAATCGAAAAGTATTCACAAAATATACGTTCTATCGAGATCCGTTTATAACTTACGCGTATACCATTTCAAATATCATATAGACGTTCTCTACGTTTTTAACTCTCTCGTTTCCGAGGCTAAGATTCAAGACGGGTCGCTGTAGTAGAAGTACTTTCTAGTAAAACGTATTTAGTCTTTTTCAGAACTTTCTTCGCATGCTAGTAATAACTCGCCTCTACACTCTCCCAATCTGAACTATCAGAATGTAGCAACACTGACAAACGTGTGAACTCGGTAATGTCATTTTCACAGTGTCATTGTCGTTTTAATTTGTAGTTCAACATTAAAATGTGTGGGACTGCTTCTGATATCTTAGGTGTAAATTAATGATGCTAGTTGACGAAAGAGATGTAGATATTTTGTTACTATTTTTAACTTAGAACTCTGTTATAATGACTGTTTTAGTATTTGGATGAGTATTTCGCAGCTTTCGGATATTTTTCTTTTAGAGATTTCATCTTTATTGAAAGGTTATAAAAAAACATTTAAAATATATAGATTTGTATGAAACATGACAGTTAAATAATTTAGCGTAGCACCCAACGTTTAAAATTAATCAAATAAAGTTTTTTTTTATATATGGCTTTTACTTTCCTGTTTAGCCAGTAACAAGTAAAAATTATATAATACAGTCAAGTCAGTAGTTATGTCAAGCCGAGTCAAAAGTATCATGCTAAGTGAAGTGGCAGAAAAACTGCACTTAGCGATTTCCAGGAGCTTTTGGCAACAAGCAAGAAAATCACATAAATCGAACATTGTATCACTTCCCAACACTCACGCTTATTCTTGAACATTTTGCGAATAATAATCCACCATTATTATGCACAAACATTTAAAAAAACACAAATTTTGGAAAATAAAATACGGCGTTCACAACTTCCCGCCAAAAGTCATCAAATAAAAAAACCTCTGCAAATCTGGCATTATTTCAAACCCAGCTCAACAACCTTTTCAATAGTCAATTAAAACTAACTATTTACAGAGTTTAATCACTTTCCTTCTAAAAGATTCGATTTTCGACATATAAAGTCTGCGTTCAAAACGTTTACAAAACAGATTCCACCCTCAAGCCGGCGGGCAGAGAGTTTATACCGTAATATTGTTTAAAACGTCTAGGGTCCGGCGCATGCAAATTTTATTTTTAAAAAATGCTAGTGGCCAGCCACATGTCGCTTCTTTTATTGCACCTTCTACCCTGATTGCCTCTTTATACAGGATTGGATGGATTTTATTTGAATTTCGTGTTGCGTTCTTTCATTTTTTAAATTGAAAGTTTGTACTATTATTTAGAGGTCCGACTGATTTAGTAATAATCCCAAGTCCAATTAAGTATTTGCTATTTTGTAACTGGTTACGAAAAAAGAGTAAATTTTCTTCGTATGTAAACGGTTACAAAGCCCAGTTACGTAGGCCGAAAGGGTATGATCAACGTGTTGATCACTTATAGAGCAACGTTTTGAATAAATTATCGCTAGACCGACTTATTTAGTATCCACAGCGTGTAGATCACATAAGCGCGTTGGGAAAAGCTGGTCTGCCGTCATAATGTTGGTACGTTGGGTAGGTATAGCCAAACGATCAATAGACTAGCTAATTCAATGATTATAATCATATTATTATTGAGTTGATACTCTAGCTACACGACGAACACAAAAACTGACATGATACGTTGGTGCGTTTATAAGGTTTAGCCATTAAAAATATTTTCGGAGGTGACAACGGAGAGACTAAACTACTCGTATCATTATAATGACTGATTTCGAATCAACTACGATTGTATATTGATTTGAATAGAGTTGGTCTGCCTCCAAGGTGTTTTTATCACACAAAAAATATTGGTCATTACAAAGTCACTTCTGTAATTTGGTGAATTCAATCCCGCATTAGACATTTTTATTTTGTACAAAAATATTTTTATCATTATCTACAGACGTCATCCCACCAAAACATGGGGCATATTTTTTACAAGCGCCAGGAATTATTTCACACGTAAAGTACCCATATCACTCTACACTAAGCAATCATATATCAACGGGAGCATTCACCTCTCTTTTTATAATTCTCCTTTTTTTGTACCGATTCGCACCACACGTGTGCACACCCTTTTTGATTTTTTAAGAACGTTAAAGATTAATTGAGCTTGAATCTTATGACAAGAGTGATAGAGCTCATTTTATTAGCGTGTTTGGGTAAGGTCATTCGAATTTTAAATTTTAAACCAATGATATGAATTATTTTTTTAAATATATTTTTTTGTTTTTGTACATCTTTGCAGACGATGTTTTTGTACAACATACTCCGGTCAGGATACGTGTGCATTATACGGTAAAAGGTTTTTCTGTTCTAGTGGACGACGTGTTATGGATTTCGGAATCAACTATTTGGAAGAACAAAACAACTATTAGCACTATTTGTAGTAACTATAAGTATCTAGATTTTATTCAATCCGCTCACTCGATGTATCAGCATCAATTCGTTTGACTAAGTTAGTCATAGATATAAAATTACTCTGGCTAGGCTTACAATTAGGTATATAAAAGTAAAAACAGAAAGAACTTCCGTAGCTCCATATTATATAAATAATAAAAAAAACACTGAAACCGCTATTCTAATCGTGATCCAAAACCTTACGCTAACAGTTACAAATTGTTACTCTATCTTTTTTTGTTTGTTTAACATTTTTTTGTAATTAGTCTGATTGACTGATGATGAAAAAAAATTAAAACTAGAACAGAGGCGCCACACCTGAAAACGACGGGAACTAAAGCCATCGACCTGAAACGAGTGTAAATAAATCCAAGTGTTTCCTTTCAACACCGCCATTTCTCCGAAACATATCATCCAGGTGTTTCAAATTTCGTAATCGTTGCTTGACTTTTGTTCATTTAGTCTATACAGAATGACTTTTTAAATACTAGCTAAATTTTTAGTGTGTAAAACTAAACCACTTTCAATAAAAATTAAAAATTAAAAACCGAGTTAAAATTTTTATCTTCCAATACAAAATCCAGATCGCTCTAGCGATAAATCCGCCTTTGTAACTCATTTTCTTGTATATTTGTTGTGTTAAATTTTTATTTCGGTGCAACAAAGAGAATTTGTAATTGCAAAATCCTGTCAGCTGATCACTAACCATGAGAATTTTCAAAGGCAGACGCTAGCGACAGAGCGTAAACTTTCTATACAAAATTGTTCAAAATTCGTTCAAAAAAATGTCATGGTGAAGACACAGTTTCTCATGAAATTAAAAAAAAAACAAGCACTTACCAAATTATTTTGCGTGCCACCGGTTAGTTCATGCAAACTATTGCCGGCCGGCACCCACCCACTACTAATAGTCCCAACATGCCCGCCACCATTAGTTTGCACATACATGTTTGCTACTTTAACTTCCGCAAATAATCAATTAAATAGAAATTAAAAAAATTAAAGAAATAAATGCCAATTGAAAATCCCAGCCGTGATCTTAAAACAATTTATTTACCAAATCATTATGTTGTTTTTAATATCTTTATTTACAGAAAAAAAAACTTATTAAATATTTAAGAGAGGTAGGACATTTTGTAAGGAGTAGTCCGTCTGGGGAAGTACCTCCACCCTACAGAAGACCGCAGCCAAATAATACTGTGGTGCAGTGTTGTGTTCCTGCTGGTGAGTAGGGTCGCCAGGCTCCAGAGGGGTCGCTGTGCTGACAGCGGACAGGTCGGCAACGCGCTCGTGACATCTACGGTGTTGCAGGCGTTCATAGGCTACGGTAACCACTTACCATCAAGTGGGCCGTACGCCTGTTTGCCTACTTAGTTGTTTAAAAAAATAACCCTAAATAAACACACAAATAAAAGAAGAAAAAAACTTAAAATAACCATAAATCATAGGATAGAAATACAATAGTGGACTTATTCCCTAACATTAATATCACCATTTTAATACTAAATCATTGTTACCTTTATTTACTAAATAGGATGTTTGTAATATCTTTATGGTACAAAAAAAAAAAACAAATAATTTACATACACAAGCATGGAAAAAAATTAATATAAAACAATAACACATCTCATGTAAAAAGTTTTGATGTTCAAAATTACACTCACCTTTACATTGACAATGTTAGCCACAGGATATTTTTATTCATAAGTTAGAAGTGCCTGCACACATTTCTTCATTAAAAGCATCTACAAAGTATGCTATTATTTAAATACTAATACAGTGATGTTACATAGTTGGCTGCCCATTTAAAAATGTAACGAATGAATTATTTGCCGCCAACCGTACCATACTGGCGGAAACGGAATATTCCTTTTTTATTGTGTTAATGTTTTATTGGTATAATTGCGAGAATTTTATTGACAATTTGTATTAATAATTTTTAGACACATTTATTATTGTTTTTTTTACCTTATTTTAACATCGTAATATTATTTAATTAAATTTAATGTTATAAATAATTTTGCACGTCTGCTAGCAGACAGAATACACTGGACGGAAAAAATATTTGTAACCTTTTTACACATGTATTCTAGCAAAATAAATGATTCTGATTCTGAAAAAACAATAAGTACAATTGCGGACTTATACCACTTAGAGTTATCATACCATTTAATTATCATCTTCAAGGTAGGTCGCACAAAGCTAAATAATGTTTATACACGTGTGTCAAAGTTTGGATATATTTTCGAAGTCTGCTAGTCTCATTAGCAACTGTCATCGAAAGAGGACAGTGATTAATTGATGACGGATTGGTGTGTGTGTTTTTTTTAATGTGCATGTTTTTTTTTGTCAATCATTCTTTTATTTCGACAAGCCGCGTACCTACAATATAAATATATTTGTTGTCCATATTTATAACAACAACATAACTTTATGTAATGTAGAGCAACAGTTAATCTTACAACATAATTGTTGGGAATTTATGCAATGGTTCCAAAAACTCTGATACTAGGAGACTATCCATACTAATATTATAAATGCGAAAGTCCGTCTGTCTGTTACTCTTTCACGGCCAAACCGCTCAACGGATTTTGATGAAATTTGGTTTGAATGTAGCTGAAGACCCGGGGTCAAACATAGGCTGCATTTTGACGCAGGCGAAGCTGCGGGAAACAGCTAGTATGACATATGAATATCTCAAATGAAAATTATTGGATATCGAACAAAAAATATTGGTTTCGCCAATTATGCGTCAGTTGCACTTTTCAAAATAGCATACAGGCTGCTTATGGTCGATTGACCATGCCATCTGCTCAGTATGATATTGCATGAATTTCATTTCTCGTGGCTGCATGTTTGCCCAATCTTGTGAATGGAGGGAAAATTAAAACCAAACCATGGGTTCTGCCACATTAATATATGTCTTGATACAGACAAAACATCCATTAAGTGTTTTAATAATGTCATAAAATTTATCTATTACAGTAATTGTCTCTGGCAAGGTTACAATAGGCTAGTTTTCAGGGTCAAAAGATTAACATTAAAATTAGTCCGTCATTTAAGGAATTAAAATATATTAGAGACTTATTTTTTCTTTTATCAATTGAGCGATATATTATAAAGATATAACTCATCAAAGTTTAGAAGTGGGGGCTCGTGACGTCACATATTGCTATAAAGTGTGACGTCACGCGGAACTTTAACGCGACATATCTTTACCATTCTTTGTTTAATTTTCAAAAGAAAAAATATGTCTCCAAAATTTTTTGATTATCTAACTGACGGACTAATTATATTTTTTTAGGAAACTAGCCTATTGCCTAATTTCTCACTCAGAAATTAATCTAGCCATGATGTTCTACAAAAACCCGAATCGAATGGTTCAAAGCAATATCTTGTCAGAGATGAATGTCGTAAAAATACGAGTATCGCTAGAAAAATACAAAAATAGCCGAGACAGGTTGTAACAGGCGACAGGTGTTGCGGCGCCGCGGTGTGAACATTCATCAATGTTGCTAAACATTTGTTCATTTTCGTTTACCTACAAATTAGCTGGTGTAAAAAACAAGTAATTTTTTTATACGTATCCGTAGTCTAGGCCGGTCTCGGCTGCCGTCCGGTGGTCGTTAAAACTACGTCAGAGACTGGTTAAGAAAAACTTTTATAATTGGTCGCATGTAGAGTCAACCGACCTTGTCGCCACCGCCTACTGGTTCGCGTGCGCCCAAAAAGAGCTGGCGTGACGTCGCAAAGCGGATATGCGTGCTAACGGACTCTCTGTCAAGGATGCTAAAGACCGGGCGAAGTGGAGACGATAGAGCAAGAAAACGTAGCCTGGGCTCCGAAGCTACAGCTGTCCTGTCCTGCGTGCCCAGCCACTTGCACGCTCAGGGACCTCTACGAAGCCACCGACAATGCCTTGTAGGCGGAGTTTTGGTCCTCTGAAGTTTGATAATAGCCAGAGGCGACTCGCAAAGAAGAAGAAGAAGATAGCAGATGCGCCATATTTTGAGAAAAAACCACACTCTCTCTAGTTTTGCGAGCATTAGAGATTTCCCAAAACCTTAGGGGGTGTTTCTTTTTAAAATGTATTTATTTAAATTTTACTGCACTAAATACGATGATTTAATGCTAAGAGCATTATCTAACAATCAAACTTTGAGTTTAGCGGAAAAATACGTCTGGTTTTCGTTATCTTTGAAGCATTTTAATTTTAGTCGAAAAGCCAGCGAGGTCTAGCTTATACCAAATAATCGTTATTCGCTGGACATTATGTATACAGAGAAAAACAAGAGCAGTTAAATATTTAAGGATTTATCTAAAATGCATATGAATATATCCCTGCTCCAGAAAATAAATAGATTGAATTATTGCTAGTCACGTTCCATCGAGATGAATATCAAAGTGTAGGTAGATTAATGCAAAAACAGAGTGAACTAAAACAAAAATAAAACTCCTATTTATTATTTTATCCGATATTACCATCGTTTACCGAAATCGATTGTTTTTCTTGCGGTTGCGTTATTAAAAGTTCGGTTGCCAATCAGTCCCCTTAGTAAAGGGGGCTCTCTTTAAAACGCTATGTATCGATAAAATCCTGAATAGAAAACGTTACAATTGCAATGCTGACCAATAATTTGAATTATTTTGTATTTATCGTTAATTTTAAGTCGAGAATCTAATCTAGATATCAAAAACTCGTTAGTCGAGCGCGACCCGCGTATCCGTAGCGAATGCGCGTGCCGAGCGATGAATTGACGCGACCACTATTCGGTTGGTCGCCATTTTAATGGCATTTTCTATCTTGAGCTCGTCCCTGCTTCTGAAGCCATTGATCCCGGTTGTTATCGATAGATAGCAGTCGTGAGGTTATGTCGGATGCCTTAGGGCAGCCTGAAAAATTCTAACAGTGCTGGCCACTAACATACCTCAGGTCATGTTCCTGTTGGTCTGGTTTCCCTGTAAAAAGGGTTACGTAGGTCAGACGGCAGTCACTCCATTGTAATTAACAGTTCTGCCTGATCTAGTCTGAGTAATTTGATTTCTGTAAGACCTATCTAACCAAAAAAAGTACGCAATCGAAAATACCTATATTGAGAATAAACAATTTCATTTAAATTATGTTCTGTGCTGACTATAACAAAACTAATACGTTAGATACCTACTACGTGTATGGTATTTCAAAAATTGTGATTAAAAAAGCAAAAATTGAAGAAATAAGTAAGCGTTTACATCAGCATTTCAAAGTTAGTCCGCTTTGCTTTCGAACCAGTTCGAGCCAGCTTTGGCACTCAGCCAAGCCGGTGCATTAATCAACGTAGTATAACGTGATGAGGATCACTCAAAAATCGCTTCCGTCGACCGACAGACGTATTGGTAATTTTGATGCTACTGTAAACAACGGTTTTTTCTAGTACACTTTGTAAAGTAGTCCACTTTAGAGTTTGTAAACGTTTCAGATTCAGCGTTTAAAATAAAATGTGTTTTAACACTTTGTTCATGAATAAGTATTTTTTATGCAAGAAAATCATTTTTTTTACAACTAACTAGGCAAAGAGGCGTACGGCCCACCTGATGGTAAGTGGTTACCGTAGCCTATGAACGCCTGCAACACCGGAGATGTCACGAGCGCGTTGCCGTCTCTAAAGGAAATTGTTCACTCCCTTTTTGAAGACTCCCTTTAACTTGCATGTAAACTTATGTAAAAATACGTGATTTACGCACAATTTTTTTATTAATTGTTTTTTTTCATATACTTAGAGAGTATAAAACAATTCCTAACAAGATTTGACGTCAGGTAGATTTCAGATACAACAGCTTGAGTAACTTAAATTTTCTCAATTTTTCAGCCTTTATGAAATGCGTTTAACTTTCATTACCTTTCTCTCTCTCTCTCACCTCAGCGTCTTCCGGTTGCGTCCTCAGCTATTCGCCTCGAAACCCAGGTGTTACTTTCCAACTCTTTCTCTTACACTTTGTATGGTCTTCGGCATACCTAGTTGTAAGACCAATAAAACACTTTTTGGGCACGCTGGCGGAAACAGTATGGCTAAATACTTTCATCATATCAGATAGAAGTCATCGTGTCAGTAGAATCATTTGACATTTGATCAAAAAGTTTCAATTACTGCTCATTTTTACTATTCTTTAAAAAATACTGGCCATCTTAAAATTTACCGTGTTCACTATACCTCAGCTCTATGTGAATACCACTACCCAGCTCTATGATTAATACCTCTATGTTTAGGATAAACAAACTCAGTTCACACGTGAAGTCAGCGGCTCGCATTAGGCTGTCATCACTCAGAGTCACATCAGTATCACCTCGGTTAGTATGTTCACGTTCTGCCTTAGACGTACCAAGTTCTTGAAAAGCTATATTTTCAATGTCAAGGTTTACAATATCATTTTAATTGACACCTGGAGGAGCTTGTTAGTTGAGCACGAGCTCGCGTATCCGTAGCGAATGCGCGTGTCAAGCGACGACGAGACGCGATCACTATTGGATTGGTCGCCATTTAGTATCATTTTCTATCACGAGCTCCTCCGTGCTTCGGAAGGCACGTTAAGTTGGTCCTGGTTGTTATCGATAGATAGCAGTCGTGAGGCTGTGTCAGATGCCTTAGGGCAGCCTGAAAAATTCTGACAGTATAGGCCACTAAAACACCTCGGGTCATATGCCTGTTGGTCTGGTTTCCCTGTAAAAAGGGTTACAGTGGTCAGACGGCAGTCGCTCCATCGTAATAACCAGTGCCGCTAAATCTAGGACCATGACTTACGGAGCACCCTAGGTTCCAAAGCGTAAGCTGATGAAGCAACTAGGAATACACGCTAGGATGAAGAAGAAGATGCAAACTGTAGTTACACATAGTTGATTACGACCAAAAGAAAACTTCTTCAGAAAAAAAAATATTTCAGTTCAAAGCTTTATTCAATTTATCTATTTTTAAAATGGAAACCCTTCATATTGTAATATACAATTTAATATTTGAAAAGATTGAATCCGTCATCAACAATTTAGTGTTTGACTTGACGTAGTTTCTTTATGAACCACTATATAACATACCAAGTACACAGGACCAAGCCTTCTGAAACGCGGAATTATCTTTATCATTGTATATTTACTTTTAATTTATTGTATATATATCAGCTTCTGCGAAATTTTCTCCCCAGTAGTATTCGAACCCACGACCTCCAGATCTTAAGGCAGGCCACGGAGGCCATAACTCATTACAGGATCACGGTGACATTAACGCATTTACCAAAACTATTTGTGAGAATGCAAATCCGGTGTGTCGAATGATTTTCGACCGATTTCGAATGATTATCGTTCGACATATTCGGTGAGTCGAACGACTTTCAATCGACCCACTTTACATACTCAAAAATAGCGTCGCGATTATGTTTTGGATTTGTTAACTACATAGATGTCATTTGCAATTATCACGCTGAGCAAAAGCAATACATGTCCATTTTCTCAGCGGAACTCCGTGATATATTCTTACACATAACCTATAATAACACACGATCGTAAGTTATCTACTGTAAATATTAACTAAACAATCCCATCCGCCATAATTCATGAAAATAAATGTATTTGCCCCTGGCTTTGCCTATATTTTTACACGCGCCGCTTTTCGCGTTTCCACAGTGTAGATATATAGCAGTAGAACCGAATCATTTACACGGTATTTTGAAACTACTCGTTAAATTTTTTTTTGTGTGCTTAGTACGTAAAACTAAACCACTTTCAATAAAAAATAGTATTTTTTTTTTTATTTGTCAGTAATATTTCAAAGAGGTGGCGGAGTCCACTAACAAAAGTATTACTTATAGTGTTTGACGTCAGGCAGGAATATTCAAAACTTAAGATGAAATTCTTACTAACATACATCGGGAAGTCAATCACAAGTTACATTAAATAAATACTTATGGCATTCAACTACGCAAAAAAATATTTTGAAAGCTTGCTTAATACTATTTCTCTTTATATAAATTTGCTGTGGTGATCTGTAATACAGGTTTCTTCGGAAACCTATCTCAGACACCACTCTCTCACAACACTGGTATTATCATTTGCTTTTATATTGTACCTACTATTAAGCACTTGCCAATTGTGTTGAGAAAATAAATTATTTTTTATTTTATTTTATTAAAAACATCTTCTTTATCTTAAAGTATATGAATACTTGTATGGTTAATTTCTCAACCACACATTGTTGTGATAGAAGTGTTGAAATGATAAGTTGTTTTGATATGATGAGAAGTTTATTGATAGGTAAATATATTGAAATGATATGATATGAGTGCACGCGATGTATGATAATTGTGTACTGAATGGACTGCGCCGCGGCGCAGGTAAAATGCTTACCACAAGCAAAATGTACAAAGTGTAATGCACTGTACATGCTCCGGGCGCGGGATGAAGATGAATGATTGACATGAGTTACAAATGATTGCAAACAATGTTACTTCTAAAGTATCAAATTACTTAAATATTTCATTTAAAGTGTTTTGGAAAAATGGGTGATGTCGAGTTATTTATGATGCGAGTTTCTGAGGGACGCGTTGTCGTCTGGGTTGTGGTACTGTGTTCTTCAACTACAGCGTAGTGTACGCTGGGCTCCGCCCGAGGAAATGCCACTGAACTTGTAGGCTCAGACTGCAGGGCAATACAGCGTTTCCTCAGTCGTTTTATGGTGTATATGATCCCGTCAATAAGTCATCCATGTAGAAGTCTTCTTCTAAAACCTTAGAAGCTGTTAGGTGTTTTTTGAATGTTGATGATGATAAATCCGACACCAATTCGAGATGCACGGCCTTCGTGGCCATGCAAACAAACACTGCGATGTATGATAATTGTGTACTGAATGGACTGCGCCGCGGCGCAGGTAAAATGCTTACCACAAGCAAAATGTACAAAGTGTAATGCACTGTACAATACTTTTTATGAAAAACACCTACATTTTTAGGCCGGATTAGCTAAAATACCTCTTAGATTAAAATAAAAATTATCTAATTATTGTTTATATTATTGATTATCTATCTTTACCAAAATATCAATAAATTAATAAACAAGTTTCTTAATTTTTTTAAAAGCGCAGTATATTAACTAAATCACTAACTGTTGACTCACTGCTATTCTCCTAGACTGTGGCGCCGCTATCAGCCGCTAGAAAGATTTATCACTTCTTAGCGTTTATTAGCAAAGATATTTATCAGACATACTTAAAGATATTGCTAGGATAACCCGCTCTGACTATGAAAAAATGCTGCTCTCGTAAATCAGAAGGTGCTAATCTGCTAATAGGCCCAGCACAATATGCCGCGAATAAGCATGGGAAATAAGTAAGTGGAATACGCTACACTTAAGAGTAGTTGGGAAAAAGAAATATTAGGAAATAATATTTCTTTTTACAAAATAAAGAAAAACTAAAATAGTTGCGATATGTGACCCTTAGGCGCGACTTGCAAGGTTAATTAAAATTCAAACAAACAAATGAATACAGTACTAGACACTTTTACTCTTACATCAGTTCAATCCACTGGTGAATTTACGATTCCGTTAATCCCTCACATTAGGTGGATCCACGTGGACAAAAAGTACAATAAAAATAGAATTAAAAATAAAAGAATGTCGTTCAAACCCGGTGTTTAGAAATTGGCACAAGCGATCACATAAATTAGGGAGTTACCTTTGATACAGTTTTATTTAGACGACGCATTCCTTCACGGTCGATGCGCTTAATTGAAGTGTTCGTTTTTTTTTCTGCCAGTTATTTAAGTATAAAGTGTGACCTGGACAAAAACCTATTAAAATATTTTTGTATGTATTTATGTAAAAACTTTATTGTACAAAAAGAACATTGTTACAACAAAATGGAACACCACAAGAGGCGGACTTATCCCTGATAGGGATCTCTTCCAGTCATCCCGAAAACCAAAGGAAAAAAAAAGATTACATGGGCATCAAAGAGTGTACAGTACAATAGATACGATAAATATAAATGTAATACAAACTAACTTAACCTAAACCTTTTTTCTTTTTTTTTTTGTTAACGGAGGGGAAATGCATTTACGCACTGAGTGTGGGACTCCCAGGCAGAGTGCCTGGACTACCCACTAAAACCCCTCCGGCGTTTCCGCACCGGCTGTTGAGGGCGCCATGGGGTCGCGTTAGCATTCTACCACGACGCCCTCCAGCCATGGCCTTTCGGCCCCGACCATTAGCCTTTCGGCCACCCCCCCAAATCAGACAGTGGCCCATAAATGGGCCACGCCCGTCCCCCAAACGCACATCCGTTCGCCGTCTATTATAGACGGCGGTGGAGTTGTTTGTTGGCAGAAATTGGCCGACAGTCAACAAGACCCCGACTACCAGGGAGTTATTAACTGTCACCAAGGGTGCACCGTCCCGAATCCCTTGTCAGCCCGCCCTCTCACCGGAGCCTTGGGATCAAGTGAGAATGCAAAGCCTTCAAAGGACCGGGCACTCGAGGAGGTTCCCTGCCCTGCACCCCAACTTAACCTAAACCTAAACCTTTTTTTTTTTTTTGTTAACGGAGGGGAAATGCATTTACGCACAAAGTGTGGGACTCGCCGGGCTGCTAGTCAGCCCGGAATACCCACTAAAACCCCTCCGGCGTTTCCGCACCGGCTGTTGAGGGCGCCATGGGGTCGCGTTAGCATTCTACCACGACGCCCTCCAGCCATGGCCTTTCGGCCCCCTCATATGGCCTTTCGGCCCCCCCCCAAATCGGGCAGTGGCCCATAAATGGACCACGCCCGTCCCCCAAACCCACATCCATTCGCCGTCTCATCATAGACGGCGGTGGAGTGGGCTGTTGGCAGAAATTGGCCGACAGCCAATAAGACCCCGACTACCAGGGAGTTATTAACTGTCGCCCAGGGTGCACCGTCCCGAGTCCCTTGTCAGCCCGCCCTCTCACCGGATCCTTGGGATCAAGTGAGAATGCAAAGCTTTCAAAGGACCGGGCACTCGAGGAGGTTCTCTGCCCTGCACCCCAACCTAAACCTAAACCTAAGTTAACTCAAGTCCGAACGCTCAAAGTATTCCCTAACCTGGAATTTGAAGGTATGAAGAGAGGACGACTGTTTGATCTCCAGAGGAAGCTTGTTCCATAAACGTGCAGCAAGTATTGCAAAAGACTTAGCGTAGCACTGAGAGGAGTATTCAGGTAAATCCAGTTTTGGGCTGTGCGATGCTCGAAGGAGGAATCAATATTACGGAAGGAAAATTTGGATTTTAAATCATCAGGATAGAAGGGATTATAAAGTAAATTATGTAAAAAAAACATAACATATATTTTTAATCAACTCTGTGGTCCAATTGTATTTTTTCACGCGTTTCCCTAAAAAGTCGATGAACACGGATGAATAGTTTGTCAAAAAAGTAGGTACCTATCCTGATTGGTTAATATATAAGGATGTTTGGATCGCCTGATTGTCTCATAATAAAGAATGATTCTGTGCTCCGTAAGGTATTATACTAAACAATTGTAAGACCACCACGCAATGAAAAAAATTACATCCATTTCGAATAACTTAGACTCGAACTCCTCTCACTCTTGACACAAGTAAATACGGGGTCAATACAATACAATACAATACAAAACTCTTTATTGCACAAAAAGGACACATTGTCAAATACAAGCAATTTCAAGAAAAAAAAGCTTGCGCAAAATAAATAGTTTTCTAATCTTAACCCTGCCTGAGACATTAAAAAGCTCACGTAGTTGTTGTAACTAGAATTGCTTCTATGATCCAGTGGTCAAGGCGTTCGCCTTCGACCCGGAGGTCGTGGGTTCATTAATTTATTAGTTAAGTGGTCGTTAAAGAAGCCGCGTCAGAGACCGAAAGGCGATTCCGAAAAACTCTGACGCCAGGGTACACAGGGTCGTTTGACAGTGGCGTGCATACCATAAAGACGTTTAGACATTGTCTACCCTGTGAAATTGTACCCTGTGAAGTAGTAACTATAATTTATTTCTTACAAAAAATATTATTTTTTTAACCTATTTCAATAGATAAACATTCGTAAGATTTATATTTAGGTAATATGTACCTACATCAAATAATAAAAAGTAAAGAGCTCTTGAAATTTGTTTATGTCTACCCTATACAAAATCTATAAGCACGGCACTGTCGTTTGACCATGTACCCCACTCGATATGAATGAATGAACTAGAAATCCCCAAAAATACTGTCAAAGAGGTCACATTTTCTTCCGCATATTTGAAAACACGAGATAAATGTGTTTATCAAACTATAATATGTTTGAAATGTGTCGGCCGTGTACCTGTCGCAAGCATAATATCTTCCAACACTTCAGGGCCGATATCAAATATGTTGGTCATTTATATCTCGAGAATGATATAAATTAAAAATTTCTTATGTCCGTTTGAAGGTGAAAATAAATTGATAACTAAATGTGGCACGTCAATTATTAAATGTTGTTTCTCGTACTTTTAATGTTGTATTCTCAGCTGGTTGCTTTGGTAAGGTTGCCCGAAAGAGATTTCTTTTGCGATAAAGGCCGCCTTTTGTGTATGTACTTTGTTGATTTGTTGATGCTTTATGTACACTAGCTGTATCCCGCAGCTCCGCCTGCATCAAAAAGTAGTCTATGTTTGACACTGGGTCAACTATATTCATACCAAACTTCATCAAAATCCGTTTAGCGGTTAGGCCGTGAAAGCGTAACAGACAGACAGACTTTCCCAGTTATAATATTAGTATGGAAGTATGGATACATTTTATTGTACTGTGAACAGATTTTACCTCTTAATTTCTGCTAAATGAGGACTTAACTGTAAATCTCGTTGCATTTTTTTGAAATCTGAACTGAGTCACTGTCAGTTTCCGCTTCAGAGATCAGGTTATTATGATGGAGCGACTGCCGTCTGATCCAGCTGTGTTAGTTTCTAAAACTACTTATCAGAGTTTTCTGACATCTGAACACAAAAACAGAAAAAGAAATGAAAAGAAAGAAAGAAAATACGAAAGTACTACAATTAATTAAATTCAATTTCTTATAATTTAATCAGATTTTTTTATGTAGTTCGAAAAATCTGCCCACTAGCATACCAAAATAATATTCGCCAACAAAACAATTCCATTAATTTCATTAGTAACTATCACAGATGTATGTGTATAGGCTTGTCGACAAAGTGTCAAAATAATTAGCAAAATCCAAAAATTCTTTGCCGGAAATATCTTATAAAAAATACTAACATCCCTTTATTCCATTAAAAAACTATGTAGGTAGATCTGCCAAGATCTATTTATCGTTCAATCATTGTCGTCGAGCAATGTTTTTAGTGCTCGAAAGAATTAAAAAAAAAAAATTCGGCGTGTTGTTTTTATTCATAAAATATGTTTAAATTATTACGTATTGTTGCCAAAATATCCATATGACATTTGCCGGATGTTCAGGTTTCATACATTAATATTTATTAACATAACAGAGATAATTTTTTGAGGTTTGTTTGAAAATTATATTAAATTGAAACCTCTGTTTTTCCTTAGATTACGAGATACACAACGGCTTCACGTCTTGAAGCCGTGATAAAAAAAGTTCCTACGACAAAATTGTATTTACCCGTAGTATAAGGTCATTGACAATTTAGTTTTCCATTTAACATCACATTCACTTACGAAACATGCCACCATTATCACAATTTTTATAAATATTTTCAAATGTTTATCGAAAAAAGCGGCCTTCTCACAAAAGTAATTCTTTCAGGCAACCTAATATGCGTGATAATCTAAATATACCAAGACCGGGCGAAGTAGAGATAGAGAAGTAAATGTGAAAGCGAGCCCTGGGCTCCAAAGCAGCCAACAGAGAATGTAACTGGGAAAACGCTACGATGATTAAAACTGACAAAAATAAAGACAAAAACTAACTAAAATGTTTATGTATGTGTTTATGTATTATGTGACATACATATGTTTTATTGTTCTGTTAGCATAGAAGTGTTAAATAAACAAATCTAAATTTGCCTTTGGGCCTCACTATTTTGCTTATAATATGTTTTTGTAATGTTTTTCTTTTTTGGTACAATAATTATTATTTCTATTGAATAACATCTAGATATCTAATCACAAGGAAACCCAAGCCTAAGCCACTAAGCCGTGTCTGTCTGTCCACCTCAATCGTTCTCATTAACTCGCGCTAATCACCAGTATAAAGGACCCTTCAACGACGTCCGCCGGATGGGAGCATCCTGATACCACCCCGGTTTCGGTTTCTGATACCTACGTATGGTTTTAGGTATTAAACATCTTAATTTGTTTGGTCAAGGTCAAATTTGATTTCATTTCGGCAGACATTTTTATTCTAGAGACAGTGTCGTAATACCGGATTTAGCGGTATGTTCGCGGGTTAACTGCGTGGTGAAATGTAAACTTCATTATGTACGAGAGTAAATCGGCTCGTTATCCTTGGGATAGAACTAATCCGACTTTGGTGTAATCGGGTCATGTTCCTGTTGGTACCTGTAAAAAAATGGTTCCGGAGGTCAGGCGGCAGTCGCTCCATTGAAAAAACTAGTGCCGCCAAATCTAAGAGCATGACTTTCAGCGTATTTTAGGCTCTGAAGCCTAAGCTACTAGGAAAACATGCTGAGACGAAGATATATTAAGGTAGACGAAGTTTTATAGAAAACTAGCTTTTTCTCGCAGCTCCGCCTGCGTCAAAAAGTACCCTATGTTTTACCCTGGGTCTTCAATCATATTCATACCAAATTTCATCAAAATCCGTTCAGCAGTTTGGCCGTGAAAGCGTAACAGACAGACAGACAGACAGAAAGATTTTCGCATTTATAACATTAGTATGCGGATGCCAATTATTCGGTTGAACGAGCCGCTGAGAACAATAGCCGAAAGTATATATTCAGTATGTCATTCATAAACATAACACTGCTTATATACTTGTATAAACGAAAATTTATACAAAAAACTACCTTTTTTTAATTTCCTTTGATTATTGTAGAGTGGAGTTAGTAGTTCAGGAGTACCTGTAATCGGCGAGCGTGTATGAGAAGAGTGATGAGCGTAGAAGAAACGAGAAGTCTGTAAGGATCGTAGCAAATGGAAATCCATAGTCTCTGCCTACCCCTACGGGAAAAAGGCATGATGGTATGTATGTATGTATTGTAGAGTTTTTTAAACTGCGTGTAAAAACGCTTCAACTAAAAAAACTCTAACGAAATAATTATCACGAAAGCGGAGCCGAGGGATAGTATAGTGAATACTAAAATCACTTTTCCATAATGAAATTTAAAAAAAAAAACTATATAGACTTTCATAGATGCACCGATTTCTATCAAACTCTACAATTTATAGTTTAAATAAATTTGTTTTAAATTTGTTTTTTAAAATAATGTACTATTACACAATGCTGTAATAGTCCTAATTACTACATAATGTAAAAATCCTTGGCAAAAGGAAAAAAATGCCTACGAACAGTACCAAAATAAAACATTGAATTCAACACAACTTTAATAATTCTACTTGACGCTAGATGGCGTTACTAGTAGTTTTAGTAAAGCTTAGGCACGCGTTAGTACCACAGTTATTAGTATTTCTATTCTGTAGAATAGGTTAGATTTTTTATAGACGAATATTATATTATTATGAGATATTTTTTTAATGTCTTTGTTATCCTTGGGTTAAACTAATCCTCATCTAATCTTTGGGTTTTATTTTAGACAATATATTTCTATTTTCACATACAAATATTATTAAAAAACTGAACTGTTAGCGCCTCTCATTTAAGAGCATTTTAAAATCATAACTTTGTTGAATAAGAATTTGATTTATATTCATCTCGTTTTATTTGTATCACCCAATGGCCACATGAATTATATGACGTAAAATCTAATATATTAATATAATTATTATTAATTAAAAATAAATGATCTTCTTCATCGGTTTCTTACTGACTAAAACCGCTTGGACCACATTATGATTTCCAAACAACTATTCTCCGAACTATGGCCCGCTCTGCACACGCTGCCGTCTGCAACCCTCATCTTACTGTTTGTTCCAAAATTTTGCTCAAATTATAAGTTTTTCCAGACAATGCTTAGGTTTTTGCATTTTTAGTCAGAAAAAACAATGGGTCTTATTCTAGCGTTACAAAGATAGACACCACAGCCCGATAATAATATAGTCATTCGATGTTATCGTTCGCGCTCTATCAACTCAAGCCTTAGATTAATTTCAGTCCGTCATTCCCAGTAATTTCTTTAATAATCTTATTAAAGCGTTTTTACGATAGCGAATTTCATATATTACATTATCTACATTTTTTTCTACCTACTGGCAGTTATTTACACAATAATGTAGGTAACAAACATCTTAATGAAATAATTACCAGTACCAAGAATCGTATGCATTCGATCACAAATTAAAATAAATATTCCTCGAAGGCCACATGTGGAACAAAGATCGCTTTTTACTCACTTTTTGTGGATAACCTACCTAAAATACAAAATTCACTGAAATGTCTACCTTACGTCATAACCATACAGTCGTTTTTGTCAAGATACGATTCTACAAGACGATTACCTGAGAAGGTGTATTCGACCACATGTGGCCATTGGGTTTTGTTACTGTCAAAATACTGACAGCTTGTTTCCCAAATAACCAACTTCATTCGACCTTATTTAGTATATCTTAAAGCTTAATCTTAAATGCATTTAGTTGAAACAATATTATATTTGTTCTTGATAATACAGATGTTTGATTTTGAACTCTATTTGAAAGGACTTAGTGTTATAATTGAATGTTTTTTCTGAAGGTGATAAGTTTAAAGTTTCAACACATGTTTGAAAGCGCAGGTAGAGCTTTTTGTATACCCGGCTACCTTTGACGTGTTGGTTGGTAACAACATTGATAAACAATATGTCGTAACGTCCTGACAAAATGGCGGCTGAATTCGTAATGGCGTAGTTTTACACTTTCATCTTTTACACATTAACTATTCATATTAACGGTAGATACTTACTTCGATTAATTGTTGATTAAATTTATGTACTGTTATAATATACTTTTATACTAGTATCCTGATGATTATCAAATAAACCGGGTTCATTGAGAAAAAAATAATTGGTAAACGTTGAATAGAAAAATTATGCATATCGAATAAGTAACATTGATTTTATTTAACTAACATATAGTCTTTCAAAGTCTCATTTTTTCATTCTTTAGCATTGTAGTAGTGCCTACTTTAACTGATGCAACAATTTTTCATAAGATTGTTCATAAATAAGTAATAACTTAGGTAACTATTCGAACAAAACCACAGACAGAGTCATCTACAAAACTGTTGATTTGGTTTCACTTGTGAAAGGGTTACGGAGGTCAGATAATTGTAAAAGCCAGTGCCACCAAATCTAGGGCCATGGCTTACAGTGTTCAGGCTCCGAAGCGTAAGCTAAGGACGCAACTAGGAAAACACGCTCATCTAAGTACATAACAAAAAATTTCACCGTTATTTACATCAACATCTCAAACTATGAATGAATGATTTACTCGCCAGCTCGTAAACAGACCATGATAAGATGACCCGAGTTGACCCAGCTTCCCTGAATCGGTCTTATCTCTTTGTATTGCTACCTACCAACGTACCTACCACTATCTACTATGATAAAATATACTCTTGTGATAATAGGCCAGAATAAATTATAGGTAGTCATGTGATTGTGAGATATTTAATTATTTTATATAAAACGAGCGTTGAGACTCTAGGTCCATGGAGCCCCGCAGGAATAGGCCTCTTCAATGATATTTAGATGAGGCTTATTGATGCGACGGGAGACCGAAGAGCTGGAGCTTTCCTCGGCCAACGAACCAATTTGGCAATCCAACGAGGAAATGCTGCCAGCATCATCGGCACAATGCTAGAGGGATCATTTTTATGCTTTTTTTTTGAAGGTATTTTTTTTTAAATTAGCTTTTCCTTTTTTTTATTTAGTATTGTTAGTTTAATTGTATTTTCTAATTAATAGTACTATTCTTCTTTTTCTCGAGTAGAAATGGCTACGATATCATATTTAAGGATAGAATAATATGCAGCAACGTTGACCGCTCCAAGATCCTCAACCGTGTAGGAATTTGGACGATTGAGACACTTAGGACATGAGCCATAGACTGGACAGCCCCACCGTCACATAGATAATTTTACTATGAATAGCACATAGCGCGGAGAACCGATGACCGCGTACCGGTAAGCGCAGCGTTGGACATCCACCGACCTGATGGTCAGATGGCCTGAAAAGAGTTGCGGGCAAACGCTGGATGCAGACTGCTGCCAATCGATCATTTTGGAAATCATTGGGAGAGGCCTATGTCCAGCAGTGGACTGGTTGCGGCTGAAATGATGATGATAACTAAGAATAGCCATTTTGTCAGGCATTCTGCGTTACCGACTTTCTGCGCAGAAGTACCAACAAGAAAAATTCAGTAAACCACTCGGGGGTGCTCTGGGTCAAGGTTAGTCCACTGCTGGACATATATGCCTCTTCCAAGAATGACCGGTTGGAAGCGGCCTGCACCCAACGTTTGCTTGTTGTACGATTTTCTTTACGGAGACGCAAGCGGTTAAGTCAACTATTTAGCGCCTCTGGCAATGGCAAGGTAACTAAAATTTTTCATACAAAATATTTTTATTAAATCGCTAGCATCAGCGTTAAATCAATGTTTTGTTGGATTCCATGTTACCGCGTACAGTACTTTTCTCAAATTTCCTCTCTCGTACACTGCGATTTTGGAATAAACTTCCTGCCATGGTTTTCCCTAGTGACTATAAACATGGGAGCCGTCAAAAAGGGCGTGTAAAAATTCCTTCAGGGTCAGCAACGCGCTCGAGACATCTCCGGTGTTGCAGGCGTTCATAGGCTACGGTAACCACTTACAATCAGGTGGGCCGTACGCCTGTTTGCCTACTTAGTTGTACCTTAAAAAAATATCGGGATAAAAAACACTGGACTTTGCAGAAGGTCACCTATCTGGAGACCCTAAGATCACTTTGAATCGCTGCATTATCGAAACGATTAAACTATGCCTGCCTAATTGATTTGCATAAAAAGAATTAGTTCTTCTTTTTGTCAATAGATGGCGCTAGTGCTAACAAATCAAATCAATACTGATGCAGTTTTTTGTGAAATATTGATCTGAGTTATTTGTTATTACCAAAGGTTTTGAAAAAAATCATCCATACTTCCATACTATTCATTCATACTAATATTATAAATGCGAAAATCTGTCTGTCTTTCTATGTGTCTGTCTGTCTGTTGCCCTTTCACGGCCAAACCAAAATTTGGTATGACTTTGGACGCAACATTATGCTTAAAAAATTTTATTTCACAAGTTGAGATGTTTTTTCGTTACGCGATCGAACTAAACAAAATAGATTAACTAGAAAAGCTACGTGCCTCACTGTTTTTTTTTAATTTCTGTTTTTTTTTCTTTTTTTGGAGTTATACTTTGTATTGTAGATTGTTTCCTGTAATCGGTAAGTTACTATCATTATTAATATAAGCCCACAAAAACGAATACGTCTGTACAACTTATCTCCGTAACAAATGTATTTTTATATTTTATCTGAGTGTTTATAGGTACGAGTTCAGTAACCAGCATTTTTTGTTCTCGATAAACTGGCAGATAACCCGGAGTTAGCTACGTTTATCGCTCAAATGTAAAATATAGTAAGGGCAGAAGTGAAACTTTTACCTGCGACCATGAACGCTGTAAAGTGTTTGAAACTTTTGGTGTAAATACTTAAATCCATGTCCATACTTACGCTTACTAACAATATACATTTGTCTGTCTTCTGTTACGCTTTCACGGCCAACCCGCTGAACGAATTTTAATGAAATTTGGTATGAATATAGTTAAATACCTGGGGTCAAACATAGGCTGGTTTTTGACGCAGACGAAGCTGCGAGATACAGCTAGTATTTAATAAAGACGTTAAAGACTGTATTTAAATAGTTTAATGTATAATAATCGCGAAAACATAAGAACACAATTAAAAGTCTTTAGTAAGGTACTTTTATCAAGGTTATACAAATTTTACAATGCGTCTTTACGTCATGGCAGCTTGTCAGACTAAGCCTAATAACTCCGAACCAAACCCGTTGAACAAATACTAGAGACTATACTTTTATAGAGATTTCATTTCGTTTAGATATCCAATAATTTCACATAATCTCTCACTTTTCAAACTGGAATCTTTAGTAGATAACATTGCTGTTTGTTGGCAGAAAAAGAAATAAGAAATAAAAAAAATGAAAACTATACATTACTCTAACTCTTTATTGCACCAAAAAAGATATTACGAAACACATGAACGAAAACCAGCATATTAATCGCTGAAGCATTATTTTCCAGTCAATCTATATACTTGAATATCGATTCAAGCTTTTTTTTCTGTGTTAATTTATTATTTATATATTTATTTCATGTAGAAAGTAATCTTCTGTATAATTTATAATTTTCAGACGTTGTATGTTTGACCTCCGATAGCGCGATGATAAAGCACCTTTATGGCTGCGATACGCTGGTGAATGAGGAAAAATGATGATTGTAGTATGTACTACCAATACATATGTACTGTATGCACATTCTGGAAAAAACAGACGTTATATGTTTTAAATGTTTACGGAAAAACTGGTGGAGAGTCGTTTACGATGGTTTGGTCACGTCGTGAGAAGGGAAGAGTATCACGCAGTCAGAAAAGTCTTGGCTATTCCGGAGGTGAAAAAAGGCAGAGGTCGACTGCCTGCAACGTGCCCTTAACAACAAGAACAACCGTTGTTAAGGGTTTGGAACGGGCTGAACTGAGCACTCAGACAACCCAGTACAGATTGTCCTGACGCAAACGTACGAGGAAGGCCGACACCAAATAAAGGGATTAGGCGCGGAAGAAGATGATATGTTATAAATGTTAGACTATCATTGCGGCACATGAAGCGCTGCAGCATAGAGCCCTCCTAGTGAGAGAAGCAAACTGCTCAAAAACCGGAGTGGAGAGCTTTGGTCAAACCCAAGTACAAGAATTTGAAATGAATTGACAAGTCGTGCTTGACACCAGGCGTCATTAGTTAAAAGCCCGACCACCTGTGCTAACTCAATACAATTATAATTACGGTCTCCTCAAATGCCCGCATGTGCGAGGACTTTCACCAACAAGATTGGCTACTTAAGCCACATTAGAGCTCACGATAGAGACATAAATTCCTGAAGTTGGTCGCCATGACGGAAATCGATCGGACATTATCATCATCATTGGCAGTTTTATTTTTGACGTTTTTGGTTTTCTGTAATTAAGTAATTTTAAGACCCACAGTATTTTATTGGCATGCCATTGAACTTCAATTGGAAAATTTGCTATGCTATTCTTCAATCGTATCACAGTTATAAATATTTTTTTTCTATAATCGGTATACTGCTATTTATTACACTTACATTTTTTCTAGTAATAACATTCCATTACGTTTAAATTGCAATTAAATTGATATTAAAAATTGTGTTAGCAGAATACTAATATTGAGCTTATCAAAATTGCATCGTAATTGAATATCAGTTGCATGGTCTAATACAGTTTATTATCAGAATTGACGTCCAGTCATCAGCTCAACTCTTGAAGTGTCCTAACTGTCCAAATTCCTGCATGTCTAAAGATTTTGGAGCGTCTGACGTTGCCACGTCTAACCTTATATGACATCACAGCCATTACGATTCTAGAAGAAGAATTGTGGAAATTAAAATTCTAAAACTTCAACTTTTGTACTTTAGTTACCCACTTTTTTGATGGCCTGTTACTTTGTTTATTACTAAAGCGATTTTGAAAAATATTATACTTAGATACGTTATTAACTTTGGCAAATTTTTCAAACTCATCAAAAAATATCCCTCAGAGAGAGGTTTAAATCCTTACTAAGCTGTTGCTTACGTCAATCTACAGTAATACGTGTTATAAAAATTCTGCCTCTAACGAAGAAGTTGAGTTTGAATTTATTAGCTTTGATTCAATACATTTATTTATCAGATGAATTTAAAAATTATTGAGCATTAACAACTCTGAGTCTATTTTACTCCTACCTAGATAGGGCCCGGACTACTTTGAGGAGCTCGTTAGTCGAGCGCGACCCGCGTATCCGTAGCTAATGCGCGTGTCAAGCGACGACGTGACGCGACCCTTATTGGATTGGTCTCCGTTTAGTGGCATTTTCTATGTTGAGCTCCTCCGTGCTTTGGAAGGCACGTTGAGCCGTTGGTCCCGGTTGTTGTCGATAGATAGCAGTCGTTAAGCTGTGTCAGAAGCCTCGGGGCAGCCTGAAAAATTCTGACAGTATTGGCCACTAACACACCACGGGTCATGTTCCTGTTGGTCTGGTTTCCCTGTAATAAAGGGTTACGGAGGTCTGACGGCAGTCGCTCCATTGTAATAACCAGTACTGTCAAATCTAGGACCATGACTTTAATCGTCCCCTAGGCTCCGAAGCGTAAGCTGACGACGCAACTAGAAATACACGCTAGGATGATGATGATGAAATAGGGCCCGGGCTAAAAATTTTTTTTAAATATTTACGCAAGTATACATGTTGTTGTAAGTACTTACATATGATCGTTACTCACACTTTATAATGTTTGCAATAAATAGCCACTTAAACTACATCCATATAATGTCCTACCAACACACTCTACATCGCACCTACACATACATCTTCCCCTGATTGCAATGACGTTAGTAACCTGACCCTACGAGTATCTACCTATCACGAACACCCACACAAACCGACACACACACGCGTGCAGCGATGACGTCACGCGACAACCTGTCGCCCGCGCCTGTAATTAAACCCGTCCGAGGGCGATGATATGGCTGGACGGTGTCGATAAAGGTTATCGATATTTCAGTTGAACTATATATTATTTGAGTTAACGACTCTGCTTAATACAAACATTCCGTGAGGATCTTCCACAAACGCAAATAATGGTTGTTTTACTTTTATTTTTTTATATTTGTGATGAAAATAATAAGAAGTACCTATCTATCTACAAGACCATCAATAATTTAAGAGCTAGTTAGGCAGCTGTATTTGATGCAGTTTCCTCTATTCTAGCCCAGGATTATGGCATTGTCAAACCTCTATCGCATACCTAAAAAAAAAATGAAGTATCATGACTTCAATTACGCTATATTTATTTATTAATTAAACTTCATTGCACAAAATACACTGAGAAATCACACTATAGGCAAAATTGCTAGGATAGGAGCATTGTCCAACAGTTAACCTTAAGCAGAGATCAGTTTGTGGGCAATATAAAATAATTTAAAAAGTCTCTTCTTAATTACTTAATACTTTTATGGAATATTTACAACAACTTTACATGTCGATAAAATATAACATTTTATATAACAAAGGTTAAAGGTTTCATCGACACCCAAGTCCCAACACTAGCGACCCCCGCAGCACCTCGTTTTATTAAGGCGTGTTTTTTGTGCGGACGCACGTGTGAGCCAGCCGATGTCTTGTCGAACAATAATGCTATGTTCTAGGTATATTGTATTACCTACTGTGCGACGTGTGAGGTACCTTTGTTTTTTCAAATGCTAGAACAATTAAGCGGGAATACACCACCTACATTGCGAGATCTCGTGGTACAATAGTTTGGCGCAACCCTGTGGTGAAACTTTAGATTTTACTGTGACAAGAGAGGTAGGACATTTTGTAAGAAATAGTCGGTCTAAAAATAACACTGTGATGCAGTGTTGTGTTCCTGCTGGTGAGTAGGGTCGCTGTGCTGACAGCGGACAGGTAGGCAACTCGCTCGTGACATCTCCGGTGTTGCAGGCGTTCATAGGCTACGGTAACCACTTACCATCAGGTGGGCCGTACGCCTGTTTGCCTACTTAGTTGTATAAAAAAAAACTTTGCTGACGCATTGTTTAAGCTAATTTCTTTCTTTATTCTTTCTTACATGCAATGTTTTAGGAGCTTGATAGCCGAGGGCAACGCGCGTATCCGTACTTCCGTAGCGTTGTTGGATGCCTTTAGGCTGCTTGAAAAAATCTGACAGTGTTGACACACCTCGGATCACGTTCCAATAGGCTTGTTTCCAGGGTCAAAAGATTAACATTTAAATTAGTCCGTCATTTAGGGAAGCAAAGTATATTAGAAACATATATTTTCTTTTGTCGATTGAGCGATAAATTATAAAGATATAACGCATCAAAGTTTAGGAGTGGGGGCTCGTAACGTCACATATTGCGAAAAAATGTAGCACACTGTGACGTCACACGGAACTTTAACGCGCCATATCTTTACCCTTTTTTTTGTTTAATTTTCAAAAGAAAAAATACGTCTCCAATATCTTTTGATTATTTAACTGATTGGTATGTTTTTGCTGTAACAGCGTACCCTTGGCTCCGAAGCGTAAGCTTAGGACTCAAATAGGTTTTATTTAATTAAACACAATACCTACTATTCACACTAGATACTAGATTCTCTTTAAAAAACCTTAATCTCGCGTAGAAATCACAGATTGACGAAATCCAGACACAACAAACCTTGAGATTCAGACTCAGAATTCTTATTTAATTTGCACATTTTAATCACATTAAAAGTATAAATGTGAAGTGTAAAAATACCATCATCTGATGAAATACGCAACATAGTTGGTTTATTAGGTGGTTAATGATTCATCAAATGAAAGTGTCTGAAAACAAAGTAAAGGAAGATGCTTTCCTTTTAACTCCAAACGAAAAAAAAAATGTGACATAAAATTGTCTATGGCATCGTAGCGGCATGACTTTTGGAGGGAAGCTGTGAAGAGCAGTATCGGCGCTGTATTTTATTTTTGAAAATTAGTGTTTTTTTTTTGAGTGTTTGTGCATAATAATGGTGAATCATTATTCGCAAAGTGTTCGATAACAAGCGTGAGTATTAGAAAGTGATACAGTGTTTTATCTATGTGATTTTCATGCTTGTTGCCAAAAGCTCTTAGTAACCGCTAAGTGCAGTTTTTCTACCACTTCACTTAGCCTGATTCTTTTACTAGACTTTTGACTTGACTAGGACACACTGTAGGACAGAAGAAGATAGAAAAATTAAGAAAGGCTATAAAGGACTTGTATCCATAGCCATAAACCCATTACTAAATAAAAAAAAAAGGTTAAAGGCGTCAGTCATATTACATATAAGTTAAACAATGGATAATTTAAGTGACAGTTATAATAATAAAATAATTAAAAACAAAAATTAAACCCACTTCAAAATCGTAACTTTAGAAAGAACTAAAAAGAGAAATAATAAAAAAACACAAACCGAAACTATGATTAATAATTATAATGAAATATTATTGAGATTGTGGCAAGGAAACATGGATATTCAACCCTGTGGCTCCATTTCAGCTGTAGCTTACTACGTAGCTAAATATTATGCTAGTTTTTACTAGCATATTTAGCTCACTTTTGTGAGCCACATGAAAGTGGGGATGTTATCAAAGATGCAATAAGCAGTGCAAAGCTTAAAGGCGGTGACAGCTGGCACCAATGTTTTCAGTTTCCATGGCAATTTTGTCTCATAGATTAGTTAGTGCATCTGAGTGCGCATTTCGTCTTTGCCATTTGCCATTGAAATTTAGTACCCGTAAAACAGTTTTTTTTAATAGCTGTAGACCGCAGAACAGATTCAGAATGTTGCGCATGGAAGGTGAGGAAAACAGTGTTTATAACAATATTATCGATCATTACGAAAGCAGACCCGGCAATTTGAATTCTTTAAGTTTAGCAGAATTTGCAGTCCGTTACGAGTTAGTGACGGGAACTGTATTAAATGAAGAAGATGGAGATTACGAAATGCAGTATATAGAAACTGCACAGCGCAGTAGGATAATATCATTAAATAGCGGGAGACATATGCGCGAAAGGACAAAGCCTGCTGTTTTGAGACACAGATATTACACACTCGATAGCGATCGTGAGTCATTTTATTACAGTTTGATATTGTGCCATATTTCATTAACGAAAAAACGACAATGAAACAGCAGAACAATGTTTCTTAAGGCGGCAACATGAATTAAAACCTTTATTGCCGAATATGTCCGTCGAATCATTTACGCATGCTGAACAGGTGATACAGCAGGCCTTAGCGCAAGCTGTGGCATTAAGGTCCGTCCAGCAAACGGAACATACATCTGAAAGAAATGCCCTGCAAAATATGTATGGTGATGACATAGTGGTGGATGATTGTGATGTGATTGGAGAGAATTTTGAAGGTGCAGCAATGCCTGATGATGTATTTGAAAGTAATGTTAACTTAATTGAAACTAAAATATAGAGCAAAAAGATTTATTTAAAAATATCGGCGCAGTTATTGAAAAAGATATAAGAAGAGAACAAAATGAGCAAAAAATATTTTTTATAACAGGTGGTGCAGGATGCGGTAAAACATTCGTCTTGAAACTGATCGTCGAACTTATTAGACGTTGCTATGCACCTACTGTTGAACAACTCGAAAAGCCAAAATTTGTTGAAATCACCTCAGTCACAGGAGTCGCGGCACGCCAAATATCAGGACAAACCTTACATTCCGTTTTTAATTTTCCGGTAGAAAAAGGACGCTCTGTAACTTACAGAGCATTAACAGGTCATCGTTTAGAACAGCAAAGAAGAAAGTGGAAACATATAAAATGGTTAATAATCGATGAAGTATCAATGTTATCTTATGAATTGTTACGTATTATTACACCTGCGTTTACAAGTGTTTAAAATTTCAACATCTATTTTTGGCGGCATACATCTTTTGGTTTTTGGCGATTTGATGCAACTCCCACCAGTCAACGGCCATTGGTGCTTAGTCCAACCACCATGGTGTGATGCAGAAATACATTTATTTATTTATTTATTTATTAAAACTTTATTGTACCACAAGTAAAAATACAATTGGCGGACTTAATGCTAAAAGCATTCTCTCCCAGTCAACCATTAGGAAAAACAGAGAAAATACAAAGCGGCGCAAAAAAGCTTCGTGTGATATTACAGAAAAAAAAAAGAACCCTACAGCTAAATAAACATACATAGATTCACAAATAGGAAGTATAATATACATACATATATATTTAAACATTTTAATGCAGAGAAATTGTGATTCTGGTTTATAAATTAGAGAGAATTCATTAGCCCTTCATCTGTCGCGGCCATTTTACATAAAATTAAAAATTTGCTATTATAACTAACTATTTTTGAATCCATTTCAGCTAGGAGCGATAAGGAGATATGTGATCAAATTTTTTAGACAAAAAATAAAACGGATGCAATTGTTTATAAGGCGATCAAGCTTATCCAGAAGATCTTGATTGAGATCAGGATAACACACATCAGCATAGTCAATTATTGGGAAAACCAAAGAGTGCACCAACATTATCTTCGTTTTGATTGGAAGGAAGTTCCTTAAGCGGTTTAGTTGTTGAAGGGTAAGATTGACAGAGCGACTGATTTCAGCAATGTGTGTAATCCAGCTGAGGGTGGCATCCATGTGAAATCCAAGGTTTTTTACACACTGAAAATAAGGGATGACGTTGCTATTGTAGGTGATGGGCGAAACAGCACTCAAATCAATCTGACCCACCTGTCTAGAACTACCCAAGATGATCGCCTGACACTTCGTGGGATTCACTTTTATTCCAAAATCGTCAGACCACGATAATATAGAAGACAATGCTGAGTTTACTCTTTCTATTGCCGAGTCAATGTCATCAACTGATGCCTGAGCATATATTTGTAGATCATCTGCGTAGAAATGGTAAGAGCAGCCAAGGGAAGTAGAAAGAAGGTTTATGAAGAGAGAAAATAGAAGGGGAGACAGAATTCCACCCTGTGGCACACCTGAGGTAAGAGGATTCCAGCTAGATAGTTCGCGGTCCATACGAACTGCTTGTTTTCGATCGCGTAAATAACCTGAAAACCAATTCAGCGCAATTGGAGAAAATTGCAAAAAAATACATCTATGGCGACTATTTTTAATGTGTGAATTAACTACAATAATGCGTCAAAAATGATATTGACTTTGTGGACTTATTAAATTGGTCAAATTACAACTGCTCAGTTGGAAATACTCTATGAAAGAAATCGTATTCCCTTGACAGGCATTTTTGAAGATGGTGCTGCTGTTAGAATATTTCCAACCGTAAGAGAAGTCAATCATTATAATAATAGAATGCTTGAAAAATGTAAGGAACGTGTCTATACTTTTGCGGCTGTTGACGAATCTTGGGAACCAGCCACTTACGGTAAAGTGCCTCCAGCAAACGCTATCTGAAACGATCCCAATAAATGTGGTGGACTTTTAAGCCAACTGCAACTGTCCATTGGAACGAGAGTTATGCTTAGAAGAAATATTTCAGTGTCTGAAGGCTTAGTCAATGGCAGTATGGGTGTTGTAAAGGGATTCCGCTGGCCTGCGTTAAGACATGATCAACTTGAAGTAGGAGAGTTACCAGAAGCTGTTTTAATTTTATTTGATGATACATCAATTGGCTGTAAATCCAAAGATGAAGAAGGATATGTCGCAGTATCTCCTATTACAGTAACTTTTCAAGCTAAGCGTAGTTATGGTGACGTAGAACGCCGCATGTTACCGCTTACTGAGCTGGGCAGTAATTGTACACAAATTGCAGGATACGACATTAGAACTAACTTAGGAAAATCCTTGTTTGCAAAGGGTTAAGCTTACGTTGCCCTAAGCAGGGTTAAAACGTTAGATGGTCTCGCAATCGATGAGCTAGATCCCAATAAACTGTTAAGACAACCGCATGATCCTCGTGCATACCAAGAAATGTTGCGATTACGTAATAATCCAACAGGAAGTAATAATAATTTATGATTCTATTACAAAATCCGTAATTTTTATATATATATATATATACGTAGGTATCCCTTTGCACAACCACATAACTTCATATAAAGTTGCACCTTTTACTAACCCCTTTTTTGAAGTCGGTTAAAAAGCCCATTTTCTTATTTTTTTTATTTAAATTAAGGTATGTAATGAAAACCCTGTACCTGTCTAATAATACACAATAACATTCCATATCTCAAAAACTACTGAACCGATTTTGATGAAACTTGCAGTATTCCCTAAGTTGAATAATACCTAGTTTAACATAAAAAGAATTACTTAAATCGGACTAGTGGTTTCGAAGATATGCGAGGACAAATATTTTTTTTGCACCTGTTATATAATAATACACAACATTATATCTCAAAAACTACTGAACCGATTTTGATGAAACTTACAGTATTCCCTAAGTTGAACAATACCTTTTTTTTTTTTTTTTTTTTTGCGTGTGGAAAAGGCCCTCGCCTACCACCCAGCCAGAACGGGAAGGTGGGTGGTTATGTGGGACTCGAACCCACTAAAAACCACACGGTGTCAAACCGCCTACCGCTTGTTGCTGGGACCATGTGCTTCCTGATGCTCCACAGCCCCAGCGCGGCGGCCGCTACCACGGCGGCCTCGGCTCAGCCGCTCACCTAGGAGCGGCCTGCGGGTGGGCCCGCTGCCCTTCACTACCCGCGAGGGTAAAGGCGCACTTGACACTGGCGCGCCTTTCAACCCAAGGCCGTTCAGGTCGGTCTCAGCCCACACAGGGGCACCATATAGGGCCATGGATCGCACGACCCCAATATATAGACGTCTGCAGGACGCCTCCGGTCCTCCCAGGTTGGGCAAAAGTTGCGTCAACGCGCCAGCCGCCGCCATAACTCTCGGCACCATCCGCGCAAAGTGGGGAGCAAAATTCCAACGGCCGTCAAGGACGACACCTAGGTAACGCATCGAGTCTTTGACGGCAATTCTTACCCCATCCACCATTAGGCCTGCGTCCGGAGGAGGAGCTCTCCGAGGTCCATGAAAGCATAGCGCCTCAGATTTTTGGAGTGCCACCTCCAGACCAAGACAGCGTATCCGGCGCACTATCTCTGCAACACCCACAGTCGCACGCTCAGAAGCCTCCTCCAGGGTTGTGCCACGGGCGGTCACGAGGGTATCATCCGCGTAACACACTAGCTCGACCCCCGGAATACTAACCGCCCGTAGCACCCAGTCATAACCGATGTTCCACAGGAGCGGTCCAAGGACCGATCCCTGTGGAACACCGCACGACACCTGCTTCTCACCCCACCCATTTTGAACAGGGAAGACAACCGTTCTATCAGATAGATAGTCCTCAACCAATTGGCGCAGATATGTTGGCACTCCATGAAACCGGAGTGCCTCCATGATGCAAGGCCAGGGGAGGGAGTTAAAGGCATTGGAAATGTCTAATGACACCACCAGTACCACCTCACCCTGACAAACTGCTTCCTGCGCCAAGGATCTGACCTTGAGGATGGCGTGGATAGTCGACCGCTTCCGGCGGAACCCGTATTGGCAATCCGAAAGGTTAGGGCCAACCTGTTCCAGGTGCTCAACGAGGCGGTCAGCAACAACCCTTTCCAGCAATTTACCAGCCTCGTCAAGCACAACGATCGGCCTAAAGCCCGACGGTGAGTCCGCCGGACGTCCCTCCTTTCTAAGCAGGACTAAGCGTCCTGACTTCCATGCCCGGGGGAACCTTCCCTGTTCAAAACAAGTGTTAAACAGCCCCCTTAGTCGTCTCTCTAAAGCGGCAAAATCCAGAGCGAGGACCAGCACTCGACCAGGTATACCGTCGGGACCCGGGGCGGTATTCTTCGCTTTCAACCGAAGCACGGCCGCACCGAGCTCATCCCGGGTAATTTCGGGTATTACCTGACCTTCCTCGCCCAGCAACGGAGGAGCCATACTGGGGGGCTGAAATTCAGCCATCTGCGGAAATAGTGCGGTGAGTGTATCCTCCAAAAGCCTTGGCTGGAGACTCTGTGTCAGTGGGACGGCATACGGACGGATCTTTTTCCGGATCAATCGGTATGGCCGTCCCCACGGATCTCGATCCAGGGTCCCCAGCAGTTCCGCTCTGGCGGCTTCCTTTGCCGCCGCAATCGCAACCTGCAGTCTGCGCTTCGCCTCCACTAAAGTCGCACATAAGGCGGCCTCCTCAGCTTCATCCCTGCGCCGTCTCCGACGGTAGCGGGCGTACTGGCGTCTCGCTTGCACACAGGCTTCGCGTAGTTGCGAGAGTTCTGGTGACCACCAGTACACCCATCTTCTGGGAGGACGAGCACTGGACCGGGGCATTGATGCATCACTGATAGCAGTCAAAACACCCCGGAACCATTGAGTTTCATCCTCAACCACTACGGTATTTGGCGCTTGGAACCAGCTCTGAACAATGGCCGCCTCCTGCAGCAGTTCCTGGTCGAGTCGCTTCAGTTGCCACCTAGGGCCGGCCACACCTGGGGCCCAGCTTGGGCTGCTCGGAGCGACCGAGGACGCGGAGAGATCAAACCGAATGTAACGGTGATTCGATAGTGTCTCCACGTCCTCTAAAACACTCCAGCCCTGAACACGACGGGCCATCACAGGGCTAGCGAACGATACGTCCACTATCGACGAGCCCTGCTGACGCACGCACGTGGCCACCGTTCCCCTATTGAGTACCGCCAGCCCCAAGGTGACGAGCCAGTCCTCAGTTACTGTACCCCGTGGACATGTTGCTGGAGATCCCCATGCCATGGATTTGGCATTGAGATCTCCAACAACCATCACAGGATGAGGGTCGCTTCTGTGTACAAGCGACTCAACCTGGGCCAGGAACGCCTCAAACTCCCTGAGCGGCCTGTTCGGCGAAAAATATACACCGATTACAACCACACCGCCCAGCAGAGCAGAGGCAATTCCATGACTCCTTGTAACATTTTCTTTTTTGGCAACAGTCGTTCCTGGATGCCTTCAAAACGGGCATCCAACATGGGTCCGACTGTTTGCATTATGAAGCGCGCCTGTACTTCAACATCAGTTTGCTGACTTGGAGCAGATGCCCTCTGTGCATTTTGTGCCTTTTCTACTGCAAGTCGCAATTCCGCCATCTCACGCTGCAACTCGACCACTTTCGCTTCTAGCCGCTCATTCACAGCCTGCAGCCTCAGCGTTTCTTCACTTGTTGACCTCACGTGAAGAGCCAGCACCGCCTCCTCGACAGACACGGTAGCATCCTTCAGGGCTTTCACAAAGGTCCCCTTCAAATTTCCCGACTTTGTGGCTATCTCCCGTATCACTTGGAGGTTGGCCACAGCCTGTTCTTTGATGGCCGCGGCCGGTTGATTTCCAACGTCCGTAGCAACTATAGGTCTAACAGACGATCTCGTGACTTTTTTAGCTAGAGCAGAACTAGCCATTTCGGCAATTTTCTGCTCAGCTTCCACCTTGCGAGCCTCAGCTCGTGCAGCCCTTTCACTAGCCGTCAATAAGCGGTTACGCCCACGCTTGGCACTTGATCTAGTGGACATCATCGACACACTGTTGAGAGCATCATCCGACAGCTCACAATCTGGCAGACTTAAGCATGATGCCGTTTCCGTCCTTCGCTTCAAACGTTGCCTACTAGAACTGCGGTCCCATGCCATTGGAGACACAGACCTAAGGCTCAAGTTATCTGAGGCTTCGTTCCTCTCCGGTAGTAAATTATTTACCGGACATGAGTCCGGAGGGCAGTTTTGGCTCCCTTCTACCACTACTGGGTTGCCTACGCCGATCGTTGATTGGCCTTCTCGGCCCACCTCATCCTCTAAAAGTAAAAAAGAATTATTATTTGCAGTTCCCATACGAGTCCCACGAGCATGGCGGGAAATAAAAGTCCGCCCGAGCAGAGCCCCCTTGCCCGGGTAAGCCTAGGGTGTAACCCACCAAGGGTGTCGGCCGGTACCCTGGTGGAAGAAGCGCTAGTGACTGATCTTCCTGTCAGCCATGCATCCCCTCACGGCGCCTCCAAGCACTTGGGATTCAGGATAATTTTTTATAGAGGTTTTCTTCCTCGCGGGCCGGGCAATTAAGCCAAGCCCCTCAGTCCCAGAGGAAATTCCTCTAGGGTTCCGAGTACGACGGTGACGTGAACGCGCTAACGTTCCCGTCTGCCCAGGAGTTGTCCAAGCCCGCCGGTTGCCACTCCTGACTGCGTTACCGCCAGCAGCAGCCCACCCCAAACAGACAGCAGTCTATAAATGGACCACTTCCGTCCCCGAGACACACGTCCATTCAACGTCTAATGAAAGACAGCGGTGGAGTGGTCTGTTGGCAGAAATTGGCCGACAGCCAATAAGACCCCGACTACCAGGGAGTTATTAACTGTCGCCCAGGGTGCACCGTCCCGAGTCCCTTGTCAGCCCACCCTCTCACCGGATCCTTGGGATCAAGTGAGAATGCAAAGCTTTCAAAGAACCGGGCACTCGAGGAGGTTCCCTGCCCTGCACCCCAAGTTGAACAATACCTAGTTCAACAAAAAAAGAATTATTTAAATCGGACTTATAGTTTCGGAGATATGCGTGGACAAACATACAAACATACATACATACATACACTTTTAAAAATTTGGCACACGTGTTTCGAAGCTGATATAGACTAACATATCCAAAAACTGGGCATTTTTGGAAATATTACATACATACGGGTCGAATTGATAACCTCCTTTTTTTTAAGTCGGTTAAAAAAGACTGGTCAATTGCGAGCCTGACTCACTCACGCTTCTATAAAAACAGCTTAAAATCATGTCCGCTATAAGGATAGCAGAAAGGAAATGGCGACCACGAACTGGCAAGCGCAGCGATGGACATCCACCGACCAGATGGTCAGATGATCTGAAAAAGATCACAGGGAAACACTGGATGCAGGCTGCTTCCAACCGGTCATTTTAGGAATCTTTAGGAGAGGTCTATTTCTAGCAGTGAACCGACTGCGGCTAAAATGTTTTTTGTTTGTATACAACTAAGTAGACAAACAGGCGTAGATCCCACCTGATGGTAAGTGGTTACCGTAGCCTAGGAATTTGTAATTTGTTGTTATAACAGCAACATAAATATTCAACTCGATTCATGAGACATACAGCCTGACAGACGGATGGGCAGCGGAGTCTTAGTAATTGTGTCTCATTTTACACTTTGAGACCTCTTTCTCCTTGCATAGTAAACCTCACTATTGAGGACGGTGACCTCTATTGAGCACCTTTCTGTAAATTATGTTTCAATATTAACCGACCGAATGCCCTCTGTGTATTTAAGTACGGAACCCAAAATCTCATTAAAATAGGCTAGTTTCCAAAAAAAATATAATAAGTCCGTCAGTTAGATAATTAAAAAAATATTGGAGACGTATTTTTTCTTTTGAAAATTAAACAAAGAATGGTAAAGATATGGCGCGTTAAAGTTCCGTGTGACGTCACAGTGTGCTACACTTTTTCGCAATATGTGACGTCACGAGCACTCCTTTGATGCGTTATATCTTTATAATTTATCGCTCAATTCACAAAAGAAAAAATACGTGACTTATATATTTTGATTCCCTAAATGACGGACTAATTTTAATGATAGCCTTTTGACCCTGGAAACTAGCCTATCTGACTGTTGCATAGTAAAAAACTGCATTTTTTCTATATTTTAAGTTACATTGTCACCGTTAATCTCAAGTCCGCTGAGAAATTGTTGAAAAATTATCTGGCACCGAGATTGGAAAACTTGCGTTTTATGGCGGGCTTTCCGGCGGATTTGTGGCGCTACCTTGCGGCCAATAAATGTAACTCTTGCCTTCAGGAGGCAAATGGATTTTCAACTTTTGACGGAATTTAAAAGATTTTTTTATGCAGTGAAGTTTGATGTGAAATATTAAATAGTTTATTTTACCATTTACAAACATAAAATTTTTTTCTTAATTTAGCCAGCGTGTTGCTCGTGATTACTTTTTTAACTAAATATATTTGTTAAATATGTTATTTTTATGTGATATCGTGTAAACGTGCAATTTAATTAAATTACACCGAAATCGATCACTAAAAAACTTTTATTATTTTAGTAGATACACTCATTTTTTTTTTTTATATCAGTGAGTGCAGTGAGCATATTGACAATGAGCTACCATTGCCTTTTAACTAATGCGACTCTTAATCATAAACTACTAGATAACAATAAATTTCAAGGCAATAGTAAATAATGTACACATTTAATATTATGTTATTTACAAATACATTTAGTGCACTTTTCCCAGAGTGATTTTTTTAATTTTTTTTTATACTACTAAGTAGGTAATCAGGCGTACGGTCCACCTGATGGTAAGTGGTCACCGTAGCCTATGAACGCCTGCAACACCGGAGATGTCACGAGTGCGTTGCCGACCCTGAAGGAATTTTTTCACGTCCTTTTTGAAGGCTCCCATGTTATAGTCACAAGGGAAAACCATGGTAGGGAGTTTTCCCGTAGGTGAGTCGGGTTCTCCTCAAGTCGAAGTGCCAGTAGACATTTTATAACCTGTGGTACAGTAAAGACATAAGACGCTTAAAACACATCTTAGTGTATAGGGCGGCGTGACGGTTTTGCCTAAAAATTCCTTCAGGGTCGGCAACGCGCTCGTGACATCTCCGGTTTGCAGGTGGCACAGGCTACGGTGACCACTTACCATCAGGTGGGCCGTACGCCTGTTTGCCTACTAAGTTGTAGGAAAAAAAATGTTTTTTTTAAGTAAATTATTATTGAAACAAAACAAAACATATATCACACCTAACATTAAAACTAAATTATATAATAATTAAAAAATTAAGCCCGTTCTTCACTGAGTTTGGAATAATATTATATTCTCCTTTACTGTGTACAATTTTTAAGCGTAAATGTACCTTACAAGAAAATTAGCAGTAACGTAATTTATGATAGACAATACATTTATTATAATCTATCATCTAATCATCTATGATTCAACAAAAATAAGTAAATTATAAAAAAAACATAGTTTTCTTACCATTTTCAAAACAAATTTTCAACATAATATTTTTTAAAGATTATGTTTTAACACATTATTTCTAGAAAAGAAAGTAAAACATGGAACATTTTGTATCCAACTAGCCCCTAGACTCCACTGTCCCACGAGCGCAGCGCAATCTACGCGAGCAAAACCGGAAAATTAGACATTGCTCACCGTCCTCCCCCCTCCCACACCCCCTACCCCCTCCCTGACATGTTTTAATAAGCTGCCCGTTGCATGCTGCATGCGCACCAAAACGTGTAATTACCGCAGAAGATTGTGGATAAATAAGGAAAACTGTATTTGTCTCTCGGACTAATCAGTTAAGTCTCAATTTAAGTATCCAAAAAATTGAAACAATATTTTCGTTTCTGGTTTTTTTAACATTTAAAAAAAAAACTTTATGTTTTTTTATCCTGATTCTCGGTTGATTGGAAAAAATCCCTTATAAGTCGTCCGTTTTTTTTAATATTAAAACTCCTTTTATAATTCACTCTTTGGTACAGTCAAAGACAGATAAATCTGCCCCCGATCACGTTTATCAGTTATACAGTACAACAATTTAATATACTTTATACTCAATTCACAAAATAAAGACACAGCTTGGGTCAAATTCCGGTTGGTTTGATTTTCTTGTACAAAGCAGTTTGGAGCGAAATTGAAAAATAAGTATTATCGCCAAAATCTAGGACCATGATTAGACCTTTCGACCATTTAGATCTACCGCTTGGATCCATTAGGGAATCCTTAAGTCCATTATCCAAATTAACTGCCACATTCAGAGTTTTTAATGACTACTTAAGCAAATTCTTCAAACTAAAAAAATCCCTTAGTGACAGTTCAAATCTATACTAAGGAGTCGCTTCTTGTTGAGTTCGACCCAACAGAGAATTTTTGTTTAAGTGAAAAATTCACATTTATGGCCATTAACAATAGTAACTCTGAGTGCGGCACTTAGACACATTACATTAGGTGACCTAAACTCACCATTCAACGGTCTAATGTACCAATATTTAATTCATTCAGTAGGTGCTCGGTTCCGGGCTATTACCTTCAAGGGACACGTCGTTAAAGCCGGTCATGGTAACTTAACTGCCAAAGGACAATTACGTGCTGATGTAAGTATTATGAATTAAGAGCTAGCTCCATATTGTAGTGCAGAAAGCTTGCCATCATCTCTTAAAGCAGAGTAGAAACGAGTAACCTAAATGAGGCAAACCCAAAAGGTGCACAGGATATATGTGATAATGGACTCATTGCCAAGGATGTCATAGACCGGGCGAAGTGGAGGTAAAAGAGTAGGAAAGTGGGTTTTTTTTCTTTATACAATTAATTAGCGAACAGGCGTACGGCCCACCTGATGGCAATTGTTTACCGTAGCCTATGAACGCCTGCAACACCGGATATGTCACGAGCGCGTTGCTGACCTGTCCGCTGTCAGCACAGCGACCCCTCTGGAGTTGATTAGGAGAACACTGCATCACAGTGTTATTTGGCTGCGGTCTTTTGTAGGGTGGAGGTACTTCCCCAGACGGACCACTTCTTACAAAATGTCTTACCTCTCTTTTTGGTTTGGGCTCCGAGGCGAAAAGCTGAGGACGCCACGGGGAACGCGCTGAGACGAGAGAGACAGAGAGGGAGATCATAATCATTTCGAGTAGGTTGCATTGTCAATCTACCATATACACCCTGATGTCAGAGTTACCTACTGTACAAGTGAAAGTGAATAAAGTTTTTTATCTATCTTAAGTATCTATCGATCTTTATTTTCGGACAATCAGGTTATTCACGCCTACAATATCCTAAACAAGCTGGAAACAACAGAATACCGTGTGCCTTCCGTGCGAACTCAAGCCTTCTGGGTCACAGGCAGACGCCTTAACCACTGGACCACAGAGGCAGTTAGAGAGAGAGATAAGTAGTTATTGATGAGCCAAAAGTTTCTACCAAATACATGTCGCTCCCTAAGATTTCCACAAATGAGATCACATTAGGTCATCGGGGACTACGTAACGCGCCGATGCACCTAGGACGCTTCCCATTACCCCACCACATGAGTACTTAACGATACAGAGAAAACTGTGTCGCTCATGATGGTCAAAATCGATCACTTAAGCTTCAGAGTTTTGCATCAAAGTAGTTCACTTAAAGCTACGTACTGCCCAATGTAGGATTCGTGGCGTACGATTTCTGACCATTTTGAAATTAAATCAAAAAATAATTGTCCATGATGCATCTCCTATCCTGTCCTGCGCGCCCAGCCACCTGTACGCACTCAAAAAATAATTTATTGTTGACCATGGGTAAATTTGTTCTTACACAATGTTTTAGTCACATTATGTCCATAATTGAAATTTAGTTTTAATCTTAGCTTTTTTCCGGCTGCATCCTCATTGAGGACTTTTTAACTTTGTAGATCCTGGAATTCCTTCTACATCTATTATGAGACCATATTTTGTATGCAAAACCTCCACTGTGATGTTCATGCCTACTTCTTTATGGAAAACGGTGGAGAACTGGTGACAAAGTCAAAGTTTCACAATTAAGGTAGAGCATACTTAATAATCATGTTCTACCATTTTCTTTTTTTTTTCAGAACATGATGGCATTCATCGTAGGCCCTCTGGTAATTTATCCGCTATTTTACAAACGAAAGTAACTATTTGTCTTGTTTTGAGTTGCTCTGTTTCCAATACCTGCTCATGTGGCTTAACCACCTAGTTAAGTACAGTTTAATATTTCCCTTTGATCTAGTGATTGTTCGCTAACTTTTATTAGTCATGAGGACACTAAAATGTTAATAGTTCTGTTGAAAATCGTGACTATTTTCGAGATATTTTCGGCTTTGATGTATTTTTTACTGAGGTGGTTGTGATAGCTATGGAAATGTTCGTATTGAAATTACAATAACAGTAAATTTTGCGAATAAACATAATTTTATTGATGATTTTGACTTGTTCTGAAGCACTGTGTCTGAAGCAATTCAGATCAAAAGTAACCTATGAAGAATTTACTGAGCGTAAGCATTCTCCATTTCGAGTTTTCAATTTTGCTTTTGTACGGAAAAATGTATGTTCCGGGCTAGAGGTCCTAACGTCTGAGGGATCCCTACGAAATTAGCAAGGAACACGTTATTGATTTCATTGCAAATTTTAGTGACTTACTTACTACGGGCAAAAGGTCAAAAAGGGCGTGAAAAAATCCTTCAGGGTCGGCAACGCGCTCGTTACATCTCCGGTGTTGCAGGCGTTCATAGGCTACGGTAACCACTTACCATCAGGTGGGTCGTACGCCCGTTTGCCAACTTAGTTGTATAACAAAAAAATAAAACTACGATAGCGCTGAAGCCCAAAGCGGATCTTGCGCGTCTTGGCCTCCGACACGAGAAGGCACTATAGATACATATGTATGTAGAATCTTTTTGTTGTGAGATTGGAGGACAAATGAGGGCAAAAGGAGGAATTTTTGGTATACCTAACAATAACTACATTTTCCCTAAAAGTGCTGTAAAAAAACTCAAAAAGGCGGGACAAATGGGAGAAGTACACAGCGTTTTATGAATAAATCTCGTATGTGGAGATAGTTCGCGAAGTCTACTGTTCACAGAACTACTAGTTTTAAATGTCTACATACGTCTTGACTGCATTGGATAGTGGTAGTCTATTAATGAGTCTGGCCATGCCCCATATTGCCTACTGCAGATCCTGATAGAAGGAACAATGCAACGCACCTGAGAACTCTAATGCCCAGATTGTTTTTGGATTACTGAGCCATCGCAGCAAGTCACTATTTAGAATGATGGCGTTAGCAAGGTTAGAGAGGTCTCTTACCAGATATGTCGTGTTTGACACCTTCCCTTGATCCCATAGCTCAAGATACCACCGGAAAACGCCAAATTAATATTAACATCCAGAAAAAGCAAATTAAAGCATGACTACCAAGAAATACAATACGTTTTCAATGTCATTACATAATGAGAGAGCAAGCAAACTTCCTAATAAAAATCTGGATAAACAAAAACACGAGGCTTTCTCTCAGGTCATGAGATATCCTAAATCCACGGGCTGGAGGTGGAAAAACAGAACAATAATGTGCTATAGGTGTCATTGTGAGGCGCCAACGAGTCGGCTCGTCGGAGTTCATATCGGGCGAGTGAATTGGCAAGTGAAGATTTGTTTCCAATTCAAAAATAAAAATTGAAAAAAGATGAAATTTCAATTTTTCTTTCAATTCGGGGAGGTTTTATGAACTCGATCATAAGGTATTTTATGTGGTCGGAACCGAATCATGAGGATGCCTTTGCTTCTTCGTCGTCCCACTAAAATAACATTAGTAGAATCATGAGCTCTTTTTTACTGTTGTTAGAGAAAAACACATCAAAGTTAGGTAACTTATTTAATGAATTTTCTTTATGTTGAGATCTAGTAAGATAACTTTTACCCAAGATAACCTAATTGCATTTTCTTTGAGTAAGGATCGGAGAATGAAATATTAAATAAAAATAAATATCTTTATTTCAGGCCATGCTAGCCACATATTGAATACTAGTTATATATTGAATTAAATTAAATTATTATTCTTACATTATTTATTCTTAGTATTCTCCAACTTTACCCCACACTTTTGACATACAGAGAGGTAAAGGTGGGAAACAGTGAGCAGTCCAGTGTCTATCGGCTATCATTTTCATGACATTATCCTGTCCTCCCCGAATTATATGTATTGCGGTAATCAATCATTAATCGAAGTCGATGATAGGCGGAAAATACTTTTGCTGATCATGTTTTATTTATATTTCCTATTCTTTTATAGTTAGTACTTACTTAGTGTCCTAAGATCATCAGGTGGGGCAGAGGGCGTCCACAGTGGTCTTGGGCCACGCGCTCCACTTCCGTCCAGGTCAACCCGATGGTCTTGAACTCTGCTGCAATCATGCCTCGCCAGGTCTGCTTAGGACGGCCAACTTTCCGCTTGCCTTAATCCATAGCTTGTCTCGGAATGTAAATTAAAATAAATGTAGAACCTTGTTTGTCTACTTTCTTTATCTATTCTAACAAAATAGTGTTATGTCAAGGTCATTATTATCCTAATGTGCCCAGGGCCTCAATCAGGGCCCTAATAATACTAACTGACTAGCACAATGTAAAAGCTCGAAGAACTTAAGTATTTGCTTGAAACAATTTATTGAAAGCATACCAAGTGTTTACTTTTTTCACTATAGATTTTTGTTTGGGATAGCTTAAATATATAAATGCAATCGAATTTTTCGTAATCATTTTGTTAATCAATGATTTAAGCTTGAATTGTTAAAAATATAAATACATCTGATATGAGCTTCAACACGATAAGATTACTTAACTGATAAATTTATTAGATAGCCTTATCAAAAAAATACCATTGATCATATACTCGTGAGTAATTATTTGAAACTTATGGATAAGTGCAGAATCGCTCATAATATTCAAATTTACTAATTTAAGGGACAACAATCTCATGGGCACCTATTTTCAAAACACCAAAAACTCGCACAGGAACCAACGAAAACCCGTGCGACAAAAAACCGTATGTTTCCTGCAACTTTCCCTGTCCGGATTTCATATTCGTCCGCAAAAAAAGTCGTTGGCAAAGTTGAAATGAATTCACTCGCGACCGGTGCGGGAAAAATTGTTTTTCGCACGAGTCGTTGAAATGAAAAAATACACTCTGTGACGGGCTGCGTGGTAAATAAAGGATTTTTTCCATTGACAACTATGCCAACTTTTCTGTAGTTTTTAGTAAATGAATAAGGTACACGGGGATGAATAAGGACCAATTGTTTTCGACCCACTACGTGATGATTTCCATTGCGTATTAGTTAATACTCTAGTTTGCTACTGATAAAGGTTTGAGGTTCGAATCACAGTTTTCTTATCTATTTTTTTACTTTTTTGACAAGTGCAACATGACGGCTTATTTGATATATGTAATCATACTGTGACCAAATCATAAACATCTTTAAAAGGGAGCATTTTGGAGTACTCGTGAAGTCGTAATCGACGAGTGATGAGCGTAAATCTGTAGTCTCTGCCTACCCCTATGGGAAACAGGCAAATAACCACACCTTGTATAATTTCTTAGGAAAAGGAGAACTAATTATATTTATTTAAGCTATTGATGCTTATTAAACTATGTAGTACTCGGATGTCGACTGATTCTACTACTCTACCTAAAACAGTAGTTAAGCTTTCTTAACTGAGCAGATCAAATAGCTAGGTTTTGGGATGCGAGATAATTCATTCATTCGAAGACATACCTTTCGAAGCACATATGGATCTTTCGCGCTATACAATTAAGTAGATAAATAGTAAGTCATTGCATATAAATACTTTCAATATAACGTGAAGGTAACCAAAATAAATCTCCGGCGAAGTTATAACGAGCAGGGTATCTACTTTGGTGAAGTCTCCGAGCTGCGCGGGTGGCGAACGGCGGTTGCGTAACTAAGGGGGTTGCCTACCTATACCTACTGAACATTCACGGAAAGTTTTTAGTTTATCTTGATATAAACAAACTACACAACCATGGAATTATTTATTTGCTTAAGCTGTAAATACCTTATTTATCTATTCTGTTTTTCATTAGGTCCTTTGTAACGTTGGAGGACAATAAATGTATCTACATGGGTGGAAGCTCTTCAAAAAAGTCTACTAGCAAGCGGTAGAGAGGAAAGTAGTAGGGAACTCTTGTGTTGTAGATAAGTTTTTTTTGAAATAAGTAATTATTTCATGAAGAGAAACATGTCTAGTGATCTTGTAGTAATAGATGTCCTCATTCTGGCTTCAGATGTGAGTGTGAGTTAGTGGATAAGTATTTTGTCCTTCCAATTTAGAGTGAGGGTATCCTATAAGTCCTAAAGGTGAGACCTTTGCAAACGCCGAGTGCAGGCCGGTTCCATAGCAACCGGTCTTATTGGAAATCATTAGAGGTCTATGTCCAGCAACGGACGAATGCTGCTGGAAGCAGTATAAACAGTTCCGTCTATAGTTTTTAATTACTTGTCCTCCTACGGGTCTATGGCCCACCTATTGAACTACACAAATTGCTCAGTCTTTTGCACGGTTAAGAATTTGGAGCTAGCTAAAGGTTGGCACATACTAGTTCGAACACATGTAATAAATAGCCATTAGGGCTCGCATAGTTGGAAAGATCAAATGCCTAAAAACTTGTTCACGACGATCCCCAGCAGCGAGAGACTGATGAAGAAATTTAAACCAAACTCAACTTATTTTATGCGAATTATTTTGAATTTAAATTTGAACATTGTATAGAGTCCAAGAACCAAATTATTCAGAGACCTTTCCGTGAAACTAGATCATCCATACTAGTCATATAAACTATAATCAACTAATATTATAAATGTGAAAGTATGTTTGTTTGTTTGTCCTTCTTTCACGTTAAAGCGGAGCAACGGATTGATGTGATTTTTTGTGTGGAGATAGTTGGAGAAGACCTGGAGTGTGACATAGGCTACTTTTTGGCACGCGGCCGAAGCCGCGGGCACAGCTAGTTTTCAATATAAGAAAAAACAAGCGTGATTATTCTGAAAAAAACATTCGATCTCCCATATAATTTAAATCCAGTGATCAGCAGCACCCACACAGGATGAGAAATACAAAAATGTTTTTCTTGGTTTTTACTTATTGAAATCGAAAACGTATTATTTTTATTTTACGTACTAAACTCACTGTAGAAAAGTTTGAATCATTTTAAAAAGTCCTTTTCCACCCGACAAACAACGCATCACGCGAGCGAGGCCGCGGAAAACAGCTAGCGTATAACAGGAACCCTTTATACTAAAGATATTATTTAATAAGAGACCTGTTGAGTCGCATCTAGTTTTCAACGAAGAACCACGGCGCCATTTTTACCCCCACCACCCCCTCCCTTCTCCCTATAATCAGACCTCGCTTATATTGAGCTTATATACGGCCTTAGGTGTGAGGTGTATCATCTATGTAGTACTTATGTATTGTATTATCTGTAGTTTCATAACTACTTCTTTTTTGGGTTTCATAACTCAAAGGTAGAAAAGAAATCCTTACCTGTAGGATCATGTTGTCTCTTTGTCCATCTGTCACATTTTTCTCAGAATCTATTTGACCGATCAGGTTGAAATTTGATATATAATGTGTATCTGTAACCCACAGTATTCATCGTAAAGTAAAAGTATGTATTTTAAGCATATATTACAACGACAAAAACTACATTTATGATTAAACCCACGATAATGATTAAAATGGGTGTATCTACCGACGAAACGCAAATAAATAAAATAAATATTTATAAACTACCTCACTCAATAAACAAACGAACGCGGTCACAAACACACATCCAATAAATAATAAACGCCATACAAGTCATCATAAAACAATCGTTGGCAGCAACCACTGCATAAAATACGTTTTAAAATATGACATAGAGAGTACATAAAGACATCTAAAGTGACCTATATACCGCGACCTACTTTTCCACCAATACCTGCACCGCATTCGCACCTGTTACTGAGTTAACACAGGTACTCAACAGCCAATAGGTAAGCAGAATGCGACCTGTCTCTGCCAGGTGCGATCAGGTACACGTCTCACCGCCTACACCCCACCACGCCCCTTTTTATCGAGCTGCGCAGGTGAGCTGCGCGCTGATTGGTCGCCGCAAGGTAACGACAGGTACACCTGCCAATACAGGTGTTGTGTTCCAAATTTGACTTTTAACGCAGTCGGTGCGTGGTTGTGAAGGTGTTTGGACGTTTTTTTGAGTACAGGTGTGATGTAGAGGTTGTGAAAAGTGCGCATGTGTTGGTGCGATTGATGTTTCCTTGAGGTGTGCTGGATTTAGGTTGGAGGTGGGCGCGGCGCGTCCTTGGGAGGTCATGAGCTGGGTTGGATATGTCCTATGACTTGTTCGCTATAGCTTTGTAAGTATTGTTGGCTATCTTATTATCATATAATTATTGAGTAAACAAAATAACATTAATAATACTCTTAAGTAGTTAGATTTTGATGGGTCAACGTTTCCTTGATTATTGGGGCTATTCAAGTAAAGAACGTAGGTAAATGTTTTTGCAAACTTATTGTAGTTTTCGCTGAAATAAATTTTTAGTTAAACGCCTACCTATTTATTTAAAAAAAATACATGTTAATCTATTTAACTACTGCTAACAGAACAGTACTAAGTAGCTTATTGAGGCTGAGGATGTGCTTAATTTTTTTATTTGTAATATTATATTGTGTGTTATAAAAAAATAATATGAAAATATTAAAACGAAGCAACGTTTGCTACTCATACCTAACCATGATCAAGAGTCAAAATGTACCTACATGATATAGATACTTACGATACGATACGATAGATACTACATCATCATCATCATTTCAGCCGCAGTCAGTCCGCTGCTGAATATAGGCTAATGATTTCCAAAATGACCGGGAGCGGCCCGCATTCAGGGTTTGCCTGTGACATTTTCAGGTCGTCCGTCCATATTCTGGTCGGTGGATTTCCAACGCTGCGTTTTCGTGGTAGCCGTTCGAGAACATTCCTGGATAGGTAGGTACTACAAGACAGTTTCATAAGTTTAATTCTCCATCTACCTAGCTAGTTATGAGAATTCCAAAAAATAAAAAGAACTATTCAAAAGACAATTCTCCATCTACCTTCGACTATACGAAGCCAGACTGTTAATACTAGGCACTACCTAATTACTGCAGCACTAAAACCTCCAAGTCCTAGGTAATGAGCCAGCGCTCAAAGGGCGGGTGGGGGTGGCGGGACGAGGGGTGGGGGCTGAGGTAAGCCACTCTAATTATGAAAGAAGATTGAGTGGTAATATAATACTTGTGTTGGTAACTTCGCAATATAAACGGTTTATTTTTAGAAAATATGGCATTCAATTTATATAAAAAGAGAAAATTTTCCTTTTTTGTAATCGGTTACCAAACACAGTTACGTAGGCGGCCTAAAGGATAATTTTGTGTACTTTTGTGTCCAGAATACGATGTATTTTTTAAAGGTCTCTTTGATGTCATCGGGTAGAGCATTCCAGAGCCGTGTGGCTTGTAAGGTAAAGGAATTAGACATAAAACTGGACCGAAATAGGTTCATCTAAAAGTCTAACCAAATTTCCTAGACCTATTTGGTTTATTTTTGTATCTGAGGTGGATAGGTTAGTAAATATGTTGAACTGACTAAGGTTGGTTGAAACAGATTGCAATATGTCTGCGTTTGTGCCTCAGTGTATTTTGTGAAAATGTTACTGTAATGATTGTAGAACTTACAGTAAATAATATTTTTTATTGTATCGTATTGGTCATACAGTATTAAACTGAAAAATGTGAAGCACCATTGCAAAACAAAGGAAAAACCCGATAAGAATTTTTAAACAAAAATTTGACCCAGGTTAAACTATATCGTTTCACCAATTCCCACAAGTAGTATTTTCAGTGAAAATAAGTACACTTTCCAACACTAGAACATAAACCCAATCCAAGATGAGAACTAAAGAATAAATTACTATTCCTACAATGTTTGAAGTGGCAGACAGAGTTGCTATAATAAAAATGCGGTAACTTAATACCGCACCTCGAAGGAACTTTCCAGAAAGTAAAAGATTGAGGTGCCCGCCATCTTTTACAGCGGCCATGTTGTAAAATGGCGGTAATGGAGCAGGTAGTCTGTGTAAGTTATGTTTTGGAACTGTATAGCTTCAATGTCTGGGTTGATATTACGTTTTTTCCCCTTGTTTCTGACCGTTAACGTTAGCCAATTAACTTAAATATGCGATTAGCCACATGGCTACTATATTAACACTATCAATTTTTTTATGCTTCCTATTGACATCTGACATGTAAGCGATTGTTATCTTAGACAAGATATCAGATGAATGAACTGATTTAAAAGACATTTTTACGGCCTCACAAAATTTAGTCCTCCATTTCGTTTGTTTACACCACAGAAATAAGATAAGGTAGAAACCAATACCGGGTTATTTTTAAATTATTGACTAAATTTCTATCTTCCATACAAAATCAAGTCAGATCACTCGATTGGTATGGGAGGTCGAATATTAATTATCAGTGTTTTTTCTATTGAAAGTGGTTGAGTTTCGCGGTCTAAATACAATGTAAAAATTTATCCAGTAGTTTCAAAATAACCCAGTATAGTAGGTATAGTTAAATGGTTGTCTAGAAGAGATGATGTGCGATAAAACCATCTTTTTCTGTGATTTTCTGTCATTCATTCATTTGGCTGCGTTCAACACATTCACTGCCGATAAATTATATTATGCAACAATGCATTTTTAATTATTACGACGCACATGTGCGATCCGGCACTGAAAGTGTTAAAGAGTTGTTTAACAAAAGTCCTCTTTTCCGCGTTTATTAACATACATTTATAATGTAATTGTACTTCAAATAAACTTCCTATAATAGTAGGTTTATCGGCAAACGTGCTCTTTGGCCCTGATTGTTTGCTCGGCGCTTGTAGCCGGCCCCTATGAGCCTTACGAGTCATGGCTTGTGGACTGATGCAGTCTAATTCATAAGAAATGAGTCATATTTCGTTTATATTTTACTTAGTACACTGGCTGATCGACCTGAAACGCATCTTGCCCTCAGACACAAGCCTTTTTCACTCCTCTCTATTCTGCGCGATTGCTTGCCAGTCTGTCTTTTCCAAGTCCTTGCACACTTCATCCCTCTAGCGGTATCTGGGGCGACACACAGTCTTCTCACTCTAGGACCAATTGGTCGGTTTCTCTTTTATTATCAAAACAATTATTTATTATATGCCTTTTTAAAGAAAATGTAGGAGGTACTCCTATGATTAGCTGTGTTGGCAAATTTCAATCAACTATACCACATTCTTTAATTCCACTAAAACACACAGCAACGTTTTACCGCTTCTAAAATCCTTAAAATATAGTAATCTATGAAAAACATAGTACCATGTGGTAAGCATATCGAAGTGTCTCTGCTCAGCAGTTTTAAGACATTTGGAAAACGTCTTCTGCTGATGTAATAGATAGTGGCACAAAACTAAAGTCTAAGCAAACCCGCTTTCATACATGACTTGCACCACAAATGCGCTATCGAGCAACAAACATGTCGGCGTAATGAGTGAGGTGTCGGGTGTCAGTACACCTGATGGAACACGCTCCTAGGTGGGTGAATCTCGTGTACCATTACGTTGTTTGTTTTTGAGTTATGTACTCACACAAAACTCGCGAGTCGAATGATTTTAGCTCGATGTCGAATAATCGGTAAGTTGTTTTTATTCGACACATGAGTTGCAGAGTTTGGTTAAGTGACAGTTTTTGGAACTGCCTCCTGATTTTATTAGTCGCCCTTAGTTGCACTTCTATCTTGAGCTTACACTGTGCTTCGGAAGGCATCTTAAGAAATCCATCCAAGAATACAACAGAGAAATGCGAAATCTTCAGTCTAAATGAAATGAAACCCAATCGAATAAATTGGCGTTTGTCACTTGCCTTTGTCACCTCAACTTAAATGTGAGTGACGAGACTTAGAAGGTAAGCAATGACCCGTGCCAAGTCAACCCCTGGCGTCAATCGATCCAATGCATCCCTGTTTACTTTCGTGTGTTTGCGGCGTTAAAATGTTTACTCGCCAGAGCGCCGCTGTTGACCTACAAGTGGACAATTTTATACTTTTAAAATGTCTCTTTATCATCTTGATGTGTTTCACGTTGTATCTTCTGTCAGCTACGAAGTCCTTTTTGTCCTACACTAACGCATGTTTTATACTCCTGTATACTTTGGTGTTTTTCGGAACCGCTTTTCGGCCTCTGTCTTGATTCCTTTAATGACTACCAAATGGCAACAGGGACCGTAACGTGTTTTCTCAAACACGAAATCATCATTATCAGGCAATCAGGTGATTCAGGTCCTAACCAAACTGGAAACAACTAAACAAATAATGCTTCCCATGGGAATCGAACTGATGACCTCTAGGTATAGAGCAAATACCTTGATCACTAGGCCACGTATGCAGTTCTGTTAGGGTACTGTGTTGACAACCTAGTTTCCGACATGCTCTTCGTTTAATCCATTTCATTCTTCAGTTGGTCTAAAAAAGAGACAAAACATGTACCTACTGAGTGATTCAACAATCAACAGTACAAATGATAACAGCTTATGTTCACACAGTGATCAACACAACACTACTTCCTCTCTTACAACTTTTTGTAACTATAAACGAGGTGGGGTGCCAATAATAGCGGAAAGCGAAATGAATTTTTACGACTCTTATGTTTTCTTTCCTCTGATTTATAATATAGAGCAAGAATCAAGGCAGAAGGAGGCCTGGACGAAGGCAAAAGTACAAATCACCTAAAATGGCACCGAAAGATGTTTTCTTTTCGATTACTTACTCTCCGTAAATTATTCCCTGTGGTTTTCAACCAGTATTCAAAATTGTTTCCAAATATCTCCGAAAAAAAACATAGTAGGTTATAGAAAAAATAAATATTAACTAACTCTAGAATTAAGAATACTTTTTTTTTTTTGCATATCACTTTCTCTGTATGCTAAGCCAGCAGACTTCTGGGAGGGTGCAGAGCTCTTCACACAAAACAGTTCACCATCACCAGACCTCTGACGCCCATCCACCTTAGTTCCAAGTTTCTACAGATTAAAACTATTAACACGCTTAGAAAATCAAATTTATTATTATCATATTCTCTTATAAATATAAGTTTTCTTAAAAAGATTTCTTATAAAGAGTTGACAGATTGAAGCTAACTTTAAGATGACAGCGTTTTATTTCCATCTCTATCAGCTAAAGTAGTCGTTAAAGGAACCACGTCAGAGGCCGGGAGGCGGTTCCGAACAACTCTGACACCAGGGTGTCATGGTCGATAGACAATGTAACCTACACGAAATGGTGATGATGTTCAGCTAACAATGGGACCACACTTATGCTAATCCAAAACACATTAGCCCTAGCTCGCTCGGAAAGATGGCATCATTATAGTTTTATTATACGCCGCAATTAGAACCTTACAAGTGTCCGTTTACAGATGGCACTTACAGCTGAGATGGTCGGAAATGTGCTTTTTCTGCGAATCCATGTTGTTAGTAATGTCGACTTATTACCAAGGGGTGACTAATTGATTCGGATGTTGCTACTTTAACTTTGAGGTTAAAATCGGTGATATAGAAAATTCCAAAATCGCTTGATTATTTTTATCGTTTATTAATATCCTTAGTCCAGGTAAATTTCATCTATTCCCTGTTTAGCGATTAGAAAATCAATCGACTCGTATGTTTTGAATGAGTTACCGATTTCAGGAAAAGAGCTCTTGATAGCTCTATCATAAGAGCGTTTTGAAAATTAACAAATGACAATAAAATATATAGACATTAAAGGTGTTAAATACTTTTATTTCAATAGAATAGTAAAAAAAGGATTAAAGTTTTTCCATTACAAAAACCACACTTTTCTCTTAAGATGCTCATAGATAATACGAGAACAAAAGATATGCTTATAAAGCGGAGTTCTTTTGTCTTTGTTCCAGAAACGAATATAAAATAAGTATATATTGTATTCCTGTTTCTGCATTTACCTAAACTTTACTTTAAATTGAATTATGTTAATTATGATTCTGTGATTTATACGGCACTTAGAGCCGTTAGACGTGACTGCAATTTGGTGGTTGTTAAAGGAACCGTCAGAGGCTGAAAAGCTGTTCCCAAAAAACACTAACATCAGGTTTTAATTACATATTTTAATCCGCTTTTTACCTCGTTTATTATATATTTAATTATTTTACACATAACGCCTTGATTTAAGCTTACTTCGTAGATTTATCTTTAGTCTTATAAGATTAGACATAGCAGAATTAGCTGTTTGTTCGTATACAAAAATGATGCCATGATTTGGAAGTCACGCCATGCCAAGGTCTGGCACCTACCTGCCATCTAGTAGTTTTTAAATAAAACACGTTAAACTGCTTTGGAAGACTTTAAACTTCAAGGTGTACAAGGTACTAACCTTGTTCATCAAAATTATTCTATTTCATTTTCAAAACTTTTGATGCTAACACACAAATCGACATTCGTTCACTTAAAGAACCCTAACCGTTCATGTTTCTTTCAAAGAAGTCATCATTATTCAAAGGGTGCTTTTGACATAAACCCTGAATATCTAGAACAGATGAGAAGGCACCGGCGTTTTATAATAAAACCGTTATTACTGCCTGGGGCGCGAGGCGAGCCGTACTCTGTCCGAGATATAGGACGGTGGAATTTAATAATGCCTAGGTAATGTCACATGAATGTGTGTCTAAGATAGTATTTAGTTAAAAAAAAATGTTATGTCTTTTATCTAATCTCATACTGAAATGTAAAGATTAAACAATTAAAACTGTTTCATAATATGAGTTCTTACAATACGAGTGGAAGTAAAAAAAATACCATCCGTAGGCGAGATTTTTAAAGCACTACACGAGTATTGTAAGACCTAATTATGTGCAGTTTCATACACTAGTTTATTTAATCTCATAAAATTAGATAAAACATAAAATATATGTGAAATTTTCAACGTTGCTACGTTTTCATACTTTTTTAAAAATCGGAAACAAATTTGAAAATGGGATTCTTTGCTGACCCCGATCGCGAGCGCGTTTTGGGTCCATACAAGAGCTGTATCAGAATTTAATTTTTTAATTTATTTCGATAGCATGTGTATAATGACTAATTAATGATTACATTAATGACTTCATTAAAGTTCTAGTTTTAATTTTTAATCTTTTCATTTTAGTATGAGATTAGATAAATAAAAAATTTTTTTTTAACTTGCACTCGTATTGTAAGAACCCCTATTATGCAAATAAACTACTATTATTAAAGTTATGTTTTCATGTGAAATTTTAAAACGATAATGATTTTTTTAATTTAAATGGTAGTTTCAATTAAAACTTATTCATGATTTTTATAGGTAAGATTAAAATAAATCTTAAACATTGATATTGATTGAAATCGACAAATTTTAGCTATTGTGCCTATATCCAAACATGGCCTCGCTCTGAAATAACTTCATTTTAACATTTATCATTGACATGAAACTTTCGTCGTTTATACGTCGGACTATTAACAGCTTGGTCTAGTGCCTGAAGATGCCTCGCGTAGAGGCGAAACACGTGTTGCATGTGCAAGCTAGTGGTGGCGGGCATGTTGGGACTAATAGTAGTGGGTGGGTGCCGGCCGGCAATAGTTTGCATGAACTAACTGGTGGCGGAAGCACGCAAAATAATTTATTAAGTGCTTGTGACATGAAACTGCCAAACCATACTAATATTATAAATGCGAAAGTCTGTCTGTCTGTCTGTTACGCTTTCACGGCCAAACCGCTGAACGGATTTTGATGAAATTTGGTATGAGTATAGTTGGAGACCGCGGGAAACAGCTAGTTAATTATAAAGTAAATAATTATGAGCACCTGGTTTATTTCACTCTTTAGAATGTACTTTAAATGACTCAATTTATTTTAAAACCTATTTTAAACTGATAATCAAGTTTTTAGTGTAGGTGTGTATAAAATAGACAGAGATTAAACGTTGATGTTATAAATCAAGGGGGTAAAATAGAAATAGGTGTGACAAATGAATGAACCAAATTACAAGTTGTATCAAAATATAATTTCGGCCACAAGGTTAACAGTTTCCGCCATACATGCGATAGGGCTGGCCACTGTAACTTTTTTATAATTTAATTTATGTTCGAAAAAAAATTGGAAATCAATGAAAAAACGCTAAACACTACCGTGACATCCTTTTCACCAAGCTAGGCCATTTTCAATCCCCTTGCAACGTTATTTTGATAAGAAGGTAACACTAATAAGACATACGCCTCTTCTTCTGGACATACGCCTCTTCTAAAATATTTTTAAATTTGAAAAAAAAATGCATTTAGTAAACACCACTGTACTTATCGACATTATTTTTTACTAGCTGTTTCCCGCAGCTCCGCCTGCGTAAAGAAACAGTCTTTGTTTGACCCCGGGTCTTCAACTATATTCATACCAAATTTTATCAAAATCCGTAAAGCGGTTTGGTCGTGAATGCGTAACAGACAGACAGAAAGACGACAGACAGACAGACTTTCGCATTTATAATATTAGTATGGAAATAAGTAGTCTGTAAGATTTTCGTAATATGAATAAATATTTTTTGACGACTTTCTATTGACGGACAACCCTAGTTCCCTATTAACCTGCCCGACGTGAAATATAATATCCGCTACTTTGAACTTACACCACGTCAAAAATCACATTACAAACACATTGAGACACATTTTTTATTACAAATTATTTTGCATACTTATGTCATATCATATGCTTCAATTAATTTTGCTTTCTTTTTCAAGTAGCGCAATATTTTTTCTACAATTAAATAGTATTGTATAGTTTTGATAATCCGGTCATTTTGATAATCATTTTAATTACTTTGGTAAACATTAAAAATTTGTAATTTTGTATATTGGACATTTTGATACTTTACTATGACGACATTGCTAAACTTGGAGGCTCTAGAGTGACAAAAGACCAAAAATAATCGCGACAGACGACTATCGCTCCATTGCAATAACAAGTGCTGACAAATCAATAAATTTTATAATTTATTTATTTTAAGGACAAATTACAGGGTACCCAAGGCTCCGAAGCTCAAGTTGAGGATGTAAGTAGAAATGCACGCTTAGACGAAAATTTGGAGGACAGTCGCAAAAGACCGCGACGCAGGCATTAAAATTTTATTTTTATTTATTTGAAAAAAGAATGAAAAATGAATACAAAAGTAAGAGAAAATCTTCATAATACGTGAATATTGGTCAAAAAGATACGCGTTTGCTAACTCTTGCAATACATGTAATGGCGCATCTGGGAAATTGAGATGCAGAAACATATCCAGTCCGTTGCACCTTGAACAAATTGCTTGAATTACATTTATTTAACCTTACATATTTGATTCTTGTTCATTGTACGAGTAGCTCTGACACAAAGTAAGGAAATAGCATTAATAGTTCTAATAACTTTATTATTTATTCATAATTGTAATGTTTAATCTTTAACTCTAATATTAATATTCTGATTTTACTGTTGATGTAGGATTTTTTTTTTCAAATTCATATTTTATTTTATTTTTTATTTCGGCATTAATTTTATTTAATTTATTGCTTGATATTTAATTGTAATAATAGATTAAGAAACGGTGTATATTTTAATATTTAAGCGACAACTTTGCCTGTTTTTTTAATGCAGTGCCCTTGCAGGACGTCACATCTGCTTTACAATTGCTTTGTACTTATCTTTTTAAACTTGTGACACGCAATAAATTCTGATTCTATATTCTGTGGCTCTGAGACAATTATAAGTACGACATAACTCATAAACTTTTTATTAATTTACCATCGTTATTTTAGTATGGTACATTCTACCGATGACTATCAAAGCACAAGGGAAGACATTGTCCTATTTCTACTTCTTGTCAAGTCAAAATGGCTAAGGTATTCATTAGCCTACTAAAATTAATTTGTCCTATCTTCACCATCTTATTGGCCAGAGAATCGAGATATTTAAGTCTTATAGTTAGTACTATTAATAATAGGCTAGTTTCCAGGGTCAAAAGACTAACATTAAAATTAGTCCGTCATTTAGGGAATCAAAATATATTAGTGACGTATTTTTTCTTTTGTCAATTGAGCGATAAATAATAAAGATATAACGTATCAAAGTTTAGAAGTGGGGGCTCGTGACGTCACATATTGCGAAAAAGTGTAGCACACTGTGACGTCACACGGAACTTTAACGCGCCATATCTTTAGCATTCTTTGTTTAATTTTCAAAAGAAAAAATACGTCCCCGATATTTTTTGATTATCTAACTGATGGACTAATTTTTTTTTTTTTTAAACTAGCCTATTCTGTGGTCTAACATAGAGCAAAAGACGGAACTAATGCGAGCTGCTGTTAATCGGTTATATTGAAAATAATAATACGAGAGGAACCTATGTCCCACAGTGGACGTCACGTAGTTGAAATGATAATAAATACATTCATATTTGTGTGTGACCCAAGAAGAAAGACCTTGAAAATAACTATTGGTATCGGGAGTAGGTATTAGCAATAAACTTTTAGACCAAGCTTTTTCAGATGAAATAGGTAATTCTACTGCCACAGTCAGTGCTTTTGGTTCTATTCTGATCTTTAGGGTGGGTTTTGAGGTTAGTGCCTGGATGATCTTTACAAATCAGACAAATACGCCCATTTAAAAATTGATTTGTTGTCTTAATATTCATGACAACTCCCTGGAATAAGAAACTGGTCTAAAGACAGTTCTGTTTTTTATATCAGGAATAAAATTCTAAATAATGAACATTGAAACGGATGTTTTTGTAAACGAAATGAGGTACTGAACTGATCAAAATATAGAAAATATATCACCATGTCATGATATTTTAAATTATGTGTGTTGATATCCCGTCGGCAGTTTTTATTATTTATTAACCACATCGAGAGTCTGATGGCGGCCATATTTCATTATAATTGTCAAAGTAAAAATTGTAAATGCTAATACTGAATAAATATATTTTTTTAAGGTGGATATCCAGCAGAAGTGTATTATGTACTAATTACCACAAATAAATAGCTTTTCTCATAAATGTATTCTGGTGTATTTAACATATTTATGTCTCATTGGCATCTAGTACGAGTACTTAATATTCTTTTGCTGATTTTCACATAATTTTTAATACCGATTTGTGCATGGAAACAAGTTAATGTAAGGTTGTGCTATATAACTAAGAATCACATCAGCCAATACTACATAAGCTCATAAAATATCATTTTTATCTCTTTGATTTTATACATAACACCTCCTCCACAAACATAACATCAAGTAAAACCAGGATTTCCACAACTTTAATAACAGAGTCCGAACAAAAGTGTCACCGCGAAAAATCCTTAATCTCACATCTACGTCAAACCTTCATCATATGACCAAAGGTCCGTTATTCAATATCCGTGGCTCCAATTAACGAAGCACCCTGTACAGTTAATAAAGAGGCACGTTTAGGGCCTTTCATTACATCCTGTATAATGGCCCGTACAAATATTTTTAATCCGCCCGCTCATACGTCTTCCGCAGTTCATTTCGCTGGTCTGCGCTTATAATACATGTCCACTTTCAACTGCATTTCATTTTAAAATAAATCTTACCTCTTTAGCTTAAAAAACACATTCCCCTAGCAAATTTTATCAGTGAAAGATCGTCAGTTGGGTTTGAATCTTTGTGTTATTGGAGAGGGTTTAAAATTGCTTGTAGGCGACATATCATCTAGATAGGTGAGCAATATGATGAAGATTCCTTTTTTAATGTGTGGATATTGCGTGGTACGTGTCCCGCTTTTATGGACAGGTAAATATTTGGCAATATGGCCTCGAATACAAATACTCGAGACTGATGAGTTGAAAATGCTTTTTGGACTTTTACTGGTGGCGAATGTCTCATTTGAGGTTTAAATTATTTGTTCTGGCGGTACTCTTCAAAGAGTTGGAATATTTTTGTTTGCTTTTTTTAAGTTTGACAGCCAATATGATACTAGTAGATTAAAATCCAATCAAGATTTCTACTGAGTCTACGCTGATCCATTCAGTTCTTATAAGGGGAGTGTCTAATCGTAGAGGAATCTTGAGTTTCAGTTATGACAAGTTGTTGTTCTACATGGTGTAATGGTTAACTGCTGGCTACTAATGAGGCTCCGAGTTCCATAACTGATCAGGTCAGGTTTTGTTATGAAATGATAATTTCATCATTAGCCTAGTCCAGCTAGTGGTAAAAATATTTTATATACGGTGGTCGCACTACAGACGTATCTGTTGATACAAATCAAATCAAAGGTAGGCATCTGAGTAATATAATAAGCTCACAGCGCGTACAATTTTCTCTCATCATTTCCTTTACTCGTAACAAAGACACGACCCCATAAAGCTCATATTATTTTCAATAAGACAATAATTAAAGGGAACGTCTTTCATGTTGCAATAACTTCAATTCAAACCCATTCAAACGTTTCAAAGATCGTGCTTACATTCATTTGTCACAGTTTTCTTATCCAACTACTCTACAAAGCATCTTAACAACCTTATTTTTCGAATACTACTTTCAACTTTAGAAATAATGGAATAGAGTTCAAAATCGATTGTGAGGTTTGGATAGAAATAAAGCAAAGTGCACACTGCAGGTCACGTGGCAAGCTATAGTCACAATTAGGGCCGTCATTCACTAGCAACGGAAGGTGAGCGCGTGGCGGCCATTTTGAAATGCATGAGTGCGATCGAATTGGATGAATTAATTGTCCAAATAGCTTTGCGAGATTTTGGGGGATCCTAATGGTAAGAATTGAAAAAGTCAGATTCATAGTTTTGTTATCAATCATTGCTTAAAATGTCAGCATTTTTGTCAATTTATATTGTACGAGCTCGTAAGGAATTTTGTAAGTAAACAAATTCAAATTTTTCGGTACATTAATTTGTACATTCCTTCATAAAAACTTTTCTTAGTAAGACGTTGAAATTCACCCGTAAGCTCGCGATGTCCATCAATTGATACCTCTTTAGATGATTTTAATAAATTAGCAATCAAACATAGTCTAGGAAAGATTCACCGTAACCTACTTAAATTTCATAACTCAACGATAGTGTCACTATAGTATGCTTAAATCTTTAGACCTAAGATATTTTGCAAAAAAAACCCCTTCAAATAGCGTTAATTTAAATATGTCTGTACCTTTTCAGTCAGTACCATTTCTACGAAAATTCCGGTTACGCCTGATTTCTGTCCATATCATCCATAGTGATTTATCGGCGAAAAACCTATTGAATACATTACCCCATTCAGTTCTCTTTCAAGAGCGTTAAGTACAAATAAATACGGGTTTTAATGAGGCATTCGAGCTATATGGACTCATATCTTATTCCAAAACAAAACGCAAAGGCATAAATGTGTACAATAAAACCTTTCGGAGCAGATTCTCTGTTGAAATATTACGAAAACAAATCTATAGAAAAGTAATGACGCGAGTTTGCTATGAATCTATTGGTCGTTATATAAATTACGTCAGTAGTACTTATACAGGTTGGATTATCATCATGATCATCATCATCATCATCATCAACTTTCTTTAATCTACGGCTGGGCATAAATCACCCCCTGTCTACGCCAACCATCTCTCTCCTGAGCCATCGCATTGCAGTTGCCAGCTATTTTTCTGATATCGTCGACCTACCTATCACCTGGGATGTCCAGTACTTCGCCTTCCCTTTCTTGTGTACCACTTCGCTATAGTCGTACTCCACCTAACATCGTTCCTTCTAGCCAAGTGTACTGGTTGTATTGAGTACTAGCTTTTTCTCACAGCTTCGCCTGCGTCAAAAAGATAAGCCTGTTTGACCCCGGGTCTACTATATTCATACCAAATTTCATCAAAATCCGTTCAACTTTTCGGCCGTGAAAGCGTACCAGACACAATTTCGCATTTATAATATTAGTATGGAAGTATGGATATCCGAATCCAATGTAATTTTCCCTTTATTAATTAAGTTCCATTACTATAAATGGGTATACCATTAAGGAGATAGTCAAAGGTCTTCATTGCCAATCATTGTATTTGCACTTCAATCCTATCTTAATCGACTTTATTTGTAGATTCAAATTATTCGACGTATTATCGATACTATTACAACACCCTGTATTGTGTATCATGCATCTGATGTAGGTGTAAGTATAGTTTGTGAAGTGTGTGCCGTGAGAGAGGGGCATAATAATAAATATTCATCAAGTTGTATTAATGCCTATAAAACAGATGGACTGAACGCGTTATGTTTTTATTATATGAATTTAGGGTTATGTGTGTTTTAAGTTTAATGTTTATGTATTATTATTTTGGCATTCATACTATTTAATAAAATATCAACCAAGCTTAATGAAAAAGCGCTGTTTGCACTGTTAATAATTTAAAATCTTCTAAAGCCCGTAACGTGTTTAGATCTGTCCCAAGAGTATGTTATTATTTGAAATACCCCCAATTCTTCTTCATCCTAACGGTTATCCCGGTTACATCCTTAGCCATTTGCTTCGGAGCCCAGGGTCTGCTTTCTTGCTTTTATGTCTTCACTTCGCTTTGAATAGCTGAATCTCATCAAACAAACAGTATAATACAAAAAGAAAATAAATTCACTCAATCTAAATAATGATCATACAATAATCGAAACTACTAACGCAGAGCCCTCTAAGTGAATTCGTGTGTTCCGCCACCTCCAATAAACTGCAGAAGACCAATCATCATAACAAAAGGGTCACGATAAAAAGAAATCAAGCCCACCTTTAGAAAGAGACAGAGATATGAATAAATCTCATGAAAGAGCAGGAGGTGATGATGCGAGGGACACTGGCAGTAAAGAATCTGGCAAATGAAAGATTATGTTTATCGAATTAAGGTGTTCCCTAATAAAATTTGCTCTTTATCCGAGGGATTGGCGTAACTCCTACTTTTCTGGAATTCGTTGTTGCTGTGAAATGGAATGGTCTGAATCGTTGCGTAGATACCTCTTTTGTTGACAGTTTTATAACAGTCATTTAATTTTGTTTTTTTTTTTAGAACTTATTAAATTGCAAGAAAGATTACTTAATAGTTGGTCACATCTGCCTTTTGGTGGTCGATAAAGGAACCACGTCAGAGTCCGAAATATGCGATTCCGAAGAACTCTGACACCAGAGTGTATAGGGTTGATTGACTTTATAGCCAATTCGATGTGAATATGATAAAATATAAATGCATTATCATCATTTTCCACCACTGTCCACTGCTGGACATAGGCCCAACGATTTCTTGAATGAATTACTGATGTTTTTTGTTCTTGTGCTAGTTTTATCAGTTTTTTGCTCATATAAACGAGTATTAATCAAATATTTAATTATGTAACATAACGTAAAAAAATCTAATTTACTTTTAGAAATGTTTTATGAGTAATATATCCAAATCTGATTTAAACCGATTTGAAATTTAATCTATTCAGCTGTACCTACGGACGTCGTAATCTAAGGACACGCTTTCATTTCACGAAATTTAATTTGTTGCAAGTAAAGTGACCTTTTGCCACGTGAGGTATCTCAATCCAAACGAGCCTAACAACAATACAGGATTAAACGAAATTGGACCATAAAATCCTAACACTTCAGTTTATATTCCTGTACTTCCAGTTTATTATCTTATTCCAGAATGATTTACGCGAGAAGACAATGCAATCTATTCTGAAACGTGTCTGTCCATTCGAAAATGGATTCTGAAGCTTTAATTTAGAGGTGAAATTGGTTTGCAGTCTTTAGGAAGAAACTAAAGGAGCTCTCACATTTTACTGAAAAATGTGTAAGAAGTAAGGCAGGGAAAGCCGTGGGATCCGTTATAAAGACATATTATTCTTTTGAGCGGAGTGGTATTGTGCGCAATAAGACTCCGTAATCCGGGAAGGTACTCCTGCGATTCAATTGTCATTGTTTGTACTCTCTAATGAAAAATATTTTGCTTTCTTTGCGTTTGTGAGCTAGCTAGGTGTAGATTAAAATGTCGCGTTTGCAGAGTTTGTTGTTTGAATATAAAATGTCCTATGTTTGTAGTGTTATGTTCACCTTCGTGAAGTGGGTTTAGTAGGGATTCAGTTAAGTAGTGACCAATTTAGGTTTTGCTCAATAATGAAATTGAAAATGAGTTTGTAGTAAAGTCAAACAGGACTAGCTATGTTGGAAGACGTACGACAATTTAAAAATAGAATTTACAACCCGTTTAATAATGTGATAGTTACCCTTTCGCTTGATACAAATACTTATACACGTATTTGTACATATAATCAAATACAAAGTTGAATTTCAATTTAATATTTTTAAACATTTGATACAACCCATCCTAAGGAATGTAAAGAGATATGCCTAGTTTACACAGTTCAGACTTACTACGATGATGCAGAAACTGAAAGTGCGTCTTGGCCTTCGACATGAGAAGGTGTCATTTCTTGCGGTTTGTACAAGACCGTGTCCGCCAGTCGCTCACTCTCAGGCTATATACAAGTAGGTTCTTCAGCTCCTCAGCGTATTTACTTAAACTTACATAAACAACCATTTTTAAAGAGCGACCAACCGATCCTACCAAAGAACTATTTCAATAAAATATCTATTCATTGATATACTCGTGAACAAACTCATTTCAACGAATACCTTTTAATTTGATGCTCCTACTCCCAATATGAGGAGTATTAACAATCGGCTCACAGCCGCGGGGTAACAGGATCGATGCCGGCACGTGGGGCAGCACCCCTGGTCCGCTCTTCACTACTTCAATAGTTTGTATAATTTTTAGGGTTATAACCAATTTGGACCTATTTAATTATTTTAGAGGACATTCTAGTCGGTAACGCAAATTGGCTGATCTCCTTAACACAAAATGTCTATTATTTATTTATTAAAACTTTATTGTTCTAAGTACAAATACTTATAACAACTGGCGGACTTTTACTAAGAGCATTTTCTACCAGTTAACCATTGGGAGAAATAGAAAGATTAAAAAATATTTTTATGTAAGTGCTAATAGATGGCGCTACAAGAATCGCAATACTACAATTTGAAAATAAAAAGTGAAATTATTACAATACGATTTATTTTAGGTGTCCATAGCTTAACATGACATACAGGCTGATTCAATGCTTTAGATCAATTATTTTTTTTCTATTTAAAGTAGACTATATCCTTCGTCGAACTTATAACTATTCCCATAATATTAATTAAAATAGTTCAAAAGATTTGAGAATATTAAGGTTTACATACAGATCTTTAAGTATTTAATAGCATTTAATATATTTCTTCTCAGAATACAAAATATGAATGACGAACCGAGTCGAACCCTTTTCATCCCGATCGTCAGCCGGTAAAAAGGGTATCTGACCAACTTTGATTTTTTACCGTTGCGATGTCACACGCTCCGGTAGTTTTGTTTGTTAGTCGCGTGCGGGACAGCTGTCGTGAATGGGTTCTTTTAGTCAGATTGTAGGTACGAACTGGAGTGTTATTGTTGGTGATTTTATTTAGTTTGCTGAGAGAAAATGAATTTTTTAAAGATTTTGTTTCAGTCTTTACAAATGAAATGCTGGTTTTCATTTACTGCCGAGAGAGACTGGTCTAAGATGATCTCTGGCACTTCACTTAATACACAATTGTAATGCCTCGCCAAGTATGAGGTCTGAAATGTGATCGCAAGTTTATGATGCTGTTGTGATTGATTCTCTAATTTCATCACAATCTTGTTAAATATAACACAATGAAATAAACGCTAGGTATTCAAATCTTTTTTAATTTAAGCTGTATTTAGCCTCTAATCGTTTTTTTTGTAATAATTCCACCTAATTTTCAATAGCCCATAACAACTTTAATTTGAACACTCAAATCTCACATTGATCTACAGCATTGTATTATTACCTTACTACCGCAGTTCTCACAGATGTTTAATGAAAATTTTATCAAAGCATTCAATTGTGTGTACCCGCACTCACCTCACTTCGGCGGACTAGGGGAAGCTGAACAAAGGCAAGGTGCACACTGCGAGACCCACGCGTCAACTCTCGCGGCCGTTCCCGCGTCACAAATATTATTATTACGTACAGATTTATCGCGTGGAAAATTGCACGCATTGTCACTGCGACGCCGATATATCATGTGATTATGAATTATTTTTATGTTAATTACAAGTAGGGGTCGTAACGGTCGTCAGTTTTTGTGTACCTATTCTCAGTTTGGATGTATTAGGTAGGTATATTAGGTATGTGAGGTACATATGGACTTTATTTTAATGTCAATAATTATTTGAAAATTAATGTGCCCCGAGCATTATCTGATTTACATAGTCAGAAAAATAAATGTGTTACTTGTGAATAGGGATTTTGAAAATAAATTAGATAAAAGCTATATTCAAGCAGTAATGTTCGAATGTTTGTGAATATAAGATTTTGAGTACCTAATTTAAAGATAAAATGGAAGATATATGTGATAAAAAGAGTACTATTTGTAAGCAGTAAATTGATAACATGGGTTGAAAATAGAGAACAGGTTTTATCTTTATAAATTAAAGAAACCGCAGAGAGAAGGCGTCTACCATTTCAATACCTACATAAGACGGAACATTTAATTACACTTAATAAATTTTCAAGAATAAGCTTAAAATACCTATATTTTTTTAAACACAAAATAAATTTTAATTAATTGAATTTAGCCACGTACCTTTTCACGAAATCCTTTCATTGTCAACAAACAATCTTTTTTAATCGCCTCAATTCCTCGAAAGCTGACGCAAAGCCGTCCCTCAGTGCATTAGCTAAATACCTCCGACAATGGCGGACGGCGTCATACGAACAGATTCGCACGCACGGTCGGCTCGCGACAGTGTAGCCCCTGCCTTACGAGCCACTGGGCCGGTAAACTTTGTAAATGACTTGTGTCACTTCGCAATGACGCTGTTTGATTGGACAATAACAAACAATATTGACTGATTTATCTAGAGCTGTGTCTTGCTACCTGGTATTTCCATTTTCAGGTAGATTCCCTGTTATCTTCCATGTATCTCTAGACATGGTCTTTTCTAGCTAGTTTCTACCTAAACCTTGACCAACACCAGATAAACCCACACCAAACGTAAAGGGGAACTCGGTTTGGCCGTGGCTCCGCCCCTATTGATGATCCCCAATAGATGTCGCTAGCAAATCGAAGATTTCAACATACTGATCATCAAAATGCATGCAATTAATTTTAGTATTTGTGCACTTCTGTCTTTTTCATTTTATTATTATTATTATACAAAAAAACCGGCCAAGTGCGAGTCAGTTTCGCGCACTGAGGGTTCCGTACAAATCTGTAGATATCGCGTGCAAAAGGAAAGAGGTAGTAAATTAAAATTATTAAAAATATTTTGATTATATGATGTAACTAAAAATTTAAAGTTTTTGCGATTTTTCCTTTATCTGTGCTATAAGACATTGCTTCGAACCAAATTTCAAGATTCTGAGTTCACGGGAAGTACCTTGTAGGTTTTGATTCCCTTGCGAGTGTCGAGTGAATTTGCGGCATAAACGGCTGTATCTTTCGATTGCGTTGGCTTAGAAGTTTGATTTTTTCACAGCTTCAAGAGACAGTAGACCTGAGTATTTAATATAAATTCTAGCTTGATACCTCTACGCTTTCCTAAAAAAAAAAGGTTCTTGACAGACAGACAGGACGGACGGATGGACGAACAAGAAAGTGATCCTTTATGGGTTCCGTCTTTTCCTTTTGAAATACTTCCGTATTTAGGGTTCCCCCTAAAACTATCAGATACTACATATCACTTTAATTTTATTAATAACTTTAGTGTGTTTAAATAATTTAAAGTCTTGTTGAACTGTTCCCTCATTCCATATCTACATATATAAAAATCAATTGCTGTTCGTTAGTCTCGCTAAAACTCGAGAACGGCTGGACCAATTTGGCTACTTTTGGTTTTGAATTATTTGTGGAAGTCCATGGAAGGTTTAAAAGGTGAATATATTCGGAGGCGGTACGAAGTTTGCCGGGTCAGCTAGTAATAAATAAATAAGTATCCTAAAATCAAATTATGAACCATTCATTAAGTACTCTCTTTACATTGACATCTCTATTCTATTCAAAATATATTATTATTACCTAAATGAAAGGTACTAAAGTTGTTCCAAAAACATAACTTTATTATCTGTAACTAAATCCAGACATTTGAATAAGGATACACAATAGTCGCAAACAAAAGACGCTAGGGGAGAGGGTGGGGCGGACGCCGTGCGATTAGTCGCTGCGACCGAACAGTCGCGATTATTCACGCTTTCATTAATCGTCTGTGTGCAGTTTTCACACGGATGCCTGGGAGTCTAAATCCCGAGAGGTAGATAAATTTTATTTCTTAGATTAATTATTGGTTTCGCGCGTCGTAGCGTCGCGGAGACCAATTATTAATCTCAGTTTTATTTGTTTAAATTTAATTAATATTAAATATTGTAAAGCTCGTTAAAATTTACTTAACTTTTTATGAACTTAGATGCCATTTCGTTGTTTCGGATTACCATCACCTGCTGATTTTTATATCAGCCTTCTTTTGACATAGTCTAGCTCCTTTAAACCACTGATTGCAAAAATACAATGTTAAAATATTTAACCGATTCAGGCGTTACTTTGCGGAAGTTAAAGTTACAAGCACTTAATAAATTATTTTGCGTGCTTCCGCCACCAGTTAGTTCATGCAAACTATTGCCGGCCGGCACCCACCCACTACTGTTAGTCCCAACATGCCCGCCACCACTAGCTTGCACATGCAACACGTGTTTCGCCTCTACGCGAGGCATCTTCAGGCACTAGACCAAGCTGTTAATAGTCCGACGTATAAATTTATACGTATAAATTTATACGTACGTACGTGTTAAAACTTTCACTGACTGATAAGGAAACAACAATGACACTCAATTGTTATCTACGTCGAGAGACATTACTGTTAGCTAAAGTGTTAATAAAGATTGAGTTAAATTTTATTCTTAACACATAAAGCATTCAATCAAAGGTAAATCAAGTTAAAATAGATATAATGTAATTTAAGTTATATTTTTCTGCGCTTAAGCTGATATTACAAGACAATACTATAATAGGCTACTTGACTGTGTTCTCATTTTGACAATATTTTCATATGGGGAAATACATACACTAAAAAGTAACCGATACCGAAAACAACAACAGAATTGCTAATTAATTAAAGCAGTAATTAGCATTTAAAGTTTTCTAATGAAGAAAAGTGGGAGCGTGGTGGGGACGTCCTGCTATCTCTTTTGTACGTACGAAATCAAGTGGCAGTGACGTCACTCCACCATTATGTCTGTCCTTTTCTAGTTTCTTGACAGTTTCCCCTTCCACAGGATTTCAAAGGCTTACAACTTATTTAAGTTTGAACGGATTCAAAAAATTCTTTAAGTTTTCGAATTCGGGTACTCAAATTTTGAAAATTGAGTAAAGTATTATCTAGGATTAAGATGATTATGCTTTTCTGTAGGTAGTCCGAATATGGCCTAGTCATCCAACGAAAGGGATGTTTTGTCCGACAGAAACACTTAAAATACATAACTTACATTTTTCACCTTTTCACTCTTATCACGTCTCATGTATTTTCTTTGGTGCAATAAAGAGTTTTTCTTATTAAAATAAACTATTTTAATATGGTTTTATCGCTTTGTGTTTTTTTTAGTTTTTATTTATTTACTTTTAAAAATTTTATGAAATGAACAAACAAATGTTTCAAAATAAATTGTTTATCATGCAGAGCATATACACCATGAAATTTTAGTAGTTTTGGTCCCATCGTCCAGTCACTCCATTCATGCAACCGAATCATGAAAAACAAATTTGGACTTCCCATAGTAAGTTAGGTCACGTGATGAGAAATTTTGTATGGGAGGTCCAAAAATTTACTCCGTATTTCGACCCATGTATCTTGGGGAAAGTTGTTCAGTTGCATGAATGGAGTCACTGGACGATGGATCCAAAACGACTAAAATTTCATGGTATATACCTTACACATAAATACTATATATTTTCGATGAATTGCTCCTTGCGATGAGCTCTGCATTAAGCTGAGCTACAACAGGCAATTCCTGGATACAACTTTGTATCTAGGAATCGCCGAGAAACATCAAAAAGTTTCCCTGAATATTTAATTCTTAGTCCGATAACAATCTCCATTATCGTTACCCAATCAAAACTAGGGGAATACATCATTTGGTCCCAATTACTAGCACAATCAGCCGCTGTGGCACTCGTATGTCACTTGATATCGAGGTATCTGCTACGGGGATCTTTTCATTAAGGTTATCTGGGATCCATCCGTATGTCCGAATGTCCACTTGGATTGCTCGATTAACTGCGAGTCGTTTGAAATGGTTTATAGTTGAAATTTAGTGTCGTCTAGATATAAAATGTAGTTGCCTTGATTGAAGTACCCCGTGTTGCCGGACTGCAACTTTTAGAAATTTTCACCGGTAGTACAATTTAAGTAAGTATTGAATACTTGCTATTTCCCGCAGCTCCGCCTGTATCAAAAAGTAGCCTAAGTTTGATCCCGGGTCTTCAACTAAATTCATACCAAAGTTCATTAAAATCCGTTCAGCGGTTTGGCCGTGAAAACGTAACAGACAGACAGATAGACAGACGGATGGACAGACAACAGACAGACTTTCGCATTAACATTATGATATATTATGATATGATAGTATTGATATGTGATTGTTCGCATTTGCTGTTTAAAATCGTTTTCAGTTTTGAGCCTTAAAACATTTTTGCGTCTATATTATTTTTTTATTATTAATTGGTTGGGTGATTTCGGTTACCAATACGATTAATATGAACAGTAGTTATTTAACTGCTCCAGGGTTTTATTTTTATTAATTTATTAAAACTTTATTGTTTCACAAGCACAAATACTTTTAATAATTGGCGAATATGCTAAGAGCATTCTCTACCAGTAAACCATTAGGAGAAATAAAAAGATAGTTCAGCGCAATAAAATCATGAAAAATATTGTTTACAATCAAATTTTATGTTAAGCTTCAATTTCCTATTACTTCAGGGTTCTTGACATACAAACCGCTGACAGACAAATAAATTACTACTTAAAAAAAAAACAATATTCCCGATTCTACCTCACGTCCATAACCTAAATTAAAAAAAAACCGAACTAGACATATCACGAAATGAATCCGTACTTCTTAAAGATAAAGGTGAACCCCAAAACTAGTAAGGAATAGTTCACAAATTACGATCCAGCAATCGCGGCTTCTTTCACAACTAACAAGTTTTAAAATGTAGCCCGTCGGGGACGAACCCGCGACTTCGCAAATTGAGATAGTTATGAGACCTACGCGAGTGGGATTGCTTTTATTAACTTTCCAACTTTTACTGCAAACCTATAATTTTTAGTCGTTAAAAACTAACTGATTTCCAATTGTTTGTGAGAGTTTAATTATTTTTGGCGAAGCTTTGCTGTTTATTGTGCTGATTTTATGGGGATAGGTGTTTTGGAGTTAATGTTCACGTTTATATACGCGATACTGAAATATTTGTTTTATTTATTAGTAGCTGTTTCCCGCAGCTCCGCCTGCGTTAATAAGTAGCCTATGTGTGACCCCGGGTCTTTAACTATATTCATACCAAATTTCATCAAAATCAGTTGAGCGGTTTGGCCTTGAAAGCGTAACAGACAGACAGATACCTTTCGCATTTATAATATTAGTATGGAAGTATGGATTTGTGATCTGTAAAAAAACGGAAGATTCTTTTTAGCGCGATATGACGAATGGATTACAGCTACAAACATATGAATCATACATATCAAACAAAGGTTCTGTTCCAACCCACAACAGGAGTGCTACGAGTGAATGATTTTTATTTGACATCTTTGTCATACATTTCAAAAAAGGATCTTCAGGAGCGCTAACCTTTGTTTTTTTTTGTAATATTTAGATTTCTTTCTAGGTTTTCTTAACAAATATTTTCATAGTTGTCCTTTGCAACACAATCCGCATGGAACTTCTCATTATTTTATTTTTTTGTTGTTTGTTTTTTTATTCATATTTATTTACATGTTTTCATACCTTTATTGCTCTCTCACAGATTATAAAACAGAAAACCCTTTTCCTGATTAATGAAATAACGAGGTACAGGAATTCATTTAGCCAACGATCAAAAGAACAAATCGCCAAACAATGAACATTAATTGCGCGCGATTCTCACGGCCGCGTAAGGGCGTCCGCACACTCTGCGACTAACAATCGCCGGCAACGGTGAGTTTAATTTGCGCCACACGTGCGCGACGAATGCAGACGCGTGTGCGAATGCTCCGCTCCCTATCTGTTTACGTTGGCGATTAAATTGTAGAATGCAGAGGTTGATTGTAGTTAAATTAGTAGTGAAGTGTAATAATAAAAGATGCAAATAGATAAGTTTCTACATGCATACTCGTAGTTAGTAGAGCATTCGGAGCTACGGACTGGCGGTAACTGGTGAAAGATCGCCGATAAATCGGGTTTTTTGCGACAAAGCAAGCAAATAACTATCAATAGTAAAACTTTCATCTATGTTAAAACAATAAAATCTATTAGAATCAGTTATGTTGATAATTTTCCAAATTTGTTAGAAAGTTAAAACTCATTAAGAATTACATAGTAATATATATTTATTTATTTATTAAAACTTAATAACTAATTGTTACACAAGTAGAAATAATTTTTTGAAACAATTGGCGTACACACATTCATCATCATCATTTTGTGTAGGTTACATTCGACTATGTACACCCTGGTGTCAGAGTTGTGCGGAACCGCCTCACACACACACAATACACATTTAAAGCAGGTCACATCATACATCTGACATAGTCGCGACCGTTTCAGGATGAAACCAAGAGAGCGCTAAGAGAAATAAATTAATAAATATTGGTAGTAGTAACAACATAGAATGGCGGGTGTAGTAGAATACAATTTATTAATAAATACCTAGCTGTGCCCGCGGCTTCGCCCGCGTGGAATTCCGTTTGTGTCACGGAAAAAAGTAGCATATGTCACTATCCAGGTCTTCAACTATCTCCACACAAAAAATCACATCAATCCGTTGCTCCGTTTTAACGTGAAAGAAAAACAAGCACACATTTATAATATTAGTATGATGATTCCGGCAGAAAACACAACAATCATTTCGCTTTCACTGAAAAAAGGCCTTTCAAAATCTAACTGAAAAACTGACAATGTCCAACAATAGCAACGAATTGTTAAAATAAAAAGTCGCATTCGAGCAATATTGGGACACCAAGCCACTCTGCAAACTAACCATGGCTTTCCGTCACGAGTGCTATTTCTGAAAGTTCGACTCACACAAAATCAACGAGTCGAATGATACTCGTTCGATATCGAATTATTTTTGTTGGGAATCGAACGATTTCCATTCGACACATGAGTCACACATTTCAAAAATATGGTACCAGTTTCTGACCGGAATTGGCCCGATTCGGTTCCGGCCCACAACAGGAGCGCTTACCTTAGTTCTTTTTTTGTCAACTGATTTATCGTTGTTTTGAATTTGTTAGTTCGCTGCCGATAGCTCGCTAGGCTTTGAAATAAACGGAAATAGGAGGATGCTCGACTTTCTGTGAAAGACGGTTGATTTCCTATAGGATTTTGGACACGAAAATCTCTTGTGAACAGAGATGTTTTAGGGATTAGATGAAAAATTTGATTGTTGATCTAGATTTATTAAATTGAATTAGCATTGTTGAAATAGGGGAAGACCAAAAAAAAATAAGGTAGGTAGAGCGTTGAGAAGGAAATGGCTAGAGATAGAGAGAAGTGGAAGAAACTAACATGCTGTGCCGACCACACATGACAAAGTGGGACAAGGTAAAGACGAAGAAGAATACGCATTGTATAATTTTAGATCTTGTGATTAGATCCTAATTATACCAAAATTTGCGTCATAATATGTTTATTTGTGTAGTGTCAGCTTACATTGTGTTTATTTATTATTTATTAAAATTGTATTGTTCCACAAAATACATATACACTTGTAACAATTGGTGGACTTAATGCTAGGAGCATTCTTTACCAGTCAACCATTGGGAGAAACGGAAAGATAGTTTGGCGCAAAAAAAGTTAAATGGGAAAACATTTATTACTTATAGAGCAAATTTTATCAAAAACTTAAGTTCACACAAATACTGTTTCATTTTAAATATAAATACCAACGATGAAGTCACATTGAGAAGTTTTCATATAACTGATTAACTGTTTATCTATTACATCAAATAGTCTTTATCCTCTTATGTAAAAATATCTTTGGATAAATAAGAAATTCGCTGATTCTACTGTAACTATAATACAAAGTAGGTTGTTACATACATACATTAATGTTAGTGCTTAGATTCCTCAACTGCCTCCGTTTTTAATGGGTTTGATTCCCGTGGGAAGCATGGCTTTCCAGCTTGGCATTGCAGCTTCAACATTGCAGGCTTGAATCACCTGATTGTCTGATAATAATGATTCCGTGCTTTGGAAGGCGCGCTAAGCCGTCGGTCCCGGCAGTCAATTGGTGGTCATTGAAGGGCCATGTCAGTGGCCGAGAGGCGGTTCCGAACAACTCTGACATCAGGGTGTACATGGTCGATTGATGTAATTCACACGAAAGAACTTAGATTCCTTGAGTTCGGCAACTTAGATTAAACTGGGCAAGGCTCAGCGACCCGAAGTAGATCTTGGTCTCCTCATAAAAGAGCGCCAGAGTATTCTATTCTCCGCGATGGCTGCAAGTTGTCAGCTACCATCTCTCGCAGATCAGCACCGCATCGCTCCAGCGATATCAGGGATGGCCGACTGGTCTTATGACTGATATCTATATGTTTCTTTTGTTTGGTGTAATAAAGTGTTAATTTATTCATTCATCTTACCCAAATATGCTGCCTTGACGCAATGATAGATTTCATGCATCTTCAATGACGAGAAAGATTATACTTAGTTATTGATCCCATGCTCAAAGTTAAGCCGGACAAACTTACTAATACGATCCCGTGTGAAGTTGCCGGATCGATGCAAACTGCATAAAGTGCATACGAGGGCAGTGATTCGATTACCGATGCATTACGATTCATTATTGTTGCTTAGTGACATTTCATGAGAATTTATGATTATTTTTAGTATAAATGATGGAGTGAAAATATGGAGAATTGTAGTTTTTCGGTGTAAATAAGAAGGGTATCATTATAACAAAAAAATTTGTTGTCAGAAGCTGTCTGAATGTTTTCAGTTAAGAGTTTGTTTTTGTAGCTATGGTTGTGTTGGTATAGGGTCCCATTGCTGGGCAAAAGCCTTCTTTTCTTCCCCGTATCCGTTTCTAGTTCTTACCGAACCATCTCGTTTTGGCCTTCCTCTTTCTTTTGGCATCTAGTCAATCTTATAGTTAAAAGTACATAATACTTACTTTATTGCTTGTTGCGATATTTACTAGAATTTCTTCATAAAATGAGCAGTCTTGTAAAACATTTTTTGTTGGTATTTTGTTTATGTTAGTACACTACACACTTAATGTACGCATAATAATTAAAGTAACTCTTTATTGCACCAAATTGTAGAAAGTACATGAATATTATTTTTATCTATGGTACAAAGGCGGCCTTATCGCTAGAGCAATTTCTTTCAGGCAACCAACAGTTCTTCATGATATGAAACAGCATAACGTAGTGTATTTTAAAATATAGCCCCCAATTCATAGCAAAATTCTTCATGTTTAGCACGTACCTACATTTGTTTGTCATCAACTTATTTTAAAGTAAAATATAAACAGCGAAATTTATACAAAAGCTAGACATTAAAAAAAAATAGAACTTCTACACATAAATTTTCCTACAAGTCACAAGTTTCGTGTTCCTTCGACTCAAAGGCCTACCTATTTGTGACTTGATAGCGGCTAAGGTATGCAAATGAGAATGTTATGCGATAGCACGCTTCAGTAGTTTTCCCAATTGTCTCTACATATTGGGACTTGGAGGTGTTTTGTAGGGTGACTGTCAATATAGAAAGAAAGAAAGAAAATATTTTTTTTAGAAACACGCAAATAGAAAAAAGGAAGAAAAAAGCAAAAAAAAACACAGCATATTGCCATCTGATGAAATTGACAGCGCTGATCTTCCGTTAGGACCTCGGTTGACGAAACGGCAACCCACGCACAAGTCATACATTGGACACAATAATTTGGATACAAGGGACAAATATAAGGCAAGATAAGGCAGAAGTGACATGTGGGCGCAGCCTGTATGCCATGGTTATGGTATATGGTATGGCAAGGTTAAGCGTTGCCAAATTAGGTTAAAACTCCAGAGGCCCAAATGGCCAATATATGGCACCTCTATCCATCATATGGCATATAGTGTCATATTCAAAATGTGTCTAGTTTATAGGAGCTCGATAGTCAAGGACGAATGCTCGTGTCAAGCGTCGGCGAGATGCGACCACTATTGGATTCGTCGCCATTTAGTAATTTAGTGGCATTTTATATCTCGAGCTCCTCCGTGTTTCAGAAGGCACGTTAAGCCGTAGGTACCGGTCGCTTTTGACAGATAGCAGTCGTGAGGCTGTGTCTGAAGATGCCTTCAGGCAGCCTGAAAAATTCTGACAGTGTTGGGCACATGTTAGTGGCCAACACTGTCAGAATTGTTTAGACACACCTCGGACTCCAAAACGTAAGCTGACGACGCAACTAGCAATGATGATTCAAAATGTATTTAGTGTGAAGCGTAGGTAGGCAAATATAAAAGGTTGTATAGTTACCTATGCTGTCCTAATGCTGGGCAAAGTATCCTCCATTCTCGTCCGAAGTTTTTTTTTATTTAGAACGGAAAATGTACCGCCAAGCACACTAGAGCTTTAATATATCCTTTTAGTAAACAAAAGCGCTTACTTATTCAAATTGTGTGCGACCCAGGGTCAATAGACTTAACACGTTCTGGTGGACAATTCTCCTTCAAAAAGATTAACATAAATAAATCCTTAGTATAGATATAAACGCCGGGCCGTACGCGTGTTTGCCTACTTAGTTGTATAAAAAAAAATTCTTCCCGGCGACTATTCGAAAAGGTTTGAAGAAATTTTTCATATTTAATTATTAGATTTAGTTCGTCAAAATCACAAAATTGAGTCACCCCAATCAACACCTCGCATTGATGGAATATTTCCTTTAGAGCCGGTATAAAGGTTCTTAACACAGTTAAACAGCATTCAGCAACTTACGTACTGTGGAGGTAAGGGGAGATAAACAGAGTATATATTTTGTGCAGAGCGCTCGTTCACTAGAGCTCTCCACTACTCTCAGCTACCTCTGAGCTAGAGCTGAAAATAAAGCTATTGCATAAAACAATGATAAAAAATAAATTTTGCAATCACTGAACAAATTTTTTGATCAGAACACACGGGATGATGGTAAATTTAGCTGAGTTGAAAATATCCTCAAAGCAATGCTTTTTACCTACAATTGTAGTTAATATTTTCGGGACCGAAGTATTCTCTCTTAATTAAATAATAAATACTTCAATAATCAGTGATTTTGAATAAAAAGAAAATCTATATACCATTTTACACTTAAGGGACTTTAATTTGATATTATTTGAATTGATATATATCTTCTTTTAATAAGACATAAAATTTCTAAAAGAGCCAATAAATCAATCATATTTTAGTTTTATAAATAATGAAACAAACTACAAGAAAGTGAGTATTCTCATAAAAATAAATACTTAAATATTTAGTGATTTTGAATAAAAAAATCTCCTGTATACTATTTTACACATATGGGACTTTAATTTGATATCTTTTTACAATAAGTTATCAAATTTCAAATAGAGCCAATAAATTAATAATGTTTTTTTATTTTTATGAATAATTAAGCAACCTACTTAAAACAAACCTTCATGTATATCTTACATATGAGTAAGTTTCAGATGTCAACAAATATCCAACGCAGTATGCGTTGCGCACTCTATGCCTATCGAGAGAAATCAGTAACTCTTAGGGGGCTCCAAATTAACGGTTTCCAAAAGATAGACCTGTCTTCTCGATTTGACTCGCGAATCTCGTGTTTATGTTAATTTAATATTTGGGGGAGAGTGGGTTAACGATTCGATACGTGGGGAAGCTCAAAAATATCAGGAATAATAGTCGTGTTTGGGATTAATAACAGAGGTACTGAGTTTGTATGTGGGGTAAGTAGAATCTGGTTTGGTTTTGGGTTGGGGTGAAAAGTGAAAACGATTTATGTTTCTATCAATTTTATCTGTTATGATTGCAATTTTTTAAAAGTATGGATGCTATACAAAACCACATGAGTAATAAACACAAGGTTATTGCGACTGTACCATACTTTTTGAATATTTTTGTTGATATTTCTAGCTAAAAAGTTAATATTATTGTATCAAGTAATGTCGACGACGATCGACGATAACGATCTTAAAGTAAACTAGTAGTTTATGCATTTAGTTTACCTACTGTATAAAAGTCTTAGATTGAAACTTACTATTAAATTATACTATTTCAAAAGTTTATTAGGGTTTATAAAACAAAATAGACGGACAGTAAAGTTAGTAATAGGGTCCCGTTTTTACCTTTTAAGTAAGGAACCCCAAAAATTATCCAATTTAGACACATGGAAAATTGTAACACAGTCTTCAGTAGAGACGGTTATCAGTGTAGTCCAGTTTGATCGCACAGACTGAGTTTAAGACATGTTTTAGAATGAATGAATGAATGAACACTTTAATGCACCATTTATAAAACTAAATGGGTATAAAGGCGGACTTATCGGTTATGCAATTTCTTCCAGCCAACCTGAGGGCAGAAATGAGCTGCGGTAAAAAAACACTTGCGTGAGTGGTGCAGAAAGCATAAATGTACATGCCTACATTAAGACGCATATAATATACTTACATAAATAAATAATAAGAATAAACTTACAAATAAAATACATTAATAAATACTGTCAATAAGTGTAAAAAGTTAGTGACAGCGTTATCACAATATAAGAGAGGATTATTCTACCTCGGAAAGGTAGTGAAACTTAACCTGATCTTTTAACGAAGTAATAGTTTGTGCCTTACGAATATCTACCGGTAATGCATTCCAAAGTAGAATAGCCTAAACGGAGAATAGAATGTAAATTATTATTTACAAATATTACTAGAACAATACCCAACACTTCCACGATCTACCTATCAGTTCAATCATTAAATGTTGCGTGTCACTCCAAATTTTTTCGTGTCAATTATCACGGTGCGTCTGGCGAGCTTATTGACGGCAATTGGTGGCATGCGGGCGCCCTGCGACGGTGTCTGATCATAGATTAAATGTTGCCTGGATTGACATGCTAGCTTCCCTGAAGTTCGTTAATGGAATGGTTGGTATCCTTGACACTTAAAAAAGTTTTATTAAGATCAAAATCTTACGTAGTTTTTTAGAATGACATCTTGTTGGAATAAGATAGCTCGCGAAAAAATTGTATATTGCTTGGATTGAAATGATATATTCTATCTTCCCTGAAGTTGATGGCTGGAAAATGAATTGTTATTATTTATAGGCAGCGAATGTGTAAAGAAAGTTTAACTGAGATCAAAATCTTCTAATGTTTTTTTTTAGAATGACAATGAATATAAGAGAGCTCGCGCTCGCTTTTTAATCTTGGCAAAGTACATCATTGGATAAACTTCCGTATATTATTATTTGACATTAATAACTTTAAATAAGTTTTGGCATATGTTCCTATAATTTTACTGTAACCATTCCCACCAAAAGAAGAAATAGTTAAGATTTGTGGCTCTCTACCTATTTCGACTATAGCTTATAGCTAATAAATACTAAACAATACTAAATACTTCTAATAATTATGTGCTACAGCATAGCAGAAAGAACTTTTAAAATTATCAGCCCCATCGTATCTAAAGGTTCGTCTATTTCACTTACCTTAAAAAATATTATTCTCTTCGCACTACCTCTAAGTTGACTGGTCGAAAAAGCCTTTAGCTTCAAGTCAGCTCTTTAAATTATTGTAATGAAGTAAAATAAATAAAGACGCCAATGAAAAAGTAATGAAATCTCAGCGCATAAAAGTCTTAGATGTCGATCACAAAATTTCGCAAGTAATAAAACTCACGCATTCCAATGTTGAAGATTCTAAATTAGGTAATAGCCAACAATTGTGGGTGTAGTCCAGATGTCCAATTGAAGACAGAGGTGGCCCGCCAGGTGGCCTGTGAGTCAACCGAACAATTTAGTTAATAGAAGATACGTCGGCACAGAGAAACTGTTGAGATGCACATGGAACATTTTTTAAAGAGAATAATAGTTAATATAATACATTCAACTAATATTTTAGACAATGTTTATGCAGAACGTGTTGCATAATTTTGGACTTGGAAGGGTATTTAAGTTGAACGTAAACACGATAATAGAGAAGATAACAACCAAAGAATTTACTAAAACGTCTATTTTTATAGGTGTAACTCACAAAAGAAAGATTTTGATTAGTACAAACTCGTACTCGCAATACATTTAGATCATATCTTTGCTTTAAATCAGTCTCAGGCAGGCTATGAAGTGGTACAACATAAATAGATGCGATAATTAACCTTTCAGAAGTAACCAAGGTTATAAAACTCTAGTGTCGCAGGCCTCCTCGCCTGAATTCTTATCTACTAGTAAAGAAACAATAGAAAGGAAATGAACAAATTGAGAATAAGTAATTTTGAATTAGAGTTGAATAAAACTTGAGAAGGAGAGCACCTCATAATTGTAACAAATACAGAAACATGCAAATTCTTGGCAACCAAAACTTTTTTTTATTCATTTTATCAAATTTTACTTTTCTTGTGTCTTTTCTTCCTGATTCTGTGTGGTTAATAATAAAGTCAACACGTTTGCAACTGTATGTCGTGGATTTTTTTATTATTAGCGCATTCCAACGGTCCACTTATTTACATTATACAAAAGTCATTATTATGGATAAAGGTGCTTTACAAACATGTTCATCATCATCATCCTAGCGTTATCCTTGCATCCTCCGCTGTTTACTTCGAAGCCCAGGGTCCTTAAATATTATATTCAACGCAACACCAATTTTTCTCAGTTTTTTTGTCAATAAAAGTCTACTTCACTCATTTCCCTGTGCTAGTGACCCACATCGCTGCCAATTGAGGCAGTTTAGGTGATCGTGCAGGTACGGGCGAGGTGCCACTTATTACAATTGCTTCTTGTTGCCGACATTATTATATTTGATGTGTTTGGAGTTTGGACGTCCCTACTTGATGTATCAGAGTAACCGTTTCGGAAAATTTTCGAAAAATTCCCAATATTTTTGGAAACTATGGGAATTTTAGAACATTTACGGAAAATTCAAGACTTGAATTACAGTTGCTAATTCAACGATAGATGAAATTACAATCGATTCATTTCAGTCAATTTAAAACTTAAGTAGATTTCAAACATTAACAGCAGCACTCGGACTTAAACTCATTCTCAAAACACAAAAAGCTCTCATTCAGAAATGATAGTTTTTTTTGGGTTTCAAGATGTGTTGCAAAGAGCATTATAATATTTATTTATTTATTTATTTATTCACAGCTACTCACTACACTTACAGTTTCCCAAGACGTATAGTGAGTTAAATAAGTACAATTAGTTGGTGATTGACAAAAAACTAATACATGCAGATATGAAATAAGTTAAATTTATATTGAATATGTCAACTTGAGGGAGCTGTGCAACGAGATCGTTGAATAGCGTCAGGGCTTGATTGGTCGGCGCGTACCGTGAGGTGCAAGAATGGACCTCCGCGGTCGAATATATAAACATCTCTTTAGTATAGTTGTAAAATTATCTTGCTAGAATCATTAATATCTGTGAGTGTGAGTGTGTTTGTAAGATAAAGAAACTTTACTGCTTACAAATCTATCTCTATCTATATAATCAATTGCTGTTCGTTAGTCTCGCTAAAACTCGAGAACGGCTGGACCGATTTGGCTATTTTTGATTTTGAATTATTTGTTGAAGTCCAGGGAAGGTTTAAAAGGTGAATATATTCGGAGGCGGTACGAAGTTTACCGGGTCAGCTAGTTTTAAATATTTATACAAAGGCCCATCAAAAACGATACGTTTAACAAAGAACACGGGTACCAGGCAAGCATGAACGGTTAGGATGAGAGAGATAAGATACACATCGGATTTAAAACATTACCGCAGGAAGGGTCAGCCGAGTGAAAACTAAAACTATCCCGGAGTTCCTTTGTGCTGGGACTCTACGTATCGTAAAATTACATAAAACGCTTTGTAAAGGTGTCGCCCGCACCGTTGGCTCGCTTCTAATAGTTAATGCTTAGGGTTGTCAGTTTGAAATTTCTTTTTACAATCGCATCGTTAGACATCCACCAACCAGAAGGTCAGATGACCTAAAAAAGGCCGTAGGCAAACGTTGTTAGTCATGTCAGAGGCCTATGTCCAGCAGTGGACTGACTGCGGCTGAAATGATGATGATGAATCAGATTTTGATCTTAAATACACATACTTTCATAATACTTTTTTTTATTAACCTTGTAGGCAAACAGGCGTACGGCCCACCTGATGGTAAGTAGTTACCGTAGCCTATGAACGCCTGCAACACCGGAAATGTCACGAGCGCGTTGCCGACCCTGAAAATTTGTACAGATTGAATTCAATAAAAGTAGTATATCAGCATTTTTGATTAGTCAGTGTTATTCTTTACAGAAGAATTTTTTTATCTCTAAAACCAAGTAATTTTAAATATTTTTTTACAAAGAGACAACCCTACATCGGGCCCATAGTGCACCCGCATCTCGGAAAAGGTTGAAACATTATACGTTATACACCGTTACCCTAACTTATGCCATTTTGTATTTTTAAGTGAACTTGTGCGAAATGTGCGATTTATGAGACGCGGGAATTGATGTCTTGTGAATACAGTTTCACGTTGAATTTTTGTTATACGGGTACTATTTGAGTTAATTGGGATTTGGTCATGACAGGGAACTAAGGTAAAATGTTGTATGGATTTTCTACTTCTTTAGGTTCTGTGGGTATTGTAAGAGCTTTTTAAACAACTGGTTACACAAAATGATTATGTTGACGTTGGATCGTGCGAATATTTTCTAACTAGAAACTAGACATCTCTTGTGTTGAAGTATTAAGAACTGACTGCTTATTTTATAGAATAGAAAATGAGCCCGTTATTACCTTCTTGTGGTATGTTAAATTATTAAAGAGTTCTACATTCTATTTCGTAGGTCAGAGGCTCATTATATAGAGACATGTCCGCCTTTGTACGCATTTAGTTTTATTCGTTGTAAATGGTGCAATAAAGTGTTCATTCATTCATTCATAAGACAGAAATGGAACAAAATAGTATTAAGTTGATTGAGTTAATGAGGAGCTCGATAGTCGAGCGTGGCACGCGCATCCGTAGCGAATACGCGTATCAAGCAACGACGAGACGCGGCCATTATTGGATTGGTCGCCATTTAGTGACATTTTATAACTCGAGCTCCTCTGTGCTTCGGAAGGTACGTTAAGCCGTTGGTCCCGGTTTTTATTGATGGATAGCAGTCGTTAGGTTGTGTCAGATGTATTCGGGCAGCCTGAAAAATTCTGACAGTGTTGGCCACTAATACGCCTCGGGTCATGTTCCTGTTGGTCTGGTTTCCCTGTAAAAGGGGTTATTACGGAGGTCAGACGGCAGTCGTTATATCGTAATAACCAGTGCCGCCAAATCTTGGACCATGATTTACAGCGTACCCTAGGCTCCGAAGCGTAAGCTGACTACGAAACTAGGAATACCCGCAAGGATAATGACAGAGTTAAGTTGATTGAGTCTTAACTTCACAAGATATTAATGAGGAAGCTATATATAGTATTTTTCAGCTTTTAGTCGACTGATGTACTTATTATGCATACTTGTGAAAGCGCGTCGGGCCGTTACGGAGGGTATTTTACAATTTGCAAAAGGAAGTGAAACCTCCGTAAAGTAGTTAACACTTTCGCGGACAGTAACGTCTCTCGACGTAGATAACAATTGAGTGCCATTGTTATTTTCTTGACTGTCCGTGAAAGTGTTAAGTGCCATATTGCCATACCATGCAATTTACGCAGCTTTGAAGCCGACCGGCAGCGCTCGGACTCCGCGACCTGCTACTATGGCCTACTCGGGTACGTGGTCGATTGAATTCGGCTGCTCGACTCTGCTCGTCTGACTGCGATGTGATACTAGTCAGATCATGCCGACGGATGCTCGCGCATGCCCGCGCGTACCCGCGCATACCCTCGGTAATAGCCGTCAGGAGGCTCCGTTCGGCTGCCGACGCGTGCGCGAGCATCCGAGCCGACGCGCTCCGACGCGACTCTGCAAGTGTGAATAATACTTTATATTCGAGGAATTAAGAGCCATAAATAGCCTCTAAAATTCTTCTCGTGATCAAAATATTCCTTTGTTAATTGAACATTAAAAATACCCCCTGTGATACCAAGGTGGGTTGGTAGTTAAGACGTCTCGCCCGCATCTGATCTCCGATATGAACCCTTCATTTTATGTCACTTACGTCGGAATTTTTAGCATCAATTGTAATTTTAACACACGGTATTATGGGCAGTTAAATACCCGTATTGCTTGTAAAAATTAACTCGTCAATGAGTGGTGATAACAATCTTAATTATTGTTTCCTTTTAAAGGTGGTTTGCGTACAGGAATGCGTGTATTTTAAATTTAAAAAATCATAAACTATTTGAAAAGATCATTTAATGCATAACATTAATTCTAATACACCTCTAAAGTTATAAAAATCACTACAAAGCCTTCATAATTTTGTGAAGAACTTTGACAAAATATATTTATTTAACAGACTTTCCTTTTACTTCACATTATAGAAAGAAAAGAGTTTTTGTGAAAATTATATTAGATAATATTTTTAAGAGCACTTGATATATTCAATATAAAATTCTCAGTAAGTACAGACATTTGCGACAGTAATTCATATGGCAGAGACGCAAATACAGTGTCTTTATATATGCTCATTTTAACCAGAGTCGACTCGCAAAGAAGAAGAAGTGGCATTTTCTATCTCGAGCTCCCTCGTGCTTTGGAAGGCACGTTAAGCCGTTGGTCCCTGTTGTTATCGATAGATAGCAGTCGTGAGGATGTGTCGGATGCCTTTAGGCAGCCTGTAAATTTTTGACAGTGTTGGCCACTAACACACCTCGGGTCATGTTCCTGTTGGTCTGGTTTCCCTGTAAAAATGGTTACAGAGGTCAGACCGTAGTCGCTCCATTGTAATAATCAGTGACGCCAAATCTAGGACCATAACTTGTAGCGTACCCGTAAGCTGACGACGCAACTAGGAATACACACTAGGATATAGAAGACGTAAATGCTGTATCGAATATTCTCCGTTCAGATATAACTGGATTTTTCAAACCTACGTTGACGCGTATCACGTCACGTCACACCAATGTGTTTCTTGTTATTTCTAAGTGTTGCATAAAACTAGTCGTCATCATCATCATCATCATCATTACGTGTAGGTTATATTGTCTATCGACTATGTACATACTGGTGTCAGAGTTGTTCGGAACCGCCTCTCGGGCTCTAACCACGTCAGAGCCCTTTAACGACTACCAATTGGAAGCCGGGACCAACGGCTTAACCTGCTTTTAGAATCATGGAATTATCTTTATTATCAGACAATCAGGTGATTCAAGCCTGCAAAGTCCTTACCAAACTGGAAACAACTAAACAAAGTATGCTTCCGGTGGAAATCGAACACACCACTCCCGAGTCTAAGGCGTTCGCCTTAACCACTGAACCACGGAGGCAGTTAAACTAGTGAAACAGTAGTGATCGGTTCTCATTGAGACGTAGGTATCTATATATATTCAATACTTCAGATCTTCTTTTTTTTTTTTTTTTTAATATTTTCTTTCTTTCCGCCTTACGGGTGGAGGCGCCCTTGGCTACTGTTTTTGTTTTTGTATATCTTGTTTATAGGTGTGTGTTGTGTTTTTATGTATTTTATTATCTAGTTTTTGTTGCTGGTATGTATGTTATCACAATATTTATCGTTTAGTTTAGTTTAGTATTTTTTATTTTATCTGGTTTTCTTATGTCTTTTAGATTTACTTTTACTTATTTCTTTTGTGTTTTTATCTATTATAAATTTTCCAATTAATTGCTTTCATGGTTTATCAGACCTTATTTATTTATACATATTTTATTACACCTATTATATTATTGTGATTATATACCTTTTATATATTTTTTATTTATATACATATTTATTTGCGACTGTTTTTACTTTTATTTATTATCCTACTGTTTGCTATCTTTTCCGTTGAATCTGGAGTTTTATAATCATTATTATAGATACTCAGATTCCCAGCTTTTTGTAGACTATAATCGACTACGAGGCACAAGATATTTTTTCTTGGTATACGCATTGATCAGAAGAGATAATGTTTATCTTTATGATTAATGTTCTTATCCAATACTTGCGCCTACGTACTCGATTACAGTCTCTGCATTTCTAACCTTCTGTCCGTGTGTCTGTCTGTCAGTCCGGTCAAGTCACAATGGGCCACATTGGCCCTAGCCAAGGCCTCGCGCCTCTGCCTAATTGGGCAGACGGTGCTGAAGGCATTATGAACCAGATCACTTAATTTTGCCTCTTTGCAGTTTCTACAGGAAGGCGGTACCCCCGCCTCAAGCTCTGCACATTGAGCCCTCATGTGCGGACCACCGCAGTGGCTGCACACCTCGACCTCCAACTTACAGAATCGCCGGCCATGCCCGTACCCCAGACAGCGCGAGCACTGTATGAGGGGGGACTGGTCGGCCACTCTAACTCGCTGGAGGTCGATGTGCACAGCCCCTGCGGAGGTTAGTCTCTGCCACAGAATTGGCGAGACCCTGAGGACTCTATGGCACTTGTGCGGGTCTTTAGTCCGCCTCCTGTAGATAACTTCCATCCGAACGTCCTGGTCTAAACCATCAAATAGTTGGCTGTTCTGTGTTTTTAATGCCTTCAGCACCATCTCATCGGAATATTCTTCCAGTAGGTTCCAGAAGATGACAAGCGGGTCTTTGTTTTTTAACTCCTCTACCGTTAGTTTACTCTCTTCTTTTAATAACTTGTCTTTGATTTTTTCTAGCTCCTTTTTTCCCTTGCACCCGATTATCACCTTCTGGTCCTTTGACTTCCTTATCATATCTATTTTACTTCCTTCCTCGGTCGCGTTTATTACTTTTCTAATTTTATTTAGTAAATTTTCTCCAGTATCTAATTTATCTTTAGAGACGACGACTACCGAGTGCATGGCCGTACCTTTCTTAGGCTCCCCTTTTGGGGGACCGGCCACGACACTGGCGTATGTCGTCCCCTCCTTTCCCTTATTTTGCCTTACCGTTTCTAATATTTCTTCCATATGTTTTTTATTTTGCATTAATATTTTTCGATTCTCCCTAATTTCTTCTACTATACATACTTCAGATCTTAGTGATAATATGTTTCTTAATTTTCCTGTTTGCTCTAGAAGTAGTCGTCGAATTTAATTACCGTTGAAAATAAACCTCAAGATTACAGTAAATAAAATCCCATATTTCATAACGAAGAAAAAATCAGTGCCACTTACGTTGCAATTCCGTGGGATTAGTAGGGTGACCACGCGAGGCCACGGGGGACACAATAGTTCCACGCGACAGTGGCGCGTGTCACGGCCTCGGAGGGCGAGCGCGGGGAAGCGGGGGGAGTGTAATGCAATATTTGTTCGGCGACACACGGCGACACGAGGCTATTGTGCACCTAGGCAGGGGTTGGCAACATTTTTTGCTGTATATATTTTTTATTTTATTTAAAAAAACTTTAGGTATGTACAGTTAGGATGTTCATGATGACGATTTCACAACTAGGGATGCCGAAAACTGAATGAAGCGGAGAAGATAGAGCAGGAAAGCGGACCTTGGGCCAAAAAAAAAGCGAACAGCTGAAAACAATACAATAAAATTAATCTTTATTATACAAAATTAAACAAACTCAATCGGGAAGGCGTTGAGATGAGAGAGAATCGGTATGTATAGTTTGCTGGGAACATGCATGCATAATCTTTAGTACCTACCTATATTTTTTATTATGCAGGCACTTGTGTAATTTTGGTTGCATACGTGAGTATGCTTTCATAATACGAAGCATAAATATTCTTTAACTAAAACATGCTGCTAAATCAAAATGTATCTACCTAAGTAACTTAGTGAATGCAATAAGTCACTTAATCATCCATGCTACATACTACTATTGTTAATTAAAATATCTACTTAGATTTTGAATTTGAAGACAATTTTTGTCATCTTTACATGCAAAGTACTATAAATAATTTAGTGCATGCGTTACCATTTTTTAGAAACAAATATTTTATTAATTGCCAACAAATTTATATTTTTAATTAATAACGCGTTCTTCACGTAGATTTTTAAAACCATAGTGACACACACCTATTGCAAACTAAAAAGTTTTCAACCTCTGCCAACATCCACTAATCCGCATGGGGTGGCACGATAAAAAGATAATGCGGGCAAAGTCGCGTGCGCATCAAAAAACTGGCTTTAATGACGCACCTATACAGCGCTTATACAGGCTTATCGCGCCTGCGCGCCGCACTGCAGCTAAAATAACAAATGAGCTTAATTATAATACCTTTCCAAGGGGTGCCTCACGGCGTAGGGGAAAATAAACATCCTAGCAGGAGGTCTGACGTGTTTTTATTGGTGAGCGTGCTGAGCAGTCAATGTCGCGCGAATAATGACGCGAATGGATTTCGGATACCCTTTAAGCTTGACAGTTACATTTTGTGAATAATACATCAGCCGTGAGAAATGGCGTTTTTTTGTTGCCGGAGTTCCTTGTGATGTTTTTTTATTTCTTTTTTTTTTAATATGAGTGACCTGTGGTTTTTCATATGTTAATATGAGTAGGTACTTACGTCAAAAAAAGGCGGCATCCATTTTCCTACATATGTAGGCAAGTGAACGCTGAGCTCTAATGCACCAGCAGAGAACGGAACCGACAAAGCGCTAAGATGAAAGGAAAAAACTTTTGATTTTTTCTTAAACTTTGAACTAAGCTATGTTCTGCACACTTTTCCATAAAATATAAGAAAAATACAGACTTTTAATACGAAATCATTTTACACAATATAAATATTTCTAGTAGATATTTTTAAAAGTTTTCTGTACAGAATATAAACCATTTTCAAGCACATGAGCGCCAAATTACCAGCTAGGAGCAGAAAGAAGTTACCATGGTCGAAATCTGTCGGAGATCATCATTCAATCTATTGGGAACAGCCAATTCAAATTGGGAATGAACTGAATAAAAAATCACATTTTAGTGCCTAGGTTTGGAGTGACGGCGATTTGGGAAGATTAGAGGCTATGTTGCCACAGGTAGCGGAGCAGAGAGAGGTTTTAAACGAGACGGGGAAGACTTTTGCTCAGCAATGGGACAATATAGGTTAAAAAAATAATATAAAAATAAAAGTACCTATTCATAAAAAAAACAAACCAAACAGGCTACTAAGCATACGAACAATGTAATGAAGCTAATTTATTTTTTAACAAAACTATGCAAAAATGCTCACGCCATCTGTTAAACATGAAACGAGTGAAAGACGTACAAGTAAAAAAAAAAATGTTGTTAAAATATTTAAAAAGAATTATACAACTGTATTTAAATTAGATTCGAAATTACACGAAAGTAACCGGCACGCCGTGTAGGGCGACAACAATGGCGCTTGTGCGCGGACCGTTACAATAGTTCAAAAAAAGTCGCCCTTACCTATCACGAATAAATAACAGAGTGATTTTTAGTCGCGCGACAGTGTGTGATTTATGGTACGCGCACAATACGACGATACGGTTATGAAATCTAAACGAGGGCGGTGTGAAAGGCCGTTGTTTTGTGCTAGTAATTATTGCTGCACATGCCGTGCCAGTTTTGAATTGAAATTGTGTCAACTTTGTCGTTTTTCTAATTCGCTAGCTTTTTTATTTATTTGGACTTTATTGCACAAAATACTATGAGCATAGTAAAAAGGCGAACTTAATGCTAGATGCGTAATCTAATACTAATATTCAACTTAACTTTTATGTCATGAAAGGTACTCTATGTCATTGTAAAAATCTCTCTTTCTTGTAAAATCTCTCCAACACAGTATAAATAAAAACAGTAAAGTTGTTGTTGAAAGTAGTTGTTTTTTTGCAGTTCTTATCTTAGTCGAGTTGGAGTCGAGGAATAATTTTCCGTTATACATAGGGCGCACTGTAAGTTTCCGGAACTGGCCACTTACATAAACAATATTTAAAAATTTATTGCAACATTTGAAAATAGAACTCTTTGGCTGTAGAATGCAGTTTGTTTCATCTGACTGTCTTTTGTTTTTACCTTGTGGCGCCATTTAAAAAATTGTGTGTCTGCATCAACATGGATTTAACTCGGGAAAATTTTCGTAGTATGATTTTCTACGATTTGAAGTGTAATTTGACAGCTCCACAGAGCATCGCTCGGCTTGAAACAGCTTTTGGCAATGAAGCACCATGCAAGACAACTGTTTATAGCTGGTTTGCAGAATTCAAGCGTGGTCGTATCAATCTCAGTGACGAATCTCGCGATGGTCGGCCGTCCACCGCTGTGACCAACAAAAACATCAATGCTGTGCGCCGTATGATTGAAACAGACATGCATGTGACCTACCATGAAATTCGCGCATCCTTAGAAATAGGCATGAGTCAAATACAATTAATCCTACACAAATATTTGGGTGTGAGAAAGCTGTGCTCGCGGTGGATCCCACACAACTTGACCGAGGCTCAAAAAACGGACCGCGTCACTTGGTGCAGTGCCATGCTTACCAGATTCAACGAAGGTGCGTCAAATTTGATGTGGGACATAGTAACAGGTGACGAAACATGGATTTATTGCTACGATCCCAAAACAAAGCAGCAATCGAGCGTATGGGTCTTTCAAGATGAGCCGAAACCAACCAAAGTGGCGCGCGTGAAAAGTGCATCTAAGCGGATGATTGCTTCTTTTTTTAATAAAACTGGACACGTGGCTACTGTTGCTTTAGAGAATCGTCGTACAGTGAATAGTGACTGGTACACGACCATTTGTTTGCCGGAAGTTATTGACGAACTCCGTAAAAATAACCGTAAACGCCGTATCATCCTGCACCACGACAATGCTAGTTCCCACACGGCCAGACAGACAAACGACTTTTTGAAAGCGAAAAATGTAGAACTCATGAGTCATCCTGCATACAGTCCCGACCTGGCACCTTGTAAATTTTTTCTGTTCCCAAAAATTAAGAACCAATTACGCGGTCAACGATTTTCATCACCAGAAGAGGCTGTCGAGGAGTATGAAAAACACGTTTCAGAGGTCACCACAGAGGAGTGGCACAAAAGTTTTCAAAACTGGTTTCATCGAATGAAAAAGTGCATAGACGCCAAGGGAGATTATTTTGAAAAACAATAAATTAATTTTGTACCTTTAATAGTATTTTTTCATATTCATTCCGGAAACTTATAGTGCGCCCCACGTATCAAAAAAGAAAACGACCATTTACTACATACTTATCACACTAAACCTCATAACATACACCAAGTTGACCTGATTACTAAAGAAAAAGAAACAGTATGTCTATAACTTAATCGATAAAATATAATTTTCAAATACTCATTGCAAATAATAAAGTCCAAAAAAATCCCACAATAGTTTTGCCATCTTTACCCATTCAACATACAAATAAAATTACATTTAAAATTAAATTTGTCTGCATTCTTCATTACTTTTCGCAATATCTGACAGGTTAGGGTGACAATCTAATAAACTGGCCACGTCCCGCTGAGGCTGTCCGATTATGTGCCCAAATCTTGTTACCCTACACTGATTAATATCACTGGCGCTCTCATTCAATGTGGATACCCTCGGACTGAGAATTAAAAATTATTACCAGGTGGTAGGTATATGGCAAAGCATATAATTTTTGTAGAAAATTAAAAGCGATGTGAAATAGATTTTGCGTTTGGTATTGCCCAATTGCTTGAATTCTCCATATTTTATTATTCAGAAAAGTTTTTACTCTACATTCATTCATTAACGACAGCTATCAAGTCACATAGTTACTTTACCTGTTACAAAATTAGATCAGATAAAATCAAATCACATAACCACTTTTCTTGATAGTCTCTGTCGCACTTTTAATCTTATTACATTGGAATTCAGAGTCATTATATAAAATACAAACATTAGTACACTTATAAATGATCAGGATATAAGATAGATATCAACGTGGCATGAAACACAATGAAAACTTTTACGGTGTTAGAAACTTCCGCACACATACATAATACAAAGTCGTCTCGAATATTTGACTGGGCAATAAAATGCAATCAAAGTGCAAAAGCAGTGAAGAATCAATAAGTTGCAAATCTCTTCTATACTGGCGATAAAAAGATCGTATAATGGTCGTATATGAGGATTTACAGGACACCTTGTAGGTGCGAGGCGGCTTTGGCCCCAGCACATTAGCATGTAGGCGTTTTTACGAGTAAGCTTACAATGTTGACAAATTGTGCGGCCGACTGTACGGCGTACGAAACTACTCATTTGAATAGGTGCTTAGAAGTAGTGATGGGGTGAATTTGGTCGATAAGGTTCGGGATATATTAATTTTTTGTAGCGATGGAAATTAGTGTGGCCATTGAGTCATAAATAGTTAAAGCAGGGTGTTATTTTTAAGTAACTTCCAAAATATCGTAATGAAAGGTTGGTTTAAAAGTTCCCTATCAGAAATATCTAGACTCAACTAGTCTAGTCAATGATATGTTGGCGTATTTGAGCAAATAGAAGAACAACATAATTATAGATAAATCGTCATGATGGCATGACATGACCAATCATATCGAAACGTATCAGCTGTTGACATAAATTGCTATTATAGATATGAATATTATCAGGATTAGCTAGGTTTATTTTATGATATAGGTAATTTTTTGATTCATAATTTTTTTTACTCAAACTTCCTAAAAACACATGAACTAGTTAAGCCCTAATCGTTTTGTGTTACTTAATTATATAAAAATACAGTCATAATTTCCGCATTAAAACAATATTATGTGGGAAGTTATAATGTTTCAATCAAACATTAAATAAAACTTTTTTATCAGGGTTAAATAATAATACTGAAAAATAAAGAAATATTAAAAAATAATATACGGAATTATTTCATTTATTAACTATCGCCACAAAATTATCGACATCGCCCCATCCCTAGACTAGTAAAGGAGTGCGTCTGTGGTTGAGCCGTTCCACGGATTTAGCATAAAATCCTCATTTGTCAGGAAATGCAGGCATCCCGTCCGCGCCAGATCCGAGATATTATGATGAACTAGCAGTATGATTATGATGTGTAGGTACTTAATGATCGCTGAAATGATTCTTCCATCTTTCATGGCGTTTGACCTAAATAACGTGTATATTTCATTTGAACATCAGCACAGAAATATTATTAACATTATAGAGTTTCTGCTATTCCGATACTTGGATCTTTGGTTTCTTACATGAGTTTAATTGTTAGTAACAATTTACTGTAAACTATTTTAATAGTCTAAAATAAATACATAAATATATATGTATATTAAGATATATAACTGCCAAAAGTTTTTTTAACTTAACAATAATAATTTTGTTAATTGAGAGTTACTTTCATAGAAATTGGTTGGAAGATAGACTTTTGTAAAAAAAAAATTTAACAGCAAGTAATGTGTAAGAAAGTTTGAAAATACACATAGAACTTCGGTCTTTTCAAGACTAGTAGTTTTCGATAAGTACTTAGAACTCCATTTAAGACCAAATATTCATTCAAAATTAGTGGTCAGTGGCTAAACATTGTAAGAAAAATAAACCATTGTTTTTGCATAATATTTCATTTACAATTTTTAATGTACCTAATTTCAATACTCAAATCGATACGATCGTCAAACAAAATGCCCCTCCGACTTTGTAAAGAGACTTTCACATAAACACTTCAATAAATGCACATTAAAAGATATGTCTTCAATTTATTTAGAATTTATGGTCACCATAACCTGTGCGCCACTGCATCGACGACGCAAAATTTTACTTAACATTCATTGCCTTTCGCGCGTGATGATAAAGACATTAAACTATAAATAAACAGCAATGTATTTAGTTTTATCGATGCAGTCGTAAATATTAGATTGTTAAGTGTAGGTTAGGTTTAGGTGCGCACCCTCAAATGCTTGCCCCATAAACTTTTAGAAATGCCGTTTATTCTTCATAAAATTTATAAGCACTTTTATTCGTCAATAAAGTTCGATTTCACAACGTTGTCTATGCAGTTTCTGACTCTGTAAGTAATTATTTTTATTTGGTAAATATTTAAGCTTTTGATTAAAATCAAAATATTCTAGCAACTTTTTACTCATGAGATAATTCCAGTTAAATGTTTAAAAACAATAATAAAGCTTAATTAAATTAATCTAACTAAAACATATTAATATTTTTTTAACTTTTTTTTTAGTTTAGTCTAAGAAATCGATTTATTCACGTGCTAGGACTGAATTTTAGTTAAATATGGCTCGGTAGTCAAAGTTCTTGTATTTCAGAAATTTGGACCTAAGTACATCATCTTCTTGGGTCCCTCACTGCAGAGGATCCAAAATATTCGTGGCCACATTTGTGTTTGTATTTTTCATGTCGCTTCATTCTTTTACATTTAAAACTACCTAAAGATTGGTTGGAAGAGATTGCTTATGTGATAAGGCTGCCTTTTGTATACATACTGTATACATGCTCCATGTTACATAATATATTTTATTGTACTGTGCGGAAAACACGTGTTAAATTCATACTAATCCATACTTCCATACTTATATCATAAATGCGAAAGTCTATCTGTCCGTTACGTTTTCACGGCCAAATCGCTGAACGGATTTTGATGAAATTTGGTATGAATATAGTTGAAGACCCGGGCTCAAACATAGGCTACTTTTGACGCAGGCGGAGCTGCGGGAAAAAGCTAATAAAGAATAAATAATGCACGAACGGCAGTTCTATGGAATAAGAAGCTGCATCCAGTTGCTCTCTTTGCGCCCATTTAGCTATAAGAACATCTATTCATTTTACCTAGCATGTGTAACTCAGGCAAATGTAACCTTTTTGGTGGGTTTCGACCCACTATTAGCGGCTTACTTTATATTCATGTCATCCACAATTAAATTTCTATCGCAAATACATTTAACTTTACATAAAAACAGAATTTTATAAAAAATAAACAAAAATTAACCTAAAATTTAGGATGACTCATCTCACGCATCATATAATCACATGAGCGATTAATAAAATCTTGAGTGGTCTGTAAACTCGTAATTTGGGGCTATGTCGAAACGTGTGTATGTTTACTATCGCAAATCTCATAAACTTTATGCGGCACAATAAAGAATCAGTACCTACTCGGAATATACGTCCTCACATGATTTAAAGGTGTGTTTTTGTGGATTTGAATAAAGGATTATAGCGTGATAAATTGCGGAGAATTCTTCAGTATTAGTAAAAGTTATTCGTATTTTTTTGGCAAATTTATTTTTCGTAAATATTATTTTGTTATGATTAATACGCTGTCTTAGTAGTTTGTTGAATAATTATATAAATTACTGTAGTTTGTAATTTAAATGTAATAATTAAAACATAAATAAGATAAAGTTGTAGTAATTTATTCTACTTAAGTTTTTGTTACAATAAACTCAAAACGAATTATATAATATTTATGAAAATCATATTTTGAGAAATAGTTTATTGCACTAAGAAAATACAATTTTAAAACAGACGTATAGAGAATGTATGTCTAGGAAATGTTGTTAACTCTCCCGTGTTTCCTTTTCCTATGTACAAAAATATTCCCAGTTGGGAGATAACGTCATACGAGTACATTGAGACGGATCTTCAGATAATGCCAAATATTGTAAGGCTTAAAGCAGTTTTAAAAATACTTAAAAGTAACTCACTAATGCTAATTAATATAATAAATAAATAAATATTTTTAATGTAGAGCGATAACCCCAGATGAGTAAGTTCATCGACCGTTGCTCTCAGCTGCTTCGGTAACACTATCCTCCGCCAGGTGTCGCCACCCCTGATGTTCAGAACAATGCACTATGGGTTATCCACTTAGTAATCGATTAAAATAACTTAGGGACAGCGATTGACTTATGATTATTTTTATTTTATTACATAAATATGTAGCTTTCCTGTTTTCAAAACGGATAATGTCTTCAATTTGACTGTGAATTACTTTTTTTTTATACAATAGGCAAAAAGACATACGGCCCACCTGATGGTAACTGGTCACCGAAGCCCATGGACGCCCGCAACACTAGGGGCATCACGTGTGTATTGCCGACCCTTGAGAAATCCTTTAACACCCTTTTTGAAAGGCCCCATGTTGTGATCTCTTGGGAAAACCATGTTGGGGAGCTTATTCCACAGTCTCAGCGTACATGTACTTAAAACTTAGCAACTTAACTTAACGAAGTATTGCTTAAGAAAAGATCGGTCTCAAAAAAATTACTTTCTTTAAAATCTATTCAGTAGTTAAGTTCGTAAATCAAGTTTTTCGAATTCTTCGAGTAATTAAATTGACGTTCCAATATATTTAAAATTTACCTGAAAATATACGCGTAGCGAGAAATATACCATTTTAGTTAATAACACCTATTACTTTTGAACATAAATTCTGTACGTGACATTTATTGGCCTCGGTTTTAAATTTTAATTTTGGAAATAACAAAAAATATGCAAACGATCGGATAAACCAGAAAAAAAATTCAGTGGGAAGATTATGAACACGACATGTAAAAGGGTCGAATCGGCAAAGTTTTATGGCAAAGCAAACAGTGGCTCATAAATACAACAATTACATCGTGTATGTAAATTAGTAGAACCTTTTAATAATCGCCGAGAACCGTAATCCGACGGATAACCCGTTTCATTTACCTCGCCTAGTCAAACATCGACCTATACAGTGAACTAGAGAACTGGAAACGTTTAATTAAATTATAACGCAATTAAGTAATAAACGCGATAAATACAGTATTAAAAGACTAATTTAAGGTGTGGTGTGAATGAGGATGTAGTGACAAAGATGGAAAAAGGCATGATAAGTTGGTTTGGTCATGTAGAAATGATGGATGAAAGGAGACTTATAAAAGGTATTTACAAATCAAAGGTGACAGGAAAAGTCGGTAAGGGCCGGCCTCGAAGAACATACTGCGACCAAATCGGAGACATATAAAAAAGAGAGATGTCAGGAGTACCCGTAATCGACGAGCGTGTGTAAAGAGAGTGATGAGCGTAGAAGAAGCGAGGGAAGTCTGTAAGGATCGTAGCAAATGGAAATCCGTGCTCTCTGCCTACCCCTACGGGAAAAAGGTGTGATGGTATGTATGTATGTATGTAATTTAATGTGTAACAATCGCGAAAACATAAGAAATCATTATGGAAACGTCAAGTTTTAAAGCCATGTATAGTCAAGCTTCAAAGTTGGATGAAAATTTGTTGTATGATAAATTGCTTTAGAAAAACTAAACGAAATACATTACAGAAACGGTGTAAAATATTATTAAAGTTTCTGAAACAACCGTTAAGGAAATTTATAATATCATCATCATCATTAACATTTTTTTTTTGTCTTTGCTAACGTCCTTCAATGGCGAAGACTAAATTAACACGGCGATTGATAGCCACTTTGAAGTACAATAATCGCTTCCAGCTAAAACATGTCAATGTCCTAAATATCGACGGGTCTTGCAGGCCCGGCAAGGCTTAAGTAATTAACGTCATGTCGGATGTTTTAATAACCCCACAATGCCGCAGTGTGTACGCACCTCATGAACCTCGTCCTAGGTATATCCGCACCCTTATCTGTAATTAAAATTGGTATCGATGTTTCAGGGTGTTTATGGGAGGTTGAAAATTAACGCGTATTATTGTTACGTTTAAAATATTTTATGGCAAATGTGTAGTTTATTTATTTTCACATCAATTGTAGGTACTTTAGACCTGAGAATTTTGAGCCTTTCCACTAAACTTCATTATCTTATTTCTGAGAAACTATTTATGATGTCAAACGAGCAGCCTAATTTTTTTTTTATACAACTAAGTAGGCAAACAGGCTTACGGCCCACCTGATGATAAGTGGTTACCGTAGCCTATGAACGCCTGCAACATCCACCTGATGGTAAGTGGTTATGAACTCCTGCAACATCGGAGATGTCACGAGCGCGTTGCCGACCTGTCCGCTGACAGCACAACCAATCCTCTGGAGCAGTAGTTCCCAAACTTATTTTTCTCGTGGACCACTTTCAAAATTTTACTGGTTTCGGTGGACCCCCTGCTGCTACATTTCTACCACATTCTTAAAGTCGCCAAAAAATAAAAATTGTGTCACTTCTGAGTTCTGTCCCTATATTTCGATATGTAAAATAAAAACGAAAAATGGTACATTTTATATCACTTTATTTATTAAAAGAATAGAATTACAAGAAAAAAATATTAAGGTAATATAGGTTCAGGTCATAATTTTAATTAATGGGAAGGATGTATCTGATGGAGTGTCAGCAAACGATCAATGTTTGGCTTTATTTTTGTGAGCAATAACCGCAAATCCCCCCGCTCTGTGATGTTTAATTTGCTCCTTTTTTTTGTTAAGAGGTTTGTAACGGCACTAAAACTCCTTTCGACAAGATATGACGAGGGAAAAGCTATTAAAAATTTCCTTGCGATTTCCCACAGTCCAGGATATTTTTCGGGTATTTCTGCTTGCAGCCAAAATGTTGGGTAGCCTTTTCTAAATTTCACCTTCAGCTCCTCATTAGTGCTTAGCTCGAGCAGCTCCTCTTGTAATACAACATTGGCCACTTCCGTTTCATCAAATGGATTTATTATCCATGGTGGTATATCCATCGTCAGTATATCTTCAAACCTGGTTTTGAAGTCATCATGCAGGGCACTTAAATGTTGACTGTAGGTATGGATATCCTCATCAATACATTCTACCTGCGACAAGTTTGGAAATTGAGAGAATTCGCGCCGACTAATGTTTTGCTTCATAAATTTCAATTTCCCAAGAAAAGCCGAAATTATCCCCTTTGTTTTTATTAAATTCAGGCTGTCCCCTTGTAACTGCAAGTTAATATCATTAAATTTTTTAAACAAATCTGTCAAATACGCAATGTCTGCTTTGAATTTGATCAAGTTTTCTTTTAAGTCTGGATCTCTACTTTCTAAGAACTCTAATATGGAATCGAAAACAGAGTAAAATCTCGTTAAGCATGCACCTTTCGACAACCAGCGTACTTCAGTATGTAAGAGCAGTCGTTGGAAGTCTTCATCATTTTCGTCGCACAATTGAGCAAATAAACGTGTATTCAATGCATTGCTTCTGATTTTGTTGACAGCTTTTATTACAAAATGAAGAGATTGGTTCAACCTGTCACTTAAATGTTTTGCCACAAGATGTTGTCGGTGGATTACGCAATGAATAGCTGTAAGTCCTGGTATAATTCTTTTGAGATGACTTATAAACCCACGATATCGCCCGACCATTGCAGGAGCTCCGTCTGTTGCCACTGAAATAATGTTTGTAAATGGGATCGATTTTTCCGTAAAAAAATTACTCAGGACATTAAATATTGATTCGCCTTTAGTGTCAGTCTCCAAAGTTCTGGCAAATAGCAATTCTTCGTGAATTTCTTCCTCAACAATAAATCGGACATATGCCAATAGTAATGCTTCATTACTGGGTAACGTTGACTCGTCCAGTTGTATAGAAAAATGAGTTTTTTGCAGATGATTGCACAAAAAGCTTTCGATATCAGAGCTCATTTCATCAATGCGTCTTTGTACAGTATTGTTACTTAATGGAATTCTTTTTAGTACGTCAAATGGAGATTTGTGCAAAACAGTTTTTAAAACCTCTTCAACAGCGGGTAAAATTAATTGTTCTCCGATAGTGTGCGGTTTTCCAGATTTTGCTATAAGTAATGAGATATTGTAAGATGCCCGCAAGCCATCATCGTTACTTTGAGATGTTGAAGCGAACATACTGTGCATGGTGGGTCTCTTTCCATATTTTTCTTTCAATGTTTGAAAATATTTTAAATCTTTACCTATTTTATCAGTATGACACCTTTTTAGATGATCTTCGAGCTTTGATGGTTTCATAGAGTCATTGCTCAAAACTTTGTTGCATAATAGGCACATGGGCAATTGTTTGTCTGCCTCTGATGGAACAAAACCATATTTCAAATAATCGACACTATATTGTCGACATTTTTTCTTTGCTGTAGCCATGTTTCGTGTCAGTTACCTTACCTGTAAAAAAAATGTTTTAGTAACCAAGTTTTTTTCTGAATATAGGTATCACACCGCAGCCTTTGTCAGCACGCGGAAATAGAATTACGGCTTGTAAAGGGACCAACTAATAAACCGCTGAGACAAATACAAACGTTTTCACAAAACGGTATCAATTTTAAAGTACATAATTTACCACTAATTTTTAATAGTATAAATAAAAATTAGTGTACTCAGTATCGAATACTGATCATATTTGTGTAGGAAAAAATAAACGTCGAAATCCCAAAATTGTCCATAAAAACGATAACTAACATTTTATTAAATCAATGAGTTCACGCGCTCCGTGTATTTGCGTATTTTTTGTCTGCGGCTTCATTGTTAAAACGTGACAAACAGGCATCGAAGTTCAAGCCCCGCCCTTTTCCCGTCGCCCGCGCACCGCTCGCTCTTTCCGAAAAGGAATAGTTTTGATAAAATAGTTACTTCAAAATCAATTTAACATGATTATGAAATTACTGTTTTATAAAATTAGTAGTTATTTGCAAGAAAAATTACAAAATTAATTGCTCTGCAATATTGCTTATTCGGCCTTTTTAGAGAGGCAGTGCTTCTCTCGTGAAAAAACAATTGAATAAAACGTGCTGTGTTTGTCTTCAAATCGAAAAAGGACAATTAAAATATCTGTAAGTTACTAAGTTACCTATCTATACAGGCCGTTGTGATCAACCGACTAGTACACGTAAACAAAATACTTAAGTACTATAACAAAAAAAGGTAGGTTACTTACTTTTCTCCGGCACTAGCAAACACAGATATAAATTTTCTCACAACTTTTTTCCAAATTCCGCCTTGTTTTCGAAATTCCGGAAACAAATGAATGCGTTTGGTTGCCTTTGGCATCAAGCATTTATAGTGTTGATCAAGTTCATGTCTGAACAAGCATTAAGCATTGTCGGGCGGATAGCGCTTTGCAAGTCTGTACACGAAATTGTACGTAATATCGAATACACAAGTTTGGACAAGTAACAGTCGCTTGCCTTATTAAAATATTATCTGCTTAGATAGGTACTTAAAACAATGTAGGTAGGCCCTTATAAAAACTATGCTTACATTTTTGCTCTTTACTATCAAAAGCAGATAAATTTTCGTGGACCCCCATTAACATCTTATGGACCCCCATTTTTTGTTCACGCCTACGTAGACCCCCAGCAAGTCTCCCGTGGACCCCTGGGGGTCCACCTGGACCACTTTGGGAATCACTGCTCTGGAGTCTGGCGACCCTACTCACCAGCAGGAAGACAACACTGCATCACAGTGTTATTTGGCTGCGGTCTTGTGTAGGGTGGAGGTACCAGACGGACTACTCCTTACAAAATGTCCTACCTCTCTTGATACCTACATGATCCAAACTTTAGCTTGTAAAATTTTGTAACTAAATTTTTTTATTAGTAAAATGCAACACTAGTCGGACAGAGACTGTGTGTGGACAGTGGACTGGACATAGTCTGAAATGACTTTTGGTTATCAAAGCAGTATAATTATTTATTTCTCTAAAAAAATAAACACTTGAAATAAATGAACATCAAAAAACATGTACAGCAATAAATTCCGTACTATCGAGCCTATCATCCCAAAACAGCTCAACATCTCGACGTTACTCAATGTACCTTACAAAGCACATACCATTTTCGAAAGCGTTCATAACTCCGAAACTAGATCCATTGTTTGACGTGCAAACATCGGCCCCTCAGGTGAAACTAATAACCCGCCCCGGCCCTCCCCGGGCGGTAATATCCAAAGTTATAATGTTGATAAACAGAAGAGGTAATCACTGAATATTACCTTCGAAATTCTTGTTCCCGTGATAGATTGCTCTATGGCGTACATATTCTTCACTTACCCTTTAGCTATGTGATTTTGTAAACAACAGACAAATTGCATTGTGTTCGTGTACTGTTAGAAAACTGGTCTAGTTATTTAATGATAATAAAGATTAATTCTTACGAATTGAATAATTATCCTGACGGGCACCATTATACATATTCGGATTTTTACTTTATGGTAATTTTCTGTGATTTTATAAGGTCACACAAAAAGTGTATGAAAACGGCCTGCCTTTCTTATGAATTTAACTGCCAAAGCAGTATCTTCTATTGACTCTCTACCAGATAAAGGAATACAAAATTAGTGAAAAAATTAAACAGGTTACAAACCTGAACATTAAATAAAATTAACGTAAAACTTGTTTAAAAAAGTATTTATATATGAATTTTATGACAGTCTTTGTATGCGCATGTATATCAGAAATCGAAATTTTGTTGTCGTTATGAAATTCACCCTTATATTATTCTTCGATCAGTATTCATTATAACGTGAACTACACTTGACAGATATAACCCAATCAGCGCCCTCCAATCGGTTTCCAAACGCTATTGTTTTCCATCACAAGAAGATTTTTCCAAGATGTGGGCACATTTCGGTTAATTGAATGCATTGAAGGGTTACCCCTTGCTATAAAGCAGTCTTATTCTGAAGAATGTCTTCGTCTCAGAATTTAATATCTCTTTTATCTTTTATCTTGCATAATACAATTTTTTGAAACGTTATCTGGAAGAATATCATTATCAATTCTAAGAGATTTTAACATTACAAGGCTGTATGGCATTTCAAAAATCGAATAATATTAAAATCTAATGCCTTTTAAAAATAGGTTAAATGCCAACCTGCTTTGTTTGTTAGTCTTTAAGACTCAATGCCAAGAATATCGCATAGAGATCCTGAAGAAACTGAAGGGCATATTTGTGCAACAACTACTACTTATACGTAAGGCTTCTCCCACCCTTGTAACTTGTACTCTTCACAAAAATAGGAGTATAAATTGCAAGATTACAAAATTTTCTAATTCTATTTTTTTCATCACCATTATTTAGCATAAAAGTCTAGGATTATATATAAACCAGTGATCGGATAATCAGGCGCTTATATACCTAAACTTCTATATGGATATTCCTTTCTGAATTAATAAGTAACCCGCATTCCCGAGATTAAACAATTTTGTATAAACAACTATAAGTAAGAAGTAAAAAGTAAGTATTAATATTATTCTTTCGTGGGAATAAATATTAACTTTAGGTATATTAGCGCCCGATTATCCGATCACTGATTATAACTCTACTTATCAGGTTACATAATGAAGCTAAACTAATAATGTTTTCTTATGTTTTCGCGATTGTTATTCATTAAATTAAACTATTTTAATACAGTTTTATCGCGTTTATTACTTATTTATTTACACCTGACGTTTCAAACACTTTACAGCGTTCATGGTCGCAGGCAGACTAAGTTAACATTTGTCTTTGATGTCATAAGATTACAAAACTACTGCCTGAAATTTTTATTGGGAACTATTCCATTTATTTTTTGGGACCCAGTCATTAACTTAATAAAATCGCAAACTCGGAAGCAGACTGCAAGACTGTGAGCCAATACTGCGTGAATCGGAATAGTTCCCAATAAAATTTCAGGCGGTAGTTTGTAATCTTATGACATCAAAGACAAATATTAACTTAGTCTGCCTGCGACCATGAACGCTGTAAAGTGTTTAAAACGTCAGGTGTAAATAAATAAGTAATAAACGCGATAAAACCGTATTAAAATAGTTTAATCTAAACTAATAAATTAACAGACATCCAGAATAAGGCTTCGTTAACCTTTCCCCTTGAGGACTGCGCTCAATCAACCGCGACAGACAAAAGCTGATGTCATATGTAAGACGGTATAGGTACCGGGGTATGAAAAGTAATTGAATAGTTTAAGATGTGACCTTTAGTTAGATTATCGATTAAATTTTCATTATTAGAACTAACATCTTTAAGTAGCATTATTTTACCATTGTTTCGTTCGCGATTGATTGATTAACAGCTGAGGATGCAACCAGGAAACGCTAGGATGAAAAAGATTTCATAATAATTTTAAAGTGTTCCCTATTTCTTAGGTTTTTCTATGTCTTAAGGATTACAAAAGTAGATGAAAGTCTCCTTTTTATTGTTATAAAAATTGCCAGCATATCTTGGACCATCATCATCAAAGCATAAGATGATTTCATAATTTGAAATGAAGTTAGTAAATATTCTTTATCGCACCGTCGAAATCACAGAAAATATTGCCTATCACAATATTTACAAAAGGCGGCCTATTTACAAATGCAATCTCTTCCAGGCTGACGTATTAAATTGATTTTGTCTAACATTATCAATGCTAACAGATAATCAGCAAAAGGTGAAGAACAAATTAAGTGATACCTTCTTCAAGCATCAATATTCGTAATATCATTAAGGCGACAGAACACCTGCTGAAAAATAGAGGCCCATACCATAAAAAAACCTAATTGAGCAATCGTGTTAAAACTATGTCCTCATTTTCATTGTAGTTTTAATTAAATTTATAATGATTACAACATCCCGCCGCATCGAGCCCACCATTCATGCTGCCGTGTATTCATTTACGACGGTATGGTAACTAGACAATGCATACCTGCATTAATAAAAGCTCGTTGATATTAAAGCTCGCACGTGGCGCGGTAGTTATCGAGCTTGTAACGAACCTGTGGCAAATTGGTTTCATTTTGTACCTAGTGTTATTTATTGTGGCAACACAGGCTTATTTGATTACCCTTGTTGTGTCATTAACAATTAAATATCTCAGTTTCATCCGAGCATTTGTAGATTCTGATCTTATCCTAGTCATAGATTTCAGGATGCCTGCCTCTGTTCCTTCTCCAGTTCAAATGGATTTCAGCATTTTTACAGCCCAGCGGATTAGCTCATTAAAGTGGCAGTAGGTGAGGCACATAGCGCGGAGACAACTCTCCGCACCTTCCTTTCTGCCTATTAGCCATTAATATGGGCCAATGGGCAGAAAAGTTCCGAATAGCGACCAAGAACCGGCAAGCAGGTTGGACGCCCAACGATCAGATGGTCAGATGGCGTAGAAAAGTCGCAGGCGGCTTCCAACCGGTTATTTTGGAAATCATTACGAGGGGCCTATATGTACAGCAATAGACTGTGTAGTAATGATTTTAGTAAATCAAAAATTTGTCGCTTCTGATATAATTTTTAGATTTTTACTACTCTATTAAATCTATCTTTATTTCATGCAATAAAATTTTATCTTCTATTGAAATTCGTAATGTGTCAAATTGGACACGCATTTGAATACAAATGTAGGAGTTGTTAATGAACAACTCCTACATTTGTTGACAGTCAGCTTTAAAAACACATCATATGGGGTAAAATCAATTATTTGAATGTACTCCAGAATATATTATTCCAAACTACAATGAACTCCAAAACAAGACAACAAGTTTTCCACCTTAGGCAGCAAACTTCAGCTTGAGTAACAAACTATATCGTCGTTCGTAACATTACGCCGAACCCTCGGGAGCTATTCGAATACCTTGACAAAAGTTAATATCCTGAAGGCCTATAAGTAGGGCCACGAAAGTAGCGTTTTGACTAAGATTATTTTAGACTTACTAGATGGAATGGACATGCGTAAATATTAAAAGTCGCGTTTTGAAATGGTAATCGAAATACAAAAAAGATTTACACATTTCAACCCGGCTTTAATTGATGCTTAAATTGTATATTCACTACTATAATAAATTAATTATCAGTTCATTCAAGTCTAACTATTATCATTCATTCATGTCTAATTTCTATTGCAAATTCTATAAATAGAGTTTTTGCATACACCTCTTTCTTTCTGACATGGTTTTAACGACTACCAGTTGGCAGACCAATAGCTGTACAAACCTTCCGCAACACAGAATAATCTTTCTTATAAAGTCAACCACTCGATTAAAGTCAATGAATTAGGAAGTCACGATAACATATAATCGCGCCTGATTCTCATCAGTATCTCGCACCTCTCGCCATCGTCAGGGATTTCATCCCCATAGCTTGGATCCCATGTTATCGCTTTCAGTACGCTTCAAACGTAATTTCCTCCCTCGTACACTGCGATTATGGAATGAACTCCCTGCCATGGTTTTCCCTAGTGACTATAACATGGGAGCCTTCAAAAAGGGCGTGAAAAAAATTCTTCAGGATCGGCAAGGCGCTCGTGACATCTCCGGTGTTGCAAGCGTTCATAGGCTACGATAACCACTTACTGTTAGGTGGGCTATACGCCTCTTTGCCTACTTAATTGTATAAGAAAAAAGTTTCTCGGTGTAGGCAGAGACGGATTCCCACTTGCCAATACCACTGAGGTCATGATAAAACGCTAATAGTGTTTCATGGTCACACCGTAACGTTTCTCTCCATTCGCATAGTTAGTAACTCGGCCGGTGTTTAATCGTAGTGTAACTTTATACCCACCCACGGCCTTAATTTACAACTACGGCATCTTACTTGAAAACGTTTTTTTTCTTCAGTAAAAAAATTTAAAATGTTTACGCTTTTCTAGAGATGACCTAACTGTCCGGACAGTTATGTGACCTCTGAACTGTTGGTCCGACAGCTTCTGCCTCTACCATTAGATTCTCTTGACGCAGACGGTGGCGACTGCGTTAACAATTTGGTTTGGTGCATCTGTACAGCGACCCTGGTAGATAGTAGAGTAACTAAGAAATTTTCCATATGAAATCTCATAATAGATGCACTGGTCTTTGTGGAATGAAAATGTGGAAGCAACTAAAGGCAATGCAATGAACATATCAACAATACAACACAAAGTTTATTACTGTATAACAATGAAATAAAAATATCTATTTATTGATTAGTCAAAATAAATTTCATAGAGTTTGTTTGTTTGTTTGTAATAACTTTATTGCACAGAAAAATACATTACAGTAAATACAAAACTAAAAATAATTGCAACGGCGGACTTATCCCATAAAGAGATTCATTTTAATATAGAGAGAGTCATTTTAATCATGATCTTTTGCTAGGTATTATGACAATTGATTGTTAGTAAGTAAAATATTTATTCAATCTCATGAAATTTCTTTGAGAATACCTTTAGCGATAATATAAGCGCACTTTTTTCTGTGTAAAAACCCAAATTCATATGAAGTACTAATGAAAACCCTATCGTCTAAAATCACATCGTACCAACTTTTGGCACATGCATCAAATACTATTCGGAGTTTCGTTGTCGCGTCACCACGTGCGCAAAACTCCCTTGTGCTCATTTAACTAACTCCACCTCGTAATCTCCGGTTGCAAGTATGAGGTACCTCGGCAATGTGCCGGATGCTGGCTAGACTGCCTACGATTTGTTTGAAATTAGTCTGATATTGATAAACAAAACTTGAAACATATCTGCCGAATAATGTTATGTAATGCATAAAAGTGATAATAAAATGTTTTATGCATTAAATCCACTGATTGACAAAATTTTACTTGGGTAATGTAAAGTGTTCATAATAAATAAACATTCCGTTTTTACAAAAACTTGTAGTTATACACTTATTTGAGTAGGTAGGTCAATAATTTAAAAATATTAGCCGGAGAAACTCCAGAAAATCTAATTTTGCATATAATTTTTTAACAATATTTTATACTGCAAACAAAATCTCTCCTAATCATGAAATCCTCTTATTTCAAATTATTTTTCCTCAAATAATGCCCTATAAAATACCCCTTTTCCTACTTTACTTTACCAAATCACAGCTTATCATAACAAAAGCTAAAGTTTTGATCTAGTTGCAACTGGTTCACGTAAGCTTAAAGATAATAGTGGCGGTGAGTTGGCAGTGACAGCGTGACAGAGTGACTGGCTGCGACGGAACAATAAACACGTCTCACCAATCGTTAATCACGCCCTCGCTCACCTTGTAGCAAGTCGACTGAGGATTAAGCTAAGTCGGGGTTAACTTTCTTTTAGTGTTAACTCTTTATCCATATTTCCATAATAATATTAAGCGAAAATCTGTCTGTCTCTGAATGACACCACTGAACGGATTTTGATGAAAATTGGTATGAATATAGTTGAGATTCCAGGGTAAAACATAGGCTACTTTTAGACGCAGTTGAAGCTAAGTGAAATAGCTAGTTTGTTGATTACTACTCTTTGGCTGGCATCAAAGCTATTTTTATATGTTTAAATTTAAATCAAAGCATAACATTTCATTTCTGTCCTCATATTGGCCAAACGTCAATATTTATTACCTTCATGCCAGCCAATAATCTTATATATAAAAATTAACTGTTGTTTGTTAATCTCGCTAAAACTCTAGAACGGCTGGACCGATTTGGCTATTTTTGGTTTTGAATTATTTGTGGAAGTCCAGGGAAGGTTCAAAAGGTGAATATATTCGGAAGCGGTACAAAGTTTGCCGGTACAGATAGATATAAAAATCTCAAATTTTTTCAATTGCTCTTATATAAACAAGCATAAAAACTGGATATGTGGATTATCTACCTTAAAATAAAAATAAGTGAAGCTTACACTTATTTTCAATCATGTTTTAACAAAAAATCCGTAGTCTCTGCCTACCCCCTACGGGAAAAAGGCGTGATGGTAGAATAGAATAGAATAGAATAAATCTTTATTGATTGGTCCATCACAACACTTGAAAGGTCTTACAAGTATATAAAAATGCGTGACAGACGTCTCAATAGGTGGCGGCTCAGTGTTACGCTAGACATGCAAGCAGGACTAGCACTGATTTTCAGCCACCACCTTCTGAGGAGTCACGGTACACATGATGATTATTTTTATATTATGGTACGTATGTATGTATTTAAAAAAAAAATATTCTGTATAGACCAAACATCTATATCCAAATTTTTAAGACTGCTTGCAGTATCAAAATATATCCTAATATGCAGTTTAACCCATGATTAACATTTCTCGTTCAACCTACCCCCAAAAACAATAGGTTCACCTTGACACAACAAGGTGGGGTGTTCAAGGGGAGGCTGTAATTAATGACTGTATGGCAGGTGCACAATGACTCCATGACGTGGCTACTTTTTTGTCTTCAGGAAATTTTCATGGTGAAAATCAGTTCAGATATAAATTGATGTATGTCGAAAATTCTTATTTAAAGACCAGTGAACTATTATTGCCCCAGTTGAAAAAACTCCTACCCTTTCTGCGCTTAAAAATGGTTTCGACGGGCAGCAGCATCGGAAACGAAACGAGCCCATCTCACAAACCCGTTTGCCAAGTGTGGTGAGTATGGCAAAAACCCCCTTTTAATGGTAATTCTCGGTGGCTGTGATGATCATGAAACAATTATTAAGAAAAATAGAGATTCAAAAACAAAAAATGTTGCCTTCTTTTACGGAACCATAACAAAAAAAAAACTAATGCAGAGTTCATTTTTAAATGATAAATATTTAGTTTATTCTTATTAAGGATAAATATTTCCTTCCCAATAATTCCCTAAAAATTAATCACACAAAGCCCTCAAAATCATCCTGAACCAAAATAAAACATCCTACCTATTAACAGCATTAAATTCAGCTCCCTTCATAAATCCAAACATATGAGCATCGCTAGAACAAAGCGATCATATCAACACAATGGCGCGCAATCTGGCCGGCCGTTACCTGAAAATTCGAAATGCGGAATTAATACCGCACCGCGAAAACAATAGTCCGCTGCGGAAACCTGTCCGCGGTCTCACACGCGGATTTTACACGCAGATTTACACCTACAAACAAACATAACCTTTATGACATACCCATAAAGCTGACTTTTGCAATGTAAATACAGTATGGACAACGAGATGATCTGTTTCAACTGTTTTGTAAATGGAATACGATTTGAATTGTCACCTGAATCGTTAACCGAACGAGTTTGCGCTCAACAGCTCAGCAATTAAAGTTCAATTTATGACGTCCACTTTCAAATAATGAATTGAAAATTTATTGAAGGCTCTTATTGAATTTTCAACCTTATCTCGGTGGAATTGAGCTGTTTATTTGTTATTTTGTATAGTATATCGCATTGAGGATGTGCCCAGGTGCATCAGTGCGGAAGGCTCGACAAGCGGCCGATTTCGTACAATATGGCGGACTTTCCGTTTCCGGGAGCGATTACGAGGTGACGTGCAGTTATTTGTGGTCGAGATAACGCTAGGTTGATGAATTTATCAATCGAGTTGTTTGTATATTTGTTATTGTGATATATTGGTTAAGTATTTTTGGTTATTTAGTCAAACTAATCGTTGACATATAAACTTTCCGTTGGGTCAGCACTTCGATCTTCGATACTCAAGCATAGATTTAAGTTCAGCTTCATAACTTCTTAATCAAAGTAATTTTAGTCACAAATTCACGACCATACAAATTTAGTTATAAGCTGACTGGATTTCAACCCTGTATGATGAGCAAGAATTGTCCACAATAAATGTCCATAATCAGACTGGACCACGAGTCAATACTAGTCTGCAATTACCACAATTGTATAATTGCGGGCTCGGTTCCAACGCTGATGCAGTTGTTGGGCAGACGCATCAAAAACTACTCAAATTTTGGTGGTGATTTCGTCCGTCATACTTTAAAATTGGTATTTATGAAATTATGGTTCAGAATTTGAATCGAAAAATTAATACTTTTTAATTTAGCAAATATATGACTAATCAACATATGCATATCTTTGTTTTTTTTAGAATAGACAAAGTGTAAAATTATTATCTCACCTACCCGACTACGATTGTATTTATAATCAACATTATCCTGACATAAGTCCGCCTTTGCTCCATAGGTTTAAGCTATTTTTATAATATCAAGAATCATTTTGTTTCTTTATATGGGCAATAAATATATTTTGCATTGTATTATTTAATCTGATTAATCTTGTATGTACAAGATCTCATTTATTTTTGTCATGGTTATAGTATCAGTATAACCTACAGCTATTTAGGTAATTATTTTTATGAGCCATCTTATTTCACAAACTTTAATATTATAACCCAAAAGAAAAACTAGCTTCTCGCTATCAAAATATTAACAAACCTCAAAGTAAAATAATAGATAAAACAGAAAGAAAAAAAAAGGATAGTTTGATAAAAGTTCGAGAGCAAAAAATAGTGTAACCGTTAATTTTTGTCAACACTGGTTATCTGCAATCTATGGCTTATTCTAAGAACCGTTTAATTTATTGTAAGAGCAGACGGATTTCACCGAAAAGGATGGGTTTAATGGCTTTAGATGATTTGGTCTGGTAAAGTGAGCATTTTTTCAAACAATTGGAAGGTTAATTCATTGTTCGTTTCGTGTTTCTCATTCTCATTGCTTAGCTCTCCATCAAAGCATTCCAATCAAGATATCTTGCTTAGATAGTTGGAGCTTCTTATATCAGTGTAGATCATTATAAAACTTCACTTTACTTTATAAGTTTCTTCTTCAAGTCATTTGACTGAGCCTTTTTAGATCCTCGATTTCATACGAGTTTTGGAAAATCAGCTTTTGTTGGACATGCATGCCTATACCTGCCTACTTAGGTATGGGCCCATGACTTAGCTTAAATAGGAATGAAATGAGCATTCAGTAGAACTAGCTGTTGTCTGCAGCTTCATCTCTGTGGTTCTTATCAGGATTGATTGCCCGGCTCACTGTTAAGATTTACTTCATTTTTCTTATTATTATTATATTAGTATCATAGATTTTAAATTAGCTTGATTTGAATGTACCTGCTATTTCTAAACAAACCTCAGTGGTTTTGTGAAATGCATCTTATGTTAATTTGTTTGTATCAATTTTTGGAAAATGTTAAATAAATAAATAAAACGGGTTGTTTTTCGGAAAGCCCCGCTGTCGATAAACACCCGTTGCTGTTAAATGTAGCTTGATACTTGCTTTATAGTTTAGAGACATTTTTTTGTGTATTGACAAAGACTAAGTGAAAATTACAGATACCATTAGCAGGCTCCGTGCTACTAAGAACACTGTAAGTCATAACTTGGAAAGTTTCCTGATTGGTATCAATAATAAGTCCAACCAAATTAAGTTATAACAAAACCTTTCTCCCATAAAATATCAAAGAAACTGTCACCCTTGACCGATTTTTTCCAATCCGGACGAGCTAATTGACACGGTCACGTGTACGCGCCAGCCGGACGGCCGGACGCGCCACTCTGCCTGACTTATGTGCGCTTCCTTCCGGCCGCCCGCCGTGCGGCCTTGCCGCCCGCCCTGTACTGCAATCCAACTTGATATATTATTATTATAAATTTTTTGGCGCAGACTTTCTGATTTGGAAGGGGAGTGAAATTACTAGATAGGAATTGACAGCGACCCAGTGACGGCCAAGGAATCTCAAACGGCAAAAGGATATCTATGGTCTATTTTAGGATATACCTAGTATATGATGGTGTCATAAAACCATATAAAGGACGAATGGATTTATAATATGATCTTGATTTTGACATGTATTTCGTCTTGCTGTAAAACGCGGACACAAGAGTTCTGAAGGTTGAAGTGCTGTTAAAACCGTAAGTTCTATCTATACCACTCTTAATATTGTTTCCAATCGACTTTAAGGTTAACTGCTTAAATCTCTTCGGATGTAACATCTCGCATCATTTTGGTTAAAATTCAATTAACCATAAAATAAGTCCGCCTTCGCACACACTGTTTGAATTTGTATTCACATGTATAATTTTTGTGAATAGTACAATAACGAGCAAATTTTTGCTTGATAGGCAGACCTAACATTAACATTACAATAAAATAGAATAGAATAAATTTATTGCCAAAGAAATATACACAACAACTATATGTATAGAGCATGGGACAAAAAGAAAAGGCTAAATTACAAAGCTATTACTTGCTATCACAAAGCTGTCACAGATGATGTGCTGTGAATTCTTCCCGACAAATAGACCCATTCAGCATATGTTACAGCCACACCACACGAATGACTGCAACGCTGATTTTCAATGGACCTATTAATAGATGTGTGCGTCACGAGCGAATGTCGTTAAATCAATTAAAAAATAAAAAGAAAACTACATGTTTTGTACCTCCGCTAAATATAAAATATATACGTGTAGTTTTGAATAAACTATGCAAAGTAAATAAATATAGATATTTAGCGTATCTACGCCACCTGCGTAGATACGCTAGCGCCGTCCCATCTTCCACTATCATCTAGTAGTGCATGTGGTGCAGCTACATCAGCGGAGTGCCTCAAGCGGCGCAAATATAATGGCCTAGATAAAGGTTACATGTTTGTGCCGTTTGGGGTAGAGACGCTGGGGCCGTGGGGGCCGGGAGCTTTCGAAATTTTTAAGGATTTGTCGAGGAGACTAAAGGAGGCAACGCTTGACCAAAATGCTGGCTTGTATTTTGGACAAAAAATTAGCATTGCAATCCAGCGAGGGAACGCGGCCAGCATTTTGGGCACGTTGCCCCAAACTGTAGATAATTTTTAGTTTTAACTTTCTTTTTAATATAGATTATGTTATACATATATTACACATATATGCCCATGTTTTTACTGTTGCTGCGATATCTGTGTTTGCAACAATATACTTTTCATTCTATGACGCGGTAAAATCTAGCATTATTTATTAGCATCATAACATCAAGCGTGTCGACATTACCGTGACGCGACGCGGCTGACTCCGGCAGACGAAGTCAGAAAGCATAAAAATCAACCCCACACCCCTGCGATTGTGAGTGACAATGACTGGCCACTTCTATGCACAAACTATGAGGTTGTAACCAAATAGAGTTTACAGTTTTACCCAATACGCTTTTTAGTGTGTAACCGTCGGTCAAAACATGTTCTGAAGTTCTCTTTGCATTTTAATGAAACATTAAATACTTCCTCTTCGGTAATCATAACAGAAACAATAAAAAATGATCCATATAAATGATTTCTAATGTTTTCGACATTGTTACACATTAAACTATTTTAATAGGGGTTTTATTGTGTTTATTACTATTAAAAACTGTATTAAAATAGCTTAAAGGACGGTTCACACTGACGCGAATCCCGCTCGCCTGGGACGCCAACAGAAATAAGAATCGGTAGATTACTATTAAAAACTGTATTAAAATAGCTTAAAGGACCGTTCACACTGACGCGAATCCCGCTCGCCTGGGACGCCAACAGAAATAAGAATCGGTAGAAGTGCCGTAGCGTATGTCAAAGTTAACTAGCCCGCTAATGACACTTCTGTATGTTCTTATTTCTATGGCCGTCCCGCCAGTCGCCGTCGCGTCAGTTTGAACAGTCCTTAATTCTGAATTGTCCTTAATTTCAATACCTTAGGACGTAGCATGAAAAAGATGCAACGATAACTGTGTTATAACTTATAACAATGGCCCATTTTTTCACTTTTATTTACATACACAGTTTTATTTTCGACTAGCAGCCCGCCCCGACTTCGTCCGGGTTATACAAAGTATGTAGTAAGTTAAAGATAAACACTTCATTATCCATCTCTTTCAAAACTGGCTACATAGATCTTTCTGGCGCCGAGTAGTTCCTAATCCATACTTATCCATATTATAAATGCGAAAGTCTGTCTGTCTGTTACGCTTTCACGGCCAAACCGCTGAACGGATTTTGATGAAATTTGGTATGAATATAGTTGAAGACCCGGGGTCAAACATAGGCTACTTAAAGACGCAGGCGGAGCTGCAGGAAAAAGCTAGTAACCTATAAATAATGTACGAATGTATTTCCAAGGAAGATCGAAAGTATACGCATATGCCCATAGAGCCATCAAGATCAATTTTTCAGGGGAATTAAATGTGATTATTTTTAAAAATTAATTGGCTGATCCTAAAAATCTGATATCTTTTCGAATAAAAAGAACACCAGAAAAATAATCAAGGTATCAATAATTTTCATTAGTTCCCTCCACGGGGTAAAAGGAGTGTATAGTGTACGTAAAATTAAACTCTTGAAATACTAATCTATAATATACTACAAAAATTCTTAGCATTCTCCCAGTTTCGTCCTCAGCTCCCGCTTCCATGACGCTTTCTCTTCTTGGTGTTTCTTATTTTGATAAGGATTAATACGAAGGTAGAAATAATGTCCTTAATGTTTTTGAAAATAAAATATAGGCTATGTTCACCGGGAATAATGTAGCTTTCCAACGGTGAAAGAATTTTTTAAATCGGTCTAGTATTTTCGGAGCCTATTCAATTCAAACAAACAATCAAATTTTTCCTCTTTATAATATTAGTATAGATTGTGAGTGAAAAAAAATACTAAGGAGTTTACAATAATGATTCTTTCTTACTCCTTGCAATAACCTATCACACAATGCCCTTGAAATGACACACGCGCGAAACTACAACCTATTCTAAGGTTAGGTAAACCCATATTTCTCTGACCTTCAATGGATGACCAGCCTAAAGTTGCCATTTCAATTCGTTGGCGTTTCCAAGTCACTGGGTGTCGTGTCTAATTAATATGGGGGACGTCGGAAGTCGGGACGCATCGCTTGTTTTGACAGAATGCTCGTGAGATTTTATTTGAGATGAATTGTCACTAGCTGTTGTGTAAATTTACAGAGAATAGTGAATTCACACAACCATTCATTCCGTAGCAATAACTCCTCAATACACAAAAGTGCAGGGCATAGATTAGTACTTTTCTTTCTACGAATTAAACATACAGTTCTGGTCTATCTCTCAGAAATAATTCAATCAATCAATCAATCAATTTGATTGATTGATTGATTGATTGATTGATTGATTGAAATAATTAAATTACTTATCATTTCATAATCTTGTGTTGATTAAGCTTCAGAGCTTGAAGTAAGCGGAAGTCATGATCCTAGCACGGGTTGTTATAATGTAGACACTGCACTTTATAACTGGAGGAGCTTGTTAGTCGAGCGCGACCCGCGTATCCGTAGCGAATGCGCGTGTCAAGGGACGACGTGACGCGACCACTATTGGATTGGTTGCCATTTTAGTGGCATTTTCTATCTTGAACTCCTCCGTGCTTCGGAAGACACGTTAAGCCGTTGGTCCCGGCTGCCATTTAGTAGTCGTTAAAGGAACACGTCAGAGGCCGAGAGGCGGTTCCGAACAACTCTGACACCAGGGTGTAGTACATGGTCGATAGACAATGTAACCTACACGAAATGATGATGATGAACGACAACAGTGAAAACTATAACAGCTGTACTTATATTGAACTAGCTTTTTCCCGCAGCTCCGCCTGCGTCAAAAAGTAGTCTATGTTTGACCCCGGGTCTTCAACTACATTCATACCAAATTTCATCAAAATCCGTTCAGCGGTTTGGCCGTGAAAGCGTAACAGACAGACAGACTTTCGCATTTATAATATTAGTATGGATGGAAGTATGGATGAGCTTATGATCGCTACAACTTAGTAAGTAGGTAACAAACGACGGTGACCAATCAATATTAGACCAATTTCTGTTGAGCTGTTCAGTTCCTTACCTACGTGTATTTAAAACAAAATATTGATAAACGAATGGCAGACGTCAAATGAATGTCAGACGCGTGAACTCTTCAGACCTACCGCAACTTGTTTACTTAAATTTTAATACCATTTTTCCCATGAAATATTATTTTTTCCATCATATTCTCTCAGTTGCATTCTACGTTTCAACGCATACTTAATTTACTTGTAAAATTTTATTGCACCATAAAACCAGATACTTTACTAAAGCTTAAAATGTACTTTAAAGTTTGGAGGATAGAGTTGATATTTGAATGTTTAGAATCTTTGTACTCTTAATAAACAAGGTAATCATTAGTGACATTAATCAGGTCCAGGGGGCTTACCATAATGTCTTATAGCAGTATTATTTTAATATTACTCTCGAAATTCGTACCATGACACGTAAAAAACAATATTACTATAAGCTTGCATTTCCTAGCAGTTTTGATGACGTCACAGTAAATTGTTCATTCAATTTCGTACCATGAGCAGTATTTGACAGTTAGCAATGTTGTTTTTACGTCAAATTTAGCGATCTTGAAAAAGTTGGTCGGATGTGATGGAAACAAAACTTTTTTCATGTTGAGTGTGATTCTTTCAATGATCTTGTGTTACAAATAACAAGGTAAATTCTAACTTTGTGCAAAAAACCATTAGTGTGTGACTGAGTGTGTTGAATCTTTCATTATTATGTGTTAGATTTGTTTTGTGTTAGTTACGTGATGTTGTTTAAGTATACCTCGTCCGGCCATAAGTTCTGTTACAAATAAAAATGCATTTTTTATGAAGTAATGTAATATTACTAAAACTTATATGTACATATTTATTAGCCTCAGCAAAAAATAAAAACAATATTCTGTTCAAAGTGGACACCTTTGGCTTTTAAAGGCCTTTTAATCTGTCTGGCCATGAATCTATGGATTCACGCACTGTTGCCATGGGAAATTTCGCCATTGCTTGCTCCAGAGATTTTCTAAGAGACTCAATGTCGCCGTGTCGTTTAGAGCAAGCCGTTAGACAGAAACCTAAAAATAAAAACATCTTAATTATTTTAGTAACTTAATATTAAAAAAAAGTGGCAGTGGGCGGGCACATAGCGCGGAGAACCGATGGCCGAAGGGCAGAAAGGGTCTCGAATGGCAACCACGTACCGGTAAGCGTAGCGTTGGACATCCACCGACCAGATGGTCAGATGACCTGAAAAAGGTCGCAGGTAAACGCTGGATGCAGACTGCTGCCAACCGATCATTTTGGAAATCATTGGGAGAGGCCTATGTCCAGCAGTGGACTGACTGCGGCTGAAATGATGATGATGAATGTAAAAAAATAATAATAGACATTTTACTATTTTTTCCACAAGACATGATAGGCTAGGCTAGCGACAATGCCGGCTCCTCTGTTACTACTAGACCCTCGTTCAACAAAGGAAGGAGAAGAGTACGAGAACGCTGTACCCATTCACAGTTCTCTCTCGAGAAAAACCTGTGAATCTGGACCCCGCATTTAACTTACTTGGAATACTAAGCCAAAGCTATTATTTAAATATTTTTATCTAAACAAACTCAGTGCGAGACCTTTTGAGTGACTGCGCGTGAACTGTCAGTTGTCTTTATAAAACGTAAAAAAATGTTCCGAATCTCATTTGCATGCACAGCTTCGTTTGTAATCAAAACCCAAATTTCATTTTTTATTTGTTGTAATTGAAATTTAATAATATAAATGTATTTTATATATTTTGAACACAAAATCAACTTTAAAAACTCACATTTAAATTTAATATATTGAATTATTCAATATATTAAATTTAAAATTCAATATTTCGTAACGAGAGTCAATCGGAACACTGCGTAAAAGTGATGCAGCTATACGAATTATATAGCGGAGTCTCGCTCTCACAATCGCCAGGGAATAGACAAATCATTCGTTCTTTCACAACTCTAAGCAGGAATACAACAATCTTGTTTTAAAAGTTCATGGTACGATTTGGAACAATATTATTTTAAGCTTAAAACAAGATGGGCGAAAACCATGATGGTTTTGTTAAAGTTTATGGTAAGCCCCCTGTTCATTTCAGATTCATATACGAGTAGGAAGTTAGTTTACAGTTGTAAAGTTTGTGTTTAGGGATCCTCGTCTCAATTTTCTTATTTACATCCTGCGCGAAAAGTTTTTTTTTTCCAGTTTAGATATAACTACATACAAATTCACTTGAAAAATTAAGTTTGAGAGTAAATGATTTTTCACTTATCTTTCTACTTTTTTTTAATTGTGAAAATCACATCTGTAATATATCAAAATAATTTTTGTTTTTTAACTAATTTTACAATTTATTGCAAATATTTTGAAACAGTAGCCAGTATGGTCTCATAAAAATTTTAATATATAAAAAAAATTGACAATAAAGGTTAATAAAAAAAGGTTCTTACGTCTATTTCACTAAGATGAAATTTCAATAAAATTAAAACTGCATACGTTTTTCACCAATATTTGAAAATAAAAAGTTACAAAAATTTTATCATGTGCTAAGAATTTAATTTTTTACTCTAAAAATCAAAATGAAACCTACAGAACCCCGAATCATTCGAATATTTTTTTCAACATGGCTGCATGCATCGTGTCACTCTCCTCGCGACAGGTTATGGCGAGCTGATTTACGAACAATTAAATTTTTACTGGTTATTTAATTGCTTCCTCCGATCCGTCGTAAAATGGCGGCTTAGACAAGATGGCCGCCGATTGAGATGCCTGCTTATAAACAAATCGTTAAGTTTGTGAGTGCGTACGAAGTGCATTAAGTACCTATTGGCTACGGTATCTCTACTATGTAGATATCCTTATGAATTAAATGTTGCTATTGTATAAAACTATTTTAATACATACTTCTTTTTATCGGGTTTAATATTTATTTTACACGTAAATTTTTAAACACGTTACAGCTTCATGGTCGCAGGTAGACCAAGTTAAAGTTTGTCTGTGATAATGATAAACGCAATAAAAACCGTATTAGAATTTTATTACTTTACCATTTTGAACAGTGACTGAATGAGTCCATCCAATTGTTTTTAATTATTATATTAACATTTTTAATTAATTAGCATACTTTCATAGCTCGATAATTGATTCAGGCTTTACTTTGCGGAAGATAAAGTTACATTTTATAATACCCATATGACGATATCTGTTTAAACCAAAGGTTGACTGTTAGACAATGCTTTTAGCACTAAGTTCGCATATTGTGCTATACAACTGTATTATGTACAATAAAGTTAAAATAAATAAAAGCACTTGCCAAATCATTTTGCGTGAAAGGACGCCACTACTGTTGTTCCTCTTTTGGAAGTTCGCAAAATAATTTGGTAGTGCTTGTTTAGTTAAAAACACTTACAACTAAATTAAAAAGTTGATACTGTAAAGAGTCGACCTCACGCTGAGCCCAGCGTGGCGCTCCGTAGGACTTCGCACTACTTACATATATTTTACACAGAGTGACATAACTGGCGCTTTGTTCTCAACATTTCCTACTAGTTTAATAATATATCTGAACATAGTTATTGAATTATGGTTTTAAAACTAAGAAAGGGCAAAATCTCGCGCTTAAATATTTATTCTTAATACTGTCTCTACCATGCTATAAATACCAGTATGAAATGTGTGATCTTGCTTGAAAATGTAAAGAATTTTATTTTCCTAAAAAAAATATCCTTTCTTTTACTAGGGCCAACTTAAAGATATTCTGAATCCGAGATTCTCATACACAAAAGAGAAATAGTGATGCGGTTTTCAAACAAATATTCATCAAAATTCAGGAATTCAGACGATTTAGGCCCTTTCACTTTTAGGTCATTCGAAACCTTCATTTTTCTTTTATTGTTTCATTAACAATGATCATTGTGTATGAAATAGAACGAAAAGTCAAGCTCCTTTTTGGACACTGGATGTTGATTGAAAAGGCAGCTTTGTCGTATAAAAAATATCTGTGTCCTATGCTATTATAAATAAATACATACAGGGAAGTAAGAAGACGAGGTGTAGCGACGTTTGGACTTTGGGGCCCTGGCGCGAGAGAATTTCCCAAAGACACGTCTCCACGCCTGTTTTCCGCTTGTTCGCCCAATGAATAAGCATTGCAATCATCGTAATTTATTCTTTTTTCTTTTATTTCTGTTTTAGTATTTTAATAAACGCCAGAGATATTTAGTCTAAGATGACATTTGATAAATAATTCTCATCGATACTTTCATACGTTCTCTAGTTCTATGTCTAATCAAATTAAACTTTAAATTAGTATTACAAACAAAAGCAAACATCTTCACTAACAGAATAACAAAATTCAGTCCTCTAGGTGAACCTATAATTCGGTACACAAGACACAAAAGATCACCGCTTTGTTTCCAAGAAAACCGATTAATTTTATTGCCCGGGCTAATTCTATCAAAGACTCCTTTGCCTTAATAGCGCACAACAAAATAAGTCCCTTAAAAACTAATGTTCAGCCTTAAGGCCGCAAATACCTCTTTGTGACTCCGAGCAATAGCGACTTCGTCTTACGCTCGCGAACCTGGTTTCTTGCAGCATCCTCTTAATATACATTAGTTTTTTTTAATTTCAACTTTACGCAATATACACAGAGTTCATTTTACATTGTTAAATCTATAACACTTAAGGCGAAGTAACTTTCCCAGCAGATTAAAAAGTTGGAGTCGGTCGCGCGATGTCATTGTAAGTGGAAAATGAGTTAAATAAGGCAATACATTTTAATTAGGAAGAAGGGAAGCCCTTTATTCCTCGCGCGATAACTCGCGATCCTGTATTAATTGAATTTCATGTTTAATTAACTTCCAGATAATCCAAAGATCCGTGCTTGCGAGCTCCAATTTAGTTCGTCGGTTTTAAGAAGCGGTTTTTAAAAGACACCGTCGGTTTTCTTAAACGGATAGCAAAATATTTGTACTCTTATAAGACTCTTGATGGCTTCGAAAAGAAGGTTCTTGATGAATTAAGAGCCTACTTTTTGAATAGAAATAGAAAAAGGGTCTAGTATTGCATGTGTTATAATATATAATGTGATGTTAAGTGTGAAGAATTATTTTTAATTTTGTTTGAAATGTCTATCGACTTAATAGTATTTTTAAATACAATACAATACAATACAAAAACTCTTTATTGCACAACAAGGATACATTGTTAAATACAAGTAATTACAAGAAAAATAACCTATCCAATTAATAACTGTCTTAGTACATCAAGGAGAATATTTGAAAAACCTCTTCAAATTTATTTAGAAAATCTTTGCCAAATAACAACGAAATGCTGTTATTAATTTTATCAGTTAAGTATTCGTTTATCCCAATATGTCCTGAAACAAATGAAATGAGTTCAGTGTAGATGATAAAAGTTAACTGTTCAAAACTGTTGTACAGTAAAATTATCATTGGTTGTGATGTTCAAAGTTTTCCATTTTAACCGTTCTGTACAAAGGAATCTTTTAATTGTTCTGTACTTAGCCTTAGCTTAGAAATGCGACCTAATTTATTTGCGCTCTCTTCTCTTTTTCTTTACCTTGTCCCACCTTGTTATATGGGATATCAGTTTCTTCACTTCTATCTGTAGTCATTTCCTTCTCAACTCCCTTACTCATGTTCTCTATGATACAATCCAGAGCCATCTCTTATTTGGTTTTCCATATATAAAATTTGATTTACGAAATTATGTTATGTGTTACATAATAATATATGTTTTATTTACCTTGACTAATCATTGCTACCATCTCCCCTCGATGACGAACGCAACGTAGGAAAGGGAGCCAAAATGTAATTTGTTTTTGTTTTTTTTTTCATTTTCAATCGGTTTAATAGTAAATTTTCTATTTTCAATCGGTTTAATTGTCACTTTTTAAACACAGATAAAATATACAAGACAAGACTTGACCACAGCTTGTAACATTACAGCAACAAATCCTTTAACCTACAAAGTTTTGGAACCAAAACCAACCGGAAAATCGCTAGGTATGTAAAAATTAGTTCATATGCTTTAAATTTACAATATCCACATGAAACAATTTGTCACAACATTCTGCCAAAGCTAAACCCATTTGAATGCAAATAACTGGCATGGTCCGAAGCAAGATTTAGGGATGGTCACTTAACCTCAGTATAAGGTTCCCTTATCAGTGCCCTACCGATCTTAAGGGGCTAATTGCCGACCCCTGTCTCAAGATGTCATAAATATTAGTTACGGTCCGTATCTGTAACGACACTAATCATGGATTTTGGACACTTATTTCAGTTATTGCTTTAATGGGACAGATTAAGTCGAAATACACACCGTATTTTCAAACCAGGAAGAAGCAAAACCAACTCAAATTGTGAAAGACAGAACCGGGGAATGTTTTGAAAATATGGTTCTCAAAAACTATGAAATCAGTTTTACTTAAACGTTTGTAATATTTTTCGTCACTGGTAAATATGTGACACAATGAAGTTTTAATAAATATGTAGCTAGAACGCAGTTGTAATTACTCAGATTTATTTTTTTATTTATTTAAACTTTATTGTACAAATACAATTGTAAAGCACAATAGGTGGACTTAATGCTAAAAGCATTATCTAACAGTCAACCTTTGGGTCAAGCAGAGAGCTTTATGTGGGTGTAAAATAAAGTTAAATTGACAGAAAAGCATCAGAAAATGATATGCAATACATATATATATATATATATATATATCTGTCTGACAGCCGTGATGGCGAAGGAGTTGGAGTAAAACCCAGTATGGTGAGAGGGAGTGGCAAGAGTCAAATTGTTTGAAGAACGCAGGGCCCTTTCGTTAGTCGAACTTAAATATTTGAAATCTGTTTTGAGATACTTTGGGGAAGATGGATTATTAAGCACATTATATAACTGACAAAGGATATGGAGATTCCTGCGTTGACGGATAGGAAGCCATTTAAGCTGGGATCGATATTCTGTGACGTGGTCGTACTTACGTAGGCAGAAAATGAACCTAATACAATTGTTCAGAAGGCGTTCTAACTTATTAAGTTGTTCTTCAGTAATGTTCAGATAACACACATCAGCGTAATCTATTAGCGGTACCACAAGAGATTGAACCAACATCGTTTTGGTCTTTATTGGTAAGAAATTTTTCAGACGTTGTAGGTAATGTAGTGACGAAAACACTTTTCTACTGACCTCATTGACATGTGATTGCCAGCTCAATGTATTATCAATAAAAAGACCGAGATCCTTGACTACTGGACTAAGAGGTATCTCAATGTTGTTGTAGATGATTGGTTGTAACGACTGAGTGTCAATATTATTTATTTGTACATTACTTCCCACTATAATGGCCTGACATTTTTTTGCATTTACGCGGATTCCAAAGCTGCCGGACCACTCCAGTACTCTGCAAAGGTTACCATTAATTAAAGATATTGCGGCATCAATGTCACTTACATTGGTTTGTGTGTAAAGCTGCAAGTCATCAGCGTAGAAATGATATGTACAAGTGATAACAGATGAGAGAAGATTTATGAAAATCGAGAATAATATGGGAGACAGAATTCCGCCCTGCGGAACACCAGCCTTCAGCTCACACCAGTCAGACGTATCTTGCCCGTTGCGAACTTGTTGCCGGCGACCACGAAGATAGCTGGAAAACCATTCAATCACTGGGGACGAGATATTGCAGGAGGAAAGTATAGCCAATAAGATGTCAATATCAACCGTATTAAATGCGTTGCTGAAATCAATGAGAACTAATATAGTAACTTTTGTATTCTCCATACCAGCTCTAATGTCATCTGTGACTCTAAGCATCGCTGTGGCAGTACCATGACCGGGTCTGAAGCCCGATTGAAAAGTATTCAAAAAAGAGTTATCAAGCAAATGTTTTAAAAGTTGAGCAAAAACTGTAGCTTCAAGTATTTTAGATAAGAAAGAAAGTATAGATATGGGACGGACATCATTGAGATTGATTGGGTCGGCTATCTTAGGAAGAGGGCGGACATAAGCGAGACGCCATGATGAAGGGAAACAATGTTCAAAAAGGCTGGTGTTTATAATGTGCGTGATGACAGGTAAAACGTGGGGAAGAATAGATGATATCATAACGAGACTTATTTGGTCCGGTCCTACAGCATTCGACGTAACAGATTGTATCGTCTTGAGAACCTCATCCTCAGCGACTGCGGCAAACTCAAACTCCCTACCGTTAGGGACAGGCAAGGCAAGTACAGAAGAAACAGTTGATATTTTTAAATTATTATCCAAAAGAGGCACTGAAGAGAAATGATTATTGAGATCATTCAACGAAAATGGAAATTTGGAGTTATCGTTCTGCACTTTACCTATGCCCTGAGAATTCAGAAATTTCCAGAGATTAGCCGGTGAAACATTTTCAATATTATCCGAGAAATATTGGCGTTTTGCATTTCTACACAGCTGGTTGCACCGATTTCTTGCAGCCTTATACAATGACCAATTGTCATCAGTTCGTTCTTTTTTAAATCTACGAAAAGCAAAATTTCGACGTTTCATAGCAATGCGGACTCCATTTGTAATCCATGGCGCAGGTGGACGGCGTATTTTGATGGCTTTTACCGGTGCGTGAACATCATACAGAGATAAAATACAGTTATTGAATAGAGATACTTTATCATCTACTGTAAGAGCAGTAAATACGGGAGACCAATCAGTTTTACTCGCGTCACTCAGTAAGGCATTCCTATCCATTTTAGAGAAACAGCGGAGGTATAACACAGTGGGTTTCACTTTCGGTACTTTAATTTTGTATGAGAGGTAAAGTAAGTCGTGATGTGAAAACCCAGGAGCCGAGGTTTGACCATGTGTAGCAACGTTTTTGTCTGCCGATGTAATTATCAGGTCGAGCAGAGTAGGACCATGTTCAGTATAATGTGTAGGCCCGGAGGGAAGCACCGTGAAATTTACTGATTTAAGGATATTTAATAAATTCGAAGTTCTTGAATCACCCTTCAGCAAACAAGTATTAAAATCGCCAAGGATCAGATGATGCGTATAATCCGAACATACCGATTCGAGGATAGTTTCAAAAGAAGAGAAATAATTGACTCTTAATGAAGGAGAGTAGAAGACTCCGAGAACCGCTTTTACACCTTTTATAGTTACCTCCAACAGTAGATATTCCATGCCTCCAGAGTATTCCGACGGAGACTTTGAGATGATTTGGTACTTTAGATCGCTGCGTAAATAGATTGCAACACCACCCGAACGTGGCCCGATACGATCGTTCCTTATTAAAACATAACCGGGCAGTGAGTAGCTGGTGGACGGTAGACTAGGCTTTAGCCATGTTTCCGATACAAGAATCGCACTTAAGTACGCTGACGAGAAAGCTTCCAAGAAATCAATGTAATGTCCTGGAATACTCTGGGCGTTAATATGGCAAACATTAAAATTCGATTGAAAATTATAGAAAGTGTTATTTAAGAAAGTGCCAAGCGTGTCATTGTCACAGGAAACAAAACTTGAATCAAGTGATTCATTTGCGGAGTGAAATGAGTTGCCAATATTATTAATGTTACTAGGTTGCATTGCAAAATATATAATAAAATATAACGTATAAAATAATTAGTAAAAAATAGTAATATATAAAATAAGTAATCAAAACATCACCTATTTCTCTGCACCACCCGCCGGTCAGACCAAGAGACAGTGCCAAAAAAATAAAATAAAAAAGAAAATACAAACATACATGAATTCCGTAAACATGACACTCCTTTTCTGTATCAATTTTAAAGTACCTACACTAAAGCAGACGATATAACTAGTTTGCTCGCAAGAAGGGAAATATGAACATAGAAGCAGCACTATAACCTATTCTATTTGGTAGATTGCGCTTGAGCCGCCTGTCGTCGAGTCACGGTTTTTCTTTCCTGCACGGCTGAGACTGCCTTCCGGGCTTGTTGGTTACTTCTAGGCAGATCTGGCGCAGCCCCACTAGACTCCGCAGCCGGGAATTTACTAATAAGGCCCTCCAGCTCGTTGGCAGTAGTGATCTTCACGCGCTCTCCCGTAGGCGGCTTTATGCAGATGACACCCTCAATGGTCCAACACTGTCTCATTCCGAAGTGTGCTCGGGCTGCCAGGAAAACATCCTGCCTAGAACGTGTCAGAAACTCCGACATGCTGACAGGGGTACCCTTTAAACCAGTCTTTTTGGCCCAAATCAATGACTTGGAGTTAAATGTTTGGAATTTAACAAGTACAGGACGGGGACGGTCGGGCTTCGGTTTGCCAATACGGTAACAGACCTTGACCTGAACACTTGGGTCTGAAATTCCGAGCTTGTCATGAATAATGTTGTCAATGACTGCCGATATATTTTCCTCGGAGGCCTCCGGTATGCCACTAAACAATATCATTTTGCGTCTATCTCTCATCTCCATGGCATCCACCCTAGTACAAAGCCTGGCAATCTGCTGCTGTAACAGGAGGAAAATAGAGTGTACAAAAACCTTGAAGTCTGTATATTCCTGCTGCAGTTGACCAATCCCAGCCGGAGGTGTTGAAGTCAGCCTCTTCTCAAACTCCGTCATTCTGTTAGCAATGGACATTTCCAGGCTTCTTTGTGTTGCTTGAACTGTCTCCAAACGGGAATCATGTATAGTGTCCATCTTGTTTGTGAAGTGTTGAAGGTCCAAATCCGGCAGGTATGTGCAAAAATATATTACAATCTCATGTACTGTGTCTCAGGGAGTACTTATAGGCAATTAATATGTTTAAAAAACTATGTTTACCAATTAAATAAATAAACAATGGAACAGCTGTAATAAGTTATGTTTAGTCTGCAACTACCCACAAAGAAAAAAAAGCTTGATTTGTTCACTACAAGCATAGCGAGGGCAAAGTTCTTAAAATTTAGGTACCAACTCTCCAATTATTTTATCAGTAGAACAAAAAACATTTAAAATCACAAGCTAATTTTTACAAATAGAAACACGACTGCCTACTAAACAATTCGTATTTTTTCGTACAAACATAAATTTAATTTTATAAGTTGTCTTTTTCTTTTTTGTCACAAAAATACATTGAGACATATAAGTTACTAGCTGTTTCCCGCAGCTCCGCCTGCGTCAGAAAGTAGCCTATGTTTGACCCCGGGTCTTCAACTATATTCATACCAAATTTCTTCAAAATCCGTTCAGCGGTTTGGCCGTGAAAGTGTAACAGACAGACAGACAGACAGAAAGACAGACCGACAGACACTTTCGCATTTATAATATTAGTATGGATATACATTTCTGAAATCTCCTTTTAAACTTTTCATTTTGATACCTTACTTGATTAGGTTACTCAGATTTTTTTTAGTCTGCCCTTTAATTGCATACATACTAGCTGTTTCCCGCAGCTCCGCCTGCGTCAAAAAGTAGCCTATGTTTGACCCCGGGGTCTTCTTCAACTATATTCATACCAAATTTCATCAAAATCCGTTCAGCGGTTTGGCCGTGAAAGCGTAACAGACAGACAGACAGACAGACTTTCGCATTTATAATATTAGTATGGATATAGTCCGCCATATTGTTTTTATGATGACGTCACATACCCTATGACACTCTGAAGAAAGCAAGGAATCTAAAGACACCACAGACACACAAACACACACAGACTTCTATATCCGATAAGCCGTTCCTGACTTATGGAGGAATAAAGAATCTCACATACATACAAAACATAAATAAACGCTAAAAACATAACACTCTTTGGTCATTCGTGTAAAAATCTACTGCAAATCCACTTCCACCTCCACTTTTTGTAATAAAAAGCTTTGTAAATATAACCGATTTTCTCCATAAAAATCCAGCGAGACGTGACATCACAATCTTTACCTGTCCCGGGACGGTGAGGCTCACCTCGCGCATCGGTGTATCCCGTAGCCCGTAGCCCTGTGTATGGGTAAGCCCCGTGTATCGGAGTGTCACGGTAAACTCTGGGTGAACGGGCCAATATATCCAAGTGAAGACGCGACGATGGAGATTTATCTTATTGTGTGTCTTGGAGCAGTCTGTTGAGACATTTTGATGTTATTCGAATAAAGTTTTAATATTTTCACGGCTAGTGATGTAGCAATATCGATTCAGGACGCAATATTCTGTGATTATTTTTTATTTATAGACACTTATTATTTTTATAATAAAATACAGCTTTTTTTAATAATTACTTTCTTACTACCTGGCAATATACATATCTTCACGTATATTTTATTATGGTGCACGTCAGTGCAATATAGTGTTTTTGCTTACTTACTCATCATCCTAGCGTGTATTCCTAGTTTGCGTCGTCAGCTTACGCTTCGGAGCCTAGAGTATGCTGTAAATCATGGTCCTAGATTTGGCGGAACGGGTTATTACAATGGAGCGACTGCCGTCTGACCTCCGGTACCCTATTCACAGGGAAACCAGACCCACAGGAACATGACTCGAAGTGTGTTAGTGGCCAACACAGTCAGAACTTTTCAGGCTGCCCTAAAGCATCTGACACAGCCTTACGACTGCTATCTATCGATAACAACCGGGACGAACAGCTTAACGAGCCTTCCAAAGCACGGAGAACTTCAAGAAAAAAAATGCCACTAAATGGCAATCAAAATAAATAAATAAAAACAAACCAATAGTGGTAGCGTCACGCAGTCACACACGCGCATTCACATTCGATTAACGAGCTCCTCAAATTGTTTACATACTACATACATACCATCACGCCTTTTTCCCGTAGGGGTAGGCAGAGACTACGGATTTCCATTTGCTACGATCCTTACAGACTCCCCTCGCTTCTTCTACGTCATACACGCTCGTTTACGATTACGGGTACTCCTGACATCTCCCTTTTTTTATATGTCTGCGATTTGGTCGCAGTATATTCTCCGAGAGTCAGGGGTGTTGTTTTCAAGCATCTGTCCGATGACTTGGATACATAACACACTGGTACGCGCGCCCGAGTTACCCGAGCTGCTACTGAGCCAACCCATGTCCATCCGAGTCAGTAGCATCCTAGTACCTCATCCTTTCCCCAAACCCAACCACATCCCACCCTTCCCTAGCTAAAGAAATCTTCTGATGGGCAGCAGCGCCGGAAGTAAAGTAAGCCGTTGAAACTGCGCTCGCCAATCCGCCTGTCAAGCGTGACGAGTATGGCAACAACCCCTCATTTTGGGGAAGGCCTAAGTCCAGCAGTGGACTGATTGCGGCTGAAACGACGATGTTCTCCGAGGCCGGCCCTTACCGACTTTTCCTGTCACCTTTGATTTGGAAATACCTTTTTGTAACATAATATTAAAAATCGTAAAACTTAGAACGTATTACTTAACTTGCCCGTGGCGAAAACATATCATGGGAATCTAATAAAAATTAGAAAACATGTTCATAACATATAAAGTTTTCTGAAAATGCATTGCCACGGACTGATTTCATGACGTTAGTTTTTCGAGCAATTCAAAAATCATGGTATTCCTAATTATTGAGGACTAGCTATTTCTCGTATCTCCGCCTACATCAAAAAGTAGCCTATGTTTGACCTAGGGTATATACACAGTCTTACAATTATACTTGTCTGAGATCACACGAGCAAGGTTAGGTTAGGTTAGGTTTTTTTTTTCTAAGGTGGAATATAGGAACTTTAAAGAGTTATATTAGTTACGTTAGACGTAGCATTAAAGGTACATTGTTAGGGTTATTACATTTATCGGTACTAAGGTTATATTATTAATAAACACCGACAAATGTGATTGATTTATCACTTTTACCTCGACTTTCAGTAATTATTAATAATGATAGATAATTATTAATAATTTTCAATTAATCACTCTTACCGTAACATATACATACCAAATTTCATCAAAATCGTGAAAGCGTAACAGACAGACATACTTTCGCACCTATAATTATTATAGTATGGATAGTATGGAAATGTCCACCTTAAACGAGTTTCCAGTTGCCAGCTTGCGGCTGTGTTTGACACGACGTCAAAACTACCCTTTACTAGAGTTAAGCAAATAAATGTATAGAATTGTACGTGTTAAATAACTAAAAAAAACAGATTTGGAAGTTCGAGAAGATTCCATTAAAATCGGTAACGCACTGGCGAAAGGTAAGTATATAAAGTTTGATGACATAACAGAGATAAAAATTGAACAAAGATACAACGTTACCTTCTCAGTGAGATTAAAAGATTAAATAACTCAAATACATACTTTGTTTATTAATTTCCAGTTTGGTTTGGACATTTCAGGCTTAAATCACCTGATAGCCTGATAATAATGGTGATTCTATGCTTCGGAAGACACGTTAAGCCCGACTGCCATTTCGTATTCGTTAAAGGATTCCACGTCATAGGCCGAAAGGCGGTTTCGAAAAACTCTGACACCCTTCGACGACACTCGATCGTGTTCACCCTGGGATGAACAGGGTCGATTGAGCATGTAGCCCAATCGATATGTATGAATGTTTATTTAATATAAATGAATTGTTTCACTCCAATGGAAGGCACCACAATAAAACACGTACTTCTCACTCATTCATATATTTGTCGAAATGACGAAAAGGGTAGGCTGTCATCAAGTGACAGGACAGGATGACAGTAATGAAAGCTCTCTTTAATGAGAGAGATATGATTAGGTTAACAATCAGTTATCATTAAGGTCTTATTAAATTGGACAGAGGGCCTGTTCGTCCCGATAGTGGGACGATATTCCAAATAATGGTTGAAGCAGACACACACGACTCCCCGCGTCATCCACCTGGATCTCTCCCATGCTAACATTTAGGAGACAACTCATCAAGTGTCAAGTGTCAGAGCCAAACAAGGATAGTGCATCGTAATGCGCCTCACCAAGTCAGAGTCATGACTGGCTATGAATCAGACTGACGGTTCAGTCACTGTGCGATCGATTTATATGCTGCAAAAGAAGGGGCAACAGTAGGGATAATGGTGAAGGTGGTAGACGCACGTGTTGTTTACAACGACGCGCCATACCTCTCTCATTTTAATTTCTATATTAAATAAAAGATAGTTAGGTTAGTCATCAAAAATAAACTACTTTTAAATGGATGAATTTATACTACAGTCATGTCTAAAAGTGAAACCATCTATACCGCTTAGATACCTACACAAATTCAGTGAACTGTAGAGCTCTGCTGGCGATGCCTGACGTGTGCAGTTGGTTGCATTAACCCATTGATGTAAATGCGCTTCGGGACACTTCACTTGGAGATATTATTATTAATCCTTGAGGTACCGGAGCGAATAATATTCTTTATTTATTGTAACTGTTAATTTTAGTGTGCATTAAAGAGTTAATAAGTAAATAGGTAAATAATCCATAACGTTTGTGAAGGTCAATTCTTCTTCTTTTCGAGTCAAAATGGCTATTGACTGCACTATATTCATAAATTGATAATAAACGATTTAATTGCGTTACGCAGAGGCCAGTTGTAAACTTTTCATGAAAGAATTAGTTACGTCGAAAACTGAACATAGAAATAAAGAAAAACCCTCCCGCGTTAATTTTTTTGCCATATAGACTAGAAGACAATTTTATTATTTTTTAATTATGCTGCCTTTTGCCTTATAAGCTTATTATGAATAAAAATCATGGTGCAAAATATACATTCGGTACGTGTCGTTAGTCCAGGCTACCGCTGAGCCTAGCATCATTATAACCACATTTTTTATTTATTTGTTACAAAAATTAAAACTAAATTAAATTAAAGAGGTATGAAGAGTCAATTAGTCTTACAATTGACACGTTATGTATATTGACTGTACAATAAGTTAGGAGTTAACCATTCCCGTGCATAGAGGGTCAAAGTGACCAAACAGAAAGACCATGTGGTGCGTGTGCGATACCATCGAGCATCGACGGAGATACTATCGACACAGATATATATTTGTCGTCCAAGCAGGCGATTGGGACCGTCCCGTAAACAGATGGGATTTATTTTGTGTTTACTTCTGATGTACGGATTGATGTTGTAAATTTGACCACATGTTTAAATATTAGTTACAATTTTGTAGATATAATCTACTCGTTTATGCTCGATAATAAATGCTTATTTCAGTATTCTATAAAATAATGGTGAAAAATTCTAGTAAATAAATGAAGTCAAAATAGATCAATTTACATGTTGAATAATACTGCTTAAAAATAATGAGAAAAAATTACCCACATACCTATTTGATCAAATATATAAAACACTTTAAAATTAACATGATAAGCATTAATTTCGCCTATTGCGCAAAACAATTGCATTCCGTTCAATAAAGTACCTATATGATGCATTTATTCTTAAAATTGTTATATGTAATTAGACAAAATATATAAAATCTGATCGTGCAATAAAATTAATTAGTTGAGGTCATAAATTTGAAATATAACTAAATAATTGAAAGCAACATTCTCGTTTCTAATTGTATGGTTTCACTAAAACCAACAGTGTCCACTACAACTACACGCTTGAGAGTAATAAAGCTTCCAATTGACCATTTATTAATGCAACTAGATCAAAATAGTGCTAATTAAGATTCAGTTTACATAAAATAGGTGCAATTTGACCAGTGCGTGTCGAATGAACTGCTACTAGCTACTACTGGACAAGTTGGGGGCCCGAGGGACCGATAGCGGGCAGCGAGAGACTGCGAGTGACCGCACTTTATCAGTCACTCGAGTATTGCATCTTGAGGGTTAACCGCCATATTGGAGATTTGGATCAGTGCGGTGACACGTGATCGAGATTTTGTTAATTGTCAATGGCAAATTTAGCTATTCAAAATAAAAAATAAAAAATATTTCTCGAATAATAGATACGGTTATGTTTTTAACTTAGGTCTTCCTTTTATAAAATTTTATTTAGCGGATATAAATGTATTTACAGAAAATTGGGTCGTAGAGATAGAGACAATAGGAGATCAATGTTCACATATTGATCAGAATAGAGTCGAAAAATGGTAGATTGACAATACGCCAGGCAGACTTTTCTTTAAAAGTAAGCAGCTCTCCACAACAATTGCGTCTAAAATCCTGTAAGTTTAAGAATGAATTGCGTATCTCTATAAATAATCCTCGAAATCCCGAAACAAGATCCAGTTCATAAAATACAAACAATTGTATACAATACCTTCCACTTTAGCACATTAAGAGCATTCTGAACAACAGAGCCGTATCTACCATCGCAATGCATCATCAGAACGACCGGCAGTACATGCTAAACGCAATAAAGGTCGTTCTAACAGGCACCATGAAAGAAAACTAAATAGCCCATGCCGACCTAACTGGCTACTCCTATATGACAAACCTTGGCCGAGTACCCACCAACATAACTTGATCTTTACTTGCGTAAGTTTTCTTAAGTTTCACAGATCAAGTAGAATGGTTAAGGCTCGGATTAAGGGTCACAGTTAGCTGGCAAAGACAGTAACAATTATAAATAAGTAGGTTGCAGCAATAACGGGCGGCGACGTGCATTATATCAAGCAAACTGCCTGCGATGCCGCGCCACCTAGAGACGCTGAAGAATAGCTAAATTTGCAGAAGCGACATTTGGTTTGTATCGCCAGAGCCGTTCGCCTACCTTCCTTAATGTGAAAACTGGAACGCAAAATAAGTGAAGGCGTATGTTTGAATATTACTTCATAACTGGAAGCTCTCCAAAAAGCAGACTGGCAGGAGGCTGCGTTGAACAGGGAACAGTGGAGATCTCTTGTAAAGGCCAAAATCCTCTTTGGGTCGTTGAACAATCGTAGTAGTTAGTAACAAATAACAATCAAACTAAACACATGGTTGCCGACATTGCACTGGTAGTGTCCAGAATAAAAAGAAAGGAGATTTTACTATATAAAATAAAACTGTGGTCTTCTTTTACAATAATTTAAAAGCGGAAATTGACAATTTAAAAAAATCCCTGCTTCTTAGAGACAAGACAAAGACTATCTCATCTGCCTAGAAATCTTTGCATCATTGGACCACTCTAGACCATTTATAACCCTACTCTCGCGCACGCAGACGTTTTTATTCCCCCGCGCCGCGACAAACATAAAAACACCACTCAAATTTCAAATAAACAACGTTTTAAACCGGCTTCAGCCGTATTAGGTACTTAAATTTACATTTTACATTTTGATATTTTCAGCCGTGAAAATTATTCTTGTTTGTTCAACAGATTTATCGCTGTAAAGAATCGCTTTTGTAGCGAATTGTTTACGTCTATTTATGGCGTTATTTCAGCGATCCGAAATGTGCAGTTTACTGCACTGAGGAATGGGATATTAAACGACACCGTGCGTCGAAAAGTACGGACGTTGTTAACTAATTTAATAGAACAATTATTGAGCATACAAAATCTAGTAAATATAGAATGTCCATCTTCTCGTTTTCATATCATTTCATCCAAAAGAAATGAAATGCTCAATAAAATCTTACGAAATATATCAGACCTTTCTAGTAAATAATGAGTTATAAGAATAATGATCACCATTTTCCTGCATCACCAGCTAAAGCTTTAGACTAGTCGTGTACTGCAATGATATTTTTAAGAATTATGAGTCATCCAATAATTAATTATTGTATTCAATATAATGTATTGAAATTCGTTCGACTCACTGATTGTGTCGAATTAAAATCATTCAAAATCTAACGAAAATCATTCGACTCTACGATGTTGCTTCCCAAAAAAAGTATGTATGTATGTAAAAAAAAATATTGTACACAAAGAACATAGTATCAGAATACAGGTTATAACAAAAAGCGGACTTATCCCAAATAGGGATCTCTTTCAGTCAACCGAACTGACATAGGACATAGACATATGGGCACAGAAGAGGCACAACATGCAAAGAAATCTTAGGTGCAAAGTATACATAGACTTACATCTAACATACAAATTTAATTACACATTAAAACGGTAAGGTCAGCTTAAGTCCGATCGTTCGTAGTATTCCCTAACCCGAGATTTGAAAGAGTGAGAAGACAGCTCTTTTATCTCCAAAGGAAGCTTGTTCCAGAGATTTGCAGTGAGAATTGAGAAGGAGTTGGTACTCCTGGTTTCTCTATTTTTGATTCGCGAACTTAAGCCTATATGTTTATCACAAGTACAAACGAATCCGAAATAGTATACAGTACATGTTTAAAACACTTACTTAGTGTACCGCTGTCTACACTTGCACTTTTTATTTTATTATTTACTACTATTCTTCACTTGCACTTTTATTATACTGCATAACTGCCGACTTATAAGTAATGGACGATATTATCTGATCATTTCCGTCTAGGCATCGATCTAATTGCGTATGGCTGTACTTTCTGTCTTCCGTGATGCAGTGATGACGTCGTCATTACGTTGCTTGGGTGTCGATCTGATCGCTTGATGATGTATTTTTCGTCAATATTGCGTCTTGATTTGTTGTCATAGTTTAGAATATTTGATATGGAAGCCATCTAGACTTTATAATCTCTTTTTTTATTTTTCTTATTTGTAAATTGACGTTTTGAAGAAAATGCTGCAGTGGAGTTTGTGGCGCCGCTTTTTCTCCACTTGCGCTTTGGAAGTGGTGGTAAACTTAATATAAGTAAATTGACGTCAATAAGTGATATTTATATCCTATATTGAAAATAAACAATTTTATTTCATTTCATTTCCAATTACTGTTTTGAAACAGCTTTATAAAATCATTGGTTGTGACCGGGAGGGCTTCTCTATATTCTGGTCTCCGTAAATATCGATTAACCGATTATTAATATCGATAAATATGATGCCACTAGTTCATGTTTGTTTCTTTTCTTTCCATCAGAGAGCAAAAAAAAATCTTCAAAAATTCGACTCTCCATAACTGTAAAATTCAGTACCGCACGAGGCAACGTCACTGGCAGGGTCGCCATATGATGTCGTACGAGAGAGTTTATAATGAAACAACTTGTTGGTTATAGGTTCGAAGATGCATTGTCAACTATCTTTGTTAACGATTAAACAGGGTTTTTATACATATTGAAAATAGAACACAAGTCGTCTTAAGATATGCTATCTAGATCTAGGTTGGTTATCTAGATTGAATAATCTAGTTCGTTAAGTTATTGAACTAGGACAAAGAGGTTATATAGATTTAATGAGAGCGTGACGTATTCACTACATACTTATTAACGATTGACAGACTTTAAGTGATCTGAGAGAATTCTCTACCAGTCAACCATTGGGTAAACCAATTAAAGTTATCTTTTATGTATTCACCCTAGTATTAAAAATAATTTGTCGATCTGATGTATAGCTAAAATGTTTTGCGTCTTGTTTCTTCACACTAAATATCGTATGGGAGAGAAAGTGATGAAACTAGTTTTAGCTAATATGCTTTTAACTCCTAATACTACATCAATTTTCTGACGTTGAAGTTTATTATTATCCGTGAATATGTATAAACATAATACAACAAAAGATATTAGATCATTCGAACGCAATAATTTCATGCAAACAGTTGTACTCGTATTTGCGAAATGGACCCGTTTTCGTACAAAAAGCCTTTTAATAACAAAGGTCCCCTCCATCGCGAGAGGTATTTTTCTGGTGATTTAATCAAATCATGGACTCCCTGTATTTTCTGACTCATTTATTTTTAATTTTGCGCTGTTCTCGAGTGTGGGAGGTGCCTATTGTGATTTTAAAATAATTGCAGTCGAAAAGTAAAAAAATTGGGCATGGAAGACACTGCCAAATTTTTTTTTTTTTCGTTTTGATAAATAAAAGGCACATTGTGGAATCTTCTTAGTTAAAATTATATTTTAATTTCAATTTTCAAATGGTTAAGTTAAAAAAAAAAATATTTCATTAAAACAGTACTTAACAACTATTCATGGTCTGCCGCAACATTTTGAGGTCCATACTACTTCTATCAGCGTCGTTTTTGGATAGGTTGAGCTAGAGATCTTGACATTGATATTAAAGTGAATACAACGATGAGTCGACGGATTTTCATTCGACATAATCGATAAGTCGATTTTCAATCGAAACATATTAATAACTACGTTAAAGTGACTTTAAATTAGGGCGATTGCTCTCCTGAAAGTGCATCATTTCATGTTATGGAAACTTTTAAACTATAAATAAGCTTTATGCAGTTTTTACTGAGTATTTTTATCAAAATTGTCTAGTACACAAAGTGAAACTGTGATATCAATTCCGAATCATCATCATCCTAGCGTGTGTTCCTAGTTGCGTCGTCAGCTTACGCTTCGGAGCCTAGGGTACGCTGTAAGTCATGGTCCTAGATTTGGCGAAACTGGTAATTACAATGGAGCGACTGCTGTCTAACCTCCGTAACCCTTTTTACAGGGAAATCAGAGCAACAGGATCATGGTCTGAGGTGTGTTGTGTTAGTGGCCAACACTGTCAGAATTTTTCAGGCTGCCCTTAGGCATCTGACACAGCCTCACGACTGCTATCTATCTATAACAACCGGGACCAATGGCTTAACGTGCCTTCCGAAGCACAGAGGAGCTCAAGGTAAAAAATTCCATTAAAATGGCGACCAATCCAATAGCACGAGCATTCGCTACGGATACGCGGGTCGCGCTCGACTAACGAGCTCATCAATATCTGCAATATCAATTCCGAATACACACCTATAAACATACTCTCACACGCTCACAATAATTCATGTCCCGGAATGCCAAAGGTAATCTCCAAGTTGGCAACTCCTAATATGATAATATATCAGGGTATAAAGCATCATTAGGTCACCCCTCCTTCCCTCGTCTTGAGTTAATTGATCTTAACGAGCCTCAGGACCTTTGATGGTACTTGATTCAAAGAGGGTGATACTGATATGAATACGATTATTGCGGACTGTAAAATTACTTATATGCAAAACGTCATATCAACTTTTAAAGTAACGCACTGCTTTTAAAAAGCAGCTCTGCCAGTCGTAGCATGACCACGGCCGTTGTCACATGCTTGAAACATAAGAAATATAAATGTATTATACGTACTTAATCCTGTTATTTTACGTCATAATCAAATCATTTATTTGCCAAAATACAGTACAGGAAGTTCTGTAAAACAGTTATGTCGCTCAATGTATTTGATCTCATATTAAGGCATGCAAATGTCAACTAAATACCTAAGCAACAATTAATAAGTCCAACAATTATCAATTATACTCTAAGTCCAATTACTAATAAAATTAAAATGAATACATTTTATCATCGTCTGATACCATTGTGTTGTTTTCTTGCAGCAAACTAAGCTGTTTTGCCTTAAGTTACATACACAGACATGTGAAACTATTAACACCTCTTTCGATCGGTGATTATTTGCGCAAACGACCAAAATGTCCTGAATTCGCAAACATTACCCTATTTTTGGAACTCAAAAAATAGGCAGATAAGGTGTTTTTGCGCCCCGCTGAGTGACAGACGTCCGGATAGCCGGATGCCGGATATCAATCCGGCTTAGCGAGCCGGAACGGCGATTCTTACAATACGTGACGTCGCATGCGATATATTGATTAACTCTTATTTATTCCATTGAGGTGACAAACACCACTTTTGTGTTAGCCTCAGGCACCTACTAAACTAAATTGTTTATTGACATGTTATTCTTAGTCATGTCAACATAGTACCTTATATTAATATGGTCCAAATTGAGTTTCATGTAATCGGAAATCCGCTGAGATCGAGAACAGCATGATGATACAGGTATATATACAAGGAATGAGCATACTCAAAAATAGCCCTCGAGATAGTGGGTCGGTTAAGGTAAATATGTAAACGTCATATGCATTTAGCGCGATTGAGCTCCTATAGACAAATTTCACACAGATAATTATTTAGGTCTTGTGCTTCGTAACAGGGTTTCTGTTTTTCAATGTATAATCTGCTTTTAAACAGTTTTCCAAACACTTGCTAGATAATAATATCCTAAATACTCATCAATCTGGTTTTAGGCCCGGCCACAGCACAACCACGGCTCTGATTCGATTAACTGATGATATTAGGGGGGGGGGGATGGAGAACAGGAAGGTAACAGTTATAACTCTTATTGATTTTAGTAATGCTTTCAATACCGTTGATATTGACATCCTGTTAGCTGTCCTTGCCCGTTGTAACGTATCATCTTCTGTGATTGCTTGATTCTCTAGTTATCTTCGTGGGCGCCGGCAACAGGTTCGTAATGGTACAGACAGATACCTCTGATTGGTGCGATCTTAAAGCTGGTGTTCCACAAGGTGGTGTTTTGTCCCCTATACTCTTTTCCGTTTTTATAAATGTTCTTTCACATCACTTGTCTTGCTCCTACCATTTCTACGCCGACGACTTGCAACTTTATACACAGACGAACACGGATAACATTGACCAGGCAATTTCTTTATTAAACGAAAATTTGAACGGTGTTTTTATAAGCCCCGTGAAATGCCAAGCAATAATAGTGGGTAGCTCATATCACATTAATAATATAGATTTTAACAACTTGCAGCCGCTAATGTTTGAAGGTAAGGTGATTCCCTTCGGTCCTGTAGTAAAAGATCTTGGTCTACACATAGACAGTAAACTTTGTTGGGATACCCATATGGTCCAAATTAGTAGTAAGGTATATGGTACTCTTCACTACCTGCAGCGTCTTAAGAACTTTCTGCCCGTCAAAACCAAAATTATGCTGGCTCAAGAGCTTATTCTACCCCTCATTGATTATGGTGATGTGTGTTATCTGGACTTAACCGAAGAACAGCTGAACAAACTAGAGCGTCTCGTAAATAATTGTATTAGATTTATCTTCTGTCTCCGAAAGTATGACCATATTTCGGAATACCGTTCTGAGCTTAAATGGCTACCTATACGGCAACGCAGGAATTTGCATATATTATGCCAACTTCATAATATTCTTTACAATCCACTGTCCCCTGATTACCTCAAAACTGATTTCAAACTATTGAGTTCCACTCATGAAAGAATCCTGCGTTCCTCCAACAACATGACCCTCGCTACTCCTTCTCACCATACTGGGTTTTTCTCCAATTCCTTCGCTGTGACGGCTGTTATACTCTGGAATAATCTTCCTGAGTCCATTAGAACAGTCTCCAGCTGTGCCAACTTTAAAAGGCTTGTCTACGATCTCCTACTCTCGCGGTTACGGGAGCAAATTTAGGCAGTTAAACATGAGTAAATTTTGAGTTGCTGCTATTATTTCGTTGATATAACTCTTAAAATTAACTGTATTTTGATTATTATTTCATAGTATATATGTAAGTATATTATGTAAGTACCATAAGTAAGTTTATTATCATTCCAACTTTTTGTATTTATAGCTATATATTTTTAATACCCACATGACGATATCTGTTTAACCCAAAGGTTAACTGTTAGATAATGCTTTTAGCATTAAGTTCGCCTATTGTGCTATACAATTGTATTATGTACAATAAAGTTTAAATAAATAAAATAATTTCAACTCGATTTCAAACAGAATCAAACAAACAGACATCAGCTCAGGTGAATCTGAAGCACTTTGAATAAAACCACGGAAGAGGTCTCGCCAATTACTAGGTTTAACTCTCCTGTGGAGTACCCTCAATATCTCCACTTTTGAGCCATTGAGCTAATTTGCAAAAGGTTTCCTTTGTATGTAGGTGGATATTTTTTTAATAAACTTGATATTTTTTGTGAGTCAAATAAGGCTTGTCTTTATTTGTATTTTTACATTATGTAAAATTCTCGCACATTTGACACTTTTTTGTGATCTCATTTTAACCATATTTTACACAATTTAATTATTCAGATTTTTTGTTTTTGATACAAGTACGAAAGCGGACAAATTACAGTAGTTACCTACTACGGCTTTTATATTAGGAACAAATATTTAGTCTTACTGCCTACCTAGTAGAGTAAGCCCAAAATTGTTAGGTAGACATTGTAGTAGAGAAATGTAAGCAAACTGTTTTAAAACCAATTGAAAGTATGAAGAAGTGGAGAAAAAAATGCAAGAAAGCTAGGCTCTGAAGCAACCAGGAAAATACTGACACAGTCTTGATGTTAATGAAAGTAAAGAGTTTAAGATTATAAATATTATAAGTTATAACCATTTGAACTATTTATGCGAATAAATGGGCAAAATATAACTTATACGCGAGTATTGTCTAGTTCTGCCGCCCTAGCGTGGCAGTTAGGGCGGCGGAGTGCTAGGCGGGACGTGTTCTGCCTACTGCCGCCCTTTTTAGCCCATTCAAGGACTTGTAGTACAGGGCCGGATTTTGAAAAATAGTCAAAATGTTTATAACTTTTACTCGAGTATTGTCTAATTCTGCCGCCCTAGCTTGGCAGTTATATAGCGTGGCCTTTTAGCGCATTCAAGGACTTGTAGTACAGGGCCGGACATTGAAAAATAAATGAGAATAATAGGAATAAGTTTCAATTATAGTACAAATAAATATTGATGACTTGATGTTGACAAAAATACATTTTAAGAAATAGCTATATTTTATACAGAATTTGTTTTTAAGACTGTTTTCATAAGTTGATATGATACTTTGCTTTGAATTTGATTTGCCCTCTTTTGTACAAATTTGAGTGTCCATGGAAAAATTCATAGGGATAGTTAGTTAAATGTCAAAATTAAGAAAAAAGGATACATTACCTCATCTTCGTTAATTTAATTAAGTTTATATTATTTAAATGGAGCAATAAAGTGTTCATTCATTCATTTTTTATTGCACCTAACTCCGACCCTGTTTTCCTTACTGTTTCATTCCAACGGATAAACCCTAATGAATACACGTTTGAATCTCTGTGATACAATAGTTTTTCCCCTCTTTTTACGGGTATGACAAGATTACTCAGACTTTTGAGGGGGTAAACAAAGGATTTACCTCCGCGGCATTTTAAGACATTACTGTGAAGCATTTGGTTCTTTCTTCAGTAGTCTTGTCTTGATTAGATGACTGTGTGTGTATTAGATGTGATGAATAGAAGACCTTGGAGTACGGCGGGAGCGATGGTGTTATGCTCGACCGCCGCAAAGGGAAGATCTTCCCGCCAGGCGTGGTGTTATGCCTGGGTAACCGCGGCTCCAACGATGTTCTGCCGGAGGTTGTATTTATGCTTCAATACGTAGAAACTTCAATAGCGCGATTTAGTCTTCCATAGTAATTCGGATTTTTGTATGGTTCTTGAGATTATTTGCTTTTTAGCGCCATCTGTTACGTCGTGTAGTAATTACTTGCTTTGCGACAGTGTCGCCACAAGACTATTAAATAGAAATTTTCTTCCCGTTGTCATCGCAAGTGAACAAATTGTTTTTGTTTTTTCACACGGAATAAGTGATTTTAGATTGTTGTTTACTTCTTCTTCCTTCGGTGACATCTTCAATGAAGGAAACCATCAATGCAATCTGTATTCTTGAGAGAACCGCTTGGAACAGAGAACGCGTACTCCTGTTCCAAGGCGTAGGTTTTCTTCACTATTCATCATCATCATTTTAGCCGCTGTCACTCCACTACTTGACATAGTCCGGTTGGAAGCGACCTGGGTCCAGCGTTTACTATTGTTCTAATTATTTTTTAAATGAAGATTGGTTAGGACTTTGCAGGCTGGAATCATCTGATTATTCGATAATATAAATGGTTCCGTTCTTCGGATATCTCATACAGTCACGACATTTCACCAAAGAAATCACTCCTTGCATGTTGTCGATCCCCACCTGCGAACAATCATTGGTTAATACCCGCTATTTACAATATATCCGTTCAAAAACTACCAACATCTTCATGCAAATGCTGACAAATGGACGACGGACTCGAAACGCACAATATACTTTTATGGTTCACGAAAATTCGAGCGCACCACGTTACTAGCTCAATGATTTATTTGAAAAAGGAACTTAGTGGGGATGGAATAGAATTCAAGCATTTTTATTAGTCGGTAGCAAAATTTTGTACATTCAAGATATTGTTTCACGTGTTTTATGAGGTGGGTGAGATTTTGAACATGGGCGAATGCTTCCTGGTGCTGTAGGTTCGATACCAACACCCGCTGAGTGCCGCTATTTATGTTATGCAACTTTTTATTTATTGACAATTTAGAAATGTATGATTTGTATTGCGGCACGGAATGTAGGGGACAAATGTTCAATTTATGCAAAATTTATTTTGCAGTGTATCTCCGTATGAACTCTACATACATAATAAAATATTTTTTTGTATACTTAGTTAACAAAATGTATAACAATGTTGATGTGTATCTACTGTTAAGGCGATAGCTTTATGACGAAAACGTTGTTAAGTTGTTTTCGGATGAATGAACGAAAAAACAATTCATTTCAACACCTAAATCAAGTTTCACTCTAAGTATTAAGTGAATCTGATGATTATAAATCTATTCAGCAGTTTAAGCACAGATAAGAAGAAGCACCCTTGTACTAAATTTATTGTATAATGTTGTATGTGTGTAGTGTATTTATTAATTATGTATTTTTGTATTATTTTGCACACCTTCACATCATTGTACAATCTATATTTTATGCAAATAAATATTTGATTGATTGATTGAATGTTCCTGTGTTTTAATACGTGTACAATACATGAATAAATAAATGAAGTGGAACTTTAATTTAGATGCGTTTAGCGGCATGTCAGATGCCTTTAGGCAGCTTGAAAAGATCTGACTTTTTTGGGCAACTAATAAATACACCTCTTTGACTTGTCATGTTCCTGTTGGTCTGGGTTCTCTATAAAATGGTCACGAAGGTCAGGCTGCAGTCGCTCCAGTGCCGCAAAATGTAGGATCATGACTTAGAGCGTATCATAGGCCCCGAACCGTAAGCTGAGAACGCAACTAGGAAAGCATGTTCAGAAGAAGAACTTAGGCTACAAAGTATGACTAAAGATGTCCATTACACGAATATTCTCGAAAATCAGGTTGGTTAATAAACAAATGATTTAACTACAAAAATAGTCTAGAAAATCCTTTATGTAGCGATGGCCCGTGCGTCCATAGCTTTCCCTGGCAGCGGTCGTAGAATAAACAAAGTATTATTGTAGCTTATTTTCATAAGTTAATAGTCTGAGAACGCGATAACAGAAAGACGGACAAACGATTTTTAGGGTTCCCTACTTGAATAATTTTTTAGAAAAAAATCATTACATACTGACTGCGCCTTTGAAGCTGACAAAATTTTCGTGTCTTTTTTTCGTTTGTCAAGATAGATAAACGTTACCTTTACATTAATAATATTAATGTAGATTAGCTTAGGAGTCACTCGGAGTCGAATGATAATCATTCGACATGTGATTTATACATATCAAAAGTGGTCATCCTGATGTTTTTACAACGTAGGTAAAATGGTATTTTTTTCTAAAACAGGATAGATACAGTTTTTAGTTTAAGAATAGATTAATAAAAAATAAAAATAAAATTTATTGCTTACCATACGGTACACACACAGCAACTAAAAATATAATTTTATAGAAAAGGTACAGAATATATTCAAATATTCTATGCGTTACTCATATGGATGCTCGACTTTACACATGGATATCGTCATAATCTGAATGCTCTCCTTTGAAACTGATAGTGTGAGTAAACACAAGTAAAAAAAAAAAAACTTTATTTCAATAGACCTCTGTAATACGATTGGAGGCGACGACTGAAGAGTCGATCCCGAATTTCACGAAAAAAGAGATTTTCTAAAATTAAGAAATATTTTTCAAAAATTTTGTACTGAACCTTCAACTCAACCTCCAACTGGCATATGGTTTTTTTATTCATGTAAATATGTCGCAGCCTCCTTGAGTGACCAATCGTGCTGTGAAAACAGGAATGTTTTTATACCGTTCCTTCTATTAATGTACCTATGACTCGGTTTTCCTTATGGGGTAATATTTTCCATTAGATGGACCCATCGAATTGATGTAGGCATGAAGATTTTCATATTGTTGAAATATTTTTTTCTTTTTTTGCCAAAAATATTATTGTAGATGTAAACATTGGTGCTTATAACCATGGTACAAATTATTCAAATTCTAATACCGACATTTTTGTTTTAAGAGCGGTCACCCTGTCTACGACCAAGTACAGAAAAGCGAGTTATGTATTAAATGAAACTATTTTCATGCGGTTTTTGTCATGTTTATTACTCATTTATTTACAAAAATCGTAAGAATAGTTTAATTTAATGTGTAACAATCGCGAAAACATAACAAATTATTAGATGAGATATCGTCCCGCGTCTCGCGTGAGTTTCGCATCAGTTTGAATGAAGTTCAACAGACCCACGTCGTAGTCTGTGACGCGTCTCCGAAAAAACTCTGACACCAGGGTGTGCAGGGCCCATTAATCTGTCCATGTAGCTCACTCGATGTGAATGACTGAAAAGTCATAATAAAGGACCCAAATCATAGTCCGTCAGGCGGCTCCGAAAAAACTCTGACACCAGGGTGTGCAGGGTCCATTGATCTGAATATGTAACCCTCTCGATATGAATGACTGAAAAACTCATAAGTAGGTATCTACCTAATTAAAAATAGCATTTACTATTGCTTATGTGACCTAACTGAAAATAAACACCACTATCAGTTACCTACTCAAATTACAAAGCAATAGCAAATTTTTCGTAAAAAATCTTTGGGTATATAAAATTGCAAAAAGTGAAAACATCCAGTGTAGTTTGATCTTTCATATAGTATGCACGCCATACATTTTAGGAGTCAATTTAGTTGGTCGTAATAATAGATTGTCCTGCGGGAACTGGTGAAAATTCGGGATAAATTGTAGCCTCATTTCTAAGTTGGACCTCTAGCAACACAACAGTGAAAACCGCATTCAATTCTATTCAGTAGTTTTTGTGTGACGCGATTACAAACATACAGACAGACAGACAGACAAAAATTCTAAAAATGATTGTTTTGGCTTCTGTTGGTCCAATATTGACAACTCATATTGTTTTTTTCTAAAAATCTTCAATGTACAGACATAGAACTATTACAATTTTATTATATGTATAGATTTATCGCTTACTTACTCGTTTTTGATGGTGGTATGCTTTCAGCGGGTGTGAAGTAGATGGAAATTGGCCAATACAGAAGAGAATGGCATGAACTTAAGGAGAAGTACACCCTAAAAGGTGGCTAAAGAGAGAGAGAGGGAGAATAACTGGTAACAAGACAGAGAAACCTATAGGCAAAAGATGTTTTTATATTTTATACAACATTATCCTCTTTGCAAGCCACGCTTAAATCCATTTACGAACGACTTTCGCAGACTTCAAGTAAACAGCAATAATCTTGTTACGAAGAACTTATAACAACCTTCAGTTAACCCCAAGTTAGAACCGCTGAAGGATACGTGTCGAGTATAAGAGGTTGGTCCGCCAGACCGCTGCAAGGACCGTCTGGTCTGCCGCTGAATATGAATACAAACTGCGAATTAAAAATGACAGAAGTTCTATAGAGATGCTTTGATTTTATGCGTAAAGAATTTGTTTGATTGATCCCATTATTAAATTAAACTATTTTATACGGTTTGTATTGCGTTTATAACTTACTAGCTTTTTCCCGCAGCTCCGCCTGCGTCATAAAGTAGCCTATGTTTGACCCCGGGTCTTTAACTATATTCATACCGAAAATCAAAATCCGTTCAGCGGTTTGACCGGGAAAGCGTAACAGACAGACAGACAGAAAGACAAACAGACAGACTTTCGCATATATAATATTAGTATGGATTTATTTACACCTAACGTTTCAAACACTTAACAGCGTTCATGGTCGCAGTCCACACCCAATAACTAAATAATGTTCTTAATTTTGCCAAGAACATTACTTATTTATTGGACAAGAATTTACTAAAGACACTTATTTATATATAATTTAAAAAAAAATACATAAATGGCGCGACAATTCAAACCCTTTTTATAAACCAAAGTGCATCGAAACCCCAAAATAAACGATCCTTTCTCAATAGTATAACAGACGAACTAAAGATATTCATACATAAAGTCAAACGCGAGACCTAAGGTAGGTCGTCATTATTGTTCATAAAATTTTCAATAGCCGCTCCATATCTTTTTAGAATTTTCTCAAGTGACGTATCGTATGTATTGGCGATAAAATGCCGAAAAACGGGGGCTACGCCACGTCGTGTCACGTCACACTGGGTTATTCTCTGTGATTATTCCAAATTCCAATCATTTATTTGTAAGAAAACAATATTATTTAAGATGTAACAAAATTGAAACGTACATGTAGTATTTCTAAAAAGAATGTTAATAAAGTTGATTTCTTACTTCGAAAGGCACGTTGAGCCGTTGGTCCGGGCTGCGTCAAAGGCCAATGACGTGTGATTTATTAGCTCTTGAAAAGTGTTTTCAAATCTTTTTGAAAGACCCCATGTTTCATGTACAATTACTCTACAATTTCAAACAGGCATTATTATTATTCTGTATCTCCGCTTGGGATTCACGGGTTGTCCCGGTCCTTTGAGAGGCTTGCGCGGGGATATGTATGCACCACGTAGAGGCTCTTTGGAGAAGTTGATGTCATGTGGTGCTCCTGCCCAAACCCGTCCTCGGCTATATCATTAGATGACATTTCCATGAACAGCCTATCATTATTATGAATATTGTACCATAAGTAAACATACTTATACAATAGGCGGACTTAATGCTAAAAGCATTCTCTACAAGTCAACCATATAAACAGATAAAAAAAAAGTTACTCAAGCCTATAACTGCAAAAATAAAACTGAATGTTTTTTCATTAAATTAAACTATTTTAATACGGTTTTATCGCGTTTATTACTTATTTATTTACACCTGACGTTTCAAACACTTTACAGCGCTCATGGTCGCAGGCAGACCTATTAAAATAGTTTAATTTAATGAATAACAATCGCGAAAACATAAGAAATCATTATGAATGTTTTTTTTTTTGGGAAAATAAAGGTATTATAAACAAACAAAGTGATGCTTAAAAAGTTGTCGTATTTGGTACGATCAGAAACCACTTATTGGTAGGGAACATGGAGCAAACTTCGTAGTCGAGAATAACCCGCCACATGTCGTCCATATTCTATGGCGATATTTTTCGCTTGATTTGTTGAGCGATGGATCCAGTCAATTGCACACATTGAATATTTTATGGATCCAATAATCGTGTGACTGGTTTACTTTAAAAAGCGCAGTTTTGAAATGTCAAAGGTTACACAACATTTTTTTTTTATTTCTTTGATTTATTTGTGAAATTACATAAACTGTGTTATTTAGCAAAAATCGTTGATTGAACTTTTATTTTAAGCCCAAATTAAGCTCTTTTCTTTGCCCTGCCTAAATTCAGAATTTTGTGTAACAGTCAACCTTAAAAAATATATATGGAAATTCTGAAAAAAAAGAATTGGTAAATAACAATAATATATAAATATTGCACTGCGATTTAGGATTGTACTCCCTGCCATGGTTTTCCCTAGTGACTATAACATGTGAGCCTTCAAAAACGGCGTGATAAAATTCCTTCAGGGTCGGCAACGTGCTCGTGACATCTCCGGTGTCGCAAGCGTTAATAGGCTACGGTAACCACTTACCATCAGGTGGGCCGTACGCCTGTTTGCCTAATTAGTTGTATAAAAAAAATAAAAACATCTTAATATGTGTAAAAATGAATAAAATAAACTAGAACTGTAGCATAGACAAAAACATTCCAAGAAATTAAATGAATAAATTTTTCCTCATACATCAACTGAACCTAGTAAAAAGTCGTAGCACTAGTTTGACGTCTTGTATTTGATTCTTGTACAAGAATTAAAAAGTCATTTCGAAATGACATTCTACATGTAATCAATTTTTTTCTTTTTTCAATTAAACCCTCAAGAGCTGTATTTTTATGGTGAAAAGTCGCGTCGGCTATAATGAACTCTCCCAAAGGAAAGTCGCTTGTGGAATAAAATGCCTTTAATTGCTACCTATAAACCGCCTCTCGGCACGTACAAAAAATACTATAATTTTATTGTGTCCTTAAGGTGGATGAATATAAAGTGGATTTATAAGATTATGTGAAATGGTCGGGGGTTTGGGGGAGCCTTAATCTTTGCGAATTGTAAAGGCGCCGTTCCATTGCTGAGTGTTAATATACTATGAAATTCACATACAAATGTAGGTCACATACTCGTACAATGTAAAACTGATTTACTGAATTCATTTATTACTGCTTAGTTTATCTTTGGATTCCATTTCCATATCTAAATTGTAAAGTTATGGCCCTTGTCTAGTTCATAATAGGGTGTGTAGCTTAAAGTGCACATTTTAAATTGCCGTTTAATTTTGTTAAATTATTTTGCGTCAATGGATACAAATTCTTCAATGCCTATTTTTTTTTTTGATAAAGTTTTAGAACCTTTTAAAATCGTCTTAGTTTAATATGATTACAGCTATTGCATATCTCGAATTTCTTATTGCTGCATTGATGTGTCTTATTGTTTATAAAAAAAAAAACAATTCAATATTATAATATTGAAATCACCCTAATGGAAAAAGGCAAAACGTTTTTACACAGAGCTAAAACTATTGTTGGCGAAAGCCAAATATAAAAAGTTCTGTGTACCTCAAAATGCACATCGCACATATCAATGGAACTTCGCCTCTAATCTTCGCCAACCGTGAGGCCGATTGGATTGGATCGTATGGAAATTGGCGTGCGAGTAAATAAATACAAGCCTGATTTAGAAGTGAGGATCAGCGGAATTGATACCTTAGTTGCGGAGTTTTTTGAGTGAATTTGGGTTAAATGGGAAATAGTACGCGTTCCGTAATAGTATTGCTTTGGGTTGTGTCATATTTTGAGATTGCTTCTTCATAAGACTGGTATAATGAGTTATTTAGGGATTTTACTTTGTTTTATTTATTTGTAAAATTATTTATTAACAGAATTTTCACAATAGTTTGTAACCATGAACTGCAATGCAATGGTTTTAATGCTAACACTAACACATACGATCAACAACAAAAAAATACCACTATGAAAGTCAACCTCATCTAAAATGCAAGTAAGCTGTACACAAAACATAGATCTTTATAAAACAAAGACTTTAATAATTTAACTATTGAGCTATCTTAACTACAATTTAACTTCAAATAAGATAGTGAACAAACTAGATAATTACATATTAAGTACACAAAAAATCTAGCCCCTTAATTAACTAAAACTACTTATCATATTTAGTCTATAAAAAACGTTCTCCGATTTTAAATACTAAAAATATTTACTGTCAGCACCTTAATAAATCCACAACAAATAGAAATTTAATGATATTCGCGACATTTATTATCAATAACATGAAACACCTACATAAAAGTGATAAATAAAACCTTGTGAATGCCTAATAGGCACCTTATTGCGCCATTAAGGCGCGTCGCACACTTGGCGACACATTACGGGGTGAGATCGTTGCGATATTTACGACAAACGCAGATACGTGCGTTTTTATTGACAATTATCATTTCGCATTTCTTCTTGAATTGCATTTCGATGAATTATATTTGTAATAATTATTTGGGTATACATTCGAAACATACGGAATGTAAATATTGGAGTTAGTTTTTAGTTTTCTAATTATTTCTATCAGTGGGACTATGAATGAATGAACTTACACACTATGAAATAAAAGCTTAAAGACCTAAGTGACTTCGGAGTTTATGTTTGTCGATAACTGGTGCAAGATTGCAAAAATGGCATCATGTCGTGTCGAAGATAAAGATCCACTGTAAGCAGCAGTTGCACCAGCGTAGTAAAGCAAGTATTTTTCGCATGTATTGTTATGTTCCTAGTTACTAATAAGAAGTGGGGGGTCTCGGCAGACAGCCTCTATGAGTGTTGGGATGTTTAGTCCATGATGCATCTGTTATGATCTTTAAGCGGCCAAGGATAGGGCGGCACTTATTAGTCTAATGAGCTATTTCGACTCGACAAGAAGTAGAGTAATATGTTCATTTAAAGGTGTTAATGTGGAATGACCCACCAGATAGAAAGTGATAACCAAAGCAGAAGCGTAAATTTGATAATGAAAATGCATCAAGGCCATGAATAATTTGAAATCATCATAAAAGTCTTAAGATGCCACTTCCTGAATTTTCGTGGATATCATTAAAAGCGACTACGGGACGAGTACCGATTTTTATCATACCAAAGTGGGTTGACGTATTTCAGACGGCTGGTGATAAGAATTATGTCAACTTTATTTGTATTTTTTAAGCCCTTTGTTGAGAAATACTAAAATATCGTTCATAATCACATACCTAATTGTTACCAGGAAAACACTAAGATTATGCTAATAATCTACTCAAACTACTAAACAACTCAAAACTTATACACACCTGCAAACAATCTAATATAACATCAAATATTTTTTCAATTTACCCGCACATTTTATCGGCGAGTAAACCACGCATCATAAATCGGGATCCGCCGCTAAGCTAGATGGGATTCCTCGATGGCCGGAATAGTGCGGCTTAGCGCCGGTTATGGCGATCTGCTTATTTTATTCGCGGGTGCGATGCGAGCGTTTAGGACGGTATAAAAATAGCGAGAGTGCGACGACAAAGTGGCGCCGTGAGTGAACTGATTATTTTTTCAGGACTGTTTGTTTGTTTGGAAATGATATATACAAGAAGTATGATATTCATTGTGATTATAAACTTCTGTTTCGGACATTGAGGAAGGAACATTTGACTCTGTTGTGTGTGATCATGGTTTCTGAGCTCTATTTTGTATTTCTAATTGTTTCAATTTAGCATTATTATAAACTACCTATATTTACAAGTGAATACTACTACTACTACTACTATATTGTGTACAAAAATAATTAACGTTTTCTTCGCATTCACAAAAGAAATCGTGGTAAGTTTATCAGAAGTCGAAGTTGTATGCTTAAGCAGAATGCAAATGAATTCCTATATTTTAATTCCATCCAAAATTTTATTATATGATTCACTTTACGCAACGAAAATAAAACCGGCACTCATCCCTAAACATAAAGCGGCACCCACACTCGACGGTAATTTCCGTTTTATAAGCAATCGTTCACGTCTTAATATTCAATTAGTTCTAATTGGCGACGGGATGAGGCGTGATGCCGCGAATTAACTGCCTACACATAATTACGGTAATGGAACCGTAATGGCGGACAGTAACTTTTTTACAGCAGCGTTGTGTGTGCGCGCCTTTATGCCGGTCGATGGAAAATTTATGTGGTTTCGTTACGATGAGTGATTGGTTTCGAGAATGTGGTCAATTTGTTGTCTCTGGAGAAAGTCATACGTTTCGATTCAATTAAGTACTGTTTGTCCATTCAATGGCACATTGACCTGATTTGAGACTAAAGATACAGACTATTCCATCTAAAAAGAGCGGCGGATATTAGTGAAACTACATATTTTTTAAGGAATATGCTGGACGAATACACTAGCGCCATTCCCAACATTCTTGTAAGTGAAACGACTATTTAGGGCACATATGTGGCAGAAGCGATGAAAGAAAAATACGTTTCTTTTGTATATACTTTTCTTATAGCTATGAATACAGAGTACTCGGCTTCTTTAAAGCAGGTATATGACTACGAATATTTAACTAACAGATATACGTGGGGCGCACTATAAGTTTCCGGAATGAATATGAAAAAATACTATTAAAGGTACAAAATTAATTTATTGTTTTTCAAAATAATCTCCCTTGGCGTCTATGCACTTTTTCATTCGATGAAACCAGTTTTGAAAACTTTTGTGCCACTTCTCTGTGGTGACCTCTGAAACGTGTTTTTCATACTCCTCGACAGCCTCTTCTGGTGATGAAAATCGTTGACCGCGTAATTGGTTCTTAATTTTTGGGAACAGAAAAAAGTCACAAGGTGCCAGGTCGGGACTGTATGCAGGATGACTCATGAGTTCTACATTTTTCGCTTTCAAAAAGTCGTTTGTCTGTCTGGCCGTGTGAGAACTAGCATTGTCGTGGTGCAGGATGATACGGCGTTTACGGTTATTTTTACGGAGTTCGTCAATAACTTCCGGCAAACAAATGGTCGTGTACCAGTCACTATTCACTGTACGACGATTCTCTAAAGCAACAGTAGCCACGTGTCCAGTTTTATTAAAAAAAGAAGCAATCATCCGCTTAGATGCACTTTTCACGCGCGCCACTTTGGTTGGTTTCGGCTCATCTTGAAAGACCCATACGCTCGATTGCTGCTTTGTTTTGGGATCGTAGCAATAAATCCATGTTTCGTCACCTGTTACTATGTCCCACACCAAATTTGACGCACCTTCGTTGAATCTGGTAAGCATGGCACTGCACCAAGTGACGCGGTCCGTTTTTTGAGCCTCGGTCAAGTTGTGTGGGATCCACCGCGAGCACAGCTTTCTCTCACCCAAATGTTTGTGTAGGATTAATTGTATTTGACTCATGCCTATTTCTAAGGATGCGCGAATTTCATGGTAGGTCACATGCCTGTCTGTTTCAATCATACGGCGCACGGCATTGATGTTTTTGTTGGTCACAGCGGTGGACGGCCGACCATCGCGAGATTCGTCACTGAGATTGATACGACCACGCTTGAATTCTGCAAACCAGCTATAAACAGTTGTCTTGCATGGTGCTTCATTGCCAAAAGCTGTTTCAAGCCGAGCGATGCTCTGTTGAGCTGTCAAATTACACTTAAAATCGTAGAAAATCATACTACGAAAATTTTCCCGAGTTAAATCCATGTTGATGCAGACACACAATTTTTTAAATGGCGCCACAAGGTAAAAACAAAAGACAGTCAGATGAAACAAACTGCATTCTACAGCCAAAGAGTTCTATTTTCAAATGTTGCAATAAATTTTTAAATATTGTTTATGTAAGTGGGCAGTTCCGGAAACTTACAGTGCGCCCTATGTATTGTTAGATCAGACAGATTAGACGATAATGGGATAATAGGCATGACGAATAAATTTCGATTTCATGTTTTAATGAAATACCTCACTTTAATAGGCACACTGGTAAAAAAAAAGACGAGGATAAAACTTAAACTAACTGAGATATGACGACGGTAAACTCACGTGCATTTTGGACGATACCAAACGCTCCATACTAATAGATACCTAGCGGTGACGTCACGCCTAGGTAAATTACAAGGGTGAGACTAAATTTTGTTCGACAACGACCTAAAATATTGATTTTATGTAAAGTTCCAAAATAAAAATGTCTTTACTTTTTATGTATTCATTGATTATAATATAATTTTTTAGTAATTTATATTTACAAAAAGAACTTTCCCATCACTTTAAAAAAAAAAAAAAAAAGTACAAAGTCTACATATACAATGAATTATTTACATCTCTCAAAACAATGTGTCATCTTATAATCTGTATCTAAATACACTAATATGCAGTGAAACATTACAGCCAATCAATTGACGCCTTTGTTGCAATAACCGTTCTAAACAGGATTAGATTAGCAACTGAACAGTACAATACTGTGTAATCCCGTAAACCAATCAGCGGTATTCAAGTCAATCGCACACGTGGCAACCTCTTCCTGCCCACTACACTACACTAATGACTAATTACGCTTGCACAATCCCACCCGACCGTAGTACCACTTGCATACTCCAGTAGTTAAGACGTACAAGCAAATTTAGACTTTAAATCATCTGCGTTTAGTTCGAATGGGATTGCGACATTCTCGGTCGAAGCTCATTAGGTATTTAGAGTCATTGTGTACAGATCTTCAAAGGAAAATAAACTTTAAGACGATTATTTTAATGTTTAAATTTGGTTGGAGTTTGGTTTTGTATGCCCTGAATTTTGTACGGGTAGGTAGGGTTTGTTCCTTAGGAAGGACATCGGCTGTAATGAGTTGAGTGTCTCAAAACGTCATTATCTTGGTCCTCTTCGTTATACTACTTGATTTTCGTTTGATCATAATGTAATTGGTGTAAATACCTTACCGCCATCATCATCATGCTAGCGTGTATTCCCAGTTTCATCGTTAGCTTACACTTCGGAGTCTAGGGTACGCTGTAAGTTATGGTCCTAGATTTGGCGGCACTGGTTATCACAATAGAGCGACTGCCGTCTGATTTCTGTAACCCTTTTTACAGAGAATCCAGACCAACTGGAACATGTCCCGAGGTGTGTTAGTGGCCAACACAGTAAGAATTTTTCAGGCTGCCCCAAGGCTTCTGACACAGCCTAAGCTATCTATCGACAACAACTGGGACCAACGGCTTAACGTGCCTTCCGAAGTACGGAGGAGCTCAAGATATAAAATGCCACTAAATGGCGACCAATCCAATAGTTGTCGCGTCACGACGTCGCTTGACACGCGCATTCTCTATGGATATGCGAGTCGCGCTCGACTAACGAACTCCTCGAGTAAGTATATCTTACCGCATTGTAAATTATCTCAAAAGTGATTTGGTGTTTCATCTTGTTTTATGATTGTTTGTGTCTAGCTTGGTTTAAATTCTTTGAAATTATTATCTCGCTTTTGCAGGTCTTTTCTAACGGAAATTCTTTAGTGTCATAAATGGTGTCCATAGAATTCAAAATACTCTGATGGTGTTTTTTTTTATTATACAACTAAGTAGGCAAACAGGCGTACGGCCCACCTGTCAGCACAGCGACCCCTCTGGAGCCTAGCGACCCTACTCAGCAGCAGAAACACAACTCTGCATCAGTGTTATTTGGCTGCGGTCTTCCCCAGACGGACTACTCCTTACAAAATGTCCTACCTCTCTTAGTTTCTCAAATGCATCTTCAGATGACACTTCATAAGGCAAATCTTAGGCAAGTCACACGTGCGGATACGATCCAGTTAGTTAAACTTGTGACGGGTAAAGTTACTGAGAGTTAGCCGAGTTTGATAGATTAGTCAGTAGCTGCAATGTGGATAGACCACGTTGATTTTGTTACTAAAGTGTAACAATATAATATCTATTTTATTCTCCTACTCGTATCGTAGGAAAAGTATTGTAGTGTATTTTTCTCTTGTGTCATAATGATTTGTGTTTTTAGTGTGTGCATACTGTGCATAAATAATTAAAAAAATAAATAGGTATATTATTCATACAGATTTTCGTGTTTTTGCTAAGTTACCAACATTCAAACATTCACGAGAGGATCTCGCGAGAATTGCATATTAGAGAACTGTTAATGTTGAGCTGGTTCTTCTCTTCTCCCTTTCTCATAATTTTTACCAATTGTTGTCGGTTTTTGCCCGAACCAAAGCAGCTGAGAACAATATGCTACATCACTCCACATTCTCGCTTTCCTCGGCAAGACCCTAGGTGAGATTCCCGCCAGATGTGTGAAACGGCCTATTCTTCGCCGTGACGGCATCGTCGTCATGTACACCCTCGCGTTTTTGGCAAGAGCGTTATTAATTATAAAAAAACAATATCGAAATCAGAAATCATTTATTTGCATCAAAATACAGTAACAGGGGTCTTATATTAGGTAAAGTACAGTGAATTTTGCCTGCAAGTAAACATGCAAATATTTTATTTATTATACCTATGACTCGAAATATAATAATAGTGTATTATGCAAGTATGAGTCTAAGCCAAAGTAAATAATTCTAAGTAGTGCGCACATTTTCATAATGATATACAAAAAAAAAACAGAATTGATAAAATTAAAATTAAAAGGGAATGTAAATATGACATTGTATTGGAAACTTAACATTAGGAAAACTGTGTTCAAGGGTTCTACTTATTTCTAAAGAAATTTACATGTCAATTTTTCTTTTATTTGTCACTACTTTATGTGACTCTACAAATTTTTCATGAACCCTTAGTTTAATAATTGGTCTCGTGCGCACTCGAATAGATACCGCGCTATGAAGAAAAATCAGTTTCCAGAATGCGCCAACTTTATGTTGTAGTGTGTGTATGACAATATGCAAAGACGAAACGAGAAAAAGTTATTTCTTGCACTATTATTCTTACATAGTTTGAATACGCAATCTGGCATTTTGCTTTTGTTTTTGAACTAAAATTTTAAATATATCTCGACGTCCAACTCACTTATCGGTTGCGGCGTGACTGACGCACGTATGCCAAATTCGCGTAGTTTTAGTTGCCGCATTTGTCTAGTACGCCGACGGTATCTAGTCGAGCGCGCGCGAGACCAATTATTAATCTTTGGGTATAACCATTGAGAATAAAACGTCTATCGTGAGGTTATAACCATATAAACCAGTGCAATCCCGCATAATATGATTTTTTAATCATCAGCCACTATCATGATCACGAAAATCCACGCACTGTCGACTCTAAAAAACTTCGAATGACAATGTTTATAACCGAACTAGATCCAAAAGTTGGATAATCGTAATTTACAGGTCATCTTAACATCAGATATATTCCTACAACTTTCCAAAGCTCCCCCTCTTTCGATCAAATGAACATCGATATCAATAAAAGTAAGTTTTTATTCGAGTCATAACACCGAGTTTCGATGAGGGATAGGCTCGCTAATTGATTAAATAAATTACTGTTATGGAGATGGACTTTTGGACAACACTTTTGTGGGTAATAATGGATGGAGGAAATTGTGTTTACTTATCTTTGGTGTAGTTTTGGACATTGTCATTTACAATAGACATTTTTCTGACCTCATCATCATCATTTCAGCCGCAGTCAGTCCACTGCTGGACATAGGTGTCTTCTAATGATTTCCAAAATGACCGGTTGAAAACGTCAGCATCCAGCGTTTGTCTGCCTTCCTCAATCTTTTTTGCCGAAAAACTAACACAGTCAATTTTTTTGATATTTTTTTGAATTTACTATGTTACTACCTAGGTACCTATACGAACTATAGATTGTTTAGATGTATCCAGTATGGTTATGACATTTCAGGCATGAATCATAATAATTGTCTGATAATAAATATGATTCCGTGCTTCGAAAGGCATATCTAACCGATAGTCCCGAGTTTGATGAACTCAAACACAAAGGTTTACTGGGTCGATAGACCACGTCTTCTACTTCATCAGTCCCTTACTGCTAAAGATCTTGATCACATACGAATTTCTAAGCTATGCTGTCCTCTGAACTATGGGCCGCTCTGTATAGCTGCCTCCTGTCACCTTCCTAACACTGTCGATCCATCTGTCTGGTGGTTTCCCTGGCACGCCTTCCCTCAACAGTGCACAAAATAATCAGTGTTTCGAGACAAAGCCTAGGTTAACCATGTAACCTACTGGAAATGAAGAAATACCCACCCATTAGGGCTAAAAATATGTCGAATCCCGACCAACTTTTTATAGGGCCGTTTGTCCCGTAGGTTGGGAATAAATGTCGAATTCAGTGCGTCAGCCACTCGAAACATTACGAAGTTTTGGCGATCGGGCCATAAAAACATATCAATCAATACTACCGTGGGCAGATTAGTTCCTCTACCGTGATATTTAACGGAAACGTTGACGTCTGCATTAACTGCTTTCGTGGTTTACTTATCCAACAATTGCGTTTGCGTACAGAGATATTTGATACTGGTAATTTACGATAGAACGACTGCCATGTAACAAACATAGCGCTTTTTTTTTTGTAGGCGAACAGACGTACTGCCCACTTGATGGTAAGTGGTTACCGTAGCCTATTAACGCCTGCAACACCGAAGATATAACAATCGCGTTGCCGACCCTGAAGGATTTTTTACACGCCCTTTTTGAAGCCTCCCATGTTATAGTCACTAGGGAAAACCTTGGCAGGGTTCATCCTATCCTTTTTACAGAGTAAGCAGGCCAATTGGATCATGATATGCTTTAACGACTACCAGATGGCAGTCGGGACGAGGTTTAACGTGTTTTCCGAAGCATCTCACGTCGAAGGCCGGGAGGCGGTTTCAAAAAACGTTAACACCAAAGTGTACCACGCACAGAGTCAAATGATCATGGAATCCATTCGAAATTAATGACCAATTTTGTGTGTATGTCAAATCTGAAAACAAGTTACTGCAAAATTCCATACAAAATCTTAATGTGTCTGATGTTTCATGGTAGAGGTAAGGGCTGGGGAGATGTGTTATAAACGGAGCTGCTGATAATGTCGTAAATGAGACGCGATGGGGCTAGTTACCAGTGTGTGTTTGTATGGAAGCAAGTATTAGTTGAACTTTTTTCAGGGTATTCGTGCAGTTAAATATTTTTATCTTTTTGTCCAAATATAATATGTCAAGTTTTCCCTTCACTTATTTTTTAGTCTTACTTGGGTCAGGATTAAACGGGTCTATTCATTCCAATCCTTTAAAAGGCTTGCGCGGGGATGTGAATCTAATACGTAGAATAGTGCATTTCTATTTGTATAATTTGCATTCCTATTTGCAATACCTAGTGACTAAGTTGTAAGCACTTATAAATTACTTAAGATCACTCTGTAACACTTAGTATGGCAAATAAATAAAATTGAAAATTGAAAAAAATCTCAAGAAGTCTCAGTCTTACTTAGTCTCACAATTAAAAAGAATTTGAAAGTAATATTGTAGTTGTCAATCGAGCCGAGCCTATAGACTATTGAGAGCAAAAAATACAAAAATACAAAAATACAAAAACGCCGACATAATCCTATTAACAGTTGGTTAAAAACAATACTCCGAAATGTAATTTCTCTATTAGAAGTAGAGGTCATTTATATCTATAAATAATTAAAACAGCAATTATATAATACTTATACGATAGCGATTCAAGGTTACATAATTGTATCGTAATTTTTATAACTGGGTTTTCGCTGCCAAACAGCGCGTATCTAGATCTAGGTCACGTGCGCTCATACAAAAGGAGTTTATATTTCGCTCAATCTAGTACCGTTTCCGTGGTGTAGCGGTTATCACATCTGCCTAACACGCAGAAGGCCCCCGGTTCGATCCCGGGCGGAAACATAGTTTTATGTTTTTTTTTTTTTTTATTTTACTAACATGGTTTTTTGTTTGTATTTTTTTTTTAATAATTTTATTCTAATAAAAAAAACAAAGCATTATTTTTATTCTATGTTGTGTTTTTTTTCTAAATAAACAGACTTCATGTAAATAGTTGATTGAGAGTGATGTGAGTTCTGTTGTTAAAATCGTTACAAAATGAATAATTAATATTTTATGACAAAGAAAAGAGAGAATAGGTCCAATATGCTGGTATAAGTTTTGGCACATGCCTGTATACACACAGACGAGAAAAATCGCTACATTCTACGCCCTTTGTTTTTCTTCACTCTGGCTCTGAATCACATGAGGTGTTAAAATAGGTATATTTCCGTAAAATCCGTGTTCAATTTATAATAATTTACGTACCGAGGATACAAGTTCGGAGTCAGGTGGAGAAACAAGTAATATATCAAACCTGCAGTCGCCGAGGTGCTATGAGTTACGTCGACCACACGCCTGACCCGAGTGTGGTGCAAGTCACAAACTGAACGCTAAAGGTAATGAACGTTTTGCATTGTACAGCGTTGTAGTGTATCTTATAAATATTTTGTAGGTAGACGCAACCCAATGTATTGTCAGTCTTTTACCGAGCAATAAACTAGTTGCATGGATATCGTGTTTTCCTTCATAGTTTACCTAAAACATAATAAGCGTTTAGTAGTTAAAGTATCATTAAATAAGTTGAGTGAATGTATTCAGTTTCAGTTAGGTCGATATTGCAAATTATATTTTATTCAACTAGCAGCCCGTCCCGACTTAGCTCAGGTCTATAGCCTTCCTCGATAAATAGGCTATCCAAAATCGTAATAATTTTTCAAATCGGACCATTAGTTCCTGAGATTAGCGCGTTCAAACAAACTAACAAACCCTTCAGCTTTATAATATTAGTATAGATGTGAAAAGATAATAAGATAATAGTACCTACCTTATCAATACATTTTAACACCAGTACCTATTTATGGTCATCAATCACACTTAAGGTACAGGTAATATTTTCAACTTACTATAACTGTATTGTTTTGTATTGTTCTGTATTGTTTGGTCAATATAGTTCAAAAATTATTTCCCGTGGCACACCCATGTTTACTACACGGGTAAACCATGGACAACAGATGTTATATTAATATTGTTTGAATGGTAACTTTACTTTATTACACAAAAATTACTATTTCACAGAATACTTATACTCCATGGTTAGTAATTCGCCTATCTATTATACCATTGAGAAAGGAAAATTTCGTGTGCGGTAACAATGCTCTTTGGTACCATCTAAACCATGGTATAGATGGTTCGCCAATTGTTATAAGTATTTTTATTTGTAGAACAATAAAGTTTCAATAAATAAATAAAATTTGTATAGTTAAATATGGACCGAGGTCAATTATTATGTACAAACTTTATGTACGTTAACACCTGAGTAGCTGATGCTGATAGAGATAAATAATAGATGCTGCTGAGGTAAAAGCAAATGTATTCAAAAATACTTAGATGCTAGTGAGTACACGAACGCGATACGCGGCGATGATGTGCGAAGGTGAATCGTGAACTGATTGATGCTATTTACAAAATTATGCATTCGTGTAATAATGATGATCGGGCGATTTGATATGTGCGGTGAAACCGTACATGCTCCCGGACGAGGAGATGAGAGAGATGAGTGAGATGAGCTAAACTAACACAGCTGATACCGACATTAAGTGACGCTTAATGGCAAACTAACTTACAAAATGATACCGACATTGAATAACGTTTAAAATAATTTAAGATGATCGCAGATTATTTGTCGGGATTAAAATTACATCTAATTAAAACTGGGGAGGTGTTTTTATTCGCGGAAGTGCTGGGTTTGATTTGACCGTCTATATCGGATACACTATCACTTTGCTCTGCTTTTACACTATCACTTACACACTTCACATCTTTGAAACTCACACACTGCACAATACCGTGTTGCTGCTGATCCACGGGCTGAGCGGCGCGAACACGCATGCGCGCGCGCACGCACACGAACACCGCTGCTGCTAGGCCTGCTGCTACCACGCAGTAGATGAGGACGTAGTGGTGAATGTCGTGAAAGCTGATGCTGTTTGCTTCGCTATCTACATTTTGAGACGCTATTTTTAATTGTCTTATCTGGTCGTCGATTGATGCTAAAGGATTTTCGAAACCAGATGTTGTATTAAATGTGCTGATTGGTATAGATATATTTATGATGTTATTGACAGGCGCGATTTCTGGTGCAAAGATCACCGGCTCAATATTAATTTGATTTTGTAGTTGTTTATGAGGCGTAATAACAAAGGTATCTCCTCGAATGACGCAGTCATTCCCGAGTGTTATAATACGAACTCCGGTCAGCTGTTCGACGGGAACTCGATCTTTACATATGAATCGCAAGGTACAATGACCACAACAGTTGATTATAAACGAGTTTGGCTTAGTAAGCTTTTTCCATGTAGTGTGACATTGAGTTGTGACGATTTTACAGCTGTTTTTTAGTTGGTTGTTCTTAATACATAGGCTTTCATCTGTCTGTCGCTCGTAGATTGGCGTTTGAAGTTGGCAAAGATAGTCCATAAAACCATCAGTGTTGAAAACTATACACTCCTGGAACTCATTGTCTTGTACAGGCATGAAAGTGTCTTTCTTTAAGTTTATTGCTACATGATCAGCAATCGGAATGATGTTCACCATGGATGCGTTAGAAATTTGATGATGAAGAGGAACTGCATTGTAAATTTCATAATCGTCTCTATTTACAAGAGGTATTAAAATTTCAAATATAAAGTACCGCTTTGTCATTCTGGCTTTTACCTTTAAAATCTTATAAAGGTCAGAAATATCGTGCTGAATATTTTCTACAGGCAGTGACAAGTCTTTTGGCATTTGGCTAGATATCAGGCTAATTTCGTCTTGTAATTGAGAGGGAGAAAGAAGATGAATGTTGAGGTGCTGAATATTGGTGATTGTATCCAAAAGAGTTTCCTGGATATCACGAAGGTTGGAGAGAACGTTGTTGGCGATGAAACTTGACATGATGAAGTCGTTAGTCATTTCCGCTAACTCTACTTCCACTCTAACTATGTTAGCTGCTTTTTGTAAGGTGTTCAGATGTTGATTAAATGTTTTAAATTGTCTTTCCATCGTGTTCTCAATTCTTTTCAAAACGTTGTTTTCCGCTTCTATGACTGATGTTTGATTTTTCCAAAGTTGTGCTAGATGTTTCTGATTTTCCCGTACTAAGTTTATGTTCTGCTCATATTGTTCGGCAAACCGTTCATCTAAAACGCCGAACAAAGTATTCGCGACGTAACCGACTCCGTTGATAAGACCACGACGCGTGCGCTTCCGACTATCAAAACGCTGATCCAGCAACATGCGGTCGTAGTACTCCATTTCCGAGAATCCGTGACGTAGCTGTTGTAATATTATGTCGCAATGTGCGTTCCTTCCCGATTTTACGCACAGATGTTCAAGATGATTTAAGTAGTTGTTAAATATAGTTGATCCGTCCCAATATGGCTTCATGTCATAGTATGCAACGAGTTTCCAATGGTCTTGAATTAAACGCATATTTCCCAATTTATCAAAAAATACGAATTTACTGTTGCTGATTTCAGTTACATTGTAACTTGATTGCACTGCAGAAGTCATGAATAACAGAAGAGTCATTAGGACAGACAAAAGGTTGATGTGGAATCCCTTTCTCGATGTTTTCACTATTTTGGGTTCTGCTGCTGGTAAATCTGATTTGATGTCGTGGTGTTGTTGCTGCTCGGCGTTGGCAGGTAAGATGGAGAGCTTGATGATTGGCCTTTTGATGGATTTGCCATTTTTCGTTCTTACTGTAACGACTCTAACTAAATTATCGGCACCGGGATGAAGTTGAATCACTCGACCAAGTGCCCATTTTCCAGGAGGCAGGTTGGCGTCGTGAATTAATACCACATCATCGAGTTGTATATTAGCTTGTTCCTTACGTCATTTACTTCTTGCTGATAGTTGAACTAAATATTCGGCGCGCCACCTTTTCCAGACATCGTTAAATATTTTTTGCGTGAGTTGCCATCTAGTTCTTTCGTCTCGTTCCGTCTCGATGATTGAAAGGATTGGTCCACTTGACAAGAAATGTGCTGGTGTTAGGTAATCAATGTCGTCTGGATCTTCAGATAGAACACATAGTGGTCTTGAATTGAGACAAGCCTCCAGTTGAGCTAGTAGAGTGGAGAACTCTTCGTACGTCAGTTTTTGATCACCGATGACTCTACGTAGATGGTGCTTTAAGCTCTTTACGGCTGCCTCCCATAATCCTCCTGCTGAAGCGTATAGGGGTGGATTGGGATGAAAGTCTATTTTCATTTCACTAAGTTCCGTATAAAATTCCTCAGACAAAATTGATTTAAGATCGATGTGTTCTTTAGCTAAGATCTTGTAGGCTCCGATAAAATTGGTTCCGTTGTCACTGTACAAGTGACGCGGGGCACCCTTCCTTGCTGCTTGCCGACGAAGTGCTGCTAAAAATGCCGACGATGTTAAATCGGAAACCAATTCGAGGTGGACTGCTTTTGTGACCATACAAATGAATACAGCCACGTAACCCTTGGAGGTTTTGATGCCACGGCCTTTATTGGATTTAATCTCAAAATGACCCGTGTAATCTACGCCTGTGTGATAAAAGGGTCGCGTTTGATTTGTCCTAGCTTCGGGTAAATCACCCATTAGCTGCTCTTGTTTAGTAGGGCTGTGACGCTTACAAATGACACAGCGACGTAAACGATTTCTCACCGCTCTATTTCCACCGATTATCCAGTACTCTTGTCTAAGCCAAGCGTGAGTAAGCCGGGCTCCTCCATGGAAGGTTGATTTGTGCCCTAGATCGATGAGCAAATCAGTTAGATGGCTGTTATGGGGGATGATATATGGATGCTTCATATCAAACGGGATGTTGCTATTTCTGAGCCGACCACCTACTCGTAACAAGCCGTTCTCATCTAAGTAAGGGTTGAGGCAGAGAATTTTACTTTTAGAATGAATATTGTCTTGATTAGAGAGATTGCTAATCTCCTGTGCAAATTCATTTCGCTGGACTTTCTTTATTATCAATTGAGTTGCATTACGTAACTCGGCTGTTGTTAAATATGATAGTTTTATACGGTTACGCGATATCGCTCGCAATGTCCATGCAAGGACACGGGACGCCCGTGTAAAACTGCTGAATTTGTTTATTATGCTGCTAATAATATCGTCTTGATTGTTGCTGTTTGTTTGCACGATATTAGTTAATTTTTTCTTGCTTTCCAAATCCGTATCATAATTTTTTGACTGTATTTGAGGGTCGAATGATGGTAACCAGGAAGGTCCTTTAAACCATAAAGTATGATGCTGTAACTGCTCGACTTTCATTCCTCGGCTGGCACAATCGGCCGGGTTGTCTGTTGTTTTTACATAACGCCAGCAGCCAGGAGGCATGACGTCTGTGATTTTTCGGACTCTGTTGGCGACGAATGGTTTCCAGCGGTTTGGATCTCCTTGAATCCATCCGATTGCTGCTGTGGAATCGCACCATCCGTAAACCTCAGTGTTTAATGAACTTAGACTTCGTTTGATTTTTACCATCAATTTAGAAAGTAAAAGTGCGCTGCTTAACTCCAGTCTAGGAAGGGAAACGTCACATTTCGTCGCAGGTTTGCTTGCGGGAACTAGTTTTGTTTTAGCTGCTAATATTGTGATGGACTTTGATTTTTGATGCTGGACACAAGCGTATACGATGCAAGCGTATGCTTTGGTTGACGCATCGCAAAAACCATGCAACTGTACGCAACTTTCCTTTTGACTTCCTATCCAACGGGGTATTTTAATGTTGTTGATGTTTTCCATATCCGCTCTTAGTACTAACCATTTGGAGTATACGTCATCAGGTATGACGTCATCCCAATTTAGATTTTGTATCCATACGCTTTGGAATAATAGCTTCAGTTGCAATACGGCTGGGGCTAAAATTCCCATGGGATCGAATGTTTTTGAGATTTCGCCTAACAATACTCTTTTAGTTGGTTTTGATGATGGTAGTTTAGACATTTTACATTGAAAAGTAAAGTTGTCATCTTTAGCGATCCATGTAAGGCCTAGTGCTTTGGTTGACTCTTGATGCTTGAAGTCGTATGTGTTTGGTGAACTTTGAGCCTTATGAACTCCTTCCAACAGTGACTCATCATTTGCTGAAAATTTACGAAGGTTAAATCCTCCCGCTTTAAGGAGATCTATGAGGTCCCTTTGTAATTGTTTGGTAGAATCCAGATCAAAATTTCCACAGAGTGCGTCATCCATATAGAAATGCTGCTCCAGAACCTTTGCTGCTGTAGGGTATCGATGGCGCTCATCATTTGCTAGCTGTTTGAGAGTCATCATTGCTAAAAATGGTGCTGGTTTTGTACCATAGGTGACGGTGTCAAGTTGGTATGTTTGTAAAGATTTTCGTGAATTTTCCCGCCAAACAATACATTGGTAGTGTTGATCATCTGGATGTACAAGGATGTTCCTAAACATTTTTTCCAGGTCACCTGTAAAGGCGAAGGGATATTGTCTCCATTGTAATATTAAAACTAAAAGTTCTTGCTGTAGATTTGGACCTCTGTACAATACGTCATTCAGACTGACACCTGTCGACGTTTTCCCGGATGCATTGAATACGACTCTTAGAGCTGAAGTCGTTGAGTCGGCACGTATTACGGCATGATGAGGCAGATAATAAGTAAGATTCTGATTGCTCGTTGTTGATTAATGCATGTGGCCCAAATCGATATATTCGTGTATGAAATCCTTATATTTACTTGCTAAATTTGGGTCTCTTTCAAATTTTCGCTCCATCTGATAAAATTGAGCGCATGCTGTAGGTTTCGATGTACCCAACTTCTCGTCGGCGTCCGGGTGAAGTGGAAGACGTACTACATATTTTCCATCCGAACGGCGAGTTGTTGTGGCTTTGTATTTCTCGACACATTGATAATCTTCCGATGTCATGTTTTCTTCGTTTTCGCTGATATCTTCGATTGACCAGAATTTTTGTATTGATTCCAAATCTATCTTGACTACGTTACAATAATATGACTTGACGTTTCCACACAAAATCCAGCCTAGGCGTGTCTGCTGTGCGATTGGTAATCCGTCATTCACTTTGATGATTCCACCCATGATGATTGAGGCGTAAACATCAGCGCCGAGGAGTAGATCTATTTCTCGACTGGAGTAATATTCAGGATCCGCTAACTGGATATTTTCGATAAAAGCCCAAGATGGTTTTCCGAATGATTTGTTCGGTAGGTTGTTTACTGCGTGGTTCATTATAAAAACGTCAAGATTAAGGCGATAGTCATTGTAACGCGATGATAACGTGATGTTCATAACACCCTTGCAGTTGTTTTCCTTCGCCCCTACCCCTACGATTATTCCTCTACATTGCTTACGAGGTAGGCCTAACCTCTGCGCCCCAGACTCTGTCAAAATCGACGTTTGACTCCCCCCATCAATCAATGCCCTACAGGTGTGAAGAGTGCCGTCGATGCCTGTGACGTAGACCAATGCTGTCGCTAGGAGAACCTCTTGAGTGTCATCCAATGACACGTGCGAGTTTGACCTCGCGCCGTTCGATGCACTCGACGATGTTGTGACATTTGCTGATACAGCGAAGGAATCGTGCAGTAGTGTGTGGTGATTCAAATTACATTTATGACATCATTTTACAGAAAAACATTCATTACCATTATGATTATAAAGACAATTTTGACAAAACGATAACTTGGTAATTGTTTGCCGCTTGACGTCAGGTTTATAGGATAGAAATGTTTCGCAAAATTGTATCGCGTGATCTTTATTACAGACGGGGCACTTTTGCCTCGGTGCATTTACGGACAATGACCTAGTTTTATTATTGAAATTATTAATATTAGATGATTGATTTTGATTATTTGAAAATGATTTAAAAGTGAATGATTTTTTGTAACTGGATGTTTGAGATGGCTGCTGCTGGGGTTGATTTGATTTTTGGAAATCTGGCTTACGTTTCGACGATTCTAAAGCTGTGAACTTAGCTTCTAGGAACTGAAGAAACTCTTGCAATGAAGGCAGTTCCCGGGGTTGTTTAAGTGACTCTATGTAGTCATTGTGTGTGTCCACATCTAGTTTCTGAGATATGATGTAAACTATGATGGGGTCCCAGTTATCGATGTTGACACCAAGATTCTTCATAGCGTTTAGACACTCGTTAGTCGTGTCATGAATCTTCTTGATGGCTGCTGCTGACTGCTGTTGAATGGCAGACTGGTTGAGTAAGACGCCCATATGAGAGTTGAAAATGAGCTTCTTGTTCTCGTAGCGATGATTCAAGAGATCCCAACACGCTTGATAGTTGTCTGAGCTGATGTGTAAATGAGTTACCAGTTTTTCCGCCTCTCCCTTCAACTTGCTTTTAAGAAATTGCATTTTCTGCGCATTAGGAAGAGATCGATTGCTGTGAATAATTTCTACGAACAAATCCTTGAACGACACCCACTGGCTGTAGCTGCCGCTGAAGGCTGGGATATCCATTTTTGGAGTAGTTTTCTCCCGATAGCACTCAGAATGCATTTTGCTGTTTAACAGTTCTTTGATGTCATTAAATTGACGCTCGTAGCTGCTGAATGTCTCGTCGTACTCCAGGTTATCTTCATATAGTTCGCTGTCTATTTCCCAGTGTAAAGTGTCAATGACAGTCCACCGGGCCTGTACTGATTTAAGGATGTCCTCGAACTTCCACTTTTCCGAAACGTTATCAAGATTTATGCTGCTGATAGTCCGTTGAAAAGCCTTAAAATTACTTTTCTGCTTTCTTAACATTTCCTCAAGTTTGCTACTAGTACCTTTTGTTCGGGGAATTTCCGCATCAGAAGGAGATACGGGACGAGATATAGAAGTGCCAGACGGCTGATCATTAAAGCCTAACAAAGGGGTAGCTGGTTTGATAAAAGGTTTTAATGTAGATTCAGAAGGCAAATAACCTAACAATAAATTCCGCGTTTCGTTATAGAAATCGGAGGTTTTTTTAAAGTAATTGCCAATAAAATATTGATGAGATCGATCGTCGAACTCACAAATTTTAAGATGATTATTTTGGAATTCCTGCCAATAAGTATCAAGAGTGCTAAGTCGTTTTTTAATATGAGCCGGTGTCCTGCGTTCGACACCGTCTTTCTTAAAATTGATTAAGAGCTGATCCATAGCTCCCATGATCTGGTTTTGGCTAGCTAGAAGGTCTTCCATTTTGCTGATTGATGTAAATATGCTGCTGCTGATAAATATATAGGAGAGTAATGGACTCACCAATGCTGCTGCTGGTTGACTTACGTGGCGGATCCAAGTATGCTCGTATTGAAAGTAGGTCAACACTCGCGATTAGGTCCCGCTACGTTTAGCTCGAAGGACCAAAAAGATGTACGTTAACACCTGAGTAGCTGATGCTGATAGAGATAAATAATAGATGCTGCTGAGGTAAAAGCAAATGTATTCAAAAATACTTAGATGCTAGTGAGTACACGAACGCGATACGCGGCGATGATGTGCGAAGGTGAATCGTGAACTGATTGATGCTATTTACAAAATTATGCATTCGTGTAATAATGATGATCGGGCGATTTGATATGTGCGGTGAAACCTTACACTTTACTTCAACAACACAGCTTAATTTTCATTATTCCTATAATTTATCTATGATTGATTTCTTCACTGTCGGGTAAAATCGCTGTCGCTTGTAACTTAATCCCAATGCTACGTACACACATTTATCGCGCCGACCTGTCGCGTTTAATTGAGTTAGCGCGACAAGAAACCACTGCTCCCGCTGAGACCTAACTTACCTTCTGTAGTATACGATACTATTCCGCACATTTTGGCTGGCCTTTGGAATCTATAGTGTTGTTACCCGTTTTGGAACTTTCAGTCTGATTTTGTTAATTCAGAGTTTCTTACCTCAGAATAAAAAAGTGAAGAGAGTAATATTTATGTGGAGGTACGAAATAGATATGTTTTGAATGTCAAATTTATTTGTCTGTAAATTGTCTGTTTCTGTTTAATATCTGTTTTTGTTTGATAGATTGTCTTTTGCTTTTTGTCATAAAATAACATACATCTTGTTATTTAAGAGCGGGCCTCCCTGACACAGGTTTATGTATGTTTTTGTATAACTTGTGACAATAAAGCATTTTGATTTGATTTGATTTTGAATATTACCGTAACGAAAAGCAGTGAGGAACCCGATGCGCGACCCGCGTATACGTCAAGCGACGGCGAGACGCGACCACTCCACCGTGCTTCGGAAGGCACGTTAAGCCGTTGGTCCCAGTTGTTATCGATAGATGGCAGTCGTAAGGCTGTTTTAGATGCCTTTAGGCAGCCTGAAAAATTCTGACAGTGTTGGCTACTAACACACCCCGGGTCATATTCCTGTAGGTCTGGTTTCCCTGTAAAAAGGGTTACGGAGGTCAGACGGCAGTCGCTCTATTGTAATAATCAGAGCGGCCAAATCTAGGAGCATGACTTACAGCGTACCTCAGGTTCCGAAGCGTAAGCTGACGACGCAACTAGGAATAAACGCTAGGATGACGACGAACAGCTGCTCTGTTACTAACTAAACTTTAATATGAACTATTTTTAAGTTTGAATCTAGTGTTTTTACGAAAAAAACGCCCTTGCTTTTTTAAATTTTTCGATCCTGGATTTTGCAAGTAAACAATTTCTTTTAAATATATATATTGAATTCTATATATACCTATGAACTTTTGGAAATAAAATAATTAAAATTCTGATCTTTTTCATCTTCTCCAATGCCGTTTTCCTCATAGCTCAGGGTCGTGCCACGTGACCACCACAATCCAATTTGGCAATTAGTTTCCTCTAGGCCTTATGTATGACATTCTGAACAACTCTACAAAAATTACCATAACTTAAGTAAATCCATTTCTGACTAAATTACGGTAAACTTATCTTTAACAGCCCCTACATTATGACCCTACTATTTGTTACTTCTAAACATAATGATTTATTTAATTTCCGCGTGTAATAGTGAGCGTATATCATAAAGTTTATGAGAGCGGTAACATGACCACAGTGAGTCGAGTCACTTAGCATAAGTGGTGAGTTTACCTGACTGACGGAATTACGATATTTGGATGTGGTTTCACATCCAAATATCGTACGCAACTCACCGCGCGGATTCAGGGTTTTTTTATATAACTAAGTAGGCAAACAGGCGTACGGCCTACCTGATGGTAAGTGGTTACAGTAGCCTATGAACGCCTACAACACCGGTGATGTCACGAGCGCGTTGCCGACCTGTCCGCTGTCAGCACAGCGACCCCTCTGGAGCCTGGCGACTCTACTCACCAGCAGGAACACAACACTGCAACACAGTGTTATTTGGCTGCGGTCTTCTGTAGGGTAGAGGTACTTCCCCAGACGGACTACTCCTTACAAAATGTCCTACCTCTCTAAAATCGAGATCAGGGTAAAAATCGAGAGCAAAATAATGCAAAGATGCCGCTTCAGCTGCCCGGTCGCTGCGACGACTATGATGCAAATATTGTAAATAACCAACCGTACGAGTAACGAGTGTGAACCGAAACATAGTAGTCGTAATAGGCATCGCGCTCGCCGGTGTTGTATGGAGTATCCGGGGTGTGATATTAGTGTCAAAGTATTTTAGGATGAGACTAAGATTCCACATCTTTTAACTGTCCTGCTTGCCCTGTTAGCCATACAAAACAAGATTACATTGCGATTGCGATACATGCTACAAATTTACTCGTTATTTTATTCATCAACCACATATTTTTCAAACTAAAATCAATAATATAAATATATAAAAACGCACAGTGGTACGAATAAAAATATTAATTTAACCTAAGTCTCACAATAATGTACATACATACATACATACTATCACGCCTTTTTCCCGCAGGGGTAGGCAGAGACTACGGATTTCCATTTGCTACGATCCTTACAGACTTCCCTCGCTTCTTCTACGCTCATCACTCTCTTTATACACGCTCGTCGATTACGGGTACTCCTGACATCTCCCTTTTTTAATATGTCTGCGATTTGGTCACAGTATGTTCTCCGATGCCGGCCCTTACCGACTTTTCTTGTCACCTTTGATTTATAAATACCTTTCGTAAGTCTCCTTTCATCCATCCTTTCTACATGGCCAAACCATCTTAACATGCCTTTTTCTATTTTAATTTATTTATTTTATTTAATTATTTTAATGTTATTTGTAAAAAAATGTAATGTTATATTATTCAATATTTCACATTGTATTACTAAAAGATGAAACATAGAAACTACCTACGTTTAATAAATTGTTAAATGATTATAATTTCTAGACTTCAGAATGTCCACTATTCGAGATTCCTTGTCGTCAACAAAACAAGAGTCGTTACATAAATAATAATCGGGCAACAAAACACGGTGTTTACCTCGGCCCTCCCTCACAAAAATAAAAGGGACATCACACCCTACACAACAACTATTCTTCTATAATGTCGTAAAATACTTGAAAAACTTTATAATTTATTTCGTTAACAAAACTTTTCGAAATAGAAAATATTTAGTCATATCTGTAGGCCTCAAAAACTTTTAATTGACCTGCATTTGAACCAGAAAATAAAGATTACCGATAGGTTTTTAAAACTGCCAATTATTGGCGTTACACGCTTACATAATCGAATTTGCAAAACAGTATATAACAGTGTTATTTGGGTTACCATCCTCGAAGGACAGATCATCCAGATAAATTAATTTTATTCAAGTAGACCGGCAAACATTGTGGTACAAAAGTTACTGATATGATAGTTTAGGGATATACATTTCAATAATAATAACGGTGTGGAAGATTTAAATTGATAGAACTTTTTGAGGAGTGCATGCATTGCTAAAAAGATTTAACGAGAGACGGATATGAAAATGCTCTATAATGTATTTCTTATAGTATTTTACCAAAAAAATGCATCACATCTTGATTTAAAATCTTACGCGTACAAGTTGAAGGCAAAAGCTAACCTAATTTATAATACAAAACAAATATTAGGTACCTACCCATTAGAAATATTTCAAAAACACGAAAGTATTTCAAGTAATCCCTCAGTTATTTTGTTGTTCTGCTCCGAGCATGTAATTCAACTAGAGTGAAGATAATCTTAAGATATTCTTGTAGAAATATTTCCCCTGCGTGTGGGGGTCAATAATCTGCATGAGCGGAGCGGAGGCGGAGGCGGGCGCGGGAGCGGGCATGCCGGACAAACTATGCGGAATATTTTTAATCAATACAAATTACGTTGAGGCATGGAGTGGCCTCGGGCGGCTGATGTTTGCACAGTGGGCTGTTGAGAAAACTTGTAGACGTAATTTGAATATTCAAGTAAAGAAAGGTGATTTTCATCTTGTCTTCGTAAAAAAAATCTTTTTAACTCATTTGGTTAGATCTACTAAAAATGATTTTCGTGATCATCGTTATTACACTGTCTTTAGATTGTACTTATTTTACCAAAGATATTACGAGTATATATTAATTTTAGTTTTAAGCAACAATATAATAAAGTTAATATTCCGAGGTTATTGAAATCTTGATAACACTGTGCAAAAGATACAAATAGCAATATTCCTAGGTGCATGAAATTTATAGCAAATTTCTTAAAACATCCCTTATTTCAATAAGTTGTTTGTTTGGAAAATGAAACATTGAAATATTTTGTTAGCAGTATAATAAGCTACTTGACTGTATTCATACTTGGTTAATATTGTTATACTAAACAAAATATACACTAAAAAGTAACCGATTCTGAAAACAACAACAAAATTGGTTGTTAATTAAGGCCGTAATTCGATTTTAAAGTTTTCTCTAAAAGAACAGTGGGAGCGTGGTGGGGACGTCTTGCTATCTCTTTTGTATGCACGAAACCGAGTGGCAATGACGTCACAGCTCACACAGTGCATCCTTTTCTTGTTTTTTGACAGTTTCCCCTTCCACCGAATTTCAAAGGCTTATAACTTATTTATTTTTGAAAGGATTACAAAAATTCTTTCATAATTATGTTTCTGGAAATAAAAATATTGATATGAAAGAAAAAATAAAAATTTGTAGAATACCCAATTACATATAATAAAAAAATATAAATTTGTAATTTTGTAGGTGTATTGTAGGCATCTGATGACAATTGATTCACGTTCATTGCCTACTACTACGATAAGTTCACCTTTAGCTGCTTTTGTTGATGTGTCGCTGTAATATTTTCTTTTTTATTGGTGCAATGAAGAGTATTTGTATTAACCGTGGGTTAATCTATTTATCCTAGCAACAGAAACATACACTGCTTATAATTCTTTACAAATACAAAATATCCAAAAACCATAGTAACAGTCGCAAAAGCATTTCATGGCACACTATTAAAACACTAAAAACCCGTATGGGTAAAGTTGGGTCATGCGGTGGGCAGTAAATGGCCATCTTGTGTCGCACCGAGTGCGGTAAAAAGTCGGCAGCGGTAGGCACTTAACGTGAGTCTTTTAGTGGCCAGAGAAACTTTGGCCTTATACAGTACACTTCAATATTTACACCACGGTCCACTTTAGGTTAAAAATCATTTTGTACATAACTCATAGTATTTTAAAGTTTTAAGTTAGACCGCTAAGGTTCATACTTCTAAATGATTTATTATTTACAACAGAGTATAAGAAACAATAATAAAACTTAACCAAATTAAAAATAATTCGAAACTTGTAAACAAAAAACTTACAAATAAAATACGGTCCCGGAAATCCACAAACTATTGGAAATGAACTGAGATTAAATTCTACCAACATCTGACTTTTTGGAGTACTAAGAAAATCTCGCTTCAAAAAGTCGCTTTTTTAAAGGAAAGGTCTAACACAGTTCGACAAAATCAAAACGGAACGACAACAAACTAGAAAAAACAGCAGCGTCGAAAACAACTCGCAATATTGTTCGGCAACACATATTAAGTAATATTTTTAATCTGTGTGATTTGTCCCTATACAAAAATATACTTTTCAATAACGTTCGACAATATTACGGGGATACCCGCGTATAATAGGGACTTTTTGCAATTAAAGACAAAGTTTACTTGGCTTTGTTTATTGGTTTTGAATTACCTAAAACCTAAAGTTATCAATGAACAAACCACACAGATACTACATGTAACCTATTTATTTGAACTCTATAGCCTAAGTTATTGTCATAACGGAACCGCAGGTTAAATATAATACGACTAATTAATTTGTTTTTCAGTTAGGTCTTGAATATCACTAAGATAATTATTACAATGGTATAATTAATTACGTTTTGTTACATTGTTCTCATACAATGTTTTAGTTTGTCATACTAAAAATGCATTCAACATAATTTTACTTACGGAAAATAATGGGTTTGTTTGTCTGTTGTTAATATGCAAACTCGCTGACAATTTTATTATTTTTTGTTTATTTTTTATATACAACTAAGTAGGCAAACAGGCGTACGGCCCACCTGATGGTAAGTGGTTACCGTAGGCTGTGAACGCCTGCAATACCGAAGATTCAAATCATTCGACTCGACTTACCTATTTGCGTAAGTTCAAAAATAAGGCTCCAACTATTTGGTCAGCGAATATTCTATCAAAATATTTCTGTCTAACATCACCATAGGCGATCAATTTTGAGAGCTTGGATAAACACGAAGAAGCAACTACCCTCTAAAAGCCATAGGACACAGTTTAGAAAATACACTAAAATAATTTCATACAGCTCTAGAAGTACTGATGAATCCCAAGCGATTATATTGCTCTGTAATATTCGAGCTTTGAAATCATATTGAGCCAGTTGATCGTGCTAGTACAGTGTAGCGACATTCTAATAAAAACTTTAAATTATATCATAATATCCACGAGAAGAACTTCCCGATGACCAATCACTGGCCTGTTTGAAAGTCTCTCAACAGGTTGAACCCGAGTTGGTCGATATAGAGACAAGCCAGTGGGGTAGTACCGACGGCATACAAAACCAGTGCGTGTGTCTCATCGCAAATTATGGCACATCTGATGTCGTGTGCGGGGGTCCCAAACACCTTCTTTTCGTAGTTTCCTTGAAGGAATTTTGAACTACTGAGACTTGCACCATGTTTGACTTATACTTGGCTTCTGACAGAGCTGTTCAGGTGGCTTGTTTCTGGATTGGGGGGTAAATTACTATCGACACACAAAGAAGAAGATAAATAAGAACAAAAATTTCTTGAAAACGCGCCGAATTCGGAGTCAAGAAAATAATTGTTTTGTATTCTCTAGCTATTAGCTAGTTCTTTTAATGTACAACATGTTTTAATGTATGTAGCAACGACGACTACTGTTACTTTGCCCTGAAAACTAAAACCCTATGGTTTTAGTTTTCACAAGCACTAAATAAAGTACATCAGGTATCGATGTTAATTTCGATTTGACATTTAGAATATCGGCATCTTCTGCAGAAACTCACGCGATCCTTCCATATCATACGCTTATGAAAAAAATATAATTGCCGCATCAATTTTAGCAATATTTTTATCTATTTTCTGTCTGAATAGTCGAAAATGGAGCAAACACGACTCAATGAAAAAATGTTTTAATCGTGCGAGTAATGTAACTCGCTAAATGTGAAATTTATGTAAGTTAACACTAACCTCTTAAATAACGCACTTACTTGCTTGTTAGAGCAAAGTTTATTAGAGACTACTCACATACAGTTCCTGTCTAAGAGGTTAAGTTTAAGTTCGGTTTAAGTAAGGACGGTGTCGGCCCGGGGCGGACTTGCCACGGATTTTGGGAGTTCGATGGTACAAGAGTTTTAATTTAGGACAACTTTGAAATTTAGTTTTTTTTTTATTTGAGTAGTGACGGTGCCTCTGGCAGTCGACAAATGTGTATAGCTAAAGTGTATAAACAGAAAGAAAGGATTTTTGTATCTATACTTATATTATAAAGCTGAAGAGTTTGTTTGTTTGTTTGAACGCGCTAATCTTAGGAACTACTGGTCCGATTTGAAAAATTCTTTCAGTGTTGGATAGCCTATTTATAGAGGAAGGCTATAGGCCTAGCGAATTCGGGACGGGCTGCTTGTAATGTATAATCATTTTGACTTCATTTTGAAAACCAAAGGTGTAGACCATAAATTAAGAACACAGCAGTACATCAAAAAATCTATCTAAAAATACTATTAAAACATATCTACACAGTAAAATTGCAGAATAGAAAAATAGTTCACTTGATGTATTCTCATTCAAAGTGGGATTATTTTTCAGGGCGCCTATTGTCAGCCCCGTGTAATAAATTCGTTAGGGGGGTGAAAAGCGCTTGTCATTATGATGTACTTGCGTATAGATTTAATCTTTCTTACAACATTATTTGTTGGAGGCAACCACACTTCCTTCTAAGAAATACTTCCATTTGGTCATAGTGTTAGTTTTTTTTTTTCATTTTTCTCACATTTCTTTAGTTTTGTTAGGGTATCAAACACAATGTTAAAATGTGTTTGGGATTGAATATATAATAACAAGTAGTGATATTGTTAAATGCATTTCGAAATTGAATCATTCACGTAAAAAATGGGAATACAACGTACCTTCAGCTCTGATTCCATTGATAACAAAATCAATTAGGTATAATATTTAAAATACTTAACTTTACATAATACAGTAATGGTAAATTAGCTATCCTTGTTCAATGACATACGTTTGACAAATATGACACTTCTTCGCCTTGAATCGAAATGGCTACGAAGGCTAGACCAATACGTGGCAACGTTGACCGCTCCAAGATTCTTAACCGTGCAGGACTCTGGACAATTAGGACACTTCAGGAGATGAGATGAGCTACAAACTGAACAGCCCCGCAAAATGATACTATAAAATATACATTCATACGAGTGCGACAAAGTATTCATTCCTCATTTACACCAAAACCAGAACTTCTGCAAGAAATTCATTCTGTCAGACAGCAACATGCAAAGGAAAATACATAGCTTGCACTTGCAAGTTGCTGTCAAACAGATTGTCAGACGGCAACTTGTATAAGTTTACTTGCAGGTGTAAATGAGGCCTAAGTTTACCAATATGTACTTTACACTATACACTTTATGATCGAAATCCGGAAGGCTCAGACTCGCTTAGGTTTTAAAAATGCAGTGCAATTTTTTTATTTTTTTATTTTATTTAGTTTTTTTTTCTTTTTAGATATTTTTGTTTTTAGGTTTTGTATAATATAGAAGTAAGTTTACTATAATAGGCTACTTGACTGTATTTATACTTGGTTAATATACTAAACAAAATATAAACTAAAAAGTAACCGATTCTGAAAACACCAACAAAATTGGTTGTTAATTAAGGCAGTAATTCGATTTTAAAGTTTTCTCTAAAAGAACAGTGGGAGCGTGGTGGGGACGTCTTGCTATCTCTTTTGTACGCACAAAACCGAGTGGCAGTGACGTCACAGCTCACACAGTGCATCCTTTTCTTGTATTTTGACAGTTTCCCCTTCCACCGAATTTCAAAGGCTTATAACTTATTTTTGAACGGATTACAAAAATTCTTTCATAATTATGTTTCTGGAAATAAAAATATTGATATGAAAGAAAAAATAAAAATTAGTAGAATACCCAATTTCATCACGACTCTTTTAACACTTACCATAAATTAATCACTTTTTCTGCACCACCGATTGGTCGACTGGTAGAAAAAGCCTACGGCTTTAAATCCGCCATTTACATGTCATGTAATAAAGTTAAATAAATGACAGTACCAAGTAGTACTCAGAAGATTAGCGTACATTAAAGGTAAACAGTAATCAGGCCCCGGAAGTAGGGGGTGTAGCCGGAAACACAAGCTACGTGGCGGCTTGTTCGTGTACAGAACAAAGGAAATAGGGAGTGAAGGGAAGAGGTGTATATGTTTTTGTTAGCACCCTACCGACTTTGTACTATGTACTATTACATACCTGTATGTTTTCTTAAATAAATACTCTTCTTTGTCCAAGCGTGATTCCCATTTGCGTCTTCAACTTGCGCTTCAGAGACTACAGTGTGTGTACCTTTAATCGTGGTTCTAGATTTACAAGTTATTACAATGGTCATGGGTCCGCGTGGTGTGGACATATTAACTGACCTATTTAACCGTGTCCTCTTTAGAGGCAAGATCCTAGACCAATGGAGGCTGAGTATCATTACTGCAGTTTTCAAAGGAAAGAGATCGGTGCAGGGAGTGCCTGAGTTACCGCTGCATTAAGGTCATGTCTCACACCATGAATCTATTTGAGCGTATAGTGGACTCTCGAATCCGACAGGAAAGTACAGTCTCAGAATTTCAATATGGATTTCACCCTGGTCATGGTACCATGGGCCCAGTTTTGCCCTAAGGATCGTCATGGAGAAATACAGGAGGAAGAATACGCCTCACCATTTCTTGTCTCTAGATATGGAGAAGGCCTTCGACAGTGTTCCTCGGTCGATGATCTGGTGGGCACTGAGGTCGAAAGGGCTCATCAGTGTTCGGTTCTTAGCCCTTATCTGTTCAGTATGGTATTAGACGAAATGTCAAGCAGCAACAGGGTAAACATACGAGCAACCTCCGTAGCTGCTCATGTATTCGGATGATATCGTACTGACAGACGCGGACAGGGGGAAACTGGTGTGACGTGCAATCACGTGGATGAATTCACTGAAGAACGGCGGTCTAACGCTAAATGTGACGTAGACGTAGCTTGGTCAAAATGGCGCGAGGTGACTGGTGTCGTCTGTGACCCAAAAATACCGGTTGGACTTTTAAGTCCTTTAGGACAGGTCTATAAAACTATGGTTAGGCCTGCCCTTCTACATGGCAGCGAGACGTGGCCTGCGCTCGAGAGGCATAAGCAGGTGCTGCGTGTCAAGGAGATGAAGATGTTGCGATGGATGTGTAGAGTCTCGCGGGAAGATAGTATACAAAACACTACGGGTGTTTTGTATACTATCTCCGAGGCAGCCTTCACGTTCGTGACATAGCGGACCAACTTTAGGAGAGCCGCTTAAGATGGTACGGCCACGTCTTGCAAAAACCGGCTAATTATGTGGGGATCAGGTCTAGCCATGCCACCTTCGCCACGTCGGGGCAGAAGGGGCGTACCCAAAAAATGCTGGCTCGTCGTCGCAACGGAGGATATGCGTACTAATGGACTTACAACCAGGGGTGCCGAAGACCATGCGAAAGGGAGAAGAAAAAGTAAGAAAGTAGACCCTGGGGTCCGAGGAAATTAGCCGAGGATGCATTTATTTATTTATTTATTAAAACTTTATTGTACTACAAGTAAAAATACAATTGGCGGACAACCACGCTAGACAAGCAGGGAGAGATGCTAAAAGCATTCTCTCCCTGCATCTTGAGAGGTGCTAAGATGACAATGGAGCCGTTGACGTCTTACCTCCATAACTTTTCTTATGAGGAAAACAAACCAACAGGAACATGGTTCTAAGCGTTAATGGCCAACACAGACTTTTTAGTTTGCATAAAGGCACTGCTGCCTAATAGCCGGGACCAACGACTTAATGTGTTTTCTAAAGCACGTAGTAACTCGAGATAGAAAATGCTAACTAACGGCAACCAATCCAATTCGGGCCGCGTCAATCGCTATGTAAATGCACGCCGCGCTCAGCTATCTAGTTTCTGGAATAACTTAATTTCTTACCTGATATGAAGTTATATTAACACCTAAACTCGACACAACCCGGAACGTTAATACACAGTTAACTGAACGACGCAAGTTAGACGATAACTGGCAGTTAGTGCACCTCCTTCACAAACAGCAGATTACTACGTAGGTGAGATAGTGTTAATGGCAGTTTAAAACTATTATACATTGTCTTAGTTTGGATAAACCTGTCTAGTTTCAATGTTTGTACTTTGTTCATTAAATACATGCATATTTTTGCTTAATTTGGCTCCTGTTATAAAGTTTCATGTAATTTTTACTTTTACACAATAAACGTTTTTTTATTACTCTTAAGTAACATAGCTAGCGACAACTTAATAATTATTAATATGAAAAAACATAAATGGTAAATAATGTTATATGTAGTATGTAGGTAGAGATAGCTCTAGCGATAAGTCGGCCATTGTACCTCATTTTCATGTATATTTGTTTTTGTAAAAAATTTATTTTTGTGCAATAAAGAGTATTTGTATTGTAATAATTTAAGTATTAATGTTAATTCGATGACATTGGTAGTAAAGTTAAAACAATCCCCTCTTAAACTAACATATTATAGACTATTGTTGTAAACTCGATATCATTAGGAGAGTACAAATTTAAATATAGTAAATAATGACAAAGTTTCCTTACTCTCAACACGCACCAACAACAGCATGATCAAGAAACACTATAAAACTGCATTATAACATCAAACAATACTAATTAATGAAGATGAATTGCCATACTTACAACACGCGGTAGTAAAAACCCCGCAAATTTTAATTACAGCGATTATCCAATAGGGGGCTTTTTTGCTTCTGTTTGTTTCTTGTTTGGCAAATCCTTTTTCTTCGTGACACTGGCAAAGATAACCGAGGTGACGACATTTTTCAAGAGATATCGACGACAATGGGAGCGATTTTTCACCGCAATAAAAGAAAGTAATTAAATGTTTTTTGGGATTCGCACCCATTTGTTTTGAGTGTTTGTTTCAGGGTGAAGAGATTGTGTTTGTAATTTTTTTTTATTAACATATCCGTTACAACTTTAAGTGTAAAAAACTGATGATAAAATTATTGATAAATGCAGTTAAATGACGAATAATCATCTTGATTATCGAGTGAGTTACGTGGGTTAGTATAGATACACGGAGACATAATTTACACGAAGAGTTTTGTATGTAAGTCAGAACTGGAGTTATCTACTGATCGACCGTTTTGAATACGTGAAGAAATAAGATGGTGTAATTTATGTGTAATTGAATAACAAAATATGGACAAAATAATGTGATAAAAAACAGGAATTATGAAGAAATTATATTATTGGGGAATTGATATCTAACACTATAGGCAAAATGATTTTTTTTTTATCAGAACTGCTAAGGAGCTGAATAAGCTGGTTGCCTCACCCGAGCTTGATTTGTTTAATTCTAGCGCAACTAAATTTAGAAACGCGATTACCAAGACGTGTATTGATTGTTCTTCATCTGTTTTAACATCATAATTCGCATTATAATTATTAGATATAGCTTTTTTGCATCTCTGGTTATTTATTTATTCTTATTGTTATATTTTTTTCTCTCTCTTGAACATAAATGTATTTATAATGTTCTATCAGACACGTACTTAGATATTCACAAGCGAAAACATGTAAATGGTCATTTGTGTCTTATTAGTTGTAAAAATAGAAAAATAAGACTGTTTGTTTTTCAAAGAAAATAAAATAAACATCAAAACTGTACTCTTATTAAAATTTACTATCAAATGATTGTCGATAGAAAAATCTTCCTCAAATGATACATTTAAGTGATGTTTCTATCACCCACACGCGCATTACAGGATTATTTTGAAAGTACCTATCAGCTGATCACTAGACGTATAAGGAAGAACGAAAATTTTTTCTCCGTTTTCTCTTGTTTTTTTTTTTTGAAAATTGTTTAGTTTCACGTACTAAACACACCAAAAAAAATTGCCCAGTTTTTCAAAATGACCCTATATATACTCGTGCGTACCTAGTACCTACATCAGTTATCAGTTTATCATCGCTCCAGAGCTAACAAGGTAGAACCTTTCAGGATAAGTGGGTTCTTCAAATCCTATTAGCACTAGGCTCGTTCCGTGGTGACGCTCGATTTTTCAACCCAAATTGTTTATAACTTCGGAGCTGTCATCGTTATCATTCACGGCCTACCCAAACTGAAAGGGCATTTTGTTTTACTCTTGTTTGGTTTACAAATAAGGGGATTAAAATCGGTCTAAGGAACGCTTGTTTATCCGTCACTTTTATTTTTGTCGCGATGAAGAATAGTTCATGGTTTTGTGGACCTTTAATCTATTTTGATGAATTCTGAAGCAAGTTTTGTTTTTGGTAACTTTTTGCAGTCGCGCGAACTTTGAAGAGCTAATTGATGTTTTACAAACATTTGATAAATAAGAAGTTTAATAAATTAGGTACCTTTGATTGATATTTTACTATTATTTACCAGCGGCTCTACATCCCACGAAAACAATCCTTTTTCAGAACTAAATGTACACTTTCCTTTTCAGTAACCTTGAGAATGTTAATGATTTCTTATGTTTTCGCGATTGTTATTCAATAAATTAAACTATTTTAATACGGTTAAAGTAATAAACGCGATAAAACCGTATTAAAATAGTTTAACTTGAGAATGTTTTTTATATATATTTTATCTGTAGGTACATGAAAAATTTCTAACAAAGAGGTCACAAACAAACACACTTTTGCTTTGATAACTGACTGAGCGTAAGCGAAGTCTCCATTTCGAGACTGGCCGAATTTAATTTTGTACGGAAAAATGTATGTTCCAGACTAAAGGTCGCATTTCTGAACGGATCCGGATTTCGAAACTTGACTTTCTAGATTTATTTAAATATTTTTGTCGAGAGATTTTTTGATTGAGGGAAATATCAGGGCAAAAAGGAGGAAAGTTTGCTTCTAAACGAATCCTTACAAAACCTGGACAAATGTTCTTTGATTTCTAAAAAAAAATTGTTGAGAGCTTTTTTGATTGGGAGAAAAATGAGGTCAAAAAGGGGAAAAGTTATGGTGTGACATTATTTAACGGCTTTCAATTATACTTGTTTAATAATAGCATCGTATGGTGGGTTCTTTACATGTGCAATAACTCAAAAAGGGGCGGGGTAAATGGGTGAAGTTCAAAACAGCGTTTTATGAATAAGTCTCGTATTTGGAAGTAGTTGGCGAAGTCTACTGTTCACAAAACTTCTATAGTATTATATGACACACCTGCCGACACTTCCAGGCTTTAGTTAAAATATGGGTTTTTGAAAATATTAATGTGTTATGTTTGTATAAGTTTCATGAATGTGTTACCTCTGTTTGTTTTAGTTGCTCTCAGATCCACAAGGTTCTAATATCATCTGTAATACCTTGTTTGCGATGCTTTACCCTTAAGTGTACTGACCCTTCCTTTAACTACATTCCGGATTAATCTTAGGCCAAACCAAGACAAATATAGCCTTTACGCTTAAGAATTATTAAATTATGGCGTTGTAATGTACTACAATGCATTGTAAATTTATCATTATGTAGGCTTTAAAGTGGATTATATGAATATACGGATTTCACGTAAATTGGTCGCCTCAATTTATTTTAACCAAAGCATTTCTACCTTGTATGGAACTAACCTGAACCCCTATTTTTTAAAATGTGTGACTCACACAATACCGATGAGTCGAATGGTTTTCGCTCAATCTAATGATTTTCATTCCGTATAATCTGTGTCTGTAATGTAATATGAAAGTCTATCGATTTGCATTCGACATGTATCATACAGTTTAAAAATAGTGTTAGGTACTGGACGTAGAAAAATTTTACTTGAAAACAAAACGATATGCCTGTGTAAGTAGCCAATGGCAGACCTTTTAGGCTACCTAGAAGCATCTGCTCCGTCAGCTTACGGTACATTTAAGAGAGGTAGGACATTTTGTAAGGAGTAGTCCGTCTGGGGAAGTACCTCCACCCTACAGAAGACCGCAGCCAAATAATACTGTGGTGCAGTGTTGTGTTCCTGCTGGTGAGTAGGGTCGCCAGGCTCCAGAGGTGTCGCTGTGCTGGCAGCGGACAGGTCAGCAACGTGCTCCGGTGTTGCAGGCGTTCATAGGCTACGGTAACCACTTACCATCAGGTGGGTACTTACGCCTGTTTGCCTACTTAGTTGTATAAAAAATTAAATAAATAAAAAAAGTTCTTCACAAAACGGTTTGTGTGACATTTAAATACGTGCAAAACCACAGACAAAAGCTATGTAGGAATAAATATTAATAAATAAACAAAACATACCAACAGTAAAGTCCAAAGCCGCTAGCAAACTGTAAACAAGTACCTTTGTATTGAATTAAATTAACAAACAATTTGGGTTTGCCTCGTGTCCCGGCGACCTGCTAAGACGAGTCAAGACGCCAGGTCGAGGGGGGAAGGTCCGGCCGGGAATTATTTCCTTCATTATACACCGCGGACTTAACACGTGGTCGGCTTAAGTCTGTTCAAATTATGAGACTAAAATTAAATTTATTTATTTAAACTTTATTGTAATTGTTACAGTTTTATAATACAATAGGTGAACTTAATGCTAAAAGCATTATCCAACAGTCAACCTTGGGATTAAACAGAGATCTTCATTATAGATGTACAAATACACAATGTTGGAATGATAATAAACTTACTTATGGTACATATATATACGATGGTCTAATAACATGTAATACAATACATAAATAATCAAAATACAGGTAATTTTAAGAATTATCAACGAAATAACAGCAGGAAATCAAAATATACTCACGCTTAATTGCCTAAATTTGCACCTATAACCGCGGGAGTAGGAGCTTGAGAAGAGTGTTCTAATGGACTCGATTATTCCAGATTCTAGACATCTCTTTGCGGAAAGGAAATTTTCGACTTGACGAATGTTTATATTGATAACAATTAGATTCATTCATATTGACTACGTGGTCAATCGACCCTGTATACTTTGGTATCTCTGATTTTGTAGAATCATCTGTCATTATTTTACCACCATAATGGCAGCTGGGACCAACGGCTAAACGTGCCTTCCGAAGTAAGGAATCTTTTTTTTTATCAGACTATCAGGTAACCGAACTTAGAGTGATTCAATACAAAATGTGAAAAAAATACAATCAGTTACCATGCTTTCTTTAAAAGGCCGAGAAACTCTTACTCATACCAGGGTTTTCAGGGCTCAAGTAACAGACATTTCGCTTGCATCAAAATAAGGCTATATTTTACCCTAGGTCTTCAACTATATTATATACATATAATGATAATTTTGATAACATTGATATTTTTGTATGCAGCTCACAAAAATTTAAAAAGATTATCATTTGTTAGTTTTTTAATTTTTAATTTAAACTACTTGTAGTAAAATTAACTTCTTGTTACTGTTTCGTCACTTTTTTTGTGTTTTTATTTCTTTGCTGTGGGCTGCATAACTGTTAAAAATAAAACGTACTAAATATGACTATTCTATGTAATATAACTGTTTGTTGTTTGTAAATAAATAAATATATTCATACAAAATGTCATTAAAATCCGTTGAGCGGCAGACAGACGCACTAGTAAAATAATTAGTATTATTCAGTAAGTATGAATCAATCGCGCTTCGTAATTCGTATCAGACACAGTATTTTGGTGTGCAACCGGAAAAATACATTGAAATTATGTAATTATTTGTTATCTCAGTCATAAATAACTGGCTGAACTTGTTTACCTTTACCTACATAGTTTTATTTACATTATCGCTGGGTATTTATATGGGAATTTTGTTGTTATTGCCGTAGTAAACAAAGCGAGGTGTTGTGTTAATAAAATGTTGAATCATATTTGTTTTCGTTTAATATCGATGCGGTTAAGGTGGGATATTTAGGTACAGGAAATTTTAAATGTGGTTAAAATGCATAATATATGTAAATAATGAAATATAAATAATCTACTTCCTCAATTATATAATCATTTGTATGATTAGTCACGTAGTCTACTAAGATTACAAACTCGACAGTGCGTTTATTTGTTCACCTTACTTTATTGTTTATTTTGAAAGAAAGTTGTTTAGGTTTTCTCGATGATAGTCTAGTACAAATATCGAATAAAAAACATTCGACTCACCGCTTTTAGCATGAGTCATAATATCATCTATATATATCAAAATCAATTGCTGTTCGTTAGTCTCGCTAAAACTCGAGAACGGCTGGACAGATTTGGTTGTTTTTGGTTTTGAATTCCAAAGTCCAGGGAAGGTTTAAAAGGTAAATATATTTGGAAGCGGTACGAAGTTTGCCGGGTCAGGTAAGTACTTTTTAATTCAGATCTGTAGCACTCTACATAGTTTATCATTTCCATGATCCATAACGTAATTGAATAATATTAATAAATAAACATGTTGTTTTCTAACAATGATATAATTTTGCAAGTTTACGAACGAATCTCTATTGAAAACTCTACTAATATATACATACATAACATCGGTTTCCCGTAGAGGTAGGCAGAGACTACGGATTTCCATTTGCTTCGATCCTTACAGACTTCCCTCGCTTCCACTACGTTCACCACTTTCGTCATACACGCTCGTCGATTGCTACAACTCTACTAATATCGAAATTAAACAATACTAAAGGCTACATACATAAGTCTCACAATATGAACACAATCAACAACAACAGAAGTCTTCAAGTTACAACTTTCCGCCCTCAAGGACTGGCCATCTTGGATTAAATTAACATTAGGTGGAACTATTCGGCCCATTGTCCGCCCCGCGCCGGCTGTGCTGCCCGTAATTAAAATTACAACATGTAAATGTTAAATCGTCCGACGTCTTAGCCCTTCTCAATTCAGGAGGCTAAATGACTCTATATAAAACTTATGTGTTTTGTATAATATTCGAAATAATTCAGGGTGTTGCAGGCGTTCATATGCTACGGTAACCACTTACTTTCAGGTGGGCCGTACGCCTGCTTACTTAGTTGTATTAAAAAAAAAACATGTGGCACTCGGGGACTGCCGCGGTAAAGCTATTGCATAGCATTTTTTATCAACTTATGCAAATTTGCTTCTAAGCCTACATGGTAGGCGGATTGGGGGATGTTAGGTCTTATTTTCGTTACGGAATTTCTTGATTCGGTCGCCGCACTCAAAGCCCGCGATAAAAGCTAAGCAATAGCTTAAAAAAAAAAAAAAAAAAATATTTTGGAATTATTTTAATATATTTTTTTTTTTTTAAATCATTTATTCAGTAAATATCAAATGTACACATAAAACAGTTACCGAACCGCGGAAACCTCGATGGGTTTATCTGTGATCGGTGAGTCGCTATTACATTCAGAAAGTACTCAAGTATTTTTTCAAACTCAATTTAAATTTTTTAAAGTTATTATTATACAACTCCTGAAGTTCTGAGGGAAGCTTATTTAGATAGTTTGGTATCATATAATTAGGAATTCTTGTCCCATACTGATTATTAAATTTTGGAAGACTATATTTATTTAAATAACAAAGTGTTCTTAGGTAGCTAGGTCGCATTTTAAATATGTACAATATCGATAACTGAATAATATCAATTTTATGGACAGGAAATCTACTGTTTATAAAATTGTAACAATAGCTATTCATTCGTTCATATCGTGTGGGTTACATGGACAATCGACCATGTGTGTACCTTGGTATGAACGTGCCTTCCGAAGAGAGAGTGACTTTTTTTTTCAACAGAGGCATCAGGGCAGATAGGTTCTTGAATGGTGACAACGAACCAGCAAGCGCAGCGTTGGACATCCACCGATCAGATGGTCAGATGACCTGAATAAAGTCGCAGGCAAAAGCTGAATGCAGGCTGCTTCCAACCGATCATTTCAAAAATCATTAGGAGAAACCTATGTCCAGCAGTGGACTGACTGCGGCTGATGATGATGATCATGAAGCCACAAGACTCAAACATAACTGTAAATTTTTATTTTTTTACACCGTTAATAAATCATAACTTCTCCCGTACGCCGAAACCCCAAATAATGCGCCTCCGAAAATTACGAAAAATGTCTCCGTAACATAAGCGATTTTAAAAAAGAGCAGACACACGAAATATGTTTATAAGAAGCAACGTGCTTTGATTTATAAGAATCCGCGGATATAACACGGCGCGTGTCGTGTTAGAAGGCATAGGCGGGAGCGGACAATTAATTTTAAATATTTATTGCAAATAAAGTTTCATTCATTCATTTAAAGACTTAGCTAGTTGTAAAAATACATCGAAATTAGGCATTATCTTAAGTAGAAACTAGTAGACTCCTTACAGCTTAGGATAGAACCAGAACAACACATATTGTATTAGATAATCTTTATATATATAATTACATGTTGTTTTTTTTACAATTACAAAAACAAACATACACTTACTCGAAATATATAGTGTTTTTTTACACCGTCAAATTCTCTTGTTATTCAGTTTACTATACCACCCACTACCACCCCTAAATTGGCAGTAAAATATGTGATTGCTTTAAATCTTACTTATTTTGTCCGAAATCGCTACAAACTAAGACCAATTTCATTATCAAATACTAAAATAATTATATAAAAGTCAACCTTTGTCACAAGTCTGGCAATATTGAAATTGGTCTTGATTAGTAGCGAATTTGGATAAAATAAGACATAAAGTAATCATTTATTTTGCTTGTAATATATGTTATGATAGTGGATGTATGGCAATAACTGTGCAGCGAGATAAGTGGAAGAGAATGGGGGAGACCTTTGAGATACTATAGGTAATGGATATTTTTTTTTTAAGAAAACCTAACAAATTCAACACGTTCAGCGTATCCTTTGGGCCACACACCTCTGGTTTCAAGTCACAAAACTGTAAGATTTATGCCCGGCCGGCTTCAAACTCATTAGGCGGGAAACTCGTGGGATCTAACACAATCTGCTTTGTTCAGCTCAAAAATACTCTAAATGAAGTAGATCAAAGGTCTTTGGGCGATACGTGTCTTTATAACCGCTGTATTTTTAGATTTAGTCTTGTTTTTCATTAGGTATTATGTGTTAGCAGCATTTATTAAAGTTTTCACTAACTGCTGAGTATACATAATATGAAAATAAGTTTTTTTAAATTTAAATTAAGTAAGCTTTTATGTAGAGGAATATCGGAGGAACTCGTTAATCGAGCGCGACCCGCGTATCTGTATCGAATGCGCGTATCAAGCGACGACTTGACGCGACCACTATAATTGTATTGGTCGCCATTTAATGGCATTTTCTATCTTGAGCTCCTCCGTGCTTCGGAAGGCACGTTAAGCCGTTGATCCCGGTTGTTGTCGATAGATAGCAGTCGTTAAGCTGTGTCAGATGCCTTGGAGCGGCCTGAAAATTCTGACAGTGTTGGCCACTAACACACCACGGGTAATGTTCCTGTTGCTCTGGAGGCATAGCCGCGGGCAAAAATGAGTATCATAATAAAGCTATACATATTCTCTCAACTCAGGTCATTACCTACATTTTCCATTAGTTCACATTTTATCCCGAATGCATATGACATTCTCCCTTCCTCCCCTCGTAAGCGTTTCTTAATTCCAAAAAGGTATATATTTATAAGGTATGGTTAACCTCCGTCGATTACACTCGACTATAAATAAAGGTGAGTTAGTGAGTTATGGCGATTTGGACCCCGAGTTAACCCTAAAAGGCTCACACGGGCTTTCTTTTAAAAGGTAATTAATGGACTCGGTTTCTATAGGAGGAGGTGCGTTTTAGGGTTATGTTCACGTTAAAAAGAGACCCAATTGCTCCGCTATCTGTTCATTAACCCATCTATCGCTATATTTATATCGTGAACAATAATTAAATAAATAATAATTAAATCCTAATGTACTTAATTTAACTTAATCTTTTCTTATGTTTTCGCGATTGTTATTCATTAAATTAAACTATTTTAATATGGTTTTATCGCGTTTATTTCTTATTTATTTACACCTGACGTTTCAAACACTTTACAGCGTTCATGGTCTGCCTGCGACCAAACCGATACAAACGCGATAAAACCGTATTAAAATAGTTTAATTTAACTTAATCTTATTGTATTTTTATCTCTTCCAAAGTCCGCTAAACTCAGTAATCGCCGATCAAGGTGTCAAACATGATCATCAAAAATATTATTTAGAATTAGGGCGTTTACATGCGCGGCAGGCTCGCGTCGACTAAGTCGCTAGAGTGGGCGCCCCTAACTGGTATTTATTGCAAGAACGCTGAATACAAGAGCTCACCGTGTGGATATATGGATGTTTACGTATTTATTTGTTATAAAATATATTAACGTTGAGTTAACCAGTCTTGAAGTTTGCTTTGGGGCTAACTAATTAATTTGTTCCTCTATGTTTAGTCATTCTTTAATTTTTTTTTAAATTTTATTTAAAGATTAGACTAAAAGACTGTTTTAGATATATATGTCTCACTGCTAGGCAAAACCCTCCCCAGCCTTTCATAAATCTCTGGCCATATCACTTTCTTGACAGTTTCTGTCGGAAACTTCAAGTTCTTGTGCCCATTTCGTCCCACTTTTTTTTCAATAGTTATTTTTGATAAACATTATACAGAACGAATCCATACTAATATTATATATAAGTCTGTCTGTCTGTTACGCTTTCACGGCCAAACCTCTGAACGGATTTTGATTAAATTTAGTATGAATATAGTTGAAGACCCGGGGTCAAACATAGATTACTTTTTGCCGCAGGTGTAGCTACGGGAAACAGCTAGTGTTCAATAATTTTGCAATAGTTTATTAGTGTTACACGCATTCATAAACACAATTTATATATTTACAACAAAAACTAACTTTCGTTCATTTTAAAGCTAGCAACTTTTACATACGGCATAGTAATCAATCTATCTACCGTGTGATTTGTACAAATGTGTCCCAACCATTAGCACTTAGAATATTCTTTCTCCGGCACTTTGGGGTTGACAAAGCGTCAGAAATATATCTCGACTACATCTGAAAAGTGTGAATTCCATTGAGTGCTTTCACTTTTACATTTCAATTGGTTATTTGTTACCGCCGCAATAGGGGAACTAAATTACATTGATTACACCTCAAACAGGGAGAGGAAGAAGATGAAACTTTTGCCCGGGGTATTGGTCAAAAGAGAGCTAAAATGTTAGGTCACATTATATTAAGCTGTTTAGATATTAGAAACTTATTTTGTTGGAAAATAAAACAAACATTTAACGCGGGTTTGATTTACATCGACGATCCAGGGCAATATCAAATGCCGTACCTATTGCAACTTACCTTATAGACTACCTACCTACGCCTACATAAGTACCTACGCTACTTAATACTATGTCAAATTAGTAAAAAAAAACGTTTTCAATTGATCTTATTGATGAGATGGTGCGTAGATCAAAACTTACTTCAGGTCCCTAAAACAGCGAAGTATTTTTAAGACTTCAATATGGGCATCACGCAACACGCACGCACTGGACCAGCGCCGCAGAATGCAGTCCACATTTAACCGCAGAATACAGTCCACATTAACGAATACAATAAAAAAATTATGCTCACATCAACTTCTGAACCCCTTGTCTTCAGCTTTTCCCACAAAACCACAGATCCCCAAGCAGAAAACATTTAAACTGCGTCATTTAAGTGCTAAAGTGAAAGTCGAATTCGATCTCGTTCACTTAACGTTTCCATAAATCCGAGGCACCTTCAGAGACCATCAACGACACGACTCATTAGGGCGCGTTTTGAAAAATTCCCGAGTACTAAAATAGACATTATGTTAAGTGCCACAATCACGACCGAGACCCCTATTTTTGAATATATGAGTGAGAATGTCGAATGAAAATCGTTCGACTTACCGATTAAGACGAAAGATAATTTTCTAAATCGAACGAAAATACTTCGACATCCAGATTTTGCGTGAGTAATATTTTTCGAAAATAGCACCTCGTGACTTGCTGAAAAGTTCGCAAGGGTTGGTGGGAGGTTAAGTATAGGTGGGTCGGAGCTGAGTGTACTGAGTGTGATGTAAAGAAGTTGTATCGTTGGTTTCATTTTGCGTTATGGGTGAAATTTGCAGGTCATGGTGGTACAGTGTTAATGTTTTAGTGATGTTATCGTGTTCAACTCAAGTATTGTCTCAGTTAAAAAATGTATTTTCTATTGTAATGTGTAGCTAATTTCTCTCATCATCATCATCATCCTAGCGTGTATTCCTAGTTGCGTCGTCAGCTTACGCTCCGGCCTAGGATACGCTTTAAGTCATGGTCCTAGATTTGGCGGCACTGGTTATTACAATGGAGCGACTGCCGTCTGAACTCCGTAACCCTTTTTACAGGGAAACCAGACTAACAGGAATATGACCTGAGGTGTGTTAGTGGCCAACACTGTCAGAATTTTTCTGGCTGCTCAGAGACATCTGACAGTAATTCAGCTAATTTGTATTTACAGGGACCTAATGGTTGCGCCATACTCGGTGTTTTAGACTATTGGTTTAGTTTGGAAAACGTTGATGTTCTGAGGTCATCTTTCACCCTAAATCAGCCCTTCGACAGCCTGTATGTCGGCCAATGCTTTTATTACATTGATATCTGCAATTAACACAAGAAACTATTTTAAATAGTTTTAGGTGTCATTACTACCCTTTCGTTTTCCGCGCATTGCTGCCACGTGCCGACCTTCATTTTAAATTTTAGTTACCAAAATAATACAAATGACTAAATTCGTCAATTAAAAAAAAAAAAAACTCTAGATAATGTTTCTCGACAGCCCTAAACACAATAAGTAAAAGGTGCCTTGAACACGTAAGACGTCATTTACCGTTTAGAATTAACATAAATAATAACGTCATTTCTCACCACCCCCTCCCCCGCACTCCCCCTGCGTCGTTCATGGTGCCCTTTATTGCCACAACACTTAACTCCAAATTTAAAAAATAATATTTTCAAGTCCTTACTCCATAGCTGTGTAAAGATATGCTTCTCATGAGCATGCTACGTTTTTTAACTCATTTAATTCTGCTTTAAAACGCGTTCTTCTCTTGCTACTCGTATAAAATATTAATGGGGTCATGGTATGTTCAGCACTACATACAACTTGCGAAGTACCGATGTCATATAATATTGTTCAAAGATTGGATTGGATTTATTGCCACAAAATAAATAATCAAAAATATCAGTTCCAATTGCCATAATGGCAAAAACAATGATGTGCAACTCAACATCATATCCATAACCAAAACATCTCTACTCGCCGTTCAAATTAAATATCATCATATTTAACTTATTTCTAAACTTGATTCCTGTTTTATATAATTATGTTTAGTATTTATGTAGTTTAGTATGTACTTGTTTATTAATATATTTATATTATTTGGTATAGATCTATGTATACTGCGCCATTGCCTAGTTTTACATTTTTCCTTCCACCCTAAGGTTTGACTGGAAGAAATCGTTCTAGAAATAAGTCCGCCTTTGTACCTCATTTTCTTGTATATTTATGTATAAAATTTTTGTTTTGGTTCAATAAAGAGTATTTGTATTGTATTCTTATCTTTATGAATGAAAACATTTACATGCTTAGCCCTTCGAAGCCAATCAGAGCGTAGCTTTGGAAAACAATCCTTATCGCCACAACACTTAACTCCAAGTAAAAAAGTATATTATAATTTCGCGCCGCGTCAATTTTCGCCCCTCTTGGCTCGCGGTATACTTATTTGCATGACAATTGTCTATGCTATGCTTCGCTTTCGTGTTTTAATTTCTCCAACAAATAATGTTTAATGGCAGAGTAAGAAGTAACGGTGTATATTTGCATATTAGTGGTCCTCTTAATAAAAGAGTGTAAAAAATAATAACACTTGCGGATTGCCGTTTTCCTCATAAATATGGTTGTATTGTTGCCTCTTTACAGCGCCTAGAGCTTTGCATTTTTATGTGGCGATGTTTTCGAGAAAACTGCTTAAAATGACGCTCGGTGTAAGTTAACGATGTTTTTTAAAGATATTTATAGTGCTTTAAATTCATGTGACAGAAGCATTAAATTGCTTGCTGTTTGTATAAGTACTTGGTTTGTACACTACCTATGATAATAGATAATTCAGTGTAAGGAATTCTTGAGCTTTCTTTTCTTTAATGACCCGATTGCAGGCGGGACTAACGACTAGACATGCCTTCTAAAGTACGAATCCTTTTTGATTAAAAAATCTGTTGGGTCTTGGAAAACATTTGGAAACCACTGAATCTTCAATAGGGTCACATCGACTCCTGAAAGCAATCGATGTAAAGAGCCCGCGTAATTAAATTTTATATCCATTTAAAGCGAGATATTTATAGAACTTTACTGAAAAATACACAATTCTTTTAAGTTTTTACGTGTATAACTCTGTTCTTCATGACCTCGACCTTTCAGTCTTAATAGTAAAAATGTTTACCTTTAAGCAGTGTAGCAATTAAGTCAAACTCTTTGCATCCGGTAGGCGACGTGGGCTTTTTCTTTCGCCGCCCTAAAGCCACGTTCACATTGGTTCCAATTGTATGACCTCGGTGTTACATATCTCCTTTTGCTTTTCATTCATCATGTGAGCGTATTTAAGCTCTCTTCTCTTGAGCATCAGATCCCTGATCACTACAGATTTTAAAAAAAAAGTTACTAAATCAAGGGCAAAATATATCACAAACAAGACATGTCTACTACTTTTGCTCGATGACGTAATCTGAAATCTGATCTATAGATATTTCGAAAAATTTGTAGTAAATAACTTTACAGGACCGTTAACTACAATAGGTAAACTTAATGCTATAAACTTGAATAAGCCCGGCAACCTTCGACTCAGGTCTTATCGGTAGCTTAAGCTGGTTATTACACCTATCAAATATTTTTACCAAGGTAAATTTGATCAAAGAAATTGATGGATTATTCATCAAATTTACTTTAAATTTAGTGAAATTTTCCAATTTCCTTAATTAAGTGTTCATCCTTATGCTGACTCGGGACCTAACTTTGAAAAAATATAGGTCATCATTGTAACGACTTTTTTTAAACTAACAATTACTGTATCAATATTTTTAAAGGTTTAAAGAAAATGATTGAATTTTATTACAAAGTCGAGTGAAGCGCGTGTGTGAACTAGTCCTTTCGCCCCGGTGTGGACCGGTGGTAATAAAACGCTTGTAAACAACACCGTGCCGCGGACACCTGTTCAGCTGTTTACAGCACTAGTGCAGGAAAGGATTTCTTGAGGGCCTATCTGTGAACGTATTTACATGTTTTATAAATAATTTACTTTTGATAAATAAATCTATTTTGCGTTATAGTTAAGGGTAACACTCAAATGTTGATGAAAAACGTCAACGTAATTAAAAGTGTATAAGTCTTAAAAATAGACAATCCATTCTCTGTATCTAGAAGACATAAGAGGAGATTAAAGATATAATAAAGGTCTCAAGTTACCTAAGTATCTTTCCGATTCCAACAATATTGGAGCTACCAAACCAAAGAGAGTGAAAAAAATGACGTGGAAATTGTTTTTCAATAAAAAGACAATCGAAGAGACCGCATTATAAATTTGTAACTGGTTCCGAGCTTTAAAGTGTATATATTGCAAATGAAAAAAAAGGTTTAGGTAATAATTCATATAAACTTCGAAGGCCTTTACAATTTAAATTTTTCGATAGTTTTATTAACACCTACTTATCTAAACTAGAAATTGTTATCAACTTGAGTGGTAAGGGGCCCTAACTTTTGTTTATTCCGTTTTACGACACCAAAAATCCGTGATTATGCAGTCGCACGCGTGCGAAAATGACCAAATAAAATCAAATTTATTTATTTATTTATTTATGCGTTACTATTCTATGCATTCGTTGCCAATATTTGTGATGATTTTGTTATTTTGGGAAAAATATTAAATATAATGGGACTTTATCTTTTTGAAATAGATCGAAAAGGTTTTTATAATTTTTGTACTTGTCATAGAAATATAACAGCAGTGAAACCGTATCAGTGTAAGGAATAATTTTAAAAAAATACTAAGCAATAGATATCTAACTATATAAAAATTAAAACGAAGTAAACTAAGTTATAATCAAATATTTAAAACTTCTGAAATGAAATGTCACTTGTGCATTTCTTTTTTAAATATTGTACCTCTTCAAAACAAACTTGTGTATTTGTTCGGGTTCAGTCCCACACAATTTTCCGACGAATGTGAACTTTTTCAAGTTGTCTTGGTCTTCATAAATATTTATCTGCGACCTCTACTGACTTTGGCGCCACTGACATCTAAAAAATAGACAACATATACAAGACAATTATTACAAAAAGAAAGAGAATACTTTTTAAAAAGAAAATAATTAAAGAATATTTTTTGAAATCTAGCTAACTAAAATCTAACTACGTCTATATATAAACAAACTACGTCAATGGCCAGAAGGTGTGCAAGATTGATTGATCAAGTAACCCATTCGATTTGAATGAATGATTCAATATATCGAATGATTCTATTTATATTATTACAAAATGCAGAATCACGAAAACATTGACAGTGTGACATATACTTTAAGAACTGTACATACTCGTATACACACATACATGTTGAATACCATGATTCATAAATAAGGTTACATCATTACATTCATACCACAAAAAGTTCTTTTGGTGAACAATCAAACAAATATGCTTGCAGAATCGTCACAATAAAGTAGTTTTACTTATTTTGTTGTCTATTTTGCTCGTAGTCAATGAATATCACCTTGACTTTGTTTATTTGTAAGAACCCCGACCCGGCCGGTGCAACCCTGCCCATGTTTGGCCGCACATGGTGCGAAAAATGTACCTCGGTTTTGGTAACATTATTTTAGGAAAGGCAAACAGAGTTTGTTTTAAGTGAGATATTGGGGATGTATCCTCAAATCCTGAGGCCGAAGTTGTTGCTAAGAGTTTGGTAATATTATTCTGTGAAATAGATAGAAAATAGTTCATGACATCACCGGATTACACCACTAGTGGTGTAAAGGTATTTTTCTAAAACCGTTACACTATTAAATAGAGTTGTCACTGACTCTATATTGACTTCTTTTACAAGGGTATCATAAATAGGATGTCTATGTATCTAATTAATATAAGCTTGTCTTTGCCATAATAGATCATATATCAAGATGTAAGATCCTTTAACGTTCTGTTTGTTTGTTTGTTTGTTTTTCGTTCTGGATGGTACCTCGTTCAAAGAATATCCATTGTTATACAAAGAGGAAATGCAGCTAGTGTAATGGGTACCTTTGGGCCGGATGCTATCCGGGGAGGAATTTTTTAGTACTTGTAACATTTGTGCAACTGTTATGAATGTAATTATTATTAATTTAACGGCTATAAATATTATGTAAAAGTGCTATGGCAAATGACGGTCCTACCGTTTGTTCTTTATGTAGCGCACACTTACAAAAGTGAAAGTGTTGACCACTAACACACCTCGGGTCATGTTTCCAAAATGTTTCTGAACGCTGTGATTACCTGTAATTGGGTTGTATGCTAACACATTTCTGGGAATGTTTATTGCTACATGTAATCTGTTGGTATACCAAAACTAAATAAATAAATAAACTCTATTGCTTATTGTGTAATTTTACAGTATTTTTTAATTTGTTTATTTTTTATATAAAACATTTTTTTTATTTATTTTATTTTGTAACTTTATTATAAAAAAAAATACACTAAATAACATTAAAGTTGACAAAAGGCGGCCTTATCGCAGTGCAATCTCTTCCAGGCAACCTATTCGCTTTAAGGAAACATACCATACAATACATTCACTCACAACCCGGCTACTAATACAAGAATGGTTGATGACTCACAGTTACTGGTACGGAACTCTTCCTTCGTTCCCACTTGTTCTACCGAAAGGTTCTAAGTTAGAAGTAAAAAGATATTTTTTCTCATTTGTTCCAAGATTTAAATTTTTTAGAACAGTGGAACTAGTGATACTCTTATACCCACTTCTTCTTCAAACTATTTCTAAGGTGGAACTATTTAGACTTTTTGTTGTATGATGCGGGTATTTTTAGGCTCTTTTTGAATTAGGAACTTATTATTAATGTACTTATTTGATGTATGTTCGGTAACCGAACATCTATTGCTTAATTTTATAATTACAAATTAGTGTACATTTCAAACGCCACGGTACGGGTGCTTTATAACATTTTATTACATATTATTATTGTGACGTGGAAATAAAGTGAAGTGATTTAAAACTGGCTTTCCTCTCAACATCAACAAACACCACACACCCCAAACAATGTAATAAGTTTTTATTTTTTAGGTATTTTTTATATTAGGTTTCAGTTATACACTATTATATCATATATTGACAATGTATGTACAAAATTAAAACTCAAAATTATCTACAGTTTCGGGTAACGTGCCCGAAATTCTGGCCGCTTTCCCTCGCTGGATTGTAATGCTATTTTTTTGTTCAAAATACAAGCCAACTTTTTGGTCAAGCGTTGCCTCCTTTAGTCTCCTCGACGAAAATAATTTAAAATATAAAGTTATATAATCTCAATTACGTAAGTCATACCGTGTGGGTTACATAGTCAATCGGTACTGTATACTCTGGTTTCAGATTTTTCAGTAGCGTCTATCGACTTTCATGTTACTTTAACGACCACCATTTGGTAGCCGAGATCAATAATGGCTTTTAAGAGAGGTAGGACATTTTGTAAGGAGTATCCGTCTGGGGAAGTACCTCCACCCTACAGAAGACCGCAGCCAAATAACACTGTGATGCAGTGTTGTGTTCCTGCTGGTGAGTAGGGTCGCCAGGCTCCAGAGGGGTCGCTGTGCTGATAGCGGGCAGGTCGGCAACGCGCTCGTGACATCTCCTTTGTTGCAGGCGTTCATAGGCTACGGTAACCACTTACCATCAGGTGTACGCCTGTTTGTCTACTTAGTTGTATAAAAAAAAATGCCTTAAAGTGCCTTCGGAGCGTGAAATCATCATTATTAGTGATTTCTATCTAAGACATGTACTAAGCAAAATGGAACGCATGTTAACACAACTAAACAAATATGCTTCCCGTGGGAATTGAACCCACGATCACTACAGCAAACGTCTTAACCACTGGAGGACGACGGCAGTTAGTTTTATAATAATTTTTAGAAAACTAAAAAATATTCAATTGGTTTTGTATATTTATAAAATGCAATACCTATACTTGTAAGTATGTTTGATATCAGCGAAACCACATCCACAAGTAGGTTCTCCTTGTGGAGATATAGAGAACAAAGCAACGCTACAGTGCAAAGTTCAAGTTGTAATTCTATTCAACTAATAATAGACTTTTAAGGACTTGATTCAGACGTTACTTTATGTTTTTGGCTTTGTTCATGTTGGAACCAACAGTAGTGAGTGAGTGCCGGCTGGCAATAGTTTGCATGAATTAACTGCGGTGACGGAAGCATGCAAAATAATTTGATAAGTCTAAACGTCAAAGTTACTAAACCAAGAAAGGGTGTGATGATGAAAAGTTACTTAAGTAGGTCAGGTGTTAGTAGGTACTAGGTATGTATATTTCATATATGTGGTTTCTTACATAGTGGATTCAGTCACTCATCAATCGGAGTTACAAAGACAATTGACCTCGCACATCCTGGTGTCAGACCTTGGAAGTGATCGACTAGGACGGTCATACTGTTCAAATATGCACCAATCGAGGGCAAAGTCTCGACTTTGAAACAATACCGTAGACGCACAAAAAGTGAAGTTATTCAAAGCATCTGGAGCTCAGACGGAGACCCCAATGTATTATTCATGGACGCAGTGACAGCAGGTTAATGGAAATTCTATAAAATTGTTGCTAAAATTGTAAAAGTTGAAATGGCATTTTCGCTAAGAAAAAGAAAGAGACGCAATCTTTAAGTTTAGTTTAAGTTTATTAAGAAAACCAACAGCGTTACATATGTATAAATTTACAATTATAAACTTATTCTAAAATAAAGCCGATAAAAGGTTTCCCTGTCTATGACACTTAATTAACTTTAGATTTTTAATTAACAGTAAATGACCTTTTAACAGTAAATGAGTACATTTGCCAAATTAGGACCCGCTACACAACCAACCATCCTACCATATTACATAAATATTTAAAAGTTTAAAATATTTCAATTTTCAAAAATTTAAAGATACATCGATTACCCAAAGCTTAGTCACTTTAGGCAATCAATGCATGTCCAAACTTCAATTTTACAATATCAAACGTCATCTTATCAAAAACGCTCACAAAAATTAAAGAAGAATCAAAGGAATATTAAAATGCGTAAAATTTTACGAGTTTACGAGTTAAATCTCATCAACCATATATAATATGTTAAACATCTTCCCCGAATTAATATTACACCGATACATTAACAAAGTACAGTCATATTGCCCGGCAACAAATGCTCTCAATGATTTAGTCAAAAAATGTATGTCAAAATCCAACTGCACATTCGTGAACTTACCAAAATATTACGCCATAAGGGCACGCATAGATCGCTATTATGCAAACACAATTTATTAAATTCAAATCGTCCAGCCATAAAGGAGTACAATCTCGAAGTTGAGGATATTCCATTATTCATAGAAGAGGACAGGTTAATAGAAATGGTTTAATAGTATGTGGGAAGGTCGGATTGTTTTGAAATGTTTTGTTACGTGTCGAATTCGTAATGAGGAATGTTGAAAACTTTTGGGGCTAGAAGAAGAATGGTTTTGTATGAATTATTGTGAGGAGAAATGTTTAAAGTTACAGCCAAAATAATATGATTACTTGACTCGACACTTGCTACCATCATCGTTATAATCATAGCAGCCCTGGGTCAAATTGGTAAACATAGTCGGAGAAGAACGTTTTGATACCTTACAACAACAGTCATTAAATGTTAAATTAAACTATTTTAATGCGGTTTTATCGCGTTTATTACTTATTTATTTACACCTGACGTTTCAAACACTTTACAGCGTTCATGGTCGCAGGCAGACTAAGTTAACATTTGTCTTTGATGTCATAAGATTACAAAACTACCGCCTGAAATTTTTATTGGGAACTATTCCGGTTCACGCAGTATTGGCTCACAGTATCTAAGAGCCTTGCAGTCTGCTTCCGAGTTTGCGATTTTATTAAGTTAATGACTGGGTCCCAAGCTGGCGGTACCTGCCATCCATCCTCTCTATTGAAATTAGGATGTTTTTTAATTTCAATAGCTTCACGTAACGTCCTTGGAATGAATCTGTTTTCCTTTGCAAGGACTTGAGGATTATCAAAACGCATATAGTGGTTGGGTTTGTCTAGAGCATGTTCACAGACTGCAGACTTGGTTGAGCGTCTATTTTTCATTTGTCATTAAATGTTTTTTTATGACAACGACACAGAGGACACACCTCACTGCACAAACTATTAGTTGTTCAAATCAGTTTAGTAGGTGTGGATATGGACTCTTTAATAAATTACAACACAACGAGTTAATTAGTATAGTATTAAGGCTTCCGGTAGCACCAGAGATTGAGATGATATCATCCACCATCCACTTAAGTAAAACTTACAGCCGCACGCAGATTCATCAATGTCTACATTAGCAAATTCTTCAAACAATTTTAGGAAGTTGCTTAAGTAAATCTATACTAATGAGTATGTAAAAATTGTCCCTCAAACAGAGAATATTTTATTTGAGTTTGGATAATTTGCATAAATTGTCATTAACGACTCTGAGTGCGCTTTGATAAACCTAGCTAGTAGTTTGACTGGTAGAAAAAAACCCATAGTTTAAATTAGAGACTTGTCCCTTTTTAAATAGGTTAAAAATAATGAAGTACATTTTATTCTAGCCTCTGACTCATGTCAATAATATTTACTGGTTATATTTTTAATCTGAATGATCTGAAAATAGTGCTGACTAGGACAACTAAAATAGGTTGCAATCAACAAATAACTGAGACAGCGGTAGGGTTGTCACCTTCCAATTTTATTCTTCCAAAGAAATGAGATTTTATTCCGTAGTTAAACAAGAAAGCACAGGTAAACCAATCTTTTAGCTATAAAAAAACCTTTAAGTGAACACATTACTTACTTCTGTAACCCTAGAGCACTTGATCTACAAAGTGTTCTGTTGAAACGATAATAATGATGTACTGTTCACAATTTGGTGCAAAAAAGAGTCATTTCTTTATTTATCGTTTACTTGTATGAATCTCTATGAAGGCAGCCCTACCGCTCGCCGCGGCGGCACCGCGGCGTCGATCGCATCTCTCACGCACGCTATTCTTCATCCATCCTTATTTATTTACATAGCATATTTCGGGAGTCCTCTGGACGCAACTGGCGCCCACGCGACATGTTTGTAGAGTCGTCGAGATAAATCAACTATCGACAGCGGCCTACTTCTTATTCGACGGACATATTTGATTGTTACGATAGGTAGTCATTCTGACGTTGCAATTCAAGCCTGAGTTTGCTTACGTGATGTGTTGTTTTATTTAGTTACTAGCAGCCCGCCCCGACTTCGTCCGGGTTATACAAAGTATGTAGTAAGTTAAATTAAAGATAAACACTTCATTAAGCATCTCTTTCAAAACCGGCTACATAGATCTTTCTGACGCCGAGAAGTTCCTATCCTGTGAATACTGTTGGAATGTATTTCTAAGGAAGATTGTCAAAAGATCGTCATAGAGCCGTCAAGATCGATTTTTTAGGGAAATTAAATGTGACATTTTTTTAAAATTAAGTGGCTGAAGCGGCTGAACCTACAGATCTGATATCTTTTCGGACAAAAATAAACCTTATTCCTACAACCAGAAAAATAATCTTAATTAAACTCTTGAAATACTAATCTATAATTTAATACAAAAATTATTATCACTCTCCCAGTTTCGTCCTCAGCTCCCGCTTCCATGACGCTTTCTCTTCTTGGTGTTCCCATTTCTATCGTTATTTTGGCATGTTTTAAGACTGGCCGCCTGCCTAACGCCAACCTTCCTTGGGAACACAGAATGTACAGTTAGACTGATATAATCATACTACATATTTAACGACACTCACGCGTCGGTATCCTATCATAAGATAAAAACGTATGACAAACAATCATTTGTCAAAAAAACGTTATATATTTTTTTGCTTGACAAAGTTATTCCATATAAACCAGTCTTTCTTAAAACCACTTATTTAACAAACTAATCAAAAGTTAAAATTCTCTTACACCAAAGCATTATTTTAAAAACTAATATGTTTGTAAATTATGTCAAATTAAAAAACAATTCATTTTTCAAACGTTATTATGCGTATGGCATATAGAAAATGCATTGTTTGATAATTGACTTAATAGCCACAAATCTCTGTGAGAAATCTAAGAAATCTGTTTTCTTTGGTCTAACCAAAGTTCATAGAAGATTTATACTCGCACAATTAAATTCCATATATTTACGGAACTCTCATCACTCCGACTTTGTTCAGAAGCTAGGTTACGTTATATACAGTGACCATGATATGAGCGAGCGAGTGTCTATTTTGTTTTGAAATTAGCTACAGCTCGCAAAAGAATTTCATAAGTCATAATTTGCAATTAAAATTTTTTAGGTACGTAACCCTAATTACTCCGACTTTGTTTTAGGAGGTAGGTTATGTTATAGTTATACAGTGACCATAAAATAAGCGAGCGAGCGTCAATCTTGTTTTTAAAAGTAGCTACAGCACACAAAAGAATTTCATACGTACACTAATTAAGAATGTTAATATAAGTTTAACTAAATAAAACCTTTCGAGGTACGGAACCCTAATTACTCCGACTTTGTTCCAGGAGGTAGGTCAGGTTATGGTTATACAGTGACCATGAAATAAGCGAGCGAGCGAGCGTCAATCTTGTTTTGAAAGTAGCTACAGCACACAAAAGAATTTCATACGTACATTAATTTGCAATAAAATAAACTTATTAAAATAAGTTTAACTAAATAAAATCTTTTGATGCACGGAACCATTATTACTCCGACTTTGTTTCAGAAGGTAGGATATGGTTATACCGTGACCAAGACATAAGTGAGCGAGCGAGCGTCAATCATGTTAAGAAAGAAGCGATAGCTTACAAAGCTGGCTTTCTAACACATAATTTTTATCAAGTGACAGTGTTTTTCTACCTTTTTTTATAAAGTAACAAATTTTATAAATGTAGTATACATGGTCAAATATATTTTTTTACAATGTTAGTTTAACATTTGCAATATTTGCAAAAAGCTACATTTCTAATATCTGTGTTTTGTTAAATGAATACTTTTAAAGTTATATGTTTGGTAAATGTGAGGTTTATCAAATGATTTGGTTTTTCTCATTTTTTCTATCGTTTTTTGTCAAACATTAGGGAACCCCACGCGCAACGGAAAGAAAACGGGCCTACTTAGTACCGCTTCGTCCGGGTTTTGCGTCCGCGCCTCTCCAAGTAATTGAAACTCAAAACAAAATCCGTAACATCTTTGGACTGGAATGTCCGATTTCATTCATTCAAAGAGTAATCTACAGGTATTAATACAATCTTGAATATAAAATGATTTATTTGGATAAGGATCAATACCGCGAAACGAATAATGAAGCCTAGTTTGTACCGGCGTTACTGTTGCAAATTTTAACTGAAAAAGTAGTTGCAGTGACGTAACTGCAATAGTTAGACATATGGTATCGCGGACTTTTTTGTAGACCTTTATAAGATCTACAATACTGTAGTACATTATTTTGATCTATCTCACAGGGTTATGCCAGCGTTTGCAATGTAAGCGCCAAAAATGTGTTAAATTTACGACCTCGCGTCAGAAACCTCTAAAATTATCAGTGTTTCTCGACTATATTATGCATGAATTATACATATAAACCTTCCTCTTGAAATACTCTATCTATTAAAGAAAACCGCATCAAAATCCGTTGAGTAGTTTTAAAGATTTAAGCATACATAGGGATATAGGGACAGAGAAAGCGACTTTATTTTATACTATGTAGTGATGATGATGATAGTGAAGAAAACTGGCAGCGTGATGGGGACGTCTTGCTATCTCTTTTGTACGCATGAAACCAAGTGGCAGTGACGTCACTGCAGACACAGTGCATCCTTTTCTTGTCTCTTGACAGTTTCACCTTCCGCAGGATTTCATTTTTAAAACATTTTTTTTTCTGTTTTCGGTTTTTGGTACTCAAATCCTATTAACTTAAATCCCTAAATCGCCATTCTTCGTCTACGGACAGTTAAGGAATCTACCAATTGTTATCTCTCAATTCCGAAGCATTTTAAAACCTAACAGAATGCGTAATACAATACCAATTTAGTTCTAAACTGTCTGGGTGCAGACAGGACGAAGTAATTTTAATTGGGAGCAACTCGTGCGAGCGGTGAGTTCACAAGTTGCGAGTTGCGAGTTCGCGACTGTGGCTGGCGGTCGGACTAACTTCACAGTTTCTTTGTTTTTTGACTTATTTCTGATACTTAAGATATAAAGGTCAAATAAGTAGAGAAAGATCTTCTAATATATTTATTAAAAATGATAATTTTAATATACTAGCTAAAGGATATTTTTCTAAACTATATACCTACCGAAATTGTATGTCTGCCATATTTTTCATGGCTTATTCTTCTTTGTCCACGCCAATGGCGTAAAAATACAAACATTTTCCCTCGTATAGAACGCAATAACATATTATGAGGTGATATAATTATAAGTCTGTAAACTGGAAACAACTATAATACTACAATAAACTCTTCAAACTTCAAGTAATAATAAAAAAAAAAAAAATCTCTACCCAAGGGAATCGAACTTACTTCCGAGTCTAAGGCAAGGACCACAGACAATGCACATACAGAAAAGTTAGTTCAACAGGCTTCAAAAAGATGGACAAACTTCCATACTTTATCCATACATATATTGTAAGTGCAAAAGTCTTTGGTATGAATATAGTTGAAGATCTGCAGGTCTAAAATGGCCACTTTGAGCAATTCATCAAAACGAATCATTTCATGAATTGCGAAGCTTAGCAATTCTGCAAATTTTGACATTGACGTTTCAACTCTAATTCAATTCATTTCGTGATTCATTTTCTGAATCACTTTTCGTGTAAGTATTGCTATAGTAATAAATTAACAATAGATTTTATAATTTTAATATTTTTATTGATATTTACAATTCTACACTGGTAAATTAATTTTTGATAAGGTTAATTTATGATAGTAAATCAACATTATTGGTTAGATAAACCTATTTAACTAAAAATCGCAAAAGTACGCACGCTATGCAAAAATGAAAATTATTTTTAGGCCTGGCAATCAGGTAAAGCAATTCACGAAAAGTAAGCCATTTTGCGACTTTCCGTCAAACAGCAGAATTGCCATGAAATGATTCATTTCATGAACTGCCAAAATTTGGCTATTTTAAGATTTGCAATAATTCATAATGTGATCATATTGTAATTCGTGCAAAGTGGCCATTTTAGATCCACAGGTTAGTCTAGGGTTATTAAACATAGGCTACTTTTAGACGCAGGCGAAGCTGGGAGAAACAGGTACTGTTTAATAAATAATGCGAATGACTCATCGTATTCCAGCTGCCAATCAAAAAAAGTATCTCAAACTTTTTATTTCCTACTTACCAGCCCTTTTCGACCAAGTGCTTTAAACAAAACCCCTAATTAGCAATCGAGGTCCTCAGGTGACTTTGTTCACGCGTGGACAAGCAAAGCCACATCAAAGACGGCCCTCCAACCTGGCTAATTGGCTTGACCGTGTCGTCTCAAACCAAGCACTTGAATTTTAATGAGTTTTGGACAGGGTATAGAGAAAAATCATCGTTGGAACTGTATTACGCAATGAGTAATATAGCTTTATACTCTTTGCAGCTAAAGCTTTAGCATTTTTTTGCGGGTCGTTTTCTTTACTATCAAATTATTCATTCATATTAAGTGAGTTAAGTTTTCAATCAACCCTTTACACCCTGGTGTCCGAGTTTTTTGGAACCGCGCCTTTCGGCCTCTGATGTGGTACTTCAACGACCATTAAATGCCAACCGGGACCAACAACAGCTTTACGTGCTTTCCGTAGCACAGCATCATCTTTATTAACAACGTAATCGTATATTTTATATAGGTACCTAGATAAAATATTTTTGCGACAGTAACATAACGATAATAAAATGTTTGATGTTGAAACTTTAGTCTATAACATCCACTATTATATTCATAAAAGACTAAATACGTAGAAAATGAAATGCTTCCCTTCACCTGCGTCAAACTGGATAAAAATTAAAATTCCATTGATAAGAACCAAATATGGTTTCTACGCAGGTCATCAGTTTGTGTAGGTTAGATTGTCTATCGACTATGAACACCCTGGTGTTAGAATTATTCGGAACCGCCTCACGGCCTCTGACGTGATTCCTTTAACGACTACCAAATGGAGGCGGGACCAACGGCTTAACGTGCCTTCCGAAGCACGGAATTATCAGACAATCAGGTGATTCAAGCCTGCCAAGGCCTAACCGAACTGGAAATAACTAAACAAAGTATGCTTCCAGAGGGAATTGAACCCACCACACCCCCGAGTCAAAGGCGAACACCTTAACCACTAGACCACGGAGGCAGTTACTACGCAGGTGAAAAAGCATAATCACAACATGAATGTTTACGAGAAGTAAACAACCACCACATACCAATTAAACTTACATACGCATAATAGGCTACTTGATTGTATTCATACTTGGGCAATATTTGCATACGAAACAATATGTAAAGTAACCAATTCTCAAAAACAACAACAAAATTGGTTGTTAATTAAGGCAGGTATTGGATTTTAAAGTTTTTTCAAGGAGAAAAGTGAGAGCGTGGTGTGGAAGTCTTGCTATCTCTTTTGAAACAGAATGGCAGTGACGTCATTGTACACACAGTGCATCCTTTTCTTGTTTTTTGACAGTATCCCCTTCCACCGAATTTTAAAGGCTTATAACTTATTTATTTAAGATCGGATTTAAAAAAATAAAATCTTTCTGTTTTCAGTTTTTGGTAGTGGAATGTTTGATATGAACGATAAAAATAAATTGAGTAGTATACCCAATTATATCCAGAACTGAAAATAATCCTATAAAGGTATAGTTCTTTGTTTTCATAGCGGTATAACAGAATAGGGTAAAAGGATCAAGTGTGGGCCCCCACCAGTTTCCGACAAGACGTTCTGTCCGCGCGGAAGCGCACGCGGTCAACTTCCGGCCCTTTGACCTGTCTTGCTCTAATTACAACACTACACGACACCAAACACTCCCATGATTATAGCTGCTATTCATTGCAAGATATTTATTAATTAGGCAAACTAAATTATTACTTTTTACAAGAAATGTCAATTGACGTCATTTCAGAATTAAATAAAAAAACAAAATTGCACTTGCAATATTATGACGGATTTTGGATAAAACTGCAACTACAAATGAAAAGCGTTTTGAAATAACCACTGTTTAAACGTTGGGTAATCAAATACTCGTATTCAAGTTCTCTACCTGTCGGTGTATGTAAATAGAGGCATATGTCCTTTATATGTTTAAAAACTTAATTGTACATAATACAGTTATATAGCACAATAGGCGAACTTAATGCCAAAAGCATAATCTAACAGTCAAACTTTGGGTTAAGAAGATATCGTCATGTGTCTTTACTCCGTTGTATGTTTCGTCCCTTGTCGATTTCACGATATCCTCTAAAAATAAGTGATTCTCAAGTCGACTATGATACGGCTAAGTAAGTTTAATATTGTCAAATCTAATTGTAACTCTATTTTGCGCGTAATATACCTACTTACTAAAATGGCGCAGCGACCCAAAGTGACTCCGATGACTGGCAAGAGGTGGCGTAGAATAGATGGAAGTGGAGATCCTAAGAAGTATCCTTACGAGGCCAAGACACAGTTTGGGTCGCTCCGCCAACTTATTAGTATGTTCGTAATATGATGATTTATTTTCGATCGCACTATGAATAGCCAGCATTATTTTCCTCTTTACGGCGTATTTCCTTTGGCCGTTCCGCCGCGGGCACAGGGCCCAGGAAACTGCCTGAGTAAGGACAGTTTCGGCCGATGGCGATGACAGTTAGGAGTTTCTTCTTACTCGTCCCGTATCCTATCAACATACGGATTAAATAGATTATCTTAAGTATTTCTTTTGAAGTAGCCTAAAAAAGGAATATTTCCAAATATGCCACCTTTTTTTATATTAACTATGTTCGTAAGTTTTTCTACGACTACTACTACTATTCTAATTATATTTGTGAGGACCTATAATTGGCTTCCAAATTGCTTAAGTTACCTAGTGTATAGGTGCTGTTGGTCTTCCTGACGATAAATAAATATACAAACACAGCTGATTCGTAGTAAGTATTCTTATCAGCACTGGTTGGTACCGATATTGTTATTTTATTCATTAATCCGTTATAATAATTATATTTACTTTCCGATTACCACGCCCAAAACGCATTAGCTTTACTTTTTTTTATACAACTAAGTAAGCAAACAGGCGTACGGCCCACCTGATGGTAAGTGGTTACCGTAGCCTATGAACGCCTGCAACACCGGAGATGTCACGAGCGCGTTGCCGACCTGTCCGATATCAGCACAGCGACCCCTCTAGAGCCTGGCGACCCTACTCACCAGCAGGAACACAACACTGCATCACAGTGTTATTTGGCTGCGGTCTTCTGTAGGGTGGAGGTACTTCCCCAGGCGGACTACTCATTACAAAATGTCCTATCTCTCTTTTACTTCTTAGAGAGTCGACTCTTGCATATAAATTTTTTCATGATCAAAAATAATTTTAGTTATAGCATTTTCTTTAAAAAAGTTAAAAACAACAATGCGAAACCACCTGAAATAAGAAGCAATTATTGATGAAATGTAACTTTGTTCACAGAAATTCGCTAGACTCACCGAAGTCCGGCTGTCTCTATGACAAACACACTCCGCTCGGTCCACAAGTGGCGACAGGGCGAAAACTGCATCCTTAACCCGAAGAGGTGCTTACAATGCTCCTTGAGGTACGTTTGAGTGGTAAATGTTATTGACCCACTCAAATATTTTTGTGAAAAAGCTCTTTCCTCTTTATCTGTAATAGAATTTTGTTTCACATCATTTGTGATCAATAATGATTTTATTTCATTTTCTTACACAGATGGATCTGCACCTAATACACGTGGCAAGAGGGAACTAGTGGATGGACAAAATGAACACTTTTTCAAAACGAGAAAAAATAAATAAGTAGAATAAAAGAATAAATTGTAAAAAAAGTAAATATGCATTTCATTTGTTTTTAATTAGTTTTGGTAAATAATTGATGAGTCTATATTTATCTGCTAAAACACGGATCGCTGTAAAAAGAGCAATTATATTTGCATGCCAAAATAAGTACTGACACTTTTTCAAACTATATTATCATCAAAACTATCGTTTCATCTAAAAAATATATCAATTAGTTTTGCTCCATTTATTCTGCGAGAAAGAAAGAAACATTTCTGAAACATATTTATTTGGTAAACAATGTAAAATAGTTCCAAAACCGATGTTTCCCACCAAATTATCAAGTTCTCAACAATCACTAAAGGTTGGCACAGTAACAGTTGCGCCACAATAAAGTTGACAGTGGCACGTAAGAGCCCACCCGAGTTATGGCCTATTAAGAAATTGTTCTCACTCGGACCTAAGGGGGGAGGGAGTCGAGGGGGAGGTGGCTATTTGCGTAAAGTTTCGAGTACCGTGTGTGCGCGCCCTTAAGGGGATTTCTGAATTATATACAGGCTGGAAGTTTGAGATTTATTGCTGGATATTGTTAAGTATCAAATTCGGGCGTTGTTTACTATGATCAACTTTTAAGTCTTGTCATTTGGAAGTTGTAGTCAAGTTTTTGTGTTATCCCTTATTTATGAAAAAATGTTTTCATCGCCCTAACTGATTGCTTCAGCTGATTGTCCGTTACTACTACTAAAATTAAAACTATTTTTCGTATATGTGTTTCTTTCTATATTTAAGATGCAGAGTATGGCATCTATATGGCCTATTTCTTTTCAGTTCATTTATTCATATTGAGTGAATTGCAGTGGCGTGGGGTGAAAAAAATTAAGAAAAAGCCGGACTAAAGCATTATCTTATAGTTAACATTTGAGTTTTATTGTACTTCTTAATTTTCAACAAAATTCTTAACCACCCTGTATTTTCATTGTACAGGATTTAAAGTGGCGACCCAAAGTCAGGGGTCAGCAATTGTACGAGGTGTTTAAAGTCGCGGCGTCTTAGGTAAACGGAGTGGACACCCCCACCAACCCTCGGAAGGGGGAGGGTGGCTGCTTACCGACAGTAATCGACAAATCCTGGGCAAACATTAACATTTGTCTGGTTTAATGTTAGCAATATGAGGTGAATTTCCATTGCTGTTATTCAGTTGCGACAAATAAATAATTTCTTTAAACTGTTTTCATCTAAGTTACAAAATAAGTCTTCGTTTCAGCCGCAGTCAGCCCACTGCTGGACTTGGGCCTCCCCGTTAATTGAGGGTTGTTGCCATACTCGCTACGCTTGGCAGGCGGGTTGACGAGTTTCAGTTTCAGCGGCTTATCGTACTTCCAACGCTGCTGCCCATCGGAAGTATTCTTAAGCTAAGGAAGGGTGTTTGAGTTTGGGGAAAGGATGAGGTACTAGGATGCTACTGACTCGGATGGACATGGGTTGACTCAGTAGCAGCTCGGGTAAGTCGGGCTCGCGTACCCGTGTGATATGTATCCAAGCCATCGGACAGATGCTGGAAATAACACCCCTGACTTAGAAAATAAGTAGCTAACGATAACCTTTATAAGTAGCTTATTGTACCATGTAGGAAGTACGTACACCGAATTACTGTCTGTGACAAAATTTTAATGTCCTGCAACCTGAAGCTCTATTTTTCTATGGTTTGTCGAATAAATTTCACTCGATGCCGAATGGTTTTCATTCGACCATAGAAAAATAGAGCTTCAGGTTGCAGGACATTAAAATTTTGTCACATTATGTCGAATGAAAACCATAATCAGTGAGTCGAACAATTTTCACTCGACTAACAAGTTTTGTGTGTGCCATAATTTTAGACACAGGATTCCTAGTTTTTTTAATGCGGAAGTCAAAAGATAGTTCCTCCATTGTATTTATTAAAATACAATCATGAACGGCACCGTCAAATTAGGACCAATTTTAAAGTTAACAATGGTCTTAGAAACATGAGCTCAGAATGCAACTGTAAAATATGATGACGAATGTCCAATGTCCAGCATTATCTTGGTCTAACCAGTCCATATCTGTCATAAATATCTGGGAGTACTGCAGTACTCCCGCCAAGTCGAAGAAAAAAAACAATGGGACGACCGCACTATCTTTTATGTAAGCCATTCAGGCCATTTTTGACGTCTGTGTTGATCTAAGACAGGTCTAGATGGTCTATCCTTAACCAGATATCACAAAGACGTGATCCACGGAGATATAAACAATTTAATTAACAAGCACTCTACAATATCAGTCGGTACCTGCTCTATGTCACAGATGTGGACAAACTAATCCCTTTACAAGTTTAACCACAGCATCATCAATTCAATTCATCGAACATGCAAGTTTGTACCTTCTAAGACGTGCACTCTCCTATAATTCGATTACTTCTCGATACATCGTATGTATAATGCCTGAATCGATGCTGTTTGCGATCGGATTAGTACGCAAATAAAGGGGAGTTCGTAACTTTGAAGACGACTATACTATTTACCCTTTGACCGGTATACGCACTGCTTCGGAAAACGCGCGTTTTATTACAAGACAAATTTTCTAAATCTAAATTATCCGACCGTCGACTGGTAGGTATCTCACTGGGCCGATAAGGTGCTGGACGATCTACGGATCCTGGAAGTGGGCGACTGGCGGCAGCTAGCGGAAGACCGCAAGAATTGGCGCCTTCTCGTGTCGGAGGCCAAGATCTTCTTTGGGTTTCTGCGCCATCGTAGTAAGTAAATAAATTGTCCGACTTTATAAATATTAGATAATCAACATATACATGATATATAGACTTTAGAAATTAAAGTTTTGCACATGAAGACATGCATCTAACAATTATTCTACCATTGCCCTTTATACAAATGGTAGCAGTCACTTGATCTACTTATTTGAGGTGGAAGGGATTGTTGGAAACAGAAATATGAAAATGTATTTACTTGTTATAACTTTATTGTTCCACAAGTATAAATACTTATAACAATTGGCGGACTTACTGCTAAGAACTAACAATTTTACAATAAAATTTTTGGATGTACAATTTTCCTAAGAGACTACAAACGATATGCAAAAATAAAAATATATCTTATTGATTGGCTGGCAACATGTCCAGCATGTGTGGGGATATCACTAAGGACACGTCGTCATGAAAAGTGCGAACTTTATGAAAAGAATGTAACCAGAAGATATAGAATACATGTACCGAAACGTTGAAAATGACAGTGCGTAGCATGATTCGATAGTAGAGTGAGCATCGTAAGACGCGTCTATTTCTGCCGCGAACTTCGCGTTTTACTTCAAAGCTAATTCATGGAGATACGAAACAAACTACAGGTCAATTATTAAAATTTTAAATATTATGTATAAGTGTGATAATATAATCAGCAAGAATAATTTTGACTGCGTTTGCTTCAAACTCGGAGGTCATGGGTAGAGTAGTTGCTTCCAGTTTGGTAAGGACATTGCAGGCTGGAATCACCTATTTATCTGATAATAATGATGATTCCGGACTCCCGAAGGCACGATTAGCTATTGGACGATTGTCCATGTCACCCGCACGATATGAATGAATGAAATAATGAAAGCAGATGATAGGAAAATTCTCCTTTCCGACTATGGTTAATTTGCTGTCGTGCCATAGTTGCCCAAATACCTTCACCGTGAATGATCTATAATTAGCCTATGCTCTAACAGATCGGTTTATGTGACTTGTTTCTCTGCTGAAAAAGTGTACTACATAAAGAAGCAAAAGAGGAAGAATTTTTTTCAAATGATTCTAATAACCGACACTGGTATAAAATTGGTTGCCCAAATGCCGACTTAGCTAAACTATTACGTTCTGACCATAGAAAATTCAAACAAGTCTTAAAGTGCAAAGGAGTAAAAACCAATTGAAATTTCGACCATGCCCTATATAATTCTAAATGCCACATCTGAATTTCGTTCCTCAGATCTGTGGTACCCACACGGTCGGACACGGGTTAACTCGGCAACTATTGGGACAATTCTGTTCAATTAAACTTCGCCTGGTTTTCTTAGTGGCTCTCTATCTAGGCCGGTCCAATTCCAGATTCATTGGAAATACATCGCTGTTACATTTAGTGACAAGTTTCCAGAGGCTGGAATAGAATTTTGGCCTCCGACGGTACTTATATGTGGGTTATTTAAGATGTATCTGTGTTATAAGACAAACATTAATAGGTAGTTCCTCTTTAGAAAATTCTCACAATAAATATCATGGAAAATGCCTTTATTCATAAAACAAGCATATGTGCAACTATAGATATCCGTGTAACCAGATAAATATTAAGAAGTTTTATTTGTCGGAGCGAATAAAGAGCGAAAATAAGTATAATGTCGCATTTCTTTGCTTGTTAAAAAGTTTTTTCGGAAAAGACCACGGTCTTTTTCGTCCAAGCGTGTTTTTCCTTCTTGCGTCCTCAGCTTATGCTCCGTAGCCGGGTAGGGTACTGCCGTTCTGACCTCCATAGTGTAATGCCATTTTTGCTATGCCATAAATATTAAGTCGATTAACTGCCTAATTGCTCGATTGTTGAGTAGGGGGATCGATTCCGCTAATGAACTTTTAAAGGCCACGCAACTGATATTCAATCGCGACTTAATTGTGTTGCATTTTTTTAGATACACTCAATAGTGGTATTCTGCTTAAACAGTTTTGAATCTCTATTCATTTGCGACTGGAGCGTATTTTAATGATATTAGTAGGGAAATGTAAATAAAATGAGTAACGGAATATCAGAAGCGTCAAAGTCAAGTCATTACGATCCAATTGCGATTCAATTGTGCACTAGGTACCTATTTAAAATAAGAGAATTGACTCCTCCGTGAGATGTATCGATTGCGATCGTGGAAGCAACATTCTGTATTTCTGAAATGTACGCGGGTGGTAAACGATAATCGAATCATTCCTTACTTTCCGTATTTTTTTAATCACTCATTGAATCCGTGCGAGTTGGTTTAATTGTCGCCGGCGTATCTCAAAAATCGATACTACATGCCTGTTGTTTTCACACGGTTCGGCACGAAGTCTATAGATAGTTCATCGAGTCGATTCGAGCAAATGTCGACTCCCGATGTCCCCATCACTACGACTGAACTGACAGCTAGACACTTGCCGACACCGGCGAGACGAAATCAGATGATTTTCGGAGCGGGTCGATAGTTGCTCGCTATTTTTCTTTTATAATTTAAAGGTTTAAATAGCCATTTAATACGATTATTTTGGAGTTTAATAGTGCAACCGTCGTAACCAATATTTTCGCCGACGTGGTTGTCGTTCGGCGTTTTATGACAGAAGTGTTTTGTTGGATATTCATAAAGAACCCTGAAAAGGTAATTTATTTTATTTTAATTATTGTCCTATTAAGCTAAATAACCGATTAATTCTTCCATTTGGTCTAATAACTTTCTGGTTAAATTGGGGGTTTTGTGAGAAATTTATAATTTACAAAAGTGGGTAGAATGTGTATTTTATTCACATGTGCATTTTATTAAAATTTTATCTAATTTCGGTCTTAAAATGATTTCTCACCATTGGTACACATAAATAAGCGTAGAATATATAAATTCAAATTGAAATATTTCATACAAAATCGTTTTTTTTACAAAATTATGTAGATTTTTCATTGTCGGGTAACCTACCATTTGGAATTATGACTTTCTTTTTATAATTACAACCAAATAAGATTCAGCTCTAAATTTAGGAATAAACATACTCCATTAAAACAAAATTATACATATATTGAAAAGGATTTTGAACAGGAATAAAACCTAGAAATTTCCAGAGCCCCGCCCTATAGTAAACCATTGTTTCATAGGCAGTCTTTTGAAAGTTATTTTGTTATTCCTACTTCAGGGTTAAAAAGAACACCTCAAGTTTCCCTCAGCACTCCCTCCGCTGAACACTGGGAGTTCTACCAGCTTCCCGAGGTGTCAGGAGTGCATACCACATTTCTTTAATTGAAACAAGAGGACACTGCTTATACTACCGTTTTAATCTGCGATAGACATTTTTGCTTAAACTGAGGTAACCACACAGCCGAAGCCAGCATTATCGGTCAGCCTGTGCCTGAGCTTTCTACATTTTTTATTTTATTAACCTTTGATTTTATTTTTTTTTTAATTTAAAACTTTAAAGGGATCTAAATATTGGCCATTCGATCTCCTGCGCCCCTAATTTTCTTTTCTCGTTTTAATCGCAATTACTTCTTTACTCGACATTAAATAGGTAACTTCCAATATAATTTTTTTTTTATTCGAGTTTTTAACTTTGTGTAACTTTCAGCTTCTTCTTCTTCAAATAAATATTGTAAAAGTTTTTTTTGTTATTTTATTTTTGCTTATTTCCCTTCAAATTTCATAGAGGACAGGAATTAGATAGCAAACCCAGTTAATAAACATTTCATGGCGCCCGAACAGGGACAGGAGATCGAGGTAAATTAACTTGTATTTCAAATTTAATTAAATTACCCTTTTTTCTGGTCATTTTCGCTCAGAATTAGTTGCCCAATATTGATCCCTTGCATTATTTTGCAATAAAGTTTGTTTTACTAACCTGCATTACATTCTGATAAAATCAGAGTTATATATAGTATTATTTTCTTTTTTTACCAAGCAATTTGTAACGTCTGGTCAATATTTTTTTTTAACCCTATTGTTTACTTGCCCTGCTTTCTATTTACAACTTGCTAAAAATGGGGGAAAGGCCAATTTGCTTTAATTTGCTACACAAAGATGAATTAGAGTATGAAGTAAGGATCCGTGGCACTCATCCTAAAGATAATGTTATAGGTCTGAGAGCTCAGGTTCGCGCGCTTAATAAAGAACTCCCATCGGATGAGATTTTCACTTGTGATGTGGATATTGGGGAGGAATTGGACATAATAAAAGCCAAAATGGTTGAATTAGAGGATTTAATTAAAGGAACTTCTACTAAGTCGGGTTCTCTTAAAATATTAAATAGAATTCAAACCTTAGGTCACCATTTGTTTCACCGTCTAGGTAGATTGGATGCTGGAGATGAGGAGGAATACACCTCGGAAATTGATAATATTCAAGGACGATTAGACCGCATTTTGTATAAAATTGATGGAATTATGGACAATTTTAAGAGTAGTTCATCGCAGCATCACTCTTCTAACCCGGCAACCAATCCGCCGATGCTTTCCAGCAAGATTGATAATTCTTCTAATTCTCACTCTCAAATTTATAAGCTAAATCTTCATTTTAATGGGAAAACTTGTGTAAAGGCATTCTTGCAACGCTTAGAAGAACTTTGCTTATCTCGCGGTATCAATGATTTCAAACTTTTCAATTCTGCTGCCGAGTTATTCACTGAGGAGGCACTATACTGGTATCGTGGAGTGCGTGATGAGGTGAATGCCTGGTCCGAATTGAAATCTGCACTTCTCGAGGAGTATTTACCTGCTAATTATGATCACAGACTTTTGATAGAAATTAGAGCCCGCACACAAGGATCCGATGAAAATATAGTCAATTATCTTAGTGTTATGCAAAATTATTTCAGTCGTTTGTCCAAGCCCTTATCTGATGAAGAGAAACTTAACATAGTGTTGTTTAATATTAGGCCTTTCTACACTTCTCAATTAGGTTTAAATCCAGTTGACTCGTGGACTGATTTGAAACGTAAATGTCGACTTCTTGAGGACGCGAAGGAGCGTTCAAAGTTATTCTCCGAGCCCCCTAAATTTTCGTCTTCGTGTCTTGCTCCCGACCTTATTTACAAGGGCAACCGGTCCACTGCTATTCCTAAAGTGGCCGCGGCGGTGGCACAGGTTGATGGCAGCAATTTCTGCGTCCGTTGTCGCATGGACGGTCACACGTTGAAGTCCTGCAAGGCGCCTGCCATCATAATATGCTACCGTTGTGGGAAGAGGGACGTCACTGCCAAAACTTGTCCTAAATGTTCCCCGTCGAAGTCTGGCAAGTCGCCGGCGCCGTCGTCATCTCCAAAAAACGAGTAAGCGTGAATCGACAACAAACTTCCGCAACTTCTAGTAACTTTTGTGCTGCAGAATGGCGTTCTTGGTTAAATTATTTGAAGAATTTCTTTTTATCAACCCGTTCCCAGCGCGTGTTGTCGGTTCATGTTCATAACTCTGATATCAAACCTATCTCGATGACAAGCGACGTTGACAACTGTTTTGACAGACGACCGTATCTAAAGGCTAGTATATACGGAATGGTATGTTCTGGTTTGTTGGACTCGGGCAGCGAAATTTGTATAATTAAGGCCAGCGCTGTTTCATACTATCAAAAATTTGCTACGGTACACGAGTCGACTGATCTACATTCTATTAAAACTGCTAATGATTCTACCGCACCTGTCACTGGTTATATCTTTTTGCCGGTTACAGTAAAGGATAGAACAGCGATTATTAAGTTTTATATTATTCCCAAGATAAACACTGACTTACTTTTCGGAATAGATTTTTGGAAAGCTTTCAATATAGCTCCCGACGTTTTATCTCTGTTGGATGATAATCAATTTTTATCTACCCGCGAAGTCCATACCATAGCCGCCAAAGATAAAGCGTTACGAGACTTTGATTCGCTTTCCGAGTCAGAATGTAAATTGGCTCGTAAAGTGATTCAAGAATTTGAAGAGATTTCGGCAGAGAAGAGAGGATTAGGGCGTACCCATTTGGTGAGTCACCGTATTGACACCGGTGATCACCCTCCAATCAAGCAACGTTACTACATGATGTCCCCAGAGAAGCTCGCCGAAATGAACCGGCAGCTTGATCAAATGTTGAAAGACGATGTGGTGGAACCCAGTAACAGCGCTTGGAATAATCCCGTCACCCTAGCCCGTAAGGCAGATGGCACACTTCGCTTCTGTCTGGACAGCCGAAAACTCAACGCTATCTCTAAACACGACGCGTATCCGCTTCCTTATATTAACCATATTTTGGATCAACTCAGGGATGCTAAATACCTATCATCTGTTGACCTAAAATCTGCGTACTTTCAGGTACCTTTGGATTCGATGGAATCTCGTGAAAAAACTGCATTTACCATACCTTCACGAGGTTTGTTCCATTTTAAGGTCATGTGTTTCGGTCTAACCTCCGCCCCAGCGACCCAACAGCGTCTTATGGACAGGTTGTTCGGTCCGGAATTTGATAATAAAGTTTTTATTTATTTGGATGATCTTATCATAATTCATTCAACCTTTGCCGGCCATTTAGAATTGTTACGTAAAGTCAGGGAGAAATTACAAGCGGCAAATCTCACTGTTAATATGGGCAAATGCCAATTTTTTAGAAAACAATTAAAGTTTTTAGGTCACGTGGTCGATGAATTCGGTTTACGTACCGACCCGGATAAAGTAAGGGCTATTGTCGATTTTCCCACTCCTACTTGCCGAAAAGATGTTAAACGTTTCCTAGGCACTGCTTCATACTACAGGCGATTTATTAAGAATTTCAGTCATCGCGCCGGTCCCCTAAACGCGCTCACGTCCACTCGTAAAGGAGCTCCACCCTTCCGTTGGACTCCTGAGGCAGATCAATCTTTCAATGATTTAAAGTTAGCTCTGACCACAACACCTGTTCTAACATGTCCAGATTTTTCGCGCGAATTCTCTGTGCACTGCGATGCCTCGGATTTTGGAATAGGTGGGACCTTAGTTCAAAATATAGACGGACAAGAACATCCAATCGCTTATTGTAGTCGCTCGCTTTCTCCAGCAGAGAGAAATTATTCTGCGACAGAGCGTGAAGCTCTGGCAGTAGTTCATGTAGTGGAGCATTTTCGTCCTTATCTGGAGGGCAGTAAACCTTTCCGAATAATCACTGATCATTCTAGTTTAAAATGGTTTTTAAATCTTGAAAATCCTACCGGTCGCTTAGCGCGTTGGGGTTGTAGATTATCTCCTTATAACTTCATAATAGAACATAGAAAAGGGTCACAAAATGTAGTACCTGATGCATTATCGCGGGCTGTACCCGTGTCTGTAAATGCCATAGATTTAACCGCAATTAGGGACGCTTGGTATCTGAATATTGTAAAACGTTGCACCGAGAGACCTCGGGCTTGTCCGAATTTTCAATTAGTTGATGGTAGGCTTTACCGTTTTACAAAAACTTCTAACCAACTCAGTAAGGATTTCCAGTGGAAAGAAGTGATACCTCTTGAGCTGAGGGAAAGTATAATTGTTGAAAATCATTCTAAACCTACTGCCGCTCACCTTGGTGTGGCTAAGACTTATAAACGCCTGAAGCTGAGATATTTCTGGCCTGGCATGTATAAAGATACCATGAGTTTCATTAAAAATTGCGACATTTGTAGTGCTTATAAACACAGTTCACAGTGTACACCCGGCTTTATGGGAGAACCAAAAAATTGTACGCGGCCATTCCAGTGCTTAAGCATTGACCTAGTCGGACCACTGCCCATGTCACGGCGTCAAAATAACTATCTGTTAGTTGTCATTTGTTGTTTTACAAAGTACTGTTTTTTGTTTCCACTTCGCAGGGCTACTGGGAAGGTTATAGCGCAAAGATTGGAAGATCATGTGTTTTTAGTGCATGGAATACCTCAAACTATAATTTCTGACAACGGTTCCCAATTTACAGGTCGTGACATTTTGGCTTTATATGAAAAATACAATATCCCTCAGATCCACCTTGGCCCAGTGTATTGTCCACAGGTTAATCCCGTTGAACGCTATAATCGTACCGTAATGACCGCTGTTTCTGCTTTTGTGGAAAACGACCATAGGTCCTGGGATGAAAACATTCAAAAGATCCAATTTGCCATAAACACATCTGTAAACGAAGCCACATCTTATAGTCCGTTCCTTCTAGTCCACGGCAGGGAAGCTGTAGCCAACGGTGATATTTACAAAGATGGTAGTGATCTCAGCGAATTAAGCGTTACTTCACCTGATGCACATGTTCAAAGATTGGGTCATCTATCACAAATTTTCAATAATGTTAAAAATTCTCTTAAGCAAGCGCATCAGAAAAATGTGAAGTACTACAACAAAAGACGTAGGGATGTGTCCTTTAATGTGGGAGATTTTGTTTGGAAACGTACCTACAAGCAGAGCGTTGCGAGTAAGTACTTTGCCGCAAAGCTTGCTCCAAAATATGAAAAATGTAAGATTATCTGTAAGCTTTCACCGTTAGTGTATGAGTTAGAAGATGAACAGGGTAAATACATAGGGAAATGGCACATAAAAGATTTCAAATGTTTAGACTAGCCTTCATCGGCCGCGGGATGATCGGCTTTAGAATTGTCTCCCCGTCTGACGTCCGGACGTGTCGTAAGAGGCGACTGTGGATTATTTTAGGCGTTTTCCATCTTAAGCTAACCACCACTTTTATTAATCTACCATTTCATTCAGTATATCTTGAGTGACTTGATAACCATAAGTTTGTACTTATTTTCTCTCATTTATTTTGACCTGTTTAACAAGAAAACTTAATCTCTTTTAAGCTTTGTTGTCTAAGGGATCCCATGACAATTAGCATTGATATTATGTCTATTTACACCCTACCGGTGTTGGTAGATTTATCATATTATAAACTTTTATTCCCCATTTATAATATACTCATACAAGCGAGTCTATTTGTTTTAGGAGAATAATGGAATATTTTTCTACTAAATTTATAGGTCTATTACTCTCTTGTTATCCAGGGTTGGGAGGCGTTTCTAGGACAGACTTCTAGTCATTTTTCAGGTTTTAATAATGAACTGTAAGTAGTGGTTAGCTTGTCACACCTTTAAATTTTTAATTATTTAACTATAAGCCACCTCTAGTCAAAGGTTTTAATTAGTTTAATTTTTTTTTATTCCTTTTTAACTATTTTTATTTTTACTGAGGATTAATTCCTGTTTTCAGGAATTAATTGTTAATTTTAAACTTACCTAAATATGGGTTTCACTTTATTTATTTTTTTAAGCACATTTTATTTTTACTTTGGATTCATTCCTGTTTTCAGGAATCCATCATTATCTTAAAACTTATTCTTTTGTAGTTTCACCGGACTGGAAATTATGTGAGAAATCATTGGTCAATACTTATTACCATGAGTTTTTGCGTACGCAACTTCTTTTGGTCTTTTCTAGTTAGAACTTCAATGGCGATTTTTTTTTGTTTTAATTTATGCAAATTACATATTTTTTTGTATTTTTGCCTTTTATATTTAAGCATTCTAGAATCCATGCTTATTTATTTATGTATCAGTCTTGATCGATTTCTTTTCGAACAAATCGATTGCAACGTCTGACCGATTTCCGCCAGCTGTGGTTTTTTCTACCTGAACAGAGTAATATACTTAGTAGTGTAACGGTGTATTTTCCTCTACAAATAGGTTTTTTCTCAATTCCCCAGAATCCGTTTCATTCCTTAAAATAAAAAAAGTTTTTTTTTCATCTGTCAACGTCAAGTAGTGCGGTGAAAATTTTCATCGTTGTCGATATCGATCTCTCTCGATTTATTTTTATGAGTTCATTTAAACTAATGTTAATCTTTAGGGTGTAGAATAGGCCGAGGACGTCCCGCGAATTCCCTACGTGAATTCTTATCCGGGGAAGGGGGTGTTGTAATGCCATTTTTGCTATGCCATAAATATTAAGTCGATTAACTGCCTAATTGCTCGATTGTTGAGTAGGGGGATCGATTCCGCTAATGAACTTTTAAAGGCCACGCAACTGATATTCAATCGCGACTTAATTGTGTTGCATTTTTTTAGATACACTCAATAGTGGTATTCTGCTTAAACAGTTTTTAATCTCTATTCATTTGCGACTGGAGCGTATTTTAATGATATTAGTAGGGAAATGTAAATAAAATGAGTAACGGAATATCAGAAGCGTCAAAGTCAAGTCATTACGATCCAATTGCGATTCAATTGTGCACTAGGTACCTATTTAAAATAAGAGAATTGACTCCTCCGTGAGATGTATCGATTGCGATCGTGGAAGCAACATTCTGTATTTCTGAAATGTACGCGGGTGGTAAACGATAATCGAATCATTCCTTACTTTCCGTATTTTTTTAATCACTCATTGAATCCGTGCGAGTTGGTTTAATTGTCGCCGGCGTATCTCAAAAATCGATACTACATGCCTGTTGTTTTCACACGGTTCGGCACGAAGTCTATAGATAGTTCATCGAGTCGATTCGAGCAAATGTCGACTCCCGATGTCCCCATCACTACGACTGAACTGACAGCTAGACACTTGCCGACACCGGCGAGACGAAATCAGATGATTTTCGGAGCGGGTCGATAGTTGCTCGCTATTTTTCTTTTATAATTTAAAGGTTTAAATAGCCATTTAATACGATTATTTTGGAGTTTAATAGTGCAACCGTCGTAACCAATATTTTCGCCGACGTGGTTGTCGTTCGGCGTTTTATGACAGAAGTGTTTTGTTGGATATTCATAAAGAACCCTGAAAAGGTAATTTATTTTATTTTAATTATTGTCCTATTAAGCTAAATAACCGATTAATTCTTCCATTTGGTCTAATAACTTTCTGGTTAAATTGGGGGTTTTGTGAGAAATTTATAATTTACAAAAGTGGGTAGAATGTGTATTTTATTCACATGTGCATTTTATTAAAATTTTATCTAATTTCGGTCTTAAAATGATTTCTCACCATTGGTACACATAAATAAGCGTAGAATATATAAATTCAAATTGAAATATTTCATACAAAATCGTTTTTTTTACAAAATTATGTAGATTTTTCATTGTCGGGTAACCTACCATTTGGAATTATGACTTTCTTTTTATAATTACAACCAAATAAGATTCAGCTCTAAATTTAGGAATAAACATACTCCATTAAAACAAAATTATACATATATTGAAAAGGATTTTGAACAGGAATAAAACCTAGAAATTTCCAGAGCCCCGCCCTATAGTAAACCATTGTTTCATAGGCAGTCTTTTGAAAGTTATTTTGTTATTCCTACTTCAGGGTTAAAAAGAACACCTCAAGTTTCCCTCAGCACTCCCTCCGCTGAACACTGGGAGTTCTACCAGCTTCCCGAGGTGTCAGGAGTGCATACCACATTTCTTTAATTGAAACAAGAGGACACTGCTTATACTACCGTTTTAATCTGCGATAGACATTTTTGCTTAAACTGAGGTAACCACACAGCCGAAGCCAGCATTATCGGTCAGCCTGTGCCTGAGCTTTCTACATTTTTTATTTTATTAACCTTTGATTTTATTTTTTTTTTAATTTAAAACTTTAAAGGGATCTAAATATTGGCCATTCGATCTCCTGCGCCCCTAATTTTCTTTTCTCGTTTTAATCGCAATTACTTCTTTACTCGACATTAAATAGGTAACTTCCAATATAATTTTTTTTTTATTCGAGTTTTTAACTTTGTGTAACTTTCAGCTTCTTCTTCTTCAAATAAATATTGTAAAAGTTTTTTTTGTTATTTTATTTTTGCTTATTTCCCTTCAAATTTCATAGAGGACAGGAATTAGATAGCAAACCCAGTTAATAAACATTTCATGTGGCGCCCGAACAGGGATCCCTGGACGTTTAGATCCCTTTAAAGTTTTAAATTAAAAAAAAAAAAAAATCAAAGGTTAATAAAATAAAAAATGTAGAAAGCTCAGGCACAGGCTGACCGATAATGCTGGCTTCGGCTGTGTGGTTACCTCAGTTTAAGCAAAAATGTCTATCGCAGATTAAAACGGTAGTATAAGCAGTGTCCTCTTGTTTCAATTAAAGAAATGTGGTATGCACTCCTGACACCTCGGGAAGCTGGTAGAACTCCCAGTGTTCAGCGGAGGGAGTGCTGAGGGAAACTTGAGGTGTTCTTTTTAACCCTGAAGTAGGAATAACAAAATAACTTTCAAAAGACTGCCTATGAAACAATGGTTTACTATAGGGCGGGGCTCTGGAAATTTCTAGGTTTTATTCCTGTTCAAAATCCTTTTCAATATATGTATAATTTTGTTTTAATGGAGTATGTTTATTCCTAAATTTAGAGCTGAATCTTATTTGGTTGTAATTATAAAAAGAAAGTCATAATTCCAAATGGTAGGTTACCCGACAATGAAAAATCTACATAATTTTGTAAAAAAAACGATTTTGTATGAAATATTTCAATTTGAATTTATATATTCTACGCTTATTTATGTGTACCAATGGTGAGAAATCATTTTAAGACCGAAATTAGATAAAATTTTAATAAAATGCACATGTGAATAAAATACACATTCTACCCACTTTTGTAAATTATAAATTTCTCACAAAACCCCCAATTTAACCAGAAAGTTATTAGACCAAATGGAAGAATTAATCGGTTATTTAGCTTAATAGGACAATAATTAAAATAAAATAAATTACCTTTTCAGGGTTCTTTATGAATATCCAACAAAACACTTCTGTCATAAAACGCCGAACGACAACCACGTCGGCGAAAATATTGGTTACGACGGTTGCACTATTAAACTCCAAAATAATCGTATTAAATGGCTATTTAAACCTTTAAATTATAAAAGAAAAATAGCGAGCAACTATCGACCCGCTCCGAAAATCATCTGATTTCGTCTGCCGGTGGCGGCAAGTGTGCTAGCTGTCAGTTCAGTCGTAGTGATGGGGACATCGGGAGTCGACATTTGCTCGAATCGACTCGATGAACTATCTATCGACTTCGTGCCGAACCGTGTGAAAACAATAGGCATGTAGTATCGATTTTTGAGATACGCCGGCGACAATTAAACCAACTCGCACGGATTCAATGAGTGATTAAATAAATCCGGAACAAGTAAGGAATGATTCGATTATCGTTTACCGGCTCGTGGAGTTATTCGCACGGCCAGGCCACACCAGTCGAAATCAAAAATTACCACCCGCGTACATTTCAAAAATACAGAATGTTGCTTCCACGATCGCAATCGATACATCTCACGGAGGAGTCAATTCTCTTATTTTAAATAGGTACCTAGTGCACAATTGAATCGCAATTGGATCGTAATGACTTGACTTTGACGCTTCTGATATTCCGTTACTCATTTTATTTACATTTCCCTACTAATATCATTGAAATACGCTCCAGTCGCAAATGAATAGAGATTCAAAACTGTTTAAGCAGAATACCACTATTGAGTGTATTTAAAAAAATGCAACACAATTAAGTCGCGATTGAATATCAGTTGCGTGGCCTTTAAAAGTTCATTAGCGGAATCGATCCCCTACTCAACAATCGAGCAATTAGGCAGTTAATCGACTTAATATTTATGGCATAGCAAAAATGGCATTACAACACCCCCTTCCCCGGATAAGAATTCACGTAGGGAATTCGCGGGACGTCCTCGGCCTATTCTACACCCTAAAGATTAACATTAGTTTAAATGAACTCATAAAAATAAATCGAGAGAGATCGATATCGACAACGATGAAAATTTTCACCGCACTACTTGACGTTGACAGATGAAAAAAAAAAACTTTTTTTATTTTAAGGAATGAAACGGATTCTGGGGAATTGAGAAAAACCTATTTGTAGAGGAAAATACACCGTTACACTACTAAGTATATTACTCTGTTCAGGTAGAAAAAACCACAGCTGGCGGAAATCGGTCAGACGTTGCAATCGATTTGTTCGAAAAGAAATCGATCAAGACTGATACATAAATAAATAAGCATGGATTCTAGAATGCTTAAATATAAAAGGCAAAAATACAAAAAATATGTAATTTGCATAAATTAAAACAAAAAAAAAATCGCCCATGAAGTTCTAACTAGAAAAGACCAAAAGAAGTTGCGTACGCAAAAACTCATGGTAGTAAGTATTGACTTGGAAATTCTGTGACCAATGATTTCTCACATAATTTCCAGTCCGGTGAAACTACAAAAGAATAAGTTTAAGATAATGATGGATTCCTGAAAACAGGAATGAATCCAAAGTAAAAATAAAATGTGCTTAAAAAAATAAAGTAAAACCCTTATCTAGGCTAGTTAAAATGAATAATTAATTCCTGAAAACAGGAATTAATCCTTAGTAAAAATAAAAATAGTTAAAAAAAATTAAACTAATTAAAACCTTTGACTAGAGGTGGCTTATAGTAAAATATTTAAAATTTAAAGGTGTGACAAGCTAACCACTACTTACAGTTCATTATTTAAAACCTGAAAAATGACTAGTAAGTCTGTCCTAGAAACGCCTCCCAACCCTGGATAACAAGAGAGTAATAGACCTATAAATTTAGTAGAAAAATTATTCCATTATTCTCCTAAAACAAATAGACTCGCTTGTATGAGTATATTATAAATGGGGAATAAAAGTAATAATATGATAAATCTACCAACACCGGTAGGGTGTAAATAGACATAATATCAATGCTAATTGTCATGGGATCCCTTAGACAACAAAGCTTAAAAGAGATTAAGTTTTCTTGTTAAACAGGTCAAAATAAATGAGAGAAAATAAGTACAAACTTATGGTTATCAAGTCACTCAAGATATACTGAATGAAATGGTAGATTAATAAAAGTGGTGGTTAGCTTAAGATGGAAAACGCCTAAAATAATCCACAGTCGCCTCTTACGACACGTCCGGACGTCAGACGGGGAGACAATTCTAAAGCCGATCATCCCGCGGCCGATGAAGGCTAGTCTAAACATTTGAAATCTTTTATGTGCCATTTCCCTATGTATTTACCCTGTTCATCTTCTAACTCATACACTAACGGTGAAAGCTTACAGATAATCTTACATTTTTCATATTTTGGAGCAAGCTTTGCGGCAAAGTACTTACTCGCAACGCTCTGCTTGTAGGTACGTTTCCAAACAAAATCTCCCACATTAAAGGACACATCCCTACGTCTTTTGTTGTAGTACTTCACATTTTTCTGATGCGCTTGCTTAAGAGAATTTTTAACATTATTGAAAATTTGTGATAGATGACCCAATCTTTGAACATGTGCATCAGGTGAAGTAACGCTTAATTCGCTGAGATCACTACCATCTTTGTAAATATCACCGTTGGCTACAGCTTCCCTGCCGTGGACTAGAAGGAACGGACTATAAGATGTGGCTTCGTTTACAGATGTGTTTATGGCAAATTGGATCTTTTGAATGTTTTCATCCCAGGACCTATGGTCGTTTTCCACAAAAGCAGAAACAGCGGTCATTACGGTACGATTATAGCGTTCAACGGGATTAACCTGTGGACAATACACTGGGCCAAGGTGGATCTGAGGGATATTGTATTTTTCATATAAAGCCAAAATGTCACGACCTGTAAATTGGGAACCGTTGTCAGAAATTATAGTTTGAGGTATTCCATGCACTAAAAACACATGATCTTCCAATCTTTGCGCTATAACCTTCCCAGTAGCCCTGCGAAGTGGAAACAAAAAACAGTACTTTGTAAAACAACAAATGACAACTAACAGATAGTTATTTTGACGCCGTGACATGGGCAGTGGTCCGACTAGGTCAATGCTTAAGCACTGGAATGGCCGCGTACAATTTTTTGGTTCTCCCATAAAGCCGGGTGTACACTGTGAACTGTGTTTATAAGCACTACAAATGTCGCAATTTTTAATGAAACTCATGGTATCTTTATACATGCCAGGCCAGAAATATCTCAGCTTCAGGCGTTTATAAGTCTTAGCCACACCAAGGTGAGCGGCAGTAGGTTTAGAATGATTTTCAACAATTATACTTTCCCTCAGCTCAAGAGGTATCACTTCTTTCCACTGGAAATCCTTACTGAGTTGGTTAGAAGTTTTTGTAAAACGGTAAAGCCTACCATCAACTAATTGAAAATTCGGACAAGCCCGAGGTCTCTCGGTGCAACGTTTTACAATATTCAGATACCAAGCGTCCCTAATTGCGGTTAAATCTATGGCATTTACAGACACGGGTACAGCCCGCGATAATGCATCAGGTACTACATTTTGTGACCCTTTTCTATGTTCTATTATGAAGTTATAAGGAGATAATCTACAACCCCAACGCGCTAAGCGACCGGTAGGATTTTCAAGATTTAAAAACCATTTTAAACTAGAATGATCAGTGATTATTCGGAAAGGTTTACTGCCCTCCAGATAAGGACGAAAATGCTCCACTACATGAACTACTGCCAGAGCTTCACGCTCTGTCGCAGAATAATTTCTCTCTGCTGGAGAAAGCGAGCGACTACAGGCGATTTATTAAGAATTTCAGTCATCGCGCCGGTCCCCTAAACGCGCTCACGTCCACTCGTAAAGGAGCTCCACCCTTCCGTTGGACTCCTGAGGCAGATCAATCTTTCAATGATTTAAAGTTAGCTCTGACCACAACACCTGTTCTAACATGTCCAGATTTTTCGCGCGAATTCTCTGTGCACTGCGATGCCTCGGATTTTGGAATAGGTGGGACCTTAGTTCAAAATATAGACCAACTGGAACATGACTCGAAGTGTTTTATTTGCCAACACTGGCTAATTTTTTCATCTAGTTCCTCTAAAAAAGCTGCGTTATATCACTCTGTTTACTTCGATGCTTGATACTCATTATTCCATTCTCAGAATGAAGACTTCATATTTTTAACAATCTCAGAAATAGATCAAATTTCAAGAAGCCAGGAGCTTTCCAATCAATGAAGAGGAAATCTTACAATTAAACTAGGCAAAACTTAATACCGCACGTCCAATAACCAACTTTGGTACTTAAACGGTATTCCTCAGCGGTCAGCGGGGTATTGTTGCGCACAATATCTTAGAGTTTCGCAGGTTGCTTGAGAGTAGGGATGTATTCAGAATTTAATTAATCCCAATGAATTGCCGGTTATGCACGGGCGGGTGGACACAGGACCGTTTACCTTAGAGGGTGCAATGTTCGTTTCTTTATATGTAATTAATTTTACAAGCTATTATGATGTTCAAAATAATACATTAAACACACAATATCAATACAAGATACAAAAATAAATTACACTTACCTAACTCGAGAATAAAAATCTTGAATTGTAGCCCACAATTTATGACCATAAAATTATACAATAAATTACCTAACTATATAAAGAACGAAAAAAAGTACAACTCGTTTAATAAAAAATTAAAAGAATTCCTAATAAATAAGACTTTCTATTTAGTAGATCAATATTTAGAAGATAAAAATTCATGAACAAATTCATGTTTAGCTTTAGTTTTGTTGAACCAATTTATTTTTAAAACTTATAGTAAAATGTTAATAAAATAAAAATTTTGCATTGTATAATTTGCATTTCTATTGTACGAGTATAATACATAATTTGCATTTCTATTTGCAATATATTGTATATTTTGCAATACTGTAAAAGGTTACTAAGTTGTAAGCACTTATAAATTACTTAAGATCACTCCGTTACACTTAGTATGCCAATAAATAAAATTGAAATTAAATTGACATTATGCATGTGTAGTGACGCATATTAAAAAGTCATAAATGGACAGTAAAATTTTTGATACTGAATCAGTGTTAAAAGTTTTAATGGTGTCATCTGTGGAAGAGGTCCGGCCAGACATGCACACTTACTGGCAGATTGCTGATGGTAAAACAATGTTGTTGCAACAATACTTGTTGAATTTCCCTAGTTTATTTACTCTTTGGTCCATGGCATTTTTAAGAACGTTTGTAGTAAGGTCTAGCCTCGGCCCTTGGCCTACCTTCAAACGTTCCTTTTACTGTTGAATCATCTTCTATTATCTCTAGACGAACAACTGTGAACAAACTGAAGATCCCTATTACCGAAGGTGAAGTCTCACTTTGTAGCTACTGACACCCGCTGCGCTTACATTAGACTTAGTGAATTACCTCTGTAATCCAGTTAGTTATTAGGTATTATTTTTATTCAGTTTTTATTTAATTTAAATAATCTGAAATCACAATAAAATATTGTGCAAAATGTTGACAAACATGTGAATTCGTTCATTTAACTAGTTCATTATGGAAAGTTTTTTTCTTATTTGTAAATTGACGTTTTGAAGAAAATACTGCAGTGGAATTTGTGGCGCCGCTTCTTCTCCACTTGCGCTTTGGAAGTGGTGGTACGCTTAATATAAGTAAATTGACGTTAATAAGTGATATCTATATCCTATACTAGCTGTTTCCCACAGCTCCGCCTGCGGTATATAGCCTATGTTACTCAGGGTGAATGTAGCTTTCCAATGGTGAAAGAATTTCTGAAATCGACACAGTAGTTCTTGAGTTTATTCTTACAAACATACACACCAAAATACAAATCTTTCCTCTTTATAATATTAGTATAGAAGTGTAGATTGAAAATAAACGATTTCATTTCATTTCGGTGGTAAAGACGCTTGCATGTTGACTCAGAGGTTGTGGGTTCGATTCCCACGGGAAGCATACTTTGTTTAGTTGTTTCAAATTGGTTAGGACATTGCAGGCTTGAATCACCTAACGAAGGCATGTTCAGCTTCAACTGATGGTCTTTAAAGGGACCACGACAAAGGCCGAGAGGCGGTTCCGAACAACTCTGACACCAGGGTATACATGGTTGATTGACATAAAACCGGTGCCGATTGACAACAGATATTTTTGTTTTGTTTTTTTATATACAATTTAGTAGACAAACAGACACGCGACCCACTTGATGGTAAATAGTTACCGCAGCATATGGAGGCCTGCAATACCAGAAGTATCACGGGCGCGTTGCCGACCCTAAAGAAATTATTTGTTTTGATTTATGTAACCCGCACGATAGAAATGAATAAGTAGTTATATTTCTGAGAGTCCATATTGTGGTTTTAATCAAAGGTCCGTTGTCTACAGCTCGCCCACCAGAAACTGGTGGGTGCCAATGATTTATTGAGCAACGGAATTGAAGAATTGCTGCGAAGAGGCGTCGACAGACATACAAATATAAATCTTGATTGCATACCTTTGTTCAGAACATTATCTATATTTATTCATCAAGTAATGTATTCATTAACCGACTGCGCCCGAAGGAGGGTTATGTTTTTCGAGAGTATGTATGTGGTATATGGAAATCAGAGTCCGGGATTTTCCATAGGTACATACAACCGTACTCGCCGGCAAGTACGACGTAGTAGGAACAGTAGCTCGTTTTCCAGGTACTGAAATGTACCAGGTCGCTTCACGCCACCGATAGGTTCTTAGTAGGCCCTTCAGGCACAATAGTGTCGGCCCTTATGGCATTGAGCGTTTGCTACCGCTCGCGAGTTTGCATCGCTCGCTTGATAAAGGCAAAGCCCACGGCCGAGGTCCGTCCCAACTGGGAGCCCCTTGTGCATTTGCCGAAAAGGCTGAGGGTTAATAGCCCTCGCCTCAAACTGTCTCGATGTAAATTTTAAAGCTCATAGGAGCTAAAATTGTAAGTCATTATCAAAAAAAAAAAAAACAGTAATCTCAGTCTACCCCTACAGGAAAAAGGGGTGATGGTATGTATGTAGGTTGGTGTGTATGTTTGTATAATTGTTTGGCACGCTCTGCAGCCTGAACGGCTCGATGGATTTTAGCTTAAGAGGTGTCGTTAGATTTGTATTTACTTTAAGAGTGATACATGTTGTATCAACATAAAAAAAATTGCAGGTTTCTTTGGGTTTTTCATTTCCAAATTACACAAAAAAGCAGTCGGGTTTTTTTTTTAATTACTGTTTATTTATTTATTAAAACTTTATTGTTCCACAAAGTACACATATACTAATAACAATTGGCGGACTTAATGCTAAGAGCATTCTCTACCAGTCAACCATTGTGAGAAACGGAAAGATTGTTTGGCGCAAAAAAGTTAAGGGGGGAAAATGTACTACTTATAGAGCAAATTTTAACAAAAGCTAAGTTCATACACTACCTAAACACTACTGTTATCTTCTTTTAAGATATTATTTAACCTCATGCAATAAAATATTTTGAATGTAGTTTTATTTGTATTTTTTAGCGTTATTACAGTGCAGGTGTCAACAATAATATTGTTAAAAATAAATAAGCACGCATTAAAGACGATTTTCCTCATCTTTGATTCAAAGAAGTCTTTGATCTATGTATTTTTCTTAGAAACGGACTTATTACCTGGCGTCGTGTTACAGTCTGCGGTTTCTGAAATTAAATTAAAATACTTTTAAATAAAAGAGGTAGGATATTTTGTATGGAGTAGTCCGTCTGGGGCAGTACCTCCACCCTACCGAAGACCGCAGCCAAATAACACTGTGATGCAGTGTTGTGTTCCTGCTGGTGAGTAGGGTCGCCAGGCTCCAGAGGGGTCGCTGTGCTGATAGCGGACAGGTCGGCAACACGCTCGTGACATCTCCGGTGTTGCAGGCGTTCATAGGCTACGGTGACCACTTACCATTAGGTGGGCCGTACGCCTGTTTGCCTACTTAGTTGTATTTAAAAAAAATATTCAACATATTGTAAGAGCCATATTGAAAAATAAAATGCCATGTAATGAGGTAATTGCCTACCTAGTCGACCAGCAATAAAATCTTAGAGCGTGCAAGTGACACATACGTGACATCAGCTCCGAACAGTGAGTTAGTTGTGAAGTGAGTGACACCATAGCGGAACGACGCCAATGTATGACGCTTCGCCTGTCACGCCGGGTTATGGTTAATGTCACTATTTTGTAACATATTAATATTATAAATGCGAAGTCTATCTGTTAAGCTTTCACTGCCAAACCGCTGAACGGATTTAGATGAAATTTGGTATGAATATACTTGAAGACCCGGGGTCAAACATAGGCGGAGCTGCGGGAAACAGCTAGTTTTTCATAATCAGAACACCAGTATGTTAACAAAACACTATAATAAAATAAATTGGAGTTCATCGTCGTGCAGACACATACGCTGACTGCGTTTCCTAGTGATTACGATGCTGATAAGTCCCGATCCCGAATCAGTTTCTTTGTAATAGAAATATTTTGATTTCCGTACTCCAATTTTTGCTTGTCTCGAATCTATAGTCCTTAGGGGTGTGTATTTTCATTAATAAAATTGCAGGTTGGCCTAAAACAAATCATATTAGGTAGGTAACACAGGCGCTGACTCAATACCGAGATAAAATGTTGAATAGAACAATAAACAATGAAAAGCAAATGTACTCACACCTTTGTAATATACTCGTTTATTAGGTACATACTATACCCGTATTACTACTTGTAGGCAGTAAATACTACAATTACGCTACTAACGGTCATGGTCAATTTTTATTGCAGTTATAGCTCTAGTCAACTTGAATGGACCTTAAGAGAAATATTATAGTTTTTCTAATTCATTCTTATAAATCGAGTTACATGTACAATCGACCCTGTGCAACCTGGTGTCAGAGATTTTCGGAACCGCATTTAAAACCTTAGAGAACCAAAAAGGGAGACGTTTGCCCAACACCGAACCTAAATAGCTAGAAAAACACTTTTAATATGTCCGCTGACAGACACAACAACGAAGGCTCAATGATAGAATTTTTATTCTTTTTTTTTACCAAAGAATAATACCAAAGAATTTTTATTTACCAAATTCTTGTACACTTTAAGTCAATAGGAATGTGGCGACACAATCGCACAGCAAATAATCACACCACCGACGCAACAGATGGCGCTAAATAGAAAAATAGAAATTCCCATACAAGACGCAAATATTAGTATGGCAGACTAAATCGCGCAATTGAAGTTTTTGAGAATTGGAGCAATATATACAACCTTCGACAGAACACCGTTGGAGCCGCGGTTCCCCAGGCATACTACCACGCCTGGCGGGAAGATCTTCCCTATGCGGTCGAGCACAACACCGTCGTTCCCGCCGTATCTCCAAAGGATCAAGTTGCTAATGACTACGTTTGTCCAATACTAGGCCACCTCTACGGCAGGGCCCGTAGAAAAGTTACAGTTTGTAAAACGATAACGACATTCAAAAACAAAAAATGTATGGGATTGACATTAGCCGCGCTAAATCACGTAGTCGATTTTCATACTAATTACGAAAAATCTCGAACACGAATGTCGTTAGCGTTTTTTAAATTGTAACTTGTCTACGGGTGATTCGCCATAAGCTGTAATATCTTAGCGACCTTATTTATTATATATATATTTATGCATAAGTTTTTATTTTGTGTCTGATTATGATAACGTTTCAATAAATCCTATTTCTATATTTATATCCTTCATAGTGCAAGTGCGTCAGTATTAGTCACCTTTACGACAGTCTCGTCTTATTATTGTTTCTATTTTCGAACGTAATAATTTTGCAATTAGCTGTTTAGTCCATATTTAGTGAATATCGGGATTTCCCGTTTAATCACATACCGGTTAACAAATAAATATGAATTCCTGCCTGTTTCTTCATGTTATAGGCATGTTTTGTTAAAGTATTAAATTGTGATGTATTGAGAGGACATGATAAGAAAAAAAACCTACAAGCATACAATTGAAACATTCTCGTAGTTAAACGGCAACTGAACCAAATTACCTTAGCTTTAGTAGAGGTAATTAATTCATCGTATTTTGTAACGTCTTCTACTTACTGAAGTAAACTAAAAAGACAAAATTATTTATTTATGCACGTAATAAGTTGACAATACTACCTACTCTGACTAATTTTACCGTCTGCACCTGAAATTAATAAAAAAGGGTTGGATGTTTCTTTTTACTTTTTTTATGACTGATAGGTATGTATATCGAATTTTAATTTTGAATTAGCCATATGCTGAGAGTAATATGATAAAATAATCAATGATATCACAGATGTCGGCACCTCGGCATGAGGTGAGGGTGATGTGATTCACAGGACTCTGGCCACATGTGACCTCGATACACCGACTGTAGACTAACAGCTGGAAATTGTACAGAATGGTTTACAAACACTTTTGAATTTATATTTGAGAGTTGTGTAATTATGGTAGATATTTAATTTCATATCAAAAAATTGAATAACATACTGAGAGTAACGAAAACTGTCTTTTGTGTTCAAATATATGTATAATTACTTTTATAACAACAATATAGTTACTATTTTATCAACAATATTACATTAATTAATCATTAAATTAAACATCAATAAACTTTTATGCAGTACGTCTAGTTTTAGAGTTGTCTTCACTTCACGAAGGATAGCAATCGAATACCAATATGCTAACAGATCTGACATTAAATCGCCTCCCCACTACAGCTTCCTCCTTCTAATTTAAATAATAATTTAAGTAATTGGATATCGTTGCTACCAATATTTTTTATTATTATTATTTGTATAAAATATTGAAATCATGACATGAGGAGAAAATACGAATTAATTATTGAGCCTGCGGACTACTCTAGGAAGCAAGAACCCTAAAAATTAAAAAAAATCACAATTTATAATGATTTGATCTGATCTGAGAACGAAATTCACCGTCATAGGCCAGCGGATTAGTTCTTTGTAGGTCATGCATAGCGCAGAGAAAGGAAAAATGTCTCAGGTCATTTTGATGATCATTAGGAGAGGTCCCTATAGCTACTATAGCCCAGCACCCGCAATGGACTGACAGCGGCTGAAATGATGACGACAATTTGACCTGACGTAAATACTTGTTATTATCAGGTATTCTTTGGTTGCCTTTTTTGACAAATTTTCTATGTGACTCAATTTTCGCCTATCGAAAATAAAATCACTTAACAAAGCGAATTACAAATTATGAAATAATGAGGTTACAGACCTACCTAAATGAGTCTTAAAATACTTTTTAGAAGAAATCTTTTTTTACACTTTTTTTTTATACAATTAAGTAGGCAAACAGGCATACGGCTCACCTGATGGTAAGTGATTACCGTAGCCTATGAACGTCTGCAAAACCGTAGATGTCACGAGCGCGTTGCCGACCCTGAAGGAATTTTATTCACGCCCTTTTTGAAGGCTATGTTAAAGTCACTAGGAAAACCCTTGGCAAGGAGTTTTTTATCGCTTCTGCTTCATGTAAACACTCAATCACGTTAGAAGTCAAAAGGCGGTTCCAAAAAATCTGACAGGGTGAACAGGGTCGATTGTAACCTAATGAATAACGTAAATTAATGAAGCTGTAGGTAGGTAATGAAACACTGTCCCTTCTGCGACATTCCGCTAGTCTTTGCTTCGTCGTGAGAACGGGCAGCATGTGTTGACTCCACAGTCCGCACTCTCCTTTTATTGGCGGTGTACACTTTTAATTATACAGCGACATGTGTAATCAGTAGGTACTTGCATTACTTCTCAGCTCTTCTGCAATGCTCTTGTATTTGATACAAGTTACTTAGTGTAGTCGACGACAAATTAACCTGACTCCTCACGTTTATCTGTCTTCGACCAGTAAGTACATCGATGCCGTCACGTGAACTGCTTCGTGCTTCAGAGACTGCCAGATTTGAATCATCTGGCCGAATGACGAATACGTCCAATCCAGAATCTGTCGTACACCGAACAAAGGTCCAGACCATCGCTATCAAATCGAGGCGGTTACATGGGTTGACCCTGTACACCTTTATGTCAAAGTTTTCAGAACAGCCCTTCAGCCTCTAACGTAGTTCTTCTAAAGACCACCAGATGGCAACTGGGATCATCGGCTTAAAGTGCCTTCTAAGGGGCTACCGAGGCAACTAATAAAACCCGAAATGGCTACAATCTACCGAAAATAACCGGAATTACAGGCTAATAGGGCGGTGCTCGAGATGGAAAAACCACTAGATAGAATTCCAGTCAGTCTCTCGTACACTGTGATTATGCCATGCCATGGTTTTATTATTTATTTAAATAAACTTTATTATAGAGAATGGTAATTGCGAACTTAAAGCTTTTCATTCTTACACCTACGGTAATCACTTGCCATCAGGTGGGCCGTTTGCCTACTTAGTTGTATAAAAAATGGACAAAACACACATGTCACACTAGGCTATCGAGCTCCATAATTATATGAGAACCTTTGTTAGAGTATCCACATACTTATTAACGAGGTCTTTCACACGAACATTACACGTGTGTGCTCTATTGCGCACCCACTTTATTTAATTGACCGTCGAGTGGCGAGCAACGCCCGGCGCCGGCGCATAGCGTGCGACTGTGTCAACAGTTACTCCATTTTTAATTGAAACTACTTCAAATCGAGATTATGTCAGACGTTTGTTAATGCAAGAAACTGGTAGTAGCAGATAGGGATAGAGTGATAATTGTAGAAATTCATACAGAAAGTGTCATATTTGTAAGAATTTGCTGTACCTTCGTCTGGTTCGCTGATTAGTAAACGTGCATTCATTATCAGTAGTATTTTGTACCTAAAATATATATGTATTTGAACCGTAAAAAGAAGCTTACGTGTCTTCGTAATTTAGTATTTTCAGATAGGCTTATGGTATTTTCAACAGAGCTCCTCTGAAGATTTTAACCACCTAGTACTAAAGTACCACCTAGTAGTAAAACTTTATTGTTCCACAAAGTACACATATACTTATAACAATTGGAGGACTTAATGCTAAGAGCATTCTCTACCAGTCAACCATTGGGAGAAACGGAAAGATAGTTTGGCGCAAAAAATTTAAGGGGGAAAATATATTGTGATTGATACAATAAAGTGTATATCTAACACTGTTAGATAGTTTAGGCTGCTTAAAGGCATCCGATACAGCCTAACAACTATTACCTATCGATAGCAACCGGTACCAACGGCTTAACGTGCCTTTCAAAGCACGAAGGAGCTCGAGACAGAAAATGGCAATAAATGGCACCCAATCGAATACGGGTTGAATCTCGCAGTCACTTGACACGCGCAATCGCTGCAGATACCAGCATTGCGCTCGGATATCGAGCTCCTCGTTAAAGTAGGATTATTAGTACCTACTATTCTCTTACTCTGTGGTTTTACCTAGTTAAGACAAAATTCAACAGTTCCCTCATCAAGCGTGACCGTTTTAATGAGTCACAGACAGACACCAGGAGGCGATTAACCCATTTGATCGTCCAGGACCCAAGTTATGAAGTTAATGGACTGGCCGGCACCGTGTGTTGATTGAAATGAGTCACACGCGAGTTGCGATGATACGCCATTCTATCAGAGATAGAACAGAGAGCTGTGGAGAATGTTATACTTTATTCACATAAAAAACAATCTAAAATCTATAATTTTCTTCAAAAATCTTTAATTTCTTTCCAAGGTTGCCTGAAAGAGATTGCTTGTGCGATAAGGCTTTTGTATATAATGTACCGTGTTAGTACTATTACTAATTTCTAATATACTGTATTGTAGTATACAAGAAAGTGTAAAACAATGGTAAAGTCAAAATTCACCTCACTAGCATAATATCACCCTAAATCGTCATCTTTTTCCGTTTTCATCTCTTCTTTTATGTATGTTTAGGTATGTATATGTATAGTTATGAATACTGTATGTAAATCCATGTATGTTTATTTAGCAGTTAAATGTTTTTTTTTTGTTTCTCTCATTGTATTTTTAAAATAATTCGCGCCGCACATAACTTTTCTGTTTTTCCTAATGGTTGACTGGGAGAGAATGCTTTTAGCATTAAGTCCGCCAATTGTAAACTTGTGGTACAATGAAGATTTATAAATAAATAAATAAATGGTTTATGTTGTGTTGGCTTCTTCTTGTTGATACGAAATGGGTCGTACGAAATCGTCAGATTCATCCAGACCGACACGATTACCACCCCTGTTGTTGGTCGCTATGAGATCCATGCATAAAAGTCTGGCCATTTAAGACCCCAACAGATGCGCCATGAAATGAACATCCCCAACTCACATAGGCTGTCAGCCGAGAACCCCCACTTAACTTTGTTCTCTTGACATCTCCCTAAACCAGCCCGGAGTCTCTTTTATAGACTTCCAAACTGCTAGAGAGATTATTTTCATAACTGATAGCACTACCTTAAATTTACCCAATATCGGGTGGATGATTTCATGATTACTTCACCTTTGCTACGTTATTCTTACATTTAATAAAAAGATTATGATTGAAGTAAGATGATTGTGTAAGTTTTTCTTGACCTAGGCATTTTTAGATAGGAGATTGCCTAAACCAGAAGAACAACCCAATATCGACCTACCCAAGGGGTTAAAAATCTACATTGCAATATGACTAGACCAACAACTTCTTCATTTCGCGATGTCAACAGGTTGTTCATAAAATTTCTTTCTAAAACAAAAAATGAGAAAGGCAGCTCTACATCACTCTATATGATGAGGTGGAGGACAATTAACCAGCAGGCGGGGTCAACTACGGCGGCGTCGCATACCGGTCAATTCGGCCAATTGCGCGCGCGCAGACGTGGGAACGCAAGTCCCCTTCTCTGGAAGAAGAACATGGATTTACATCCAGGAGAAGGAAATTTCTGAACGTGGCTCGATTTAGAAACATATTTCAAAACATTAATTCTTCTACGTTTGCAGTGGCCCTGATAGTAGGCTGAAGAAACATTTGAACTATTGTGTTTGCTATTGCGATAAGGCCGCCTTTGCACACCATTATGTCTACATGTATATGTCTCAAAATAGTATTTTCCTGATGCAATAAAATGTTTATTATTATTAATAGAGTAAATTTTCGGCTAGACGATGAACATTAATTTATTTTTCCCATTGCCCAATGTCACACCCCGAACATTCCATACAACAGCGCCGAGATACAACTACTACGATCGGTCGCGTTCGCCTGCGCGTTAATGTGAGTGATGTGTGAGTGTCACTCGTAGGGTTGGTTATTTACCGTATCTGCGTCATAGTTGTCCGGTGCCGCCGCGCACTGAAATGTCATCCTTGCATTGATGTCATCCTTGCAATGTTTTGCTCTCGTATCTCGATTTTACCCTTAATCTGCGCGGTGAGGTGTGGTATTTGTTCGGGTGGGAGGGTATGAGTATCCGTTCTGTACGTTAATATTATTAATAATTCTGTGGCAATATTGTCTCCTATAAGATAAATAAAATAAAATTTCGATTACGTCAATTCTGTTCTGTGTTGGTGTAATCCTCCACCAGTTGGAAAAAGTTACAAAAATCCATACCTTATTTAACAGGAAATATGAAAGGGAGATACAATCACAACCGGAAATGCACATGTGCGTCGTAAACAATTAAAAAAGCATTATTATTATTAATTGGCAGCGAATGTGTCTCAAAACTCCATTTCTGATCTTTGTCTTTCTCTTTTGATTCGGCGATACCCTTTAAAAGATTTTACTATTTCTATGCTTCATGGCTCATGGCTTCATGGCTGACTCACCTATTTGTATTAATTTATAGCATCAACAGTCTAATGTACGAACTAGTCATCTCTGTTACAGCGATTATGAGTTACACAAAGCCGTCATTGAAATGAATTGCCACCTCTATAACTTCTAATCTCATTAGTGTCTACCCATAGCATAGCACAGAAATAATAATAGTACTGTCCATAGCTAACTCTAGTTTTAAGAAGACAAAATGATGGTGATGATGAAATACTTATGTAATGAAAAATAATTCTTCCCTCCATCTTTAATTCTGAATTATATCTCATCTATAAACTGCCAATCTGCCAAATTTTTACTCATTAGTTAAGTTTATCTTTCACCCTGCTTACTTACTGCATTGGCTCAGCGAACCGAAACGGATTTTACCGACACTGAGGAGGAAGACTTCTCCACTCCTCCTTATTCTGCTACGCTCTCTTTTGTAGTAATTCTGCCTATTTGTGTGGATTTAAAAACAGAATAAAAACTCAGAATCCAACACTTATTTTCAACGGCGAAATGGCGCTAAAAATTGCGGGTATTTCTCAAACGCAGACACAAAAGAAAGCAATCCAAATTTCCGGAACGCAAATTACCTGACACCGACACTTCCATCAAAAAATGAAATTGCCGCTCCCCTCCAAAGAAAACTGAACAAATCGCCTTACAGACGGGATCCGAAGACCGGCAATCTGCCAGGTATTCCAACAAATTGGCCATAATAAAATGCTCCTAATTAACGTGCCTTAGAGTGGCTTGGTGTGTGTAGAGCAATCTTTTTGTTGAAGTAAGATGAATACCTACTAGCAGTAATCAGAAGTATCTAGTACTTTTTGTAAGAAAAAATCGCAGAATTAAAATGGAAATTATATTAAAGAATCTGCAGAATCAGCTTTATAAGAAATATATAAAACATAGTAGTATAATAGTACATTTGTTTGCCAAGAACTCCACTGAATAAAATTTTAAGTAAATACTTTAAAATCTTTAACACCAAAAACATTTATTTGTATTTCGGGAATCTGGTTAAAAAGCCTAGACATAGAGGTTTGATCCATGTAGGATGAATACCATATGCAATGATGATGATGACGAGATCAACCAACCAAGTAGAGAAACTACTATTCTGTTCATTTAAGGCATATAATAACGTGCACGTTATTTACATCATCGTAATTTACCTAATCTAATTTTCAAGCAATTTTCATCTACCTTATTAATTTCGCGCGCTCTCTAACAGTCTAGCTACACTAACTCATACTACCGAGGGCAGGGATCCGAAGGGACTCCGGAAAAATAATAGGAATCACCTTCTTAGACGAAAGCGATCTGTTTAATTGTGCCGGTGAAGACCCGGCAATTTGTTCCGGATTGTTCTACGTTTAAAAACATTTTTAATTGATTGCGGTTATAATTAAAATGTGTTTTGTGAGTTATGGTTTGCGAATATTTGGCTTATTTCATTGTCTTAGATAATTACGTCCTTAGGATTTGTATGGATACCAAAATGCACGTCAAAATGCCTTGTGAGTTACTGCACCTTTATGATATAGAGCACAAACGAAGACATGATTAGAAACACAATTAATATCCTGCATGGCACAAGAAAAGAGTATTATGTTTTATTATTTAAGGAACCACGTGAGAGGCCAAAAGGCTGTTTGTGCAGGGTCCAGGGTTAACAGGGTCGTTTAAACTTGTAGCCTACTCTATATTAATGAATGACCTAATTTTTTAACGTTTTTATAAGATACTGAGGAAGGAGACATTTACTTAGCAGTTGTCGAACATAACACACAAAGGCATCAAAAAAGAAATATTGAAATAAAATAAATTCCAAACAGTTTTGAATTTGTTGAATTTTACATTTTATACTTAAGTATTATTTTGATGATATTATAGTCAAAGAATAAATACATAAATTCTCATTTATTAACTCAACTTAAAAATCAGTCAGCACAATACCACAAAATTATTAATAGAATTATTAACTTAACAATAGCTTAGATCTTGCCGATGCATATTTCCATGTCACAATAATAGGCAAACTTTTATCAGCGCCGCTACCTCCAGGCCCAATCTTCCGGAGATACAATCTGCCTGAAGTTGGTCCACTTGTGCGATCCCACTTGATTTATACGCGTAGTTAATCCCACTATTTACTAGTTTTAGTGGAAGGTAAAGAGGGCCTTTTTCCACCGGCCTTCGCCCTCAGGCCGGATGGTGTAAGTTGTAGACGTGAGCGGACATTGTACAAAATAATAAATCAAAGTGTTGATATACTATTTATAAAATGATCTCATAAGATAGAGAGATATACTCTCAATTGTACTATTCACAAAAATTATACATGTGGATACAAAGTCAAACAATGTGCACAAGAGCGGAATATCGTCATTGCAATTTCTTCCAGTTAACGTTAGAACTAGAACTTGGATGTGGATGAAATAAATAATTGTAGCATTCATAAATAATTTTGCCCTGGGAAATTCGTAACATATTTTAGTTTTTTATTTTTTATTTGTTTTTTGATTGATTAGTAACATGTAAGTTTAGAATATCTGATATTTATATGAGGATGGTACTATGCTACAGGGCATTCAAGGCACGTTACCATCTGGAAGACATTAAAATCCTACATGAAATGGTAAAAAACGACACAAATATTTTTTGAAGCTAAAACCGCTGCATCCATTATCTTGCGCCTGCTGGTCACTAAAGACGGTTATCAGTCAGAGGGCGTGATGTATGTCGCGTGGAGGGCGGCCCAGCATACAGCCTCAGATAATTATCCGGCCCGTGGTCATCCAGACCTACTTCCTAAACAGGGAGATGACCAGCTGCTTAAAATAATTAGACTGTGAATCCGTCTAGCTCAGTGAATAAAGACATTAATTGCTCAAATTTCGGTTACATTTCTTATTGGTATTCGGGGTCCAAATTGCATGAGAACTTTGCATAGATTTTGAATGGATTAAAAATATCCATCTAGAACGCCGATTCTCGCGCTTTTCAAGTCCAATGCAATGTTTGTCAAAAAAATAGTGGATGTATATATATATAGGGGTTTTAGTAATTAGCCGCCATGTCTTTTCGAGAAATCTCATTTAATTTCATTCCAATTTGACTTATCTCTAAAGGCGCTAAAACTGCCTCCCAGATCAATGGTATGATTACGAATATCATCTAAGTTCATGTCTCAAGTTGTGACAGTTCTTCAGATATAGCTTACAGATAGATAGATGGACACCGGAAGCTTTATAATAGGTCATGTTTTTACACATACAATAAAGAAACTTAAAACCTAAACAATATCCAACATATTTAAATCATGGATTAAAAATATATGAATCTAGACAAAGACGCCTTGAAAAGATCAAAGGCTAGGCTTTATATCCATATCAACTAGTAATTTGAATGATAATAAATCTATCCAAAAACACATTTGTTTTGAATACCTAAGTCTTACAATAATACCCAAGTACTAGTTGGAAACTATAAATTACATGTAAGATTTTTTAAATGTTAGCTATTCTTGGGAATGGTTGTGAGCAAGTTAGGGCATAAGTTATTATTAGACCATTCAAACTACTGGCAGGTCAAACAACTAAGCATAAAACAGCAAAAGACTATTACTTACTAAAACTCAAGTGAGTCAAATGCAAGGTTGATGTACCAAATTACATATTCACAGCATTCCACAGCAAAACAAGCTATGGTAGGTACTCGTACGTCGCGAGTCGCGTCGCCAGGCGACACAGCATCTGTCGCGCAACTGCTTGAATACAAATTGTTTGCATTTTGCACACGAGTGTAATCACCTTGATGGAACATGAGATGCAAACCATAAAGTTCGAAGAGTAAAAGTGTTTTTATTTTGTACTCACAATTTTTCGCTTAACGTGCTTTCCGAGCACGGAATAATTTTTGTAAGCAGACTATCAGATTATTCAAAAGTGAATGTTCTTACGTAACACGAACTCAAGACTACTGAGTCCTCAGGCAAACTGCGACGGTTCTTTAGAGCACTAATTTTTTGATAGAACAATAGAACTCTGCACATAGCCCCTCTCACATTTATTTTTGTGTCAGCGATAGTATTGCATGCGATGCATTACATGTTATATAAGATCTTTTCTCTTTTAGAAGTACGTTTTAATATAAACGAATTCTCAGTTCCATTTGTACAGGCCCAGAACCATAAATAAGTTCAATTAACTACAATGTACCTAATGCTTTTACTACTTTCCAAGAAACATATATTCAGTAGGAAAATCATTAGTCATGCTTAAATTGCCTTCAATACTGAACAATTGATATCGAGCATATGCAGTTCTCAGAAGCCCATATTCCTAAGAGTTTTATTGAAAGGTGAGCGCGGAGTCAATTGGTGATTCCTACCTACGTTTGCCAACTCAATATATTGGTTACGTGGTCTGTTTAACAGAAATTTTTTGTCACACTTTATCACTTTTCTTGCAGAAATTTTCCGTTTCCTTTAGTCCATCCATAACATCGTAGTCAAGATAAGCATTGCCACCTATATATTTTCGCAACCCTCAACATGTCCAGCGCAGCGTCTTCATCTCCATGACATGTAACTCTTGATGATGCTCGAACAAGGGCCTCGCCTCACTAGTCTCACAACCATGTATACGAGGATAAGTCATAGGTTAGTAGCATTACCGACATTCTCTCATCATCTGCTTCCTTTTTTTTGCTTGCATTTGAGACCAAGAAATTCCAGCTTTTTCTCCACTTCGACATTCTTGGTTGTGTGATCATTTGTACGTATATCCTCCATTGCGACACCGAGCAATAATTTGTTGGATATTTTAACGACGCTCCTCATTACCATCGCAGTATCTTCATCTTCATGATATGCAACTGGCTCTATTTTAAGACCGGCATTATCAAATCAAAATCCTCTCAAGTATTAGACATTCAAATAAATCTCTCCATCCGTTATTGAACCCGCAGTGGTGTGCAAGCGCGCTGTGCACATTTCATCCGGATCGGCCGGCGATCCGGCGATATTAAGATATCAATATGTGCGATTGTGCAGCGAGTGTGCTGTCCGCGTCGGCCGCGAACGCAATCAAACCGCAGTAAAATTGTCGACTGATAACTGCTAAAAGTCTGGGATACACTGAGGGTTTATAGAAAAAAAAAACAATTGCAAAACATTAGTAATAATCGCGAAAACATAAGAAATAATTAAACCCTTTGTAGTAAAGATTGCTGCTACTGAGAAATAAAAAATGCAATATTTAAAAAATCGAAATGATAGCTTTCTAATGCTAGTCTGTAGTTATATGAAACCCAAAGCCCAACGTAGTTTTATTAAATATATTGTAAAAGGCGGCGAGATAGCACATACATCTGACTGATGTCTTATTTTAAGAAAAATAAAAAAAGATCAACATAAACAGTAAACGCTGAACAATGTCGTAGATGGAATTGTAAAATCTGTGCTACTATCCGTCCATTAGTCTGAGGTTCAAGAAAATTTTGACCTCTGTTTATTTATACATGTTTCAATTTGGCATAATCATCAATTCATCTTCATCTTAATTGTTCGTCTCACGATCTTCCTAACAGAAATCTAAAAACACACGTTGTTATGTGAAAATGCAAAAGAATATAAAAATGTCTCAGTGTGCCCACACCACGGCATACAAGAAGTGTTCATATGTCGTCGCCGGTGATTTATCTAACCGCACATGTGCGAGAAATGAGATGTGGTCGCGCCGTAACGACGGACATGTAGCTGGTCTCGATTGAAACCATTGTAGTAGTAATATCGTGTTAAAAGTCAGCTCTGTCTTCTCTTCACCCGGGAGCTTTTTCTAGTTTTTCTTCGACCACGTTTTACAGCCTAAAGTAGGGTAGCCTATGACCCCGAAACATAGCTGTTTAACAGTTGAAATTACTGAGATTTATTTTTCCAAAACTACATTTGACAAAGATTTAACCTTCGGAACAAAGATTGAAGGTTATAGAGGAAGCAAATAAAGCAATTATAAAATTGCTTTATTGGTTTGATTTGCGGAAACCTCTCGCTTTCAATTTGTTAGAAGTTTTTTTTTCCAATAAATCAAAATTTAAAGACTTTATACACGACTGAAAGAAAGGATTCTTACACATATTTTACGAAGTATTCGACTGTAAAGCTTTATTTGTAAGTACTGCTGTTTTCAATAATTTCTTTATAGTTTTACCTTTACATATTTTTTCTTCTTTGAAATAGTCTTTTAAATACAAAAATGTTCTCATCTCTTTGGAAATATAGGTGGATATTGAAGCTCCCATGGTTTACGATCGTTCAGTATGCATATTAGATGTCCGCACGGCGTCTCAGGGTCGGCATCGCTACACGTACACTATAAACGCACCGATATTGCGAGCCGTCGCGTTTTATATGCTGAACAGTGATATATATATCTTAATTAAAAATGGTGACGTCATTGAATTGAAGGGATAAGAGGTGTGTGAAATAGCTTACAAGCTATTTATTTGGAAAGAAGTTTTATATTTATTTATGTCGTGCAAGTTACATGGTCAATCGACCTTGTACACCCTGGTTGCAGCCAGCCCTAACGAAGATAACAATTAAACTTGTTATTTATTGTCATTATGAAAATTTTGTTTTGGATGTTAGTGGATTTATAAACTACTAAAAAGAATTTGTATTCAAGAATATTATAAAAAACTGTTTTATCGTTAGCAAGGTATATTTAGGTAAAAAGATATTTAACCGATTCGGGCGTTACTTTGCGGAATTTAAAGTTACAAGCACTTAATAAATTATTTTGCGTGCTTCCGCCACCAGTTAGTTCATGCAAACTATTGCCGGCCGGCACCCACCCACTACTATTAGTCCCAACATGCCCGCCACCACTAGCTTGCACATGCGACACGTGTTTCGCCTAAATTAACAATTACAGATAAAATAACTAGAATATTTAGAAAAAATAATGTGCATGTAGCCCTAAAACCAAATAATACTTTAAGGAGCATTTGTAATACAAAAGACAAAATTAAGTCAGATAAAAAATCGGGCATATATAAATTGAGCTGCGATGATTGTCAACATATATACATTGGTCAGACTGGTCGTAATTTCAAAACTCGATATAACGAATATTTAAACGCATTTAAATATAAACACCCAGAGAGGTCTCATTTTGCGGAACATTTGTTAGAACATAATCATAATTTGTCACCTAATCATACATATAAAATATTACATGTTGAAGAGAAAGGGTTAAAGCTTAACATTTTGGAGCAGTTAGAAATAAATAAACATAAAAATTTAAAAATTCCCTTAATTAATAAACAAACTGATTTAAATAATTCTCCATTACTTAACATGTTTCATAATCCCACCTCTTAGTGGTGGGGGTAGTAGTATAATAGGAGGGGTACGATGGTTTTGTGTCATTCGTCGTTTATACGTCGAACTATTAACAGCTTGGTCTAGTGCCTAAAGATGCCTCGCGTAGAGGCGAAACACGTGTCGCATGTGCAAGCCAGTGGTGGCGGGCATGTTGGGACTAATAGTAGTGGGTGGGTGCCGGCCGGCAATAGTTTGCATGAACTAACTGGTGGCGGAAGCACGCAAAATAATTTATTAAGTGCTTGTTTTAGGTGCAAAGTCCCATTCCAGTCCATTGATAAGTGATGAGAGGAATACCTACAGATATTTAAATGACAATGTTAATGGAAACATTGTAAGTCATTCCATTGACCCATTGTAATCCGGTGGAGATGATAAGGGGGAAGGGGGAGCCCCGACTGAGACCGGGAATATTAATAATCTCGTAAACAATTACATCAACACACGGACAGGTCGGCGCGAAGGCGAAGGTACAGTTACCAGAGAAGATATTAAAGAAAATATTGAGTTAGAGATAACATTACGGTAATGGAATGGAGTTTCTAAAATGGTCCCTCTCTCATATTCTTCTTACAGCTGCTTCGAAGCCCAAGGTTTGGTTTTTTTTTAGGTAATTACAATAATGTCGCGGACTTAAAGTCAAGACTTTTTCTACCAGTCAACGAATAGGTTCACTTTTTCTTCTTCATTTTGCCCGTTTTAGGCATTTTTTTTTTTTTTTATGGCACTATTTGCACGCACTGCCACAGATTATATAATACATACTGTGACACAGAGCCACCACTTTTAGGCATTGTCCGAATTTGAGAAATGGAAACAAGTTTTAAGTATTAGTAATGGTGGTAAATGATCGACATGAATTACTTAAGCTTATTCACGCTTTTAAAATACACAGAGAATAATGGAACTGAGGAAAATAAAATAAAACTGACTCAATATAATTTTACAATGTACCTTAATAATGGCAAATAAACTAATTTAAATAAAGAGTAATTACAAATAAATTTGCACTTGTAAATAATGATTTTCTTGAGCCCAATATACTCTGCTGACTGTACACGGCACAGAGGGCGACGCTCCAGGCGAGATGAGATTAATTGTCAGAGTTTCAAATGGACGCCTCCACCTCAAGGTGCGATTCACGAATAATTCAAAATACAAGTTTATTTCTACTATATAGAACTGAGATGATGCTGAATCTATTTGGAAGGGTGTCACCCCTTTCATCACTCTTTAAAACAATTACTAATAGTAAGTATGCTACAGAGATTTTGCTAATGGAAACTATACAGAAAACTTATTAGTTATGGAAAACCTACACGGCCTTACAAAAGTTCGAGTTACTTTATAATACAGGCAATTATTTAAAAATGAATGAAAAAGATTGTTGTTATGCATGTCTGTCAATCAAAAGTTCCTAAAAAGCATTTTTAAATGTTTACGTGAAGCTTTACCTAACATTCTAGGTATAGGTACTGAATTTTTTATTTTTTAAATTTTTATTATCGTTCGAATAAATAAGAATTAAGCAAAAGACGGACACGGAACACCGGCTTCCAAAATCGTAAAAGAGTAAATTCTATTTTAATATACATATATCTACTCACTGGTCGGTGTCAATTCATTGACATATTTATTTATTACTGTCAATTGATTAATTTTTCATTCATCACATTCAATGAATCTGCTTTTTTTTTTTAATCTGCCAACAAAATTTAGTCAGACCTAAATTATTATTATTTAGTGTGGCAGAATATCAGTGCCTGACTCGTACTACGAGTAAAGTATCACTGAGCCACTACCTTTTTTGGATTACTGAAACGTACACATACCAAAAATACCAATAATTTTTTATCATTTATATGCATGCATTATTTTTGTATAAATTGATAATGTATGTGTGTTGTTTTGATAATACCAAAATAAATTATGTCTGTCACTGCATCTCATAGATACCAGAGTCCGGTGACAATCATTCCCGTCCCTGCGAATAGAAAATCATCCAAGTACTCGAAAATCAACACGGCCCGGATTGGACTGCAGTGCACACTGCACCCTCCGCACCTTGTCAGCAGCAAATTGACGTGGATTGTTGACGGCGATCTTTGTCACGCAACCACGAGAGCACATGGATGAAAGATACTAGATGATTTGAAAATAATCATTAGCAATTTCCAGGTACGAAAAGTGAATGTTTTTCTGTTTATGAAACAAGCTGTTTTATTGTATCTGCATTCATATATATTTCAGTATCCAAAAAATGTTACGATCTTTAAGAATATTTAATAAGATGGGGTTTTATAAACGTAAATCAACAACATTTTTTGCCTTTAAAAATTAAAAATTAGATTATGTATGTATGTAAAATTCTTTAATGTACATTAAAAAAAAGGTAATACCTACAACATCAACAGAAAAAAAATCTTAAATATTAATATACAATGGCGGACTTATCCCTATGAAGGAACTCTCCCAGTCAACCACGTCAAGTTTTATACAGCTGTCTATTTTTTCCGTAGTTATCTTATTGGGTTTTTTTATCTTTGTTTGGTACCTTTTCCTTATTCTTCTCTAGTATAACATTTAATTTCTTTGTGCTTAAAAGAGTAACATAAACTTAATTTAAGTACTGATTTTCTTCTTCGTTCAAGCGTGTCTCAAAGTTGCGTCCTCAGCTTACGAACCGAGACTAAGGAAAGAATGAAGTACTGATTAACATTGTGATATAAAGTTGACGTTATTTTCAAACTAAAATAGAAGTCGCATCTAGTTATCACCACAGACTGCGGCCACCATTCGCGCCGCTGTCGACTCGTGTCGATGACCACTGCCTAATCTCTAATTCCACCTATTATTTTGTTTGCACGCGGTAATTGATGATTAGTGGACGGACAATCGTTCATTACGCACCTACATTCAACGTGTGATCATGGTATAAATGTGATGCATGCGATAAGAGCTATACGAGTAATTACACATACTTTAGAACTAGCATTTTTCTTACTTTGTTATTTTAATTTATGTTTTAGTTGTAAGTTTCAGTATATTTTATGATAATCTGCCAGCCCGATGTCAGTAGTCATAATCATACAATATTATTTCAAAATGTGTTCAATAATCGCAGTTTGACATCTAGGGATTGAAAATTGCTATTTTGTAATTTTATTTTAATACACTTTCTACATTCGAGCGTGTTGCCAATCGAATTCTAAGCTTCCGCTGAGACCCCAATGTAAGCTTATAATAGGACTTACTATGAAGGCAGGATATAAAATAATACGTAACGTATACGGTGGTGCCCTCAAGTTTAAATTACTAGAATTCGACAACTACAAGAAATAAAACAATAGCAACAACTCTCAATGATAAATAAAAGAATATTTTAATGACTAAATACACAAAACTTTCGCTTATTTTTCTTCCGCAATCGAACCACAAATCACCGCTTCCTACTTCGCTAACGAACCGCTTCGCGCCATTAGGGCCGACCTCCACACCTCGAATGGCAATCAGGCATTACCGCACTCGTTAGGCGATTGCCAATAAATATTATCTTTGTTTTATTTGTTTTCACACCTATACTACTACGTTCATTGTCTCCGTAACTAGTAGATTCATACACAATTTCACACAAACACTTGCACACATTTATTTTATACGATCTTTCGTACAAATTTTTTATAGATTATGCTAATTTATGTACGTAAAGTATGTATGGTGAATTATCAGGTGAATTATGTATAGAACGTGAGAGTGAAATACCAGTCAATTAATATTGCGTTTTACGTACAATAAAGATAATATTGGTATCTAATTCACAGAAAACATTCCTACTATTGAATAAAATCATCCAGCTAATATTCCCGATATCAAATCCGTGCCTTCGCTTCCCACCCACGGATGAAGTTGTTTGCAGAAGATCCTCATAATTGCCTGTGCCCAGAAATATCTAACACACCTACTTTCTCATTAATTGATACATTATCCAGTAATAATGATCCTATTTGTTCTGATGTACAACTTTCAGACTTTTTCCTTTCAGAGTCGACAGTTTCAGTCTCGACTTAATCACGAAAGGTAGCATAGCTGAATATGATTTATATAAAAAAAATAATCTATATTAAAGACACGTGGTCACGACATATCGTATAGACAACCTTGTCCGTTTTTTTTTTTGCCAAATTTTGTATATTTTGTACCGAACTTTTTTCCGGATGTAAAAACTAAGCAATAAGAAAAATTTTTGGAAACCTAACTACGTCGCAACACTTTGACAAAAAAAAATAACAGCGGCTGCACACGGCATAAAAAATAGTTCCTAAGGTGACTTTTACTGGATTGGGAAAGTAAATACCATCGATACGCAAAGAAGAAACAAGAAATTATTACGCGAAGACAAATTTTGACAATTTCAGTAAGAAAATTGACACCCTCTCAACCATTGGCTTCAATAGTAGAATCAGAGTCCCTTTTACAATCGAGTGCAATAATTGTAATCGTAATCAAGTCCTGTAATTACGCGGTAATCGTAATCCGCGGTGAGTGGCCCCCAGGCGCGTTTTTATTAATTTAATGTTCGTCGAGAAGAGTTAATGTGTAAAGTTTAAATTGAAATTTGATACGCGGTTGCGAGGTTTCTCTACGTGGTAAAGTCTACTGTTAGGGACCTTGTACATTTTATTTTCTAGCATTTAAATTTTGTTAATTTCATTTTTACAATGTTTCAAAATATATAACATCATAGCTATTTTCTAAGCACAACCCATTTTATAGTTAAAAAAGGTCACTTATATATAAATTTGTTTGCTTGTAGTATTAATTATTTTCATTACTTGGGGGTTTTAATTTCATCTAATTAACTGAGAATAAACCCACAAAGTTGTGTTAAGTTAATAATTGAATTATTTTAATAAAATTATAATTATTCTATTTACACGTGAAATAAGTAAATTAAATTATTCTTACCACGAAATATAAAATCAAACGATCAATCTGATAAATATAAGACTAAAAGACTCTTTAAGCTAAAAATGCAAATATGGGAGCGCTAAAAAGAGAAAATTCCAGTGTACTATATGTCTAGTGTAAACGGACCCTCACATCTCATAATCACCCGGCCGCTGAATGTTACATATAACAAGTATTGCAATTACAATTGTAATGTTTGTAATATGAAACTTATTCTTTGTATTCGCAATAATTTTAATAGTCTAACAACTCATTAACTCTGATTGCCGTTTTGATAAATATTTTTTAGATGTTTTAGTATGTATTTTGCGTGTTAGTCATTTCTTTGTCTGTAGAAAATACTTTTTTATTTGAAGTACTTATTTATGTATTTTGGTGCTATATCACACTAAAATAAACATAAAATTTAACCCTAGCGGTAGGACATATCGATCTTATATATTTACTATTTCCACCTTGTACAACATATGATCCACAATGAAATAAATGATTGATTGAACAGATTAGCGGATACAAGGATAACCAGGTATGACTACTTGGGAAGATTCGTGACAAAGTGGTAAGAGGTGACGAAATAAAGAGAAGTTTAAAAGAAGAGAAAGATCTTTGCTCAGCAGGACAACAGAGTATTTTTTATTTGAATTTGAAGAATTTGCTTAAGTAGTCAATAACGACAAATTTTAATGTTTACCATTAGCTAATCACTGATTAGCCCTTTGTTTAGAGGGCTGATAAATGTTAACAAAGCGATTAAGAAATCAATGGACAACTTTGGCTTTAAACGTCATTGTCATATCTTAAAACTAATAGAAAATGTAAATATATAGTTGTAGGTAGTTATAAATGAGTGTTTGAGATGTGATCCATTATAAAGTCGTTTCATTATCAACATGCGGAACTCCATTAGAACGTAAGGTGACATTAGACGATAATTACAATAAACACGGCTTGTTTGCGAAGCACGCGCCATTAGCGACTGTTTGCACTCTTGGCGCGAAACGCCGATATTACAGAAATGAAGTGCTTTAATAATACTAGCTGAAGTGAGACTGGGCAGGTCTTACTGTCTGCAGCATGCGGCTAAAAGGTAGGCGAGTTTGGCCACCTTCTGGATACCGGACAGTCGCCGAGGTAGAGGAAGACCAAGAAAAAGATGGCGCGATAAATTGTACAGTTACCAGCCGGATTTGATGCAGAAAGCTCTAATAAAAGACGAATGGAGACGAAAAAAGGAGGCCTTTGCCCAACAGCGGGACACTATGAGGCTTGAAAAAAAATTTAATACTAGCGGCCGTTCCTGCTTAGCCTGGGTGCTTCTAAATTATAATATTTCACCAAATGTATGTGAACTCTCAGCAAGTAAAAGCTTTGTCTCCATTTTCTCACTACTTTGTTCTTCCAGTGCGTTACGCGTTATCTTAATTGTTTATTTGGAGGTATCGTTGAAGGTATTGTTTGTTTACTCCATTCAGATAACTAAGTTAGGAGAGTGATCAAAGTCGTCAAAGTAATTTAACCTTTAATCTAACGACTCTACCACAAATGTTTTAAGGAAAATGATTACGGAATTGTTGTTCAAAGCAAAATTTACAATGTAGGGTCTACATATGGCTGCTAATCCGTTAAAATTCTGACTAATCCCTAAACATGTTGAACATGTTGAACGCGCCGGTTCACGAAAATGGTGGCGGACGCGCGCGCACAATCGCACACATGGCCCGCGCATTACCATAATTCAATCTTGCATTGTTCGCGTCTAATGCACTTACCTGAATGCCATCCACCCGCATTATATCCAACGAGGGCGGCTCGCCTCACGCGGGGAGCACGGTGTACGGTTACCTGTGGGGACGCGAAGCCATCTGTCGACAAATCGCAGATTTATTGTTGCCACCGATTGCGCGGATTCACTTTTTTGCCGGCTATCAAGTTTCCATTAGCTAATTTTGCATCGATCGCCCGGTGAACTCCGCCGTACAATTTCAATTTGATGGATCGTTTTTGTTCGTTTCAAACTGTGAATGAATATGAAACTTTTTAAATCCGATATTAACAAGTGCTGAGGTATGAAAAAGTTAGGATTATCGCTTCGGGATCTGTCTGGCTGGAGCTCTTTGTTCCTTATGCAAATGCATTTAAATGTGTTTCGGTTGTACAGTTTTGTATTAAAACATAACTCATTACAGACTGCACCTGAATCATAATTTAAAAGGAGCTGCGAGGAACTTTTACGCATTGTTCTGCAACGAAATTAAACTGTATTTCTTTTGACTATTTTACTGAAATTAAATTTATTACCTTGCCTAGAATGTTTTTTTATCAAATTATATCTCTTGAAATATAGCTTTCCATTTCTTAGTTACAGCATCTGTCCCCGCATTGTACGGTTATATTATATTACATTTATATTAATTGAAACCGTCGCAAGCGAGTGCTCCTGTCATCAATACGAGGCCTCAGGACCCTCACTAACCTGGCCCCGCACAATCGTCTACACGTTCACTAAAGTGCATTCGCCATTCCGCACGTCAAACTTTGCAATTACACCCAAAGCTATAAACAATCCAAATCCAATTCTAACCCTTAGAAATATAGTTGAAAAGAAATGTACACATACGTCATTTTGAAGTTAAAGTCAATTTAAACGATGATAACTTGTGTCTGAAGACAACAGACAGAAAACAGTTTTATTTGTTTTGTTTTTAGGGTTAGTTTTGTGTAGCGGTGACCGAAACACGTACCGTTTAAGCTAAGAGGGTAGTTCGCATGTTGGTGATGCGATTTATCAAATTTTGTACGGAGGGCACGACATGTGCCGAGACGGACAATTGCGCGGGGGATTAAATATGGAGCGAGGTGGCTAATGGATTAGCAGATGAGCCCGTCACCTCCCGGCAACCGCTGTGGAATCGCAGATGGCAATACCCAGGATGATTGGATTCGCGGTGCGCGTGTAATCACATTCGCAGGATATGTGGGAGAATGTCGCCGATGCATCTCATTAAATTTGCGATTAAAGTGTTGAATGTGTTTTCTATTTCTTGAAAGCGTTTTTCACAATTGTTATACGGCTTTTTGTAAGAAGATTTTCACTTCGTTCAGCAGCTTTTTACGGTATGTCAGCAAAAGTTCGAAGGAGAAAAACAAACAGATTGATCAAAAAAGACTATAAAGTAAAGAGTTGATAATTGTTTATTTTCCTGCGAACAAATATTCGAATATAAATAATTATATTTGGTTAATATCGAGTGGGTTACATGGTCAATCGACCCAGCACACCGCCTTTCGGCTTTTGACTCCATTACGGTTCCAAATGGCGTGTGGGAATCAAACCCACGACCTCCGCGTCTTAATCACTGGTCCACGGAGGCAATTTTTGGTAATTCAACTGCAATATAATATCACATACCGTCATCTGATTACTATACCAGCCTGACATTGCATCGCATCACCGGCGATCATATTGCGGCGCCACGTATGTCGCGGTAAATTGCTCTGTCGCCGGCCATCTTGTAGTACCGATGGTACCACAAGTATATTTATTTATATACAAGTATATTGAAAATATATTGAAATATTACAAAAAATCTCCGATAGGAATGGAACAGTAGACATACAGAACTGTGACTTTTAAGAGTTCTTCTAAGGGTGGTTCTTCTCCAGCTATTAAGTGCGAAAAGCGTTTAGCTTGCTAAAGTATTTTCTTTTTCGCTCTACGGAACAGCTCAGCTCCGCTTGCTATCTCGGTCCACTATGTTTTTTCTAAATAAAATAAATAAAAATTCTTTATTTACCAATAAACCAAGATCTTAACAAGATTACAGTAGGTTTTGTAAGTTTGATTAGTACATTTAGGTTGGACTTTGGACTCTGCTAAGCAAAGCTTGTATCGCAGAAGTCCAGGAGTTTTTCCTGTCAATTTTCTCTTTCCTGCTTATACATGGAGATCTCGTTGATATAATCTCAAAAACTATTAAAATAGTACAATTTAATGTGTAACAAATCGCGAAAACATAGATAAATGTGGATAAACTATGCCACTGTGATCTGTCGTCTATGTTAATCTCTATTCCTCTCTAAGTCTACACCTAACCAAGGTGTATTATACTTTAGAATACCAATATAAAACCTTCTCATCCACAATTAATTTCAGCCATTTGCTGCAGTCAGTACCTCGCTCACCTATTCACGTGAGTGATGGATTGCGGCGTCGATTAGGGCAGCGCTGACCTGTTCTTTCATATCTCACTAATGGCCGCCCGTCGACATGTTGCCTGCCGTACCTCGGCTGGGGATCTAGGGGTTCTGGATATTTCTCTGTGATTCAAGATGAAAAGACTTACCTAATTATTTCGCGTGCTTCCGTCACCCGTTCATGTAAACTATTGCCGGCTACTATTCTTAGTCCCAATATGCCCGCCACCACCTTACAGATAACATAACTTTGTTTTATGGCGCAAAAAAGTGTTTTTACTTATTTACCATTCGTTTTTACACGAACCATCCTAAGTCATTATACCAAGCTGTTAATAGAGGCCGAAATGCGGTTACAAAAAACTTTCATACCATGATGTACAGGGACGACTGACCATGTAACTCACTCGATATGAATTAATTAATCTTTTGTATTGTGACTATTTGGTGGAAAGTGATATAAGGAAATAAGTATACGCGAATCGTGTAACGTGCAAAAGAATATATGACATTTCATTTTCTTAGAAGCAACCGTACAGGTACGACCCTGCTTATAAAAGTCCCATTACCTGTCTAGAATGGTTTTCATAATATATTTATTATGAAACTCCAATTCCAGTGGGTCTACATCTCTGTTCACCTGTCGGCCGTCAAATGAACAAGGGTCATTACTTAGCGCATCACCCTCGCAATTAATATGAGCTGGAGCTGCTGAAATATCGCTACAAATCAATTATAGCTGATGAAGGTGAAACAGAATTTGCTGTAAGTATTGCTAAAGGTATTTTGCGCCAAATCTTTTTTTCATATTAAAATGTCCAGCGATTGACCATGATCCCACCTGATGTAGTGCAGATGGAGCTAATTCTATGTTCTAAATTCGACCCAGAAGAAAAGCAATCAGCAAAACCCAAAGTATTTAAAGATAGATGAAATATTTATTAATCTAGACTCCATCTCCCCTGAGATTATGATTATGAAGGAAGATTTTTAAGACAAACTAGTATCTTTTAAAGTAATCAGCAAATTCAATGTTACTTGTAAATTTATCAAGCCACAGAGTGTCTGCGTCACTCAATGTTCCGTACCTGTTCCCGTAGAATCAAATAGTAATTAATCTCTCCTCCCTGCAGCCGACGGCGCGGTGCCAAACGATTCAGGTGACCGCAGGGAGACGCTGAATATGGGGGTGGTATTACTGTACTATAGATTGAGTTTCGGACTGGGTTTTTTTTTTCTCTGTAGGCAAGTGATTTAGGAATTAATTTTATTGAATGGTTGTATTTGAATATGTTTATGATTACGTCAAAATCGTTTAATTCGTGTTTTACTGCTAAAACTCGGTAACTTAATTTTTCTTACATTTTAATGAGAGTCGCTAAGACGGTCTTTGACAAATCAGATGATTAGTGGTATGTCAAATTATGTGTCTTCGAAAAACAATCTCAATGACAATATTATGTCTAATGCTAAGCCATTATGGTTGGGTTACTTATCTGAGAGTACGGTAGTACACCCGCCTACTTGAACAAAAACAAAAGACGGAGAAACGCCGTACAGTCTTTTGTGAAAGCCATTTTTGACATTTCTTATGTTTTCGCGATGTAAAGCGATAAAAACTGTATCATACTTCAACTTTGTGTAACATGATTCAGGATAAAGCTTGTTTACTACTACAGCCAAATATTTCATAGTTGTCTTTTACATTCTTGACTAATTCATTCAACCTCAAAAACTCGAGTACGCTAGGTGTAATATCTGCAATCGTGTCTGCAGCAATACATCCATAATTGCTTTCTTGAGCCCTCGCCAATCGCAGGGGGACCTTTTGTGATGTAAATCGAAGTAATGGAAAGGTAAATTTGTCGTACAATGCGTCCTATATTTGTAAATTGCCGTTCATTCTATTGGAAGGTGATTACAGTAATTTCAGTGTTCGAAGAAATTCCACTTGAGATTTGCAATGTGTCAAATAGGGCACTTTTTGTAATTACAGATTGCTGTTTCGAAAAGAATGCATTCTTATATTACTTTCATTAATTTTGCGAGTTCTGTGAAATGTTTATTTTGCTAAGTTTGTTTTTTTTTTTATATATTCAATTGTTGCTTGCAGGCTGACTACATCTGTAGATTGTTCAGATCTTTATGTGTGAATAATGTATGTCACACAAATAAAATAATTTATATTAAATTAGGCAAGTCCATCTCAATTTCAAATTTGAATATCTCATAATATTTGAGTGAATTTATCATTTCCAAGATCTGAAGTGCTATTTTTGAAAAGTGTGACTCATGCAAAATCGCCCAGACGAATAAATTATTTATTTATGTTCGATATCGAATATCTTTTATTTTATTTTTTATACAACTCTATGTAGGCAAACAGGCGTACGGCTCACCTGATGGTCAGTGGTTACCGTAGCCTATAAACACCTGCAACACCGGAGATGTCACGAGCGCGTTGCTGACCTGTCCGCTATCAGCAAAGCGACCCCTCTGGAGCCTGGCGACCCTACTCACCAGCAAGAACACAACGCTGCATCACAGTGTTATTTGGCTGCGGTCTTCTGTAGGGTGGAGGTACTTCCCCAGGCGGACTACTTCCTTACAAAATGTCCTACCTCTCTAAAATGGTCCGATTAAATTAGAAAATAATTGAAGGAGCTCTACTAAATGTAACGCTTTTTTAATATGATGCATCTATTGATTGATCGTAAAAAAAGTTAAATAGTAATATAATTGTTTTTTACGTATGATCAACATCGCGGTATTTTATATTTCCTCATTTAATTTATCCAAATATATCGGATATATCGGAAAACACAATTCATTTTTGGTTGGACGTTAAATTGTTAATTTTTAATTAATATCCACTTCTAGGGCAACTATCAGATATACGTATTACATAGCGTAGGTATAGTTAAAAAGGCAACCATCAACAATACTCTATCATTCTACCGCAGACAACCATATAAGAACAAAGCATAGACAAATCTCAAGCTGAAAACCCGTCGTATCTAAAATGATACACTGCAAACGAAACTACCAGGAGACAACGTCCAACAAACGATTGAGCAGATCAGAGGAGATACACAGGCAATAATCCGTTTTCTTTTATCTCCTAGCCAACTCTGAACACACAAAATCAAAATGCTGTTGATAAAAAACTTGTGACTATAAGAATAAAGTTGAAAATAGCTAGGATGTATGGTTTTAAAATAGGAACGTTAGTCAAAGAGGTTATTACCTGAAGGACATAAAGATGGCCCGAGGACGCGAAGAGGGCGACCGCAAATAAAATGCAAATAACTATAGTACGGTGTGTGTCTTATCCTGGACGTAAGAATCGAAAAATGTTTTAGTGTAGGGATGTCTCTTTTTTTAAACTGTAACGTTATTAAATACTAGCTTTTTCCCGCAGCTCGGCCTACGTCATAAAGTAGCCTATGTTTGACCCTGGGTCATCAACTATATTCACACTAAATTTCATTAAAATTCGTTCAGCTGTTTTTAATATTAGTATGGATTAGTGTTCACAAAATATATTGTAAATTTTAAATTCCTCGGTTGTGTCCTCAGCTTACACGTCAGAGATTAAGGTACGCTTTTAGTCATGGTTCAAAATTTGGCGGTACTGGTTATTACAATAGAGCAACTGTCGTCCGATCTCCGTAACCCTTTTTAACCTGAGGTGTGTAAGTGCCCAACACTGTCACCTTTTTCAGGGTAAAGGCATCTTACATAGCCTAATGACTGGCAGCTATCGATAACAGCCGATACAAACGGCTTAACGTGCCTTACGATGCACGAAATAGTTCGAAATAGAAAATGCCACTAATGTCCTAAACCAATGCGGGATGGGTTTCGCTGTCGCTTAACACGCGCGATCGATTATTGAGTTCCTCATCATAATTTTGCAATAATAAAACAAAAAATATATCGATAGAAAATCGACACATCACTCGCCATACAAACCGCTGATTCGGTGTGTCTTGTTGGTCGCGTTTACGAGGGTAGCTGTAAACTGTAAAAAGCGCAAACAGTTTGTTTATGCGCAGTATTGCGCGGTGGGCGGCGTCGATTGAAAACCAATGCTGGCCCGCTTCGTAAACGAGACCTGGCCTTTTACTGCCCATCTCGATCCTTTTTCATTTGCATCTCGCCTTTTTTCAGTATTCATTGCTGAGTTGACGTATCGGGGTGTTGTTCAAAGTTTGGAATCGTCTTGTTGAGAAAGAAATTCTTCAGCATTCTGATTTGTTAGATACATTTTCTACTCAGTTCGGTCTAGTCCTATTTAATGCTTAGACTCATGATGTGAAAATACTGGCATCCAACTTTTATTAAGAAAAAACGAGAATCTGATGAGTTTGCATGATTTGGAAAGAAAACCTTTGGAGTTTTTGAAAGCGATGCATTTGTTTTAAAAGTTCTAACACCATTTTATTTTTAAAGGTACATTAAACCAGATGAGATTAACGGGCGTCAATGCGGTCAAATAATGAAGAGAGAAAAGGGTTTTTTTTTTCAACATAAGTGTTCTACATTTTTGGAGCGATGACCTGAGGGATTCCCAAAGTCGATGGTTAGAGTTGGCTTTGGATAGAGGCAAGTGGAGGGAAATGGGGGGATACCTTTTCCCAGCAGTAGGACGTACATGGGCAAATGTTTCACTAGTATATTAACAGATCATACATACATAAGTTGAGGTATTGCTCTACCAGAAAACATTACTACTTAAATTTAAATAAACTCCCCAAAAAGTAAGACTTTAAGTGAATGGTTTATTTTAACCAGTACAAGTCTTTGTCTTGTTTGGTCCAGTAACACGATCCAAATGTGGCATTCCCTACATTTCTGTGACAGAACTATTGCCTCTGCGGTACCATTCGTATTGTTGCCATATATACAACTGTTTTCTATATTCTTTCAGTATATTGAGAAAGGAATTTCTTACTCTGTATGTACGTTTCGAGGATTTTTACTTTGGTGTGATTTTGCACCGCTTATCAATGAGGAAACAGAAACTTAAGAAAACAAATTATTATGTTTAAACGAAACTAACAGCCAAACTAAAATCTTTATTCTGTAAACATTTTTTTTACCTTGTACAGATTACTTGTTTACATTGAAGTTTTGTTAGCAACAGATAAATAATTAAAGAATAGCAATCAAATCGTATATATTGTACTAGCTGTTTCCCGCAGCTCTGCCATCGTCAAAAAGTAGCCTATGTTTGACCCCGGGTCTTCAACTATAGCTATTAATACCAAATTTCATCAAAATCCGTTCAGCGGTTTGGCCGTGAAAGCGTAACAGACAGACAGACAGAAAGACAGACAGACTTTCCCATTTATAATATTAGTATGGATGTACGCTCTATGATCAGCAGCCTGGCGTTAACTCTACTTAAGATGACTAATAATAGTGTTTTTGCTTACTAATGTTGAATGAATGCATAATTCTAACCAGAGGTAACAAGTCCTACGTTACATGTATAGGTCATCATCATTTCGTGTTGGTTACATTATCAATCAACCATTTACACCCTGGTGTCAGCAAAGTTGTGCGGAACCGCCTCTCAGACTCTGATATTACATAGGTACAAACAAATAAATAAATACAACTTTATCTAAGTTTCATCATAGCAAATTTTTTGTGAATAATAAATACATACTTAGTTTTTATTCACCCTTATGAAAAACACATCTAATTTTTTAAGAAGTCACTCATGTCCAGTGAAGTTATGAGGGCCTATAAACCGGCTAAATAAAACATCGCTAAGTATGTATGAAGTAAATATCTTTTACTGTCCTTTTATGTTATTGGCATAATGCGGAGATTGAGAGGCACCGCATACAAATTAACTGGTTACAACTACGACAGACTTACGACAAAGGCCAAGCAATAGCGGGGAATATGGTGGAAGACCATACCTTTCTTCTGTACTTCTCGGTGACGGACTTTAAGGTAAAAACAAGGTCAATAGTTCCGTGACTAGGGCGAAATCTATTTTGACATTAAGTACCCACCCGGAGTGGAGAACTCTTGTGTCAAAAAATTACCATTCATTATTACTAACATAAACTGGATCTCTTGTTGTCTGAATAAAGGTTTATTATACATACTAATATTATAAAATATTACATACTTTACATACTAATATTATAAATGCGAAAGTCTGTCTGTCTTTCTGTCTGTCTGTTACGCTTTCACGGCCAAACCACTTAACGGATTTTGATGAAATTTGGTACGAATATAGTTGAAGACCCGAGGTCAAACATAGGCTACATTTGACGGTGGCGGAGCTGCGGGAAAAAGCTAGTTTATTATATACAAAAGATGACGAACGTTTTTACCAAAACCATTGATTAAACCCCCTCGCCCATTTCTACGGCAATCTCAAAATTGGATCGCGGTCGCGCTCTTATTCAAATTGCTTGCCCTTTTTTAATGCTTACAAATTCATCCCCTACATTTACACACTAAGATACTACACGCCACAGTCTAACTAACAATCAATCAAACATCATCTCAATTCAACAGTGATTCCCATAAAACCTAAGTATATTTTTAGACTATGGCGATATGATTTGAATTGTGTACGTAGAGTATGAGTTTACGATCGTCCAGAAGTGACGTTTACTTGTGTTTTGATTTATGAAAGCTTTCTTTGTCTGTACATGATTATTCGATGGAAACGTTATCCGCGAGTCATGCAGTGAGACGATCTTTTTATTTGTTAACATTATTTGCCTCAATAAGCAAATTTTATTTCTCGAATCCATTTTCTTTCATCACACAAAGTTTTCTTGTCTCATTAGTGTCTCTAAAAAGAATCTATTTATTGTGTTGGGTCGACCATCCACCCACTACTGTTATTCCTAGCATGCCCGCCACTAATAGTCAACAAATAAAGCACTGAACGTGTATTTTACTTCTACACTCAGTCAACAAACCAAGCTGTTAATCATTCGATAGATAAGCGACAAAAAATAAATTGTTGCATTTTCGTTATCCAAAGGAAAGTACTATGATGAAAGGGCCAGGACCATTTCTCTTAAGATATGTATCAATTGAGACAATTAATTAAGATATGCGTAATTGAAAGCACTTTGAATAAGGCGCCTGTCCACAAGATGGCCGCGCAAGACAGTCGCGATTTATACGTTTTGTAGTAAAGACACATTTAAGACGTAACTACACAGACTTCAATATTTGTAGAAACGGCAGATATTAAAAAAATACCACATTGGACTTGCCATAGTATCAGCATGGACTATTATTACATTTGAAATATACTTATGCGCCAGCTATTCCATTAGAATTTAGTGTGGATATTATTAAAATCAATCTTGGTCATTTACGGAAAGAAATCAATCAATCAACTTTATTTCATATATGAGTGTACAATAATGTTATAATATATAACATACTAATGACAAAATCCTAGTTTGTATGCTGTTAAAAATACGGTCAATTGCATTTATGGTAATTTGCGTCTCTAGCACTTTGCGTCGAAAGGCTTTACTATGCGCTAAATTAGCAAAAGTTTACAAATGTGACATACAATATTACTAACGCAGTACCGAGACGGAAATTTCCTTTGTAATATATAAGTGGACAAATGTTTCAAGTGTCATTTTACCTTATTATCTACAGAGGTATTGTGAAGATTTTAATTGGCATGTTCCTGCTTAAAAAAAATTAAAGTTATTTCTACACCAAGTTTAATTAAAATTTCATCGACCAATAAATTAATTGATTACGTCTGTTCTAAGCATTTTTGTATCTCCTTTGATACACATTGTCGGAGAGTACTATTTATGTATGTTATTTGTAAGTTTATTCATATTATTTATTTATGTAAGTTTATTATATGCGTCTTAATATAGGCATGTACATTTAAGCTTTCTGCACCGCTCACGCAAGTGTTTTTCTACCGCAGCTCATTTCTACCCTAAGGTTGGCTGGAAGAAATTGCATTAGCGATAAGTCCGTCTTTGTACCCATTTAGTTGTATTGGTTTTAACTATGTGTTTCTTTTGTTTGTAAATGGTGCAATAAAGTGTTCATTTATTTATTTATTTATTAAAACTTTATTGTTCCACAAAGTACACATATACTTATAACAATTGGCGGACTTAATGCTAAGAGCATTCTCTACCAGTCAACCAGTGGGAGAAACGGAAAGGTAGTTTGGCGCAAAAAAGTTAAGGGGGAAAAATTTATTACTTATAGAGCAAATTTTATTAAAAGCTTAAGTTCATAGACTACGTAAACATACATAAAACATACACAAATACTGTTTCATTTTAAATATATACCTATATATATATATATATATATATATACATATACCTACACAAATACCAATGATGAAGTCAAGTCACATTGAGAAGTTTTCATTAACTGAGCGAGTCCAAAATGTGCACACGTGCCCGCTTTATAAATACAAATTTGTTAGGACTTTCCTTAATATCAGCAGGCAAAGCATTCCAAAGTCGAGTAGATTGTAAAGTGAAGGAATTAATTCATTCATTCATTCATTCATTATCAGATTCTCTAATCTATTATTTTTATGGATTGAAAAAGGTTGTTATGTTAATCGACCAATTACAGTCTTATTCAATCTGAAAACAATCAGCAAGACCGCCCGATAGCAAATGATTACCAGGATTGAAGGGTTATTTTCAGACTTTCAAACAGAATTTAAGATGTTTATCTTCGGCATGACTTCCTTTATCCCAGCATGATTTTTAGCTGGATGGTAGGATTTACAAAGGCTGTTGACACATCGGCAACGTCGCCATCTTCGCGCATCGACGTTGCCGACTCAGCGCACATAAATAACATATAGAGTAATCCGATACGGCATGATTTGTTGTCCTATTTACTTCAACCCGCGCCCCGCACGTTACGACGCATAAAAACATACTAAAACCATATAATATAATCATCGGAAAACAGCATACAACCAGCCAATCGGCGCCGGTGCAATTCATCGCCCATCGTATCTTTTAACGCCGATAAAAGCGTATTCATAAATATCTTATTTATATAATAATAAAATTTATAACAGCTATAATCCGCTCCGATCACCGAATGTAAGGCAATCCCTTATTAACAATTCCCTAACAGCACGTCTTAGCTTCATGTTTTTTGTAGATGCGCCGTAAGCGACTCGAAACATCTCACGGGAATCTCGCTCATATTTAAGAAGGAATAACTGAGGTTTTCGTTGGAAGTTCTGTGAAGCGAAAGTAAGTGGAGCTCAATAACCATCGACATAAATAGTATTAACAACAATTGATTTACATACAAATTGCTTTAGACAATATTGCTGACGGAATGGCGCGCGTGACACGCTCCACACATTTGCTGCAGCCGCGAAACACGCGGAGATAGTCTACACGCTTCCAGCACAAATTAAGTTCAAATCAGATGCGTTTATTTTGTTATTGGGCTTAAATATGTTTTTTTTTCTAATCTAAAACTATGCAACGCTATTTATTAAATTAACCATTATTGCACTAAAACAATCTACCCATATAATGCTTGGATCGTTATCTAATAGTCCAGTTTTGAGTTGATAAAACTTTATTAAATAAACTCTGCGTTACGGATTTCATTTTGATTGCAGCATATAACATATAAGGACTTTACAATTATTGCATTACATTTACTCGTCAAATGGCTACTTAATTATTAACTGTGGTAAAAACACTCTCTGAAACCTTTCAGAATCGAATCAGTCAAAACAACATTATTAACTTGTCAAACGGTCTAAAATTGTCTGATATTCATGATTCTGTACTTCGGTAAGCACGTCAAGCCATTGGTTCCGGACATTTTGTCGTTAAAAGAAACACGTAGAGGCCTTAATCCTACTCCGAACAGCCAGACTGTACATACATCGTCGATTGACCATTTAACCCGCTCCAAACATAACAACATGTAACATCCCTGTAACCATATTTTATGCAAATACAATTATTCTATTCTATTCTAAAATCTAAAATTTCCTCCAACCCGCCATCGCTATGGCCGCACAACACCACTACACACATCATCCGTACAAGTCAAACACGCGTGTGTGCGTGAGAAGAAAAGCACCTGATTGCGTCTGATTGAGACATCTGTTTATTTTTCACAGCACTAGTCTACGAGTACACTCCACCTCCGATGGAATATGTCCAATTTGTTTGAGTACAGTCTGCGAGGGCGGGAGGAACTAAGTTATGCAAATTTTATATATATTCAGAGAGATTCGGTTAAAAGGAGATTGATTCGGAAAATTTTACTGTTTGGAGCGAAAAAATGTTGAAATAGAAAGTTTTTAAATGTGATTTAAAATGAAACTCTGCAACATTATTTTATCAAACATACAAGTATGTTATTTTAGATGTCTTGGTGTTTCTCAATAACATTATCTACTTGTTAATGAACTGCTGAAATTTAGAGATTAAAGGGAACTCGAAAAATAAAATGAATGCACTTGAACAATAACTGAACCATATTTTTGTCTTGAAGTATTATTAGACAATATAATATTTTTTTTTTTAACAAAATTGATCTTACAATTGGGTATTCTATTCAATTTATTTTATCATTCATATGAAACATTTCAGAAACTAAAACAGAAAGATTTTTAAAATCCGTTCTTAAATAAGCAAGTTATAATAAGCCTTTGCAATTCGGTGGAAGGGGAAACTGTCAAAAAAACAAGAAAAGGATGGACTGTGTGTGCAATGACGTCACTGCTACTTGGTTTCGTGCGTACAAAAGAGATAGCAATACCCAAAAAAACTTTAAAATCCAGTTACTGCCTTAAATAACAACCAATTTTGTTGTTGTTTTCGAAATCGGGTACTTTTAAGTGTACATATTGTTTCGTATACAAATATTGTCCAAGTATGAATACAGTCAAGTAGCTTATTGGGATGACGACAAGGTTCAAAAATTGATAAGTAATGATATTTCATGATAGCATACATGTATTTAAATTCGTTATTAAAATTAACACTTACAATTTTCGCACAGAAGATTTTTTATTTTGTAAATATAAAATTAGTAAAAAATATATTATAATCGATGAACACATAAAAAATAAAGAAACTTTCATTATGGAACTATTTACATAAACGTAATGACTTTTGGCGGGAAGCTGTGAAGAGCAGTATCGGCGCTGTATTTTATTTACCAAAATTTGTGTTTTTTTGAGCGTTTGTGCATAATAATAGTGGATTATTATTCGCAAAGTTTTCGATAACAAGTGTGAGTGTTGGGAAGTGATACAGTGTTTGATTTATGTGATTTTCATGCTTGTTGCCAAAAGCTCCTAGTAATCGCTAAATGCACTTTTTCTACCACTTCACTTAGCCTGATTCTTCTGAAACTTGACTACCGACTAGGCTTTTAGACTTGACTAAGACTTGACGAAACCACACTGTAGGACGGAAGAAGATTGAAAAATTCAGAAGGGCTATAAAGGACTTGTATCCATGGCCGTAAAATCTATTACTAAATAAATCAATTAATCAATCAACTTTATTGCGTATAATGGGTGTACAATGATGTTATATATAGCAATTATAAGATCTTAGACCACAAACAGCCGTACGGCATGCAATATGTTTGTCCTATTGGACAGCATTTTGGACCTTGTCGGTAAGGAACTCTTTTACACTAAAATCATAAAAAATAACATAAACGCAAAATTTAAGCTTAGATTAAAGAATACTCTATAAAGAGTCATCCAACACTTTTGTATGCGTCGCTTTGTGTCCGAAACAGAAGCTTTTTTAATTTTCATGATTGCCAGGATGTATGGTAAATACCAATTGTTGAAGAAGAAATAAAATGTAAATATACCTACATATTAAAGTGTTATAGACGAGAATAAAACTATATTAAATTTTGATATACTTATAGATATTAATTCAGTTTTCAACTACAACATACAACATCATTCGACTCATCGTTTATGACGAACGAAAATCATTCGACTCACTGTTTATGGCGAATGAAAATCATTGGACACAGAGAATTTGCGTGAATCATTTATTTCGAAAATGATTTGTTTGTTTGTAATGTCTTTATTGTACAAAAATAAAAAACAAATAATTTACACCTATCTATGTTTTAAACGAGTGACTCAGGCAGAATCGGCGAGGCGGCTTCTAAAATTTGAGTCATCGACACGACGAAGTAGATCTTCATCACCTACTACAAAACCTTAACGCAGTCGCTAGCTAATGAATTTTATAATTAAGAATGAATGACAAACAAATAAATTAATCATTTCTACAAAAAAATCGAAAAAGTCAACACAAATTTTTCAAAACCTTGTAATTTTTTGACTTTGTAATACTGGCAACACTCACATAATCGACGCGCCAAATTTTTAATTCAAAGTAAGAGGTGATCCCAACATGTTTTGGGACTTGCTCAGTAAATTTTTTGCATGTGAAAAATATACAGGAAGACATATTGGATTTTTTGTAGCAAGTTACAACAAATGATAAAATGTTGCCTGCTGATATTAAGGAAAGTCCTAACAAAATTTTATTTATAAAGCGGGCACGTGTGCACATTTTGGACTCGCTCAGTTAATGAAAACTTCTCAATGTGACTTGACTTCATCATTGATATTTGTGTAGGTATATGTATATATATATATTTAAAATGAAATAGTATTTGTGTATGTTTACGTAGTGTATAAACTTAAGCTTTTGATAAAATTTGCTCTATAAGTAATACATTTTTCCCCCTTAACTTTTTTGCGCCAAACTATTTTTCCGTTTCTCCCAATGGTTGACTGGTAGAGAATGCTCTTAGCATTAAGTCCGCCAATTGTTATAAGTATACGTGTATTTTGTGGAACAATAAAGTTTTAATAAATAAATAAATAACTGTATGCGAGTCGGCAGCAGACTGACCAGAGATATCAGTATGCTAGTTGTATTACTAGTTTATGCCTCACTTTCTTACTAGAGTACTACTTCTAGATATTTAATTTTCTATGTATTTAAGGTAGTTGTCGAACAAATTTTAGTTTCACCCTTGTTAAATTACCTAGGCGTGACGTCACCGCTAGGTATCCATTGGAGCGTTTGGTATTGTCCAAAATGCGCATGATTGATTTCACTTAAACATTAAATCGAAATTTATTCGTAATGCCTATTATGAACTTTGAAATATGGCAAATGTCACGTTGATCATAATTTAAAAACATTATCATAACTCTGAAGGAATATGAAAGTAAAAGTTTGCGTTTTGTACGAATTGTATTTTTAGTAAAAAAAATAAAATGAATCAATTTAAAAACAATCTCTTGTAAAACTTCGGCTCGTTTTCTTGCCTGACGACTTGCGGTTGACAAGTTATGCGATTCCAATGGACAAGAATCAAATAAACTCCGGTTAACTTGACCCCTCGAGGAGCGAGAAGTTTTTTTTAATTTTCCTAATCGCTTTACTCTCGACACTGATTATTTTTTTTTTTAATTTTTACGATCAATTAAAAAGTGAAATAATAGTGTATTAAGATAAGGTCTTAAGTTATCATTTATTTATTAAAACTTTATTGTTATACAAAGTACACATATACTTATATCAATTGGCGGACTTAATGCTAAGAGCATTCTCTACCAGTCAACCATTGGGAGAAACGGTAAGATAGTTTGATGACATAGTCCTCCCCCAATTACTTCCAAAATGACCGATCGAAAGCGGCCTGCTTCCAGCGTTTGCCTGCGACCTTCTCAGATCATCTGACCTGATAAATTTCTATCGGTCGGTGAATATTCAATTCTGCGCTTGTCGGTTCGCGGTCGCTATTCGAGAACCTTTCTGCCCCATCAGCCATCGGTTCTCCGCGCTTTATGCCGAACAGATTCGTAAAAAATATGTCATAAAAGTGACTAAGTACAGATGTACTTTACAGATGTATCATTTTATGACTTTGAATGCCATTGCTTTAGTTCATGCCGACCGACAACATCCACCTACTACCCTTAACCTCCATTTGTTCTTATTTGTGTATATGTTGTAATATATTTTATACTAGATGTTTCCCGCAGCTCCACCTGCGTTAAAAAGTAGCCTATGTTTGACCCCGGGTCTACAACTATACCAAATATCGTCAAAATCCGTTCAGCGGTTTGGCCGTGAAAGCGTAACAGACAGACAGACTTTCGCATTATAATATTAGTATGGAGTATGGATTATGTACACTTGTTAATAATAGAGGTACAAAATTTTTGCATTATGTAAACAACAAACACCGACCTCATCGGTCATCGCCCTCTCCATAGTTCTCTACAAGTCATGACTGGTAACACACACTGGTCAAAAACCTTAGCTTTAAGGGACTGAGGTATTATATCTTAAGCTTTAAACTCGTAACAATCCATTAGCTGTTCAGACGTGTATAAAAGGGATCCGTAGAATAGAATAACTTTAGGTCTTACAAGCAAAGGTGAAATGAAATGAAATGAAATGAAAATGAAATGAAATGAAAATGAAATGAAATGAAATGAAATGAAATTGTTTATTCTCAATGTAGGATATAAATATCACTTATTGACGTCAATTTACTTATATTAAGTTTACCACCACTTCCAAAGCGCAAGTGGAGAAGAAGCGGCGCCACAAACTCCACTGCAGCATTTTCTTCAAAACGTCAATTTACAAATAAGAAAAACTTTGCTTAATTACCTAGTTAAATGAACGAATTCACATGTTTGTCAACATTTAGCACAATGAACAAGGTACAAGATAGATAAAGTGCGTGACAGACCGTATCTATAGTTTTACACATTATTTTTCTTTCCAACCTATCATATAATCCGTATTCCAGCAATTTGATTAATAAGACAGAAATTAATGTAAATAGGGGTTATTTGTCAATACCATATCTCCATGGTCCACTATCATTGTCTGGCCGCAAAGCCTTGCTTTTTGCTTATCGTAATTTTTTATGGCCGACGGTACCTATAACCATAGACTGTATTTATGGCTGAGACTTAATAAAGAAAAAATGAATGTAAATATGTTTTGGGAAAAACATGTAGAGATGGGAAAATAAACTTTTATTTAGGAGTTCGTCTTTAGCCTGAATCAAGTTATCTTCTTGGGTGAGAATGATGCAAAAACACCTTATTTTACGAACACTTGTCTAATCCCAGCGCTGCTAAAAAATTTAGACCTCCATTTGTTCTTACGTTGACAGCAAAGTTAAATTTTACCATAAAGAGTTTTGTATTAAATTTAATTATAACAAGATCCAGAACAAATGAAGTTATATATTCTTAAGCCAGGCTTTACAAGATCTTTAAAGATTATGCCTAAATGTTGCCCTTAACTTTAAATTAATAAATTACTACCATCCCTTTTCGAAAACTAGTAAAAATTGTGCTACGTTGTAGCTCTTCGTAGACCATAGCTACAAGCCGTAGGTGCTTCCTAGCAAAGGCAGCGCGTGCCTACGATCCACGAGCCTACGACATGTTATTTCGTAGCACTACCTTTATATCCAAAGCCTAGAGCATTCCAAAGCCTTCTTAGTGATGGAACCCCAAATGAAAAAAAAATCATTAATAATAAAAAAATTGGCTTAAAAATTTCAACTATGACACACGAGAAGAGCTGTTTTTTTAGTTTACCTTAAATTAAAGTACTTTCGATAACCCCCACTGAGACCTTGCAAAGTCTTATGAGCATTCTTTGAGAATAACTGGCGTAACTGATCATGCGTGTTCGTAACTATTTATTTATTAAAACTTTGTTGTTCCACAAGTAAACATACTTTGGCGAACTTAATGCTTAAAGCATTCTCTACCAGTCAACCGAAAAACAGAAAAATAGTACGTCGCAAAAAATGTACTAATTTACTAAAAACAAAACCGAATAAAGCCCTATTGGCGGAATTCATAGAAACTACAGGTCACTTACATTAACCTACAATGAAATGAAATGAAATGAAATGAAATGAAATGAAATTGTTTATTTTTTTTCAATATAGGATATAAATATCACTTATTGACGTCAATTTACTTATATTAAGTTTACCACTTCCAAAGCGCAAGTGGAGAAGAAGCGGCTCCACAAACATAATAGTATACCTAAATATACAATATAACTATCATGTCAAGCGACGACGGACATATTGTATTGGTCGCCACTAATATTTCGAAAAAGTCTAACGCCATTTTGTGTTAATCCATAGACTCTGAAGGCAAGCAACTAAGCATACGTACTGTTTTATGAAAAAGACTTCTTGTTTTGCTGTCCGTACCCGACAATAAGGTTTTTGGTGTGGACGTACCTAGTTGAAATGAAGCGCAGATAAAGCCTATTATATTTGCATAGAAAACAGTCGCGGGTGGGGGGAGAGGGTGGGGGGTTAGTCTTGTCTTTATATTATTGCCCGCAGTTCGGACGGAACTTTTTGCCATCATTTCGATTTTTTCGTGGGCACGTGTAACTTTTGCTTCAGTTACTTAAATAAACTGGAAAAATAATAACAGAATTATAATGAAACTTGTAAAATTAGAATGAGTTTATTATCATCTCTGATATTCTCTCTAGTCAGTTATGAATTGGAAATTCAGCACTTTAAAATATTATAACACAACTAGCTGTTTCACGCTGCTCCGCCTGCGTCAAAAAGTAGCATAATTTTGACCCCGGGTCTTCCACTATATTCATACCAAGGTTCATCAAAATCCGTTTAGCGGTTTGGCCGTTAAAGCGTAACAGGCAGACAGACTTTCGCACATATAATATTAAGTATGGATATGGATCGTTCAGTTTCATATAGATAACATGTTATAAAAATTTCGCCAGTGGATTTGAAAATAACTTAGTAAAAGGAACTCTCTCTAGAATTTCGCAGAAATATCCACGCAAAGCCGCTGGTGGACAGCTATTGCAACATATAAATAAAATGTAAATCGAATTAAAATGTTAACAAAAGATCAAGTGCACAAAACATTTGCGTGAACAAACAGCAATGAATTGAAATAGCGTTGGAATCGCAATGAGCGTTTCCATTAATCGCTCAACGACTGACCGCGTAGGGTTGCCACAATAAATTTCTCTTTAAAAATCTACCTAATCTTTTAAAAAAAAAACAAAAAACGTATAGTTAGAACGAATACTACTGCATTGAGAAATTGAAAGGAGAAAGAAAATTCTTTACAAAAGTGGGCTATATAAAAGTGAAAATGTATGTTTAAACTCTCAGATAAAATAGGTCACAAAAGAGCATTTGAGTTGTGTGCCGTCGTCACAGCCGCGGTAGTCTTCTCTTCTTCTCAATCTTCCCCATCAATCCTAAACCTTTCCCATTTCAATTGAGGCCGGCCCTTTGTATGTATAAAATAAAGATTTATTTATTTATTTGTATCTATCTTCCCTATCATGAATTAATCAGAATCTTCACTGACCAATAATATTAACTAATTTCACGACCAAGGACTGTATTTTGTATGATAATCAGATCACGGATCTGATAGGGCCTAGTAGCGTCGTAGAATCAGGTGCACACGTTTGTCATGGACTAGTAAATTCAAGAGATGCCAAGAGAAGGGCAACAGAGTTTCGAGTTGCGTTTGAAAATGCCGTGTAAAATACACGTATTTGAAATTTTATTTTTAACGCTAATTTCTGCAGCTACAATAACTGTAATACACACATAATCACATACACACATCTCAATCAAGATCTTCTCAATAAACTGGATCGTCTCATAAATAACTGTATTCGTTGTATTTTCTGTCTACGTAAATATGACCACATCTCGTCTTATCGATCCGAACTGAAATGGCTTCCGATCCGCCAACGTCGTCAACTTCGGTTGCTTACTTCTCTTTTTTCAATTCTCAAGGAGCCTCAGTCCCCAGAGTATCTCAGGTGTAAGTTCAAGTATCTTTCTGACGGTCACGATAGGCAACTTAGATCTTCCAAAAAACTTACCCTTTCTACTCTCCTATTTCGGTCCAGCTTTATGTCTAATTCATTTACCTTACAAGCCACACGGCTCTGGAATGCTCTACCCGATGACATCAAAGAGACCATTACTAAATTCGCTTTCAAAAGAAAAGTCAAAATTCACCTCACTAGCATAGTATCACCCTAAATCGTCATCTTTTTCCGTTTTCATCTCTTCTTTTATGTATGTTTATGTATGTACATAGGGCGCACTGTAAGTTTCCGGAACTGGCCACTTACATAAACAATATTTAAAAATTTATTGCAACATTTGAAAATAGAACTCTTTGGCTGTAGAATGCAGTTTGTTTCATCTGACTGTCTTTTGTTTTTACCTTGTGGCGCCATTTAAAAAATTGTGTGTCTGCATCAACATGGATTTAACTCAGGAAAATTTTCGTAGTATGATTTTCTACGATTTTAAGTGTAATTTGACAGCTCAACAGAGCATCGCTCGGCTTGAAACAGCTTTTGGCAATGAAGCACCATGCAAGACAACTGTTTATAGCTGGTTTGCAGAATTCAAGCGTGGTCGTATCAATCTCAGTGACGAATCTCGCGATGGTCGGCCGTCCACCGCTGTGACCAACAAAAACATCAATGCTGTGCGCCGTATGATTGAAACAGACAGGCATGTGACCTACCATGAAATTCGCGCATCCTTAGAAATAGGCATGAGTCAAATACAATTAATCCTACACAAACATTTGGGTGTGAGAAAGCTGTGCTCGCGGTGGATCCCACACAACTTGACCGAGGCTCAAAAAACGGACCGCGTCACTTGGTGCAGTGCCATGCTTACCAGATTCAACGAAGGTGCGTCAAATTTGGTGTGGGACATAGTAACAGGTGACGAAACATGGATTTATTGCTACGATCCCAAAACAAAGCAGCAATCGAGCGTATGGGTCTTTCAAGATGAGCCGAAACCAACCAAAGTGGCGCGCGTGAAAAGTGCATCTAAGCGGATGATTGCTTCTTTTTTTAATAAAACTGGACACTTGGCTACTGTTGCTTTAGAGAATCGTCGTACAGTGAATAGTGACTGGTACACGATCATTTGTTTGCCGGAAGTTATTGACGAACTCCGTAAAAATAACCGTAAACGCCGTATCATCCTGCACCACGACAATGCTAGTTCTCACACGGCCAGACAGACAAACGACTTTTTGAAGGCGAAAAATGTAGAACTCATGAGTCATCCTGCATACAGTCCCGACCTGGCACCTTGTGACTTTTTTCTGTTCCCAAAAATTAAGAACCAATTACGCGGTCAACGATTTTCATCACCAGAAGAGGCTGTCGAGGAGTATGAAAAACACGTTTCAGAGGTCACCACAGAGGAGTGGCATAAAAGTTTTCAAAACTGGTTTCATCGAATGAAAAAGTGCATAGACGCCAAGGGAGATTATTTTGAAAAACAATAAATTAATTTTGTACCTTTAATAGTATTTTTTCATATTCATTCCGGAAACTTATAGTGCGCCCCACGTATATGTATCGTTATGAATACTGTATGTAAATCTATGTATGTTTATTTAGCAGTTAAGTGTTTTTTTTCTATCATTGTATTTTAAAATAATTCGCGCCGCACATAACTTTTCTGTTTTTCCTAATGGTTGACTGGGAGAGAATGCTTTTAGCATTAAGTCCGCCAATTGTAAACTTGTGGTGCAATAAAGATTTATAAATAAATAAAATAAATAATACGTTCATACATTACTCACAAAATGTGTGTGAGTGTGGTGTCTCTCCCCAAATGATGGAGCACCTGTTGTCCTGCCGCCTGTCCTCTAACACCTGCTTTCGGGGAGATCAATGAGACCGTAAAAGTCGCAGAACACATTTCGGGAAAAATTGACCGATTCGTTGGAAGGACTTCGACACCCCGAGAAGAAGAAGTGTAATAAATACTAACAAGTGAAATCCCTGCAATAGTTTAGTCGATCGACTTTAAATCAGGGACGAACGCCCTGTTTTTTATTAAATTATTATTAAATCGCTCGCTTTAGAAGCAGATTGCGCGAGCAACCAGCGCCCGCCCACCGCTTTCTCTTGTTGATATGAGAAATGCTGTATGTGAACCAATGTCCACTACTTACGTATTTTATGGCATGTAAAATAAATTTATTTTACGTGTAATTTTCGGTAAAACTAGTTTACAATTTAGTTTTTAACGCTACTTTCAACCATAGAAGTGTAATACTAAATTGTAACAAGTGACATCCCTGCAATAGTCCAGTCGGTCGCGGGTCGCGACTATAAATCAGGTCGGTCGTAAATCGCTCGCTTCAGGAGCAGTCCGCGCGAGCGACCAGCGCCGCCCACCGCTCCACGACGACTCTCTTGTCGACACGGGTAATGCTGTATGTGGATATTGGTATCTGCTTTTTTATTATTTAACTTAAACAGTCAATGAGGTGTGACCCGTATTGGATTGGTCTTCATTTAGTGGAAATTTCTTTCTTGAGCTCCTCCGTGCTTCGGAAGGTATGTTTAGCGGGTGTTTACGTCTCTTGTTTATATATGTATGGCAGTCGTTAGGCTGTGTCAGATTGCCTTTAGGCAGCCTGAAAAAATCTGATAGTGTTGCGGCCACCATTACAACTCGGGTCATCTTCCAGTTGGTCTGGTCTCTGTTAATAGGGTAACGGAGATCAGATGGCAGTCGCTCCATTGTAATAACGAGTGGTGCTAAATCAATTAACTTTCTTAGCATCACTCATGTCATTGAATGGTAAAAAATGCTTAGCCTTTTACATTAAAAAAAAATAATTAAGGTATAAAAATAGCTTTTTCTGATTTCCGGGTGTTGAGTTAAAGTTTATTTGATACAATTGTAGTATCGTTGAGTTATGGTACCGTAAAAAATTGTCTGATTTGCTCCTTATTATTTAACTACAGGGAAAACCCTATTACGGTTAGTATCAATGTAATCTTTCTTTTATTCTCATTTCTCGATTTCTTCAACTATATTTATTGCAAATGCTTGTACCGTATCCTACTCTATGATAATGAATTTCGTTTTAATATTAAATGCTGACCGGAATCGGCGCCAAGACGAGTACAAAAAAAGTCCAACATCTCCTGTCGATTTACAAGAGAAATCAAATAAAAACCTTCGCAATTCTATTAAATACAGATTGCGATAGTATTTGCCAAAAAAAACTACATCTTTCTTACTGTAATTAAATTTTCGATATAATGGAATCATTTGCATTATACTCTACTGTTGACCTTTTCGGTATATCTAAGCATTATTTAACAAGATCTCTAGTTTCCCAAGCCATATGGCCTTCAGCCTATCGTCAACCTTACTAGAGAATTTCCATAAGTCAAAAAGAAGGTATATGTGAACTGAAGAGCCCTGTTATTCCCTTAGTCGCCTTTTATTCCTAAACCGCAAACCACACAGCTTTAAAAATAATTCACAAAGTATTGTTTCCATATTCATCATTTTTTTTAGAACACCAAAAGCTACAAAATCTTTTTACAGAAACTTTGTATAGGTACTCGTAATGAAAACGTTCACGTGGTATCAGACGCATTGCAAAAGAAACAAACGAACAGCAAGCCCGGGACAGCAAATAAATTAGTGCGAAGCCCGTCTGACGACCTAGTATTGTAATTTAGAAATGTCCTTTACTGTATTTTAAACATTTTTGTAGGTAAACAGGCATACGGTCCACTCACACTTCACAAGAAATCTTAATTTTCACGTCCTTAAGATCACATCCATCCATACTATAATATTATAAATGCGAAAGTCTGTCTGTCTGTCTATCTGTTACGCTTTCACGGCCAAACCTCTGAATGGATTTTGATGAAATTTGGTATGAATATAGTTGAATACCCGGGGTCAAACATAGGCTACTTTTTGACGCAGGCGGAGCTGCGGGAAACTGCTAGTAATGTATAAATGTGTAATAAAGAAATTTTGTTTTGTACTGTAACCTCTGGTCATCATCATCATCCTAGCGTGTAATCCTAGTTGCGTCGTCAGCTTACGCTTCGGAGCCTAGAATCTTTGTCGATTATAGTCAATTGCTTCTTTCAAAAGTAATATTAAATCACGTTATGCTTCACTGTAAAAGTCACTAAAGTCCAATGTATTCTATGTTTACCTAATTTTTATATTGTATTCATTTTAGTATTTTTAGTCTTGTCGTTGTTTTTGCAAAAGTAATCTGAGTAAACTTAATTAGTTTAAGTAGTATCGTAAATTTAATATGTATATCAACTACATAACTGTATGTTTCCCAAATGTAAATAAATAAATAAATAGTGGGCAGGAAAGTGTCTGCCAAATATATAATGACTTAGTTATCAACATGCAGAATGATTAAGAGTTGTGTGCCATCAAGATTGAAAAAGGCTGGCTGTTACCTAAGCATTACAATACTTGGCTGATAACTTGGCGTTATTAAATAGCAAATCATTGAAACTATAGAGAGCCAAAGCACTTAGTAAAGTTGTGCAGGAGTCCACTGCAGAAGTCGCCAATGGTCGTGAGACATGGATGTGTCACATGTAATGACTTAAAATTTAGACTATTTCATGTTCCGATAGTACGTGGTCTTACAATACGGAGATCGTGGGTTCGAATCTCACGGATAGTATACTTTGTACATAACGACTTCGCTTTAATAGTACATTGCAAGCTTGACAGCCACGTCCGAAGCAGTTTCGATAACTCTACAACGAAGGTATGCAGAAGAAATAGATACTTTACTCTTGATTCAGAAGTAAAGATGGCCATCAAATTAAACTATAGCTGTCAATACCATCGGATGGCAATATGCTGAGTTAGGACCTTTTTGGGAACATACAACCTTTTTCCTAATGCTTTTTCTTGTATATTTTTTTTCTCTTTTTGTGTGTTTCTAAAATAAATTATTTTCTTTCTTTCTTTCTTTCTTTCTATATCTACATCTACACTATCTACATCTACACTAATATTATAAAGAGGAAAGATTTGTATTTTTGTGTGTATGTTTGTAATGAATAAATTCAAAAACTACTGTGCTGATTTCTAAAATTCTTTCACCATTGGAAAGCTACATTCACCCTGAGTAACATAGGCTATATACCGCAAGTGGAGCTGCGGAAAACAGCTAGTATGTAATAAAATACATGTTTTTCTTAATTTAATGTATAACATTCGCAAAAATGCAATAAATAATTAAAAATGACCACGTACAACAACAAATAACAAGTGATTCTTTCTCGATTCTGTTATAGGATAAACCTAATTTACACCAGAGTTATTCAGTTGAAATTAAAATACCAATTTTCATCCAGTGTGTACCACGCCTTACGAACTTTCTTAGACTTGTCAAGAGGTCACCAATTAGTCAAATTGAGCCTTCGAGGTGGCCGCTGGCCGCCCCGCCTTTGACTCCGAGGGTCCATTTGGCCACCTTAATCACTCATGTCCACTAATTACTGAAGGAAGTTTTGTGCATTCGACGCTTCACTTAGTCGGAGACCTTTTGAATTTGAACTAGTTGTACCGTCTTAGAAAAGTTCATGATGTATATTAATTACTTATTAATTTGTGGCAGTCAGGGGTGTTATTTCCAAGCATCTGTCCGATGGCTTGGATACATAGCACACGGGTACGCGAGCCCGACTTACCCGAGCTGCTACTGAGTCAACCCATGTCCATCCGAGTCAGTAGCATCCCAGTACCTCATCCTTTCCGCAAACTCAAACACTTCCCACCCTTCCTTAGCTTAAGAATACTTCCGATGGGTAGCAGCGTCGGAAGTACGATAAGCCGCTGAAACTGCGCTCGCCAACCCGCCTGCCAAGCGTGGCGAGTATGGCAACAACCTTCAATTAACGGGGAGGCCCAAGTCCAGCAGTGGACTGACTGCGGCTGAAACGACGAATTTGTGATTTAGTATTATGTCTATATATTTTTACCTCCTTATTCAAGAAAATAACTGTCATTCGATCAGCCTAATTAAACTAAAATAAGTTTAGTCTCTTCTCTCTTACCGATGTTTGATGTAAAAGTACGAAACAGAAAGACAAATTTTCGTTAAAATGGGCTCTACATATTTAATCGTCAAAAGACATTGAAAAGGATTATCCTATTCACCATTTTACCTGTTATGTTAAACACTTTTCTAACTATTCTGCCGTCTATAAAGTAATTTGCAGGCTACGCCCTCGCCTGCTCCTTGGCGCGTGACGGCCGGCAATCAAAGTTAGCTCATTCATATGTATTGCCGGATTTGCCGGACCCAATCTAAACTACACAAGGAGGTTAAATACGATTAGTTAACGAAGATAAATGTTGTTTATAACGAACGCGTGTTGTTACGGTATTACCTGACTTGTTTCGTTATGTTTGATTACTTGCAGTGGTTTTTGCGTGGTACTTTACCCTCTTTATCCATACTTCCATATCCATACTAATATTTTTCACTTTCACATTTATGAGTTACTAGTTGTTTAACGTAGCTCCGCCTGTGTCCAAAAGTAGCCTGTGTCTGAACCCGGGTTTTCATCAAAACATACAGATCGACAGACAGATAGACATACAGATGGTCAGACAAATGGACAGACAGATAAATAGACAGACGGACTACATAAGGATTAAACTATACTCATACCAATTTTCATCAAAATCGATTCAGCGGTGTAACTGTGAAAGCGTAATAGACTGAGGTGACGGACTTTCTCATGTTTCATATACAAACTGTTTCTACAATTCCATCAAAGAGTAGCCTTCGTTTGACTGCTGGGTCTTCAACTATATTCATACCTAATTTCATCAAAATCAGTTCAGCGGTTTGGCCGATGCGATTGGTTATAAATACTTGTAAATGATGCCATCTTGTTACCAATAAATTGATATAACCTTTAAGCAGCTAAACGCACACTCGTACCAGGCGGTTTAGTGACTTCATTTATGGATAAAATAGCTAAGAATCAGCATTTGATTGTTGCTATGCAAATCAAATGCTGACTTTTGCCTACCTAATGTAACGAATTGAGACTTGATGGTTCCTAATGTTTAAATTCTCACATATTTGATGGTTCATACCTGTTTAAAACGCAGTTAAAGGACTACTTAGATTGGTACTATACATAACATAATACTCATCTTCTCATAGTATATTTATTTTATAATCCTAGTACTGTCCTATCCTATGCCTACCGCCCGAAATTACACAAATCAACCCAGAGATTTGTACCCACTTCACAACCAAACACCTGTTACTAAATCTGATTATTAATACTATGAGTATAACCTGATTGGTGGAAGGGACAAATAAACAGATGAGCGTGTAACTATTAGTTAATGTACCTATGTCTTTGAATTCCATGTGAATAGTGAACCGTTACTCCTTGCATGTTGCTACCAGGAAATAGCAAACGAACAAACAGTTATGTTTTTAAAATATTGTAAAGTTAATGGTGGCTATCTACTCATTTATTCATATCGAGTGGGTTGCATGGTCAATCGAGCCTGCACATTTTGGTATTTGGTCTTTTACATGTAATCGGAACACTATAATTTAAACTTATTCAATTAGCGTATTGATTGTATACACTACACTTGCTTACTTGTGTAAGTAATTCGTGTAAGTATTTGATTGAAGGTGGTGTGACTTTATGTTCGAATCTACAGCTCGTCTGGGTAGCATAATAATAATATGTATAAATCATCTAAGTCATGTGCAATCTGAGTAAGTACTAAGTGGGTATTGTCTTTTCTTTATCATAAAATAGTGACACTTGACCAATAACAATTTAAAATTATAAGATAATATATAATTGAGTGCCTGCCCATTTAGTCAACCACTGAATTCTAACTAATAAATACCTACAGCCCACACCGGTCGGTCGGGCCAGTCCATCGTTAATGTGAATGCATGATGTTCAATGACACAGCGTTTTGCTTGTTTCTGCCGGCAAATGTGAAATGTGACTATTTTTTTATTTTCGAATACATCTACACTTTACCTAACTTACACATTACTATTTACACACGAGCCTTTACTCACACCATGATTTAATAAGTATAATAGGTGTGTATTATTAAGAACACACTGACATAATCCAAAGTCTTGAAATTCTACAGTATTAAACACACACATGCAATTACATTACCTAGCTTAGCTTAGTACTTGGTGGATTACATTTCTGCCTAAATTTTACTCATCTCTTCATTATTTGTGTGACTCAACCAAAAGATAATAAATACGTGTCTAGAGGCTGTGGTGATCTGTAATACAGGTTTCTTCGGAAACCTATCTCAGACACCACTCTCTCACAACACTGGTATTATCAGTTGCTTTTATATTGTACCTACTATTAAGCACTTGCCAATTGTGTTGAGAAAATAAATTATTTTTTATTTTTAATATTATATCCATACTTCCATACTAATTCCATATTCCATACTAATATTATAAATGCCAAAGTCTGTCTGTCTGTCTTTCTGTCTGTTACGCTTTCACGGCCAAACCGCTGAACGGATTTTGATGAAATTTAGTATGAATAAGTATAGTTGAAGACCCGGTGTCAAACATAGGCTACTTTTACGCAGGCGGAGCTGCGGGAAAAGCTAGTATTGCTATAAAGTCTTTGTTATCCAGTTAAAAAGAGTATGAATGAATGAACACTTGATAGCACCATTTACAAACAAAACTACACACATACATATTTATTTGAATCGGATTACAACAAAATGAGTATAAAGGCTTGCTAATAGTATGTACGCACAAGTCGCGTTTTTTTGTCAAAAATTAAATAAAGTATACTTCCCGTAGCAATTGAACCTACGACCTTCGGGTCCAAGTCAAGCTCCTCAAACACTAGACACACACCACAGGGGCAGTAAAGTAATTCCACGGAATCTTCAAATATATTTGTGTAGATTGTGTAAATATACAGTACATATTGTCTGATTGATAGATCATTAACTTTCATACTAAAGAATAAGGAAATATTTATTAGGAATACATTAACTATACGGCTCATTTCAAGGTAATTATGATCGTAAACAAGAAGAACGCTAAAATTGAGTACGAGCTATTTATTTATATCGTACTAGCTGTGCCCGCGGCTTCGCCCGCGTGTAAACCTCCTTTGGGAACATGATGTTTTTCCAGGACCAAAAGTAGCCTATGTTACTCTCCATCCTCTCAATTAACTCTATGCCGAAAATTAAGTCGATTGGTGGTTGCTTAGTTAGGGCGTGAAGGAAGGATAAACAAACAAACACACTTTCACATTTATAATATTAAGTGTGATAGCAATTTTGTTTGCTGTGTACGCCTTTATTTACAACCTAAAATTTTTTTACCAACACAAATTAATCATTTTGGAATTCTTTGGTATTTAAAGCTCCCTGTTTTACCTAAATGTTAACTGTTACATAATACTTTTAGCATTAAGTCCGCTTATTGTGTTTTATAGTTTGCATTTTGTACAATGTAATTTAAATTAACAATTAAAAGTGATTATTAAAAATAAATGATTTCCCGACTTAAACCATTACGAAGCCACAGATAAAATGATAATCATGTAGGTGTACAACTATTTCCAATTGTGTTTGTTTTTTTATCGTACGAATAACTACTAAAGAACTAACTTTTTTAAATAAGATCTTATTGTATATCTCATCATATAAATTTCGAATTTAAAAATAATTAAAGAAGGGTGAATACGCTAAATTATATTCAAAATACATTTTTTGCGCGTCATTTCTACGCGTGTGAACTATAATTTACATGAATGTGATCGACACACACTGAAAATAGCAGAAAACAAGCCAATAATGGAAAACAATCCAAGGTGATCGACGAATCATATCTGTTGTTTCATGTTTACCCCATTTTGTGCGAATAAATTATTTTGAATTTGAATTTGACTGAAATGTTTGTAAACTGGCAAACACAAAATAATTGAAGGTCAAAATGGACCAGAAATGAATACAGAAACTCATAGGGCATGTACCGTCTACGTTTTATTTGCAAAACATTACGTTTAATCATAAAATAAATTACATTGGCCGTTTTTCGCGGTTTTCCTGAAAAAGTAATCATGTAAAAACTGTTTTGGAAATACCTATTAAAAGATATTTTCATTATTGGTAATATGGAAGAGTATTTCAGATAAATTTCAGAACCAATTGAGCTATAGGGAAATGGGATAATGTTCCGCTGTCCAATTAAAAATAGTTGAGCTGTGGGTAGTCCCCACTGTGCAACTGTTCGTAGTTGAGCATTCGCAGTTGAGCAGTGGGGAAAAGGGGAATTTCATTACAAGGTAGTTTCTTTTGGAATATAGTCGTATAAAAACAAACAAAAAAAACATATGAAGTAAAGAGCAGCTTTTACACAATCGGAAAAAAATACCTATAGAATTATAAAAATTATAATTTTATTCCAGTACGAGTAGATAACGGTGAAATTGGATCACAATGGAGCGTAATGTCCGCAACATTGTTTATGTGATAAATGCTTATTAACACACACGAGCAAGGCCGCCGGTTACACGTGTAAGCACCGGCGCGTTAACCCTTGACCGGCTGTATGGATCAAACTACCGACTTGATCGATAATGTTATATTTTCATTAAAAAACGTGTGTATCTACTTTCTTTTTTGACTAATAAAATTTTTCACTGCGACGTCAAAGTACGTCAGTTTTCCCTTCGCGCTTCGACAGAATTTCTGATCACTCTTACTACGACTGCCGATGACCCAAGTTAAAAAAAAAGAAACGCCTAAACCTCTACACATTGGGCCAGGAAAAAAAAACAAAAATCTTCACAACCAATATGCAGTGCGTTATTTAGAAAGTTAAAAAAAACAACGTATAATTTATGTCATTGTGAAATAAAATTGTTAATTCATTCCCTCCAAAATGCAAGAAAAAAAGTTTGATAATTTGAATTGTAAAGGTATTTCTATCCGAAGACGTCGCCATCCAAGCGTGCATAAAAAAATTAATTCTCGAACTTGTAAACAAAAATAACTGTGATCTCCAACAAGTTGATTTAGGGCCGATTTCACCAACATCGTTCCTATCCAAGAGTAACTAATCGAAGAATAAAAAAATGTATGGCGGACATTTTTATTCTAGAGACATAGTCCCTACACTGGAGTTATACGTGGTTAACTGTATAGTGAAATGTAAACTTCATTATACGAGAGTAAATTGCGTCATTATCTTTGTATTAAAACTTATCCGACTTTGGTGAAATCGGCCTTTAGAATTATAAAAATAAAACTTTGTGTGTACGGGAGCGAGCAATCCCAGGGGATCGTAAAGTGGAGACCAAACATTAAACAATCAGAGCCGATGGCGCACAGTGGTTCATTTGCTATGAAAACTGTAACATACTAGGCTAGACTCAATAAAACACGTGTTACTCGAATGACGTTTATTTGAGGACTGCTCATGAATGACACTAGCACTATAGCTACACCTCCACTCTTAAATTATTATACTGACTGTTTATGTTTCAGACTGAGTACATAATCAATAAACAGGGACTGCCCAATTAAGTACCTACTTATATTTTAAAATTTAGATACAATAAAATAATATCTACGTTTAGTCTAAGCCACATGACCAATTACATAAGAGGGTTTCAACATATAGACAGGCGTACATGTAAACAGCACTACATGTGTGATGGTTATAAATTAAACTCTGAAGAATTTAGTGTCTATTAATATAATTATTATTCTGTTTATAATGAAAATACTCATGCCTGTGATAGGTATAAATACCAAATATAACCTAATGTACTCAATACATAATGACAATAGTTATTTCCGTGTAACTATTGTTCGTATCATGTAAGGTATCCTTAGTTTAAAACTAACATGATTTTCTTGTGATATAGGTATCTCTAATATTAGTACAAATAAGAACAGTAAGTGATATGAATGAACAAAAAATAATTATATGTTATTCTTAACAATAATGAGTACAACCTTTACTTAATCAAACTCAAAACCATAGCGCTTAGGCGGTTTGCGGGTTCTCGTTGGTCGCGCTTCACTGGTGCAGGGCGAACCTGGACTCTCAGGAGAGTGTCGGTCTGGTGCCGTGGGAGACGGCCGCGCACACGGCCCGCGCGCCGGCCCCGGCGAGCTCGGCTGACTCATCGCCCGACCACTCCCCTCCTCACCGCCACTCTCATCATTACCCGGGCAGATGAGCGAACCGCGCAGACTTCCTTCATTCCTATACGGTGTCAATGATGACCTTTTTTTCAATTGATCTATATGTTTATGTACCTCGGTTCCATTTTTATTTAAAATACTATAATCTGTACTCCCTAGCCGTTTTACTACCTGTCCGGGAATCCATTTGTCGGGCTGTCTGTACTGTCTAACCCAAACTGGATCGCCCACGTTTACCTGTCTTTCTGACCCCCCCGCTGACTCTTGCTGTTTTCGCTGTGCTGCTCTGACGCGGGCTTCCTGGTCAGGCTTTAAACAATCCAGCCGAGTTCTCAACGAGCGACCTTGTAAAATTTGTGCTGGGCTGACCCCAGTAGTGCAATGTTCGGTATTTCGATAAGTAAGTAGATACCTGTCTAAGGCAACGTCTACATTAACTTTTTGTTTAAGTGCCTTTTTTATAACACGTTTACAAATTTTTACGGCATTTTCGGCAGCTCCATTTGAAGCTGGATGATAAGGCGCCGTAAGTACTTGTTCTATACCATTTCTTCCTAAAAATTCTTTAAATTCTGTACTCGAAAACGGAGGTCCATTATCACTGACCACCTGCCTAGGAATTCCAAATCTAGCCCATAAGTTCCTCAATACGCCTATCACCGATTGGGCTGTCGTCCCTCGCATACGAATCGCTTCCAACCATTTCGAGCCCGCGTCTACTACAATCAAATATGTGAGGCCTTCCAGAGGACCCAAGAAATCAATGTGTAACCGAGTCCAAGGTCGTGCCGGCCACGGCCACGAGCACGGCACGTGCCTAGGCGGCGCGTCCGACTCCATTGCGCACACCACGCAGCCTCGGCACTGCGCCTGTATGGCCTCGTCCACACCCGGCCACCACACGTAGCTTCTTGCAAGGCTCTTAGTTTTTACTACTCCCATATGTGTATCGTGTAGTTCTTTTAAGACTTTATCTCGACAGGCAGTGGGGATGACTACGCGATGACCCCACATTACAATACCTAGTTCACTGTATAGTTCATCTTTCCTATTGAAATATGGTTTGAGTCCCTCTATATCTATCCTGCTAGGCCAGCCGTCTCTAATGTAGCCTATAACTCGACTAAGTATTACGTCCCTATTAGTCTCTTTTTTTAAAATATTGTAATCTAAAAGTAAGGCGTCAGATGCAAAATGTAGGTACGTTTGTTCTGGTAGCTGGCCGGCTTCTTCGCTCGTGGTTTCTTTGTGTGCTTTGATCAACCTAGATAACGCATCAGCTGTGTTTTTATCAGTAGAAATATACTCTATGTTAAAATCATATGCTGTCAGAATAATTGCCCAGCGTTGTAGCCTACTGGCTGCTGTCACAGGGACACCTTTCCCTTGGCCAAATATGGTCACTAAGGGCTTGTGATCAGTTCGCAAAATAAATTTTCGGCCGTACAAATATTGATGAAATTTGGAGACGGCGTAAATAATAGCTAAAGCTTCTTTATGAATTTGGCTGTAATGTGATTCATGTTGTGTGAGTGCACGCGACGCGTAAGCCACGGCGCGCTCGCTGCCGTCAGGTCCGCGCTGTGCCAGAATCGCGGCGACGCCCCGGGAACTTGCGTCGCACGTTACCACACACATCCTACAACTATCAAAATGTGCTAAGGCCTCCGTGCTCATTAATTTCTTTTTTATTTTAGTAAAGGCATCCTGATGTTCCCTATTCCACTGCCAAGCTACACCTTTCTTTAATAAATTATACAATGGACTTGTATAGTAGCTTAAATTATTAATAAATTTTCCATAAAAATTTACCATACCTAGAAAAGATCGAAGCTCGGATACACACCTGGGAGAAGTCATTTCTAAAATCGGTTTAATTTTATCTGAATCCACACTAACGCCATCCTTATCTATCATAAATCCTAGAAATTTTACCTTATTCGTCAAAAATACACATTTACTTCTTTTAAGTTTCAGACCATTTTCTTTTAACCTTTGAAATACTTTATTTAATGTTTCAATGTGTGAATTTAAATCTCTATTCATAATTAAAATGTCATCAAAAAAGTTGATCACGTTGGGGATATCTTTGAGTAAGTTTTGCATAATTTTTTGGAAAATACCTGGGCTTGATGAGAGACCATAGACCAATCTATTGTATTTAAATAACCCTCGGTGCGTATTAATCACCGTAAACATTTTTGACGATTCGTCCAGTTCACATTGGTTATATGCGTGAGATAAGTCCAATTTACTGAAATAAACATTACCATTGACATTGGTTAACAAATCTTCTACTTTTGGAACCGGGTACCTGTCGACTATTAGACATTGATTTAGAGTCACCTTGAAGTCTGCGCAAATTCGTATTCCACCATCCGTTTTGTTAGCGATGACGAGGGGCGTGGCCCAGTCAGAGGAGACCACCGGCTCGACGACGCCGGCGCGCAGCATGGCATCCAGCTCCGCGTCGACGCGCTCGCGCAGCGCGTAGGGCAGCGGCCGAGCGCGGCAATACACGGGCTGCGCGCCGTCCCGCACGTGCAGTGTTACCTTGCCGCCAGTGAAGCGCCCCAACGATTCCTCAAATAATGTTTCATGTCTGGAAATTAATTTTGACAATATTTTATTTTTATCTCCACTATAACTCATTATATTAACTGGAACAGCTGGCACCTCTATATCTAACTCCGATAACCATTGCCTTCCTAACAAACTAGTGCTACCATTATTTATAACATACAAGTGTAGTCTTTTTGAAATATTTTTATATGTAACATTCACGTCTAAATATCCTAGTGGTTTTATTCTAGAACCATCATAAAATTTCAATGTTAATTCAGTCGACATTAACTGTAGGTTGTAAAATAATTGTTTGTATGTATTACTACTAACGCAAGAAATAGCAGATCCGGTGTCAATTTCCATTATTAACTCACTACCTTCAATTTTAATAGACAAACATACCGGTTTATACGATCCTATTGACATTAAATGCAATGCCTCTTCCTCGAAATCGCCCGTCTCCTCCTCGTAGTCTGGGGGTTCGGCGTGTTCCTGATCATCCAGGCAGATCATCCCGTCCTGCTCGCCCCGTAGCCAATATTGGGAGCTCTCGCCCCGCGAAATCCGAGCTCGACTCCCGCCGCCATCGTAATGCCCTGCTCCAGGTCCCAACGCCCACACCTCGTTCTGGTGCGTTCGCTGAACCTATCGCCCAACGGCTCGTTCCAGCACGAGCCTCCATATTATTAGTAGGACAAACTCTTCTCAAGTGCCCTATCTTTTGGCAGTTTGAACACTTAAATGAACTAAAACGACAATTGTTTTGGCGATGCCCGTCGCCGCCGCACGCCCAACAACGAAGTGAGTTTCGTCGTACGGGAGGTCGATCGTTTGTACCGGACGAACCCTTGTATACCCCCTGCGCCCGCGCTCCCCGTGCGATCGCGTTCACTGCTGTGATCTGTTGTCCTCCTTTTTCTACTACATGCGAATCTCGCTCTGCTGCCTCCAATGTACTTGCAAGGGATACTGCCTTCTGCCAAGGCAATTTCTCTTTAGCAAATAACCTTTGTCTTATGATATCGCTCTTAATCCCACATACAAATTGGTCTCGCATGTTGTCGTCCAACCCTGCACCGAATTCACAAAAACGAGATAATTTTTTAAGTTCCGCTACAAATGCCGCAATTGATTGTTCGCCTTCTTGACGGCACTGACGAAATTTGTATCGCTCTGCTAGAAAAGACGGTTTGGGTTGTATGTGTTCACTCATTAACTTTACAATATCATTAAATGCACAGTCTTTTGGTTTTTTTGGACTACACAAATTAATCATAAGTTCGTACGCCGCGTCGCCGATAACAGAAATCAATGTAGGTACTTTTAGTTCGTTCCTTGTCTCATTCACTAAAAAGTACATTTCTAAACGGTCACAATAATTATCCCAGTTCCCATTTTCCACGTCGAACGCCCCTATTTTGCTCGCACTTCCCGACATTTTCGAACTGTTAGATCCCACCTCGTTAGCCATTGTAACATACTAGGCTAGACTCAATAAAACACGTGTTACTCGAATGACGTTTATTTGAGGACTGCTCATGAATGACACTAGCACTTATAGCTACAAAAACCAGACAAAATTTTTGCATTTTGTTTGTAATTTCAAATACAAAAAATCACACTTGTACAGAAAATAATAAAACAATGGCTGACTTATTTTATTTATTTAAATTCATTACAATAATATGGATTGATTTAAAGCTGAAGGCTTTTCCTAATTATCCCATGTCCACGTTATTTGTTCTAGTAAACCAGCGATAAATTATTTTTTACATAAATCATAGTTTTGATTACGTTTTCACTATTTGAACTGGACGAAATCTATTTAATAGAAAAAGATTCCACTGATCTCTACGCTGCACAGATATAATTCAACAATATCTGTAGGCCAATCGCGTTAATTGCAAATCACTCTGACATAATTACTAAAACCAAACCACGACCTAACAGGGCTTATTATGAGTATGGGAAACCGGCGAGTCGATTGAAAACCGTTCAATTCATCGATTATGTTGAATGAAAATCAGATGCTTTACCGGTTTTGCATTCTCAAAAATAGCACTTGAGGTCATGGTTTGATTTTTCTTTATTTATTTTATTCAATTTTATATTTTATACTTTACTGTCATTTGCATTTGGAGGAAATCCTATAATCGAGCCTTAGTACTCAAAACAACAGTATTTCCCGGTGGTTACCAAACAAAAACACACTGAACGTAAATCTATATTTTTTCCAGTTTAGCAACAAGCCACACTGGGCAGCTTACCACAGCGGTAGAAAAGTTGACGTGCTCCGGAAGTAATTTGATTTGTCCGCAGTAAAACGTTCGACGTCCACGATTGCGGCGCAATGTAATCGCGAATGTAGGGGTATGAGATACGCAAATAATTTATTATTTTTCTTTTAGCTACTGGCAATGCTGTAATAGGTCATATTATTATTATTATTATATAGTTAGAACTTAATTTATGTTGCTTTTCAAAGTTTTTCAGAAATTAAAACCTATAAAGCTTAAACATCTGGATTAACTGATAAGTTTTTCCAAAGTTTCCCACACTCTACCTCACGTATCAAACAAGCTTGCTCCCCACGGAGCTTCGAAAGCTCCCGTCACGTGACGACGTGAGAGGTGAGACAGACACGTGTATAAATTACACCTTCGCAGTTGTGTAATTATGTTACCACTTTGTATCGGGTGTGCCGGGGCGGAAACACGGTTGTATCGGTTTTAGACCTCAGGGGTTGATTTCAGTTCCTGATATTGGTTTTCCTGCTAGTTAGACAAGTAGGTAACTGGTGGTTGCTATCTTTAATTGTAACTCTACGGATAAATATTACGTATAATATATGAATGTGCCGTCTTTGTACATACGAATAAAAATATGTTTACTTTTTGCACACAAGCCCGTAATAGGACTAATATTGCTTTATTTGAATTTAAAATGAAACTGTTGCGAAGTAGTGTGTTTGGTAGGGCACCTGTTATATAGAATAAGCTACCAAACTCCCATAAAATAACATCAGTCATCATATTTTTAAAGAATCCCTTCAGGAGCTACTCGTCCAAAAATGTTATTATAAATTAGATGATTTTTTAAAAGACAAACTCGATTGAATCTTATTAATGTTCTTTTGTAATTTTTTTTCTTTCTAACCTATTTTAGTACGCCACAATACACTCAGTTTTGGCCTTTAGGCATTTATCTAACAATAGTAACAAAGAGATATGCTATGGAGAAATTCATACAACAAATACAAAATTATAATAGTCAAAGTGCAGGCAGTACTTTTTATTTTCTTATTACAAATTATGCAAATAACAACAAAAACACAATATTGTTAAAGACAAAACCTTCACCATTTTTACGATAAGAATATTTGATGTGATCCAAAATACCTGCTTCACTTTTGATGAACGTCGTAAAAGCGAATGAAAATATGGCATAAATTGATCAATCTCAAAACGAGGGGTATTGAGGGGTGTAGGGTGGGGCAAATATTTGTACAAGAGTAATAAAATCAGGCAGATACCTGGAAAAACACGCGCCCTGTATCTACTTCGGAGTAGCACACGCGTCAAACACAACGCGAATTATGATTGAATTGCGACTTTGATATTTATTTACTCGTAGCGTAGGTATCCCTACAGCTTAGTAATTGAATATATTGAAAATACATATAGCAACAACAGACTCTCTTCTTCCTCGATCTATCACTGCTGAGTATCGTGACCATATAGTTATGTTTTCCAAAAGCCCAATCGGCCTTACCAGTATATTATGTAAGCTCCAGCTACTCTCTTGACGCTACAACAACAACCGACTACAGATATAATTAAGGTTCCTTAGTCAATTCAAATAAACCATCAAATCGCTAAGAAGTGAAGAAAATGTCTATTTTCCGAATTTGGAACAATCATAAACAAGCAAACGGCAAGCGTATTAGACATCGCCCAATTTATTCCAAAGTTTACCGACTTTCGTCTACGTTTCGTAGCACCGTGTTTCAATCAAGCACACAAAGCGTACCCACGTGCAAACAAAATATATCTACGGCTACATGAGTAGATAACGGAACAGAGACAAAATTAAAAAACAACGGAGTCAAGCTATATGAACCTTGACTTGCTCAAAACAACGCATGATGCTGCGCGTATGACAAATAACAGTTTAGGTGTACCCAAGTCTACTAAGTACTTTTTGAAATATAAGTAGGCCCCGATCGAGTCACTTAAACTGATTTCTAACTCTGAAGTAATGAGGCTTGGGATGTAAACAAGGAATTCCTGAGATGTTAATGACTCAACATACTCAGGGAATGATCACATGTCAAGCTGTGGAAAAATGGAGATTTTGTATAAGTATATGTTATGATGAAGAGTATACTTTCTTTTTTTAAGTAGATAGGTATACATTTTAATAGACGGAGCTACATAGATTTTTATGAAAGGTACACAAAGTTAAATGCCATCAAACTCTACAATAATATTTAAACTCGGTGAGATACACCGCCATCCTGTCATATACATTTGAAGCTGTTGAGCAGATGATACTGGCTGCAAGATTATATAACTGCGCATAGGATCCGCGCGAGGGCTCTTAATTTCCTTCAGAGGCTTTGTCTCTGTCCGCTTACCTACTCTCGTATTTCTGCTGTTGATTTGCGCATCGGCGCGCGGAACCTGCCTAATCAAATTTATGTTTGTTCGCCTTGAGGAGTAAATTACTCCATTTGCACTTCAATCCAGGTTTTGCCTGCCGGCCATTTTTGCATGGAAGCCTTGTTACTCGGTACTCGCCTCGCGATTGTTTGATGAAACAAACACCGGGTAACATTTAAATTAAGCCAGAAATCTTCAAGGGAAAGTTACATGTAACCCACTTGTATATAAATTGTAAGACTATTGAGGATTTTAGGTGTGATATATGTGATGATAAGTGATTCTAAACAAAATGCAGGGTGACTATTAAAAGACTACTACGTCCTTTGGCACCACTAGGGGTGCAAGTTGGTAGTGTCAAGGGCCCGAAATGCGTTCTATATAAATATTAAGAGAAAATCGGTAAAAGAAACCTCATCCTCCCGTATAAAATCATGTTAGCTAATCACTATATTTATATGGGAAGTCGATATTTTTTTCTTATTTATAATTTTTTTTACTCGAAGTAGTCTAGATAAAAAGTATTGTATTCTAGTGTTTAAATTGTCAACCTTTTTTGGGAACATAGGTACATCCTTTTTTTTATGCTTTTTTCTTTTGTTTCTTTTTGTTTGTTTCTAAAATAGATTCATTTATTTCTTGCTATGTTCATAAAATTAAAAAGATTAAAAAAAATGTTAAAAGGTTAAGGTATAAAGTTATTACAAACAAACAAACAAAATCTGGATCTTGATGGATGATTTGCCTCGAAATAAATTTCTTACACTACATGAAGACAGAATATTTGTATCATCTCACAGACCACCACAAATCATATCGATTGCTTCAAGTGATCAAATATTAGCTCATATGGCGACGCACCGTTCCATTTGCGGCACACCTGTTCCCATTAAAATTCCAATTACCGCGCGTCCCGCGGGAGCCGCACTCGGTACAACCCGTTGACCACTGTAAATTTATGTGCTGGACTTATCTTTCATATGTTGAAAAGGAGTTGATACTTGATAAGTTTTATCGTAACCGACAAACCAAATAGTTGTTCCGTTGGGAAGAAAAGTGATGGTCAACTTATTCATTCATGTCTTGTTTTTGTAGCTTTTAAATGACATATACTTTTATGTTTCATGTTTCACTTTTTCCAATTGCTAATTTGCGCCTACCTTCCTATTTTATATCATGAAGTCCTGTTGGTTGCCTGGAAGAAATTGCTCTAGCGATAAGGCCGCCTTTGTACCATAGATAATAATAATATTCATTCATTCATTCAAGTAATGGCGTAATAACGGGGAAACCCGCTCACGAGGCACCCTTAGCCGCTCATTCCAATGTTCTCCTCTGTTGCTAAACGCGGCAACTATTTGGGGGGCCCATTCACTGAGTGGTGAGTCACCGCCTGTCACTAATAGTCAGTAATCATGATTATGGTAACAACCCCGCGCAAGTCTTTCAAAAGACCAGGTTTAACCCATGATCCACAAAGGATATTCATGTACTTTCTACAATTTGGTGCAATAAAGAGTTATTTATTTATATCTACCTATTAATTAAGTGATTTTTAATATGTGATTTAAAGTGAGTTTTGGATTTAGAAAATTTTTAGAACTACTTTCTCATGTAATTGCCACAAAGTAATAAAATCAAGGACGTAGTAGTACAATATAATAAACTCTTTATTGCATAATAGGAACACGGCCTTTAAAATGAGATTTTAATAAAGTGAATTTAACCAATATTTGTGAATATTCAAATATTGAATTTATCTTTATATTGTTTTTTTTTGTTTAGATAACTCTTCGTAAACCTACCGTCCAGTCTAGGAAATGTTGCTTCGTTTAAGTCATCGGCAGTAACTACATTGGGAGACGAGACGTCTGTTTGTTTACACGCTGTAAACGCAGGAAGGGGTGCCGTACCACAGAGAAGGTAGATACAAGTAAATACAGTGTCACAATATAGCAGTCTTGATGATAAGTGAGGTAACCAATACTTGTAACATTAGGTATGTCATGTTACAAGTATTGGTAACCACTCTGTCATGACTAGATCGTTGAATTGATAATAAAATACAGTAACCATAACCACCTACCTTCAGGTGGGGTGTGCGTCCGTTTGTCTATCCATATTCCATACTAATATTATAAATGCGAAAGTCTGTCTGTCTGTTCGTATGTCTGTCTGTCTGTTACGCTTTCACGGCCAAACCGCTCAACGGATTTTGATGTAATTTGGTATGAATATACCTAATATAGTTGAAAACCCGGGGTCAAACATAGGCTACTTTTTGACGCAGGCGGAGCTGCGGGAAAAAGCTAGTACTAATTAAGTAGGTAGTAAGTAATAAAAAACAGAGATGTGGCCGACTATATAATGATATAATTGCATTTCATGACATCGCCAACTAAAATCACGTCAACGTCTAGATTTGTTCAGAAGTCAGATTATTAAAATATGTACCTAGGATTTCAAATGATAAAGTAGCATTTTATTTGAAAGTTAGAATTAATTTAACAATCTGAATATGCCATTCAAATATTGCACAAAACTTTTTAAAAGTAAATTTTAAATTAATATTCATGTTGCACAAAGATTGACGAATAATCCTCCAACGTAGTTTTGCAGATAAATTGACAATTCCAAACAGAATAGCACGACCGAATTCACCTACACTATTCAACCATTAAATAGTTTATGACAAACAATTTCTAATATTTAGACTTCAACCATATACCGTCATGCTGGCCTGTGCACGGAGGTCAACCCTTCGGGCACAAGACGGCACCTCCTTTTCCGTGTCGCGGCGGCGGCAGGGTTAAGTGCGCAAAAAATTTATGTGCCGCAAAAGGTGACACCCGTGGAGGGTTAGATTTTGTTTTGTTTTTGCTGAGAACGCGCTCTGGACGGTTTGAGGGGCAGTGTGTGCCATGGATGTGTGCCGATGACTAATATCTGTGGACTGTAAAATTTGGGCTGAGTGTTGCCATAGTAGAGTAGTATTTTTTTAGCTTTCGCTTCAATTTTTTGGACTAGCTTTAGAAATAAATATTTTTAAACCTAAACCAACCATAGTTGAGTCCTGCTTTGGCGATTGTAATTCTTCCATCGATCTCCACGAATGAACTAGTTAGCAAATAGAAGAAATTGAAAACTTAAAACTAAGCGAATAAAAACTAACCCAAAAGTCTACAAAAAAAAAGTTACGAAACTAAAAACTAAAAAAAAAATAGGTTTCCTAGTTACCACATTTAAAAACTGTTACATGGTAGAACTTTAAGTAGAAGAGTATGCGGGATGTTTGGTGCAACGTGTGCCAAATAAAACTGGCTGACTAAATAATACATTCCAACATAACGCTTTCTGTCTCTTGCAGAATTTTTCATTTCTATGTTTTGATATTTTTGTCAAAGATTTACAAATTAATAACTCCGCCAAATATAACAAAAATATACTATATTAGGCTGAGTTAAGACATTGATCTATTTTATACTAGGTCTAAATAAAATTATATATTAACACAACAAAACATGTATTTATATAAGTAGGTCGCGAGTCGCGAGGCGTGCACAGGTGGGCGGCAGGTAAGGCGGCAGGTGGGCCGCACCTGCGCGCCGGCGCGGACACGCCCACACCTGGATACCTGTAACACCTGTGACACACCTTCAACGGCGATAAACTGTATCTTCAAAGATACAATCATTTTACTACTCATGTATCTGTGCTTCTACTATACTAACTAATAATAAGGGTAGAAGGGTATTTATCGTAATGTTATAATGGCCTGAAAGCGTCAACAATGCTACTTTGTTTTATCATTGTCATTATGTTGAGAAATGAGTACTTTTTTGTATTTAAATTATTGATGAGGTTCTGAAAGACCTGCAGGGTCGCTGCGGAAGACCGCAAGAAATGACGCCTTCACGTGTTGGAGGTCAAGATCTTATGAGTCTCTGCGCCATCGTAGTAAGTAATTTTATACTTTCTTTATCTGCCAACGTTCTACACTATTTAATCGGTCAGCTCGTGCAAATGTGGCAGAAAGCATTTCTGCCGCGTTTGTAAGCTCCAACAATACCTCTGAGGGTTTCTCTCTTAGCTGCAGACAAAGATTGAAAACCAAAAACTACACTACATTTTAAGCCTTCATAATTTTGGAAGTGATAACTTAGAAATGAACAAGCCCTCACTTTACAAAGCGTTATGTTACGATTGCCATAAAGAAATAAACAAACACTTATCAGTCCGTTTACCTGCCACCTCCACACCTCTCCGCTCACCTGTATTCGTCGCACCTGGACACGCCCCGCGACCCGCCTTCCTGACATTATATGGATGCTTATGTCGAGTTTTATTAGGATTAGGAAAAGTCTCCATCTTATAACGTCGTAAAAGGAGACTAGGGGAATAAAAATAAAATTCATTTTTATGTACTCCACTACACAAATAAGATATTTAAATTTATTTGTTGTTCTTTTGATGACGGACTTTACCAACAATTTCCAATGTAGAGCCAAACAAAGATAGGTACACAATGAAGAAAAATATATTTATCTATCTCCATAGAAAAATGGCAGATTCTGGTGTGAATGACGATAGTGTTGAAAAGAATATCAGAAGATATTTTTTGGTCAAGACGTTTTTGTTAAATTTAATTTATATATTTTTTTTTTTTTTAGTTTTTTCCCACGTTTTTTTTATCTAATATGTCCGGGGTGGATGTAAGTGTGCAATAAAATAAGAACTTATAGATTTTAATGTTTGAACAAACTGATATTTCCATAGATAATCTCCTCTACACCGCAGCCCACGAGTTAACTAATTCTTTTCTTTGCAAACTGCCTTAAACCAGTTAAATCCGGGTTTTCTTTGCAAACTGCCTCAAACCAGTAAAATCCGGTTATTGTCTCAGGTTTTATCGGAACACCCCGGATTATCTCCCCATCGCCATCGTCGCTTCATTTAACTTGTGTTTCTTTTTAATTCAATTAGACTTCAACCCCATCCCTTATCGAACTTTGAGTTTGAAAAATTTCCCTAATTTGTTTTCCCCTTTTTGTCTTATTTGTTAATCTTATTTAATAATTTCTTCTAAGACGAAAAATGTCCTTTAGTTAATGAGATGCCCCAAAAATTGTTCTTTTAAAATGAAAAAAATAATTTAATTTTAAAAAGACTTAAAAATGAAAAATTAATCAAAGGAAATATTCGGGTACATAAGTAAGTATTATTTCGGAGCCTAGGGTACGCTGTAAGTCATGGTCCTAGATTTTGGAACTGGTTATTACAATGGAGCGACTGCCGTCTGACCTCAGTTACCCTTTTTACAGGGAAACCAGACCAACAGGAACATGACATGAGGTGTGTTAGTGGCCAACACTGTCAGAATTTTTCAGGCTGCCCTATGGCATCTGACACAGCCTCACGACTGCTATCTATCGATAACAACTGGGACCAACGGCTTAACGTACCTTCCGAAGCACTGAGGAGCTCAAGACAGAAAATGCCACTAAATGGCGACCAATTCAATAGTGGTCGCGTCACGTCGTCGCTTGACACGCGCATTCGCTACGGATCGTGGCTCTCATTGTTCTCGTATTAATAAACTTAGATAGGAAGGTAAGTACTTGCGTTTGTTTTCTGAACAAAGTTAGCGAAGGGCGCTTAGATTTTACGTTTTAATAATTTATCGCCAATTTCATAGATTATTTAATTAAAATCGAAACTAATCTCTTTGCCAGTTCTAAACCGGGATCTTTGTATTGTGTGAAAATTGAAAAACTTTTCTCGTTTTCAACTGATTATATCGGCGGACGACGAAATCTTTGGCAAATATTTATCGAGACTCGTCGCGAGCTCTTTTCGATACAGGCTTATTTGAAATTCGCGATCCATCGCCATCTCTCTCACACTACTCTTGCAAGTTGAGACGGAAATATCCTAGTTTGACAGGAGAGCGAAAGTCGGTAGTCCGCTGTTGTTTTTAATTAATTTTATTATTTTTCGAGCGGAACGCCGCCTTGGTTTTATTGGTGGAATTTCTCGAGTAATTACTCTTTTATTGTGATATAATTTTTGGAAGGGTTGAGGTGCGCCGGCCGCCAGATGGCGGGCTGCAATTAAACGTAGATTTGCCGAGAGGTGAACCCTTTTCCGTCTACTTTTTATAAATACCATCTTTGCTTTTTAATTAATCCGTTATCTTCTCATTCCATTTTTCGCTGTCTTTCTGTTGTTACCTGAAGCCAAAAAGTAATTGCGGCTAAACTGCAGAACATAGGAGTGATTCTAATTGGTGGTTTATTCGGGAAACGTTCACTATTTTGCGCTGCACATTTAATATTTTTTGTTATACTAAGCAATGACAATGGAGAGGGCAAAGTAATGAACGCGCTTGCACATGGTTTCAAACCATTTTCAACGTTGAGCCTAGAAGTCTATTAGAAAGCAGGCGTAGGTGAAGCAAAAAGAACTTTATAATGGTTTTTATTATAGGCCAAACATATTATGACATTTTTTTTTTATTGTAATACAAATTTATTATAATAAATATATTAGAATATTTATATCAGTTTATTCAGAAAACCACTAGCGTAACTATTCTATTTAGAAAAGATTTAATACAATTTTTTTTTCTAGTTAGTAGTTTGTGTTGAAGTAAAAAATTTAAATACTTGTAGCAGACTGAAGCGCCATTGGCATCCACACAGATCCTTTAGGGTAATTAGACGGTAATGTGATTAGCGAGGGCCCCGTTTGTAAAACTGTGGGTTTGGTTGGGAGCAATCTCGCTGAGTGGCCGGTGACCGCTGACCTGACTTTTGACCAGAATATATAATACTTGGTACTACAGCCCTATGTTTGAAATGTATGATCAATCAATCAAAAGCATTTATTCTTCTTTTAACAACTGTAATGCAAATAAATGATTGGTCGATTGATATGACTGATAAGGAGTAGTCTGTCTGGGGGAGTACCTCCACCCTACAAAAGATCGCAGCCAAATAACACTGTGAGGCTCCAGAGGGGTCGGTGTGCTGATAGCGGACAGGTCGGCAACACGCTCGTGACATCTCCGGTGTTGCAGGCGTTCATTGGCTACGGTAACCACTTACCATCAGGTGGGCCGTACGCCTGTTTGCCTACTTAGTTGTATAAAAAATAAAAATGTCGAACGAAAAATATATTTGATTTTGAACAAAAATCATTCACACTCACACGTTTCTTTCTTCCTATCTTATCATAAGAATCAAAATTACTTTTCTATGTATGGCATCGTATGCAAAGACAAATCGTTTTAAAAAATCTCATATACCAATTCATAAACAAGTGTTTTTTTTTAATAAAATATATAGAGTGGTTTTTCAATAAGTAGTTTTAAAAAGAGATGAGGTTGATTCATTAGGGTAGTTTCCAGGGTCAAAAGTCTATCATTAAAATTAGTCCGTCATTTAGGGAATCAAAATATATTAGTGAAACATTTTTTTTCTTTTGTCAATTGAGCGATAAATTGTAAAGATATATCGCATCAAAGTTTAGGAGTCGGGCTCGTGACGTCACATGTTACGAAAAAAATGTAGCACACTGTGACGTCACACGGAACTTTAACGCGCCATATCTTTGGCATTCATTGTTTAATTTTCAAAAGAAAAAATACGTCTCCAATATTGTTTGATTATCTAACTGATGAACTAAGAATATTTTTTTAAGAAACTAGCCTTTTATCTTTGGTACAAAGTTACAAGTGTCGTAATCAAATCATTCATCAAATTTACTGGGCCCAATTGACTTTTGTAGACATTGACATAAGACAAAAAGATACGCCTATGGATGGCTCTATTCAGTAAAATACATCTTTTATAACAGTTACGGTACGGCTACGGTAATCACTTGCCATCAGAAAGTCTTCGTTTCACGTCAAGTCCACTTTAATCTTTACCAAATAATAATTTAGTAAACATAACATTACCAAAACAAATGCTTAACGAATCGTTCAAGGATGACTCGTGTCAAACAAGATTTGAATCTCATTTAGATCGTGGGCCTATTTTTATATTATCCTGTTTCGTGCTGATAAAACACGAAAGGTCAGGTTATCGATGGACTTCTGACAACGTTTTATCTTTGGGGATACAAGGAAACAGATATTTAATTAGTAACACTGTTTAAATGTATTCTGTTGTACGATCACTGTTTAATTCTTATAAGAAACTGTATAACTAAATATACGGCTGGCATTTATTCGTCTAAATGTTAATTAAAAAAAATATCATTGTTATTGTATTTTTCTAGAAAGGACAAGTACTAACACCGCACGTAAATCCATACTAATATTATAAATGCGCAAGTCTGTCTTTCTGTCTATCTATTACGCTTACACGGCCAAACCGCTCAACGGATTTTGACGAATATTCGTATGAATATAGTTGAAGACCCGAGGTCAAACATAGCCTACTTTTTGACGCAGGTGGAGCTGCGGGGAAAGAGCTAGTAAATAAATAAGCCTTTATTTCGAAAACTTACAATTTTTAAATCTTACATTAAAAACACTGCTATAAATTTCGTTTAAGAAGTAATGGCCTTTTTGGGTATAAGCCTTCTTCAATAACTTTATCTTTCCAATTTTTCCCGCCATCCTGACAATGTCGTCCACCCACCTCTTTCTAGGACGCCCTTTGTTTCTGCGGTTGTTTGGACATATTCATGTGGTTAATCTCTTTGTCCATATATCGAGGTGTGCCCGTGCCACATGTCCTGCCCATTTCCATTTCAGATGATGAGAGTGTTGTAGAGCATCTATAATGTTAGTTTTCTTTCGTATTTCTGTTCATTTTTGCCTGTCTTTCTGTCTGCTCTTTAAAATGCTTCGTTCCATAGACTGTTGGCATGCACACTGCACGTATTTAAATTGATTCCTCTTAATCAAGTATTGGTTTATCAAAAGAGATTTCTGTATGGGATAAGTCTGACATTTTATCCATCCCGATCAGCAAAATGGCCAACTAAGTGAAACGTCAAATGAGCAATCTGCCTATATAATTAATTTTTTGCTTCACATATACTTAGAAATAAACCTTTTTAATTTATTTTGGTTTTCGAATATTAGACACACAATATTTTACTAAAGGTGTCAGAGATTTAAAAAAATCGTATTGGTGAAATTGCTTAGCTAATTTTCAAATAAGATTAATCTATAAATTAGGATGGATCTCCACAAAGGCTGAAACTTTGGGACGCTCTTGTCTCAATTATCAACAAAAACCGTTTAGCAGCCCCTCGGAAGACATACAAAAAGTTTCTGGATCGATGGAATGAGCAACCTGTACCGGCAATTAGCGAGTGATCAAACGGCGCCGCGGGCAAGGATGGGGGGAGGGGGAAGACGGGAAGAGGGGGGAAGAACTTGTAGTTGGCGCCGGACGAAAGAGGAATCAATCTTTGAACCTGGACGATTTGGTTACACCGTCAGACACGACTTGTGTATTTGTCGTCTTCTTCTTGTCGAATCGAAATGGCGTCGTTGTCGACTTGTGTCAAAATATTATGAGGGTACTCAAGCATGTTTCTTCGGGGTACAAACACTCATTGAGATTACACGTAACTTTGAATTTACCGAGTTCGGGAACCTAAGGGTAAATAAAAGATGCATGCCAAAATATATAAAAAAATATATATAGACACAGTATCTGTTTTAGCAAAGATGTCTTAGGTTAATAATTGGTCTCGCGCGCGCTCGAATAGATACCGCGCTATGAAGAAAAATCAGTTTAAAGAATGCGGCAACTTTATATTGTAGTATGTGTAAGACAATGTGCAAAGACGAAACTAGAAAGAGTTATTTCTTGTACTATTATTCTTACATAGTTTGAATACGCAAACTGGTATTTTGTTTCTGTTTTTAAACTAAAATTATAATTTATTTAGACGTCCAAGTCACTTATCGGTTGCGGCGTGACTGACGCGGGTATGCCGCAAGTACGCCGAATTCGCGTAGTTTTAGCTGCCGCATTTGTCTAGTACGCCAACGGTATCTAGTCGAGCGCGCGCGAGATCAATTAATAATCTATGATAGATGTAGTAACTTTAAGCAATCTGTTGGCAAAGTTTCAAAAAGACAATAATAGTTAATCGCTTACCATCACTAAGTAGTTATCAAAGAACTTTTACAAAAAACAAGAATTCTTACAAGAATCTATCTAGATTAATAAGAAACTTCAAAATTACCACTCAAATAAATAAAAATAGGATCGTGAGCAATAAAAGTAGGAGTTCAGAAACGATTGCCTTCGGCGGGACTAATTTAAATATCAAAACTAATTTGTCGGAGTGGCGCAGTTTGATTGTGGGCCGAATTAGGTGAGGCATTCCTTCGCGGCCATTTGAGGGGGAGGGGGGGAGGGGGGGGGGAGAAAAATTAGAATAACTGCCACCGCGGAAGGGTTGAAGATGATGGATTGAGGCATGAGGTGAAAATTATTTAGTTTAGAGCATACTGTGTAATGTGTTGAAACTTGTTTATGTTTGAAATTTGCTTTTTACATGTCATCATCATCACTTCAGCCGCAGTTAGTCCACTGCTGGATATAGGCAATTCCTAGTAATTTTTAAAATGACCGGTTGAAAGCGGGCCTTATCCAACATTTGCCTGGGAACCTTTTTCAGGTCATCTGACCATCTGGTCCGTGGATGTCCAACGCTATAATTGCCTGTCGCTTGCGTGGTCACTTTCTGCCCCATCGGCCATCGGTTCCCCGTGCATGTGTCACTATATTTTTAATTAACAGAAAGTGCGAATTGCCTGTCTCTCCACTCTCTCTCTTTAACCAGTCCATGCTACATAATTGAGATGGTTTATGCAATATGCAGGGCCAAATGTTTCATAACTTTATTTTAATTACGGAAAAATGAAATGAGTAGTTTGCTTGGCCTGATCTGGTCTTATGTATTTAAATAACATCTACTTACACCGATTAAGACAATTAATTTCAAACGAGTCAAGTATAATCAAAACAACGTGCCTAATACGTTAATAATACCAATCGAAAGTAGTTCAAAACAGAGTTGCGAACTGCAGAGGACCATAAATCGAGTACTCCAACAATTAAGCGAGATTTCATTAATTTCGCGACGGAATCAACTCCGGCATTATTGGGCCCTTCCATAAACACCTTAATTCTCATTAAGCTCCGGTCATTCGGGCAAATTGAGACGCCGCCGGCGCCATTTTGAAAATTGCCCGAGTTTGACAGCTCAGATGAAATGTCGCGCAATTTTTGATACTTAAAGGGTGTAAGGACTTTTGGCGGGAAGCTGTGAAGAGCAGTATAGGCGCTGTATTTTCTTTTCCAAAATTTGTGTTTTTTTTTAGTGTTTGTGCATAATAATGGTGGATTATTATTCGCAAAGTGGTCAAGAACAAGCGTGAGTGTTGGGAAAAAAATACGTCTCCAACATTTTTTGATCATCTAACTGACGGACTAATTATATTTTTAGGAACCTAACCTATAGTAACATACACACATCAATTTATTATTCTATATATACAATCGTGATTATATGAAAATTAAATTGATTATACGTACGGCTACACGTCAAAGGTGGGGAGATAGGAAGAGATAAGGGTCTATTACCTCGCGTCAGTAAATGATAGTGTGCCACCCTGCCTGCGCACGCGCAGATAACCCGCGGAACCCGCTTACACGTGCAGAAGGTATAGACATGTCTAGAATAATTATTTGATTAGCGGACGAAGAAGTGTAGGTAGGTATACCTCATGCCGAATGGACTGATGGTCAAGATTACCGGAAAGAGTTGAATGAGCACAAGATCGAGGGGAAGGCGTGCATTGCTAGATGCCTATACTCTGTATAGCGATGGGCTGAGGAAGAAGAAGAATGATGTTATTTGTTTTTCCGGGTTCAATTTCTGATATCTAAATCAAGGTGACTAAACGATCGAAGGATTATTGGCATCCTGGTCCCACTTCTGATTTCGTAGGTATATGACGATACATAAAACACGATCTAAGGCGAATCCATCTTAGTCCTAAACGAAACGACAGATTGGTTTTATTTCTTAATGATGACCTTCTTCCGTTATCTACATGCCTACTAGTACCTCATCTGGTGATTCTGGGTTCAATTCCCAGTAAGGGCAATTTGTAAAACTACCTTTTTTCAATCATTAGTAACCAATACTTTATAATGATTTCTTATGACATGAAAAATAGACGCTCAACCAAGTCTGCAGTCTGTGAACATGCTCTAGACAAACCCAACCACTATATGCGTTTTGATAATCCTCAAGTCCTTGCAAAGGAAAACAGATTCATTCCAAGGATGTTACGTGAAGCTATTGAAATTAAAAAACATCCTAATTTCAATAGAGAGGATGGATGGCAGGTTGGGACCCAGTCATTAACTTAATAAAATCGCAAACTCGGAAGCAGACTGCAAGACCCTTAGATACTGTGAGCCAATACTGCGTGAATCGGAATAGTTCCCAATAAAAATTTCAGGCGGTAGTTTGTAATCTTATGACATCAAAGACAAATGTTAACTTAGTCTGCCTGCGACCATGAACGCTGTAAAGTGTTTGAAACGTCAGGTGTAAATAAATAAGTAGAATAAACGCGATAAAACCGTATTAAAATAGTTTAATTTAATCAATACTTTATATTTATTTGTGTCTGTATAAATGACACCGAAAAGTACAACATACCTCAAGTGGATATACTTGAGGAATGTTGTACTTTTCGGTCACACAACGTAGAATAGAAGGAACAAGCCACAAGTGAAAGATAGCAAATTAAATAAACCCACAAAGGTGGTGTGCAATTAAAGACAGTAAGTTTACCTTGAGCTCTTTTGACTCAAGGTAAACGTCTTCCAGTCCTGAAGGGAGCGCTTAAAAATTGGCACAAACAGAATAATTCATCCGTTGATTCAATAAAGCCTCCGCTAGGCTTCACCCTTCAAAGTGAATCTCGAGTCGCCCGGTACTTACAGATTTTTCTTGGACTTCGGAAGGCGGCGTCGTTCATAAGAGAACAGCGTTTTGCAGTTGTTAACCTTTCTGTTGACTTTGAACTGCTGTAAAATTATTATTTTCCAAATTAACAGAAGTGCAGAGAAATTGTGTAACTTCAAAATTAGTTGTTACAGAACAACCAAAAGTATGAAATTTGAAATACTCACTATTGAATACTTTTAGTGTGGGTTCCTGGCAAAATAAATGATTATGCACACTTCACCATTTCATCAATTTATCGTGATCAAGAAGATACTTATTACTAACGACTTTGGCACCTTCTGAACGCTTGTAGTTTTATTGGAATTTTTTATGAGTTTTAGTTTATCTTTACCTACTTGGCTGTTTTTTAGCCAATTAAATGATATATATGATATATCGTATCCAAATACTAACGGTATTTCTGTAAAGTTGCTTATTAAAATATTGGAAAGCAAACGTAAAATTTAAAAAGAAATCATTTATTTATTTATTTATTCATTCACAGCTACTCACTACACTTACAGTTTCCCAAGACGTATAGTGACTTAAATAAGTACAATTAGTTGGCAATTGACAAATAACGAATACATGCAGATATGAAACAATTCAAATTTACATTGAATATGTCGACTTGAGGTAGCTGTGCAACGAGATCGTTGAGAAGCGTCAGGGTTTGATTTGTTTAAAACACACTATATAAGTTTCAGCGGCATGAATAATCGCTTCAGTCTTGCTTCAAGCGTATCCCAAACCACTGCTCTCTCCCAACTTGTGTCTCCTGATTTATATTTGAAACTGTGGAGCGGCAATTACCCTTCGAAGTGGAATCATTGCTGCCCTCCACTAATTAATTCCGCCCCTCTTTTAATGTTCAAAAATCGTGGCGTCTAATTAGGTTTTAATTCGTTTTATTGGGCTAAGTAATGAAATAATGGCCGCACAGTTACCAAGTCCGCCACCGGTTCGCAGCCTGCTTTTATGACTTCCAAACCTTTCCAATATTTCAGCGTTATGGCTAAAGGGTTGGAAGCTAGGCCTGCTAGGGCATAAAACTTTCAAAGAATTATGGTCGAAAACATTCCTATTAACTAATTCTTATGGATCCGGAAGCACAGTTGTCAATGATGAGGGAATAATACGAAAAATTTCCTTTCGGAGAAGAGAGAGAGAGAGAGAGAGAGAGAAGAAATTTCGCACTCTCTCTATGCAAATGTTTGCGAATTTTTCTTCCAAATCAGGCTACTAACGTAGGCTAAGACTGAAGGTGGCGATATAAACACCGTACCACTAGGGGGTCTGTGGTATGGTGAGTTAAAAGTGTAAAACCTTTTTTTTCATAATCAAAGGTGGTCCAAAACCGTATTTACCACATTATTTTCTCCACCAAAGCCAATAGAGGTAGTCCTACTAACATTTTAGCCGTGGGCGTGCCGACTTGGACATTTTTTCCGGTGATTGGTAATCGGCGAAGTCATTAGGAAAGCCGCTTTGTTTTTTATCGGCGGGTAATGGCGCGAAAAATGTCGTTAGCCGACACAAATGTCCGCCGGAGTGGCTAGAATTGGCAGGTGATTGGACAGAAATTCATAGATATAAGATAGAGAAATAAGAATATTAAATCAATTTGTACTCTTGTTTTGTAGATAGTTTGTGATATTAACATTTAGTCGCTATTGTACGAGCTTATATATTTTATACCAGCTACCAGTACCAAATCTAAATTGGGCTCTCCTTAAATTGTATCAGTCTAAATCATTTTTGTACACTCTATCGAGATGGCTAAGAGTGCCATGATAAAACTCACTAAGATCTAGAAAAACAGAGGTATTCGCCGTAGCACAAAAGTAAGATTGGTGCGTGCACTGGTCTTCACAATTTTCCTTTACGGTGCTGAAACCTGGACTATTGGCAGTTGTGATAAGAGGAGAATAGATGCTTTCGAGATGTAGTGCTGGAGAAGATTACTGCGCATACCATGGACTGCCATGGGAACTGATGAATCTATTCTTCACGAACTCGGTATTTCGAAACGTCTTTCTTTGTACTGTCAAGAAAGAGCCCTCAGTTTATTCGGACATATAATGCGATCACCTAGGCATTATCTGGAAAAACTCGTACTCCTGGGCAAAATCGAAGGAAAACGTGTCAGAGGGAAACCTTCAGCGAGATGGGTCGACATCGTGAGGAGAGCAACTGGAGGCAACCTACATAATGCGGTCCATAGTACTGCCGACCGCGCACTTTGGAAACACATATGTGGTCACCATCCTCAGCAGTGAGGGACCGATGAAAAAGAAGAAGAATCATCTGTATTGTGATTAATTCATCTGCTAATTATAATGATCATGCAAATAGCAGACAGCAGAGGCTCTGCCATCAGTTTTAGCCACTGACTGATTGACTGACTTGATGAGTTTTGTTTGAGAATCCTTAATCTAAAATGTGTACCAGTGGCGTACGCCATTTTACAGAGTTTATTTATACAATTACTAGAGTCAGTGCTTACAACAACTGAAGGTAGGTCAGGTCAGGACTATCGTTTTACTAAAGGGGCCATCGAATCTGAATAGACTAGTTAGTAGACAAGGACTAGTTTATAAACCTTTACTCAGGGTAGATCTTATACGGGGAGTGAGGGATTTCTCTATGGTCAGCAACGAGCACGTAACACTCCCGGTGTTGCACCCGTCCATAGGCTACGGTAACCGCTTCCCATCACGTGGGTCATACGCCTATTTGCCTACTAAATAGTATAAAAACAAACCACAATATTTCAAGCAGTAAAAACTGTATCATAACATCTTCTACAAAGGCAAATCAACGCGGCAAACCTAACTAATTAGATACGTCGCTGAAATGCGGTGTCCATTGCCACTAACTACGGGACTTCAACTCGAATTAAACATTATTTTTCCGTCCGCGATTTTTCTAAAGCCAATGACTTGTATGAATATGGACTTGTCCTGAGAAAGAAGACTGAAATAGTCTTAAAACGGTAGGAAAGGTAAAAACACACTGTAAAGTGAACAATGTATTTACAAATTAATGGCGAATAAAAAAATCGTAAAACAATTAACAGACCTAGGTTGGTACTTCCTTATTGAGTGTAAGGCTCTGCTAAAATCATTATCTAACAGTCCGCTTATATGTATTCCCTGGACTCCCGATTTTTTTTTTAAGTCAGTCATTATTATATTTTTTTATATAAGTCAGAAAGACCATTAGTTATTGTTTCCTGAGTGTCCTCGTACTGTAACAGATTGGTGATATAATTCGATTTAAAAAAAAAACAATAATTTTAAGACAAAGAAAAGCTAATTTAACAAGTTTATCGCTTTGAAGTCAGTTTTTTATGATAGAATTATTAAAAGTTCGCGTGCCCGTCCCAGTCCGGAGGTTAACTAGCTGTACAGCCAGCCACTTTAATATTCGAAGCTGGACGTCTACATTAACGCTTGAACAACTCCCAACTTCGGCTTTGAGCTGGAAATTCCGCGAAAAAATAATATTAAAAATATATCAGTCCATAGCGAACAAACAACGGCACAAAGAGCCTGTAATTATATTAGTGAGGGCCCGATTTCAACTTCTTTGTAATCTGATGGGAGCGCGCCTTCGACGGGCGAACTAGCGGCGACACAGATACCAATTATTTTGAATTATAAGAGGATTGGAGGCTTTAGATTCTAATATGAATTTGTTTACCTGTTTCTTTTTAATAGACAATGTCAGGTTTATGAGGAAAATTATGGTATTTTGACCAATATTCCTTGTAAATTTCCATTACGAGTTTACAAAAGTCTATTCGCTTACTGTTCATATTGAAATAGATAACCACCAACCAACAAGATTAATTAGTAAGTATGGATTGCGTTTTCTCAGTCCTTGATTCCTTGAACCTAAAGACCATAGCCTTTATCAATTTCTTATTAGACAATTTTTTTATTATTAATCTAGACTTCTAAATTTGTTTGCATGAATAACTCAATCTCCTAATGTGTTTATTTCAATTCTGGTTTAAAGAATAGAGGAATTTATTAATTCGCAATAACATGCTCAAATAACACGTTTTCCGCGGGATTCCAGACTTGTTGAACAAGTTTTCCTAACTTAATATTTCAAAGTTTGAAGAAGTAACCATAATATATTTGGCGAGCTTGGAAGACGAGAGTAAAATGGGTAACGATTGACATGATGAATCATGTCACATAAAAATCTGTTTTCACCTTGCGAAAAAGTAAATCTCTACTTTACTATCTATGGTAAATCTGTGAGGTTTAGCTCTGAAAAAAATACTCTATAATCTCTATAACTTGAATAGAAGAATATGACATTTTGCCAAGTCAATTGAGTTTAAGATAAAAACGACTCTATTCAGATATACTTATGTTCAAGTTTTTTCGGCGCACGTCATGCGAGGATCAGATAGTCCGGTCGTCAACCCTCAGTAATCCCAGGCGGCCTATCTCACGGGGTTCTGACACATGAGTGGTTAACGGACGAAGAGGAATGGCTCATACAACCGAGATCGATTCACCTACAATGCAGTTCAATTTATTTGCAGTACCTAGGGTTCACAATGTTCCCTGGGCTCATCAGCTGGGCTGGGCAATCAGCTGAGGATGCAACCGGGAAGGCGCTAAGACGATTAGTACTAGTAGTAGGGTTCACAATGTTCTTGTTTGCTAGGTTAGTACTTAGAAGTGCTATTTGACTATTTTTTGTGTTGATTTAACTTCAACAATAGACACACTATATAAAAAGAGAAACAACTATTCGTAGCAAATGCGCGTGTCTAAAGTCTAAGCTACTACACACCTGACAGATATTGCGACAATCTAGTATGGAAGAGTGGGGACGAATGAGAGACAATGATATTGGCCCAATTTGCTCCAACCTAGATTGTGCAGGAGCAGGAGAGCAAAGCTGGCATGTGAGTAAAGACGGCAAGAATTGGTCCAATCTGCTCCAACATTAGATTGTGCAGGAGCAGGCACATCTAGGAGGGTCTCAGTATGTTTCTTTATCAGAATTTACTACGAATACTATCTGTGATACAGTTTTATAAGCAATTATCTATCTGTAGATGACCTTTGTCTCTGTTCCTTTACCTACTCATGTGATTCTGGTAATCGCCGTTCCAGCCTCCAGGCGACACCATATCGAGTACTGATTATGATACATTTGCCTTCACTGATACATCTGTGGAGATTACGAATACATAGTCAAATGTGCTGAAATTTAGACGTGATGTTTCTGGGGCCCTATTCTTGAAAAATATGACTCGCGCAAAACCTGTGAGTCAAATTATTTTCATTCCATATAATCGAATCAATCGGCGAGTCAAACTATTTTTGACTCACCAATTTTGCGTGAGCTGGCTGTGTTTACCTGGATTGAGTAAAAAGTGACACACACTTCACTTAAAAAACAAAATTCTTACTTTTTTTGCACCATCGGTTGGATAACTAAAGAAAATTACTGGTATATGTCTGCCAAGACATAAATATTATAAGAAAAAAAATTATTCCTATGTTAAGTAACTTTACTTAATGTACCAACGTCAAAAAAATTCTAAATCTATGGTACCAACCGACCTGTGGTTTTTAAACTACTTCACGGCTTGGACATGATTTATTTAGCCAAATGTTGCTCCTAGGCCATCGGCTTCCGTACCTTCCAAATCAAGCATGAATAACCTTATTCTAACTTAGCTTGCAACATCGCAAACAAACCAGAAAATAATCTGATTTTTTTCTGTGAATCGAACTCAACCACAAAAACAATGACATAGGTAGAAATATATGTCTGTCAATGCGACCGGACCGTCTGAAGACGAGATTAGGTTTTTGCCTCACCTCCGCCCGCGGCTCTCATCGCCTCATTCGACACTCGCATTTTATGTTCGCCCCGGGCAAGACATTTGAAAATTTCGCTGTCACCGGTTTTCGTAAATTGCCTTCGCGATAAAATCTTGAAGGCTGTAAAGCTGAAATAAGTTTGGCTATATTTTTAGTTGAGTACGGTAAGTGGTGGTAAAACGAAGGTTTCAGCAATGTCTAGGGTAAGACTTGCTGCGGACCTGAAAACTTCGTTAAATTGCCTACAATTTCTGTATTTATTGCACCTTTTTAAAGTAAGAATTGATGGATATCAATCTTCGGGGTAAATATGTTTCTTCAAAATGAAATTTATAATTTGGTCAATAGTCATTAGCTCTACGCACTGTCGCTTCTGTTTTTAATAGATTGATGTTCATCAATCCTAGCCTTTTTCCATTTCAATTGGGGTCGGCTCGCTATATCTTTCAATATTGACTGATGTTATCTTACGAAAATAAAATATCGTTTATACCTACACATATCTAGTTAATTTGCGTGTTTTAGCACCATTTATTTATTTATTTATTTAAACTTTATTGTACAAATACAATTGTAAAGCACAATAGGTGCACAATAATTTAGTTCATGACTACCAGCTAGCACCCACCATTTACTTGTAGTTCTAGCATTCGTTAAGTACCACATTCATCCCACTTCTAATTGTTTGCTCATAAAGGGCCAGACAGTCCTCAGGTACAAAACCAATTTGTTTATCGTTAAAAGTTACCTCACGACCACATGGTTTCTTTTACGGCCACGTGATGTTAAGACCAAAACTTAAAATGTCAAAGCACGATTAACTGTTACTAGTTAATCGCTAACCTTTTAGTTGCAGAGCTTTAGACGACACTAAATGTGCGTTTAAGTGCCGATTAAAACCTCCGCAGGCGATTATTATCGCGCGATATATAGTCGAAGTTTTCGATAGGAATTAGTATTATCAGAGGCGCGTACGCTGTTATCTGTGGATGCTTGACCGCAAGTATTTTCAAACAAAGGCTCCTGTACGGGACACGTACATAGCCATCTCAGCAAATTCACTCGGGCGACATTTACGTAAACGAATCAAATTGCATTCAGTCCGTAATTAGCATTCATCCATATCACTCATACCCATTTTAATCTAATATTTTGGAACAAATAAATCGAGTCTTTATAAAGCTCACTTCTATCATTTAACTAAACAACTAAAATCTAAGGTGTTCGGTCCTGGACTGTACATCTTTGTGGTCCTTCGAGCAACTCGCTGCGGGACCTCGCGCGCGGTGAAACACGTGGCCGTCGGGCAAGGAACTGTAACGTAACCAGTGAATAGTGGATTATCTGTTCATTTTGGAACAAACATCGAGTGTCAGTGTTGTGAAGCATTTACACTTGAAACAAAAACAATCATCAGCATCAACATCAACGGTGGGCACTCAGCTCGCCAAACAGTCACTGTGGTAAGGAACCAACGTGGCAAACAGCAACAGTGGTGACGTCAGCGGCGCGCACCACAATCAACAACAGCATCAACTCACATTGAACAACAAGTAAGATCGTTCAATTTTCTTACTTAACAAACATCAATTTTTTTCAACATGGAGAATTTATATTTGTCTCAGGTTGAAATTAACGAAGCTATCTTAAAACTTGAAAGGAACGTAAAGAAAGATAGTAAAGATCGTAAGAACATTGATTACTTTAAACGTCGTTTTGAAACATTAGAAGCCTATTGGGCGGATTATCAATACAATCATGATCGGATGATGACGGAAGGAAGCCGTAGTCATCAATATTTTACGGACTCACATTATGAAAAAACTTTAGCACTTTATAAATCAACTAAGCAATATTTCATGCAAGAACTACAAGAACTTAAATCTGAAGCGGTAGCAGTATCAGGTCAGCATGGGATAGCTTCGCAAGGTAGCGAAGAACCCCAGGGAACAAGTAGGGCGCAGGAGTCTAACGATAACAAACCTTCATTTTTAAGATCTTTTGGGTCACCTAGCAAACTCGACGAAATGTTGCGTAAACAATCAGCTAATTTTAAGGCTTTTAACAGAACAGTAGCAAACATCGACATCGATTCTCTAGCTGATAAATGGGAATTCGATGACGCATTAAAAACTTTACAAACAAGATGGGCGGCTATCGACACTCTCCATTGGGAGTTAGATAGTGAGTTAAACGGAGAAAATGAAGAATATGATTTGCAGTACATCCAAAACGAACAAAAATTTAACAAACTGAAAAAAGAAATTAACATTAAACTGTGGTCAAATTCCCACCGGGAAAAAACTACTCCTAAGTTGGAAATACCTGATTTTTATGGGCAATATAACCAATGGATATCATTTAAAGATTTATTTCAGGAAGCAATTCATAACAACCCCTCCCTTTCCAAAGCACAAAAAATGCAATTCTTAAAGGGAAAAGTAAAGGGAGAGGCCGAACGATTAATTCACCATTTAACTATTTCTTCTGAAAATTATCAAGCATGTTGGGATATACTTAATCATCGTTTTAACAATAAAAAAATAATATTTACATCTCACATAAATATTTTATTAGGTTTACCTACTTTACAACAACAATCATTAAATCAAATCAGAAAAATGCATGACGTAACTAAAGAATGTCTACACGCAATAAAAAACCTTGGTGTTAATATTAGCACTTGGGACCCTATTTTAGTGCACATAATGTCTCAAAAATTAGATTCCGATACTTACACTGAATATATAGAATCCATTAAAAACCCTCGTGAACTTCCAATTTTGCAAGAATTTTTGGACTATTTGGAAACAAAGTTTACATCTTTAGAGTCTTCCCGAAGGAAGCAAGACCTAAAATCATCTCAATCAAACATTCATCATTCTAACACGCAGTCGTCAAATAACAAAAAACCTTATTACGCTGTAAATAAAGTTAGTACTGTACAATCAAAAAATTGTAATTTACCTACATATATATGTCCACTTTGTAAAAAAAATTATGGCATTTACAACTGCGATAAATTCATTAGCATGTCAAATGAATCTAAATTAAAAACAATTCGTGACTTACAATTATGTCGAAACTGTTTATTTAGTCATAACGGGAATAGGTGTATTTCTACAAAACGATGCCGCGTGTGCGCATCAAATCACAACACTATGATACATGATGCCTGCACAAAGGCTAAGCATGAACAATCAAACGTAGCGTCAGCAAAACATAACACATCGAATGCGCCACTCGCAACACATATTTCTCAAAATGATTTTTCCGAAATTCTTCTTGCAACAGCAAAGGTCAAGGTCAGGGCCAACGACGGAACTCTTTTAACTTTGAGGGCTTTGGTAGATCCAGGCTCCCAATTATCCCTAATCAGCAGTTTTGCAGCGGCCAGATTAGGCCTAAAAAGAGAACATTTCAGCGGAGTTGTCTTCGGAGTAGGACACATGAAGAAAAATTGTAAGGGTTCACTCTCTATCCAATGTCAGTCTATGTATAACGATTTTACTTTCGATACCCAAGTATTAATTATGAACGAACTTATTAAAAACTTACCTAACAAATCATTTTCCAAACCATCATGGTCTCACATACAAAACTTAAATTTAGCAGACCCGGAATTTTATCAGAGCGGTCCAATAGACATTTTATTTGGCGCGGACATTTATTCTGCAATCATGATGGGCGGAATTATCAAGGGCGAATTATCAACGCAGCCTATAGCACAACAAACTCACCTCGGATGGTTACTATGCGGGACCGTCAAAACATTTTATCATTGTAATGTAGTCATTAACAACCTAGAAGACATAAAACAATTCTGGGATATCGAAAATATAAACGAACAAACAAACATAACAAGCAATGATCAAGATTGCGTCGACTACTACAAACAAACAACAAAACGTCTTCCAAACGGTAGGTACGAGGTAAAACTGCCTCTACACTCGGATATTGAAACAAAATTAGGATCATCAGAACATATAGCAAAAGCACAATTTCGAAATTTAGAAAAAAAGTTCAAAAAACTACCTGAATTAGCAGAAGGTTATAAACAATTTTTCAGGGACTATGAACAATTAAATCATATGACTTTATCAACGGGAAACATGAAACCAGAATTTGTATTACCTCATCATTGCGTCGAACGGCCGGGAAGTACTACTTCTCGGTATAGAGCAGTCTTCAACGGATCCCTAAAATCGTCTTCGGGTTACAGTTTAAATGACCTGATGCATAAGGGACCGAACCTCCAACAGGACCTTCAACTACTCATCATGAAAGGGAGACAGTACAAATATGGATTTGTTTCGGACTTAGAAAAAATGTTTCGTCAAATTTTATTATCAGAAGAACATCAACGATATCAGACGATCTTTTGGAGATATGAAGAAAACCAACCTCTTAAACAATACCAACTAACAACAGTCACCTACGGAACTAAGGCGGCACCCTTCCTAGCAATGATGACGTTACGTCAATTAGCATCTGACGAACGGAATACCTATCCAGAAGCAGCACAGGTCGTGGAGGAGTCATTTTTCATGGATGACCTTGTCCATGGCTGTTCAGATATAGATAACGGCAAAAAATTTATTAAACAACTTCAGTTACTTTTATCATCTGGAGGTTTTAATTTACGGAAATGGTCCACTAATGAACCTCAATTATTAGAAAACGTTAACAATCAAAACAAACAAGATATTTACAACTTTAAAACAGAAAATACTTCAAAAATATTAGGCCTCGGCTGGAACCCTAAATCAGATAATTTTATTGTAAAATACGAAATTAAACCTTTATCTGGAAAATTAACAAAAAGGGAAATTTTAAGCGAAATTTCAAAGCTATTCGACCCAACAGGTTTTCTTACACCATTATCAACAAAATTAAAAAAATTATTTCAAAAAGTATGTACTTTAAACTTAACTTGGGATGACATCATACCTGACGATATAAACAATGAGTGGCACAAGTTACGAGCAGATATGATGAACACAACTAACTTTGAAATACCTCGTTGGATCGGTAGTAATGAAAACGATAACATACAACTACATGGCTTTTGCGACGCATCGCAAAACGCTTACGCTTGTGTAATATACGCCCGCCTGGAAAAGACGAACAAAATAATTATATTTGCATCCAAATCCAAGTTAGTTCCATACAATAAAAAAATTTCCATGCCACAACTAGAACTTTGTGCAGCTCAGTTACTGTCCAAATTAAACAACATTCATTAGAAATTTATGGTTGGAGCGATTCTATGGTTGTTTTGGCCTGGTTACAGAACGATCCTGGACGTTTCAAACCTTTTGTAGCTAACAGAGTTAAAGATATTTTAGCAGTAATTCCAGAAAAAGCATGGCGGTACGTAAAATCAAGTGAAAATCCAGCAGATTCAGCAAGCAGAGGAATATTGCCTTCCCAACTTAAAGAACATACTTTATATTGGCGAGGGCCACTGTTCCTTACAACATTTAAAGTAGAAGATAGTAGTAACATAAAACGATTTCAAACAAATGAACAACAAAGAAAAATGAAACAAGTTAACGCAGTAACAAATTATAACAATGATAATTCTATTATTTCATTATTAATTAACAAATATAGTTCATTATCTCACGTTATGCGTGTACTAGCATGGATGAAAAGATTTATAAATAGAAAACAAAATAAAAAACAATATTTAACACTAAGCGAATTAAAACAAGCAAATTATATGTTAATTAAGCACATGCAAAACGAAGTATATAAAGAAGAAATTACAAGTTTAAAAGCAAATAAAAGCATATCAAACAAAAGCAACATATTAAATCTTAACCCTTACCTAGACGCTGAAGGCATTTTACGAGTCGGCGGAAGATTAAAAAACGCGAATATACCTCTTGACATGAAACATCCTGTAATAATAGCAAAAAATAGTCGTTTAGCAGAATTAATAATATCATACGCACATACACTTACCTTCCACGGTGGTGCCCGTGTAACAGCCGCGTTTATCCGACAAAAGTACTGGATCGTCGGTGGTAATAGGGAAATTAAAAAACAACTTTTTCGCTGTGTCACCTGCAAAAAACATGACCCTATAAAACAACATCAAATAATGGGAGACTTACCATCTTGTCGTAGCAATCCTTCGCGGCCATTCTATCACGTCGGTTGCGATTATACCGGTCATATCTATATAAAATGTAACAAAGGTCGTGGCATAAAAACATCTAAAGGCTACGTAGCAGTATTAGTGTGCATGACTACGAAAGCGGTGCACCTAGAATTAGTTTCCGACATGTCAACATCTACATTCTTAGCGGCACTACGGCGTATGGCAGCTAGAAGGGGTACGCCAGGCCACATATACACAGATCAAGGCACTTGTTTTGTAAAGGCCAATAGAATATTACAAGAAGATTTTAACGAATTAACTTCAAACAACAATGAATTTATGTCGGAAATAACCGAAATGGGAATAACATGGCACCTAAATCCACCAGCGTTCCCGTCAGCCGGAGGTTTATGGGAAAGCTGTGTAAAGAGCCTAAAATATCATACAAAACGAGTTATAGGCGAACAACATTTAACATATGAAGAATACAGCACATTGTTGGCTCAACTAGAAGCAGTACTAAATTCAAGGCCTCTCTGTCCGTTGTCGGAAGATCCTGACGACTTAAACTTTTTAACGCCCTCTCATTTTTTAACGAACGGTCCAACATTAACAATATATGAAACAGAAAAAGATCTTAGGACCCGGTGGTATTTGACACAGAAAATATTTGAAGATATCTGGAAAAGGTGGAAGAACGAATATTTGTCACAATTAACAATACGCAGCAAATGGAAACAATCACAACCAAACATTAACATCGATGACATAGTCATTATACATGATGCAAATCTCCCCGCCGGAAAATGGGCTCTGGGGAGAGTTGTTCAACTACATACAGGAAGCGACGGCAAGGTGCGAGTCGTCACTCTCAAGACTAAAAATGGTTTTCTAAAACGCCCCATAATTAAACTATCAATTTTGCCAACAAAACCAAAGGAAACGGAAATGGTAAATAAGGATGAAAATACGGAAGAGCCGGAACAAAACACCCAACAAAAAAAAATAGAAACTAGTATCAAGGAGAGAAGAACAAGAAACAAACCCAAGAGATTATGCTTAGCAACAACATTGACTTCGATTTTATTATTCTTCATGACCTTGTTATCATCAGCTGATTGCAAGTATAACATTACTACTCTACCTACAAATCGAAGCCTTTATTATGACAAAATATCACACATGAATGTAATAAGAGATGAATGGAAACTCGTCGTGTACTACGATTTATCACCTTATTGGCACGGAATAAGAGAGTTCTCTAAATCACTTAAATATCTAGAAAACATATGTTCAACGATAAAGAAACACGCACCATGCAATGGGATTATATTACAACTACTACACGGCGAGACGGAGTTAGAACATTACAACAAAATCATTCTTGATCAGCATTTCGGTAAACACACAAGACAAAAACGAGGACTAGTAGACGGAGTCGGATATTTAGCAAACAGTTTATTTGGAATTTTGGATAGTAGATTTGCCGAAAATTATAAGCAGAATATTGAACTACTTAAAACTAACGAAAATCATTTAGCCGAATTGTGGAAGAACCAAACAACAGTAATTGAAGCCCAATTCAACCTACTAAAGAGAATCGAAACAATAATGTTCAAACAACATAAAGAACTTAACCTAAGAATTAATCAAATGGAAAAAGCCGTGAATAAATTAGAATCAGAATTGCAAATAATTGCTATTGTAAGCGACTTCAGTATGTGCAGTCTTATGTCGAGCAACATTTTATCTCAACTTAAACAAATACAAAACATGATTTTAGACAGCGTAACTAATCTTTATCAAGGACATTTTGACCCACATCTTTTAACACCAAATCAATTAAGAAACGAACTGGATATGATTTCTGGGAAACTGCCTAGTGATCTATCCCTGCCGGTCGATACTGCTAACCTACCAAAATTATATAAATTATTAACAATACATGGAAGAATTTTTGATAACTACATGATATTTGAAATGAAAATACCACTTATCAGCCGAGACACATTTGATATTTTTAGAATTATACCTATTCCTCAAAAATCTGAAAATAATATGATTATGATTCAACCTGTAACAGAATACGCAGCTATTAACATCAAGAAAGATTCTTTATTAACTTTAACAGAAAACGACGTAATTAATTGCTTATATTTAAATCCTGAGACACAACTCTGTAAACAAAAACACCCAATTTACCACATTAAAGATAACGAGAGTATATGCCGAACAAACGACAATTTAAGAACCTGTAAAACAAAAATTTCACCCTGTAGTAACAAATGGGAAGTATTGAATGTACCTAACCATTATTTTTATTTTTGCTGTAACATATGCTCAATTAAGTTACTATGTGACGATCAAATGACAACGTTGCAACTTACACTCGCCGGCCTGATGATTGTGAGTCACGGTTGCATTATCAAAACAAAAGATTTTACTGTTTACTCTCACAGACAATTAACTAGCAAATTAAGAACGAAACCTGATACACTTTCTTTTGATATAGCACCTATTAATCACATTATGAACATTGAGATAACACATGAATATCAAACTTATAACTCATCTGAACAAGAGGAAGTATTTAACATTAAAGTATTAGAAAATATACAGAAACAAATTGATGAGTTACATAAAAATAACCCCTTGATTGAAACAGTCTCTTACCATGACATACACCACTACGCAGCAATTTACGTAGTAGTGGTTATCATCATAGCTCTTGGATTATTCTTTGGCTGGAGGAGGATGCGTCGCCGCTCAGCAGCGACTGCCCAGCAACAACTACTATCTCAACAGCAAAACAGTGATAAATGTGAAAGTGTAGTTATGTCCGAATTGAAAGAGTGTGATAGTGTAAAAAGTGTAACTAACTTACGACCGAGCGTTCACGCGCGAAAAATTAGAAAAGACAGAGGCACATCGCCAGTGCTCCGATCTGTCCAAATTATAAATGATGACAGTAGCAATTAAAGCCATCATTTTAGCATTGTATAATTAACTAACATTTTCATTTTAGATCTATAACAAATTGTAGTGTATCATCTGTGTAGCACGTCACTCATTCATACTAACTACTCTAATTTGTAAAACATTTCTTTAGCTGTTATCACAAAATTCTTATCATCTTTATCTTTGTCCCCCGGGAGCATGTACGGGACACGTACATAGCCATCTCAGCAAATTCACTCGGGCGACATTTACGTAAACGAATCAAATTGCATTCAGTCCGTAATTAGCATTCATCCATATCACTCATACCCATTTTAATCTAATATTTTGGAACAAATAAATCGAGTCTTTATAAAGCTCACTTCTATCATTTAACTAAACAACTAAAATCTAAGGTGTTCGGTCCTGGACTGTACAGCTCCATTCCACTGTTATAGTAAATGTTTCATTGGAAATTTCACTATCATCATTTCAATTTCATCATAGTAAATCGTTATCCCGATTGCATTCCAAGTCTAGGGAGATCGGTTCGAGAAAACTTGCTTACTGCGATAGCTCAGCAACTAAGTGGATTTTAGCTTTAGATACCAGAGTTCTGCAATCGTCCCTATGTCAGTCGGCTTTTGGAGGGCTTCCAGGTCATATAGTAATTCAAAATCTTTTTTCCCTAGGTCTTATTTTGATGCTTGAGACGCAATTGGGAAAGCGTTAACATGTTTGTTCAGATCTATCTATCCATCCATAGCAGACCTTATGATATCCTTTTTTGGAGATAGATCTTCTCCATATTCTTCCAAATTTGTCTCTCCCGTGCCACTTGCATCCAGTGGGGGCCTGCGTGGTGCTTGATATCGTACCCAACGTAATGCTGGATGGCCTCTTCCTCGCGTATTTGCCCATGATCTCCACTCCATGACCTTTCTTCTCCACCTGTCTCGGTTCATCCGTGCTATGTGTCCCTCCCATTCCCACTTCTTAATTGTTCAGATACTGACGAATAAACTCACCCAATTGGAAAATTTGAATGACCCCGAGTAGTACTATAATGCGTTATCAGATAGCCACTGTATCATAGTGTTGACGTAGTATAGATAACAGCGAGACGAGCCCAACAAACATGTTTGTATGATCTCTCACCCGCACCTCTGTACCTACTTCCATGATATACATCTCTATTTGTCTGTTCGTTGCATTCGTGATGTGGCCACAAAAATATGTTTGGCAAGTTATGACGCAAATCAAATACGTCTAATCTGTTAGCTGAATATTTTATCTATATATACAAAATCTTATTTACTGAATTATGTTGTAAACCAGGAAATGTCTTAGCTGTGCGCGAGTGACGCCGTGTTATCTAATGATGGAGCTCATAATTGAGCTTCTAATATGCTTATTATGACATAGAACATCCGGGCCTTGATACGTAGTTCGTATGCTTAGGACAACCTAATCTCAGGATATTTTGAGCGTCTCTATCAAAGATAAAAAAAATTGTAAGATTTTTTTGTTGTTTAATAATAAGTTTTTATCAAGCGCAAGATAGCTTGAATATCCAGTCGTAAGACTCGCGATATTCTCACCTCACGGGAAAATAAAACTTATCACACCTCAAAACCAACTTTCTCCTACATTGCACTCCACTTCTCCTTAACCCTTCGTATTTAGGTTAAAATTCCTTTAAAGTGAAAATAGTAGATACGTATAAAGGCGGGTGCACACGAGATGATCTAAATAGCCAGCTCCACTTTTACGAGTCGCCCGATCACGCCAATTCCCAAGGCGATGGGCAACGATGGCACTACGGCAGAACCTTTGTGGAAACCGTATCTTACTTTTTCATATTAAATTGTCATAAAAATACTAGGTATCATATTTTTGCGTTGTCTACGCGAATATTTTAAACTTTTGTAGATGAAGAGTTGAAATGGTCGGAAATATTGGCTACAGCCATTTTTGAGCCGTGTCCTTTCAAAAGGACGTTTTACCAAAAAGTCATTTTAAAAATTGTTCACTACCAAACCTTACGCTAAAAACTTTTACAAAGCTTTTCATTTTATTATGCAACTTACATATTTGTACTAACGTGCAAAAATCCAATCACTGGGCCCATACCCTAATTAAATAGGTGTAGTAGGTACAGCATCGTCTTAACCAAACCTGACAAATTACAGCTATAATCTGTCATTCCATAGAGGCCTGTGGAATAACAAGATGTGTAGTTGACTGTACAATCCTAGGAAGTTTCCGACATGAGATATGATGCGGTCTCACCGTCGCACCTGCGCACCATTCGCATTTATCTCAAGTCGCGGTCAGTGCATACCCGGGGTAAAGTGCGTCTCATAAATTAATAATGGCGGCTCTGTCCCGGTAAATGGGGTTTTTGCGGACGTAATTTGGATGGTTACGTTCGGTAACTTGTGTTTTATGTTAGTTTTAGAAGTTGGAATTATTTGGAAACAGATAAAAAATCTGGTAACTGGTTTGCTTTCTACCCATCTTTTACACGTGTGTTATAGAGAATGCTGCAAAGTATAGTATTTATTCAGGGAAATGTGAACGTAGAGATTAATACTAACTTCGCAGCAAACACTAGAGATTAAAAATATAATGAAATTAGATTGAAAAGAATATTTATTTCAGCAATATACGTCAGTACTACTATCTATTCTATGGTTAAGGTTATCAATTTACCTTATTACTCGTACTTCCATAAACATGACTGATTGTAAAGTTTTGACAAATTCGGCTTCGGAGGAAAAAGAAGTTCTTTTTTTCCGTGGTTTTTTAACCGAATTTTTTAATTTCATATTGATTTGGTCTGTACACAAAAAAACACTTAAAAATTAGACCTAATCTTGCAGTTACAAGTCAATTTGTGAAGTTCTACCGGGGTCGGGGGGTCCCTGTCAGGCAATTCTTCCAATCTGTGTAACGTCTGGGTGATTCGCGTTCCACTTATTATCGTACCGCGGCCATTTGCATAAGAATAACAAGGAGGATTATTGATGTCGCCCCCGCCCCCCGCGCGGCTTCCCCGCGATCAAGAATCGGTCTTAGGCGTAAGAGATTTTATTTTACTAACTGTCTTGCTAAGATTGTCTGGAGAGATCTTGGAGACGAGAAGCCAGAGAGCAAAGTGGAAAAAGATTGTGGAGGAGGCCAAGACTCATAAAGGGTTGTAGCGCCCAGGAAGTACCTAAGTAGTACTTAATACGATGGCCCAAAGTGGATCGTAGTAATTTTAAGTTTAAGAAAATTTCCCTCAACACCAGCGGTTATTATCAAAGTCGTAAGAAAATTATAAATACAATACATGTCTACCTTCTCTTATCATTCTATAGAACGTTAATGCATTTGGTATTATTTTTAATTATAGCCTGAAAAATATTAGAACCAATTTAATTTACTGGCAACTACGTATTCAAGTAACATTCCGTCATCTCAATGTCATCTGCCAAAAAGAGACAGGAGTCGACGTTGTGTATTTTGTGATTATCCAATATAAATATTTATCAAAATGGTAAAAATAATATAAAATAATGAGAGAAAAGTGATATAAAAAATGTTATGATATTTGATGCGAATGAAAACGAAGGATTGATTTCTATTTCATTAAATGACATTGTCAATTTTGTTGTTGACATGACACATAAAACATGTTGCCAGCTAAAGGCGATCAGAAGCGATGCCAATGCAGGGTTTTTATTTTCCTGCTCGGGTTATACCGTTAAGTTCACTTTTGAATTTTTAAGTTTTTGGGTTCGACTCGGTCTTTTATTTGTTAAAAATTTATTATACCAAAAATAAACATTCTTTTAAATACTTATTTATAAACTGTATTTTTTACGAAAAGTGATGACTATTGATGAGCTAAAGACTCATCTAGCCCGCACCCGCCACCGCCCATGACTCGCGCCCGCAATAATGCTTAATTTTGTTCTCTTTTCATGTTTGCTCTGTATACATTTCGTCTAAAATGGAATGGAATAATTTGACGTAACGCCATTCATCGACGTGAGTCGGATTGGATGCTTCACTTTTATGCCGCCCTCTATTTGTCTTGTATGCAAATGGCGCGCCAATGTTCCTAGTTACGATAATAAATTATGGATTATTTGTGCGTACTTAGCGTGCTCTATAAAAATAAGAACTCGCCCTGAATGGAAATGGGCCGATTGTGGCGTTATCCGCTTAAAGAAGTCTTTGTGTACGAGTCGCGTCCGCCAAATAAAAACAAAAAATGTTTTCCCTTAATTACATTGGCGGTCAAGCGCGAGCGCGGGCTAAGTGGAAAGTTTCAGAGGATTACAGAGTTTGAGCACCTTTCAACGGTACGATTGAATTTACAGGCTTCGTAGCACGTGCCGCTACGACGGTGCTACGACACTACGATCCGCTACGTGACTACGAGCGAACGGCAACTTTAAAATCTTTTAATTGAATTACGAGTACATTGTTTTTGTTACATAATTAAAAAATAGAACTATAGTTAAATATTTTAATTATATGTTCAGTTTTATATCAAGAATCTACCAATGTTTACCAATCATTTATCATCATTAATAAATTCATGTGAAAATGAAACAAAAGTAAAATAAAACATCGGTAACTAAACAAAAACCAAAAGAATTTAATCATTTGTGAGTTGGATTTAAAAACATATAACACTCATTTTAGTTTTCGTTCTCTTCAGTTAGTACTAGTACTCTCTTTAGCTTCAGAACACGCATAAGTATCCGCTAAACATAACAAATAACACAAAAATTAAAATAAATAAAAATAAAATTGTTACTAACAATTAATATGGATTGTATGACTGTCCGAAATAAAGAGATTTTTTATAAACGAGAAAGTTTTTAAAAGTGTTTATACATTAGTGTTACAAGTTTTTAAATCTAAGTCACAAATGATTAGGTGCATTTTTTGGTCTTTGTTCAGTTACCGAGTTCTTAGCTTTTTAACTGAACAGACAAGTACCGCACATAAAAAAAATATATACAAATTGGAGATGACAACCCGCAAGTTCCACTAACTGATTGTTAACCCAATGAATGTTGAATTTGAAGGGAGCGCGGCCGCCCCTGGTCCCGGGTCACAGTTAACTGACCGCAATCGGAAATAGCTTTAAATAAACTTGACCAGCCCCGTGTTCCCACGTTTACGACTCCTGACTTTACCTTTGCAAGGAATAATAGAATTAAATTCTATTATTTTTGTAACCAGGAGCCTGGGTAATGTAAAACGTCTTTAAATGCCGTTGTTGATAGGTTCCGTCGCTTATCGAAGGTTATCGCCGCCATTATTCGCCTTAGCGATCGGATTTGTCCCTTAGTCGCCTTTTACTTTGGGTATTCAAACAGTAAGTAGGTACACTTGTAAAATTGTCGGTAAAAATTTTAGAGTCTTTACTGAGATATCGGGAACACTTATTACTTAAAGGGTAAACAGTATACCTCATCAACTAATTATATAGAATTGCAAAAATCATCAAAATTTACTAAGATACAATATGTACTGACAAAGAAAGCTAGATTAAGAAAGAGATTAAGAATTTGTATTTTTACTAACAATATGGATTATAGAGTCTAAGACCTATGGCCAAAGAACGAGTGTATTATATGCCTGTACCTACCGTCGACTCTAAACAAAGGAATAGCTAAATTTTAGTCGGGGTCCCTTAATACAATCGTGATTACTGCAAGAACCGAAATTGACCGATGACCGCTGTAGCGAACACCGCGCGATAGGGCTGAACATACAAAATATTTAACAGTAAATTTTAACAAGCACTTACCAAATTATTTTGCGTGCTTCCACCAAAACTATTGCCGGCCGTTTCTTTTATTATTATTAACTATTGCAAAGTAACGCCTGAATCAATTAAATAATACTATTTTAATTTTACATCTATACTTCCATACTTAATATATTTATTATAAGTCAGTCTATCTGCTATAAACGCTTTCGCAGCCAAACCGCTGAAATGATTTTGATGAAATTTGGTGTGAAGCCACAAAGAATGTTTGACCTACTGGAAACCAGACCAACAGGAACATGGCCCGAGGTGTGTTAGTGGCCAACACTGTCAGAATTTTTTAGGCCGCCCTAAGGTATCTGACACAGCCTCACGACTGCTATCTACCGGGGGGTAATTCCGCTAATAAACCTTAAAAGACCATGCAACTGATAACTCAATTACGATGCATTTTTGATGTGCTCAATATTGGTATTCTGAATTTTTGAAACACAATTTTGAATCTAAAACGTAATTGCAACTAAAACGTAATTGAATGGTAATAAAATGTAAATATAATAAATAACAGAGTGCCGATTATTGTAACAGTTGACGATTTTGATGATTTTTTGATAAGCAAAATTTTTCAGTTGCAGTTCAATGGCATGCCAATGGAATACGATTGGTCTTAAAATTAGTTTAAGTATTAAAATAAGTATTAGTTACAGAATACCAGAAACGTCAAAAGTTGTCATTGCGATCCAATCAAGATTCAATTGTGCACTATGTAAAATAAGAGAATTGACGCCCGGGACCAAAGGCACTAAATGGCGACCAATCCAATAGTGGACGCGTCAAGCCGTCGCTTGACACGCGGGATACGCGAGTCGCGCTCGACTAACGAACTCCTCATCTCTCTAAGTATTTTATGTAAGTACGAGTTACTCAAGTTATTCACTCAAATCGTTTGGGTTACAAGTTTGTAATAAATAAATATAAGTACCTATTTGTACATTTTAAATCATAAAAGATTATTACAATACTTTAAACGTCACTTAAATTTCAGACATGTATTATTACAGGCCGATGAGACAAAAACTGTAAAAAAAAACAAATATCAAAAACGATTTCAAATTATTTAAGAGTGGTGACCCTAGTTTAAAGAAAGGGTAGCCACCTAGGCACCTGCCGGACCTTGCAACTGCAGATAACAATTGAGAGGCGGCTGGGCGCACCAAATTCAATATCCGAGGTGTGCACGTCACTAAAGGGAGGCAGGGAGGTGCTAGTGACTTACATTCAAAAGTATTGTAGGCAAATGTAAAGTTAATCTATATATATAAAAGAACAAGGGTGACTGATTCATCAACGCCCAGCCTAAACCATGATCATCATTTCGTGTAGGTTACATTGTCAATCGACCATGTACATCCTGATGTCAGAGTTGTGTGGAACCGCCTCTCGGCCTCTGACCTGGTTCCTTTCACAACCACCAGATGGCGGCCGGGACTCACGGCTTAACGTGCCTTCCGAAGCACGGAATCATCTTTATTATCAGACAATGAGGTGATTCAAGCCTTTTTTTTTTTTGATTTCGCAGTGGAATGCGTTTACGCACAGAGTGTGGGACTCCTGGGCCGAAGCCGGCCCAGACTACCCACTAAACCCCTGCGGGTGCCGTCGGCCGCATTGCAGGGAGGCGCCTCGGATCTGACTAGCACAAGACGCCTCTGCGACTGGCCGGTTTCTCACCAGAAACCGGACTCACCACTCTCAGAGGCCCTCCGACACCTGGAGGACCTCTGCCACCGGGTGGGACTGCTCCAGTCCCACCGCTTACGGGGGCGCTTCCAGGCGCGCCAAGTAGCGCCTGCGACGCACCCCCCCTCTCCGCCGCCGGATCGGGTCCGCGAGGGGATCGTCCTCGCGGTCCCTTTCCTCGGCCTCCCTCTGCGACATGACTACCTCGCAGAAGGAGGCCATTGCATTCCAGGCGCTGTCGCTCTCGAGCATCGCGTTGGCGACACTCGGGAGCGACAGGTCCGTCCCGCCAAGCGCGGCGGCCAGCTCCTGGCGCTGCCGGCTCCACCTGGGACACCGCTCAAGGACGTGTTGAGCGGTGTCCTGAGCCTCGCCACAGTCGTGGCAGCGAGGCTCGGCCTCCCTCTGGGCCACGCGGTGCAGGTACTCACCGAAGCAACCGTGCCCGGTGAGCACCTGCGTCATGCGGAAGGTGAGAGGCTTACGCCGCCTCAGCATCCACTTCTCCAGGACAGGTGATTCAAGCCTGTCCTAACCAAACTGGAAACAACTAAACAAAGTATGCTTCCCGTGGAAAACGAACCCACGACCCACGGGCCAAAGGTGAACGCCTTAACCACTGGACCACGGAGGCAGTTACGATCATTGATCTGCCAATGAATTTCGGCATGTAGGTTCCTGTTTTGGTCAAGGGGTGCACTAAGAATGGAGTCTCCAAAATTTACCCCCTAAAGGGATTAAACAGGGGTCCAAAGTATGTATGGGGGAAGATCAGCTGGGATCGTGGTCAATCGCTTGACATTATAACATAAAAAAATTTATCTGTCATTGAATTTTAGCAAGTGGGTTTCTTTTACAATCAGGGGGTGCAAAGAAAAGGAAGGATTTTTTATAATTGACCTCCGTAAGGGAAAACGATGTTCAAAGTATGTATGGGGGAAGGAGATTAGTTAGTCCGCTGCAGTCAAAACTTCACAAGATTATTTGTTTAGATAAATGATTTGATACCTGTTTTAAGGTTTTTAGAGTTCAGCCCCTGAATGAGGGAACATGGGTGTTATTTGTATGGTTAATTTTTAGAATGTGATATACTATCAATCCCTATTGAGATGATTATTGACGATGGGGTAGTAAGAGACCTGTCACATATAATCTAAGTGATTCAAACCTCATTGGAAATCACTTTTAATCAGGCGGGCGAAGCCGCGGGCAACAGCTAATTCAGGTTAAAAACACAGAAAAATTAAAAATTAACATTAAATAAAAGAAAATGTAAATCAATCAGGATTATCGTAAATATCTAATCCAGCAAAGTAACCAATTTATAAGAACGTTCACTCACTAACCAGATTGACCTTATGATTTCTAGTTAGAACAGTGCACAATTGCACATATTGGGTTTCCCTATAAGACGGCCGTAGTCACGGAACAACTAGGTCAGCATTTGTACAGGTCCATGCTTCCAGCGGAATCGTAACGGCCGTTGTAACATGGTTGAAACGACGGAAGTGTGAAGGTATTTTACGCGCGTAATCCTGTAATTTTATGTTTTAAACAAAGTAATACTTATTTGAAATTTTGACATGATGATGATTTTGAAATTTTGACATGATGATGATTATTTGAAATTTAAGAATAAAAACTCTTTTATGCACTAAGAACAAAAAAATAATTTTAATGTACCTAAGACCATGACTAAAGCGTATTTTGTACTCTGAAACGTAAGCTGAAGACAAAACTGGCAAACTTTTAGATAAAGAAAAAAGACAAGTATCAAAGGTGATCGGATTAATATAATTCATATTTTTATCTAAAATATTTCAATATTTTTTACTCATGAACTTGCCCCCACTTGTTCCTACCGTTTGCTGGCGACGTCCTTGTTCTAGCTAGGTGTCGCAGCCCGCGGTCCCCTCGGGGGGCACCTTAGTGTCCAGCGGGGGATATAACCACTTAACGATGGGCGAAGTCCGGTTCCAATTTAATTTGGAGACAACACCCCCTCTTAATATGCAGGGTAATTGAATACTGCAGGTAGTTGTCGCTTTAACTTAGTGGATATGGATAAATATAGTAAAGTTATTAGAAAGGTATAACTTAGCTAATATTGAAGCATTTTTAAATCTCTTATACCTAAAGCATGAAAATGAATAAGTACTTAGTTAACAGTAACGCAATTTTTTTACTGATTCAAAAACTAAAAATATTGAAAGCAATTTCCATATCCTATCGATGTTTTCAATTAGTCTCTATCTTTTTAATGAATTCCAGTAATTTTTCAATTAGTAAATCAGCTGTTTACAAAACATTCAGGACATCATTGCTTATTAACTCTGCTACCAATATCCAACAATACCACTGTGACGTGATAATCACTCCATGTTGTATTTGGATCATACTTAATCGAAGAAATTGCCGCGTATAGGTACTAAAGTTCTCGACGACATACGCTTCTGGCTGTTGTTACTTTAACGCAGGTCTTTGGGGTCTTAACACTACTAGATTAGAAGAAGAAGTAGGACAAGAAACGTGAGCACTCGCATCACGTACCGTGCTTTATCTGGCAACTATATATCGGACAGATAGGGCGTCCGGCCGGCATATTAAACGCCGATTAACCCACCGGCCCGCACTGATTTATGTGAACTATTAAAATCTCCGAAGGCACAGAATTAATTGCACTACTTCAGTGGCTCGCTTTATTAATTGGGACCGAGTCGCCTGTTGTTTATGGACGTTTCCCTTTCCTCGGGCTGTGACCCGCCGGCCGTTCCAATTTGTCCACTCCGTTCAGTTCACTTTCAATGGCTATTAAGGACTCTACCTTCAGTTCCGAATGCGTAAAACTAGATAACTCTCGAGCGCCACCTAGCTTTCAATTATCGGACCGACCGCAATTGTAATTCTAATGCCGCACTTAAAATTCTGTCGTGAATGGACGCGGGACAGCGAAATTTATAACTTGTACGTATGATAATGATGTGCGTAGGTGGTCGGAAGTGGGGTGCGAAGTTTGCGCATTTACATCGAAACGCGGGCACGTTAAAATATCACCTACGCGGGCGCGAGGGGGGTCGCGAACAAATTATGAACAACAATTAGCGCGAGCGAAGTTGCCGCGCCGCACCGCGCCGCGCCGGACACCGCTACACGTGTCGTAAATTATTGCTTTATCTCTCAAATATTTCACGTCTGGTTAGAAACGGTTGTAAATGATGTCTGAAACGAGCCGCGTTTTGAATACATTCCCGTAATGTGGGCGAACATCTCCATTACTTTTAATTGCTCACATAAATACCTTTAAACAAACCAGTTTTGTTATTAAATAAATAGTGCATGAAATATGAAATAATATTTTAATTTGAATAGTCGTAAAACGTTCAGATTTATGGGCTGAGTTTCAGAGAATTTTCAAAATATCATTCTTCATAACACTGAGTGCCGAGTGCTAAGATGCTAACGCACTCAACGAAAGTGTCTAACTAATTACTCACCAGAATGAAAATGGTAAGTACCTAATTAACTTAAAAACATAAAATGACTGTATTTCATAAAATATGTAAAATATCTGATACCCGGTTACTACCATTATAGCTAAATGAAATAAAAACTACCTAAAATTTGATGTTTAGATTCTACAGCCTATTTCGAAAAACACTTAAGCGAAATAAAATTATTTGATTTGAAACCGATGCTGCAGCATAAGGAAGTACTACTGGACACTCGACTACTAAGTAACTTATAATAAAATTCTCATTTGAATATCCCGTCAATGTATTTTGATATTTTTGTTCATGATTATTTTATTACATGTATTTAGAAGACCTATAAAGTCTGTCACCTCCGGACGTTTCAGGTATTTTAAAATGTTTTCTTGTTTAGTTTATACAGATAATACTAATATATTGTATTCAAGTACATACAAATGTCTAACTCGTATTCAAGCATGAATGATTGTCCAATCGGCGTCGTACATTCTTGTTATATAAGGACAATGAATGAGTGCGCGCACGCAGTTCATATTACACACATTACACACAAACAAACAGATAAGAGACGAGTCTGTGTGTGTTTTACCTCTCTGCTGCTGATAACCATACACCTAATGGCTGATTTGAATAAACAGCATTAAGTAATGTACCTACTGCGTTGTAGTTATTTCATAAGACAAACAATTCCATTGGAATTGAAACTGTAATGAGGAAAACTATTAAATATTTAGGTTATCTGTGATGCAGGCCTAGGTCGGATTGAGTTTAAAACACATGCCACTATTTAGAATAAAAACTGGGATGGATTCAGAAGATTTTTTTCTTAGATATAAAAAAAATATAAATAATAAAAAAGTATGTTTCCTTTTATAGATTCGATGCAAGTCTTAATAAGAAACTAAAGACAAAAAGTGATGTTTGAATTTTTTCGGATCATGGCATAAGATTAAAATTTCTTAACTCTCATGATAATTATGTTTTAATTTGCATCTCTACATCATCCATGATACACGATTGTTACATTGATATTTAATCATTAGTTATGAAGACGATGTAATAAAATATGTAATACACATCTACCTAAACATGTAGTGTTGCAAATAAGATATGGTCTTCATATTTTTAAAATATTACTAACATTTTTCTTTATGATTTTTAAAAATAGGAACTATTAAGCTGTCAAACCGCCAAATTGTCAAGATTGTTCTACGTCAATTGAAACTTGAATGAGTAGGAAATATACCAAAATAGTTGAACATTATAGCGATTCTAGTAGATCATTGATGTTTAGTTGAGCAGGTGTGTATAAATTGGCGTCGTTTAGCAAAAATACAGCTGCATTAAGAGGAGTACGAGGGAATTTAGTGCGTGTCTAGTATATCCGTCGTTTGGACGTGTTTATGGTAACAAGTGATGATTGTGTCACAAGGTGAGCAGAGATGTGAGGAATACCAACAGAAAGTCAATACTGGGTAGTGACTTCTGTTTCATCATTTATAGCTTTCCAGGTTGCATTTTAATTTAAATATATCGTATGGCATAAGAATTATACGTAAACAGAATTAGGAAGCTGAGGTTGGTGTAGAATTCGAGATATTTTTAGTTTAATGAAATAGGTTCTAAGTTATTAGGTTATCGGTTAACTGCCGGCACTTAAATCTTCTTGGGAATTATGTGCCACTACTCGACCGCAAAGAATAGACGAAAGGTAACTAAACTTATATTTCTGTATCTCAAGCAAAAAGAGAGAATGGGCTAGAAAGTTCTAATTACTGAAGATAGAAGCTTGTTCTTGTATTTTTAAAGGCTATGACCCATCTTTACCAAGGGTTTCTCTGTCCGCTTTGTCTAACATCTATGCAATAGAAGTCGGGTCGAAGTCAGTTTTTACTACCTTCGGGCTCCACAGCAGTTTGTAATATTTTTTTTTATCTCGAGCTCTTCCACGTAAGAAGGGTAAAAACAGAAAAGTTACATTAAAACTTTATAAAGTGGCCACATTTATGATATTTATTTTTTTAAGACAAGTATTTACATAGTTTCTTTACATATTTTTTAACACAAAATGTATGATTATCTACTTCATATCCTTCTCTAGAAACATGTTCAGCCTAGTATGAACTAGCAACATAGTCGTCGTCGCTAATCAGTGGCGTCACACAATTACTGGCTAATGTAGCTAAAATTAACTGCTTTGAATGAGGATGAGTACTGCTAACTCACGAGTCCTTTCTAACCACCCATTATCATGAAAAGCATAGTTTTATCTTTTAGCACTCTACGTGAAGCCGGAAAATCTGAATAATAATTATTACATTTTAAACAAACCGCTAAATGTTACCTAAGCGCCTAATCAGAAAATGTATTAAGTACTTTTACTTTTAAATCTACATAGGACGAGTACATACATTTTATAAGTTTCCTATCTTGAGCCTGCTGGAAGAGATTTATTCAGAAATAACCAGTACCTACCTTTGTAGATACTATGTTCTGTTTTATATTGTATTCTGTACGACTTACTGCGTACATCAATTAGGTAAATAAATAAATCTTTAGCCAGCTATTTTTCCTGACTACTTAAATGTTCACTAAGTCCACCTAAGAATTGTAAATCAATACATATTCTAGCCCTAAATTTGTCAAAAATGTTGTACTTAGTGAGTTTATGGTCATATTTTAGTGCAAAGAAAAAATTGTGATCTTAAAACAAGTCTTTTTTTAATTATTTCTTTACTTTCAAAATATTTCACCACAGCCGACAATAAAATTCTTAATAATAATAATAACTCAAACATGCCAAAGAGCTTCTCCTCGTAGACAAGACTGTATGCCAACAGGTTCACCGAAACCAAAAAATCTTTCTGTCGCCTGGATTGACTACAACAGGCTTATGATTCGGTGCCTCATTCATGGCTGAGACTGGTGCTGTTGTATAAACTAGATGCAACTCTGTGCTCCTTTCTTGGTTCATGCATGGGACAGTGGACTACAGTCCTTTGTAGGTCAGGATGCAGGATTTTTTTTCTGGTTCGATGGACCATATCAGGATAAAACGCGGAATGTACCAGGGTGACAGTCTGAGCCCATTGTAGTCTGCCTAGCTCTGAATCCATTTAACGCTCTGTTAGGGGATTCAGGACTAGGTATGAGGCTTCGAAGAGGGGGTGAGGTTATTTCTCATATGTTGTACATGGATGACCTCAAGCTGTTTGCACCAAAAAACTCGGACCTATTGGAATTACTGAAAATTACTAAAATTATCAGTGACGCAATAGGCATGGAGTTTGGTGTTGATACATGTGCGGTCATGCACGTACAACGGGGTAGGGTTGTAAACTCTGATAGCTTACAACTCTCCGAGACTATGATTCTCAGATCTTTTTCTGAAACTGAAACCTACAAATACCTTGGTATGCCGGAGTCTCTAGATATATCTGATGGGGACATAAAGCAATCGGTGACGGAACGTTTCTTCGGTCGACTGAGAAAAGTGCTTAAAAGTCTTTTGTCAGGAGGCAATAAAGTGCGTGCTGTCAACGGTGGATAGGGCATAACCCAACGGTTATGCCCTTACTTATATACACCTTCGGTATATTAAGGTGGAGTCAGACCGAGGAAACCGAAGGTTTTGTTTTATCAAAACGAATAACTACCGGAAGTATATCCTGAAGGACGGTACGGTCGACATTTGTCGAGCTTGCCACCGTCCCGGAGAGTCACTCAGGCACATAGTTTCCGAATGTTCTCATCTTGCTAACGGCGAGTATTTGCATAGACACAATCGAGTAGCTATCGAGTTGCTGGTGTAGAATTGAACGAGGAAATATGTTATGGAATTATCATATAAAACATAAATATATCAAAATTAAATCATGAACTCTAATTATTAAGAACGGAATCACGCAATTTGGTTTATCACCAATTAAAATGAATAAGGAATATTCTAGAGTTAGTTAGGCACTGAAGTCCGACATTTAGAAAGTTATTTTTACTTGTGCACAAACGACGATTAAAAGGAGACTTTTTATAAAATTTTCTTAAAAAATAATGATCCCTTGATCACTAATAATGACAAAAGGTAATTGTTCATTGTAGTTAAGCAATTAACATTGAATTCTCATGGGTGTGCAAGATATTTTTCTCCTACACCCCAACTGCATCGTGTTTACAAAAAATATAGTGGGAAAAAACCGACCCTAGTATAAAAAAATTCAAGTCAGAATAGAGAAAAAAAATTTAAACACAACAAATCCACAAGCAGTATGTGGGTACCTACCACCACCGCTACTTAGGTAACTAGGTAATACGTCATGTGTAGGTAACACTGTTTCCCCGCATATCTACATTGTATCTGGCAAAAAAGTGTCTGAAAATAAATAACGAATACCCTATCAGAAATGACAATTATCACTATAATGTGCTCGATTATTCTTTAGGGTTATTGGCTCCGCGTTTCAACTATTATTGCGTCGTAAGTTAATTTGTGAACCTTGCTAAAATGGGGCAGCCGCGGGCCGAGGTTGCGCCGCGAGGTAAACCAAGTTACAAAACAACAGTTTATTGTAATTTAGACTTTATTTAGTTTCAATAAGGAGTTTTAGCGTGCTTGGGTGATGTTACCTACGCGTGGTGTAAGTGCGATGACGTCAATCGGTAGCCTATTTGCGCGTTATCTTGCGATAGCGGGCCGGAGGTGAAGGATCGAAGAGTCGAAGACGCAACTTCACGTGTATCAGGCCACTTGGACTCGACTGGCAAACGTTGATTTATTACTCTTTGTCCACTTGGTTTCATTGAGCCTCGAATAAAATATAAGATAGTTTCAAATTGAGAATTTATCTAATGATTTTTCAGCGGTTAAAACTTACGGGGGCAAAGGTACAACTGTAAAAATTAGTTATCTCTCGCTAGACCAAGACTCGATCTTTAGGCACATCTTACTCTCTTATGTAAGGCATAGGTTATTAAAGTTAATATATCTACTTACTTAAAGTATCTACGTTGAATGATGTTGTTACAACTAAGTAGGTACGTCAGTGCTATTACAAATTCTGTGGCAGAACGCAAAATGTTTTTACCTAAGTACTAGACTCTATGATAATTTTTTGTGATGTGCATGGCATAATACTCCTTCTGAGTTACCAAAAGTTATAAAATGGAGATCCTTCCCAGTCATCTGTGTGCAGTAAATATCTTGATATTTCAAAGATTATTCTTGATCATAATATAAAGATGTTGTCCTGTTGGACGCAAAAACTTCGTTACTGATTGCAGCGAAGCTTCAGTGATTGATGTGTTAATAATGTCGATGTCCAGCTAGACGTGGTGGCTCCGTCTCCTTGATACGGCGAACCCCTAATGATTGCTATGATGAGGGTGTCCAGCTAGACGTGAATACTCCGCTTTCTTGATACGGCGAAGCTTCAATGATTGCTTGATAATGTCTAGCTGAACTTGAAGACTCCACCTACTTGATACGGTGTAGCTTCATGTTTTCTTGATATAATGCCCGGCTGGACACGAAGACTTCACCACCTTGATTGTAGTGAAGCTCCATATTGCTTAATAGCATCCAGCGGGACACGAGACTTAACCGCCTTGATGCAGCAAAGCCTCAATGATTGAGGTGATGATAATGAAATCTAGCTAGACGACGAAGACACTACTCTCTTGCTTGAGTGATGTTTCAATGACTCCTTGAAATCTTGCTGAGATGACTAGGTGGACTGCTGATGATATTCGATTATTTCTGGCTGTTGAGCGGCTTTCCATACTTCCTGTTGACCGCTAATTCTGTGTTAAGTGTGCTCGCACCCTTATGATATATGCGCCTTCTCAATTCACTGGTGAGACCCGCTTGTGGGAGGCCAGTGAACCGATTCGCTATCGCAATAAGGATATGCAAGCAGGACTAATCCGGCTCGAAGGACCTAATGTACGGTGCAGGCCATGGTGTTAGCCATAACACCATACATGAAGTGATGCTGATGATAAGTTGATGATGGTGTGGAGATACAAGACCACGTCACATAGTAAACTGGTTTATTGTTCTTGATAAATGTCACATATTGATACTTTGGTGTGACGGGTCCTTTCTCGACGGCTGCTCGATAGTATCTCAATTTGTATTTATAATTGATTTAAAATGAAAAGTAAAAACAGCTGACACGCGACCTGCATGTATGTAGCCGCGTGCCGGCAAAATGTGCGAGGTAAGCTCGTACAGGTGGATTAATTTTTAAATTAAATAGATAGATATACACTTTATTGTCAGTCTTACTTGTACAGTCACAAAATTAAAATTAAAAGTAATACATTTAGAAAATTGAGAAATATCTATCTACTAAGTAAATAAATAAGTTAATGATAATGCAAACAGTACCTTTATAAACGTCCGAGCTTGTTTGCCAATTGCGTCCTCAGCTTAGGCTTTAGAGCCTTGGTAGATATATTTAGTTGATAAAAAATTTACAGTCTATTTGTCTCAGTCTTAATTTATTTTCAATGATCTTGTTACTTTGACAACATTGTTTCTTTTTAGGGTTCCGTAGCCTAAGAGTGAAACTGGACTCTACCACTAAGCTTCTGTAACTCATAAACCGTGACATACAGTTAAAAATTTTACAGGTGACATATTTCAGTTACCGCTATAACACTAAATACTAAAAACGGGAGCTCCGATACAACAGACATGATTTTTTTGCGGTTTTTATAGATAATAGTATGGAACCCTTCATGCGCGAGGCCGACTCGCACTTGACTGGTTTTTTTTTAATTAATTATTCCCCACTTATCCAAAAACATTTTTAAATCTAGTCGACGCAAACCAATATTTTCCGAGGACTCGTATGTGTAGAGCCGTTCCAATTGTCACCTTTGCCACAGTTGGCACCGCGCCAAGTCCGCCGCCGCCGCATAGCATTTTACACCTAGTTTACTTTCCATTCAATACACGACCGAGCCCGATATCCGATGCATTCCTTAACATATTCCCCGATCGTCCCTAAAATCGCATATTTCTTTCCAATTTACAAACTAAAATTTCGCAAACACCTTGAACTTTCTACTACAGATTTAAGAATAAAACTTTTGAATTCAGCATTGAAACAGAACAATGCAAGAAAAAAGTTAGGGAATGCGCGCTCGCCGTGCCAAAATTGGTACACATTAATTTTCGCGGCGAACGGATGTGAAAAGCGAAAAATGGAAATAGCGGAGTTATACAAAGGCGGTTGCGGCTACCTAACCTTAACGGTTCACGGGACATAAACCACAATCGAAAGAAGTTCATCATGAAATTGTACTGCCTATGTTTTTTATTCTTCTTCTTAGCGTGTCGACTCTGGCAAGCTATACTCGTGATGACCAAAACTTCGTAGAGATCCATAAGTGTGCAGGTAGTTGGGCACGCAGGGCAGGACAAGTGATGAGCTATGGTCTGAGGAGAGGCACCATACTGACCAACTCCACCGCGCTAAGCCCCCATGTTGTCTCTGTTTCGACCTACTTGAGTCCGGAATCTGTATATTTTTTTTAAGCTATACAAAACACTTGGTGTACGAACACGCGTATGTACAAGTAAGTATATATATTATACACGAATTGTCATCATTATTATTAACAAAAAACCTTCACTACCAAATTAGTTACAAAAACATATCCTTTCAACATTTGTCGCTAAGAAAATAGTTCCAAAAAAAATCAATGGAAGTATAATTACTATTTTAAGTAGGTGCTTATCATAAATAATTATCTATCAAATATTTATGCATTGATAATAAGTGCTTAATTGGTGTGTTTAATCCACGGACTATCTTAATTATTTATTTATTTAAGTATTTAATTAAGGTATTAACTAATGTAGAGTAAGCTAGGTAAGTCTTTGTAACATTTTACGTGTCATGAGAGAAAAAACATGTGTCCCTAGTTACTTAACTAAGGTTGTATGAAGATTGGCATAAATCATCCCTGTATGTCTGACATAATCAGCTCTGCTTTAAATAGGTAACTTTTTTGTATTTCGCCAGCAATCCGAGAGAACATTTTGAAATTTCTGTTGGCATTCCACACGTCTCTTCAGAATCGTATAAACCACTAAAATAAGTGTATTTGTTGCAGCGAAGAAATCTTTCCAAAACAAGAAATACACATTAAAATAAAAACTGCAATGTGTAAAATTATAATTGTAAGTACGCCGGGCGACAACGACGTCACCGGAAGCAGCCGCCATAAAGGTTCCGCGGAGACAACGAAACGACACCGAACCGACGCCGTACCGACGCTGTTGGTGTGGAAGTGTTGCCAACATTTTCAGGCCTCTAGCCCTGAGATTAATGATTTGATTTACCTTTGGGAATAAACATTTAATTATTTCATATTCGTTATTGTTACAATTTTTCCAACCCTGTAGAGGTAGTCAGGTACGTCACCTGTAGCGTTTCGAGAGATTTAATTTACCGTATAGCCACTAACCTTTTAACTGTTACACCAAATACAGGTTGTAACATAGTAAGTATAGATTTAATATATTTACATCTATGGGTTGTAATTGGTAGTACTGACGAAAATGTTAATTATGTAATGTGTTTAGTTCACCTTTCCAATCATAGAGTTCATCATTTCAAATTGACGAATCGCACGTGTATTGTTATGTGAAAACACCTTTCAACTAACCAGTTCGCGAGGTCTAGTGTTCACAGTTTCTATTAAATACTTTCATATTCATCATTATCTTGCACCACAAGCCGTATTATGAGCAAGGGGGCACTACTTAATAATTTGCCCGTTGTCTGAGTAGCGAATTGGGCTTCAAAGCATCAAATCGAGGAAGCAACCGGAAAAGCGATAAGATGAGAGAGAATCTAGATGTAGAGCTGGTAATACTGTCTGGATTACAACCGGAAGTGAAACAAGCAGCTATAAACAGGCGTGATTCCAGTATATTCTAGAATAATTGCAAATGGCCTCTTGTACATCGCGTAATGTGCCAAATACTTTTTTAAGGGCTGTTGGGCCTAGTCCTTTTCTCACATTGGTATACTCTTACATTATTAATCACGGTAATAAAAAGTACTTACGTGCGATACAGGAAAAAGTATTTAAAAATAATAGATTGTTTATTGAGGAATACTTCCTCTCTAGGGTACCGCGCCCTAAGGAATTTAGATAAGTTTATTCGAGCATTTACTTAGTGATCTCTACAAAAAAAAATGTTTATTACTTCATGATAATTTTCTTCAGAAATTTTCTAAACGATCGGATGTTATTAGTAAAAGACGTTGCCTATTCGACAGCCTGGTAAGCCTACCCGTCTGACTGAAATTTAGGGTTACAAGGTCAATCGACCCTTTTCAGAGACAGAGTATTTCGGAACCGCCTTTTAGATTTTGATTATTAAGATGTAGAGTAAAGATTAGAAGGTTTGAAAAGATCTAGAGACACACTTAGGCTTCCTAATATAAACATTAAAATAGCGTCACTTAATTTGGGATGTTACTTTTATTAATTTTAATACCTTCGTTCCATTCATAATTCAAAAATCTTCTAGTAGGTACTTCAAATAATCAGCTGCGTTATAACCTAAGAGCTTTGAGAAGCGCACTTTGTAATTAATTAACAAATACTGCACAATAGTGGTGACGTTTTTAGCTGCAGCCAAAACAATGGATAAAGGCCCCGTGGCGTGACGTGACTTGTTGATTACCAACACGAGCCGCGAATTAACGAAAGGCGAATGTTTTCTCACCGCAACAAGAAATTTTGTAAAAAATACTACCCTCTTGGTTATTACTCAGCGAATTCTGTGAGTAATGATATTTGAATGTATAGGCAAAGTTTTATTTGATGGTACCTCCCTATGTTTATGAAGATAGGTATTTTTATTGTCACATTAATATAGTCATCTCAAGGATTCTTTCTGGTTTACACTCCAATACTAATTCGTGGTTCGGACCTTTGGAGCCGTTAAAAAGATATTTTTTTCCTCTTTTTGATCTCTTAGCCGTCTTTACAATACCGCAGCAAATAAAAATAAAATTTCGAAACAAAAATATGTCGTCGTCGTCGTCTTTGAAAAGCGGTAAAAAATGACGATGTTGAAATTAATTAATCAGTTGACCACAATTAACTCAATTTCCACCTATTAAACATGACAGGAAAAATTGTATTTTAAGAAAAAGAAGGAAAAATATGCATATTATTTTCAACTTTACAATCTACCTTGATAGTTAGAATAACCCGATGATAACGATAACTTTGTATATGTTCTGAGAATTTTTACACGCGGTTGATTCATTCATGGACGCTGAAATAGGACAAAGATCACCAACAGAATATTATCGTTTCCTGCCACGCGGGAGTGCCATAACAAACTTAAATTTTAATTCCTTTGTCACTTGTTTTTCTTTTATCTCTACACAAACAAGTATTTACGGCCTTCCTATTTAATTACGAAACAACTATATCTGACTTTGACACTTATAACAATGCATCCTGCAGACCATCTGGCACCAGGCTTGTCTGTAGCAAACTTATTTCTTGTAGCTGTTCAGTACATTTACGCCCGTTGTGTTGTGATGTTAAGGTTGATGTGTTGGAATGGGGAGGTTTGTGATGTGGGGAGGATGTAGCAGGCAATAGTTGGGACAATTAGCGTGGTCGCAGGTTCGGACGTGACGGTCAGGTCGGTGTCGGCGATGGCTGCGGACGGCTGCGCGCCATATGGAGCAGACAATGAGAAGTAGCCATTGTCGCACACGTAGCGGAAATCGGCCATGGTTCTAATTAATTGCTGTGTCATTTCATATTTAATGAATCTGCTCCTTTACCGCTTTACATCATAGGCATTGATTAATTGCTCATGGGTACCTACGAAGTCTTTAAGTAGTTATATAAGCACGGAGTCATAATTGTCAGACAATCAGGTGATTCAAACCTGTGATTTTTTTACCAAACTGGAACTAAACAAAGTATGCTTCCCGAATTTTAATGCATAGGTGTCTAAAATTTACAAATAGTTAATTTAATTCACCAAGGAGAATTAACTCAGGTAAAGTTTTTTGAAAGAAATTTTATTGCACCCAGGCGTCTAAAGTTACCAATAGTTCATTATATTCACCTAGGAGAATTAACTCAGGTGAAGTTTTTTGAAAGAAATTTTATCGCACCCGGGAGTCCAAAGTTTACCAATAGTTTATTTAATTCACTAGAATTAACTCAGGTGTATTAAGTAAACATCAGGGAACCCACGACCTCGATCTAGGGCATCTAGGGGATCCAGGGCAAACGCCCTAACCACTGGAGTACGGAGGCAGTTACTCATTAAGGTCCTTTCAAACTGACGCGAATCCCGCGCGACTCGCGGGACGCCCATATAAATAAGAGTATATATATAGAAGTGTCATTAGCGGGCCAGTAAACTGTGGCATACGCTACGGCACTATTCTTATTTCTGTGGGCGTCCCGCCGGTCGCGCGGCAGTCGCGTCAGTTTGAATGGACCATTAATTAGTTTAGTTAGTTTTCTACTGAAACCTTTAAAAACTCTTGTCTCAATAGGCTTTTATTAAAAAAAAGTATGAAGAAAAATAAAAACCTAAACATTCCAAATCTATACAAAGACTCATATTTTCGTGCGAACAAAAGTTTGCCCTGATTTTTTTTCCCGCCAGCATCGCAACGCAATACATAAAATAAGTTTCTAATTAACTACTGTGCTCCCACATGCCAAAGAAAGCGGGAACACAATAGGGAAGTCATAATAGGTATACGGGTGATTGGAACCTAATGTTCAGAGTTGGGCTCTTATCGATGTGATCGACCCACGAGATGCGTGCTGATATGAAATTTAAGTACAATACGCCTGTAAGGAAGCCAATATTCGTGGTAACAGGAACGAATGTAGGTATTCGATCTCACGATAATAAAAAAAATATTTTGGTTCAATAAAGAGTATATAATGCATAAGTTTAATCTGGGTGCAACATTAAATACCACATACTGTTTCAAACACATAATAAATAGCCATTTCGACTAGCAAAAAAAATTTAAATACGCACCGAGCGTGAAAAATAAGACTAAAGTAAAGCTCTACATTTAAATATAATTATTGGCATAGATCGGTATACTTAGACAGATCTACAAAACAGTTCCACTTAAAAGTGTATGTTTCTATAATATGTTGAATATCTAAGTAATGAATTACTACAGATATAGGTCTTGCTTAATTACTTAAATTATTTATTTTATTATTTGGATTCAGGATTGTCAAAAGACCTTTATTGTTTTTAAGGTACCGTTTCTATGTTTATTATTCGATATGATTGATGTTGCTACAAAGATTTATAACATAATTTGTTGTCACAACATTTCTCAAAAGTAAGGGTACGAGGCACATCTCAAAGTCAGTAATGCTAGTAATATAAAAATAAGATTATAAACAGATCATAAAACTATTGGTTACCTGCCATTGGCAAGTGCCAGATGTTGCTATTGAATAAAACAATTCTCACACCTTAAATACTATTCACAAAACTGACTTGAGCATAAAAAAATTGAGAAGAGGTCGTCAGACTGTGTCAGATGCCTTCAGGCAGCCTTGAGTCATGTTCACGTTAGTCTGGTTTCCCAGTAACGTAAGCTGAGGACAAAACTAGGAAATATGCTTAGATGAAATAGATTTAATTATAAAAAAAATACTATGTGTAAAATTACCTAATTCACAATCAGAATCGTTTATTTGAAGGAGATGTAGATATATAATTATGTAAAATATAATAAAAGGTTCTGTATATTAATAATCTCTTTTTGTATCCATACTTAATATTATAAAGACGAAGTCGGTCTGTCTGTTTGTTACGCTTTCACGGCCAAACCGCTGAACGGATTTTGGTGAAATTTGGTATGAATATACTTGAAGACCCAGGGTCAAACATAGGCTACTTTTTTGACGCAGGCGGAGCTGCTGGAAAAAGCTAGCAGGTAATAAAGCTTAACAACAAAAACAAAAGTACAATGTAATAAGTACCTTAATAGATATTATAAATAATGTACTAGGTTAGTGTATTCAGTCTGCAAGCTGCAAGTTACAAAGTTCTATTCTAACCAGCACGTGCCAATATCTTTCACAAATTGCCTTAAGAATAGACTACCACCGTCTTATCTTAATCTTGTTGACGTTGTAAAAATACACAAAACATCTGATTACTAACTTTTATGAGTATAATATTTAAGTACTTATATTTGAATCCACAACACGGTGGATCGAAGAGGAGAAAAAGTATTCTGAGATCCCCTGGTCTGGTGGATCGTAGGTTGTTGTACATTCAAGTGGAATAAAGCTAGAAAATAAATTGAAATAGGCTATCCTACTCAATTATATATTTTTTATTTTATATCACAAATTTGAGTCCCTGAATTCGAAAACAATAATAATTTTTTGAATCCGTTCAATATTAAATAAGTTATAAGCCTTTGAAATCCTGTGGAAGGGGAAACTATCAAGAAACAAGAAAAGGACGCACTTAATGGTGCAGTGACGTCATCGCCACTTAATTTCGTGCGTACAGTAAGAGATAGCAAGACGTCCCCACCACGCTCCCGCTTTTCTTCATTAGAAAACTTTAAATGCTAATTACCTACTGCTTTACTTAATTAGGTAACAATTTTGTTGTTGTTTTCGTAATTGGTTACTTTTTAGTGTATCTATTATTCCACAAAATCTTGTCAAAATATGAACATTTTCAAGTAGCCTATTGTGTAGGTACATATTATTCTGAGCATTTTAAGAGCTTTAACGCCGAAAAACTTTTGTCCCTGCAATTCAGTAATTATATATCTTATTATCAATCATATCAATACTTTAATAATATTAATATAAATCTACTTTTATAGAAAAGAAGACCAACAGGTCTTCCTAATAAATAAATAAATACTTTTTCGGCACCCTTTACGTACTTGATGTAAAATTTTTGAAAAACGCCAAAACCCGTTTACTCGTTGCACAAAAATTGGCTGAAATAATACGAAAAACTACATTTTGTTTGGGAGCTCTACATTTTATAACACCCCTCTTTTACGTCAGACTCAAAACTGAGAAACAAAAAAGTAAGGGCGTATTCACACCGAGCCTGTTAAAACAATGATGTTTGAAGAACACGGGCACAAAAGCTATACAATGTAGGTGCGACAATGCCCGCTGCGGGCGCGCACGTGTAACGCACGTGGAAGGTACTATTGTAATACCATGACATTCGACTCTTACACAACCTGTGATTTATAGATCATTTTAAAACTTCACGAAAACTTACCGCTAATTAAGATGTTTTTAAAAAATACTGTTTAATAAGCAGACAGGCGTACGGCCCGCCTGTTGGAAAGCGGATACAGTCTAAGTGAAAAAAAAAATATATCGTGTATTACAAAAAGGTTTTTTTACAATGAAATAAAAAAGTAATCTTATATTCGTCAATTTAATTACATCTACACTATAAAACATATTTTATAATTATTAATATTATAAAGAGGATAGATTTGTATGTATGTAATGAAATGACTCAAAAAGTACTCGACCGATTTCGAAAATTCTTTCACCATTAGAAAGGTTCTTTACTGCAAATTAACACAGGCTATAATATATTTTACTATAACCCGGACGAAGTCGGGACGGTTTACTAGTATATTATAAAAATATTAATAGCTGTTTCCCGTGTGATTCAAGATTTGTGATTGTGAAATAAGTAAACACCAAATAATAAAATATTAAAATACCCAATCTATATTAATTGCATCATTTGAAATACATATACAGAAAAAAAAAAATTTGAAGCTAAAGTTTTTAAATACTTTTTTTAAATCTTGCTTGAACTTGTAAATTTAGAACTACATACCTATTTGAATAATTATTTAAGTAGGTATGCTTATATAGCCGTGCCGTATTCTTGAGAAACAATATAGCCTATATTATATTATATTATAAAATAAAGCACTATGCTTCGCATTATTACGAAGCTTAAGTAATAAAACGCGTAATTGAAGTATTCGAAGCATTCGCTTTATGTGCAAAGCCGTTCGTTACACCGTTGCACTCACGCGACCCCTAACGCCATCTAGCGACCGAAAGCGAAACTAAAATTGCGCCGCGGGCAAAAGAATTTAAAAGAATAAAATTTCCCACTCAAAATAATTATAACTGTTATAATTTTTAAAAATGAACTATAATTTGTTTTCAATTGAATTAGATAGAGATATTTGTTACATAAAATGTTGTAAATAGGTAATACATAGCGTTTGTTCGTGATAAATAAGTGCATAAGTGCTACTTATAATATGAATAGGTACTTTATATTAATCATTAGGCATTTTTAGGTTTATCTCCCGTCGCCTTTACTGCTGTCCATATTGTGGAAGATATTCTAACGCTACAATAACTACGTCTCTACCACATAGGTAGTATAACTAACTATATCGTAACTTTTGACGAATCAAGTCCGATATGAGTTATCAATATCATTATATATTATAATAAAGTATAGGTATATTGTTTTAGTGTCAACAAAAATTTCAAAAAATAATTAATCTTTACTCGTAAGAAAATCCATATAATATTAAGTAAATAAACAATGATAGATTTCAGGTCGTTGTATCGAGGTGTTACGCCGGTGTATCGTTATTTAGCGAGACGTTCGGCCTCGGCGCTCAGTCGGCAGTCGGCAGTCGGCGCTACTAATTAAGTATAGGTGGGGGGTGGCCGGCAGTGGGCCGCGGCAAGCGGGCGCGGGGCGCAGGGCGGGGCGAAGGCGGGCCAGTCAGTCATTCCGCCGCGCGCCGCGCCGAAACGCACACGTAGTCCGCGCGCGCGGGCCATGGTCGCGAGAACCGATGAGAGCATGTTCGGGTGCTATGGTGACAGCTACTCGTACCGCCTGTGGAGCCTGGCCAACGTCTGGGGCGCCTGCCGATGTGAGTAGCGCCGCGACGGACACACGTGTCACAGTTAGAACTCATTGATATCAGCGGAGGCTGTGTGTGTAGATCCTAGTCAGAGTGCGTCGTAGTAGAAATTAGTGTCCAGTGAACAGAGGTGTCGCTCGATGAAAGTGCATAGCTCGCTTATGGGAGTTGGCGGTTGGTACGAAAGCTTGGCGGCCGGTTGGCTCCCGGACATGAGGAGTAAGCAGGTCCCTACGTCCACCACCTCGGCAAGGCGGCTTGCGGCCTTAAGTAAGCTTCCTTTCATTTTGTTTTTGTTTGCAATTTATTTTATGTTTTGTCGAATTTATTTATTTTGTCAATTATATTAAAACAAGTATTTTATTTCTGCCAACATCCGTAGATATCACTTAACAATTTAAAATTATACTTGCAGTCAAATTATATTCCAGTTAGACATAATTTATCATTATTTATTTAAAAAGTTTCCAAAAGAAAAGCAAAGTTCGTGAAAGTTTAAAATATTTTTGTAAATCCAAAAGTTGAATGCATCCAGGTGAAAGTAAAGACACCTCGATAGCATTAAAAATAAAACTCGAACACGTCTTCATTAGAAATAACCTCGCGGCAATCCCCATCTCCCCCGGGATATAATTCATCCACTTGAGAATCGGGAACAGGTACACACAGACTTGAAAGAAAGTTTCGTTTGTCGAGGGGAACCCGCTCGCGCCGTCTTAAACCGTAAATGATTATGTTGTTTTAATTCATTTGCTTTTTCTTCCCTATTCTTTTTTACATCTTTTTCCTGAGTGCCGCCTGTCGAGAGTGGATAAAATAATACGATTCTTTGACGCGCTTGAACAATCTGTTACTCGCTGTTTTAGAACGTGGAATGCAAAGGAAGTGAACAGGTTAAATTAATTTCTAGTGAAACAATATACACAGAACTTCGCAAGCGGCTACAAATCAATTGAAATAGTTTTATTACACAAATCTAAAAATTATATTCGACAGAATTTAGGACTACCTAATTAAATATGTATTTAAGTGATTTAAAATGTAATGTTATACATTCTACGAAAAATTGAGTGTAGTACATTTGTGATTACAGGGCTAAACTAAAATCAGGAAAATACATATTTATATCTGTAAAAAAGTATTAACAAATAAGTACGCGGCGTTCTACGTTTTCTACGTTACATTAACTGAAAAATAATTATAAAATTACACCTTATCTATATTATAAGATTTCTTATGTTTTCGCGATTGTTATTCATTAAATTAAACTATTTTAATATAAGTATATTATAAGAGTTACACAAAGAAATTTCTTTATACCTTGTTTGTTTCAATTATAATATTTAGCCTTATCATAATGATGTTGATGTAAATAAGGAAAAGCTAATTATTACGACGAATCAAAACTCAAACAAAACTGTTTTAGGAATAGTAGAGACACACGATTACACTGACGAGCCTAAAAAATATTTTTAATTCACAGCTACTCACATTTAGTTTTCAAAAATATGAGTGAGTAAAATACAATATATTTTAATATAAATGAAACAAGAAAAAAGACGTATTTGTTGGGCTAATTTTATTATTTATCGTATCGTTTCATTGAAGCTCTAATTTTTGCTTTTGTCTAAACTTAGACTTTTACCTTTAGTACTCGTGTCGTGAGTCAGTATGATTCATTAATATATCTCGTTATGTTTGTTTTACCTCCCGACTCAAATGATTCAGAGCCCACTGAGATTTGCAAAAAGATGGGCAATAATATCTTATGTGTAGATAGGAGGGTGACTAAACAACGATCCTTAAACTATCTTGTCTTTTCTTATTTCAGGGCTTTCATTTGAGAAGCAATGTTAACTAGGGCAATTGCCCTAGTATCTTATAGATATTTAATTAAATAAATATATTATTATAATTATTAAACATAAGTTATTGACTAAAATATTATAATACGTGCATTCATAACTTGTCTTTATCATTTAAAACAAAAAAAAATATTTTAAAAGCGTTATTTTCTCGTGATTTTTCTCGGGATTATGCGAAGGTTGTTTTCTGTTATAGGTATAGAGGTACTTAAAAGTTTGAACACTTATATTAGAAATCTATTGTTACAATATTAATAAGTTTATTTTTGTTCGTTTTCATTAGTAAATTTGCTTGTTACAAGCAAATGTAAAACAATGAGACAATTTTAGTAGCAAATGTTAAATTATAATGGCTTCGATGTGATCCTTTCATATGAATCCATCCTTTAACAAAATGGTAGGTACCTACATATTAAATATTTAGGTATACAACCAAGGATGTATTTTGAATGGGCCAAATATCAAATATTAAATGTATTTGAACTCTACATTTCTTTATGAATTTTTCTACATTCGGAAAATTTCTACATTCATATTATTCTTCCTGTTTTTTTCTTATATATTCTTCCTGTTATATGGGTGAAAAATATTTTACATATTCCAAATATAAATAAAAAATATATATTAATTTATTTAATGTAACGTCCACTATTCATATACACCTACTTTACTAACCCCATCAAAGTACGCTACTAAGTAGTGCTAGTAAGGGCCCGAGACATTAGAAATGCATAACAAATCGTAAGGAGGGGCTTTTCTTTCTTTGGTTTGACCCCGCCGCCCGCTTACCTCCCGTCGCATCGTACAGGTGTGACCAATCACTAGAGACGTCTGTGTGCGATCAACATTCAACTCTTATCCGAAGTATGTGTGAGTGTGATAATTGTTATTTATTCAGGCGGCGCAATGGGAAGCCGATCGGCTCTGTGTGCGTTTTTATCAGCGGGTAACGGACGCACTGTGCCCGTGCGCACAGATTACGAGCGACAGTTTGTGTCGTGTGTAGGTGTACCATCCGTTTTACCTATATGTTGCGCGATAAACCATACATTGACGTCCGCTGCGTTGATAATATTTCTAGGTAATTGCATCGTATTGTCAAGTAATTAATATTCTCAATAATTGGTTTGTTTTATACAAATTATATAAAATATTATATAGTCAGATCAGATTCGCGATTCGGATTTCATATCCGCAGGTTTATAGAAACATAACTAAAAGTTTATAATATGTCAAGTGATGATTAATCACACATCCCTGGCGGGCAGGCTACGGGCCAGCGCCAACACTATCCTGAGTATGTTTGCCTCTCGAACTGATCTTCAATATGTGAACCATTGTTCAATGGTCCGCATATTGAGTAACAGACAAATGTGACGCGTTTTATTTACTTTTTTATGCTTACCAATGCAAGATTTTGTAAGATTTTCATTGTTACTAACAAAATGGTCCCTGGTTGGTTGATTAAAAGGTTTATTTATTATTATTATTTTAATATTACTTTTTAATTTGAAACATATTATTTGAAATAAAATCGTTGTTCTATGAAAAATTCCACTGTCTAAGCAATCGTATACCTAACCGTAGAGAGTCCTCTGATACCGGCCTGATAGAAAGCTTATTAATAGGATTCCATTTTCACTTTGATTATCAAACAAAAACTAAATACTCAACTACAATACTTTTATAAACCATCAAATAAATATATTGTTCTACAAAATTAGCATATTCAGCATACATAAATACAATATTTTTACCATAAACAGTGAACCAGCTAATTTAGAAAAATATCCTCATAATTTGTATGTACTTAGACTATTGTTATTACCTTATTACTACATTTTTATAAACAGTTAATTTAGCTTTATAATAAAGGCCAAGTTTTTATAAAACCGCAGATTACAGAATAGGTACTACATAATGCATCACACATTCTAAGCTAGTAGCGCCATCTATCGTGCAGTAGCGTAAACGTAACAACAAACTATGCAACCACTGACGACATCTATTATCGAGTAACGAAAGTAACATATTGCGCATTAAAACGTTTTTGCCCTGTAAAGTACCTTTATAATGCAAAATTATGATTAAAGCGGACATATTTATTAGGCAGATGAAACTGAATAAGTGCTATTAAATACCCCTCCTTAAAATAACGTCGTTAAACTACTTTAGAATGGGGTTTTCAGTTGATTTCACGCTCTCACTGTACCTCTACCACGAGCCTTTGTTAACACAGACGCTAGCGACCGTGTTAATATGGAATTCTTTAGTTACCTTACTATACGCCAGGAGCGCTATACAAACTTGCTATACTCTATTATTGGTAACGCAGACGCTAGCGTCTGCGTCGTTATTGATAAATTATATTCTTTTAATGGTTTACTACTAAATCAAGATTACTAATGACCAAAATAACTCTAAATTGAATTGTTAAGCCGGTGTTTGTTTATTTTTTATACAGCAGTTGTAAAGGTGTCGGCGATCATTTAATCGTAGATGTGTTTTACGGTTAATTGTTTAACTTCGAATTCTGATTTTATGACCAACCAGCAATAAATGACGTACGGCAGCTGAAATTACACATTCCTATCTACATCTACACTAATATTATAAAGAGGAAAGATTTGTATTTTTGTGTGTATGTTTGTAATGAATAAACTTAAAAACTACTGTGCCGATTTCAAAAATCTTTCACCATTGGAAAGCTACATTCACCCTGAGTAACATAGGCTATATACCGCAGGCGGAGCTGCGGGAAACAGCTAGTAAATTATAAAGACTTAAACGTAATTCTTTTTATAGAATTTATAAAAATAAAAAAGACGTAGCTCCATTAAAACTCGGGTCTTTTTAGGCTAGATCTTTATCTAAGACTTCCAAATCCAAATTGGCAGTTAGATCTTCCAACCAGATCTATTCTGGGCCTTTTGGATGGCTTCTTGAATACAGCAGTTAATTACTGAAAGGAAAAGTTTTAACATCTTTACATTAGATCTTAGCCTACACACTGATCATCATCTTCAACCGCTGGATATAGAAAACATAAGAACAAGAAATTAAACTCTCTTTAATGAAGATTGGCTCCTAATAATGAAGTGGACAACTAATAGGGGCATTTTTTTCTTTCCAGTTCGTCCTCTCACGGGCGGAGCCGCAGATAGCAAGCCGACCGAGGAGGAGGAAGACCGCGGGAGCTCCCCGCTAGGGCCAGGTGGGCCCTTCAGCTGCAGTCAGTGCAGAGGAGCTTACCCAACCAGAGAGCAACTCGAGAGACATGAGACCCTACACTCACCCAACACACAGGTGGATACCGTCAAATATGTCAGTGCATATTGTATATAACAATGACATCAATAAGCTTGTAATCTTACAATTGTCATAACATGAGATTACATTTTGATTAATATTGGAATTTGAGATTGTCAATTTTTTCTCATAAAAATAGGCTGCTAAAGTTCAAAGTTTTAGTTTTTACTTATAAGATGTCTATTTAATGAACCAGAGTACTAAGAAAAAATCGTGTATGTATGGCTCATTATTAATACGACTAATTTTTTTGTTAACAGTCATGCAAAATCTGTCACAAGAGCTTCGCAAACGTATACCGTCTGCAAAGGCACATGATTAGTCATGATGAAAGCGCTCTGTTACGCAAATTTAAGTGCAATGATTGCGATAAAGCCTTTAAGTTTAAACACCATCTGAAAGAACATCTACGTATTCACAGCGGCGAGAAACCGTTCGAGTGTGCGAACTGTGGTAAGAAGTTCTCTCATTCTGGCTCGTATTCCAGTCATATGACTTCCAAGAAATGTCTCGTAATGAATCTCAAGATGGGCAGAATAAAGCCCAATAATCCTGCTTTGAATCCTGAACGTAGTCCTTCTCACCGGAAACGAGCGAATGCAATGGTAGTATCACAGCTAAACAATAACATTGCTCCAAACAGCAACTCGTATTTACCCATACTTCCCAAGTATAATGAAGCTGCTGCCGCCGCATTTTTTGCGTCTATGTCATCTCAAGAAAACAACTTTCACAGAGCTCCACTCGGACAACCTGGCATCAGTCCATTTTACATGCCACCTGGTATGCCCATGAGCCCTGCGAGTGGCATAACTCCTTACAGTTTTCCGGCTTCTCTTAGTCAACTCTTTGAGCAGATAGCTTCGTCGCAATATCATCAGCGGAAAATCGACAATTCTATGACTCCAAAACATTTAAGTTCTCCAACGGACCCTGAAGATTTAATAGAAGAGGTCACAGAGGAAGACGACAAGAGGTCAGAGGGAAGTGCAGAACTTGTTATGGATATAGAAGAGGATGATGCTGCAAACATTAAGAAAGAGCAAGGAGATAGAGAAAATAATCTAAGATCGCCATCTCATAATTATGAATTTGTGCCAACAAACAAAAATAGCCACCAAAATAATCACAGTTTTAATACCATTTTAGAATCAGTGAATGCATCTGTAACGAAACACTTCTTTACAACAAATATGGACAAACTTTCTCCGATATCTGGAAATATATGTCCCAGTATAGCTTCACCGCCAGCACCACATATTAAGGAAGAACCCGATGACAGTTTTAGGTGTCCAAAGTGCAATGAACTTTTTAATAACAAAAGTGACTTATTGGACCATGAGAAAATAGTTTGTGGAAACATTTTCAGAAAACACGAAAGTCTAGCAGCTCAGGTAGCTGAAACGGTAGCTTTAAATAGATTAGAAGCCGAAGCTAGAGCTTCTATTCAGAGTGGAGTCAGCGCCAGCGAGGACGAAGATTTTACGAGAGAAGAAAGAGATGATAAAATTTCTATCCACGATAACGACAGAAAGATCAGAGTGCGTACTGCACTGAGTGAGGAACAACAAGCCGTGTTAAAGGAGCACTATGCAGTCAACCCGCGACCCAACCGTGAGGAATTTAAGAAAATTGCCCATCAAATCGGATTGGATAACAGAGTTGTGCAAGTTTGGTTCCAAAATAACAGAGCAAGAGTACGAAGAATGACGCAAACTGTAGCTACATCTGACCAACCTCTAGATTTATCTACAAAAAAATCTAATCAATCAGTTACGTCGAGTCCTACACCATCGCCACCATGCAGCATTTCGGTGACACATTCCGATTCCGAAGAAGCGGTAAATCTGAGTCAAAAGTCGTCAAGAAGCACGACGCCGCATCATGCCAATTTTTTGCCAACGTATCCACATTCCAACTGCTCATCATCTTCTCTTACCGACTTTAGATTATCGCCTTCTCCTGGCGAGCCTATCAATGGTCATAAAAGGTTGCTTTCGCATAAGATGTCTGTCAACCCTTTGATGCCAATGGACAAGCTATTGCAGTTTAACGATATGGCTCGATCTCCATTACTTAACATGTCTATGACATCAGATATAAACCGCCAGACGACGAGTCCTTCATATGAGCGTCCTCTTTGGGGAGATGACAGACAAACGCCGAACGATTTCGATGACGATGTAACTGTACTCAAAAAAAGTAAGCAAAAGCCGGGAGCAGAGTACAAGGAAGGAGAAGGGCAGTTTGTATGCGATCAATGCGACAAGACGTTTGTGAAACAAAGCTCCCTTGCAAGACATAAATATGAACATTCAGGTGAGACAACATTTTGTCTTTATAATATTATTCTAAATATCTACTTAGTTTTCTTACTGTATTCTTTTGTATTTTTAAAATTTTGTGCTTAGGATTGTTATTTTAACCTGTGTTGTTCCTCATTGGAGATTGCTCAATCAACCAATTATGAATATCGCTATAATATATAAAGTTCGAGCACTTCCTTAAGATGCCCAATGAGTTTGAGTGAAGGGCATCCTTAAGGTTATGTTTAAGAATACGGGTTTCAAACTCTTTGCTTTACCCAAAGGTTGACTTACATAATGTTTTTAGTATTAAATTCAAAATCTTAATTTAATTTACATTCGCAAAGCCTATCTTCCGTAACATCATGAGACGACACTACTTTCCCTAATGAAGCAAATTTGGTTTTCAGGACAACGACCGTATAAATGCGTGGAATGTCCAAAGGCGTTCAAGCACAAACACCACCTCACGGAACACAAGCGGCTTCACACCGGGGAGAAGCCGTTCCAATGCTGCAAGTGCTTCAAGAAGTTCTCCCATTCGGGCTCGTACAGCCAGCACATGAACCACCGTTTCGCGATATGCAAGCCCTACAGAGATTAGGTATACGCCATTTTAACTTTACCCTAAACAAGTACCTATTAAGGTTCCTCCGTTTTTCAGAAATCTTGAAAACGTTGCTGTCGCATTCATGTAATGAAAAGATTTCATTGAACATCACTCGCACTTTGTTATTCTATCTATTTTATAATCTGCGTGATGTTTAATAAGTACTAGAAGAACATTAGCGTACTTTGCACGTATTAAAGTCTTTATTGTCTCTAAAAGATAATTTAAAGTATTCGTCGCCCGGTATTTTGAAGTTATGGCTATTGCTCAACTCTGTATTTTTATAATAAAAGAAATAATTATTTGTATAACCATAAATTTCATTCGTGCCAAAAATGGTGCCAAATATACCAAAGAAAGTGCCAAATTTATATTTAATGTAAATTAAGTTACGTCAACCACAAAGGCCAGTACCTGTAGCATAATACTCAATGATAAAAGTTATTTTATTTTCATATAGTGGCCAACTATAATAGAATATGCGTGACGATGTCATTTGTTTTCCAAATAATAACGATCATAATATGCATTTGCAACAGTCAATGCAAGATAATTTTAGTAATATCTTAGATTTATTACCTAGGTATAGACGTCATGTGGTGTCGACAATAGTAGAATACATCCGCTAACATAATGAGTACCTAAGATAGAGAAATGTTTTCCTATTATAGTAACTACGTGTTTTATGCAAATGCTTCTCTCTATGACAAATCATCAACTCACATAAAGAACAATCAGTATTTATGACCTAAATTTAAGAATACCTTATTTTATCCGCGATTGTAAAGCAATTTTTCAGTTATTAGTGTGGCGTGAAATTGATAAGCTAGATTCATCCCGACAAATTTTATTCGTTGATTCGGAACTATTATAATAATTATATATCAAATTAAAGCATTATCAACAAAAGATATTTTTAAATTAATACCTTTGAAATGTTGAATATTAGACCCGCTACGGAAGATTATTATTTTTACAACTCACCGGCTATCAAGTAATTTACGTAGAAATTTCACGTATTGAACACCCAATAAAAATTTGGGTGTTGTTTAAGGTCGAGACTTCAGTTATCATAACTCTAGTAAAACACGCGTCATAATGTTTGAGCACTCTCGATATGCTTGCAACAGGCACCCACTGGCCACACATTCAACTGGGCGGCTGCAAATTTTCATAACACGTCACGTTTGATAAGCTTCTCTTGTATTGTAATTGTAAGCGTTTAGATAGATACAATCTTACTTAAGTTCCAAGCATTCCATAATACTCCTATGGGATCTCTAACGTGTTTAAACCTTTCTATTATTAGTCCAAAGATTAGAGTTTCGTAAGTTGTACATAGTAAATTGTAAATATGTATGGTATGATTGTCTGTAAATATGAATATTATTGTGATTGAAGCGTGCATATTAAACGATTCGCCCTGCACAATGAATAGAGTGACAATAATGAGCATCTGTTTATTGAAACACATTATAATTGATAAACTTATAAGATTACTCGTATTATAGTACCCGATAAATTAAAAATTAACCATATGATTGTTAAATATGTACTAATTACTTGTAAAAAATATATTTCCATTTTTTTAAGCTTTTGAATCCAAAATATTTCTCATTCACTCATTTTTAAACTGCCTTTCAAAAACGAGTGTACTTAATTTCATTATAAATAATGATAACAACAGAAAATCAACTTAACATTACGTCGTATCATAGAATCAACCGTTTAATTTTAACCATGTTGACCTAAAAACCAAATACATACAAAAAGTGTTGGTTCAAGAGTCATGCTCAACACAGCAGTATGTTAGAACACAAAGTTCCTAAGCTAAAATACATTTATCTAAAGAGATAATTATTTCTATCTATATTTTATACATTGTAAGTAGATTAATTTAAAGGTTTCTAAGCAACGAATTACATAAATAAATCAACCATTATATAATGTAAGTTTACCCTTTCAAATGTACATTCAAATAGAGCAGCATTATGTGTAACCCTTTGGATCACAAGTTTGAGGGTAGGTGTTCTTAAAACACAAATGCCATCTGTTGTACATATCAGCAGATTATGCCATGCGCTAGTGTCGCCTCAAGCTTGAAAACTTGTAACTTATTTAAAATCCAAACCGTGATTTTAAATTAACACTCCAAAATGTGATTTCTCATTAATTTGCAGCAAATAAGTAATTAAAACAGAATACATAGCATGAAATCAAACAAGGTCAAGTATGGCAGGCAAATAAATTATGATTAAGAACTAAATGGTAGACAAACTTGAATGCAATGGGTTGAATGGCACCATGAGCGAAAGCTAGGTCTTTCCTTTGCGCTTTTCCCATGTCTTTTAAATAATTAAACATGTACCATTGAGATCATTTCCAAGAAGATTTTTCCATTCTATCACTCAGTCATCAGTATCTATGCATTTTTGAGCCAAAGTGTACTCGTGAGAATGACACTCTAAAAGCCAAAAACTTACTATTAAGTTATCCATTTATATTTTATTTTCCGTTATATTTTGAATCAAGAAAATCATTAATCTCCATTTATCCTTGTCTGGCAAATTTAAATGAAAAACACAATACTTACATAAGTCAAACATTTTTTATATTAAAATTTTTATCACTTATGAAGTACCAAGTACTTATTTTACTGTCCGCTCTTGCTAATGAACTTAATTTGTTAACACTTTAAGGTACTTAAATAATCAAAATTCCATATTTTGTGTCAAAAAATATTCAAATAGATTAACATACATAGAACAGTGTCATTCGTATTTACAATATTGTAGCATAATGTTCCTCTTGATTCTATGTTATAACAACAGTATTTCCATTTATTTATATTTTCTACTAGATAATTCACCTTTTGTGCTAAATCTAAATTTTTAATTGGAACTCGTTTGATACTTCATATTTTATTTATATACTTTAGTGTAGGATACTTCCAAATTATCATCGGTGGGCTAGATAAACCAAAGATTACTTATGTTTAAGTGTATGATCTGGAACCTGTATAATATAATATCCGATCATAAGTTATAGTTTAGTTTTAGTTGTGCCAAAAATAATTTTAAGGTCTCAATAATGTTTTGTAAGAAAGTGAAATTTTATTTTTTACATGAAATGGCAAAATGTACTACAGCATATTTAGTTACTTGTGCAATATTGACATGATATTGCAAAAAAGTATTTCTTCCTTTTGTAACATTTACAATGCATAGGTAATATTTATAGTGTTAGAGATAGCTATAAGACAATGTGAATTCCTATTGCCATATGTGTTTGTTGTATATGGGGGGCTAATCTGTGCCCATATGGTTGATGAACATTTGTTAAAATAAGTACATTAGATTGTTAAACTTACCCATAGATTAACATGTGTTAAAATATTGCCTATATAAATTATAGTAATTCATTTTACTTGATATTATAATGTATATTGAATTTATGAATATTAAAAATATATATTGACATTTCAATGCGACATGAAATTTTGTATTATTTACTTACCTCTTGAAATGAAATGATTTATTTCACAATGAATGAGTAAATTACAGTTGAATACAAGCCTCCCTATAATTTACTGCAGAAAAGTCTCTGTACTGAAACTGAAATATAATCAGAATTAATCCATTTAAAATTAAATTTGGTACCTACTTACCTATGATTGGTATTTAATTTATAAAGTATTTACCTGGTCATCTTCACCACAAAGCTTCATCAGTCTGCAGCAACTATAAATTTAACTAATAGAATTCCCCGAAATCGACTAAGCAAAGCTCTCATTATGGCAAGAATATAATATTTATAGATTTAATATCTGAGGATATCTCAAGACTTACCTACTTAATAAACACAACCAAAGATAACTAGGTAATTCTTCGGATTAGTTTTCCTCAAAGATTTTGGCCAAATTGGCTGATTATCTTCGATGCACTTAAATCACACTTTGTAAAATATCAATAACCAAATACCTAATTGGATAATAGATAAAAAATTACTGTGGTAATTTAATTGTGTGCAATTAGACCTTCGAAAACTTTATGAAATCCCGCGCTCGGTCAACAAAACAAATTGACTAATAATTTTTACTGTTTGACTTTGACAATTAGTCATACGGTGTATTATGTTGGCAGCATGCATGGAACTAAAGGTAAAGATGGAAGCCGAGCAGTCATACAACAGGCTGGTTCAATAAATTTGACCAGGAGTAACCACTGTTTTCCCCAAAGTATTACCATCACTTTCATCAATTTTGCCTAGTCAGAAATACAGTAAAATAAAAATATCAGTTTACATAATATAATTGGGCTTTATATTTTTATATCAAAAACAAGTTTAATTATTTATCATTTTTTAATACAAAATCTACCTCAAAATAAAGATTATATTGCTAAACTTATATTGCTGTTTATAATTTTTCCAACTTTCGGGGTTGTTATCAAGTGCTGTGATGGAAGCCCAGATTCACACCCTAAAACAAGACTAGTTAGAAAGAGAGAGGTGGGTAACGAAATGCATTCAGGTCAAATTTTCTTGAACCAGCCTGTTGTACGCCGTCTTGTCTTCCATCTTTACCTTTAGTTCCATGGCAGCATGGTAGCTCACAGCCTAATGGTAAAGGGGACCAAACTCGATCACGTGCAATGCATGTATCCACAGACCATGGACTTAATAAATAATAGGTTGGGATTTCTTAGCATTTTTTAAGAAAATTCACAACATTTTTTTAATATAGTTTATTTACATTTATCTAAAGTATGTAGGTGCCATTTTGTTCGATTACTTTTTGCCATCTTGTAAGTAGGGACATGTTCCCATTGCTATAGTAATTTTGAGGCTTCTGATCAAAATACCGCGACAAGTGGTTTTGGCAGTCCTCTCGTGATTTTAACCTGACACTGCTTAAAGAATTCTGAAGAAACCGAAAAAGGTGGAAATCTGAAGGTGCAAGGTCAGGACTATACGGCGGATGCAATAACACCTCCCAGCCAAACTCTCTTAATTCTTACTAAGTGGCTAAAGATGTGTGAGGTCTAGCGTTATCATGATGAAAAACTGACCCTATCTGTTGATTAATTCCGCCCGCTTTCTTTCAACTTCTTGCTTTAATCTCATGGGCCTTACTATCGCCTCTAATAGCAGGGCAGAAACGAGTGAGTAAACGAGATGTCGCCTTACAGCTTGTATTGCGCCATCTGGTTCACTCACTCGTTTCTGCCCTGCTATTAGAGGTGATAGTAAGGGCCCAGTTGTTCGCAGTAGAGTTCAGAATCGATGGTCCTGCCTGGTGGTAACAGCTCATAATGATGAACAATGCCCTTCCAATCCCACCACACACACACAGCATTACCTTGTTACGAGTTGACCCGGGTTTCGCCACAGCCTGACCGGCCTTTGACCACGGCCTTTTTCGCACGTTCTTGTCGTACGACAATTGATCCACTTTTCATCATCAGTTATCAGCTTCTTCAAAAATGGTTCTGTTTCATTACGTCGTAATAAAGAATCACAAATGAGTACACGGTTGATTAGGTTTCTTACAGTGAGCTCGTGAGGTATCCAAATATCGAGCTTTTTTGTGTACCCAATTTTTAGTCAAATTCGCCAAAACTGTTTTGTGGTCAATTCCCAGTTCTTCAGCTACGTCGTAACTACTAATATGCTAATCTTGCTCCACTTTTTCAAAAATGGCATCCATTTTATCCGTAATACCCGACCAGAGCGACCTCTTTGACATCAAAATTTCCGGATTGAAAACGCATAAACTAAATTTGTGCTACTCTCACATACATTGCACTAGATCCTTATACATCGCAAATTTTCCCCAACCTAATATAATAATTAAACAGGACTGAGTACATCTGCAAATTTGCATGGAGGCAAGGCCGAGCAAAGCGAGATAGAAATAGTGGAGGAACTTGTCTCTTTCTAACAAATGCAAGCTTTATCACGTTGGTACTTATGCAAATAAGGTGACCACGCACCCCTTGATAGAAGGGGAAAGGTGGTACATACTTTAAGCAGATTTTTTTTCAGACTTAATCAAATGTTTCGAGTGAGGAAGTGCTAACCTCCTCCCAAATAGTTCTGTGCAGATTTTAAGTAAGTTGGAGTCTAGTCGAAAAAACCTTTCGTAGACATGTCTCCCCCTGTTAGCTCCCTTGGGGAAACAAGGAAACTTTACTAGTGGCCTTGGCTCCACTAGACAAGCAGGACTAACGCACCTGCTATTGCTGTTGTTGTTGTAACGCAACTCGCATAATCGTCACCAACAATCACGTCTCGCTAAGCTATCTGGCTAGCCTACTTATGTGCAGTAATTTACGAGGTTTAAATAGTTTGCGGCCTAACTTGGAGTGGACAACACTTGACGTATTACCTTCACTCAAACTCATTGGCCTTAAAGAATTTCTCGAACTTTCCTTGACAACGACATTCTTAGTTGGTTGCTTGAGCAAACTCCAAACGATACAGGTTATAATAACAATTCAAAGCACAAAAATTTAAAAATACAAAAGAATATAGTAAAATATAAACAAATTAAGTAGATAACTAGGTAAAACGTGGCAAAAAACTGATATTTAACCACTTACGAGGCCGCCTTAAGGTACCTCTCGACCAACCTTATATTTGACAGTTCGATACTCAACTACATTATTATGATTAAGTTTTAATTTTCTTTGCATACCTAATAAGGTTGATTGATTGATTGTGCGACACTAGCTTCCTTGACATAAGGAGATTCCCTAATGAGTTGGAGTAAGGTTGAGTCGAGTTTGAGCAAACGTTTGAGAATATGGGGGTAAGTACATGATAGTGAACAATCGCCAAATGAGTCGAGGAGATGGGTGATCTCCGTTTAGTCAGGTTAGTATACACTGTCAATACTATGTCACTTCCGTGATTAAGCATGACGCGTGACCACGGCCATCCATCCACGACGCTATTCGCTTGAGATACGACTACATCTTGCTTGCCCACTCGTTTTTACGTAGTTTTTACCCTTCTTTAGTAAGCACATAAAAAACACGGTAAAAAATAATGAAGGTCATTCGCCTTAAAAAAACTTGTATGCAGGGCCGTGAAAATTTTTTCAAAGTTAATATGTCAAATGTGACATTTTGTCTAATAAGTTTCCCCCTGCTTTATTGCAAAATTTGTCCTATTTGTTGACATTTCCCTTTTCTGTATGAAGTTATTAATTAATTAATGGTGTTCTTATCATAATTATTTTACTACAAAGGTGTCTACATTTATGAAGTTGTTCAAGGTTAATACAAATTTTCATATTACTTCCGTTTAAACAGGAAAAGGAAGTGTATTTTATGGCGGCATCGTGATATTATGAGTGTCAGACATCCTTATCCTGTTCTCAACAAACAATGAAGTGGCGCAAAAGTGTGAACTAGAAAAGATTTCCAAACCATTTCCTAAAGACTTTTACTTGCTTTGCATTATCTCGATACTTATTTTATACTCAATGATGATAGGCTATAAAATTTTAAATACCTAAGTCAATTTGCAAACGTTGCTTGACTTAGGTGCCTGGATTTGTCATTTTGAATGTAAAATATGAATTTATATTTTCACATTGGGTAGTACTAGGTACATTGTTTGTTAATAATACATGATTTAAATTTATTATTAATGTGATCTAAACATCTTAGTTAAAAGTTGATACAAAAGTAAATACCTTTATTTATTATAGTTGGTTTTAAAAATAAAAATCTTATTTCATACCGTAGTCCATAATCTGTAGTAATAAACGCATACTAAAGTTAGTTCCTTAAATAACTAAATTGGGATTTCAACGCAGAGTCCCAGTGTCACTGCATACTAATTATTATATTGTTTCTAATCAAACTAAAGTTTATTTAAAAACTGTGTAAGCCTAGAATTTTTTTTGTTTAATAATGTACACACCATCTTGACTTAGGACACTAAATAAATAAGTAAAAAGATACCTAATATGAATCAAATATTATTTTTAGGCTTAAAAGAAGTATCCACAATGCCACAGATGTTACATGTTACTTTTTTAACAAATAAATAGGCGAAAAGGCATACAGTCCACCTGATGTTAAATGGTCACCACAGCTCATGGAATCCCGCAACATCAGGACCATCACAAGCTCATTGCAACTTCTTAATTTCATTAATACTTTAACAACTTTGAATTAATTTTATGTATAAAAATAATGCTTTTTTTATCATTATTACAGGTTTAACTTTAATTGTTAACCATGACTACGGAAATGAGTACGGATGATGTGGTTGTCTGCATGGATTCTACGCAGATGATGACTGTAAGTTCTCTTACTTTTTCATGTTGAATACAACAATCATAGTAAATTTTTTTATTTACCAATGTATGTACCATGTATGTACACAGTAAATGGAACAAGGTACAACATAGAACAGAACATTAGTACAAGGGTGTTGCCCATTTTCAAAGAAATCTCTTCCAGCAGACCCATGATAGGAAACAACAAGAAAAGTTTATATAGCCTTATGTTATAAGCTTTAAAGTCCAAAAAAACTGACGAGAATCGTTACAGTACCGCAAGTACGCATAGTTGTTTTTTTGTCCAGAATCATTTTGAGCAAAATCTAGAATGGAATTTTATACTTTATCATAATTTTTTTGTCAGGTTGTCAATTTAAGTTTATTAAGATATAACATTCAGGTCAGAGCAATTTTACAATTTTAACTTCAGCTTTTTTGTACAAGTAAATAGGCTAATAGGCATGCGGCTCTCCTAATTGCAACGGGAAACATGGAGTCTTACAAAAAGGATGTAAAAGAAGGTTCAGGATTAGAGATGGGCGCCTTCCCGGAAATTTTCCCATTTATTCCCAAAATTTTTAAAAATTCCCGGGTATAAATGGGAATTAATTATTTTTTCCCTTTTCTTCCCCTTGCATTTCATTTTTTCCCTCTTGAATTTCTTCCCGCTGCCCATCTCTATTCAGGATCCATATTTTTGAAATGTATGACATATCTGTCACATGAAAAGCGTTTGATATTGATCATTCTTTGTCGACTCACCTATAGCCCTCCAGTAAATGCACACTTGATGTTTTGGTGTTACGGTAGTCCATGGGCTGCGCTGACACCTTCAGATCGTATTTTATTTAATACTTTAAAAGTACGGCCCACCTAATGGGAAGCGGTTACCGTAGCCTATGGACGCCTACAACAACACGAGTGTCACGTGCGCGTTGTCGACCATCGAGAAATCTTTTCACACTTTTTTTGAAGAATCCCAATGTCTTTTGGGAAAACCGTAGCAATCTGATTCCACCATACGCGGCAGAAAATTTCTCTCTTAAAGCATACAGCAAAGCGTACAGTGCGTGATCTTTCGCTTCGTGAGTATGTTGCCTATGCCTTTTTACCCGGCTGCGTCAGAAGGAGGGTTATGTTTTTCGAGAGTATGTATGTAGGTATATACATATTTTATGTACTTATATGTAATTGTTTGGCACGCTCTGCGGCCTGAACGGCTCGATGAATTTTAGTTTAAGTGGTGTCGATAAGTAAAAGTCTATTTTCAGACTAATATTATAAAATGTCTGTCTGATACGCTTTCACAGCCAAAGCGCTGAACGGATTTTGATGAAATTTGGTATGGATATAGTTGAAGACCGGGGACCAAACATACGCTACTTTTTGACGCAAGACGGAGCTGCGGGAAACAGCTAGTTTTATATAATTTTCGATTGTCATTATTTTAATTTTTGTAACTTGTATTTAATTAATTAACTTTGTAATTATATATGGTGTCAATCATATGGATTATTTATTTCGTTATGTCAAATAAATGAATTTTAAATACCAAAGTACTTGGCAGAACATTTCTCTTAAAGCGCGTGATACTTTTGCTTCAAAAGTATGTGGGTGAATTGTGTATTACTTTTTGCGTATTTATCTTTTTATGACATATGGAAGGGGCTTAGATTAATCATTGGTCTCCGCGTCGCTACGATTATTAATCTAAGGGAAGGGGTTTAGCAATGTTGGGTTGCAGCCAGAGCCGGTGTCTGGCTGCAGCCGCGTGGCGTCGTCGTCCGCGAACGTGGATCTCGGGCGGCGGCTGCTGCTGGCGGCGCGCGCGGGGAACACCACGCAAGTGCTGGACCTCTTGGCTAAGGGAGCTCCTTTTACAACTGATTGGGTAACTATGGTTTTTAGCTTTGCATGCCACACTGTTGGGAGTATTGGGCAGCTTTCCTGCTCACTTTCAATAGCGGCCTTTACACGGTAGCGATCGGACCGCGCATCTGGAACTACGTTTCAAACCGCGGCTAGATCTGTGCGGTTTAGACTGCAGATCAAACTGTCAAGCTAGCGTCCGCATGGCAAATCGTACTATCAGCCCCGAGCATTTACACGTACGGTTCGGAGCGAAGAACGGACGGAAAGCGCTGTTTCCCACAGACCGAACTCTATGTGTAAAGGCCGCTATAGTCTATGATCACTTTTATGCCAGTAGGCTAGATAGTATCTTCTCCCCTCTAGATGTAATGAGAAGGTTTTTATTTTCGTTCCTATATATGTGGGGCGTATTTGTAAAGAACCATCCTAAAAAATGTGCGATGCTATGCCAAGCAAACAACAAAACCATATCTCGGCACTACCACAGATATGTGGAGCGCGAGGAATTAACTGTGTGAGCCCAGTTACTCTCCATTCGGATACAGAAAAAGTAATATTTTCTAATTAAAGTATGTAATTTTTGTAAAATTACTAGATTCTACTTGAAATAGACACATCAGATGCAGCAGCTGCCGGTCTATAACCAAATTAATAAATAAAAAGTCTAGCTGGGCACATCCCCTGATCCCCTCTTCACCTGGCAGCCACAAACAACCACACAGAAACATGCGCGGTACTACTTCGCACGATCGTGTTTCGCGACTGCCGTACTAAAATAGAGCGGGAAGATTTAACTGGGAAAACCCATTCTTTAAAAGTTATTGTTCTACAAATTGATGCTCCGTTGGTCTAGCTAGGCACACCCTCCACCTGACTACAACAAACAACACGGAAACATGCGCGGTACTACTACGCACGATCGTGTTTCGCGACTTCCGTACAAAAGTGGAACGGGAGGATGTAACTGAGAAAACCCGTTCAAATATAGAAGTCATTATTCTTCATGTGTCTAGCTGGGCACATCCCCCCTCCACCTGGCAGCCACAAACAACCACACAGAAACATGCGCGGTACTACTTCGTGCGGGCGTGTCCCGCGACTGTCGAACTAAAGTGGAGCGTACGCCGCTGCACGTGGCCGCGTACGCGGGGCATGCTGATGTCGTCACATTGCTTTTGGACCACGGCGCTGCGGTCGATTGCAGGTCAGTAATTGTAATAAATGAACTATTTAAACCACAAGTTAACTTTTTTATAAAGTTCGCGTACACTTACGAGGGTCAAACTGAAAGTTCTTAGAAAATCAAAAACTGAGCACACTAGCAAGTTATTCCTTTTATTACATCTTTTCAAAATAGTGTCCTTTCACGTCAATGCATCTCTGCATCCGATGGAACCACTGAGAAAAGCACTTTGCCCACTCGTCTTTAGGGGTCTCTTCGACGGCGTTTTGAAACACAGCCACTGCTTCCTCGGCGTGCATAAAACGTTTTCCTCGAAGTTTTTCTTTTATTTTCGGGAATAAATAAAAATCGCAAGGTGCGAGGTCGGGGCTATATGGCGGGTGACCTAGTAATTCCACGTTTAATGTTGCCAAATAGTCGATCGTTCGCCTGGCGGTGTGCGACGAGGCGTTATCGTCGATGTTTTCTTCAGTCGTAGACGTCGTAGGCCGGCCGGAGCGAGGGTCATCTTCAATACTCTCTCGTCCGCGTTTAAATTCTGCAACCCACTTTTTCACAGTCGTATACGACGGAGCAGATTCCCCCAATGTTGTTGACATATCTTCGTGAATCTCTTTTGGAGTTATTTTTTTTTTAAACAGGTATTTGATTACCGCACGTTGCTCAATTTTCTCCATTCTTTAAAAACGCTGCACTTAGGCTTACAAAATTCAGTCTAATTTAAAAACAGATAATGCTATTGCGATAGAATTTTACAATGTGACAACCAGAGAGTAAGCAAATCGAATGAGGTCAGTTACATTAAAATAGTTCAAGTATTTAGTGCCTTCCGAAGAACGAGGCCACCTCTTTTTTCCCACGCCTCGACCTCTCTTCACTTTAGTTGGCAACTCCTCGGAAGGAAACACCCACTGACCAGACTGTCTTTTGGGTCCGGGATCGTATCAGTAAATCCAGCTTTCGTCACCCGTAAGTATGTCAAACACAGCATTTGAGTCACCTCCGTTAAATCTTTGAACCATTTCACGGCACCAATCAACACGACGGATTTTTTGGGCCTCGGTCAAATCGTGAGGTATCCACCGGGCACAAAGCTTCCTGACCGCTAAATGTTCATGCAGGATTTTGTGCACTTGGCTCATACCGATGCCTAAACTTGCCCGAATCTGCTGATAGGTCACTCTTTTGTCAGTCTCTATCATACGCCGCACAACACTGATGTTATCTTCAGTCGTCGCCGTAGAAGGCCGTCCCTCACGCAGATCATCGGTGAGATTAGTGCGACCACGTTTGAACTCATTACACCAGTTGTAAACAGTGGCACGAGATGGGGCTTCATCGTGAAAGGCCAATCGAAGTCTATCATAACTTTCTTGTTGACTTAAATGACAACGAAAGTCATAAAAAATAATTGCAATTTTCCCGCGTTAAATTGATGCTGACGTGACACAGATAATTTTCAATTTGCCGCCAAATCGTAAAACAAATGACAAATTAATAAAATACATACTCAATAATATTGGCAAAGTGTTCCATTTTCAAAATTTAAACTTATTTTTTTATTATACTGTTTACAAGTGGTCATTTCTAAAGACTTTCAGTGTCGCCCTCGTATAAGATCGCGTTTCCACACACAAGAAAACTTTTGCAAGTAATGTCTGGCAAACAGGCTGACACCAACTTAAATGTTTAAGTACTTTTGGAAGTTCTAGTGGAGTAGACTATTCGATCACACTTTGCCCTATTTGCCTATTTGTTTTTGAGTCATGCTTTGTCAAAATGTTACACTTTATGTACGTATTAGGATCCATTCCGGGGCAGTGGTCCATATCAGTTGTTGGTTGGGTCTTTCTTTACTAGGGGCAGTTGTTCAACTTTAAAAATGAACCTCAGCACCTTTGTGCGTTCCGTGGTCTATATCTATGGCAAATATGCCATTGTGGTCTTGCTACTCTACTTTTGCTGAAACTTATCGCGGGTGAAAACGCGGCCTTAAGGACATTAACCACATTCGAGTGTAGTATGTTTATTTATTTAAACTTTATTGTACGAAAAATACAATTGTATATCACAATAGGCCGACTTAATGCTACTAAAAGCATTAACTAAACAGCCAGCCTTTGGGTCAAGCAGAGATCTTAAATGTGGGTATACAATAACAGTTGAATACAATACCTTACATCAAAATGTAATAAACTTATGTTCCTTGCGTTTGTTTTACTGGATGCCGAAGACCGGGCGAAATGGAAAAGAAAAAGTAGGAAAGCGGACCCTGGGCTCCGAGGCAATCCGCCAAAGATGCAACTGGAAAGGCGCTAAGATAGTCGTATGTTTACACCACACTTTGTATGACAGGGACATGCTCCGCATGACGCCCTTACACTGGGCGGCGCAGCGCGGACACACGGGAGCTGCACAAGCTCTCATATCGCGCGGCTGCGAACTCGCGCCGCTCAGCAAGTTCAACAAGACGCCCTGGTAAGTTAGACACATGCGTGCGTTCACACCACACTACGACAGGGGCATGCTTACACTGGGCGTGCAGCGCGGACACACGGAAGCTGCACAAGCTCTCATATCGCGCGGCTGCGAACTCGCGCCGCTCAGCAAGTTCAACAAGACGCCCTGGTAAGTTAGACACATGCGTGCGTTCACACCACACTACGACAGGGGCATGCTTACACTGGGCGTGCAGCGCGGACACACGGAAGCTGCACAAGCTCTCATATCGCGCGGCTGCGAACTCGCGCCGCTCAGCAAGTTCAACAAGACGCCCTGGTAAGTTAGACACATGCGTGCGTTCACACCACACTACGACAGGGGCATGCTTACACTGGGCGTGCAGCGCGGACACACGGAAGCTGCACAAGCTCTCATATCGCGCGGCTGCGAACTCGCGCCGCTCAGCAAGTTCAACAAGACGCCCTGGTAAGTTAGACACATGCGTGCGTTCACACCACACTACGACAGGGGCATGCTTACACTGGGCGTGCAGCGCGGACACACGGAAGCTGCACAAGCTCTCATATCGCGCGGCTGCGAACTCGCGCCGCTCAGCAAGTTCAACAAGACGCCCTGGTAAGTTAGACACATGCGTGCGTTCACACCACACTACGACAGGGGCATGCTTACACTGGGCGTGCAGCGCGGACACACGGAAGCTGCACAAGCTCTCATATCGCGCGGCTGCGAACTCGCGCCGCTCAGCAAGTTCAACAAGACGCCCTGGTAAGTTAGACACATGCGTGCGTTCACACCACACTACGACAGGGGCATGCTTACACTGGGCGTGCAGCGCGGACACACGGAAGCTGCACAAGCTCTCATATCGCGCGGCTGCGAACTCGCGCCGCTCAGCAAGTTCAACAAGACGCCCTGGTAAGTTAGACACATGCGTGCGTTCACACCACACTACGACAGGGGCATGCTTACACTGGGCGTGCAGCGCGGACACACGGAAGCTACATAAGCTCTCATCGCTGCTCAGCAAGTTTAACAAGACGCCCTGGTAAGCCTTACTTAAAACCTTTACAGTCTGGCCACGGGGGAATTCGCCACGGCGAATTTCGCCGCGATGCCACCGGCGACTAAAAGAAATATATAATAAATGCACTAAACGGAACAACTAACGGGAACTGTTGACTGGTGAGGCGAAATGAGGAGTAGTAAAGATTAGTGCACTGAAACAAAAGTATTTATATGTTTAATTTCTTTTAGATTCGCGGCGAAATTTGCCGTGGCGAATTCTCCCGTGGCCAGGCTGTAACATGACAGGGACATGTTCCGCATGACGCCCTTAAGCTCTATTCAAACTGACGCGAACCACGCGAGACTTGCGGAACGCCCACATAAATGAGATTCGGTAGAAGTGCTGTAGTGTGTGCCAAAGTTAACTGGCCTGCTTGTGGCACTTCTACGTATTCTTATTTCTGAGGGCGTCCCGCAAGTCGCGTGGGATTCGCGTCAGTTTGAATAGAACTTTACACTGGGAGCAGATTTCAACAAGATTCCCAGTTAAAGCATGTCTAGTGTAACACTAAGCCACCTCCTATTGAGATATCTGTTTACATTGTTTCGATTTTCTGATCTTATAGTATTGAGATAGAGACATCGTATAATTTATTAGCATATTTTTTATTTGTAACAACAGGTAATTTAAGTAGGAATACAATTGATAAATAAGTACTCTGTTTCTGCCTGAGTAGTGTACAAATTTACTGAAATAAGAAATAGTATAAGAAATAGTAAGAGTTGTTTCATAATAAGATTCAATCGAGTACGTCTTCTTCGCGACTTTCAATATCATACAAAATTTAGTTTAGTCATAGCGAATAAAAATTTGATCAAGATATTTTTAATTAAATCTGTCTGCTTTATGTTAATGTTTGTTCATATCAGCTTCTAACTAAACATGCACTTAATACCTACAAATACCTTTTATTTCAAAACAATAGATATACAGCAATAAAATGTATTCAGGGACCTGGCGACGTCTTGCGGACACACGGACATCGTACAACTCATACAGCAAGCCGTACAGCAGCCATACCCACAAGCTGAAATGATACGGGGTGAGTCTGATATTTTTATTTAATTTATTTTATTTGGTTTCGTCATCGTGTCGATGACTGATATCCTTTTGTGTCCAGTACGCTGCCACCTGAGTCGCGCCCTTTGCTTGTTTGGTTTACCAGTGGTTGCAACATCATACATTTCTTTAGCTTCATTAAATACTTAAGCTTAATGTGCTAACTTGTAATGGCAAACACCACATGCATACTAAAAGTCATACCTATTTATTTAACAAAGAAAAAACAAACATAACAGTCCAAGTGCTACAAATAAGTCTATTCATTTATATCGAGTAACCTACCCTAAACCATGGTCATAGAATTATTAATGGTACTAATGTACAGAACGGCCACCCACACCCTCCCACCCGAAACAGATACTGCACCTCACCGCGCAGATTTATGGTAAAAATCCAAAGCAAATCAATGCAAGGATGTCGCTTCAGCCGCCCGGCCGCTGCGACGACTATGACGCAGATACGAGAAATAACCAACCATGCAAGTAACACACACATTGACGCGCGTGTCTACACAACCGAATCATAGTAGTAGTAATAGGTATCGGGCTGTGACATGAATCTTCATATCTTGTGACTTGTGTTGTAGTGAACTGCCTCTTTTCCTCTGACGTAATTACTTTAACCCTTGCTAGAAATTTTATAACAATATAACATTGTTATTGGGAGGGATCGGTGCCAAGGCAGTCGAAAAATTAACGACGACGAGATGGTAGCCTGGGACAACGGATGAACGTACATTCTGAAGAACGTAATCGTCGCAGCGGCCGTGCGTATGAAGCGTCATTATTGCTCTCGATTTTTACCCTAAATCTGCGCGGTGAGGTGCGGTATCTATTTCAGGTGGGACGGTGTGTGTGAGTGTCCGTTCTGTATTATTCATAATTCTGTGGCCACGTGACTAAGAGCGTATTTAAAAAAACTAATTTGTACAAATAAATGTGACAGTGACAGCCGAGGAACCGCGAGAGATCCCGATCTCGCGGCGACCTCGGGCCGTAGTCAGAGAGTTCACGCTCCCGGACCAAACCACACACACACAAGGATTGCCGACCATACAACGTATGTTACTTATTCTGCTTTACAATTGGGTATTCTACTAAATATATTTTTATCATTCATATGAAACATTTCACTACCAGAAACTGAAAACAGAAAGATTTTTTTAAATCCGTTCTTAAATAAGTAAGTTTTAAGCCTTTGAAATTCGGTGGAAGGAGAAACTGTCAAAAAACAAGAAAAGGATGCACTGTGTGTGCAGTGACGTCACTGCCACTTGGTTTCGTGCGTACAAAGGAGATAGCAAGACGTTTCAAACTAGCTCCCACTTTTCTTCTTGAAAAAACTTTAAAATCCAATTACTTACTGCCTTAATTAACAACCAATTTTGTTGTTGTTTTCAGAATCGATTACTTTTTAGTGTACATATTGTGTCGTATGCAAATATTGCCCAAGTATAAATACAGTCAAGTAGCCTATTCATAATTTATTTATCTATACTAATATTATAAAGCTGAAGAGTTTGTTTGTTTGTTTGAACGCGCTAATCTCAGGAACTACTGGTTCGAATTGAAAAATTCTTTTTGTGTTGGATAGATCATTTATCGAGGAAGGCTTTAGGCTATATAACATCACGTTGCGACTAATAGGAGCGAAGAAACAGTCGAAAATGTGGAAAAAACGGGGGAAATTATTCATCTTTGAGGGCTTCCGTTGCGTGCGCTGCGAAAACAGTTCGAGATACCCAAAAAATTATGTATGAAAGAATTTTTCCTCTTTAAATGATCTAAAAAAATGTCCGCGACAGTATATGTCTATCTTTTAAGATTAACTTACAATAACAGTTTTTATGATAATCAAATTTGGTCGAAATTAATGCATTATTACAAATTATTTGTCAGAGTTGTATCAACTTAATAATATTAATCTTTATCCAAATAAATGTGTCATTGATTCTGCCACAAGAAAATAAAACTAAAAATATAATTTACGCAGAAGCACTTTAAAATATATCCTTTTTAAAACTACTTTAAAATATATTCTATTAATTATGTAACTAAATCGTCTAAAATAAGTCGTGGGTAACAGCTATAGGTAATTTATAATAAAGCTGAGGAGGTAGGTAGGTTTGTAAACAAAAAATATTATGATTCCCAAAATAACTATTCCACGTGAATGAAGTCGCGGGCACAGCTAGTTGCTTATATATGAGATAATAATTACTTGAGATGTCAGATTGTATTAAATACCTTTTTGGTACCCATTGTTTTATCAATTATATTGTTGTACATTTATTTTCCAAATAAAATGTTCTTTCTTTGTTGCGAATTAACAATTTTTCTAAATCCATTAAAACGTTTATCTGTGTCAGAGTTACCTACAACATTAGTAAATTTCTATGTCATGTGTTTCATGCCTACTTTACTATCTAAGTATTTATTTCAAAAATAATTGTATTAATTTCAGGTATTCAAGACATAAAACCAAATGCGAAAACAAAGTTACAGCAAGAAAGCCCTGTTAAAAATGAACCAGAGAACAATGCAGAGGTATTTTAGCTAAAATGTGTTTTTTTTTTTCTAACAGTGCAGGCTTTAGTGTATTAGTGATTTGAAGGGAAGTAGCCTCGAAATTAACCACGAGCGTAGTGAGTGATTCTAATTGAGCAATTTGAGCGACCATCATGGTTTTTTTTTCACTGGTCTATATATTTCTGCACCAAAGGGAATTCCATTTGTTTAAATGAGTTACCCAAAGTTAATAGTTTTAACGGACGTTTTTAAACTCTCTAAAAAAACACCTTTTTTAATAAAAACTTAATGAATAAAATGATTTTTGTTTTTATGGTGATAGAGTAATGAGCTGAGAGATGCCTAGCGGAGTGGACTCCGTTTACGAAACATTTTAATCGAGAAGTGACAAAGATAGCTTGATTTCCGTAAAAAAAACTGGAAAAAATGTTTTGTTTTTAATTTTGTAATATTTATATTACAATAAAATATTAGATAAACTACTATTTACTATCATACCGGTTTACTTTCTAGCAGTCTAATCAATTTGGTGATTCCCGCGCAGCAGCTTTATTACGACGACACGGTATCACATTACTGCCGGCAGATGATGGCAGCACTGTGCTCAACGCTTTACAGTGTGGACGAACTGTGGTGCTCTCTGGTAAGTCTATAACTTGTCTATGACTGTTTTTCCATGTTATTATAGCTTTCCATCCTGTAAACTGTCGTCTGACCTCTGTAAAAAGGGTTACGGAGGTCAGACGGCAGTCGCTTCATTGTAATTACCAGTTCTGCCAAATCTAGGACCATGACTTACAGCGTACCCTAGGCTCCGAAGCGTAAGCTGACGACGCAACTAGGCATACATGCTAGGATGATGATTATGATTATAGGTTTCCATCATAGACTACCCCTACGGTTTCCATTGTAAGATGACGGCAAACTGTGCTGCGAGCTGCTTAATAAGGGCGAAATAAAAAGACACAAAACAGTTTTATGTAACAATCTTAATGTCAATGAATTTTACAATCAGACATTCTAATACTTTTAAGTTTGACTTGTCCAGCCCAGGTTTCAGTAAATTGAGTTTCGACCCAAATTAGGTTCGACGAAATTTTTTCGGAAAATCCGCCATTTTGGTTTTAACGTAACCAGTGATATTCGCGCCGAAAACACAAATTTAACGACATATCATTCAATTTATAACTTGTTAACAATAAATGAACTATGTTAACAATACCTCAAACGTATAGTATTTATTTCATCAGATGCAGGAAAACTAATGCTCAAAGAGAGCAGTCCGCCGCAGCCCACGCCCACGGATCCCACGCCCACGTTGCCCACGCCCACGCCGCCCACGTCCACGTTGCCCACGGTGTCCCCCAGCAAGGCGTACAAGCTGTTTACACTCGACAATAAGTTGATCTCGCTTGACAATAAACTCCTTTTGCCGCAGAAGTCTAAGAATAATATTAGCAATATGCAGGTAATTATGAAATTTACATATTTATTCATCCATACTATAATATTATAAGTGCGAAAGTCAATTTTCAATTTTATTTCAATTTTATTTATTGGCATACTAAGTGTTACAGAGTGATCTTAAGTAATTTATAAGTGCTTACAATTTAGTCGCCTTTTACAGGTATTGCAAATAGGAATGCAAAATATACAATAAATTGCAAATAGAAATGCAAATTATACAATGCAAAATTTTTGTACCTCTTTTCACGCAAAATAATTTGGTAAGTCTGTGTCTCTGTTATGCTTTCAAATTTGGTATGAATATATGTAGTTGAAGACCCGGGGTCAAACATAGGCTACTTTTTGACGCAGGCGGAGCTGCGGGAAAAAGATAGTTAAATATATAATTAGTTTTTTAATTGATTGTTTAATTGCGTAAACATGTGCAAGTTTTTATCATAGCAGGTGAAATTAGTCCAAATTCCGGACGGCAAGATCGTGTCGCCCGCCAAGCCGATTAACGTGAAACCTCGCAAGGGCGGCGCCAAGCCCACGCCCGTGAAGATCATCGTCAACAAGACCAACTACAGGCTGCTGCCCAAGCACCTCAAGCAGGCTCTGGTTCGTACCAAACATTTCTTAATTGGCTGTTCCTAATCTTCCACTTGTCCCGCAATACGCCATGTGTCATGTTCCCAAGCAATAGTGTCTAGTTTTGTCTGTGTTGATTAGGGTTGCCAGCTGTACTAATATACACAAACAAAATGAAATATCTAGAATTAGTACTCTCGTATGAAGGAGCTCGTTAGTCGAACGCGATCCGCGTATCCGTAGCGAATGCGCGTGTCAAGCGACGACGTGATGCGACCACTATTGGATTGGTCGCCATTTAGTGGCATTTTCTATCTTGAGCTCCTCCTTGCTTCGGAAGGCACGTTAAGCCGTTGGTCCCGGTTGTTATCGATAGATAGCAGTCGTGAGGCTGTGTCAGATACCTTAGGGCAGCCTGAAAAATTCTGACAGTGTTGGCCACTAACACACCTCAGACCATGATCCTGTTGCTCTGATTTCCCTGTAAAAAGGGTTACGGAGGTCAGACGGCAGTCGCTCCATTGTAATAACCAGTTCCGCCAAATCTAGGAGCATGACTTACAGCGTACCCTAGGCTCCGAAGCGTAAGCTGACGACGCAACTAGGAATACACGCTAGGATGATGATGAGTACTCTAGTATGAAAGTGAGGCATAAACTAATAATACAAACTAGCATAGTACCTGATGTCTCCGGTCAGTCTGCTGCCGACTCCATACGGTAATCATTTGTTGGAACTTGACATGAAAATATCCAATGTGTAGTATATATTTTTCACATGCAAAAAATTTACTAAACAAGTCGCAAAACATGTTAGGATCACTTTTCACATGTTAAACAAAACATTTACAAGTCTTATAATTGATAAAATAATGTTGATTCGGACCTCATAATTGGACTTAAAATTTGACGCGTCGATTACATGGGTGTTGCCAGTACTATTACAAAGTCAAAACATTAAAAACCTCGTGTTGATATTTGGATTTTTTTTAGAAATTTTCGAAATAACTTACTCACGCAAATTCGCTGAATCGAATGATTTTCGTTTGTCATAAATGTTGTTATGTTGAAAACTGAATTACTAAGTCAAAATTTTGATACTCGTAGTTTGATTCTCGTCTATAAATAATACACAACATTTAAATATAGAATTGGTATTTAACATACATCCTGGCAATCATAAAAATTAAAAAAGTTTCTGTTTTGGACACAAAGCGACGCATACAAAAGTGTTGGTTGACTCTAGATAGAAGAGTATTCTATAATCTATGAATATACATTATAGTATTTTACTACACAGGGTTATTTTTAAACTAGAGCCCAAATTTTCACCTTGTGTTTAGTAAAACTAAACCACTTTCAATAAAAATAATAAATGAAAACTGATAAAAATTTTACTACTTTACAAAAATTTTAATAAAATTTCTATGGGACCTATTTAAAGAATTTTATCCATCTACGAGGGTCAAACTGAAAGTTCTTAGAAAATCAAAAACTGAGCACACTAGCAAGTTAATTATTTTATTACATCTTTTCAAAATAGTGTCCTTTCACGTCAATACATCTCTGCATCCGATGGAATCACTGAGAAAAGCACTTTGCCCACTCGTCTTTAGGGGTCTCTTCGTCGGCGTTTTGAAACGCAGCCACTGCTTCATCGGCGTCCATAAAACGTTTTCCTCGAAGTTTTTCTTTTATTTTCGGGAATAAATAAAAATCGCAAGGTGCGAGGTCGGGGCTATATGGCGGGTGACCTAGTAATTCCACGTTTGATGTCGCCAAATAGTCGATCGTTCGCCTGGCGGTGTGCGACGAGGCGTTGTCGAGGATCCTACTGCGAGGTCGTTTCTCCCGAACTTTTTCCAAGACAAGTGGCAAACAATTGTTAGTATACCACTCTGCAGTAACTGTTTTTCGATCCTCTAAAACAATTGTCGCGTAATGTCCGGTCCTTCCGAAGAACGAGGCCACCATCTTTTCCCCCACGCTTCGACCTCTCTTCACTTTAGTTGGCAACTCTTCGGAAGGAAACACCCACTGAGCAGACTGTCTTTTGGTTTCGGGATCATAACAGTAAATCCAGCTTTCGTCACCCGTAAGTATGTCAAACACAGCATTTGAGTCACCTCCGTTAAATCTTTGAACCATTTCACGGCACCAATCAACACGACGGATTTTTTGGGCCTCGGTCAAATCGTGAGGTATCCACCGGGCACAAAGTTTCCTGACCGCTAAATGTTCATGCAGGATTTTGTGCACTTGGCTCATACCGATGCCTAAACTTGCCCGAATCTGCTGATAGTTCACTCTTTTGTCAGTCTCTATCATACGCCGCACAACACTGATGTTATCTTCAGTCGTCACCGTAGAAGGCCGTCCCTCACGCAGATCATCGGTGAGATTAGTGCGACCACGTTTGAACTCATTAAACTAGTTGTAAACAGTGGCACGAGATGGGGCTTCATCGTGAAAGGCCAATCGAAGTCTATTATAACTTTCTTGTTGACTTATATGACAACGAAAGTCATAAAAAATCATTGCACAAAAATTTCCTCGCGTTAAATTCATGTTGACATGACACAGACAATTTTCAATTTGCCGCCAAATCGTAAAACAAATGACAAATTAATAAAATACATACTCAATAATATTGACAAAGAGTTCCATTTTCAAAATTTACACTTATTTTTTTATTATACTGTTTACAAGAGGTCAGTTCTTAAGACTTTCAGTGTCGCCCTCGTATCACATTTGAAATTGGTTCAGATGTGATGGAGTTATGAAGTCACAAAAAAAAGCATTCACTTAAATTGAGAAACTTGGTTTTTCGAACACCCTATCCTATAATTATAATTTAACATTTATTCTCTCCACAGACAGACCAATCGGAATCCACAAGTAACGACGACAAGGAATCGCTTCGATCTCAACTACAGGCCGCTCGGAAGGCCATCGCAGCTTTAACGGCAGAACTAGCTTCTTGTAAGGCGAGGCTAGCTTTATTAGAACATAAACAGACTTAATTAATAACCAGTTGACGGACATTTTATATATACTTGAGGATCGTGTCAAGCGACGGTGAGACGCGACCCGTAATGGATTGGTCGCCATTTAGTGGCATTTTCTGTCTCGAGCCCCTTCGTGCTTCGGAAGGCACGTTAAGCCGTTGGTCCCGGTTGTTGTCGATCGATGGCAGTCGGTAGGTCGCTAGGTAGGTAAGATGCCTTTAGGCAGCCTGAAAAATCTGACAGTAGTAGAGCTCGGGTCATGTTCCTGTTGGTCTGGTTTCTTTGTAATAACCAGTGCCACCATGACTACAGCGTACCCTAGGATCGGAAGCGTAGCCGATGGCGGCTGGTTATTGCAATGGAGGAACTGCATTTTTACCTTTTCATAGGGAAACTAGACCAATTGGATCAAGTGGTTTTTAGTAGTAGAGTTATTGCTTATCAACTTGCTTAAGTCTGAAAATAATTATGAACAAAAAATGTACATAAATTGTAAATATATTATTAGGTGTTTTTTTTTGCGATGTAATGAAGATTTCAGATATTATCCGACTGCGCCAAAAGTAGAGTGATGTATCTATTTCGTGTGTAAATATTTCGATAGCACATTTTGTAACCCCAACGGATTTATAGATTTTAGGTAGATAATTTTCTCAATCAGATTATATTGCAATGTAGTTTTTTTTTTCCAAAATTTGGGTGTAGGAGGGGGCAAGAAAATGTAGATAAAGAGAAATTGGAAAAAGCCCGTAGACAATTTTATGCGGTTATACAAAACTTGTCTTTTATTGACCAAAAATATGCATATAAAAGTTGTAATTAACAGGAACCAACATACTCCTTCGAATATTAGTTGGTGTTACGAGTGAATGATTTTTTTAAATATTTTTATACTGTGAAAGTATGATTAAGATAACAGTTGTGTTTATCGAGTCTATTGCCTTAAAATAAATAGATAAAATTTATATATTTGTTTTATTTCTTAAACTAATATTAGCTGAGCGGCTAACGAGACAACTATAATAATAGGTTGGGGAAAAAGTTTCTTCGCATTTTTTAAGAAATTTCAAAACAAATTTTAATGTACATTTCACTAAAGTATGTAGGCGCCATTTTGTTCGATTACTTTTTGCGATCTTGTAGGTAGGGACTTGATCCCATTGCTAGAGAAATTTTGAGGCTTCTGATCAAAATACCGCGACAAGTGGTTTGGCAGTCCTCTCGTGATGTCAACCTGACACTGCCTAAAGAATTCTGAAGAGACCGAAACAGGTGGAAATCTAAAGGTGCAAGGTCAGGACTATACGGCGATGCATTAACACCTCCCAGCCAAACTCTTAATTTTTGCTGAGTGGCTAAAGATGTGTGAGGTGTAGCGTTATCATGATGAAAAACCACACCCGTTCTGTTGATTAATTCCGGCCGCTTTCTTTCAATTTCTTGCTTTAATCTCATCAGTTGTTCGTAGTAGAGTTCAGAATCGATGGTCCTGCCTGGTGGTAACAGCTCATAATGAATAATGCCCTTCCAATCCCACCACACACACAGCATCACCTTGTTGCGAGTTGACCCGGGTGTCGCCACAGTCTGTGAAGCCAGACCGGCCTTTGACAACGGCCTTTTTCGCACGTTCTTGTCGTACGAGAAGTGATCCACTTTTCATCATCAGTTATCAGCTTCTTCAAAAATGGTTCTGCTTCAGTTTTCAGTGAGCTCGTGAGGTACCCAAATATCGACCTTTTTTGTGTACCCAGTTTTTTTCAAATGCGTCAAAACTGTTTTGTGGTCAATTCCCAGTTCTTCAGCTACGTCGATATGCCTATCTAGCTCCACGTTTTCAAAAATGGCATCCATTTTATCCGTAATAGGGCGACCAGAGCGACGTGCGTCTTTGACATCAAAATTTCCGGATTGAAAACGCTCATACCAAATTTGTGCTACTCTCACAGACATTGCACTAGGTTCATCAACATCGCAATTTTTTTTTGCTGCTTGCGTTGCATTTTTAACTTTTCTATCGAATTTCATTAGAATCACTCATCTTGACAGTAATAAAAACAAATGAAAATCACACATTTACCTACTTTGAATATTGAATTATCTTTAAAATTTTAACTTTTAACGATACCAAAACCAGCCAGATACGAATAGTATAGCCAAAGAGATTTTATTACAAGTTCATACATACTATATGCCAAAAACCTTTTTCCCCAACCTATACATATATGTATATATTCGTACTTGACAGAAGAGAACTGTGCCTGGTTGCCCATCATATTAAGCTTTTTCGAGGTTGTTCAAAGGTGATGTTAGGTAAACATTTAATAGGAGTACTCGTGGCTAGGATTGGTCGCTTCCGCTCTTCAAATGTTATCATATACAAATCTAGTAATATATATATTTTTATTCTGTAATTTTTACCTAGCATACGTCCTACATCTACATTAAGAAAGGAACGTCAGATTTGTATTATGATTTGTTTGCGGTTTCGATGCTCTTTGACGCCCTAAAAAATATTTCCCGCCACGAGTCACACAAAACTTTATTGCACAACAAGGAAACATTATCAAATATTAGTAATCATAACAAAAACCTCTGCCCAAAAGGCGGCCTTAGGGCACTTCACAGATTGAAAAATGTGCCAACATAAGCCACAAAGTGATTTCAGTTGCAAGCCTACAAACTTTTTCACAGGAATTACTATTTAAAACAAAAAATCATGATATTTCAACTAATATATTCACAATGATATAAAACTTCCTATTTTTAATACACAATCAACAATTATTTTATTACAGCTTATTTATAAAGTCGCGACAATATACACAAGATTACTTATATATGGATTAACAGCATGGAGTAATCATTTTTGAGTTAAGTATGCTTCCTGTGAGATTACCATATAACCCTCTATGGTTAAGGAGGCATGGAGTAATATAGTACTATGTAGTTGATTTTTTATTTCTTACTAGTTTTTCCCGCAGCTCCGCCTCCGTTAAAAAGTAGCCTAGTAGAATGTTTGACCCCGGGTCTTCAACTATATTCATACCAAATTTCATCAAAATCCGTTCAGCGGCCGTGAAAGCGTAACAGACAAACAGACTTTCGCATTTATAATATTAGTTACAATTGTTCTTTGCACCAATGCCCCCGTACATTCATGTCGTCAGACTGCAAATGCAATAGTACTTATTCCGGTTTGAATGATCTAGAATCCCTTCTGGCATAGACCGGCCATAGAGCATAGAAAAGTCAAACAGAACATAAAGATCAGGCAGAACATAATATATCTGCTTTTTCTTGTTGAGTCGAAATGCTAACTCATCAAATTCGGCCTGACTAAGAAATGGCATAATACATACAATAGGTACATGCAGGAGTTAATACATCTGTTGTAACTTGTAATATTACAACAGGCAGTGTGGATTGCTCTTGTCTATCACTTCACACTACTTCACAGATTAACTTTTGTGTTGTGCCCAATTATTTATTTATTTAATCTTCATTGTACAAATTGCGAACTGTAAAGCACAATAGAACTTAATTATTTTAGATTTGGTGTCACTTATTTTTATGCGGTCACTACACATTCTTGCTGTAACACAAATCCAGTACATTCCATTACTAGTGATGGTCCCTACTCCGGGCTTGCAAGACATCTCTGAACTGCGAGAGGATGGCGTTCTCTCGTTTGGTTCGCTCCTCCTTGCTGAAGGCAGCGAGTGCTCGCTTCTCGTCTGCGGAGTAGATCTGGTTCTCTTTGCGGATTCGCACGGCTTCCATGCGACGGTGTCTGTGGACAAATTATATTTCAAAATAGAATTGTTTGAAAATTTTAAAATTGTTAAGTTGCATATACCTAATAGAATAAGGCACATAAAGGTTTTATCCATGTAAAAGTATTTTTTATAGACGTTTAATAGACATGGACGACCATCTTTCGAGGGCTGTTAAAACTAATAGTTCTGTGAACATTAGACCTCGCGAATATTCTCCAAATTTTAAATCTATTTATATTACAATACTAGAAACTTCCGTCTTAACAATTTTTTACAGTATACCTATTGGGAACCTTGCATACAATGTTTTCTTTGAATTAGATTAAAACCCCTTCAAAACCTATAAGACCCTTTAAGATGCTTTGGATAATTCAAAATTTCAATGCAATCAACATCCCAACAAAAACAAAATTGGCCGGTTTCAAAATAAAAATAAAAATTCAAAAAGATTATAATGTCATTTAGTTCTTAGATAAAATACACTACATTGAAAAACTTAGGCCGAGCCACAAAAAAATTTTTAAAAGATTCATACCTGCTACCACTCATGACGTATCCAACAGACTCATAGGAAGCAATTTCATCGGAAGTGAGACCAATCTCTCCTCTCCTCGGAATCCTTTTCCCCTCAGCGACATAGGCAGCCATGGCGGCTCCTTCTCCGGGCAGTAAAGCTCGGCCAAAGTCTTTATGACCAAGTTGAGGACCAACTCGAGGAGTGGGTCCGAATACTTCCGAAGCAAGCTCTGTGTCTTGCTGACTGGATTTCGAGGATTTTGTCTGTGCTTCTGCTACTTCGTGTTCTTCTGGAATAGTAGATAACACGTGAATCATTTTTTTTTTAATTCAATTCAATTCAATTTTTATATTAGTCAAACAATGATTTTGCCAATGTAATGGTTTGAAATAACAATAATAATAAGGCATAAAGGCTGCATAGATATCCTGAATATAAGGTATTTAGTTGATTCTGGCAATGTGCTATGGTATATCAGAAACTCAAGATGTCCACGAGAACCTAAATATACCAACAATGAAGGAGGAAATAGGATCTTGTGGCTAAAAGTACAAATCTAGACTGGAAATGCATCCTAACCAGCTAGCCTCACACCTCATCATACCGGATAGCTTGTAGCGCCATAGCATTCTAGAACTAGAGAAGCCATGTAGGTATAGGCATTAGCCTACCTTACCCTTTGTCACATTAGTATTAACTAATGTGGCAAAGGGAATAAGTCTAACAAGCAAATCATTTAACACATCATGCTCTGCAGGGCTGATTGCTCGATTCAAGGAAAAATAATTGATTCTGGGGTTACTATGCCACCAGTCTGTTCAGGCAAATTACTGCCAGATTATTTCCTGAATTTAAAACCATATTCATTTAAGAAAAAATAACAGTTAACTTACTTCCTTTCTCCACCCACACCTCCTCCTCGCCGCTAGAACTGCTGTCGCTGCTGGAACTCTTAGACTTCTTTTTCTTTGCTTTTTTCCGAGCCTTCTTCACTTTTTTCAGTTTCTTTTTTAATTTTTTCAATTTCTGCTTCGTGTCCTCTTTGTCTTTGGACTTTTTGCTCTTTTTCTTTTCTTTTTTGCCTGTGTCTTTCTCTGGCTGGGAAGTTTCTTCATCTGAACTAAAAATAAAGAAACATTTACATTTAATTAATTCTCATATTAATTTCTGAAGCCAATCTTTACGGAAGCCAAGTAACATTGACTGGTTGGTGGCGAAAATATTGTAAAACTATAAAATAATAAAAACAAGATCTTGGTATTAAAATTAAGGTATTTGTTTTATTTTCTGTCTACATAAATTTGACCACATCTCAACCAACCATCGTCATCTTTTTCCGTTTTCATCTCTTCTTTTATGAATGAATGAATGAATTTATTTATTTCAAGTAACTAGGACTCACATTTTGTTAGTAGTGCTTATAAACTATGTTAGTATAAAAACTATAGAAATAATTTACAAAGGCCAATCCTGCACTATCCCCCCTGATATAGTGCAACAATGATTAACGTAACGTACAGGCAGTCTAGCCTGTTTGCAATTATTTTTAGAATGCTATTGCCACTCTCCCGCACTCCGCGCACCAGGGACACGCACCGTTTCCGCATTGTTGCATAGAAACAATGAACTCGCGCTTCTGCAAGTATCCCTGACGCACTACAGAAACAGGGTAGCCGCAGAAGCATCCTGAACGCATTATTACATTGGATTTGGAGAGCGTTGTAAGCTTTTTGAGTATATCTAGCCCATAAGCTACATGTGTAAATGACGTGCAAAAAGCTCTGAACAGCATCAACTTTACTTCCCGCGAGCAGCGTGCAAACATACGAGCCAGCATGTTCCCTCTTACTGACAACTCCCTCTGTTCCCTATGTATGTCTTCATCGTCTTATGTATGTATATGTATAGTTATGAATACTGTATGTAAATCTATGTATGTTTATTTAGCAGTAAGTGTTTTTTTTTCTCTTATTGTATTTTTAAGATAATTCGCGCCACACATAATCTTTTCTGTTTTTCCTAATGGTTGACTCGAAGAGAATGCTTTTAGCATTAAGCCCGCTAATTGTAAAAAGTATTTTTTTTACTTGTGGTTACAATAAACAATTATAAATAAATAATTTAAGAGAGGTATTGGCAACAGTATGGCTTCTAATGTGGTGTGATGGGAATCTGAAACGGTCCATATCCATAATGGACAAACTGTACTCAAAATTGGCCTATGATATAGACTGAATTCAGAAAATATACCAAGCATTGAAATAGAGAAAATACATACTCCGCCCTTAACGGGGACTTTCCCCACACTGAAGACACTCCTATTTGTCCGATTCTCTCGCGCTCCTCTCGTCTGGCGTCTAAGAACTCCTCCTCCTGTGGTTTGTAGCGGCCTCTGGGCCCTGGACCTCCACCACCTGTAATAATAACAATATTAAATAAAATACTTCAGGTAATCAAGTAGTCTACAGCTGAAATAGACTATGTGACAAGCAGTCTTGGCAACTCTTTTTTAAAAGTGATTGGGCAAAATTAATAGCTAGAAATAAACAAGGTGACATTGATGCAATTATTAACTACAATCTGTTAATACTGTTTGATATTGGTTTATGCATCAGCTGTAGCAATTGCCTGTCTGATCTACAATAAATAAAAATATTGACTGTTTGTCAATATTATTATTGGCTTGCTTAGTTTAAAAATTAAATTATTTTTATATATAATACTAATAATACACATTGTAATTACTTTGTGAAATAAATCTTGAATATGCTTATTTTACTAAATTAGTAATTACTGTTACTAATTAGTAGTAACTAGTTAGTAGTACTAAATTTAGTAGACCCTTAGCTATTATGAGACTATGAGTAGCTGCTAAAAAGATTTCCTATAGTAGATAAACGTCGTAAAAATGTGTGAAATACGTACCTCCGCCTAAGCCGCCACCGTGGTCTTCCCTGTAGGAACTCCTCCCGCGATCCCTGTCGGCGTGCGGCCGCTCTCTGTGGCGCTCCCGGTCGCGGCGGTCGCGACTCCTGTGTCTGTCGTTAGGGCTCCGCTGGCGCTCGCTGCTGTGACGACGACTACGATCCCGATCTCCCCCCATGTTTTGATTTTTTATGGCTTGATAAAACTATACTTCTTTTTATAAACTGTGTGTCACAAACTCACAAAAGTTCATGAATTTACTTTACAATCACATTCACACCACAATCATCAACAAACCAAATAAAAATAAATAGTTTGCTTTGCATTTACTTTGCTTTTTTCTTTTGCTGAAATAGTGTTGCTTTGCTTTACTTATCGATAGTAGATCGCGGTTGTAGTATAAACTTCAATTGGGTATTCTACAAATTTTAATTTTTTCTTTTATCACAATATTTTTATTTCCAGAAACAGAATTAAGAAAAAAATTTTGTAATCCGTTCAAAAATAAATAAGTTATAAACCTTTGAAATTCGGTGGAAGGGGAAACTGTCAAAAAACAAGAAAAGGATGTACTGTGTGAGCTGTGACGTCACTGCCACTCGGTTTCGTGCGTACAAAAGAGATAGCAAGACGTCCCCACCACGCTCCCACTTTTCTTTATGAGAAAACTTTAAAATCGAATTATTGCCTTAATTAACAACCAATTATGTTGTTGTTTTCAGAATCGGTTACTTTTTAGTGTATATTTTGTTTAGTATAACAATATTAACCAAGTCTGAATACAGTCAAGAAGCCTATTGCGCAATTTAATCTGCCATACAAATTTTTGCGTCTTGCCTGTATGGGAATTTCTGTTTTTCTGCTTAGCGCCATCTGAAATCTGTGTCGCCACCTCCGTGGTCGCCACAATACTATCGACATTACCTACTGCTTTATCATTCTCTTCGGTTTTATACCATCACACACCTGTAAAACATGTATTTTATAAGAAATATAGTATGTTTGAGTTGGTATTCCACAGCATAAGTGTCGAACTTACCTAGGTACTTTCTTTTTACTAAACAATTTTGCTTTTATATACGAATAACCTGTGTGAAAACAAACCTCTTTCGTCTGTAGTTACGGGCTAAAGGACGATTTGTTATTTTTTTCGTAGAGATATTTTTCCATGGGCAGAAAATGAGGGTAAAAACGATGTTGTAATACGTAATAACCAATTTCCATTATTAAATTATCAGATTTCCCACCGGTGGTTGTTAAAAAATTTAAAAGGGTAAAAAAGGTAAAATTCGTAGTCGTGTAAAGTGGGTAAACGACCTACTAAACTAATAATAAACCTACTGAGTTTACTCCTCACAGAACTACTAGTTTATTTATCGATTGTAAGCTATGATTCGATACAATGAATGAATCAATCAATAGCATTGCTCATAAATTCTTGGGAGAACCGAATAAAGGCAGCTGTCGGCCTGTCGAACTTTTACGGAGCATTTGAAATAAACTTTCGACTGATTGGTTCCCAACACTATCTGTAAAAAGGAATGTGATCTGACAACTGACATTTGATGACTTTGACATTACAAATTTATGCAAAATGACACAATCAAAACAGTGTTTTCATTTCAGCGCATTTTCAGCGTTTTCAAACCTTTCAAGATTTTCTTTTCATTTTTGAAATAATTAAGTGGAGTAGTTTATTTTTGAGTTTCCAATAATAATTTCAGTTTTTAAGGCGAAGCGCCTCTTAAAATGAAGTTATCAACGCCGAGATATACGTTTTGCTTGTTTTTCCAATTCACTTTTATGTTTATCGATTTAATTTTCAATTGCGTTAGTTTATTTCCCAGAAGTCGCGATGGCCTTCTCGTTTTATTCATGTAAGTAAATTAATCAATTAGTTACCAATAATCTTTCGACATTTAAATTTCAATGTGTTATTATTCTGTTTTACAGATTTCAAGATCTGTTTTTGGTATTATCGATCACAGCCATGCTGATGACATTTTTCTCAACATATCTCTTTCAGGTGAGTTAATTGTATTTTCGAACACACTAACATTTTATTATAACACACTAGAATTTTATTATAGTCACTGTTTTTTTTGAACAAAACTTAACAATGTAAAACTAAACTATTTAAAACCTATAACTGATTAAAACAGATTTTTTAGAAATTGTACAGTCCCGTTGACGTTGCACCTTGTAGCGATGGGTCGTCGATGCATTTTTCGTTAACGAGACTAGACCGTCCATTATCGTTCATCAACTACTCGATTAACTAGTTAAATTCGTGGACTAGTTGATGTGACGTCATCGTTGAGTACACGTTCAAACTTAACGTTACGACGATTTCTACAACTCAAATAGAATAACAATTAAACTACTGTGGTGTAGTAGACATTGTAGCCAGCTTTTCTATCGTCTCGAAATTTGTAGGTAAATTAAATTTGAACTTCCCTTCATGCTTTACCTACTGGCTGAATGAATAGTGAAAATGTAGGAAGAAATTTTCATAATTCAGGCGCATTTCAACTGATTTTATGTACTTATTCTTTTTTTTTATATACAAAATATATATATTTTGTATGTAGTTAAATTAAAATATATTCATATGTACATTATTTTTTTATAAGTTTTAAACAGAAGAAGAAAGTAGGCACATTAGCTGACCCGCAAACTGGTATTTCTCACGTAGAACATACAAAAACCGGCCAATCCGATGTAAATCTACTCAACTATACCAAAATCAACTTTCTCACTTCGTATTTAATGACCAAATTCGTTTGAAATTTATTCAATTCACCATCATGTCCACGTTGACTACCCGTCTATTTAAAAACACTTATTAATATGAACTCTACAGTGTATATACTCTACGGAATATAGTTCAAATTTGTTTGATTAAACGAATGAACTGTATTAACAGACTACGTGATGCATCCTCTATCGTTGCTAGTAGATATAAACATTCTGCACATTAATTTTAGCTGTTTAAAAATTTAACTAGCCGACGCATGAACGGTGGACTGTCTTAGCGTTAATTCTTCGTCAACCGTCCATTCAACTAGTCCGTTAATTCAACGCTCATCGCTAGCACTTTGCGGTAATGTACCAAGAAGGCTGGCAGCATTGCCATACCCAAGTAGCAATAAATTGCCTTAAAAAGATGTTGTAGATATCTTGAAGACAAGTTGATAAATTCTAGCTATTGCCTTGGCTAAATTTATTATGTCCCTAAAGATATCTTGTAGGTATTCCCCAATATATAGTTAAGAAAAAGTGGGCACAGTATTTAGGAAATTTATAAGAAAGAGTTAAGACTACTTTTAAAACAAACTAAAATTGACAAACAAACTTAAACCCTAGTTAAGAGAGGAGATTTGCAGAGCTCTGAACTAGGATTTCAAATTATCTTGAAGGTTGACTTCAAAGAAATAAGCTTGACGATATCTACAATGCTTATCAATATTGAATTCCACAAATTCAATAATCACCAAAGAAACATTATAAAATTTTTTTACTTGCATAAATTTATTTAAGAAAATATTGTAAACTTCTTTATTAAATAGAAACTAACTTAAGATGGATGAGAATGTAAAATTAATAACCATTTTTCATAGTTAGAAAATACGGCTTTATGTCTCTTTATGCACGTAAAATTTTAAATAAATGACTGTGTATCGTGTTAAATAGAGAAAGTGTTATTAAACAGATGGGCCAACAAAATACCTCAAATACAATATTTTTCAATAAAATCAAAATGAGTAATAAAGAATTTGGTGGCATAGAATATTACTTTTCTGTAAATATTTGACAAGTCAATGCAGTAATTAGTGCTTCAACAACAATTTCACATCAAAAACTTCACTTTTTATGATTTTTTGTCAGTTATTTTTTATTCTTTTTTGAATAATATGCAAAATGGCGTTAAGTCTTATTTTTCCTGACAGAGTAAGACTTAAGAATATACTGATTTTGGGAGACTAGTCAAGAAAAAGTTAAAATCAATTGCTCTTCGAGTAGTACTAGTGTACTATTCATAATGTACTGAAAACAGCATTGGTGTAGTTATACTTAAACCTAAATGGGACTATTATTAGTCTTTAAGTTTGATTCAGCTTGTGCAAATTACTGCTAAATTTATGGCATTGTTAATGCAAGAACAAACCAATATTCATTTCCATGATAAATGATGATACATCGATGATAGCCACCAAATCTCGAATTACGTAAGTGTTATAATACGAGGATTAAGAGAAGGCAACGTTTTGACTGAACCATTGCTAGACCTATCCACAGCGTTTAGGTCACATATGTGTTGAAAAAAGTTGGGCGTTTAAACATGAGTTATGGACTTATGGTTCAGTCAACTAAACCATCACTAGACCAACTGATTCAAGAACTGATGTGATACTTCAGCCAGTACCCATATGACCAGTAGATATGGCCATTCAAAGATTTTTAGATGTCACAACAAAATCACAAAAATATCATTAGGATGGCTGATTTCGTATCAACAGTGTGTAGATCACTCATGTGAATGAAATAGAGCCGAACTGCTTCAAAAATCTTTGAATGGCCATATTTTCCAAACACACCAAGGTATCATGCCAGTTTTTGGACTGTTGGTATGGCTACTGTGTATCATATTATTCATGAATCAGTCAGTCTCAATATGGTATTACAGTGAAAGTGAGCGATTTTTGTTCAAACATCAGTAATTCAGTTTGCCAAATTGTGAATAATACCTATGCAGTAAGTACCTTAGTCACTCAAACAAATTTTAGGTCACTCAAATTTTATACCGCTACTCGGGATATATTTACTTGCTAATACGTGGGGCGCACTATAAGTTTCCGGAATGAATATGAAAAAATACTATTAAAGGTACAAAATTAATTTATTGTTTTTCAAAATAATCTTCCTTGGCGTCTATGCACTTTTTCATTCGATGAAACCAGTTTTGAAAACTTTTGTGCCACTCCTCTGTGGTGACCTCTGAAACGTGTTTTTCATACTCCTCGACAGCCTCTTCTGGTGATGAAAATCGTTGACCGCGTAATTGGTTCTTAATTTTTGGGAACAGAAAGAAGTCACAAGGTGCCAGGTCGGGACTGTATGCAGGATGACTCATGAGTTCTACATTTTTCGCCTTCAAAAAGTCGTTTGTCTGTCTGGCCGTGTGAGAACTAGCATTGTCGTGGTGCAGGATGATACGGCGTTTACGGTTATTTTTACGGAGTTCGTCAATAACTTCCGGCAAACAAATGGTCGTGTACCAGTCACTATTCACTGTACGACGATTCTCTAAAGCAAAAGTAGCCACGTGACCAGTTTTATTAAAAAAAGAAGCAATCATCCGCTTAGATGCACGTTTCACGCGCGCCACTTTGGTTGGTTTCGGCTAATCTTGAAAGACCCATACGCTCGATTGCTGCTTTGTTTTGGGATCGTAGCAATAAATCCATGTTTCGTCACCTGTTACTATGTCCCACATCAAATTTGACGCACCTTCGTTGAATCTGGTAAGCATGGCACTGCACCAAGTGACGCGGTCCGTTTTTTGAGCCTCGGTCAAGTTGTGTGGGATCCACCGCGAGCACAGCTTTCTCACACCCAAATGTTTGTGTAGGATTAATTGTATTTGACTCATGCCTATTTCTAAGGATGCGCGAATTTCATGGTAGGTCACATGCCTGTCTGTTTCAATCATACGGCGCACAGCATTGATGTTTTTGTTGGTCACAGCGGTGGACGGCCGACCATCGCGAGATTCGTCACTGAGATTGATACGACCACGCTTGAATTCTGCAAACCAGCTATAAACAGTTATCTTGCATGGTGCTTCATTGCCAAAAGCTGTTTCAAGCCGAGCGATGCTCTGTTGAGCTGTCAAATTACACTTAAAATCGTAGAAAATCATACTACGAAAATTTTCCCGAGTTAAATCCATGTTGATGCAGACACACAATTTTTTAAATGGCGCCACAAGGTAAAAACAAAAGACAGTCAGATGAAACAAACTGCATTCTACAGCCAAAGAGTTCTATTTTCAAATGTTGCAATAAATTTTTAAATATTGTTTATGTAAGTGGCCAGTTCCGGAAACTTACAGTGCGCCCTATGTAATAAGCTGCTCAAATAAATCAAGTCAGTCACTGAAACGTAGATTTCTCGTCGCTGGATGTCATTCGCTAAGTCAGTAATTTTGGCATCCAAACTCATTAATATTGAAACTTGGATTAACAGTCCCTCATTTTTCATTTAATTTATCCATTTTTTTTCTTGGTTCTACTATGATGAAAAGCGACCTGTTAAGGTCACTTTTTCTTCACCTTTACTAAATTTAGACATAAAAGAATAAAATATTCTTCTGAAAATCAAATACTAGAACTTAGTGTTACAATCATCTTAAGTTTATCTAGAAAAACCATTTTATCTTAGAAATTTTTAACTAAAACTTGGATTAAACCATTGAATGCTAAGTAAACCTTTAAATAATCTGACACTATGTGTGTGTGGTGTATAATATATTCTTAATTTGCTTAATGGCGGTACCTTAAAACTGTTTGGTTTTAAAGATTAACATGACTGTATCAAGTAATTTTTAAATTAGTAAATTCAAATATAAAATAAAGTTTAGAAAAGTAAGATTTGTCTCTATTCTTGATTGCTATTTGGGTATTGAATGGCAATGCTTATCCTTTGAGCAAGATAATTACCAGCCCTCTGGTCACGGGATACCGCTATCAGATTTAAAAAAAAATATTCCAATTTGTTGAATGAAGGTCTGATTAAATATAACAATTTTTTTAATTTGTCATTATTTTTTCCTGTATATCTTCTAGATTTTATCAAGAATGAATGAATGAATGAAGAAAAGATACAGCACAGAAACCAATAAACATTGAGAGAAATTTGTATAAAGGCGGATTTATGGCTAATGCAATCTCTTCCAGCCAACCTTATGGTAGAAAGGAGCAGAGAATAAAAAAAATCTTGAGCGATTAGGATTGGGAAGACTTACAATATCATTTATTTTAATTATACAATTATACACCCGAAGTATAATTTTGTTTCTGTAATGTTACGCATCCCGAGTCATAAGGTGTTAAAAGTCTCCACAATTATTTGATAACTATAATATAGACTGCTTGTTATAGACGCATCAGCTCTGTAACAGCTGCCTGTCTATAATTTATTTATTTAATTCAACAACAGTCTTTCTCTACAAGTCCGTTTCTGCACCAATGTTACTTTAGTTAAATAATAAATGAGAAAGTAAATAATTTGCAGGCGGGATTGGTGGAGGTCCTAGTTCGTAAGTTCCGTGCAGCGGGTGCGGTGTGCATAGTGTACGTGTCTGCCAGTGTCGCGTTGCACGCCACGTGGCTGTTGCAGCGCTGGCCCGAGCCGCACACCACCTCGTCGCCGGTTGTCGTGCTGTTGTTTACTCTGCAGAGATGCTGTGAGTTTTTTTTCTTCTCTATAGCTTAAGATGTAATGCCTCTGTGGTCCAGTGCTTCGACCTGTTGCTTACTCTGCAGAGATGCTGAGAGTTGTAAGGTAGCTTCCGTGGTCGAGAGTTTTTTTTCTTCTCTATAGCTTAAGATGTAATGCCTCTGTGGTCCAGTGCTTCGACCTGTTGCTTACTCTGCAGAGATGCTGAGAGTTGTAAGGTAGCTTCCGTGGTCGAGTGGTTAAGGCGTTCACCTTTGACAGAGGTTGTGTGTTCGATTCTTACCTGAGCATATTTATTTAATTATAGACAGGCAGCTGTTGCAGCTGATGCGTCTATATCAAACAGTATATAACTATATAATATAAGTTAGTAATTTCAAATGAAATGAAATCTTGTATTTTCAATATAGGATATAAATATCACTTATTGACGTCAATTTATAAATAATTAAAAAACTTTCCTTAATTAACTAGTTAAATGAACGAATTCACATGTTTACCGACATTTTGCACAATATTTTATTGTGATTTCAGATTATTTGTGTAGTTGTTTTCAGTTTGGTTCCAAGACATTGCAGGCTTGAATCACCTGATTGTGTGATAATAATGATTCCGTGCTTCAAAAGGCACATTGTAATGTTGGTCTTGGCTACCATGAGGTGGTCATTAAAGGAAGCACTTCAGAGTCGGAAAGGCGAATTGACCATATAACCCATTCGATATGAATGACCATTTTTTAGATAAATCATTACCACAATTAAGATTGATCCAAAACATATGTACATACATACATATGTATAAACCCCATGGTAATAATTGCTTAAATTTTATAGTTTCTACACTATGAATGGCTCTTTGTTACTAGTATTACTGGTGAAATAGAAAAATGTTCACACTTCCAGTGTCTCCGTGGTACTACTTCTTCTACAAACGCGCGGCGCTGCGAGTCAGCGATCCTCGCTTCTACGAGGACATCGACTGGATCAACCGCCAGCTGCAGCCGCGCTGAAACACTAGTCTCGTATCCTCAACAAACACTGGACTGCAATAGGACATGGCCACGCTGATTTATAAGTCATACTTGTACAATGCTAGGAAAAAATATTGTTAAATGATGAATAGTAAAATGGGATGCCCTTATATTCGCATAATTTGTTTATCCTATTGTACTTAGGCATACCAGATTTGGCATAAAATGTTTGTTGCTTGCATTAAATAGACATATGGTTTGCATTTATGAAATTTATATTCATAGTAATTATAAAAAGAAAATTACAAGATTTGTTGCTGTGTGCGTTGTGTGTATGTTCACATAATATGGATCCACCCATTTAGCATTTTTGACTGTTGTATGGATCCACAAGAAATAAGTTCTAAAATTAAAAAATATTCATTGAACAGTCCTTAATTTGTTGTATTGTAATAGACTTCTATTTAATGTTGTAAGATTTGACAAACAGACATTCCGAATTTGTTATTGTAATATGCATTAACTTTAGCTTAGGTTAAGATTAGTGATTTAAATGGACTGCAAGCCTAGTCATGAAACCTTATATTATAAGAGCGTGTAAATAAGAACAAATTAAATGTTTTCAATGGCAGAGCCGTTATGGTGAAACTGTGTTTTTAATTTTACACTAGCTGTCTAACAAGCGTCCCACTAAACTAAAAATATAACTTTTTAGTCAAACTCAACTATTTCTTTTAAATGGCTCAACTATTTAATTGGACGGTCAGGGGCCTTACTATCACCTCTAATAGCAGGGCAGAAACGAGTGAGTAAACGAGATGTCGCCTTACAGCTTGTATTGCGCCATCTCGTTCACTCACTCGTTTCTGCCCTGCTATAAGAGGTGATGGTAAGGGCCCAGGAACTCGGGAATAAACTACGTGGTTTGAATACGGTCGAAATGAAACACAAATGATAATGAAAATATTTTACTGAAGCTAATTGAACAGAAACAACATCGAATAGGTATATTTCATACTTCATTATGGGGATCAAATTTAGCTTAAACTGCTGATCAAATAATATCATCTGTTCTCCACTGTACCTAGTGTACAGCGTTGTACAAAAGTAGGAACTATCGGTTTCATTACTACATTCTGTAATTACTACAAATAACAAGATCCTACACAAAACAGTGAAAGTATAAAACAAATTACATAAATACAGCATCCCGCAAAATATGAAATTGTGGTATACCTTACACAGCGAATATACCCGTTTGGATGTGTTTTTTTAAAATAATGATTTTTAATTATGACAAAGACAGTGCTTAATATACATATTAATTAATCAATTGCCATTAATATATACAGCTTCGTGTTTAATTTAAATGCATACTCTATTTTTGTGGGTTTACATTAGATTTATTCATTTTAACGTGTTTTGTTATGAAACTGGATAAGAATTTTCTTGAGTGTTTAATTGTCCACATCACGGTTTCTGTTCATTTTCAGATGACCTTCCCGAGTCTACCAAGTTTTGATACGGTCACCTGAGAGCTGTATAATATCTATACTATCACTATTTTGCGATCATTGCATATTTACACGGTGTTCACGAAACAATAATATAATTTGAAAGGCAACGGTTCGCGTCTTCATTTGTACTGCGTTTCGTTAAGTCACGTAAAGGTGACGGGAGTGACGTCATCACCACTAGAACATGGCGCGGCACACCGGGCAGTTGGACTTTTTGCTCGTCGTGAACCACTTGCGCTGGGGAAATAACAAAGGATTAGTATAAATCATCTTGTCAAGTGTAAAGTTTGTAAGTGATTACTAGCTTTTAACCGCGGCTTCGCCCGCGTGTATCCGCGCAAAAGGGATTTAAAATGTGTAATTCCGTGTCTGTTTTAAGAAATAGTCACCGCCGGTTTCCTCTTTTTAGAAGCTGATCCTAAAACAGGTATTTACTCATTTATTATTATTAATGCTCTTGAGAAGTTTCCACAAAATTGGTCTAACTAATCCATACGTTTAAACCCCCATTTGACCCCCTTAGGGTATTCTTCCTTCTTGGGAAAAATCCCTTCTTCAGTGCACCCCTAGTCTACAAAAGGAACCCACGTGGCAATTTTGGAACCAAAGGACCAAGCGGTTTGGGCTGCAGCGTGATATGTCAGTCACTCAGTCTTCTTTTATATATTATAGATAATAACTAATGAGACCCAAGGCTGTATTGTACCTAGTCAATTGCGGTTCAGAAAGTGATATTATAGCCGGAAAATACGGCGCTGACCCACAATGATATGGCGTTGAAGTGGTTTCCATTGAATTGAGTGATATCTAAGGTTGACCATCAGACAGCGGGACCTACTAAAAGTACTGTGGGGGCGATGCGTTTCTTTTGGAGGCGATTGGCTTTAGCTTCAATCGCACTGACACAAGAATGAGCAGCTCTCGACATAATTTTTTATTTTGCAAACAATGATTTCGAAACACTCACCAGACACGCATTGTGGAACTTGTTCTTGCACTGATTGCAGAACACCTTAGGCAGCACTCCCTCCCCGGGATGCAGTCTACAGTAACAGATGTAGCACTGCGGGGCGCGTTCCATCTTAGCTCCAACCGCGCTAACCCATAATGATATAGCGTTGAAGAGGTCTCCGTTTTGGTATCCGAGGTACACGACCAGCCAGTGTGCTCCAGCTGCGGGGCCCACGAGGGGGGCTTGTACTCGAGGGGGGGAGAGGGGGTGCTCGCGGGAGAATGTTATTGTAAGGCGGAGCGGTTGATCCTGCGATATAAATGAAAAATAATAAATATATCATTTATTTATGATTGGTAGAGCAAACACACAAGACTGGTTCAAGACTGGCCAATATTGCTTTCGACCGAGATGTGTGTATGTGCGAAACTTCGTAAGTACACGCGTTATTCAATTTATGAATAAAGTGGGACCTGGAAATTTGCTGTAAGTAGTTATTTATTAACAGCGTTGCTAGACAACACGTCAATCACGCCTGTGTTGCCTAGCAACCTCCTCCCGACTCGCGCCTGTAATCTGTTGAAACCTAATAATGTTTACTACGCCACTATTTGCAGCCAAGTTTAGAGACGCAAAGTTATTTGGCACGTATTGTACAATTATAGTTTGGAAAAAAACATTATATGTCTGGATGGAGGTTGCTCTGAAAAAATATACATTGAATTAAAGGGGAAGTTTTATTTATTTTAAATCAGCGTTTATAACTTTTCATTGATAGCAGCTTATTTGCTAGGTCTACTGTTTACCTGTTAATCAATATTTCGTGATGTCACGTTCTAAGACGTTACAACTCATCTCAACAGTATGAATAGCTTGTGTTTCTCCAGCTGTCGTTAACAATGTCAACTCCGTATCAACGAGCATCTTAGCCTTCTTAGCCGCTCTTTGGAACTGTATCTTCAGTAGATTGTGTGTGGCGGCCGCAGCAGTGACCCTGACCACTGACGGAGAAATATGGAGCCATGTTGCGCAACATTTTTATACATTGTAAACAATTGCCGTTGCTGGTTGTTGCTGCTTCTTACGTAATATTTCGTGACGTCATAATTGACAAAACTTGCATTATCTGCAGCGATCCTAAAGAGAAGACATCACAGTAGGAAATAAATCTGGGTAAGCAAAAACTCACCTCAACAGTATGAACAGCCTGTGCCTCTCCAGCAGACTGTAACAGCGTCAGCTCGGTATCAACGAGCATCTTCGCCTTCTTAGCGGCTCTTTGGAACTGTATCTTCAACAAATTGGGTGTGACAGCCGCGGCAGTGACCCTGGCCAACGCCCTGGCAGCCCGTACAGTCCAGGCAGTCCAGGCAGCCCTAGCTACAGGCTGTCCAGGGCCGGACAGTGCGTGGTAAACTCCGCGACATGAAAGGGAACCCACGTCTCCTGCTACGCTGCATGTGCTTTCGGATTCTGTTGGTGTTAGGTGAAGGTTTGCAATAGTATAGAAAAGCCTTATTATTCACAAAATTTTATGAATGTTTGTAAGGGAGCTCGAAAGTCCTTGGATCAATCTATTATGTAGCATGTAATATAAACCGAAAAGAATCGAAGAAGTAATTGGAATGAAGGACGCTCACAATATATCTTGTTTATTCACGTCACTTTATATCATGAGAGAAAAGGTTTTGATATAATTAAAATAGGCTAGAGATTTGTTCACCCGAATCAAAACTACCTTTTATACTACAACATTACAAATGCAAAAGTACCTACGTCTGTTACGCTGGAACAACTTGTCCGCAATAAATATCATATTGATAACATTACACAGTATATTTGATTGTCTCACCGTCCACACTGAACTGCCTGCTGCTCACAAACAGATCCACGTACTTGTCGTGGAGCGACTGACTGCCGGTGTTGTCAGTCGCGAACGAGAACACTTCGCTGGGCAGTAGTCGAACGGAGCACGTCAGTAATTGGTCCGTGTATTTCTCCTCTCTAATGCAAAAAATAAAAGGCAGTTAGTAAAAAAATAGATTGTCAGTTTATTACATTTATGTATAATTTATTATATTCGACATTTCAAAATAAGATGTCGCGCATCGCTTGTATCCCGCTGCCTTCGTGAATGGTTTCATACAAATCTATACATAAGATCGCGCCGCTCCATCGCCCGTTGGCTTCGTGTCAGGAACTTAAGAATATTGCAGTGCAGTCCGTTATAACAGAGCTGATTCGTAGCCAGATGTGTCCAACTGATCCTGGCTATAACTGGGGGCCGATTCTCGCGCCTTTAGAGATATTTCGAATTAAAGATTTTTTTAAAAAACATGGCAGCTAATTACAATAAACCGTATTAATGAGTCCGCCATTAGTGTCATACAAAATTTGCATTAAAATTAATCTCTAAGGGCGCTAGAATTGGCGTCATGGGCGCGGTAAGGCTGTGATCTCCTCTCTCTGTGATCAGTGCAAACGTTCCGATCGACGTCTGTACGCCGCGTACAGCGTATGAATATCGTCTACAACCAACCGTACGCCGCGTTAGCGTGTGAAGGAGACCGCGACAGTACATTTCAATATAGTGACGCGGCGTACGGCGTGACATTGTACGCCGGCGATGACATTTATTGGAGACCACAGTCTTATTTGCAATGAAGTGGTACAGTCGCTGCTGCGTGCCCAGGAGCCCTATTTTTGAAATGTATGACATATCATGTCGAACAAAAATCCCTCGTTATCGAATAAAAATCCTTCGTTAACTAAAAAAAAAAATAACTCCGATTTTGCGTGAGTCACAGTTTTCAAAAATATGTCTGCAGTTACCTGAACATCTGTATGTAGTGGTGCGTGAGGTCCCCCCGGCCGCGCCCGCACACGCCGTGTATGACGTCAGCCAACAGTAACGCACCCAACGCCACGCTGCGGGAGTCTGAGCCCACGCTCATCTCGCAGGCACTCTCGCCCACCCTGACACATTCACATAGCTATTACTACTAGTTCTGAGAACAGTAGAATTCACGAACATCCTTCGAATTGAGTTTTGATTAAACCGAAACCTGTGGTAATGAAGATCCATTCATAAAAAAACGCTATAGTAAAGATTTTGCTCAAAAAAACAAAATCTCGACAAACTAATTCAAATTACTTAAAGAACACGTGTGCCGAATATCGTAAGGTAACGTTAAAAATGTGACCTCTTCTCACAAGACACCAATCACTTCTCATCAGACATCAGTCTCTTCTCATCTCATCAGACACCCGCCTCTTCTCATCGTCTGATGACGTGTCATCTCATCAGACATCCGCCTCTTCTCATCAGACTCTCGTCTCTTCTCATCAGATATCCATCTCATCTCAGCACACATCAGTCTCTTATCATTAGATATCCATCTCCTCTCATCAGACATCAGTCTCTTATCATCAGACATTCGTCTCTTCTCATCAGACACCCGTCTCTTCTCATTATACATCTGTCTCTTCTCATCAGGCACTCGTCTCTTCTCATCAGACATCAGTGTCATCTCACCTGAGACCCGTCTCTTCTCATCAGACGCTCGTCTCTTCTCATCAGTCCCCTAGACTCTTCTCATCAGACATCCATCTCCTCTCATCACACATCAGTCTCTCATCATCAGACAATCGTTTGTTCTCATCAGATATCGGTCTCCTTCAGGCATCCATCTCTTCTCATCAGACACAAGCCTCTTCTCATCAGACATCCGTCTCTTCTCATCAGCCACCCTTTTCCTCTGATCAGATATCCGTCTCTTCTCATCAGGCATCCGTCTTTTTTCATCAGATACTCGTCTCTTCTAATCAGACACCAGTCTCTTTTCATCAGACATTCTTCTCTTCTAATCAGACACCCATCTGTTCTCATCAGACATTTTTCTCTTCTAATCAGACACCTGTTTCTTCTCATCAGACATCCGTCTGTTATCACCAGACTTAAATCTCTTCTCATCAGACACCCGTATTTTCTCATCAGACATCCATTTCCTCTCATCACACGTCAGTCTCTTATCATCAGACATTCGTCTCTTCTCATCAGATATCCGCCTCCTCTTATCAGATGCTCGTCTTTTCTCATCAGACACCAGTCTCCTCTCAACAGATATCAGTCTCTTCTCATCAGACACCCGTCTCTTCTCATTAGACATCCATCTCCTCTCATCACACATCAGTCTCTTCTCATCAGACATTCTGCTCTTCTAATCAGACACCCGACTCTTCTCATCAGACATTCGTATGTTCTCACCAGACTTCCATCTCTTCTCATCAGACACCCGTTTTCTCTCATCACACATCAGCCTCTTATCATCAGACATTCGTCTCTTCTCATCAGACGCTCGTCTTTTCTCATCAGACATCCGTCTCATCTCATCAAACACCCGTTTCCTCTCATCAGATATCAGTTTCTTCTAATCAGATACCCGTCTCTTCTCATTAGACAACCATCTCCTCTCATCACACATCAGTCTCTTCTCATCAGACATTCTGCTCTTCTAATCAGACACCCGACTCTTCTCATCAGACATTCGTATGTTCTCACCAGACTTCCATCTCTTCTCATCAGACACCCGTTTTCTCTCATCAGATATCAGTCTCTTCTCATCAGACAACGTCTCTTCTCATCAGACGCTCGTCTTTTCTCATCAGACATCCGTCTCATCTCATCAGACGCTCGTCTTTTCTCATCAGACATCCGTCTCATCTCATCAAACACCCGTTTCCTCTCATCAGATATCAGTTTCTACTAATCAGATACCCGTCTCTTCTCATTAGACAACCATCTCCTCTCATCACACATCAGTCTCTTCTCATCAGACATTCTTCTCTTCTAATCAGACACCCGACTCTTCTCATCAGACATTCGTATGTTCCATCTCTTCTCATCAGACACCCGTTTTCTCTCATCAGATTATCAGTCTCTTCTCATTAGACATCCATCTCCTCTCATCACACATCAGCCTCTTATCATCAGACATTCGTCTCTTCTCATCAGACATTCTGCTCTTCTAATCAGACACCCGACTCTTCTCATCAGACATTCGTATGTTCTCACCAGACTTCCATCTCTTCTCATCAGACACCCGTTTTCTCTCTTCAAATTATCACACATCAGCCTCTTATCATCAGACATTCGTCTCTTCTCATCAGATATCCGCCTCCTCTCATCAGACGCTCGTCTTTTCTCATCAGACATCCGTCTCATCTCATCAAACACCCGTTTCCTCTCATCAGATATCAGTTTCTTCTAATCAGATACCCGTCTTTTCTCATTTTAATCCTAATCAATATAAAACTCTCGACTCGAAATAGTACATTGTTCGCCGAGAGAGAAAGTGACCGGTTAGTAACGAGGGCATAGTTTAATCGCACTTTCCATCGAGTGATTCATAGTGCTTTATGCCATGGATATATAGATCAAAATGGATAGCGCGTTGTATACAATAGGCTGATGTCAAAAAATTTGACCTGAATGCATTTCGTAACCTCTCTTTCTAATTCGTGATGTGTTAGGGTGTGAATCTGGGTTTCCATCACAGCACTTAATAACAACCCCAAAAGTTGAAAAAAAATGATAAACAATTACGTAGCAATATAATCTTTATTTTGAGGTAGATTTTTATTAAAAAATGAAAAATAATTATACTGGTTTTGATATGGAAATATTAAGCCCAGCAATGTGGGACTCCCTCAATCCCCATTTATGTAGGTGGTGGTTATTTTTTCCGTGGGCCGATCGGTGTCTGTTCAGTTTAGTCGTGTCCACGTTATTTTAATCATATTTAAAAAAAAAATTGAAATTACTCAAGCGCGACTATTTTTTTATTTATTTTGAAAGATGCCCCATAAGAATTACGGAAAAAATATAACTGACGATTTTTAATTGATTTTTTTAGTTTTAGTACCAATCCAATAGGGTTGAGTAAAGATCTATCGATTTAGCATACGCGCCTCCGCTTCTATTTAAAAAAAAATCCATAATTCTCTTCTCTCCCACAAAGTCGTATTTTGAAACTATGTCGCTTCTGTCACAACCTCTGGCGCTCATTGTTATGGTCACTGTAAAACCATAACCTAACCTACTTTACAAAGTCTTTTTGAAACAGTAGGTTTTGTCAGTATATATAATGTTATCATTTAAAATTTATACGCTCAGTTGTAATTTAGTCGCTCATTTAGTAATTTGATCATTTAAGGTGAAACTGACGCGAATCCCGCGCGACTGGCGGGACGCCCACAGAAATAAGAATCTGTACTTGTTCCTTATTAATTAAGATCTCATGTTTACCCTATTTTATGCGAATAAATTACTATTTACCAGTATCATTTTGTTTGAAATTTGATTATTATAATTTTTTAATTCTGGCTTTCATTTTGATATTTTTATCTGTCAAAGCCAAAAGTGACATTGAAAAAACAAGTAGCAGGTCAGTAATGGATTTTCATACAATTTTTCCGCCCGCATTTTTTGGCGGGAAGAATGACGTACTTTCTACCCCGTTCTTGAGCAAGTATGAGTGTACTTTCCGAGCAAGTGTACTATAAAAAATATTAAATGAATCAAGAAACACGTGTGTCATGTTTCGTAACGATCCGTTTTTCTGAACGGATCGTATCCTCACATATCTATGCCGGAAGATAATTTTTTCCGTACAAAAGCAAAATTGGCCAGTCTCGAAATGGAGACTTCCCTCTGACTTCGCTCAGTTGATCGTCAATCAATAACTACAAAATCATTAAACAATACATACTGCACGTTGCCGGTGGCCGTGTCCAGCAAGTCAAGCAGCTGGCCGTAGTGCTGCTGGAAGTACGTGAAGCTGAGTGCGGGCGGTGGGGACTCCTGTTCGGGATCCGACGCGAGGCGGTCGCTCCATGTCGATAACTTTTCCGCTGTGACACATAACCACCATTTATCGTTTAGAATTGCATTCTAAACGAATTGTAAACATAAATAAATTGCCTGAGGTCTAAAAAAACATTAGGATCCAGAAAAAGTATATAGCGCAGAGAGTTGAGTTTTGTAAACTTTTGAAGGAAATAGACAGTAACATAAGTATTAACACATAAACAATTGTATTTAATTTTAGACCTTGTATCAATGACTTAGTAACCAATGTGTATACATGTTTATGCTCGTGACTGAACAAATAATGTCGCCACGATCTATTTCTTACAAAAGTTCATAAAAACAACTCCGAACTTTAAAATGTTTACTGATAGGCAAAGCCGTCTCTCTTTTGTCTCCACTTATCCCTATTCAGACAGAGCAATATTTGTCTAATACTGTATTGGAATTTGTAAGGAATTTGTCCGTGTCTTTACACCATCTCCTCCTATCTCTACCCTCCGATATGGTAATTTTGTCCATATTTCGGCACGCATGGTGTATTTAACAAATTAAAATGCAATAAATGTAACATCGCTCACCATCCTCCAACACCAGTTCAGTAGAACACGCGGTTCCCAAAGCATGTGCCAGATACTTGTACCCGCGGTGAGTGGGAGTTGCCAGCGCACTCGCACAACATCGAGATATCCTCTCCAAAGACAGTCTGTCTGTTCGCAAGGCAGCTGACAGTGACGTCCAGTCTAAATGGGGACATGCTGAGCTCAAGGCAGATAGGATCCGTGCCATTGCACATGATAAAGCACCAGGTGGGGGAGATTCTATAGGAAAGAGAGGAAATACTGTTAGATTACGACATTTGTATTTGTAATGGTAAATGACGAATCGTATATCAAATTGACATACGTCAATGTCATGTTTAGTTTTAGATGGAACATTTTACGGCTCCTGATGCCTATGGTTTAAGTAGTCATCATATGTAGCGTTTACGGGAACGGAGGATATGTTTGGATGGGTAGAGGTGCCATGTATTGGCCAGTTGGGCCTCTCGAGTTTTAACCTAATTTGGAACGCTTAACCTTGGCATACAGCCTACGCCCACTGCATGGCACTTTTGCCTTATCTTGCCTTATATTTGTATCCTGTGCGCGGGTTGCCGTGTCGTCAACTGAGGTCCTAACGGAAGATCAGCGCTGTCAATATCATCGGATGGCAATATGCTGAGTTGGGACCTTTTTTGGGAACACACAACCTTTTTCCTAATGCTTTTTCTTTATGTATATATTTGTTTTTTCTTTTTGTGTGTTTCTAAAATAAATTATTTTCATTCATTCATTCGTAGACGCTGTAGACACTGGTGTCTTTTCGAGACCGCGAGACTCTGTCTCTGACGTAATTCCAGTAACGAACATCAGATGGCAGTTGTGGCAAATGGCTTGACGTCTTCCGAAGCATGGAATCGTCTATAATTTAGACTAATCAGGTGATTCAACCCTGCAATGCCCTGATATAGGAGTTGCTTCCTCTACATCGAGATATTCTCTCCCATCATAGTCTGTCGTTCGCAAGGCAGCTGGTAGTGACGTCCAGTCTAAATGACGACATGCTGAACTCAAGGCAGATAGAGTTCGCGCTATTGCACATGATATAGCACCGGGTGGGGGAGATTCTATAGGAAGGAGATGAAATTCATCGACCCTGTAGACGCTGGGGTCTTTTCGAGACTGCGTCTCGGTCTCTGACGTAATACTAATAAATACCATCAAATGGCAGTTGTGACAAATGGCTTAACATGTTTTCAGGGGCACGGAATCAAATATTTTCAGCAGACAGGAATTGCTTCCTCAGTGTATAGATATTATCTTACTTACCCAGAACATTCAGAACAACAGTATACAAGTTAGTGTGTATGTCAGGCGAGAAGATGTCCTTCCACTCGTTAATAAGGGCGGCCACGTGCGCGGAGGGTTGACGTCGCTCGCACTGCTTCGGAAGGGACGTGATGAATGTGCGCACGCTGTTTAGAAGGCGAAGCGACGATACGCAGAGCAACGACGACTGGGGATGACAAATATTGACAAATTTTTTTGGAAAATATATTTTTTTGACTTGCTCAGAAACAGCTTCAGTATTTAAAAAATAATAATACTGTTACCAATCGCGGACGCACAGTTCACAACCACTGGAAAAGATTGAGCAGCCCTGTCCGCGGAAACTTCTCGTACAATCGCTGCGTGCTTTCATACAGGAATAATTGCGCGAACGATCTAGTACATTGCTTCTCGCTCTGGCATATTGCTCACGTGTTCGAGAAACTGAATAAACGAGATCGAGAGTATCGCTGTCTCTTTCTTACTCTTCTGGAGTAATTGTGAACTTTCTGGAAACTTGTCGAACGCGTTACCCGGGCTATGTAAACAGCGGAAGGTGCCACCGGAGAGGAGTTCAAGTTGAGTTGAGCTACAAGTGCGATCCAGAAGTGAAACAAGTGCGAAGAACAACTGAAATCAACGACTTGGGCGATTCATCAGGACAGTGATAAGCAAGTGATTTGGACACTTTTGGCTTTGACAAGAAGCAATTACCGGCCTCGTTGCTTAATACAATATTATTCGGACATACATTACTCCATTTCCGGCCTCGACCATAATAAAACATGTAATATTTTTACATTTACGCAAGGATCTTATTAGAATAGGCTATTCTACTCAATTTATTTTATGATAATATATCAATACAGAAAACATTTTTTTTAATAAGTAAGTTATAAGCGTGGAGCAATTACAAAAACACGGCGTATCGACTGGTGCACCGTTACGGTCATCGGCGCAGTGACGTCGGAAGTGGGCGGGGCTTACGACTTTTTCGTTCAACTGTGACGTGGAGCGAGCACTTATGTTTTTTCTTATTTTTCTTATTTATGTTTCGTTCTAGTTTGAAATATTTTGTAAAATATTTAAAACGATTTAGTTTTAAGTGTATTAATGCTGTGCTGTTATGGGATCACAATAAACGTAAGTTAATAATAGATTTTCAAATTTATAAAAATATATGTCTATTTATAAATGTTTAAAATATCTGTATTATAAAACTTAAATATATTTTTTGTTGAAATTTATGATCGATCGTCAATAGGGGCCAATCCGAGCTCTCCTCACGTGTGCCTTCCGCCCCGTGTCACACAATTTTTGTAAGGAAGCTCTCGATACGTCATCTCCTCTTTGTTATTACTATGTGGTTATAAGCCTTTGAAATTCAGAGATGGAAAAACTCTCAAAAAACAAGAAAATGACGCACAAACGCCTGGGATGACGTCACTGCCATTTGGTTTAGAAAGAGATAGCAAGACGTCACACCACGCTCCCAATTTTCTTCATAAGAAATTTTTTAATGCTGTTACTGCTGTAATTATCAACCAATTTTGTTTTTCTTTTTTTTTATATCACCCAACAGTTACCGAACCGCGGAAACCTCGAAGGGTTTATCTGTGTTCGGTGAGTCGCTATTACATTTAGAAAGTACTTAAGTATTTTTTTCAAACTTAATTTAAATTTTTTAAAGTTATTATTATACAACTCCTGAAGTTCCGAAGGAAGCTTATTTAGATAGTTTGTTGTGTTAGACAAGAAGCCTATTTATTGTACGAGAACTTTATTAGTTGATGTAAAGTGAAAGAAACATGTCACAACTACTAAAATGTTATGACTTACCTTAGTAGTAGCCCGTTTAGTAAGCGCAGCTATCATAGCACACAACGACACGGTAGTGAAGTCCCAGTGTTGGGAAGCTGCCTCCCAACCTCGCTCAGTCACCAGGATTGACAGATATTCTGCTGCTGCAGCTGTGCATACTACCGCTTGCCATGATGCTGATTCTATCTCTCTAAAATCACATATACGAGTAATATTATAATAAGTAAAACCCTTGTACTAAGTTTTCTAATGTATATATTACAATGTATACATGAAATAAATAAATATACAAATAAAAACTAGTAGTTCTGTGGACAGAAGCGAACGCCTCCAAATATGCGATTTCTTCATAAAACGTTACTATCAATTTTCCACATTTAACTCCTTTCTTGTGATTTGTTTTTACAGCATTTGTAGGAAACCCGAAATTCTATGTTGTTATGAAATATGGTTGAAATCAGTTTAATAATGCTACACTAAACTTTTCCCTTTTCGTCCTCATTTTTCTCCCAATTAAATAAAGCTCGTCGACAAAACATTTAAAATAAATCAAGGAACAAGAATGCAAAGTTTTGTAAAGATCCGTTCAGAAATGCGACCTCTAGCCCGGAACATAATTTTTACGTACAAAAGCAAAATTAGCCAGCCTCGAAATGGAGACTTTGCTTACGCTCAGTCAATAAAACAAGTAGTTTTGTGAACAGAAGACTTCGCGAACAGTAAGACAAGTCGCAATAACCAAGGCCCTACAGGCTCTAAATGGGGTAGCGAACAACAGTCTTGGAGTAGAACTATTTTTGAAAAGTGTGTAAGTCGATTAATTTTTGTTCAATATCGAATGATTTTCGTTCGACATATATGTATGTCACACATTTCAAAAATAAGGCTCTTGTTCAGTTTTACTTTGATCGATTTTACAAAGGCTACTTTAGAATTCTGTTAGAGGCATTGTCAAGAAATTAATTGTAAATTCAATTATAATGAACTATCTTACTATATCGAATTATCCCACATATAACTGAAACTTGAGTGATTATCGAATCTAATGCGGTTAAACTTGATTTAAACTTAAAATAGAACAAATACTGTAGGATCACTGTTAGATAATGCTTTCTGCATAAACTTCGCCTATTGTGCTACACAATTGTATTTTGTACAATAAAGTTTAAACAAATACCCACCTGTCTCCGAGCATGACTTTCTCAAATCTATAGTACAAGTCGATCATGACGTCCGGCTCGGCGTTTCCACTCTGCGCCGATATGACAGCTTCGTTCGCGAACCGACAGCGAGTCTCCTCGGGAGCTCCTTCAGCTTCCAGCGACGACAGAGCACAGCGGACCAACAACAGGTGAGCCGTGCGGAGAGCGGGGGAGGGGGACGGGCAGGGGGACGGGGGGGACAACCAGCGCAGGTTGGCCTGGGACGCGTATCGACGAATTAGTACGGAAACTTTTTTAAACGACTCCATAAAAGAAAGTTTTTTTTTTTATATTGTTTGTTTGGTTGACTGGAAGAGATCCCTATTTGGGTAGTCCGCCTATTGTGGTACCCTGTATTCTGTATGTTATTTGTGTATACATACGTATGTACGTACACTGTTTTCCAACGATTAACCACAATCCCACTTGATGTTAAGAAGTGGTCTAAGATGGAACTCGCTTACTCATCAATAGCCTATTCACTCTAGCATTAGTCCAGGTTGTGAGAGTAAAGAAATACGACCACTTGAGCGGAGTTCCAGTGCTTTCAACATTTGGATATAATCCTTCACTGCGTCAGGCCGTGCCATGTCGAAGAGATCAAGTCATGCAAATTCATTTAATTCTCACACATATTCCCTATTATGTATGTATGTTATGTAACAATTGTATTTTCCGGTTGCATCCTCAGGGTTCGCTAATTGCAAAATTATCTGCATGATACATACTATACAATACACACGCATATATCTCAAATCTATTGAGATTGGTAAATAAAGTTATCTCGGAAACTGAGAACACATGTTAATAATTTTGCAGAAAAACTGAAATTAAAACTAACCAGCGCATTATGCATGTGGTATAATTAAGAGTTTGAAGTCAGCTAATTTTTTAAATTCTTTTTGTTTAATATATTTTTATATAAACAATCTTTCTTAATTGAAATAAATAACTACCACATACCTGCAAACTATGATACAATCCGTTGCCCGTGATCACCTCCGCTAAATTGTCAAGATCTACGCTCGCGGCGTCCAACGGGTCGGCCGACTGGTTGCCCGACCGGTCCACCGACTTCGCTTCATAGCAACTCCTCGCATACGCCCAATAGTACCCCTCTCTTGCCGCGCGCTCGGATAATGCCACTAATATTTGCTGTCGTAAATTTACAGGAGTTTCGGATATGATGTCTTGTATTGAAGCGTCTAGTTTTGATTTCGCTCGGTCTATTATTTCGTAGTGAGGCCACTGGAAAGAAATACTTCACACATGAACTTGCCGTTTGGCATTAAATAAGTTATAGTACAATATTTTCAATCTTTTCTATTTCTGTTATTTGTTCATAGTATTACCATTGCTTTCGATGCATCTCTGGCAATGCAGTGCTAAAGCAACGCATAGTATCATGAATTTTTGAATACTATCGGTAGTATAGATAGCTAAAAATAAGTAATAGTATTGACAGTGGCGTAACTAGGTATGGTTACCTAGTTAGTTAGTTACAGGGTCCTGGGGCAAATCGAATGATGGGGCCCGCTGCTATTTAAAAAACTTTTCACTTTCTTTAGAAAGAAAGAAAGAAAAGAAAAAAAGGTTATTTGTTACCTACTACTAAATTAAATGTACAACAATATATATTTAAAAAAATGGGTAACAAAAAGGTCTTCGCTCAGTCGGGGCCTGAGCCTCGACGCTGGTCTTCCGCGGAAGCCTTAAACTATGCTTTTAGTAAAACTATAGCAACAACACTAGCTCAAATCAACGGCAATATAAGTAAATTTATAAACAATTGAAATCATACTCACAAACGCGTATCCCTCATGCAGCGAGTGGACAACGACATAATCTCGCAAGAGCTGACAAAACTCCTTTTGCACGCGTCCGTCAGCCAACAACACCGAGCACCATGTCTGCTCCATGTCTTCGTCTTCGTCCTCCGGTTTGTGGAGGAGTATTGATCGGAGACATAGCGCTCGGAATAATACGTCGGTTAGACGGAGAACCTGATATATATATAAATCATCATATTGAGTTGGTTACATGGTCAATCGACCCTGTACATGCAATCGAAGTTGCGGATTTTTGGTCTGACACAGTTTAAGTTACTCCTTCACGTCAGATATCGACCCGATAAAGACGAAAAGCCACGTGCATTAAACTGTATTATAATGTTACGAAATCAAAAATTAATAAAAATAAAATGCGGTCCGCGGAAGTTTGAGTAGCGCTGTCCGCGGAAAATTCTCGTACAATCGTCGCGTGTTTCCATATGGGAATAATATCGCGAACGATCTAGTACATCGATTATCTCGCTCTGATATATTGCTTTGTCTCGCTCTCGCACTTCTAGTATGTACTAAGGGAACGAGACAGAGAGTATCCCTCTCTCCATTCCGGAGTAGTTGTGATCTTTCTAGAAACTTATGGAGCGGGTTTCCCGGGCCATATAAATATCGGAAGGTGCCTCGGGAGGGCAGTTCTAATTTAACTGAGCTACAAGTGCTATCAAGAAGCGATATCCGGAGCGAATAACAAGTGATACAAGCGACCTCGGCAAGTTATAGTGACTGTGATTAGCAAGTGTTTTGGACATTGTTAGTGATAAGTGAAGTGAAGTGACGTCGGCGACCATCCTTGTGGGAATAAACGTTTTTAAGAGTCATCAGGTGTTTTTCTCCAAATTGCGAACCCCGAGCTCGTAACAATATAATATACACATTGGTTCTCAAATCATTGAAACAAGGTCTAAAATGGAACACAATTGTATATGAACAAAACTGAATCTTCCTAAATAAGACGATCCAGTTCACTGCTCTCATTTTAAAGACTTTATAAATCTTACCTACTACAAACTTAATAATTCACTGTTCCACTTTATCTATATGTTTGTCTATTGTATGCTTGGGAAGCGTGATCTCCCGCTTGATTTCACGTCACAAATACACCTTATTCATATATTATTATTTAATATCCTTTGTTTAGGATCTTTCTGCCGTTTACAGTACTAAGTTTATTATTAAATTTGATTATTATTTTGTCTATTATTAGTAACTAACTGTTTCCTGCAGCTCCGTCTGCGTCAAAAAGTAGCCTATGTTTGACCCCGGGTCTTCAACTATATTCATGCCAAATTTCATTAAAATCCGTTCAGCGGTTTGGCCGTGAAAGCGTAACAGACAGACAGACAGAAAGACAGACAGACTTTCGTATTTATAATATTATTATGGAAGTATGGATATGGATTTTCTCATTTTTCTATGACTTTATCATAATCATTATTATGCACGTTTGTTTAAGTATTTGTTAACACTGTGACAATACCAATGCCTGTGTTCAGCATCGGCAGCATACGCACAGCACACTCTCACTGGCGGAAGCCGAAAATCAGTGTTTGCCTGCGGGCAATCTCCCACACTGAGCTACAGCCTTTTGCAATGCTGTAGCACACAAATTACCTAGATTTAAGATGTGCTTACTATACATGTTGTTTGTAAATGTGCTATAGTATCAATACATTTCTGATCTATCTATCTATCTACCAAATGAATTTTCGTCGGTCCAAGTGTATTTTCCTAGTTGCGTCTTCAGGTTTGGCGGCACTGGTTATTACAATGGAGCGACTGCCGTCTGACCTCCGCAACCATTTCTTTTTTAGGGAAACTAACCTACAGGAATATGACCCAAGGTGTGTAAGTGGCCAACACTGTCAGATTTTTCAGGCTGCATTAAGAAATCTAACACAGCCTAACGACTGCCATCTATCGATAACAATCGCACCAACGGCTTAACGTGCTTTTCGAAGTACGGATGAGCACGAGATAGTACTAAATTAACCTAATTTATGTTTCGTCTCGTTTTTTCACGTCAAAAATAGATGAGGCGGAAAGGGGCTAAACATAAATTAGTTAATTCGGTCTTATTGAACGTTTGTTTATTTTTATGAATAAGGGGATAATCTTCCCAAATGATAGTTACAAACAATAACTTACCAAGTCTTCCTTCTTCAACTCATCAACGTCATCTCTATCGCAATCTCTGACGACGGCTGCTATCGCTTCGTTATCGTCTGAGAACGGACAGCTTAGTTTCGACACTATGCAGTCGTGTCTCAGAGCGTACACGTCCAAACTCGACGAATTTTCTGCAATTTAACATACAAACATATTAAAAAGCGGGCAAATGAGAGATGAACTCGCCTAGAGGTTCTGTTCGTTAAAAGATAAAAAAAGGATAAATTGATAGAATTGACCCCCAAAATCGGCCCCCTTTTCAAAGCCCGTAATTAATATCTATTTTCTCGTAAAATTCCCATTTAAACCATTGGTACGGCAGCTTTTTCAAGCTAAAAGCTATTTTCTGTGATTTTTCCGAAATTTTATGTCCAACCGTTCGAGACCCGTTTGAGGGAACAATAACTTTTTGACTTATATCTTTAATAACTTGAAGACTACTTATTTCAGAAATTTAAAAGGTGTTTGAGATACGCATAGGAAGCGAATTCATTTTACACGGGCAAAGTGAGTTTGCTTGCTCCATCCCGGAGATTTTTTTTAAACTACTATCAAAATCAACATCATCTTCCTAGCGTGTATTCCTAGTTGCGTCGTCAGCTTACGCTTCGGAGCCTAGGGTACGCTGTAAGTCATGGTTCTAGATTTGGTTCAACTGGTTATTACAATGAAGCGACTGCCGTCTGACTTCCGTAACCCTCATTACAGGGAAACCAGACCAACAGAAACATGACCAGAGGTATGTCAGTGGCCAACACTGTCAGAATTTTTTAGGCTTCCCTAAGGCATCTGACACAGCCTCACGACTGCTATCTATCGAAAATAACCGGAACAACGGCTTAATGTGCCTTCCAAAGCACGGAGGAGCTCAAGATAGAAAATGCCACTAAATGGCGACCAATCCAGTAGTGGTCGCGTCACGCCGTCGCTTGACACACGCATTCGCTACGGAAACGGGTGTCGCGATCGACTAACGAGCTCCTCAAATCTAAAATCTTCTATAAATATTATCATAAACTAATATCAAAATAAGCAGGTATAAAAATAAAATGTCAATCAAAAATCAAAACCTTGCACATGTTTCCTCGTTGGCTCAAATAACAGTTTGATGAGTTGTACAGTCTCGTCCGCTGAGAACGGTACTGTTTGTTCGCAATCGCTCAGTAGACACGGACAGAGTGATGTTGCGTGCTCCATCGCTGGAATGTCGATGTCTTCGGAACTGTAATGAACAATTTATTATTAAAAAGCATGGTGTAGACAATTTAGTCTATTTGGTTGCGTACGCACACGTTTCAATGTGTGTTACTCGTAGGGTTGGTGATTTATCGTATCTGCGTCATAGTCGTCGCAGCGGCCGGGCAGACGAAGTGTTGTCTTTGCGTTATTTTGCTCTTGATCTTAAATCTGCACGGTGAGGTGCGGTATTTCTCTCGGGTGGGAGGGTGCGATCGTCCGTCCTGTACGTTATTACTATTGAATGATGAATTTGAAATATTGCAGTAGTCCGTCAAGCCGGGAGCTACGAAGTTCAGTACTGTAGCGTCACGTCATATCTTTAATCACGTTAAATTCGTACCGCATAAGTAAATTCTGAAATAAAAGTGAACAGGGAAGAGAACGAGACGCCACATCTCGCTCAATGTGCAGTATACTGACGTGGCGGTGGCGGGTGGTAGCAGCAATCGAGCAGCCTCCGCCGCCAGGCGAGCTCGTGGTGTCGTGTGCAGCGCCAGCAGACCGTCCCGCCACGCCCCGCGCAGCTCACTGCGACACTCCCACGCCGCCGAACGCTGCACGACAAACATACGAGTTACACTAGTAGTTCTCGGAGAACTACCTCCAAATACCAGATGTTTCCTTTAAACACTACTCAACAAACTTCCCATATTTTCCTTCTTTTCTGAGACTCGCAGGGAAACCGACAAACGATGTTGTCAAATATAATTGAAATCCTTTAAATAATGTTACACCAAACTTTCCCCCTTTCGACCTCATTTTCCCCAAACAAAAAAAGCTCTCGACGAAAATTTCAAATAAATCAAGAAACATATGTGCCAAATTTAATAAGGATCCGTTTAGAAATAAATATATAGCTAACTTCCCCCTTTTTGCCCTCATTATTTCCCAATCAAAAAATGCTCTCAGCAAAAAAAAAAAGGGGGAGCCAAGTTCTGTAACGATCTGTTCAAAAAATGTGACCTATAGCCCTAAATAAAAAGTAAAATTGGCCAGTTTCGAAATGGACACTTCGCTTTCGCTCAGTCAGTAAACGAAAACTAATTAATACAGTCAAACTCGTTAACCTAATCTTAAAATAATTTTCTAAGGCCAATTGACCTCATCTGCCCCGGTGTCAGTACTACGAAACTAACTCACGCCCACTGCAATGGTATCTTTGGGGTCAATCTTACTTGGTAAAATCCATGTGTTTTATAATTCCAATAATCAATCAATCTTGTACACCATAGTATCAAAAGGATCAATCAATTTTATAGACCCAGGTATCAGAAGGATCAATCAACTCTGTTTGCCTTGGTATCTTCTTCGTCTAAACGTGTTTTCCAGTTGCGATGTATTGATCTCTTGGGTTTAGAATATCTTCCAAGATGTCCGGTAAACGAATGGAAGTCGGCTTTTCTTTTCGGTGGAAAAAATGGGTAGTAATTAAACGAGTGACGATAAATTCTTGAATTAATTAGTTTTTATGACATAATTACTGACTTGAGCGAATGATATCGAGCGACGAGAAATCTACATATCAGTGACTGACATTTATTTGAGCTGTATTATAAAATTTGAGCGTCCAAGTATTTGTTTGAGTGACAAACCAAAAGGTACTGCATATTATTCACAATTTGGCAAACTGAAATTAAGTCGCTTCTGTCACAATCTAAAGTAGTCGTAGTAGCCGTGGCGATCATTTATTCATACGGTACCTGTAAAGTGAGGTTGAGTGTAAACAATGCCAGTAGCAACTTGTCGTAGTTACTCGGCGGGCGAGCTGCCAAAGTACTGGCAAGTTGACACAGCAGCGAACTCAGAGTTTCTGTTGCGTCGGTTTGCAGTGACGTCACCAGGATATCCACTATGTTTGCCACGGTCTCGTCGTTCACGAGCATTTCTGTTGCAAACGATTGGAATAAAAGGGCTGTAAAAATTATTACTATACTAACATACATACATACCATCTCGCCTTTTTCCCGAAGAGGTAGGCAGAGACTACGGATTTCCATATTATTACTATACTTATTCTAAAATTAAAGGTATTTACATTAAATAATGCTCCGCAAAGCAGTGGGGAAACGAAGCGGTGAAAAATAACAAAAATTACCGACACAGCATATTAGTTCTTTGAAGTGACAGTGGGCAGAGCACATAGAGCGGAGAACCGATGGTCAGTTGACCTAAAAACGGTAACAGGCAAATGCTGGACGCAGGCCGCATCAAACCAGTCATTTTAGAAATCATTAGGAGAGGCTTATGTCTAGGAGTAGACTGACTGCGGCTGAAATGATGATGATTCGTGCGGCGACACATAGAACGCCTAAAATAGCGGCGCAGCGTCTCGCAATCAAATTTCCTTATTTATTTAACCTTCATTGTACAAATTACAATTAGTAAAGCTCGTGGTCTTTCTTTCCCACTCCCCACCTCCCCGCGCACACCATACAGCGGTACAGCGGTTGCGGTCAAACTAGGAGGCGCCGCTCCTCTTTAACTCAGAATAACTTATTGTGCACGTACAAAAGGAATTACTCTGGAACGGGTTTCCCGAATCTATTAGGAGTGCCTCTAACCGCGATGGTTTTAAAGCTCTGGTATTCAGACATATTCTCGCTTAATTTATTATACTTAGTTTAATGACGTACATTTCATCTGTATTGTATGTAACATTATAATACGCATGTGTATTGTAATATAAGATGTATGGTCGTGTAGGTTTATTCGTTTAAGTATAGATTTTACTAGCCGTTCCCGTGGTATTTTCAGTACACCCACATTTAAGCTCTCTACTTTATCCAAAGGTTGACTGCTAGATAATGCTTCTAGCATTAAGTCCGCCTATTGTGCTTTACAAATTGTAATTTGTGCAATAAAGGTTAAATAAATAAATAAATATCTTTAGATATTTTATCTCATGTGTGTCTAACATTTCACCTCCAGTCTCGCCGCTCGCATACCCCAGGCGCGGTTACGCGGTTGTGATCAAGCTATAGCACCACTTTGTTGCCTAAAAGAAGGCTCCAGCTACAAATAATATAAAGAAAAATGTGCTAGTGCAAATAAACAATTTTCATTATATTATTTTTCCTGCAATAACGAAGAAGAAATACGTCCTATTGTTATATCTACTATCAGTACTCACCGTCATCGTCAGCGGGAGACAGCGCAAGCACCACCAGTTCCCTCGTCTGGTTTCCATCACTACACAATGTACGGGCGACGTCACATAGCGCGCGGCTCACCGCTGTACCGCGCAGCCAGCGTCGCGCGGACGGTGAGGCGATGTGCGGGTGACGGAGAGAGCGGGACAGTGCCCATAAACACACCTCTTCCTGATTACCATACAATAAAATGCGCTTTATTAGTTAAGGTAATGTTTGTCAAATACGACCAATCGAAAGAAACCAATTTAAGGTTAAACCATTAACGTAGGTACGTTAATCCATACTTAATATTATAAGTGCGAAAGTCTGTCTGTCTCAAACAAAGGATAATTTATATATGTTTGACCTCGGGTCTTCAACTATATTCATACTAAATTTCATCAAAATCTTTTCAGCTGTTTGGTCGTGAAAGCGTAACAGATAGACAGCATTTCGTATTTAAAATATTATTATTATTTATGTATGGAAATATGGATTATAATTGACAAATTTTTTGGAAAGAAAGACATTGTAAAATATGAAACTTTTCTCTTATTCATATTTTTTCTAAATTTATTTCACCTCCTAAAAATGCTTATAAGGACATAACACAAGTCTTGAACTTACTTTAAGGCTAACATTTTTTATAAGAAACCCTTTTCCTACCAGTAGAAAAAAATAAATCCCAGTTACCCTTGAATACTAACTCGACTTAAAATCTTAAATAACTCTAATACAGAGCCATAAAAAATGCGATAAAAACGCGTCTCCTTTCAGAAGACAGTTCGAACATCAGTAAAAAATGCTAATTACCTGCTTAAAAGCAGCAAACGTAGCGTCCTGTTCCTCCTCACTCATGTGCCCCAAAATCTGGAAGACCACATCCATCACAGCCTCACATCTCGTATCTTTATCCTTCAACCACGGCAGTAGTACTTTCTCGAACAATCCATACGTAGTCCCAGCGTCTAAATACAACGCTATATTCTCAACCGCTGATTTATTTAAAGACTTTAACAAAGGATTTAAAGGAGGTAATATGATGTTTGGGGATCGCGTCTCGCGTGCGATTTCGATGTATCGTGCGCATAGTTGTTCGGAAGCTGCTGTAAGGTGATGGTTGAATAGTTCGATATTTGCGGGGTGGGGAGGGGTTGGAGGGGAGGGGGGTTCGGGGTTTGAAGGCTCGTCGCCGTCGAACCTGAAAAAGAGACCTTTTGTCAATGGAAAATTCTTATATTTTGCACCAGTTTCATTTGAGATCAAGGCAAATATAGTTTCAATCGTACAAAGAACTTGCGATTCGAGGAAAGCTAATATTACTTTACTTTAATAATTGGTACTAATGAGTTACAAAAGCCTTAAAACCCCGTGTCGGAGTTATTCATAAGATGTTTCTTGACGACTGCCAGGCCGCACACGGATTCAAGCCTGCGATATTTTAATATCCAATTGAAAACAAGTAAATAAAGTATGATTCTCATGGGAATATCAAGGAACTCAGTTATCCGGGACTGCAAGCACACGCCCACACAGACAGTTGAAACTTTACTGGGCCTCCAATAATTTTCAATCAAAACTTTCTAATCAATTTTCGTTCCATGAATGACTTTCATTTCAGTCGCCGGCGACAGATTGTTTGCCACACGTTGCGAGTGAGAAGACATCACCTTATGGAGTGTTGCGGTCGCTGTTGCTGCAACAAGCTGAGTCTGACGGAGCTCAGCAACAACACGTGTCTCTCGGCAGTCGCCGCAGCAGTCGCCGACGACAGATTGTCGCTCAGTGTGCAGATAGTTGCGCCGATATTCTGCCAGAAGTTGCGAACGAGGGCCGAGTAGCGATCGCCGTTTTCCTCGCTGGAGATTGTTGCGAATCAAATTAATAAACCTTAAGGTAAGTCTATGGCTCATCTTTTGATACGTATTTATTGGTCTGACTCTGACATAGCTAAGGTTCTAATACCGGCCTACGCACGGAGTAATAACAAAGAGGAGCTGGCGTATCGAGAGCCTGCTTACAATGATTGTGTGAGGCTACGCGGGGCGGAAGGCCCACGTGAGGGGAGCTCGATTTGGCCGTGGCTCCGCCCCTATTGAAGATCCCCTTTACTTACCAATAGATGTCGCTAGCAAATCAAAGATTTCAACGTATTTTTTTTTTTTTTTATATTACACATATTTTGAACAATAAAAACAGACACATATTTTGTGTAACACTAAATCAATTAAATAAATTCGAAAATATGTTATTTACTTACGTTTATTGTGATCCCATAACAGTACAACATTGAAACATTTAAAAGTAAATGGTTTAAAATATTTTACAAAATATTCTAAGCTAAAACGAAACGTACCCTCCACGTCACGCATCTTTCACAGTTAAACGAAAAATGACGCAAGCCACGCCCACTTCCGACGTCACTGCGCCAATGACCGTAACGGGGCATCAGTCGATACGCCGGCTCCTCTTTGTATTTGCTCCATGGGCCAAAAGACAGAGTAGTCAACGTTGCAAAGAATCAGCCAAAAATAATTTGTCAATCTTACCATTTCCGATCGACAGAACAAGAAGTCTTTTTTGAGACAACACAAAGAACGTACGCCCAGAACAATTTAATTTGTTTTAAGTGCAAATATGCCTTGGAAGTTAAATTATCTGATTTTTTACAGTTACGAGTAATAAGATTTTATGGCATAACACATTTTAGACCCCGTTATTGTATCATACATTTTTAGAGTTTCAATCATAGAACTTTTGTGGTATTTATACACGTATGCACTTTGGAGCAAGTTTCAATTAAGTCTTAAAAATTATCTCCATTTCGAACTGGCTGGCCTGAGCCGAAAAGCCGGCTTTTATATTACATTGTAAGTAAATTTTGCAAGTCTGTTAGCAGACTGAATACATTGGCCAAACACTTGTTACACCTTTTTTAACACATGTATTCTGCCAAAATAAACTATTCTATTCTATAACGAAACTAAAACATTTTGATTCACATATAAAAATCATGTCTTTATTTATTCACTTGACAAATAAATTAATAAAAATCAACTTACCTCGCTTTTTTCATCCAATACTTGAGCAGCTCAGTCATATTAGCTGCCGAATGCTTCAGTAAGCCCGTACTAAGTTGTCTCTCGTGTTTAGTGGACAATACATTATCTAGCCATTGTCTATGGGCGGCTGTACACAACTCAGTGGCGCCATCTATGGATTGCGATGACAAGTAGCGGATGCACTCTGAAAGGCCGGTGAGCCAAGCTTGACGCTCGCTTTTCGAGTTTATTACGCTCTTTTTCTCAAGGCTAGGGAGAGAAAATGGTTCAGTCATGATGAGAACTATAGAAATATATGGGGAGAAATTACTGGGACAGATCTTAGTCAACAAGTTGACAACATAAGTAACTGCTAAGGTAAGTATAGACTACAGTAGCTGCGAACGATGCAAGCGAACAGACTGATAGAGACAAAACGCTTACAAAATCTGTAGTTCGCCAGGAATTTCAACCGGCCACAGCGAGAAGATTTTTTATGTCGGCCGAACATATTACCCTAGTCTCCGCACCTCCTACAATGCTTTTAAACAAATTAATGAAAATCTACAGATTCATTTAAAGTTAAACTAAAGAATACATAAGGTATATTTAACGCCTTCAGTCCTTCACTGCAATTCAAACCTCGGGACCAAACAACGGCATCTTGCGCATGGTCGCAAGCAGGCTGGACAGTGCTTATGTTAACCATTGCTGCACCATTGTTAACACTGCTGGGGGGTTAGTGCGGCAATGGCCTCCGCAATAAACTAAAATTACCGTAAACTCATTAAAATATTACTAACATAGCATAAGTTTTACTAACAAATGAGTCCTGGTCACTTGAATAAATAATTTTTCATTCATTCATAAAAGAAAAATAGTGTTTCCAATTTATCTCGACTAGAGATGGGCAGCGAGAAGAAATTCAAGAGGGAAAAAATTAAATGCAAGGGGAAGTAAAGGGTAAAAGTTAATTAATTCCCATTTATACCCGGGAACTTATAAAAATTTTGGGAATAAATGGGAAAATTTCCGGGAAGGCGCCCATCTCTAATCTCGACCCATTCTCGAACAAATTTTAAGTACTTTGGAAACTTCGTTTATTTACCATATATGTATATGAATTAAGATTGATAATTTATATTTTTTTTCTTTTTTTGCTGTGTTACAACTACTTTGAAATACATTTATAATAATACTAGCTGTTTCCCGCAGCTCCGCCCGCGTCAAAAAGTAGCCTATGTTTGACCCCGGGTCTTCAACTATATTCATACCAAATTACATCAAAATCTATTCCGTGGTTTGGCTGTGAATGCGTAACAGACAGACAGAAAGACAGACAAGACAGACTTTCGCATTTATAATATTAGTATTTCATAATAATGTTAGGATAATGTTGCTGATTGTACAACATGTATAAGTTTTTCTGTAACTTTATCTCCTGTACAATTGTTTATTGTCCTAAATAAAGAAAATAAAAATAAAAAAAATTCACATTGTTTGTCTGTGGTACCTCCCAAGACAAGGCTGGAAAAACAGCCTATGCATTAAGCCGATATATTTATTTATTTTGAGGAAGACTTTTACATTAGCAGGAAGGTTTATCCCTAATTACAATGTACGTACCCCTTAAACATGGCCTTGAAGAACTCCTCATAGAAATGATGTGTGAGCATGTCAGCAGGCAGACTGGCCAGTAGCGGCAGCAGTGTGTTGGACAGATGCCGCGCTTCCCCCCAGCCGCCTACAAAATAGACTGAAATTAATACTAGGGACCCATGAATAGACCCTTGAGGTGCGCCTTGTAGTAAGTATTGATTGTTATTTTCAAAATGGTATGTGAATATGTCTGTAGGCAGAATGGCCAATAGCGATAGCAAAACAATGCTAAATTGGAAAATGATTTTTATGAAAATTATAGAGGCCCCAGAATAGATCCTTGGAATGCTTCTTGTAAATTTAGAAATCGATGTTCTATTTAATCGTTAATATATTATAGTCTTTGCGTGTTTGTCGATTAGCCCAATTTGTAAAACCCATGTGATGAAACGGCCGAAAACCAACACAATTTTATGTATGATATTTATACTTACCGGTCTCTAATAGATTGAGAATTCTTTTCGCGAGGAGATCCTTCTTATCCAGCCACGAGTGCCAGTCCTGTACTCAAAAATTTTAAAATTATAAAAAACTTTTTACTTCAAAAATCTTTATAATTTGTGTATTACAAAGCGTGTTGATAAGAATAGAACAGAATAGAGCTTTTAACTGTGAAGTTAAGGAGCCAACATCCAAACTTTGGGACCCAATTGTTATTAAAAGTATGCTAACATCGGTGGTAGACTATTTCCAAAGTGGGACAGTAAAGGTTAAAAAAAACTTATACTTAATTTTTTTGTATTTTTTTCTTTATTTCAATATCCTCTTGCCTCTAACTGGTGACCCTTCTGACCCCTCTGAAGTAGTAATTCATCAATAATAGTTATCTTATGTTTATACCTTGACATTATGCATGCACAGTAGAAGACATCCCCACAACTGTGCGGCGGCCCGTGTGTCGGTCTCCTTGGTCTGTAGCAGGACTCGCATCAAACGAGTGCCCAGCTTGGCTTCTATTGTGGAGGCGAACCGCTCCACTATGCTGCCGAGAGCTGCGAACCACGCTGCCCTGAACACAACGATTTTTATTCATTTTACATGGACCAATAAATAAATTGCTTCGACATTAAAAGTGTTACACGAACCTTGCCCCCTTTTTTCACTGAATCAAAAAAGCTCTCAACAAAATAAATCAAGGAACACATGTGCAAAGTTTCCGAAGGATCTGTTTAGAAATGTGACCTATAAACTGGAGCAGATTACCTTTTGTCCATATAAAAGCAATTAGCCAGTCTCGACATGGAGACTTCGCTTTCGCTCAATCAATTGCAAGTTATATAGACACACATAATCACTATGTATGTATACAGAACGTACCTAACTCCGCTGTCCTTGTCCTTGTGTGCAGCAAGCCGCCAGAGCCCGTCATTGGCCAGCAGCCTGGCCACGCGCGGCCACAGCCAATCATGCAGCGAGGCGGGCGCGTGACGACAAGTCCACGCCAACCCGTGCAGCGCTGCAGCTAACTTACCTCACTCCGCTGTCCTTGTGTGCAGCAAGCCACCAGAGCCCGTCATTGGCCAGCAGCCTGGCCACGCGCGGCCACAGCCAATCATGCAGCGAGGCGGGCGCGTGACGACAAGTCCACGCCAACCCGTGCAGCGCTGCAGCTAACTTACCTCACTCCGCTGTCCTTGTGTGCAGCAAGCCGCCAGAGCCCGTCATTGGCCAGCAGCCTGGCCACGCGCGGCCACAGCCAATCATGCAGCGAGGCGGGCGCGTGACGACAAGTCCAGGCCAACCCGTGCAGCGCTGCAGCTAACTTACCTCACTCCGCTGTCCTTGTGTGCAGCAAGCCACCAGAGCCCGTCATTGGCCAGCAGCCTGGCCACGCGCGGCCACAGCCAATCATGCAGCGAGGCGGGCGCGTGACGACAAGTCCACGCCAACCCGTGCAGCGCTGCAGCTAACTTACCTCACTCCGCTGTCCTTGTGTGCAGCAAGCCGCCAGAGCCCGTCATTGGCCAGCAGCCTGGCCACGCGCGGCCACAGCCAATCATGCAGCGAGGCGGGCGCGTGACGACAAGTCCAGGCCAACCCGTGCAGCGCTGCAGCTAACTTACCTCACTCCGCTGTCCTTGTGTGCAGCAAGCCACCAGAGCCCGTCATTGGCCAGCAGCCTGGCCACGCGCGGCCACAGCCAATCATGCAGCGAGGCGGGCGCGTGACGACAAGTCCACGCCAACCCGTGCAGCGCTGCAGCTAACTTACCTCACTCCGCTGTCCTTGTGTGCAGCAAGCCGCCAGAGCCCGTCATTGGCCAGCAGCCTGGCCACGCGCGGCCACAGCCAATCATGCAGCGAGGCGGGCGCGTGACGACAAGTCCAGGCCAACCCGTGCAGCGCTGCAGCTAACTTACCTCACTCCGCTGTCCTTGTGTGCAGCAAGCCGCCAGAGCCCGTCATTGGCCAGCAGCCTGGCCACGCGCGGCCACAGCCAATCATGCAGCGAGGCGGGCGCGTGACGACAAGTCCAGGCCAACCCGTGCAGCGCTGCAGCTAACTTACCTCACTCCGCTGTCCTTGTGTGCAGCAAGCCGCCAGAGCCCGTCATTGGCCAGCAGCCTGGCCACGCGCGGCCACAGCCAATCATGCAGCGAGGCGGGCGCGTGACGACAAGTCCAGGCCAACCCGTGCAGCGCTGCAGCGCTCGCTCGCCCGTCGTCGCCGTCCGCTGCAGCGGCTGCGAGCGCTGACTTGCCCGTCAGATTGTCTTCCAGATAATCCAATATCTCCGTTTTGCAAAACGCAATCACTTCCGGTAATTTGGCGTCTGGGAACGTGTTCTGTGAATAGAACAATTTGGCTATACACTAGTTGCCAATGGTGGTCAGGATTATCAAAAGTGAGGAAAACGACTCCGAAGAGTTTTGGATATTAAAAATAATATGTTTTGCAAAGACAAATTAATACAAAAAAATTATTAAATCCTTCATAATTATTTATAGATTAGAACTCATCCCAGAGGGTTAAAAGTAATGAATAAAAAATTGTAACCTAGAAAATAAAGGAAACATGTCAAGTTGGACAACCGAACAAAGGGCTCTGAGCAAATAGCGCCAGAGCTATGACACACTATATTTTAAGAGAACATGGTGTTGTGATTCATTTTCAGGTCTATATTATATTTATTTTTACTTTTCAAGAGAACATGGTCTGTTCCTGCATTAATTACTATCAGCTGAAGTACTAGGATTACACAAATGATGAGAAGGTTCACATATCTTTTCTTGTCAAGGCGGGTATAATGAACGAACTTTGACTGATATTGGCCATGGCGATTATTTACAGCTCTTAGCCAGTAATACAAATATTATTTTTTTCTAATTTAAATTTTATTGCTTCCTTAATATACATACAGGTGGAAATATATATTTAAAAGGAACAATTAGACCCTGATGGAAGCTGCATTGTTATGAGGGGCTGTGTATAATAATAATATGTACGATTTATTAGATTTAAGTTCTTTAGTTGTCAAATAGTTATTGTATTATAGAATTGCTTAAATATTGATTTATCAATTTATTTAATATTTAAAAACGTAATTTTTGGTAATTAATATGGAATTTATTTAAAATTCATTGTAAGTATATTTATTGTACTTTGCAAAATAGTGTATTGTGTTATATAATAATTTTGAAGTCAAGAAAGCCAAAATAAATAATAATATTTACCCAGGGATTTTATGTTTAAAGATATTTATTTCTCTTAAGAATAAACATTCATTCACTTACAGAGAAAATAAAAATTAACTTACAGTAAAGCCTTTGAGCGTGAACTTCGTGTACTTACACACACACACATGAACACAACACTTTGCATACCTACAAATTCCAAAATTAGCATTCAGATTGTGGTACAACACGGTTATATTATTTTTCTATAGTAAATCCTAAGTACTAATTTTAGTAAGGTTAAGAACATTGGACGGAAAATATAGGTGGGTAGTCAGAAAAATTTATAAAATATGGAGATCACCGAAGTGACATTGTCTATTTTCCAATTAATTTTTGAAATACTTATTTAGGGTTTACGACAATCATGACTAGGTCCTAATACAAACATGTATTTCTTTAAGCATATTTAGACATACTCAATTTGGACAGGATGTATACATGCAGTAATACGGGTAATCATGTCATGGCATTCCACCTCTGTGATTTCGCTAATTTATGGATTGCTAAGACTTGTTTACTAAGGCCGGTTTATACAGTCAGTTCAGTTGAGTCGAATTGATTTTGTTATTTAGAAGAAGAAAAAATATATATATTTATTTATTTTTTATTTTGGATAAACCAAAATACATACATTGTATTTAAGTTTTTATGATGTTATGTTTTATTTTGTTATTAGCATATTTATTATTTAATGAATTAGGACGTGTTTAATATTTACTTTGTTTTAATATTTTTATCTACTTTATTGGACAATAAAAGATATTGAATAACAATTTGGAAACTGGAATAGAAAAAGCGTGAAATCCTAAAAGGAATCGAGCACCTCCCATCCTCTCATGGCAAGACAGGCAACGAAGCGCGGGCGAACCGCAGATGGCTACTAAATTTTTATGATATGTTCTTTTAGCTTCTTTTTAAATAATGACAATGAATTTGTTTCTTTAATATTTTTTGGTAATTGATTGTATAATTTTACACCTTCATACAAGATATTTTTTTTACCATAGTTAGTCCTGGGTGTTATTAAATTTATATTATTTGCTTGTCGAGTTATCATCTTCATGTTTTTTATTTTAGTTGTAAAGATTATTTGAGACTTTATAGCTTTAGTTAATATTTTTCTTATTAAAATACATGTGTTATATCTATATAACTGACAAATATTCATAATTTTAGTGTCATTGTAAACTTTTTAGTTGGAGTTAGGTAATGGTATCCAAATAGTCTTTAACGAATTTATTTTGACATGTTTGAAGAGATTTTTGGTTAGTTTTGGATGCTGTACCCCATATTTCAATTAAATAGTTTAAGTGAGACTTGACAAGAGAGTTGTAGATTATATATTTAACCCGCTTTGGTAAACAACGTGACGTTTCTCTGAGTAGACCGGTCAGTGATGTTATTTTATTTTTTATATTTTTAATATGAGGAATCCATGTTAATTGTTTATCTAGTGTTAAACCCAAGTATTTTTCGTGATTAATTTTTTTTTATGGCTTCTCCACTAACAGTTAAATTTTGATGTGCTTCAATTCTTTTGTTAATAGCTGAGAAAATGATATAATTAGTCTTTGCAATATTTAAGGTCAATAAGTTTGACTGTAGCCAGGTTTGTAGAAGATTTAAGTCTTTTTGGGCTTGTTTAATGATCAATTTAATAGAGTTGCCATTATAAAATAAGGCCGTGTCATCGGCATAAAGTGAGACCTCACCTTTCAAACCAATTTCATTAATATCATTAATGTAGATAAGAAACAGTAATGGTCCAAGAATTGAGCCCTGAGGAACGCCGCAAGTTATTAATTCTGGTTTGCTCTCATGATTTTCAATTTTGACAATTTGATATCTATTCGTAAGATAAGATTTAAAAATATTATATGCTGTTTCTCTTACTCCAATTTTGTGAAGCTTTTGCATAAGAATTTCATGGCTAACGGTATCGAAAGCTTTTTTCAAATCAATGAAGATACCAAGAACAATCTTCTTTTTGTCTATGTCAACTTTAATTTTGGTAACGAGATCAGATACAGCTGTGAGTGTACTAGATATGGGTCTAAAACCATACTGGTTTTCATATAAAAAATTTATACTGTCGAGAAATTCACTAAGCCGATTATGTAATATTTTTTCGAAAATTTTAGATAAAACTGACAATACCGATATTGGTCGGTAATTTCCTAGGTCATACCTGCTGCCTGACTTATATATAGGACTAACTTTTGCCAACTTTAAAGAATCTGGAAATTTGCCTTCACTGATGCATCTATTTAAACAGCGGGTTAGTTCGTCAACAATGTGAATGCTGATACATTTGATAATTTTAGTGTTTAATCCGTCAATTCCACAGCTCGCTTTTGAATCAAGGCTATTAATAATATTTAAAACTTCATCAGTTGTAGCTGGTCTTATCTGCTCAAAAGTTAAGTTACTATTTTTACTTTTTTTTGGTGTCGAGAAGTGAAAATTACCGTGCACTTCAGGAATTTTATTGGCAAGTTCAGTACCTACGTGTGAGAAAAAAAGAGTTGAAATATTCGCAAATTTCCTTGAGTTCTGAGATTTCTCCTTGCGGAGTCTTTAATTTAGAGGGAATATAATTTTGTTTAGTTTTGTTACTTGCTAAAGAATTTATCAGTTGCCACATCTTATGCGGGTCATTTTGACAGTCATCAAAGGCTTTTTCATTTTGTTATTCAATTTTATTTCCTAAATATTTATTTATTGTAAGTTTATATATATAGTATATATATATATATATAGCACTTTTCAGACACAATTTCTTTAATGCAGTTAGTAAATGTTTTATTATTTTCTATATTTTTTATGGCTTCTATTAGTTTATTATATATTTTTATAGACATTGACAGTGGACCAGATGAGTAAAGCTTTAAACAAGTTGGTATTTGTATCCTTTTTTAAAATCTAATTGGGTATTTTGATATTTAATCCTTTTTTTTGGATAAAATTCCGGGTATATGCAGAAAACGTCCGTGCGGGTATAACATTCAGATGGCCAAGTTGGCACGCTTGAAACACAGGCTCTCTTTATGTTTACCTTGAGCGACAGTTGCGCCTGCGCCTGCGCGGGTGCGTGGTCATCGTGCTGAGCTTGCAGCCACGCCGGCAGCAGCTGTCGCAGATGCGGCGCCACGCGACGACCGCACAAGCGGACTATCGCCCCGTGACACACCTACAACCACAGAAGCATTCATACAGAACGGACACTTACGCCCTTCCACTGCACCGAGCCGCACAGGTAAAAATAGAGAGCAAAACGATGCAATGTCGCAATTGTGCAATGGTTATGAAATCTGTAAATATAAAAACAAACTGGAGTGCTTTTTTTGAAATTTTTTACATACTAGCTGTTTCCCGCAGCTCTGCCTGCGTCAAAAAGTTACCTGCCTATGTTTGACCTTAGGTCTTACACTATATTAATACCAAATGTCATCAAAATCTGTTCAGCGGTTTGGCCGTGAAAGCATAACAGGCAGACAGAAAGACAGACACACTTTCTCACATTTATAATATTAGTATGGATGGTTATGAATAGACATCCCAAATAAAAGTTGTTTGTTGTTTGATATCAAACAAAAATCCTTGAATATCAAACAAAAATCATTTGATATTAAACAAAGATTATTTGACTAATTTTATGAGTCACATTTTTCAAAAATTGGGCTCCAGGCCTTTTAATTAGTATGAACTGAATTTGTAAATTTTATCCTCATATTCCCAAAAAAATAATACAATTTGATCACTGACCTGTGTACATTCCCGCACTTTACAGTCCCCATCCACTGACAGGATCTTATAGAAGTGGCTCCAGCCGGGCAACGCTGCCTCCACGTCATCCACACTGCTCTTGTTTACCAAGTCTGTCAGTTCGTGTAATGCCTAAAAAATTTAATAAATATTATTCATTTTAAATTACAATGTAAGTTCACATAGACCCCGGAGACCCTGTTGCATGATTTTATGGGTATTATTGGAACAGTGGAATAAAATCATTATCTAGATTTGAAATGACATACAATGAAACAAGCGAAAATATAACACATACTAAATATGCAAACCTTAGTTTTAGTAATGGGATCCTTCTTATTGAGTCTTTTAATGCACATCGCTAGCTCCGGGTCCAACCCAGCGTCCAGGGTGACAGCAGCCAGCGTGGGGAACAGCGCAGGCATCAGCTTGCCCCCGACTGTAGTCATCGTCGCGTCAAATTTTCCCGCATTGCTGAGCAGTTCAGCACTGCGGCCGCTACTCGAAGGCTGCACAAAATTAATAGAATTTAATGATAGTTCAGTAGTAATAACAAAACTTGGCGCTCAATGCGAAGATTTGGCTACGAATTTGATAGAGGAGAAAAACATTACTTCATACTTACACGAACGTTGTTTTTGGTTCTTTGACTTTGTTTGTTTTTACCACCCATTGTTTTAATTATCACTGCACTATTTTGTCAACAGATATAGCATTCTTAATTTCGACAAATTATACGAAATATTTATTTATTTGTGATGAAACAGGATTATATGAAAGAAAACTTTGCCATATATACAGCTAGGAAGACCAAACTGACAGTTGACCTATGTCACAAATGACAGCTGACGGTAGTTCTTTTATTATTTTGTGGCGGACATAACCCATGGATCTAAAGTTAAAGGGATAGCGCGCGGGCATACAATACGCTGATTGCAGAAAATTTGACCTGGGGCCTTACTATCAACTCTAATAGCAGATGGCGCAATACAAGCTGTAAGGCGACATCTCGTTTACTCACTCGTTTCTGCCCTGCTATTAAAGGTGATAGTAAGGGCCCTGAATGCATTTCTCGTGATGTGTTAGGGTGTGAATCTGGGTTTCCATCACAGCACTTGATAACAACCCCAAAAGTTGGAAAAAATGATAAACAGTTACGTAGTTAGTAGCAATATAATCTTTATTTTAAGGTAGATTTTTATTAAAAAATTAAAAATAATTAGACTTGTTTTTGACATAGAAATATAAAGTCCAATTATATTAAGCAAACTGACATTTTTATTTTACTGTATTTCTGACTAGGCAAAATTTTTGAAGTGATGGTAATACTTTGGGAAAACAGGGGTTACTCCAGGTCAAATTTTCTTGGGGTGCAGGGCAGAGAACCTCCTCGAGTGCCCGGTCCCTTGAAAGCTTTGCATTCTCATTTGATTCCACGGATCTGGTGAGAGGGCGGGCTGACAAGGGATTCGGGACGGTGCACCCTGGGTGACAGTTAATAACTCCCTGGTAGTCGGGGTCTTGTTGACTGTCGGCCAATTTCTGCCAACAGCCCACTCCACCGCCGTCTATGATGAGACGGCGAATGGATGTGGGTCTGGGGGACGGGCGTGGTCTATTTATGGGCCACTGTCCGATTTGGGGGAGTGGCCGAAAGGCCAAAGGTCGGGGCCGAAAGGCCATGGCTGGAGGGCGTCGTGGTAGAATGCTAACGCGACCCCATGGCGCCCTCAACAGCCGGTGCGGAAACGCCGTAGGGGTTTTAGAAGGTAGTCCAGGTTGGTAGACTTGGGAGTCCCACACTTTGTGCGTAAATGCATTTCCCCTACGTTAAAAAAAAAAAGGTCAAATTTTCTTGAATCAGGCTAACAACATGTTAGCCTGCTTGGTTTCCATCTTTACCTTTAGATCCATGACATAACCTCTTCAGATGACAACCTCTGCTCAGGGTTAAAAGGGATGCGCGCTAGCATACAATAGGCTGACGGCAGAAAATTTGACCTTAAGCATTTCGTTACCCACCTCTCTCTTTCTAACCCTTGATGTGTTAAGGGTGTCCATGGTTTTACATCATTCATGGAATACATGGAACGGAATAACAAATCCCACCTAAACAAGCGGATTTTATTTGCAGTTTATAGATACATTCATTAATTGTGATTGCATATGAAAATGATCCGAATGATTTATGAATTTCATTATTGATATTTAATATAAATTCAATATTATAGGTACATAATGTTTTCTTCCAAATAATCAGTCATTATCATTTCGTGTAGGTTACATACTTACATACTCGTACATTGTGAATCGTCCACGTATACCCTGGCGTCAGAGTTGTGCGGAACTTTGGCCTTTGACGTGGTTACTTTAACGACCACCAGGTGGCAGCCGGGACTAACGGCTTAGCGCGCACGGAATCATCTTTATTATCAGACAATCAGGTGATTCAAGCCTGCAGTCCTAACCAAACTGGAAATAACTAAATAAAGTATGCTTCCCGTGAGAATCGAACCCTCGACCCCTGGATCGAAGGCGAACGCCTTAACCACTGGACCACGGAGGCAGTAATCAAAGTGAAACTCATAGAGCTAAATAGTCTAAAACTTGCAATTCTAAGCTAATGAGCGGAGCGATAAACACGCAGCGATAATTAATCTTGCAAGGGAATCATCATCCGAGGTGGGAACTATGTAGGCTCAAAACGAAAAAAAATTGCTGCATGCTTCACAGCAAAATATTTAGTGTCAGACCAAAACTTGTTTTACTACCGAAACCGAATTTCAGGAACGGTCTCATTTTGGGCCCAAATCGAGTTCAAAAGGATCATGTTTTGAGGGCAAAATAAAGAAAACGTTATTAATATCAGACAGTTTCATTTTTTTATCTTTAAATCACATATGCAGTCTTTGACATTTTCACTTATTCATAATCAACATGTAACTACGCCTCATTTAAAAAAAAGTATTAGGCATGTGCACGAAGTTAAATGTTTTCAATACTTTAAAGTTTCATACATTTTGAGGTTAGAATTCACAAAAATTTTAATATTTCGCAAACCATCAATTTCCGCATCTGAAGAGTAAGGAAGTATTCCCCTGGAATTTCAAAATCCCCAAATTCGTCCCAAACGAATTAAACTTTCCAACAAATGTAGTTAGTGGTTGTAGTACTTTTATTTACGTGGAATTGGCTAGTCAACTAAAAAATAAATTGTGTATTTTATATATTTTATTGATAAAATAGACTATTTCGGAGATACACTTTAAACGAAAAAATTCTTAAAATTATATTTATTTTGTTATTTAATTTTAAAGATTTTATAGTGATGACGTCACGCAGCTATAATGGCCATTTCGAACTGCAAGAAAGCAAAAATTACTAAGGTATTAAAAAATATATATGTCAGTATCAAATATCAAAGTCAGGATGGACCGTGGCCGTGAGTTGGTTTCTTGTTTGTTTACAATCGTCAAATATCTAGGTACCTACCCCATTTCTCGTATCTATTGCTTTTGGCCTGTTTATTAGACTTAACTGCCGTCTCTTCTTTCGTTGACATCTGATTTTTCAATAATTGGACACCGATTCTTCAATAGAATGTATGAATGAATGTAATCAGGTTAATTATAGGGTTATGTTTACTTGAACAGAGATAACATTTGACATGGGTGACAAGTACGTGAAACGCATAATTAGCGTAACCAAACAAAAAATATTTATTCACTACCCTTTGCTGCCAACCTAAATAATTAAATGTGAATAGCCGGAAGTTATCCGGCTACGTCATACGTTAACTTTGCTAAAAAATGAAAGTCATTGGGTTTTCTGCGATTTTCTTAAAAAATACTTGCTTATCTAAAGATCTGATTAATGTAATGTGTTCCCTAAGCCTATTCCTCGAAATGGTTTACGAATTAGACATTTTTATGAAAAAGTTTACTAGCCAATTAAGAACCCGTATCACATCTATGATAAAATAAATGCAATAGATGCATAAAGCATGGGCTTTAATCTCATTCCAGACACTAAATAGGTTAACAATGGAGACTACAGTCAACCATTTGGTGAACTCATCGGAGAAACCTGAAGAATAGGAAGATGGTTCGTCGCAAAAAAACTTAACTTCCACTAACGCCATCTATGATTATCTTTACAATATAGAATTGTTCATCAGTTGTCGGGTTTTAGTTTTAAGCTTTTATCTTGTTTGTTTTAGATTTGTTTGGTTGACTAATAAATTCTGTACAAAGTGGCGTGACGGGTAGCGGCATATTGTTTGTTTTTCGTTCATACTACATGTAGTACATGTTCAGCGACCTGTTACAAAAATAAATAAATATCAAACAAAACAAACTTGCTCATCCTTTTCGAACTGAAAATGAAATAAATGCCAGCTTGAAGGCTGGTGGTGAATTATGCACACAATATTTCCACGAAGTTTCTCATCACCTTACTATCAGCTAGGGGCGCTGTACAGATCTTACATACAAAATTGATTCTGATTTAAAGCGACTGCTGACAATCAAAGAGCTATTTAATTACTTAATACTTTTTTCGAAAATCCCATTTTTTTGATGTCTGGTAATTCCAGCGTTACCTACAAAAATTTTTATGACTTAGAGCGTCACAACATTTTCACTTCTGTACTTTATTTTTGAAATGTATGACTCAGACGTCAAATGACAAACTATCGACTCACCGCTTGTGATGAATTAAAACCATTCGAATAACGGACGGTAATCATTCAATACGCCGATTTTGCGTGAGTCATCCTTTTAAAAAATAGTACTCCTTTAAAAACGGTCTATAAAATACTTCCATCGTCAAAACCACATTCACACATGCAAAACCCTATCCACAATCTTAAAACATAACTCAGAGAATGTTATCAGCATCAATGTTATTTGCACCTACGTGCGGCTAAATTGATGGCGGCCGCGGCTCGATGCGGCTCGGCGAGTGCCGGACTCGCATTCCGCGCGCTCTAGACAAATAACTCGTTGCGCCTCGACCGCGCCATTTCTACCATCGGCCGCATTCAAACGCTATGTTTAGAGAATGTATAGATTGTCACGCTATACATTGCTAGTTTAATTTTTTCATATTGTTTAGAGCAATCCGGCTCGGAAGACCACAAAGATCTGGAGCCCTATTTTTGTATGAATGTATGACATGTATGTCGAACAAAAATCATTCGAAATCGAAGAAAAAAATATTCGACTCGCCGATTTTGCGTGAGTTACACTTTTCAGTCATTTCAAAAATAGGGCCCCCTGGTACTTACGTATGCTTCTCGTTTTGGATCACTGACCCATTGCAGCAGAGTAAGTAAAACGGTAGCCATTGAGGAAGAACTTTTAACATGTAGGAGATGGAAGCATTCTGTGTAATCTTAACTACTTGACATGTATGAAAGAATTTCTTTTGTGACGCGTAAGATATTGCTGAATGAACAATCAATCAATCCATCAATCAGTCAGTCAATCAATCAATCAACCAATCAACCAATTAATCAATATTTTATTTGTAAAACATAGGTAAATACATACAGGTGTTATAATTTTTTACATTAATCGCTATGTACAATCAATACCTACCTGGTTTATAACACTTAAGTTACCTGGGTGATATCATCTGGGTGATCAAATTACACAACAGTAAAATAATATGTTTTTGTATCCTGAAATCAGCCGGGTGATTAAATTCGACATAATTCAAATGGTTCTTGGTAGAAAAGAGATATGAAATGTTCAGACTCTCTGGTATTTGAACATAAATGTAGAGTCAAACGAAATATTATTTTTTTTGCATTATGTGTTTGAAAAAATTCGTTGCTTTTTGTGATAGAATGAAATCAGAAATTTACAGAATTACTTTCTCATGGACAAAACAAACGAGCAATGGATATCAAACTATAGAGAAATATCGCATATTTGCGGGGAGCGCGGAGTGGCGGTTATCGCGGCCGTAGACGTCGGTCGGCACGTGATGGCACGAGCGCTGCTTGTAGCACGAATACCCCATACCTTCTTCGGATCAAGATATGTAGTCATAGGAAATGAAGTAGGTATCTAGAATAAACTTTTAAACTAATCGCACTGCATATTTGAAACATAAAATTACTGGATTAAATGCATAAAATACCTTCATACTCGTTCCGTGACCACGGCCATTGTAACATGGTAGGTGTTTCACGCACTTAATCATGTAATTTTAGGTTTTGGGTATCCAGATGAAAACACTGACTCATGTTTGTTAACTATCGTTATGTAGGGAGCAATATAAAAATAATAATAGTGTTGCGGCGTCCAGCCTCCTTATTGACAATGACTCTATGACTTGATGACTATAAAAAACAAGACTGACTGACAGAGACAAAAGAAGGGACTAGACTTCACTTTTTGGACTGACGAAGGGACGAAGGAAGATATTTAAATTAATCCTAAGTTTTTTTATTATCTACGAAAACCCTAACAAGACGACAAGAACCTTGAACGAGCCCGTTCAAATAGAAAGAAGAAGAGAATTATTATAATGGAATCTTTTTCAATTATTCACTAAAGTTTGTCAAACGTAATTACGATAAAGTGTCGCAGCAACGTGAACCGCAAATTAAAATGCATTTTGCATTTAAATCATTAAAATCTATCAAAAAATTATGGAGTCATTAAAATTTAAAAGCTTTTGTAGTGATGACGTCACCGGGTCGGCGGCCCGGCCGGTTCACGATGAGTGCATTAAGTAATTTGATTGTCACTCAGATGCTCTGATTTATTTTATGCAATAATAACATATCAAAGTTATACAAAGTTAAATATAAAACCTTTATTTTCAAGTAGTGTGCAAAGTTATATGACGGTACTACGACTAGGTAATCGAAAAATTCTAGACTAATCGTGGCGATTTGACGTAATTAAAGTGCTACGATTTGGCGAAGCAAATATGCTACGGTAGAGCTACGACTCAGCGTAGCTGTGGTGCTACAATTTTGCGTAGCAGATGTCATTGTGTGTATGTGGGAGCTACGAGTCAGCGTAGGAGAAAATTACATTTAGTTTCTATAGAAACTAATATTCGTTCTGTAAAATAAATCCATCAAATTTTTGTATTCAACAAATTCAAGGTCAGTCTCATAAATACGTTAATAAAATGTTTAACATATATTTTATTATGTATTTTCATATTTAACAGTTAAAGCGAGCCTATTTAGCGTTCCGTAGTAAACACAAGGACACCCTCATGTCTGCCCAGCTGTCTGTCCCAGGTTTTGCTCAGAAGAAAAGTTTATGTATTTTACTGCAAAATGCAGGAGTCGTTTGAAAGATACATTACTTCAGATGTCATGTTTAACGCTAGGTAGGATAGAAAATAATATGTCATTTTAGTGTGGTCAATACAAAAAAATAATAAGGTTGCCCAATATGATGCACTTAATTAACCGTATAGCCTTTAATAGCACAGGAGTGTAATAAACAACATTATTTTTGAATGTGATGTTGTATTGTGACTTCGCTTTAATACGCCTTAGCGCTGTTATTAATAGGTCTATATTTGTAATTATGCTTTCAAAGCTCTTCTATATTTGTACTTTTAACTCCTTTGTGGTGTAGCTCCTTAAATAGTTAAACAGTTTGCGCCGCGCTCCGGTTCTTCGCCATATTTGCCTAAGATAAGGGAAACTAGATGTTGCTACTTACACCGTTTTAACCAATAATAGAGGAGCAGGCAGAGACCAAGCCAAGTTATTGTTATCCTGACAAAAGTTGAAGTTTTATATCGGGTAGAAAGGTTCTCTTAGTTATCAGTCCAATAAAAGGATACAGAATTTTGATTAAACCAGTGTTTGTAGGAGCTGACAACTGGCGAGCTATCGCGCAGAATAGAGTACTCTGGCGATCTCTCGTGAGGAGGCCAAGATCCACTTCGGGTTGCTGAGCCAGCGGAGTAAGTTCTAGAGCTAGGAAACTGAAAGACAATCTCAAATGAATAAATAAAAGCTTCATCGGTTCAACAAGTAAGAGAAGTGACTCCAATCTTTATACATGAAGCAGATTTTTAGGGTTCCATAGTAAATACAAGGAACCCTTATAGTTTCGTCATGTCTGTTCGTCTGTCGCTAATAGTCTCTAAGAAAAACGTAGGGCGTTTTTCTTAGAGACTATTAGACCTAGTGAGCTAAAATTTGGTATGCCTATGCATATTACTCACGCGGAGGGAACTGAGATAAATATATGAAAGTATATTTTTTAGGGTACCTCCCCTACACATAAAGAAATTATTTTTTTCTACCTTTTATTTATTTGTCTGGGGTATCATTTAATAGGTCTCTAAAAACATTATGAGTACTATCAGAGTATTTTTCGATTAACGGTTTCGTTTATGAAATATTTAGCTATAACCTTGAAAAAAATCAGAGGTGGAGTATCCCGCCAACCACTTTTGAGAAAACCGTTGCATTTGGATACCTGAAAAAATTCACAATAGTAGTAAATATAATGAATTTCAAAGGATAATTATCACTGCCTTATTAATTATTACTTGTAATAATTCATTAATTAAAAAACATGTAAAATTCAATCCATTGAATTATATATCTAACGTAAGCAGATAGTTTGACATATTTTGACATTTGACATTTCCGATATCAGATGGCGCTATTTATGAAACTTGATGTGATTTCGTTTCAGATTTGTTTTAAAATAAAAAGAAAATTTAATAGTAGGTTTTATGACCGAGACCATTTGGGACCCTTCACACTCTTAGCAGGCCCTTCAGACCATATGGCATCGAACGTTTGTGCCACTCAGCGAGTTTGCATTGCTCTATTTGTTCAAAATTTAAAGCTTGTATCTATGTTTAATATACAAAAAGTTTTGTGGAGGCACAATTATGGAGTATAAAATTGAAAAATTACATAATTTTTTATAAGTATTCATACTATTTTGACCAAATGTATATATTTCCCCGATATTCATCTTAGTTGCTTTTTGTCGATAAGGCTGTAACTAATTATTAGATTAAATCATTATTTAATTCTTATTCGTCTTCGTCCAAGCGTATTTTCCAGTTGCGTCCTCAGCTTACGTTTCGGAGCCGAAACGCCTTTTACTCGAGACATACCTTGATTTGGTGTTGGTTACTACAATGGAGCGACTGCTGTGTGACCTCTGTAACATTTTTTACTCGAAAACCAGACCAATAGGAACATGGGTGTCCAAAACTGTCAGATTTTTCAGACTGCCTAAAGGCTTAGCATAATGATTATTATCTATCGACGACACGAAATGATTTAACGGAGGTCGAGATATACGAGAGAGAATATGCCACTCATGGTGACATGGTCTCGCCGTCGTTTGACACGCGCATTAGCTAGTCGTACTTCGGATACGCGCTCCGCGCTCGGTTATCGAGCTTCTTGTTATATCTGCTAAAGGACATTATGTGAATGTATTTTATGTTTAAATTCTTTATTATTGGGACCTTACATTGCGCGTGGCTTGACACGGCACTTGACCACTTATTTTAATATTGTTACAGATTTAACTTTTGTAAATTATTGCATGAGAACACACAAATCAGAATTAATTAATTTTGTGAATTTATTTATTTAAATGTGTGACTATTGTTGTTGCTTTGAATAAAATTTAGCAATCCATGATAATTTTGTACTAAAATTGAAAATAAAAATGATTATACCTGTATGATTAGTAAAGATATCTCTAAGGAAAAAAAAAACTTTTTTGATGGTTTTTAAAATAGTTTAATTTAATGTCGTAACAATCACGAAACATCCATATTAAAAGTGCGGAAATCTGTCTGTCTGTTACGCTTTCACGGTTAAACCGCTGAACGGATTTTGATTAAATTTGGTATGAATATAGTTGAATACCCGTGGTCAACTAAAGGCTACTTTTTGACTAAGGCGGAGCTGCGGAAAACAGCTAGTAAGAAATAATTATATCTCTCTGTGTTAATTTTCTCTGCACAAAATCTAAGTTAGTTATGCAGGGCATCGCGTCCGTAATCTTAGTCTCGAGACGTCATTGCTGAGCGAACGCTAAGTATTGCTCACTAAGTGCTCGGAGTTTAGACGCGATTCCAACTGGAAGCTGATTAATTTTGTATGTTGTGAGAGCTTGGCGAATTTATTTTAATGAGATTCGGGTCTTCTCATTATAATTATTGGGGTGTATCGAAGGAGTATCCCAGTTGCTAAGAAAGTTTTCCTAATGTTAAGATGCCAATATTTAAATTACAGTACATGAAATAAATAAGTAAATATGTCGCATCATTGTATAAGCGCACCCTAGGCTACAGTCTGCGAGGATGGTAAGTTAGTAGTGCAGCTGGCCGACCCTTCCACCACGGCTAATTGCAAAATATAAACCTTCCAAAAACGGTTAGAGCTACCACAAAATTTGCATTAGTTGAATTTTTCCTATGCGAAATTACAAGAAGGTTCAGTACTTAGATGAAGTGGGATTTGCGTTCAAAAATCCATACTTCCTTACTATACTAATATTATAAATGTGAAAGTCTTTCTGTCTATCAGTCTGTCATGCTTTCACGGCCAAACCGCTGAACGGATTTTGATGAAATTTGTTATGAATAAAGTTGAAGACCCCGTGGTCAAACATAGGCTACTTTTTGATGCAGGCGGAGCTAAGGGAAACACCTAGTGTTAAAATATAAGTTAGTATAAGGAGCTCTCCTTAAGATTCGTTAAGATTAAGTTCTTATCGAGTCGAAAATATCATGTTAAAATATTTATACATAAGTATTCAGAACTCTGAACAAGCTTCTTAAACACGATGAAAAATAAACGTTTTTTCCCAATAAGCCAAAGAACATTGAACGAATAATTCTTATCGTCCGTGAATATGAAAAGAAAATTTTATCCTCCTTGTCCAGAGCAGAATTGAAGAAAAATACATTTTTGTTTATATTGTATTATCACGATCCGAGGCAAAAAACCAAAGGATTCTAAGGGAATCTATTTTAAGGATATAGCGGACAACCATATATATCCATTGAGAAATGAATGTTTATTTGTGCGGTTTCCATGCTCTTTGTTTAAATCATGTATGCAATGGTCAGTTGACATATCTACGTACTCAGGAGTCCCGAAATTATGAAAATGAAACCCATATGTCGAACGGAAATCATTCGATATCGAACAATAATTATTCGATTCGCCGATTTTGCAGTAAGTCACACTTTTCAAAAATAGCACTCCAGATATATTACAAACAATTTGACTCGATTTTTTAAAAAGACTACGATAAAAATTATAATACAGTGTAGAAAAACTTAAAACTTACTTAAAATTGATTGAAATATCTATTTATTTATTTATTTATTTATTAGGAAGACCAACAGCTTTTTTTGTATAAAGGTAGTAAGGTAAAAAATATATAAAGCAAGTGAGCCACTACAGGTCCTCACAGATAGATCCAAAATAGCTTAACAAAAGTTGAATAGTAATCACACACACGCCACAATTGTGAGAAAACTACATAATAAGTATGAGATCTAACAAAACATTAGTCGCAACATTGCTATGGTCAAAATAGAAAAAGAATAATAAGAAAGTTTAACTCTAAGACTTAAATAAAACACAACAGAAAAATTCTATGCTACTGGAGTAAATGTTCATAAAGTAAACGCTTTGCTCTGGCTATGCTTGTGGTGAATAAATCCAAATCCAATGTCCTGGAGAAAATATTGAAATTATTAACTATAGGTCCCAATGATCTCAAATATGATGCCATGATTCATATTTCTTAAATCCATACTAATATTTTAAATGCGAAAGTCTGTCTGTCTTTCTGTCTGTCTGTCTGTTACGCTTTCACGGAAAAATCGCTGAACGGATTTTGATGAAATTTGGTATGAATATAGTTGAAGACCCGGGGTCAAAAATTGGCTACTTTTTGACACAGGCGGAGCTGAGGGAAAAAGCAAGTAAAAAGTAAGTTAAATGATTATCAGCTTACAAACAATAAACCTTTGACTTGAGTCACGCTAATAAAATTATACAAGTAAAATAAAGAATAGGTGATGGGGCAGTTGTAGGCGCCCAGTTTGAAATCTGACGCAATTCAAGAAGCTCATATAAGTATAATAAAAGACACGTCTTAAATTTCAATCTTGTTTTAAAATAAAAATCTGTATGAAATACGTCTACTAAACTTGAAAGCTGTAGGCAATAACAGTAACAATAAAATGAGGTTTTCCACTCCGTGCTTGCGCGGTTGACAGTGAGCAAGCTGATTCAACATTTTTAAATGTTTTTTCTTACTTGTATGTGACGTGATGATAGAATGGAAGGAGCTTCTGCAATAAAAATTCAGTCATTCTTGGACAACTATTGGATCGGTCGCTATTTAGTGGCATTTTCTATCTTGAGCTTCTCCGTGCTTCGGAAGGCACGTTAAGCCGTTGGTCTCGGTTGGTATCGATATATAGCAGTCGTGAGGCTGTGTCAAATGCCTTTAGGCAGCCTGAAAAATTCTGACGGTATCGACCACTAACTCACCTCAGGTCATGTTCCTGTAGTGGTTTTCCTGTAAAAAGGGTAACGGAGGTCAGACGGCAGTCGCTCCATTGTAATAATCAGGGCCGCCAAATCTAGGACCATGGCTTAGAGCGTACCCTAGGTTCCGTAGCGTAAGCTGACGACGCAACTAGGAATACATGCTAAGATGAAGATGTGATGTGATGACCATGGAAGTAATAAGTACCTACAAATCACATTTCCTCCTCATAGCACTGCCTCATATTCTCATTCTTTTTCTGTTCAAGCAGTCAGTTTATGGAATACTTTACCACCTAGCGTTCAAGAGTCCCAAACTCTGTCCACATTTAAGAAGCGAGTAAGAGATCATTATTTCTCCTTGAACTCATAAATCGTATTATATATATATATATATATATATATATTATTTATATATATTAGTAGGTATATTTATTGTATTTATTATTTAGTTTATTATACATATAGTATTATAAAATAGGTTTAAATTGTGCTTATTATTTTATTTTTTATTTTTATTGTACACCACTTTGCCTCTTTCTTTCGTAGTTCCTGTCGCGGGTCTGCTGGAAGAAATTTCTTTAGAAATAAGTAGAACCCTTGTACACAGTTTTCCTAATTTTAAGTTTCCAATGTATATTTACAGCGTGTACATGAAATAAATAAATAAATAAATACACTTCGTATTTTCGGACATCTCCTTGTAGATTATGGAGATCCTTAATTCGAATGCGAAATAAGAATAAATATCAAAAGTAACGATATTAAATAAGGAAATATTTTTTGAAAATCTTCCAATATTTAGGATAGAGAAGCTCACGGCGTAACGCAGATACACTAGTCCGGTAGACCGGTTTGGCTGCCGGATCTACCCGGGCCGGAGACGGCGGGACGTGACCTCCCTCTCTTAAAACAAGCATGATAGCGCCATAACCGTGAACCTTAAACAAGATTAACTATTCGGGAACTACACTTTGAATACAATTTGTGATATTTCATGTTGAGGCCGAGATCTGGATTTATTTGGTTCAGATTCGGTAATGGAGTAGGGATAATAGACGAGCTTCGCGGAGATTTTATTACCTTTCTGTTCTGTTGCGGAATTTCATTTAGAAATTCCGTGTGCAAGCGAAATGTACAGGCTTACAAGTTGTATAATGATAAATGTGAATAAGAAAGAACTTTCGTTATACAAACATAACTGTTCCTATTCAAATATAATATTAAATAATGTGACTTGCCACCTGTCTGACGTCAATCCTTCTTAGAAACGATATTACGGTTCAAGTGGTTTGTTCTTGGGCTACTCACAGAATACAACACAGTCTAAAAGGTCATCAGCCATTAATGGTATAATAAATTCATATTTTCCAAACTCTTCGGCCTCTCAGACACCTGCACCTCCAAAAGCATCCTAGTTGCCTACAAGAAAAGGAGAAATTTACCTATTTTAGTTGGAAAACACAGCAAAATGTTTCGAGGATACGTGCCAATCAATCATGCGAGTTAGGAAAATCCACGTCTGCTATCGAAGGGCCAAACTTTGAACAGCGGAGTTCACAACAGGCACGTTCAATAGCCCAGCGTGGCCTAGTTTCAGATGTAATATTTTTTCTCGGCAAGGTAGCTCGCCTGCCGCTGCAATATGTCACGTATTTCCGAATTTAAATACGTAACCCTTTAGGATTATAATATGATTTTATTTGTTTTTTTTTTTTAGTTTATATATTATTTGCTAAATGGTTATATTCACATCAAATCTTACATCAAAACCACGAAGGAGTCAGATAGAGATTATCTCTTTTATTTTGTATAGAAAATCAGCAAACTCTTTCAACAGAGAGCCGTTTCGTATATTATTCGTTTCTGGTTCGAGTATAGTCCAATCTTTTTCATGGTGAGCATTCCCTTTGGGTTCAGAATCCTAATTCTTGTTTAGTTATTCAATGGAGAATGAGTGATGGGACTTCTGATCTAACCTGTAAAACGCTTGACGATAAAAAGCGTGTCAAGTTTACATTTTTTCTAAAATGTATGTAATTTCATTGTCTGTGTAACAACAAATACAGCGAGGTCGCCGCGGGCGGCGCAGCGGGCGACCTTTCATTTGCATGCGTTTTGCGGTAGCCCGGCAAGGATTTCCACAAAGGATGGGCCCACTAGAACATTTTCGTCTATACCCTTCACAAAAAAAAATAACCATGATAATATGTCACATGTCCAGACGGATAGTAAAATAAATAAAAAAAAGATACATCTGATCATTACGATTCTGAACAGGGGCCTAAATTCTAAGCAGCCTCTCTATGTTTTTCTTTAACATTGGCGCTGTAATTTTCGTAGTTTTTCACCACTTAACTTGACATAAGTAAGACTTTATTGAAACTGCGCCAGACGTCCCCGATGTTATAATGTGTCTGTATACTTTTGGTTTATTCATCATCATTTCGTGTAGGTTGCATTGTCTATTGATCATGTACACCCTGGTGTCAGAGTTGTTCGGAAGGGCCTCTCGGTCTTTTACGTGATTCTTTTAACGCCTGCCAAATGGCAGCCTGGTTCAACGGCTTAACGTGCCTTTCGAAGCACGGAATCATCTTTATTATCAGACAATCAGGTGATTCAAGCCTGCAAGTCCTAACCTAACTGGAAACAACTAAACAAAGTATGCTTACTGTGGGAATCGTACCCACCATCCCCGGGTCGAAGACGAACGCTTTAACCACTTGACCACGGAGGCAGTTATTTTTTAATTAAAGTTTTGGTTTATTCAGTATATTCGAAATTAACAAGACAAGTTTTAGTTTTCTTTTTAATAGTACATATTTTTATTGATGTGATTATTTTGTTAAATAATTAAATATATATGTTACCATAAGGTCTTTTTTGTACGAATTTTATTGCCTAAAATAAATGAATAAAGAAAAAAAATACAACATTGAAAATTTAATAACCGGCCTAGTCCTGCGGCTAGATAAGGCGGTGTCGCTTCGGCCCTAATACCGACCGTTTGATTGGGCGAAAAATTCGTGCCATTTCAATACGCGGATAGACCACGTCCTTACACTGCAGTGAATGCAGCCTGTCCTTTTGTTAGGCCGCCATTGTTCTTGGATCGGAAATAATATCAACTGTATTTCAGTTAATGCTGTTCACATTTTGCAAGTTACGAGGGCATGCCTTATATTGGATTATGTAGACTGCGCTGTATAAGTATTGTTTATTCAGAGTTCAGACTAGCCCGGTGCGTATAGTTTGTAATTGAATGCTGAAAAATTTTACTCGCTGAAAAAATATTGATATTTTTACAACACTTTTTACATACATCACAAAAAATGCACATCCGGTGATTCTGCCTACGGTATTCAACAAAATATTGTCAAGAAAATTAAAAATGTGGAAATATGGAAACTTCTCGTATAATCGCTGCGTGCTTCAATATGGGAATAATTGCACGAACGATTTAGTACATCGTTTGTCTCGCATATTGCTTTGTCTCGTTCTCACAACTTCTATACGTGATTTGAGAGCTTCGAGAAACTGAATGGACGAGAAGGTGACAGCGGAAGGTGCCACAGGACGCCAGTTCAAGTTGAGTTGAGATACAAGAGCGATCCAGAAGTGAAACATGTGCGAAGAAGAAGTGAAACCAACGGCTTTGGCGATTCAACAGGACAGTGATAACCAAGTGATAAGATGTGGGCAATAAAGTTATATTGTATTGTATTGTGATTCGGACATTGTGAGTGATCAGTGAAGTTAAGTGACGTCGGCGACCATCCTTGTGGGAATAAACGTCTTTTCGAATCACCAGGTGTTTTTCTCCAAACAGCGAACCCCCAGCTCAATACAATATTTTATTTTTCAACACATTTGCTCATAAAGTGCCTTTTATTTAATTGTAATTAGGCCATTAATAGGGGTTGTCCGATTAATTTCGCAACTCAGTACTAGATGGCGCCACCAACAAAGTAGAACGCACTACGGTTTCGATTTATATAATGTTCATAGTATTGAGATGTATTTGTTAAAATCAGTCTTTAATATAGATTACTCTTTCGTATATCGTGTTTCTTTTCTGGACCCTAGTACGGCAGTGAATAGGTAGCCATTGGTCCTTCGGCGCGGATGTGTAAGGTAGAAAATCGAGTGACAAAGTGTGCAGTGCAGTGAAAAGTTAAAGTGACAGTTCGGGACTTAGCGGATTTCAGTGTGGATACGGACTTGTAAAAATCGTGAGTTATGAACAATCTTTAAAAAAAATACAAGTGCTAAAGACTTAGAATAATTTGATCTGATCATAAACATTAAAAATTTACAAGTATAAAGTGTAAAGACTTAGAAAAATTCGCTAGTGAAGGAACTTTAAAAATTTGCAAGTGTTTCCAAAGACTTAGAAAAATCAGAGTGAAGTTAAACTTAAAATTTTACAAGTGCTTAACATTTAGAAAAATTTACTGGAATTAAATTAACTTACAAATAATCGTTATATCTTAAACTATTTAATTTAACTTTATGTAAACTTAGTGCAATTGCGTTGATAAATTAGTTGTGTTTGAACATTAGACTTTGTATATTCGCTTAATTTTGAACATAAACAATGGAGAAAATAAACCAATTACTTAGTCTTCAAGATGAAAGGATGGAGTCTATGAAAAAGGCTCAGACTAACTATGGCAAAGCTCCTAAAGCAAGAATTACACCTAGCTATTTAGATACTCGTTTGGAAAACTTAGAAGCAACATGGAAATTATTCAAATCTTCGCATGAGCACTTGGTTGCGAATATTTCTAAAGAAACAAGAAGCGGACTAAGTTATTTCTCGGAGGATATGTATGAAACGTGTGAGGAATTATATATTACATACAAAAGTGATCTGAGAACAAAAATTAGTGACTTAACTGCTGCTGCACAGACAACTATCTTACCTGAACCAAAGAAAACAACTACTGAAATAAAACTGCCGCAGATTCATCTACCACGTTTTTCTGGCAAATATACCGATTGGACATCTTTTCACGATCTGTTTAACTCAATTATACATACAAATGAATCACTAGACAATGTTCAGAAATTGCATTACTTAAAGTCAAGTCTGTCTGGTGAAGCTGAACAACTGCTGCGAGCTATACCTATTACAAATCAAAATTATAGTCAGGCCTGGGAAATACTCAAAAATAGATACAATAACAAAAGATATATTTCAAATTGCATTTTTAAGAGATTATTTAGCATTAAAAATATAACAACGGAGTCAGCTTCTCTTCTAAAACAATTGCTGGATACTACAGTTGAATGCCTGAGCTCACTAACGAATCTAGGATTACCAACAAAAACTTGGGATGCAATCGTCATCTACTTGACTGTTTCTAAATTAGATCCTGAAAGTCATCGTCTGTGGGAACAAAATATTTCAGCTGAAAGAGAAGATTTCCCGTCGTTTGACAATCTTAAACAATTTATGGAGAATAGGTTTAGATCTCTTGAAATGATTGAACCAACAAACAAATCTACTAAATATAAAACATTTCATGCCACTGTAGAAACTGTTAACTGCTCGTTCTGTAAAGAAGATCATTACATTTATCAGTGTAAGCCATTCGCAAAATTACAATACAAGGAAAGACATGACTTCGTACAAAACAACAATTTATGCTTTAATTGCTTGATACCAAATCATTCTGCTAGCAAATGTATGAGGAAAACATCGTGTCGGATATGCCACAAGAAACACCACTCTCTATTACACCCAGAGAGGAAAGAAGAATCTGTAAGGGATGAATGTCATAAAGACTCAAGTCAAAACATAATGTCACATTTTGTAAATCAACCTGGTCAAATACTATTAGCCACAGCACTCGTAGATGTGACATCGCGTCATGGTCAAACACACGTCTACCGTGCCCTCATTGACCAAGGCTCACAGGCCTCGTTCGTAACAGAAGATTTAGTTCAAACTATGGGTTTGAAGAAGACAAAAGTCAACGGCGTGGTCTCAGGATTGAATAATGGAAATCAGCTTCACACCAAATACATGGTTGAAGTACAACTACAGTCAAGATGCAATCCAAAGGTTACAATCCTGATTAAGGCTTATATTCTAAGGACTATCACAAACTACTTACCTTCACAATCTTTTTTCTGGCGGCTGGCAACACTGGAGCTCACTTGTCATTTTCTTAGCTCCGTATTTTTATTTGTTTAGATATTAATTAATCCAGATAAAATAGCCTAAAAATACAATAAAACTGTAAATTAATCTTGTTATTAGTGAATTAAGATATTTGTGTGAGTGACATTCGTGTAACTTGTTAAAAATTAGTGGACAAAAGGTCAGTGGGTAAGGAGCCGGTATCGTTGTTTACAACTTTTACAAGGCGATATCGGTAATTATTTAACTTTCTACTATTCTATTTCACCTTTTACCACGTCTTTTGCACACTGCTTGCCAGGTTTGAGTACACTCCACTTACTACATACATACAATATTTAATAATTTTTATTCCCGTTCAAGTAGGTAGTTCACTTTAAGGTTAGGTCCGTTGGTTACATACTGGTTTTATTACAAATAATTTGTTCATTGTGTTCCTTACACTCTAAATCTGTACTTTATTGCCTAAAATGTCCACATCAAGCAGAGCCGTGACTGCCCGTCAAGTGGAAATGCAGCTAAAGTCGGCTTTATTAGAACTTAAGGCTTTAAAAGAAGAAAATAACAATCTTTTATTGGAAAGGGAACAAAATGAACAAGAATTTCAATCCATTCTGGAATCGAATTCAAGCTTAAAACTTGAGCTCTCAGCTAGTAAATTAGACAATGATGAGTTGAATGACCGGATAAACCAACTGATAATTCAAATAGATTCTTTCCGCCAATGCAGTGATACATTTGAGGAAACCCTCACACGTAACACTGAGTTAGAGAGGGCGCTGGAGAAGGCAGTAAAGCAAATTCAGATATACGAACAAGATAATCAGTCACGTCAGTCGCTGGAGGTGAACAACCTGTATGACCAGCTTATCCCGACTGACCCTGTGCCTCCTCCAGCCAACTCTTTAATAATTGATCTCACTAATGACACATCTTTTGTTAATATTACCACTCCTCAAACACAAATTAGCCACAAAAAATGTAAAAAAATTAAAAGATTAAATAAAATTATTAAGAAAAATAAAATTAAAATCAGGAATGAATTAAAAAAATCATGTTTAATAAAAATAAAGAAGGGTATAGACATGTATTCCACTCTTTACTCAGATTTAGAAATAAGTAAAAAACAATTGGCGGAAAGTCAGGAAATGTACAGTGTCGACACCAGTGAACTAAAATTATTTATTAATAGACTAAGCGAGGACTTTTCCTGCCTTAAAGATATGTATGACTCGGTGCAAAAACAAATCGCTCAGCATGAGCTGGCTACGGAGCAACTGATCGAAGACAGCAGGTACATTGAAGACAAACTCACTTCAGCTGCCAAACTATGTACCTGTGGGACTTTTAATGAACCCACAATCAGTGGCTCCGGGTCCGTACTCTCTTCATGTGATGGTGATTTGTTAGGGTCTGCTGTTTCAATTTGTGCCGCTGGTGACGACCCTACGCATGGAACTATTATATTTTCTGACAGCTTAGGTCTCAATATGGGTAGAATTTTCAATAACCATCTTGATAATTGCATTAGCTATTGTTTTCCAAACGCATCATTTATGCAAATAATGCAAAAAATTCGGAAAACTGAACTGAATAAAAACTCAACCATTGTACTACTAGTCGGTAACAGTAAAAAATTATGCAAAAAAGATATATTGACTAGTATGGAAGCCTTGAATAATTTGAATGTGTTTAAAGTTATTATTTGTGCATTCCCTTATATACGTTGCCAGCCTCCAAATTTATATATGAACATTAAATCCTTAAATAATTACATTCATACTTTGACATGTAGTCACAATGAAAAATTGATTTATTTTGACACTAATAACTTTATTAGTGGATGTTCGCTGACGAAAGATAAGTATTATCTTTCAAACTTTTATAAGCATAAGATTGCTACACTTGTAGCTTTTACTATTAACTTCTGGACGAGTTTACATGGTAAACAATTATCTAGTTGTAAGACAAAATCTACCGAGTTGCCACTTACATGTAATGGTGATTCGGGAGACGCAATGGCAGTTTTAAACTGCAAACACTGACAACAGGAAATCCTCAAGAATTAAGATTAGTACATCAAAATATAGAAGGATTTCCTGGCAAAGAACTCATTGTTGAGTTATTTTTAGAATCTTTGAATATAGATATTTTATGTTTGACTGAGCATTGGATTAAAGAGAGTGAGATGATGCTTAGCCTAAACAATTTTGATATTGCAAGCTGTTTCAGGAGAAAGTCTGCTATCAGAGGCGGTTCAGCTATTTATATTAAGAATGGTTTATCCTATAAAGAGCGGCCAGACATTTCTAGACTTTCTGTTGAACGCTGTGCTGAGGTCTCCTGCGTCGAGCTTGAGGAATATATAGTTGTTTGTGTATACAGTCCACCCAATAGCAGTTTCAAAGACTTTTTAAAGGTTGTTGATGGTGTCCTATCAATAGCATCAAAAAGTAATAAAGGATTAACATTTTGTGGTGACTTTAATATTGACATCTTAGTACATTCGGCAACAAGTACCCAATTTTTAAACCTTTTTAGCAGCTACAATTTGAAGAATGTTTTTTTTGAACCAACTCGATTTACCGATACATCTGCTAAATGTATTGATAATTTTTTCTGTAGCCAAACACCATTAAATAAATCGGTTTTTAGTAAATTACCGTCTGACCATTGCGGTCAATTGATAACTTTAAAGAAAAATACCCGTGTACATGAAGTTAATATTACTTGCAGACCTGTCACAAATCAAAAAATTTATAATTTCAAAAATTCGATCGAAAATACTTTATGCTCAGTGACTTATACAGGTAATAATCCTGATAATCATTACAATAAACTATTTGGTGTCATCTCCGACAGCTTTTCAAAGAATTTCAAACAGAAAAAACTTAAACGTAGTAATAAATTAAAATTCAATGAATGGGCTACTACAGGTATTCACAAGAGTAGACAAAAATTGTTTGACCTGTATGCCCAAAAACAATACACGTTTGATAGTAGTTTTGTTAATCATGTCAAAAATTATTCAAAAACATTCAAAAAAGTGTGTAAGGTGGCTAAAGCCAATTATATTAGGAAAAAGATAAATAACGCTCCTAACAAAATGAAAGAGACTTGGAGGGTTATTAGCAAAGAAACCGGTAAATGTAAAAATAAAGAAAATATACAAGAAATTAAATTTCAGGATAGTATAATTTCTTCCCCTAAAGAAATAGCCAATTCTTTTGAAAATTATTTTTCGAATATTCCACTAGAAGTAACTTCAAATATAAATTCAAGCCCTCAGACTGCTGAAACACTACTTAAAACAAATGTCACCCCTTGTGAGTCCAACTTTAAATTTTCGCATATTGATCCCAGTGATGTTATTAAAACATTTAAACAGCTTAACCTGAAAAAATCTGAAGATCACTGGGGTATGTCTGTTAGTGTAATTTATCACATCATTGGTATTGTTGCTCCTGACTTGGCTTATATATTCAATGAATGTATTGATCAAGGCATCTTCCCAAATTTAATGAAGTATAGTAAATTAATCCCATTATTTAAAAAAGGAGAGAAGTTGGAGCCTGGCAATTATAGACCTATCTCTATATTGCCCGTATTGAGTAAAATATTCGAAAAGATTATGCTCAATCAAATGCTGCGGCACTTTAAGGTATATGATATTTTTCATAGCCAACAGTTTGGTTTTACTGCCGGCAAATCAACAACCGATGCGGGAGTGGCTCTCATCACTCATATTTACACCGCCTGGGAGGAGTCTCAGGATGCTATTGGAGTGTTCTGTGACCTTTCCAAGGCATTCGACTGTGTTGATCATGAGACACTTCTGCTCAAGCTTGCACATTATGGTTTTGACGCTAAAGCAATAAAGTTATTGAATTCATATTTAAATGATAGGCGTCAGACTGTTGACATAAATAACGTTAAGTCAGGCGGTTCAACGGTAAAGATAGGCGTACCCCAAGGCTCGATACTAGGACCCTTACTCTTTTTGATTTACGTCAATGACTTGCCTTACGCGGTTGAAAAAAAGGCTGGCATAGTCTTGTTTGCAGACGATACGTCTTTGATTTTCAAAATGGATCGCCATAGCGGAAATGTCGACCATGTGAATGATGCACTGTCTACAATATCAAATTGGTTCTCCGCCAACAACTTAATGCTGAATGCTAATAAGACCCAATGCATAAAATTTTCTTTACCAAATGTGAGACAGACGCAAGTGGACGTAATGTTAAATGGAGGAAAGTTAGTTCTTGTAGATGACACCACCTTTCTAGGAATCAAAATTGATTCAAAATTGCAATGGGGTTCACACGTTTCAGCTCTCTCCAAAAAACTTAGCTCTGCGGCATATGCTGTCAGAAAAATTAGACAAATAACAGATGTGGCAACTGCTAAGCTAGTCTACTTTAGTTACTTTCATAGCTTAATGTCTTATGGATTACTGCTTTGGGGAAGGGCAAGTGACATACAGACAATATTTATCTTACAAAAGCGAGCAGTTCGTGCCATCTATGGTTTAGCCCCAAGGGAATCTCTTAGGGAGTTGTTTAAAGAAATAAATATATTAACAGTAGCTTCTCAATATATATTTGAAGTTATCATGTATACGAGGAAAAATATTACTACTTTTAAAAAGAACTCGGATATAACTGATAGACCCTTGCGCAATAAAGATAAATTATTTTTACCTTCCTATAGACTGTGTAGGGTTAAAGACTCTTTTGTGGGGAACTGTATACGTTTCTACAATAAGCTTCCTGAATCAATCACTAGTTTGCCTAATGGACAATTTAAAGCCCATGTTAAAGATCTACTTTGTAAAAAGGCTTATTATAGTACTGGTGATTTTCTTAATGACGGGAATGTTGAACTTAAGCTTGGTGCAGAGTCCTCGGCAAATTGACATATCATTATATGTTCTGACATTTCTGTTCGTTTGTCATTTTTTTTAAATTATTATTTAATTTTTTTAATCAATTTTTATTTAATTTAAATAATCTGATATAACCATTGTGCTAAATGTTGACAAACATGTGAATTCGTTCATTTAACTAGGTAATTAAGCAAAGTTTTTCTTATTTGTAAATTGACGTTTTGAAGAAAATGCTGCAGTGGAGTTTGTGGCGCCGCTTCTTCTCCACTTGCGCTTTGGAAGTGGTGGTAAACTTAATAAGTGATATTTATATCCTACATTGAGAATAAACAATTTCATTTCATTTCATTTCATTTCATTTCAATCAATCACAGTTTCTAATTGGCCTGAGCTGAAGGAAATAACACTTGCAGATCCTACATTCGATATACCCAACAGAATTCACATTCTGCTAGGAGCTGAAGTCTATAGCGAAATCATAGAAGCTGGATTGATAAAGAGTTCATCTGGTATCATAGCACAAAAAACACAACTGGGTTGGATTCTTTCTGGTGACTCTAGCAATACAAAACCTGCAAAACAAAAACAAATCATTAGTATGCATCTCTGCGTATGTGAAAATGAAATACTAAGGAAATTCTGGGAAGTAGAAAATGAAATACTTACCTGTGAAAGAAAATTAACAAAAGAAGAGAAAAGATGTGAAGAGATCTATAAGGAAACTACAATTAGAACAGAATCTGGAAGATACCAAGTAAATTTACCTTTTAAAGAAGACATACTTACACCAGTAGAAAAATGCGGAATGACAAAGGAAATAGCTACTTCAAGATTCTTACAACTTGAACGAAAATTTCAGCAAAATAGTAACCTAAAAGAAGAATACATAAAAGTTATCAAAGAATATGAAACATTAGGACACATGAAGTTAGCAAATGAAGAAGAAAAAGAAGTGATGTACTTACCTCATCACGCGGTTATTAGAAATGACAAAGACACCAGTAAATTGAGGGTTGTATTTGATGCCTCTGCAAAAGGATCTAGAGGATACTCGCTGAATGATACGCTGCTTACTGGGCCTGTAATTCAAAAAGATTTACGTACTTTGATAACAGAATGGAGAAAACACAAGATAGCTCTACTACGTGACATAATAAAAATGTATAGACAAGTTTTAGTTTCAGAAGATCACAGAAACTATCAGCGTATCATATGGCGAGATAACCCACATGAGGATTGCAAATCATACAACTTACTTACTGTTACTTTCGGTACTGCCTGTGCTCCCTTTTTAGCAGTTCGAACCTTATTTCAAGTGGCGGAAGACGAAAAGCATAAGTACCCAATTGGCGCTGAAATAGTAAAATCTTCCTTCTATATGGATGACTTAATGACAGGCGCTCATAATGAAGAGAAAGCTACTGAAATTTACAACCAGGTAAATGATCTGTTGACTAGTGCAGGATTTGTATTACAAAAGTGGTCTAGTAACTCTAATAACGTACTCAAAACAATAGAAGAAACTAAAGATAAACTACAACCATATGAAATTAAATTTGATAAAATTATTAAAATTCTAGGCATATCATGGGATCGCGATGATGATAAATTCAAAATATCGGTTAACTTACCTGAACCATCTTTACCAATCACAAAACGAAGTATATTGTCGGATGTGGCACGATTATTTGATCCATTTGGATGGCTTGCTCCAGTGATCATCAGAGCGAAGGTGCTGATACAAAAATTATGGCTTTCTAATGCTGAATGGGATGCACAGATACCAGACAATCTTCGAGAAGAGTGGCTTGTGTTTCGTAATCAATTAGTTACTTTAAAAAATATACATCTAGACAGATGGATTCACACTCATCCTGACAATGATCAAGTTGAGCTTGTTGGATTCGCAGACGCTTCAACATTAGCATACGCTGCAGTTTTATATGTAAGAGTAATTCAAGGAGAAGAAATCCATGTTACAATATTGGAAAGCAAAACAAGGGTGGCACCTCTGAAACAAATATCGGTGGCAAGACTGGAATTATGTGCTGCAGTTCTTCTGGCAAAACTTCTAGCTGAAGCCGCAAATATTTTGAAGATTCCTAAACATCAAGTTTATGCCTACACTGATTCGACAGTAGTATTGGCCTGGATACAATCACAACCTATACGTTGGCAAACATTTGTAGCCAATCGAATTACTGAAATTCAAACCAGATTAGACAATGATAGATGGAACCACGTAGCCTCAGAAGAAAACCCAGCTGATATTGCGTCTCGTGGAATCGAGCCTTCGGAATTAAAAAACAGTCAGTTGTGGTGGAAGGGGCCTCTGTGGATGAAAAGGAAAACATTAAATACAAATAAAAAATATATACCAGAAACTAAACTAGAAGAAAGAAAAATAAATGCTAAAGTATTTTATAACAAAATAGAAGAAAAGTCAATTTTAGAAAATTTCTCTACACTAAATAGAATGATTAGAGTACTTACCTATTGCCGAAGATTCTTGAAGGTGAAAACATCAAAAGAAATAAACAAACTCCCTACTTACCTCACTGCAGATGAAATGAAAACAACTTTAGATAATTGTATCAGAGGTATACAGGAAACAGAATTTAGTGAAGAAATTGAAGACCTGAAACAGAAAGGAATGGTTAAAAAACGTAGTAAATTGCTATCATTGACACCATACATAGATGAAAATGGATTGGTACGCGTAGGTGGTCGGTTGCAAGCAGCAGTTATATCACATGATCAAAAACACCCAATTATCATACCAAATAATACTCACCTTGGAGAGCTGTTAATCAAAGATGCTCACGAGAGATTGATGCACGGTGGAACAGCTGCTACCATGAATTATTTGAGATCAAGATATTGGATCATCGGTTTAAAATCTTCGGTTAAGAAGCATCTTCGCAAATGCATACGGTGCATAAGGTACAATGCTAAACCAAAACAACCACTTATGGGCGAGCTGTCGAGTGTACGAATTAACCCTGGAAGAGCTTTTGAGACATGCGGTGTTGATTTCGCCGGTCCTATTCAGATGCGAGTATCCAAAGGAAGAGGACAAAAATCATTTAAAGGATATATCTCATTGTTTGTCTGCATGAAAACGAAGGCAATACACTTGGAAGCTGTCAGCGATCTTACTACTCCCGGATTTATTGCCGCATTTCGTAGATTTGTGTCACGCCGAGGACACTGCTCAGACATGTGGAGTGACAATGGCCTGAACTTCGTTGGAACAGCCAATGAACTGACACAAATGTTAGGTCAAAGTATGTCTGGTGTGATTAGAGAGATAGAGGAGCTACTAGCGAATGACGGCACAAGATGGCACTTTATTCCTCCAAAAAGCCCAAATTTTGGAGGCCTCTGGGAGACAGGAGTCAAAGCAGTTAAGACACACTTACTAAAAACAATCGGGGATTCCACACTCACATTTGAGGAAATGACAACAGTTCTGTGTCAAATCGAGGCGTGTCTCAACTCGAGACCCATTTGTGAACTAAGTGATCATCCGGAAGATGTCAACCCATTAACACCTGCACATTTCCTCGTAGGAGAACCGCTGATACTGATACCAGACAGAAAGTACGATGCAAACGAAGTGATCAGCCCTTTACAAAGATGGAAGCTCCTACAAAGAATGACAAATGATTTCTGGAACAGATGGTCAAAGGATTATTTAAATAGTTTACAACAGAGACACAAATGGCAAACCAGAGCTGAAGCACCCAGAATGGGAGACTTGGTCATAATTAGAGAAGACGAATTACCCCCGGCAAAATGGATGTTGGGCCGAATAACAGCATTACACCCAGGACCTGATGGTGAAATTAGAGTTGCCACATTAAAAACTAAATCCACAGTGTTAAAACGTCCCACATCAAAACTCATTACACTCCTTCAAGTAGAAACTCCCCAACAAAAAATGTTGAATACAGCCTAGATAGAGTGTAATAGTAAAGAACAGAGTTCTTGGAGAGCGGGATGTCCGATTAATTTCGCAACTCAGTACTAGATGGCGCCACCAACAAAGTAGAACGCACTACGGTTTCGATTTATATAATGTTCATAGTATTGAGATGTATTTGTTAAAATCAGTCTTTAATATAGATTACTCTTTCGTATATCGTGTTTCTTTTCTGGACCCTAGTACGGCAGTGAATAGGTAGCCAGGGGTTGTAATTGTAAACAACACGTTGTTTATATTATGATCGAACTTATAAAGTAATGGTTTTCATGGTTACGGTACATTTTTTTAAATGTACGCCTAGAGGATTTTAAGTCTCAAACCAATTCATTGTTTTTGCAAATAATATAAACTAGTTTAACTTCCAAATGATAAATCAACACAAAATTTCATATTACTACTACTTACTACACATTAGCCGTATTGAACTACAAATATTAATTTGTGTAGAAAAATTAAGAAGGGCTATAAAGGACTTGTATCCATGGCCGTAAACCCATGGCTAAAAAAAATACTATCAGAGTCTGCTTTGTCTGTATCAGTGGCGCCATTTTTAAATCTTTTTGTTTTGTGTTTAATTTACCTCGTATTAATAACAAATGTAGATTTAATTTAGGGGAAAACACCTGAATTTGACTCCGCTAGATATACTAATCCAAGCGAAAATCGAATATTGATTACTGACTAAGTAGGCTGACTATAGCTACTTACCTTAAATCTTCAAAGTAAGAAATAAGGACGAAGCGTAGACAAAGCTTTAAAACTAATTTAAAACAGAATCAAGAACTACTTAAATGTATTTGGAGATACCGAGCAATGAATTAAAAAACACATAATCCCAATTTTACTCTAATGGTGAAAAGTGTTCAAAGTATACCAACGGGGATTGAAGATTTGTGGCATACCTACTGCCGCCATTTTGATTTTTTTTCAAAATCGCGGCCAGCTATGAAACTTTAAAAAATGGATAGCTGACGTTAATACCAACAATAAATATTAATACAAAAACCCCCGTAAAGTGTCAGGTTTCCGAGATAATAACCGTCAAAGTTGATCACGTGACATACATATTTTTAAGCTGAGTGTATGTGTTCGAGTGTATTACGACGACGAAAAATTACGTTTAGAACAAATATGTATGTTGCATTATATCTAAACGTTATTTAAACATTTATACATTTAATATAATCTACTCTTTGTACTTAAAAAGAGGAAAACAGTAATGAACAATGAAGGGTACGTCACCTTTGACTTTTTGCATCTTACCTATGTGTAGTTAGTCGTTCCATATAAAAAATATAAGAATCTTATTGTATTAGCAACGCGCGGTGGGGCAGACGGTTAGCGGCAGCGTGCGTAGTGGCAGCGGAGTGTGGGTCAGGTAGTTGTTCATACATTTTGGTAGCGATGATTGATGTTTAGAATTGAGTTAGTTGTTTGAACAGGGAGTCGTAGTGTAGCCGCAACATTGTATCCTTATCATCAAAAATTATGGCCAAAGTAAATGTTATAAATATTTTACCCATTGTTATTCCAAATATATGGGTTTATAGTTGCTATTCAAAATGAAATAGAAATCACGTGGTCAACTTTAATACTTTATAACTCAGAAACCTGACACTTTACGAGGGTTGATTTCTTAATATTTTATGCTGGTATTAATATCAGCTATTGATTTATAAAGGTTTCATGGCTGGCCGCGATTTTGAAGAAAAAACAAAATGGCGGCAGTAGGTATGCCACGCTCCATAGTAAAATCTTCAAACCCCTTTCGCTATTTTGCTTTTACTTCTCAACTGGCACCGTGTTCGGTTTCTATCAAATTATGTACAACCAACAACAATTTAAAGAGTGTACTCTTGAACTCTTTGTATGTCGAACATCTAAATTAACTTCTTAATAAGTTGCAAAACAATATTGTTTTGCACCCAGTATCACTCGTACAATTGAGTACAATTTTCTGGAAAAAATTTCAAAATTCGTACAATTCACGTCTCGGCAAAGGTTTGAGCCTAATAGACCGAGTCAAAGACCTTCTTTCAATGTTTACATTTGGCTCGATCGGGTAAAAACACATGAAAGCAACACGCCTTACGACGTATTATATATAATAGCAGCAATGCGGGCGTTGCTATCGTAACATCATAAATACACGTAAAAATTGCGAAGGAATACGTTAAACCTATTTGTTTTGTTCGCGAAACGTAAAACGAAATATAAATCTCTCGGTTTTTATACACATGGTTGAGTATTTATATGTTTACATTACACTCGTGCGAGATAATTTATAGGTTTAGTAAAACAAGCGGCTCTCGTCGGAGCTGGAAGCTGGTTACACTTCGCCAATATTTACACAATCAGGACATCGATTTTCGATGCCTAACCAGATTATGTTATAATCCTGGGGCTTAATTACATCTCATTGTCCTATGAGCATTTTTTATTTTTTATAATCCACACAGATTATCATAGCCTCAAATATAATTTGAAAGCTGAAAGATATTATTGGGTACGGGTATGTACGTAGACCCGCTTAGTATACTTAATATGTTATGATTACAAACGTCCATTTCATTGCTGATTAAAATTAAGTAATAATTAATTTATGTTTTTGTTGGTAGTAATAAGTGTTATTATTATTTAGCGGCACGAGGCTCTAAGCTCACCATCCCGTGTACTTAGAATTAATTACTTACACTCCGTTTCCATGGCGGCTCATAACAAAAACAACGCTGTTTTGCTAACAACATTGTTACTTTGCAAATTTTCTCGAAAGGTTAAATTAATATTATTACGTATTTATTCCATTGTAGTCAAGACGAAAGAAAAACGAAACGTTTTAATTCTCCGTGTTAGGTTTTGAGTCCAAACCTAAAACTAAACAGAGACAAACATCGTATTTGAGGTCATTCATGCATAAAGTGTAAATAACAAATTCAATTAATGTAAGAAAAGAAACAAGAATTAGCGACCTATATGAAAATCGTTCATATCAAAATTATTTAATTACATTTTTTGAAAAAAAAAAAATCAAAATTAAAAATACTTCGCACGTTTGAGAGTTTGATTAACCACACACCAGTGCGAGAAGCTATATTAAAATAAAAAGGCATTAGAAAAATAAAATACTGTTTCAAGGCAGAATCAAATGAATGGAATAGCCATAAAAGATGGACGTCTGAAGAGCGGCCTGCCGGAGGTCGGCGCTGTATGTCAGGATTTTTGTTTGATCCCCAATTTGAATGCAGATGGAGGGCCTTCAAGCGTAATTTTCATTTAAATGGCGAGCGAGTCAAACATTGATTGGATTTTGAACAAGCCATAGCGAAATGAGCTCTGGGGATCGATTTTAGATTTTCAGCGTCAAATTTCGGGTAAGTTGATTGAAATTATTAAAAAAAGTAAACAAAACGAAAATTTGCATAGGTGACAAATAGCCTTACTGAGGCTTCATACTGTGCCCAGCAAGTAAGGTATTATGATAAAGTATACTAGGTTTTATCAATATCATGCACCCAGAACAATGATATAACAAAAAATCTTTCATTGTAATTGAAGACGCTGATGCGGAAAATAGTTGAGCAGAATCTATCACAGTAGATTTTTTGTTTTTGAGGCTACTTAACGTTATCTTATTTCTAATATAAAATGACCGTCTAATCGCTGGTCCTAATAATCTAAGAGTGAGCGAGTGTGAGCTGATGCATCGTCATGTATACCAGTCGTTAACAGTAATCAAACAGCCTCAGATATTCCTTAAAATAATTATGCGTGCTTCCGCCACCAGTGCCCAAACTATTGCCGGCTGGCACCCACCCACTACTGTCAGTCCCACTACTGTCAGTCCATGGGAGTGAAATTAAAAAATCGCGTACCGTTACTAAAATCGAGTACAGCTCAGTCTCTAAACGAATATCGGAAACACTGTAATAGCGTTCGTTTCGCTTGCGATCAAACGCGTTCCACACCGCCCGCCGCCCCGCCCGCCGCGCCTCTCGAGCCGCGAGCGTCACGCGTAATGGTCACATTACCCGCATTTACGATACCACTGTTCTCCGTCATCAAGTTAGCGACTTAATTTGCTGAAACTTTCGATTTATGTTACCGCGCGATGGAAACGGTTGTTTATCTCATGATGATAATCTACTTGTGCTGAGATGCGCTTCCTTTTTTACAGGCACCTACTGGCATAAGTAATTTATTTGCAACTTCTTTTTCGTAATATAATCTACTCGTATTTTTTTTCCAATGTTTTTTTTTAGTCTAAGCATACTTTTGGGTAGCATTTGGTTTTATGCGCAGTTTGTATGATTTTTGGTGGGATCATAATAGAAGTGTTCTACACATTGTTGGAAAGGTAACTAACTGATGTAGGAAAAAACAAATCTCAAAAGTAAAAGGGTCTGTAATATGGCTGACATTTTAAGTAGAGAATATCAGTTAAAACTGGATTTTTTCTCGAAATCCCTACGGGGCCATAGCGTTTTTAAATTACAATCATAAAATGTTATCATCAAATAAATTCTGAGTACAAAAAAACATAAGTATAAAACCATCAACAGTTTAACACACTTGTCCACTAGCCTTGCTCAAAACGTATACTCGATTTACGGCAGATGAAGGGCCGATTTCACCAAAGTCGGATATGACTTATTCCACGGATAATGACGCAGTTTACACTCGTATAATGAAGTTTACATTTCACCACACAGTTAACCAGCGAATATACTGTTAATACACCTATAATTCCGGTATAGTAGAATAAAAATTTCTACAATTAATTTTTTATGCCTAGATTAAATTGCCTTGAATAGGAACGATGTCGGTGAAATCGACCCTAAGACTAGTAAGTAACTACTTAATGCTATTCATTTGTTAAACTTTTTCGTTTTCTAGATCTCATCTAGCTCCAAGCTTTAGCTTTTCAGCTTCTACTATAAAAGTTTCAGTGTTTTGGCAAAGTTTTCACCAACATTTTAGTACTGAACTCGTAAACTTTTTTTAAACGAACGAAGGAGTAGCTGGAAGACGGAATGCCGAGTAATATCAAAAGGAGAAGCCAATAGTCGAATAATTGCTGAAGGCGGCAGTTGCGCATAAATTTGAACAAAGAGCGGTCGCCATAAAAATTTAAAGCCCTTCCGGAGACGTCGTGGGCACGGCCAATGTAGGGTACCTACATAGAGTAATACTCTGTGCAGAGCGAAATGTAGTAGAGTGTGAGCGACATTATTTAGTGAGATTAATAAAAGGTGTGATCAGTATTTGTTTAATGATTTAAGTTTTCGCGATTGTAAAATTAATAAACACGTAATTAAACAGTATTGAACTAGTTTAATTCGAAATATTTGTTTTTCATTGTTATTGCTACAGTCAAAGAACATGTTCAAGCTAAAACTCATACAATGTGAATTTTAAGACATTAGATATAACTTGCAGTTTAAAAGAAGTTGGCTTTATTTAAAAGATCACAGTAATAAGATGTTTGTAAAGAGATCTTAAATATTAAATACAGAGTTAAAATGTGTTTATAGGGAGGTGAGATTTTCACAACTGTCGATGGTAGATTCATAAATCATTTGTCATTGTGACATTATCATTCATGAACATACACTTTTACATGGATGCGCAAAACAAGCGCTCTATAAAAGCATACTTGCTCTCTAGTACACCGAAGCCGGCAGTGTCCGGCGGTCGGTCCGGTTCGACCGTCCGGCCCGGCTGTCCGGTCCGGCGTTCCACAGCGTCTTCAACGAGACTCGCTCGTGCGTTCACCTACATAATGCATGAACTTCGGGTGACTTACTTTTTGCTGATTTACCTTATAATACTTGACAGATGTATGAATAAAGCAGTGAAATATTTTTAATTTTATTAACATTTTCATAGACTAGACCCTTTCGGCCGCTACCGAAGCTTTCATTTAGAATGTTCCATTATTAAGTTGGCGACTTTTGCCGACTTACAGTCTATGTTCTCATAGGTTCCAATACTTATATGAGGTCATTTAAATAAAAAATCATCTAAATTTTTTTTGCCAACCAAGGAATTTAAAAGATACAATACAAATATTATTTATACATATAACAAATGAGTATTACCAAAAACCGTATCGAAACATCTTCATAAATAACAATGAGGCACAAACGCCTCTCATCTTACTTATCGCTGACGAAATTTCTTCCAGTTAACTATACAAAGATTTTGATTACAATGCTGAAAATTTTAAGTATTGAATCCATTGTCAAAGGTTGGATTTATTTGTAATTTCTGAAGTATTTAGATCAAATTGAATTTGGATGATAGCCCGTCGACTCGCGAGTACGACATGCAAGCGACAATCGCGTCGCCGTCGCCGGCGATAATTCCCAATTTCCCGCTGCGAGTGCGGACAGAAATAAAAAGCCGCGACGATACAGCGAGAGATTAGTTCTCCGTCGCCGCTCCGGGCGATATCACGAAAATCCGATAATTTCCTATAATCGCCATTTTCCTCGCCTATCTAGGTCCGTAGCGATACAAAGTGTTAATGAACTTTTTCTATTTATATTATATCTTCGTTGGCGTTTTATTAATGTTTTTAAATGGCGTTGTCATGTCAGTATCAATGTTTGATTTCTCTATGTATGTTTTTTTCCAGGACGCAGTAAATTAACAGTTACTTGTATCTTCAACTTAGATTTTTTTTATACAATTAAGTAGGCAAAAAGGCATACACAAGGCATAAGGCAGGTATGTTTTAGATATATAAAATATTGGCATAACTTTGAAACAAATAATATACTAGTGTGTGTGTACGCCGCGAACATAGACATCGCGAATTTTTCTCTATAAAGTTTAGGTCTAAAAATAAAATAAAAATAAATTCGTTGGGGCCATATTGAAGACATCCTGTACCCAAAAGTTTCATGAATCGTTATCCTGTGTCAGATTCATAATTATCATCAGCTTTCCATAACCCACTGCTGGGCATAAGTATCAGATTAGGTCAGGGAGCAAATTAGGCAGTCTGAAAAATCTGACGGTGTTAACCACTAAAACACCTCTAGTCATATTTCTGTTCAAACAGTCATTCCATGGCAATAACGGTACTGCCTAATTCTAAAGTGTAAGCTCATGACGCGATTCAGAAATGTATACGCTTGATCGAAGAAGATACCAAGGCAATTAAACTCTCTAATGCCAGGGTGTACACTATCGATCGAAATTTACTTTTATTGATTGATATTTATATCCTATTTTGAGAAAAAACGATTCCATTTCATTGACCATTGGTGTTCATGTTACAAGGATTTTACCCAAGTAAGACTAACCGAAAATAGCGTTTTAATGCAGCGTAATATAGCATAAGCCAGGGCATATGGGGTCGGTCGATTTGCCTTACAAAACAAACATATTTTAAGATCAAGCAAGTAATTTAAAAAATATGTAAGATCATAAATGTTGAATTGTGTTTTTCTCTCATTTGCCAGTCATATTGACTTTCTACGATTTTATTATAATTGTTTTTATTCTCTATGGGATATGGAATTTCTATGGGATCTCAATGAAAGTAATCCTTTCGAACAAAAAAATGAAATTGATTCAGAAATGACGGAGTTATGGAGTTATTTTGTCAAACATTAACTCGAATTGAGAACCTCCTCCGTTTCGAATTTAAGACGTCAATAGAAAAATGTTAATATCTTAAAAAGTTGGGGTATGTATTCCTACTAGTTATGATGATTCCAGTAACTGGGCAGAAAAAGATTATTTTTTTATTTGGAAAAAACATTACTTAGACGACATCATCACTGTCACTGTTGATATTTACAGTTATTTTAATTTTATTACTAAACTACTTAACTAATTGCTTTAAAAATTTAACTGGACTGAACTGATCCTTATCGAACTTCAAAATATTTTTTCAACAGAAATAACAGAGTTATTGAGTTACAAATACGATAAAACTGTTTGTATTTAAGTCTGTTAAATATCTATATTGATACCAAGCGTATTACAACTTTTCCTACATACATTCTGATTATCAACTAAAACGGACTAATAATTAAAGAGTTAGTAATAAATATTAATTTTTACATTAATGCCAATTTCTCAAAAACTACTAAACCGATTTTAATGCCAAACGAATTGAAAAATTCTATGCATGTCTTCTATACACACTTAAAATTTTATCGAAATCGAACTAATGGCTCGAGAGTTATCGCAGAAAATAAACATATATACAAACAATGTTTTTTCTCGAACTTGAATTGTAGTCAGTCAAAAATTATGCTTCTGAAAGAAGAAATAAACATAAACGAAAGCGCAATTGAAAATGTCTGGAAATGAATCTACAAAAAATTGCTCATCGAGCAAAGCAAAACGAAGCAAATCTTATTACTTGTACAATTATTTTACATATCAGATATTTCTAAAGATTTTTGCCGAGTTACAAAACAAATAAATTATAGAAGTTAAACTTCAGTACCTAATACCTATGCGATAAATTATACAATCATTTCTGACATTGGAATGTAACGATACCCACAACAGATGGTACCTAAGAAAGAATGATGATAATAATAGTCTAGCTTTTAACTTTTTCATAATTAACTTCGAAATCAGACATCCGACGGCCAATTATGTGGGTAGATTGGACAACCGCTAAGGGGTGTTAGAGACCAAAGAATTATCTTTCGTAGTAAGAAACCATTTTATCCTTTCGAACTATGAAACGTAATATATTGTAATGGAGGTGACCATGATTCATGTGCTCTTGAATAAAGAAAGTCCAGTTCAGTCTGTGAGTTGTAAAGCACACTTTACCTCTGTATTTTCACTATTTTGTAGGGAACTCTGCAAAATTACGTTAGGCACCTATATTTTATGTTAGCTTAGAGCCTCTAATGCCAAATAATTGACCCCGGAGGCTGTAGTGCGCCCGCTGCAGGTTTTATTTGGAAGCTCCATGGAAGCTCAGGCGTGTTCGCGCTCCATTGGCCGGAGTCTAAAAGCTTAGACGGAACTTTTTGTAGAGTTGAATAGCCATTGCTCTTAAATACAGTCGGCATACAACGAATGTAATAGACGTCGGTCGGAGTTTCGTGCAGGTTTAGTTCAGTTGTATGTAGATCTGCAAGGTATTATTAAAACTCGTGCAAAGCCCTTTTGGGTCGTTAGTAAATATTAAATAAAATATGGTAATAAACACATCAAAATATTATATTGTAGAAATATATTGAAATGTTGGTGAAAATACAAGTATTATACTTGTATTTGATGACGTTTGGGTGAAATTTCATACAGAAAGTAATGCGGATAAGCTCCGTTAGGACAGAGCAACTTTCTTTTTTAATATTGTATCTACTAAATTATTTAATGAGATTTTGCATAAGTCTGTTTGGATCAAATTAATAACCAATTATGTTCCTCAAAATGCACCGTGGAAGTTAAAAACAAATGTTAGAGAAATTTATTTTAAATACTGTCTACAATTAAATTCACAACCACTAACATTACTCCTTTAAAGCGAGACGACAGTTAAACGTTCCAATCGATTGTGTAACCGCCTTTACATTACCACCGCAAGAAAGCAATCAATGCCTCCCCCCTCCACCAAACTTGCCCCTATCGTCAGCACATACAATACATATAAAGCTTTCTTCAAACTGCCGCGACTCCCGCGCGACTGGTGGGACGCCCACAGTACATACACTACGACACTTCTACCGATTCTTATTTCTGTGGGCGTCCCGCCTTTCGCACGGGATTCGCGTCAGTTTGAATTAACCTTCACACTGCGACATTCCTATATTTGTACAGTAACATATGGACATTAGGCGACGGAACATGTTATCTTTGTTTTCCCGCGTTCGCGAGACATCAAAGGTATTTTTCCGCTTATGCTGACTGAGTTAACGAAGCGTGGAGCTTTTTCTATTTTCTTAGAAGCCTTTATGCAATAACTTTTGGTTAGAAGTAAGTTGATAATACGATAGAGGTTGGGGCTCTAGTAATGTAATTGAGAATATCATATTGAACCATTGAGAAAGACATTTTTCACTACGTGTTCGGTTTCGATGCTTTTTGGATTGAACCTTTTCGTCGGCTTTATAGATTTGATTTATTTATTAGACAATACTCCTAGCGCTTCTTATGTTTATTACTTATTGTGTTTTGTGCAAGAAAGTTTAAAATTACTAAATAACAAAAAAATGTAACAATTTCTTGTTACCGAAAAGGTAAAATAAAATTTAGACCTTTATTTCTCCCTCAGTCGCCTTTTACGACAACTCTCACAAGAAGAAAGGTAGTGTTTTCAAAACACAACAATACTTTATTACATAGACTTGATTGTGAGCTTCACAGTCACTATCAGCTCGATTGAACGGAGTGACCGTGCCACCTGCTACGATGCTACGCGGTGCTACGAGATTTGTCTACGCGGGGCCTACGAGTAGTCGTAGTCGTAGACTTTTTAAACTGACTTTTCTTCGATTTGTCTTCGATTGTTGAATACTATTGCCCCATTGGCCAAATTTAGGTAGGCTGAAAATAAAACATGCAAAAGAATTTGTTACAAGGAAAAATAAATCCATACTTCCATATCCATACTAATTTATAAATGCGAAAGTCTGTCTGTCTGTCTGTTATGCTTTCACGGCCAAACCGCTGAACGAATTTTGATGAAATTTGGTATGAATATAGTTGAATACCTGGGGTCAAATATAGGCTTCAATAATTCAAATATTGACGCAAGCGGAGCTGCGTGGAAAAGCTAGTTTATAATAATTATTAGTTTTATCTTTAATTTTATTATCTTTGATTATATAAAAAAAAGGAAAAATAAATTGTAAAGAAGTATGTCCAAAATTATATGCGTTCACGCAGAAGGCTTCTGTACCAACTAATAAACTGTAGTTTGCTGTAACAAATATCCTAAATTAAAATTTATTAATTGATTTTAAAACGTCTCGGGTTCTGTCAACGTCTGCGCCTTACCCAAAGGTTGACTGTTTAGATAATGCTTTACAGTTTGTAATTAGTACAATGAAGGTTAAATAAATAAATATGGTAACACAAAAGTATCTCAAAAATTTATAACTTAGTTTTTTTCTTTCTTTCAATGTAATATTTGAACCTTGTTGCGACGTAAGTGGGAAGAAATAATTCATGAAATCATGTAGGCTTGTCTCTTCTGTCGGTCTGTGACACGCATATCCGAAACGAGGTCCATACTTGCTGGAGGTCCGCGGGAACGCCGACCAATCGTCGAAGTTAAACCCGGCACACAAATGCCGAGAATACAGAATTTTCACACTACAAAATCGGAGAGCAACGTGATCAGTACAATGACATATATTAATACGGTTATTTTTTATTGTAACGAAATATAAACAACCATGAAGGCACAGCGCCTTAGATGACTCTTGAGCCTTCTTTAAGATTCAAAAGGAAGAATTGTGGCACAGAACATATTGAATTAGAGATTTTGCGAGAAATTATACGTATTTATTGGCAAGCGCAGCGTTGGACATGACTGACCAGATGGTCTGAAAATGGTCATCCAGCTGTGGACTGCACTGACTGCGACTGAAATGATAGGTAGCTTATCATTTTAAATTTTTTTAATTATTTGAACTAATGTTATAAACACAAACAAATTTGGCGACGAGTCAATATTTATCTACACTAATATTATAAAGAGGAAAGATTTGTATTTTTGTGTGTATGTTTGTAATGAATAAACTCAAAAACTACTGTGCCGATTTAAAAAATTCTTTCACCATTGGAAAGCTACATTCACCCTGAGTAACATAGACTATATACCGCAGGTAGAGCTGCGGGAAACAGCTTGTAAAATATAAGAAAAAAACAACGTAAGAGTGTAATCTTTCATGGAGTCTACTATACATGACCTCATACATGTAATTCAACGATGCAAATAAATACATGTATCAATTTCAGTTTCCGAGCCGAACTTTCTTTATTGTTGTTTATACCGCCACCGAGTTCGATGCGATTTTCATACCTTTGATTAATGGCCACGTCGCCGCCCGCACCCCGCCCCGCCGCACGCCCCGCTCCCCGCTCCGCTCAAACTCCTGCTATTTTTCATCAGCAAAACAACGTAACTCACTGAATGATGACTCAGCTTTGAAATTATTTCGCGATTTCTTCCATTCCTTCATTCATTTCGCGCTGTGATATAACAGGTTCTTTCTCATATTTCACGGATATTTGAAAAGGTAATAAATGTAAAATTACTCATGAATGTAAACACAAAATAACGCGATGAAAAACGTATTTAACTATTTTATTACGATTTTTATCGCGTTCATTATTTATTTATTTTTTATTTTTTTTTATCTGTTTAGATTCTTATGCACCGCCGACTAAATCTTTTGTGGTATTCTAAAGCTAGTCTGGAAGAGATTGTACTAGCGGTAAAGCCCCGTATTGTACATCTTTGTTACGGACAAAATATCTTTGTATGCCATTTTCTATGGTGCAATAAAATATTTTTACTCATTTACTTATTTTTATGACCAGATAGGCCGCTTGCAACAGCAGTAGTTATACACAGAAAATATAAGAAAGTTTTATAAAGTACTTCCCAGTTCGAATTGCATCATGACAAAATCCTACTAACCGCAATAGTGTTGCTCAACTATGCTAATAGGAAATGTTAACATCGGAGTACACCCGAGTATTCCCTCCGCGCGCCGGGTACCTCGGCGGTGTCGTTACAAGCCTATAATAACATTAAAGCGATGGTAATGGATTCTATCAAACATAAATCCACCGCAGATATTACATTACCGGCGGTAATCCACTCAATATCGAGGACCAGGCGTAACCTTAAAAAAAAAAATTATTGATAAAAGTGACATAGGTAAGTGTGCAAAAGGGAAAACAGACTGTCTTTATTAATTGTATTGACTCTGTGTATAGTAGCTTTAGGATTATCGATTTAGAGTTAGCTAAGTAGTTCAGACTAGGGTACACTTTTTTAATCATGGTCCTAGATTTGGCGGTAGTAGATTTGCTCCAAACTTTGTCTCCAGCTATACTATACTGAGTTGAGGAGTTTTATCGTTTCAGCTGCAATCAGTCCACTGCTGGACTTAGGCCTCCCCCAAATTGAGGGGTTGTTGCCATACTCGCCACGCTTGGCAGGCGGGTTGGCGAGCGCAGTTTCAATGGCTTATTTTACTTCCGACGCTGTTGTGTGAGCAGTTGAGGAGTTTTATCGTCGTCGTCGTCGTTTCAGCCGCAGTCAGTCCACTGCTGGACTTGAGCCCATTAATTGAGGGTTGTTGCCATACTCGCCACGCTTGGCGAGCGCAGTTTCAGCGGCTTATCGTTCTTCCGACGCTGCTGCCCATCGGTAGTATTCTTAAGAATAAGCTAAGGAAGGGTAGGAAGTGGTTGAATTTGAGGGAAGGATGAGGTACTAGGATGCTACTGACTCGGATGGACATAGGTTAGGTAGGACTCAGTAGCAGCTCGGGTAAGTCGGGTTCGCGTACCTGTGTGCTATGTATCCAAGCCATCGGACAGATGCTTGGAAATAACACCCCTGACTATAGTTTTATATTTTATAGTAGGAGTTTTATATTTTTCATAAAATAACTTTAGTTTAGGCGAACGTGGCAGGAAAAATTCCCACTAGTCAGCGGGAACGTTACCTTCGAATTATAACAAATTGGAAAAAGAGACATCCTTTACTCCACAGTTGGTGAAAATGAAATATACAAAGATTGATTTATTCTGGTTTGTGCATTCAGTTAATGTCTCACGAGGATGTCGTAAACTTAGAAAAAAAAGAAAAAAAAAAAAAAAGAAAAAAAAGTGTTAATATCCTTTTATCTCTTCAAATTGTCGCGATTGAATACAATCATCATTCATTTAGGTATACGTCAGACTGCCACCCGATCCTAAAAATAAAGCTAAACCATTTTCAAATCAGAAATAACTTCTGTGTTGTTAAATGTTAAATGTTCTTTTGTTTTTCACCTTTCGTTTGCATGATTTATCATAATATTATAAATCAAATGTTATACATAGTTGCTTGAATATGTTGAAACTTTTAAGTTATAATTATATTGTGCTGACAAAACGAGGGCTCTAGCCGCGCCGCACACGATCCAGTTTGATGCTAATTGGCTCTTGGTCGCGTTCTGTTCGTTGTTTGTAACTAACTCTCAGAAAGACATTTGTTGAAACTGTGTTTGACCACTACATTAGGACATACCCAGCATAGTATACAAGTTACTGAACTGACCAAAAAGCTGGCAACGCTATTCCCGTACAGCCCGTTATTTTTTGTCTTGCATTTTTCCCTAGTTATTATTTAGTAATTGACTGGATTATGCACCCTATCTTTTTTAATAGAGTTAGGGTATTATTTTGAGAATAAAGCATACGCTACACGCACGAATAGTTTGGTAGTGTGTTAGGTTGGTTATCAAGCGTATGGTCCGCGAAAGATGACATGACTCCAATTTAGTTCAATAGTTCCTTACTTTATGAAGATCACTCAAAGCTCTCTCTTTCAGCGATCCGAAACGTATCTTGATTTCTTAAACAAGAGAGCACTAGAGTATATTTCACAATATCTCGATAGTTTACAGCATTGAGTAAAGAGCCCTCGACTCTGGTGATCATCCTTCAACTATGCAAATTGGTGAGACCGGTATATCCCTGGCTACCGCAGTGGACGACAATATAAATTAAATTCATTCAACTGTTTCTACAACAGAAAATCAAATCTGTGTGTCAAAGTGAATTTGAATGAACCTCTATTTCGCCCACCTGCGGCCGGAGCATAACAAACAAATAATTTTATTTCAGATAACTCAACTGGAATAACCGACATTCTACACTATTTTATTTCAATGTTATTGTCTATGAATGCGGCTATACATAGGGCGCACTGTAAGTTTCCGGAACTGGCCACTTACATAAACAATATTTAAAAATTTATTGCAACATTTGAAAATAGAACTCTTTAGCTGTAGAATGCAGTTTGTTTCATCTGACTGTCTTTTGTTTTTACCTTGTGGCGCCATTTAAAAAATTGTGTGTCTGCATCAACATGGATTTAACTCGGGAAAATTTTCGTAGTATGATTTTCTACGATTTTAAGTGTAATTTGACAGCTCAACAGAGCATCGCTCGGCTTGAAACAGCTTTTGGCAATGAAGCACCATGCAAGACCACTGTTTATAGCTGGTTTGCAGAATTCAAGCGTGGTCGTATCAATCTCAGTGACGAATCTCGCGATGGTCGGCCGTCCACCGCTGTGACCAACAAAAACATCAATGCTGTGCGCCGTATGATTGAAACAGACAGGCTTGTGACCTACCATGAAATTCGCGCATCCTTAGAAATAGGCATGAGTCAAATACAATTAACCTACACAAACATTTGGGTGTGAGAAAGCTGTGCTCGCGGTGGATCCCACACAACTTGACCGAGGCTCAAAAAAACGGACCGCGTCACTTGGTGCAGTGCCATGCTTACCAGATTCAACGAAGGTGCGTCAAATTTGGTGTGGGACATAGTAACAGGTGACGAAACATGGATTTATTGCTACGATCCCAAAACAAAGCAGCAATCGAGCGTATGGGTCTTTCAAGATGAGCCGAAACCAACCAAAGTGGCGCGCGTGAAAAGTGCATCTAAGCGGATGATTGCTTCTTTTTTTAATAAAACTGGACACGTGGCTACTGTTGCTTTAGAGAATCGTCGTACAGTGAATAGTGACTGGTACACGACCATTTGTTTGCCGGAAGTTATTGACGAACTCCGTAAAAATAACCGTAAACGCCGTATCATCCTGCACCACGACAATGTTAGTTCTCACACGGCCAGACAGACAAACGACTTTTTGAAGGCGAAAAATGTAGAACTCATGAGTCATCCTGCATACAGTCCCGACCTGGAACCTTGTGACTTTTTTCTGTTCCCAAAAATTAAGAACCAATTACGCGGTCAACGATTTTCATCACCAGAAGAGGCTGTCGAGGAGTATGAAAAACACGTTTCAGAGGTCACCACAGAGGAGTGGCACAAAAGTTTTCAAAACTGGTTTCATCGAATGAAAAAGTGCATAGACGCCAAGGGAGATTATTTTGAAAAACAATAAATTAATTTTGTACCTATAATAGTATTTTTTCATATTCATTCCGGAAACTTATAGTGCGCCCCACGTAAGACGTATATGATGTTTTGAAACCTTTCTAATTTAGTGAAATACTTTAATAATTTTCTGGCACATTGAAAACATATAAAATCTTCAAATGGCTGTAAATTCACAAAGCATGACTCTCTCTACGCTACGGTACATTACAAACAACAAAACCGACGTTGCATGTAAAACATAGCACTTCATGCGACAGTTACAACATAAACCGACGAGCCGCGGACGAGGGCGGTTGCGGAAAAAATACAATTCGAACAACAAAAAGTTGGGAACATCTGTCGCGGTCCGTCGCCGGGCACTCGCCGTGAAAATAACACACTCAAGCAAAATGTAATATAAACACGATTCCATCCGAGAAATGTTCAATCAGGAACGCTGTCTGTCTGTCTGTCGCGCAGTCCACAGAAATAAGATTAGATAGAAGTGTCATGTGTAGGCCGGTTAAGCCTCTCGAGTCTTAACTTTATATGGGTAAGCTTTTGGCATATAGGAAACGCCCACGTGGCACTTCTACCTAATATTATTTCTGTGGCGCAGTCCGATGCAAATCAAACAATGCGAATCTCGAGCTCGACATTGCAGGAGAAATAGCTGGAAAATTGAGCACATCACACGCCTTAGGATTTTCCAATATCTAGTGCTTGAGTATATTTATCGACTGTTGTAAAAACCGAAATTGTATTTGTACTAAGCAGACTATTTTTACCGAAAAGCATGGATACCGCACTAAACGTTTTTGTTTTGTTTTTGAGCAAATCGCTGTCCTCTTAGCCAGTTTTAACTAGACACTTATTTCCTATGTTAATTACCGAATAGACTCTTGCTTGTCCGATATGTCACAAATGTAAATACTGCGCGAAAGCAAAACTTTCTCAAACGGTCTAACGTTTCCCAATATTAACACTTAATAGTAGGCAATCATTCCTAAGTCCCTTGCCCAATATCCAAGTTACATAAGTAGAAACATAGCAGGGCCGGTAACTGCCAGCAGATGCCCGGAACATCGCTCGTATCCCCGAGTTAGCAAGTTATGCAATATGAAATCAAATTGCAGAACTTCCTAACTTATTACGTAAGATCTCATTGTCTGTGATCTCAGTATTTCTCCTGAAATAACTAGGTAGAACTTTTACAAAGTTGACTTGTACAGAAACGATAGTTTTAGGGTTCTGTGCCTAAAGGGTAAAACGGGACCCTATTATTAAGACTCCGCTGTCCGGCCGTCTGTCCGTCTGTCAACAGTCTGTATCTCACGAACCGTGATAGTTAGACAGTTCAAGATTTTACAGGTGATGTATTTCTGTTGCCGCTATAATAAGAAATACTAAAAACAATAGCCTTTTTTGCGGATTTTATAGATACTTGTACGGAACCCAACGTACTCGGAACTCGCATTTGACCGGTTTTATTTCAGCCTTTGTGTGTTACCAGTGATGACATATGGGTCCGAAACGTGGTCTTTGACTATGGGCCTCATAAGAAAGCTCAAGATCGCCCAGAGAGCTATGGAGAGGGCGATGCTTGGTGTTTCCCTACGAGATCGAATCAGAAATGAAGAGATCCGTAGGAGTACAAAAGTCACCGACATAGCCCAGCGATTAGTTCTTTGAAGTGGCAGTGGGCGGGGCACATAGCGCGGAGAACCGATGGCCGATGGGGCAGAAAGGTTCTCGAATGGCGACCGCGTACCGGTAAGCGCAGCGTTGGACATCCACCGACCAGATGGTCAGATGACCTGGAAAAAGGTCGCAGGCAAACGCTGGATGCAGACTGCTGCCAACCGATCATTTGGAAATCATTGGGAGAGGCCTATGTCCAGCAGTGGACTGACTGCTGCTGAAATGATGATGATGATGATATCAGCCTTTGAATAATTTTCTTCATTAATATTTTTTTAATTGATTAACTTTTAAACTATCGCACTGTATATTTAAAACATAAAATTACAGATTAAACGTCGGCAGTATGAAGTTATTTTATGCGCTTAATCCTCTAATTTTATGTTTATAATTGATTTTGAAATATTTTTTCAATTGAAAAATAAATAAATTAAATACCGTGTATATCTAGCATATCAGTTTTTCAGCTTTATATTAGGTTGGGGAAACGTTTTTTCGTATATACAGTTGTTCGCCGCGAACAGAGACCTCGCGAATTTCACTCAATAAAGTTTACCACGAAAATAAAAATAAATTTTCCCATCATTTACTGGGGTCATATTTAAGATATTCTGAACCCAAAAGTTTCATACACCTGGGAGAGATTTACGTATCGTAATCCTGTGTCAGATACCCTTAGGCATACTGAAAAATCTGACAGTGTCAGCCACTAAAACACCTCTGACCATGTTTCTGTTCATCCCGAAGGTCAGAAGGCAGTCGCTCCATGGGGATAACCAGTACTGCCAAATCTAGGAACACGATTAACAACATACCTTACGTTCCGAAGAAATACGCTTGGACGAAGAAGACAAATATAAGTAGACCAAGGCAAATAGAGTAAATTAACCTCTCTAACACCAGGGTGTAAACTATTGATTGGAGTTCAAGCTACATGGATTTTACCCAAGACTGACCCCAAAAATAGCATTTTAATGGCCGTGAATTGATTTCGTAGTAATATGGGGTCGATTAGTCTTAGAAAACATAAACAAAAATATTTTAAGATCAAGAAAGTGAATTTAAAAATATGAAAGATCAAAAATGTTAAATTGAGTATATTTGGATGATTGTATTATCGTTCTTTCATATGCTAGACATACTGACTTTATACGAATTAATGATTTTATATAATTTCGGAATTGTTACACATTAAATTAAACTTTTTTAGCTGCTGTTGTTAGAGGGGTTATTAATTATTGATATATTATTAATCCATACTCCATACTATATTATCCATCCATACTATCCATACTTATATTATAAATGCGAAAGTCAGTCTGTCTGTCTGCTGTCTTTCCGTCTGTCTGTCTGTTACGCTTTCACGGCCAAACCGCTGAACGGATTTTGGTGAAATTTGGTATGAATGTAGTTAAAGACCCGGGGTCCAACATAGGCTACTTCTTGACGCAGGCGGAGCTGCGGGAAACAGCTAGTAAGTAATAAACGCGATAAAAACCGTATTAAAATAGTTTTTCAACGATTTTATTAAATTTGTTTGTTTCTACGGAATTTGGAATTTCTATGGAATTGATTGACCTGATTAATTGAAAGTAAGGATATCCTTTCAGACAAAAAATAAATGAATCGGTTTAGACATGATGGAGTTATGTACTGTCTGTCTTCTCCATATCTTGAGACAATTTGCGGCGGCGCTCTATCTATAGACGCATTCCTTCTTGTTGTAACCATTCCTATAATTTGGCTAATATTTAACGACCGGCCGCCTGCCTGACGTCAACCCTCCTTGGGAATGCTGTTGTTTGCCGTGCTTCGTTAGCCGGTTAAATCTTAATTGTTCCCGTTGCCCGCCCCCTACGTGGGCCAAATGTTGATGCCCAACATTAACTCGAATTGAGAACCTCCTCCGTTTCAGATTTTGAAAGAACCTTGTAGGTCAATCAATTCTTTATGAAAAGTATGTTTGAGAGATTTATCTACTTTAAAAAGCACCTCCTTCTGTTATCGTTAGTTTTTAGTCCGTTAGACTATAAGGTCCATTGATCCTTCTACTCCCACCCTTGTAGATTAATGTCCCGATTTCAAAATATCTTCACGATGGCCCCGCTAATTTGAGAGAAAACATTATTTTTGTGATTTGGAATAAATATGATTAGTTTACTTCGACGACATCATCACTATAATTCTAGGTGTTTTACAGTTATTATTATTTTATTACTAAACTACTGAACCAATTGATTTAAAAATTTCACTGGACTAAACTGAAAGTATGCCTTATCGGACTTAAAAATAGTTTTTCCAATCGTTTCAGTAATAACGGAGTTATTAAGTAACAAATACGAAAAAAACATAACATCCTCTTTTTTTGAAAGTCGGTTGAATATTTCTAAATCTATTTTGATATTATACGTATCATAACGTTTTGTACATACATTCTAATTATCAACGAAAACGGACTTATAGCTTTGGAGTTATTAATAAATATTTATTTTTACATTAATGCCAATATCTCAAAAACTACTAAACGGATTTTGATGCCAAACGAACTTAAAATTTCTATAGATGCCTACTATACACACTTTGTGAGTTATCGCGGTATAAACTTACGTCATTTCTAATACAATTAATTCCCTAAGTATTACCTAGATGGCGCTATCTAAATTTAAAACGCGCTATGGTTTCGTTTACTATATAATCGCGGACATTTTTATGAATATTTCCAAAACTTTGATATTTCCTAAAAGTTTCAACAAAATCATACCATCATCCGTTCGGCAGTTATCGCGGTATAAACATACATACAAACAATGTGGTTTTTGCCCCAACTCTATTTAGGTACCAATAATTTGGGACATTTTTATTATAGTTATTTCAAAAAAAAAACACTAAACGGATTTAAAAATAATATTGAGTTTTTCGATGTGTTCGCTTTTAAATCATCTACAACCGCTTGCTTATAACTAATTTCGACATTTCTAATACAAATAATTCCCTAAGTAACACCTAGATGGCGCTATCCAAATTTAAAACGCGTTATGGTTTCGTTTACTATATAATCGCGGACATTTTTATGAAAATTTCCAAAAGCAAATTCTATTGATATTTCCTACATGCCTACAAAGTTTCAACAAAATCATACCATCGGTTCGGCAGTTATCGCGGTATAAACATACATACTTACATACATACAAACAATGTGTTTTTGCCCCAACTCGATTTAGAGACCGTCAATTATGTACTAGCTGTTTCCCGCAGCTCCGCCTGCGTCAAAAAGTAGCCTATGTGTGACCCCGGGTCTTTAACTATATTCATGCCAAATTTCATCAAAATCCGTTCAGCGGTTTGGCCGTGAAAGCGTAACAGATAGACAAACAGACTTTCGCATTTATATTAGTATGGATGAACTTGTAATAAAATCTCTTTGGCTATACTATTTGTATCATTAAAAGTTTAAATTTTAAAGAAGATAATTCCTAATTCCAAATAAGGAAAATCTAATAAAGAAATTCGATTTTTACTACAAAAAAGGTAAAAATGCAACGCAAGCCGCGAAAAAAATTTGCGATGTTTATGGACCTAGAGCAGTGTCTGTGAGAGTAGCACAAATTCGGTTTAAGCGTTTTCAATCCGGAAATTTTGATGTCAAAGATGCACGTCGCTCTGGTCGCCCTATTACGGACAAAATGAATGACATTTTTAAAAAAGACGAGCAATATCGGCATATCTGTAGTTGTGACGTAGCTGAAGAACTGGGAATTGACCACAAACAAGTTTTGGCGCATTTGAATAAAACTGGGTACACAAAAAAGCTCGATATTTGGGTAACGGGCCCACTGAAAGAAACCTAATGAACCATGTACTCATTTGTAATTCTTTATTACGACGTAATGAAACCGAACCATTTTTGAAGAAGCTGATAACTGGTGATGAAAAGAGGATCACGTACGACAAGAACGTGCGAAAGAGGTCATGGTCAAAGGCCGGTCAGACTTCACAGACTGTGGCGAAACCCGGGTTAATTCGCAACAAGGTGATGCTGTGTGTGTGGTGGGATTGGAAGAGCATTATTTATTATGAGTTGTTACCACCAGGCCGGACCATCGATTCTGAATTTATTGCGAACAACTGATTAGATTAAAGCAAGAAGTTGAAAGAAAGCGGCCGGAATTAATCAACAGAAAGGGTGTGGTTTTTCAACATGATAACGCTAGACCTCACACATATTTAGCCACTCAGCAAAAATTAATAGAGTTTGGCTTGGAGATGTTAATGCAACTGCCGTATAGTCCTGACCTTGCACCTTCAGATTTCCACCTGTTTCGGTCTATTCAGCATTTTTTAGGCAGTGTCAGGTTAACATCACGAGAGGACTGCCAAAACCACTTGTCGCGGTTTTTTGATCAGAAGCCTTAAAATTCCTATAGCAATGGGATCATGTCCCTACCTACAAGATGGCAAAAAGTAATCGAACAAAATGGCACCTACAATTAAAATGTTTAATTAAGGGTGATTATAATTATCAATAAATCAATCAACCAATCAAATTATTTATTTGCATAAAATGTAGGTATAACATGTCTTGTTAATGTTAAATAATAATATAATTTTCCCATATACATTTTACCGATAAAGGTGTGCACATTCTTAAACAAATATATTACAATTTAAGTATTCTCAATTTCTTATCTGAATTATTCTAAATAGTCATTACAAATTAATTATCCTAAAGTATATTCATGTCAGTTATCAAACAATTATGTCCAAATTAAAATTGTCATTTAAAAATTCGTTTACAGTATAATAACATTTTTCAGTCAGGAATTTCTTGAGGCGTTCTTTAAATTCATTTACATTAAGACTTCGTATCGCATTGGGAATCTTATTAAATATTTTAGTTGCCATGCCAAGAACACTTGCACTAAACATAGCGGTTTTGTGCGTCTTATGTCTAAGCCTATTGCCGTCACGAGTAGAATTAATATATTCAAATTTTTTTTATATTATTCTTTACAAAGACTGATATTTTATAAATATACATAGCAGGCAAAGTTAAGATTTTAAATTTTTTGAAGAGCGGCAGACAAGATTCAGGTGGTCGAATTCCACACATAGACTTTATACACTTCTTTTGTGCTTTAAATACTATTTCTTTACCTGGTGAGTTTCCCCAAAAGATGATGCCGTATCTTAATAATGATGCCACATAGCCGTGGTAAGCAGTGCCGACTCGTTTACTAACCTTTTTAACATGTACAGTGCGTAAGCGAATGTATTCAGCTTTTTACAGATGTGTGAAAGGTGGGTCTTCCAAGCCATTATCAATTTGCAAACCAAGGAAATTAGTTACCGGTGTTTCTGCAATTGGCATTCCCGAATGACCAATATCCAATTTATGTTTATTTTTTCGTTGACTGAAAGACATAAATTTAGTTTTCGTAAAGATAATTAGTAAATTATTCTTATTTAACCATTCTATTACTTGATTTAACGTTAAATTTATCTCATTTTCAAACGTATCAGAGTTATTGCATTCAAAAATAATTGTGTTATCGTCTGCAAACAGTACCATTGGATGGTCGACCTATGTTGGAAGATCATTAATATAAATTATGAATAAAAGTGGACCTAGTACACTACCTTGAGGAACTCCATGTATTACTTCTTTGCAGTCGGATGTGTGCGTTTTTTCATATTTAGAGTTAAAACAAAGTCTCTTTACTTGAGTAACCTGTTTTCTATTAAACAAATATGACCTTAGAAGATTTAAGACATTACCTCTAACCCCATATTTATGTAGTTTGTCAATTAAAATGTCATGCTTTACCAAATCAAACGCTGTAGTCATGTCCATGTATAATGCAGTAACTTGACGTTTATTATCTACATTTTTTTATAATTGTGCTAAGAAATTCATAAACTGCCATGTTAATAGTTTTATTCCGTCTGAAACCATGCTGTTCTTTGCAAAACAAATTGTGGCTCTCGAAAAACACATATAATGCCCGATGTATAACGTATTCAATTATTTTTGAGAATATGGGTATCATTGCAAGTTGTCTATAAAATTTCATATCTTCTCTATTTTCCTTTTTGAAAAGTGGTCTAATCACAGTGAGTTTCAATTTATCTGGAAAAATTCCTTTTCAATATATAGATTAATTATATGAGCTAGAATAGGAGATATAATATCAGATACATTTTTAAAATAGTAGTATTGACTTTATCATAGCCTGTACTTTGTGTATTTTTAAGGGAACTAATTATTGGAAAAATGTCATCTTGAGTCACCGGTCTCATAAATAATGAATTACAATTGTGATATTTTAATGTAATTTCAGTTTTACCACTATCAGTCACTGCAACTTCGTCAACGAAATAATTATTAAATGCCTTTGAAATTTCCAATGGATGATAATCGATCAATTTTATTATTTATCACGATCTTTTTTATATATTCATTTGGAATTTTAGATTTAGAACTATTGATAATTTTCCAGATAGCTTTTGATTTATTAGCGGATGTATTAATGTAGTATGTATTCATCATACTCTTTTACATAAATCATCCGTGGATAACCCCCCACGTGGAGTGTGGCCACGTGGTCGCGTAGTCCGGATCCTGCCGGGTCGCGACGGAGTTGTGCGAATAGTAGACTTGGCGTCTAGTCAACATTTTTTTTGTTTTACATTGGTGGGGGGAGAATGTTGGAAACTTTTTACTATATTTAAGTTATTTAGAACTCAATTGTTTTATTTTATATTTCTTGTCAAATCTTCAGTCTGGAAATACAACTCGTACGGAAAGGTCGCCTTTTAAATTCCCCTACATATTTTTTTTATAACGTTATCTCAGTCATACCTATTCAAGCTCTAGGCTAATATTTCCTATTTTAATATAATCGGAGCTGCAAATAGGGTCGCCGAGTTCGGCTGATATCGGCTGACATCGGCCGACATCAAACGAAATTTCATCGGCTCCTGTCTCATAATAACGTATGATAGAACCCTTTAATTACGACGAGGAACTTTGGCTTCTTTGTAGGTCATTCAGGTTGTGCAGTAGATTTGGAAGGGAGACCAAGCTTGTTGTGATTTGGGCCGAATCTAGCTAAAATTGGTTAACATAAATTTTTCGACGATATATAAAAAATTAATATAAAATATATAGGGAAAAATCACACAGATTGAGTTAGCCCCAAAGTAAATTCGAGACTGGGGTTATGGGATACTAACTCAACGATACTTTATTTTATAACAAATACATATATAGATAAACATCCAAGGCCCAGGCCAATCAGAAAAATATCATTTTCCATCTTAACGGGAATCTAACCCGGGACCCCTGAGTAGCAGGTAGGCGTCTTACCCATTACATCAAAGAGGTCGTCAAATATATTATGGATGCATCATATTGTTGTTCTGACAGTTCTGCAGAGCTGAGCAGTACTTATAAGATCTGTCAGCTGTTTTTCTTAAACAAAAGACTAACTGTGCTTCATAGTCTTTTTTGCAAATATCAACACAAGGTGTACTAAATACACTGAGAATACATTGAAATAGTTTAGAAGCTAACGAAATTTTCATTTCGACTTCTCTAACATCATCATCATTACGTGTAGGTTACATTGACAAGTGACCATGTACACCCTAGTGTCAGAGTTCTCGGACTCTGTCCTCTTTGACGACCACCAGATGGCAGCTTACTCTATGTAAATGGTGCAATAAAGTGTCCAAGCAAAACTAGATAATCAATAGGTAGAATAGTTATCATCATCATTCATCACTAGTATAATGTTGAATGAAGGGAATTTCCTTATAACACCTATAAGGAAACACACTAGTTGGAGATTCGATGTTCAACTGTGAGTGTCTTTATTAGCCGATTTTCGGGGTTTATTTATATAAATCTTATGATTTACAATTATCTGCATTGACATTTAGCTTATCTCTAGGAAATCAAGTTACAAGATAAATAAGTATAGATTAGCATAACTCTTGGGTGTCAAGTTGTACATGATAAGTAATGTCAATAATTTTCTATTTATCAAAGTCTTAAGATAAAAGATTTACGTAGCTATGAGTAACGTGTGTCGTCACACTACACTAGTATGTGTGATATTTTAAAATTTCTTCTGTGTGTTGTCATCTGAGCTGAAATGTTTTTATCAAAGTTTACTGCGTGTCCTCGTGACGAGCGATCCGCGCCTTTAATAGAAACGTTAAATAAAATTTAATGGCGCGTGAAAGTGCTCGTAGAACTCCATCATAAGGGTATATATATGTTGCTGATGGATTATACGACATATATTTGTTTTTAATGTAATGATCGAATTACTTAGGCCTTTATAACGTAGAGGCACTTTTTTATTTGAACTTATCCCACCAAATCTCTTCGGTAGTTGGACATCAGATGCAGTTACTTTTGCATGTACAGTTAATCTATTTGAGAAATCGTTCTTTTGTTATAGGACTTTTTTGTGATCTGGAGTGCTTTTTTTAAAAAGTGTGACTCATCCAAAATCGGCGAGTTAAATCATTTTTGTTTGATATTGAATAATTTTCGTTCGATATCGAACGGTTTTCATATACGTCATATATGTATTTCAAAAATAGGGCTTCTAATCGCATAAAAGTAGCCGTACTTAGGTTTTAACCTAAGTTCGGCTTATCTATTACATATGCGACTCCGAAAAAGTTTAAAAAACATTCAATAACACAAACAAGCACTCTAATACACCTAAATAACAAAATACAAACTCCAGTCTAAAGCGGTACACTTACAAAGCCATCCAGCTAAAAACTTTCCGTCAACTCAGCCTTTCGCCAAAGTACATGGCAGTTTCAGTAAATTGCGTCACGTAGCGCGTACCCTTCAAGGTCGAGCCTTCTATTTGCGTCAAAGCGTTAGCTTCAGCCTGCGCTGTAATTGTGATAAATTGTCATTGTAAGACAAGCATTCGAGACGTCAAAACAAGGCGTTATCTCACTGACGAGGCTGGCTATAGAGGCGCAGTGAGAGGCGTGTCAGGAGGAAGGCGTCTCCCTCGCGACGACAATCAAACCTTGAGCTTCACAAAGCAGCCATTAACTTTAGTAATTGAGTGTAATCTCGAGCACTGCGCTCGCTTTTGACCCGACTTTTGTCTGACGGCTTTTGGAGACTACTTCCTAATTTGTCCTGGCACAGATTTTAGAAGCAACTTAGTTTTATTTGGCATCTGTTTATTTTCACAAAATAAATTTTAAATTCCCGTTTCGGCTTTTTTAATTAGAGAAAATTATTTAAACTTAATTTTTACAGTTGCTTACAAGTAAATTATTTATAAAATTAAAAAGTATAATTAGACGCACTTTACAATTTAAAATTTAGATTTATTGTATCTATTTCTGTTAGGTCGATATACCCTTTTCAACGGTAATGCCGTTAAAACTATAGGGTGTAAGTAACTGAACTTGAACTTCGGAAAATGATCAAACATTTAGGTCCTTGCATTAATTTAAAACAAAGGCGTTTTATCAGATGCCGACCCTTTCAGCACCGCTTTAAAATTCGATGAAACTTTAGGGTCGAAATGGTTTGACCTTTATCCCTCGTGATTTTTAGCAATCCGGTTCCATAATAACCGAATAATAATAAAAGTATGTACTTATGTCATGATTTTAAAAAGTATATAACTATGTGTTTGTTGTATTTTGTTAATGTTTCGTAATAAAAATAGTTGACAGATTAGATAAATGGACCCGTGGCGCCATCTTACGACTTTTCGTCATTGGTTGATTGATTCCCCATCTGATTGCGAAAATATGGTGGGGTGGTAGTCAAAAGGGGGAACCTCATCGAGAGGGGCATGAAGGGCATTCTTTATGGGAGACTCGAGCAGAGAGCACACGCATTGAAAGGGACCACGGCTCACAGTGAAATTCACAACACTTATGAGGATTAACGTAAGGGTTGAGTGTGATACGGTCTATACACATTTATACCTCGAGAAGATTAGAGATGAATGTTTTAAGTATGTTAAGTAAGTATTCAGTTTGTTAAGTATGGTTTTAGAGTTTTTCGGATCCGCCTTTCGGCCTTTGACGTAAGTAGTTCCTATTTATCGTTAAAGGTCCTAACCAAATTGTAAACAACTTAACCAAGTATGCTTCCCACGGGAATCGATCCCACGACCTCCGGGGCAGTTCTATCCTGTATGTTCCCTTTTTTTTTCGTTCATTCCTTGGAGGCGTCTAAAAATAAGCTATACCCATTCGACTCGACTGGTGGATCGATAGATTTTTACAAAGCCGTCATTATCAAGAAGAGTTGACGCCATAAAGAAGGGCGGTCAAAAATTAATACCGAATCTTGAAATACTTTTTGTCAGATTCTCGGGCTGATAAGTAAAAAAATCTATGATCAGATATTCGTTTTGTCATACGGTTATATCAAATCTTGCACACCACAATGTTTTGTGGCAAGTGGACAATGATTTGTAGATTTGGGGCTCAAAGAAAATGATTGATGAGGCTTTTTATATCAATCTCCAATAAAGAAAAGCAATAAAAGCAGTTAAACTAAATATAGTAGACTTCATAGTCGTAACAAGTCGATATGACTAGACCTAACATGAATCTCAGAGAGAAATAAATCTATTTGTACAAAATTCTCTGATAATATATATACATAAACAGATAAGACAACAGATATTACTTGAAAATATCATATACATAATACGATATTTTCAACTATATCTGTTGCTGTACCCACACTAACTTAACTGTTTCTCTTTCACCTTACGAGGTTGACTGGAAGAGATTGCCTAGCATTAAGTCCGTCTTTGCTCATATTATGTTGAAGTCTTTGTAAATGTTAAATTATTTGTTACTGTATGTGGGCAATAAAGATATTTTGTATTGTATTGTATTGTATAAAATGATCTAATACATTGTGCTAAAATAAAAGTCTCAAGGGCGTATATTTTAAACATTTAATGTGAGTAGTATCTACTCTTCCAACTCGTTTAGTATTCGGGTCGGCCTCCTGGATCATGGCGTCCCGAAGATAACCGCCCTGATTGCGTTCACGTCCGCGGCTCATAATGTGATATTCCTAAATACACCACTGTCAAATTAGATGAAGGTCTCAATTACAGATTTTGAAACTACAAAGCGAAAGTCCCTCTGAGACCAGGTTAATAAAGTAGACGAGCGTTTACGAAGATTAAACTTAAGACTAGTGCTGATGATTGCGCACTCATAACCTAAAATATCTTGGGGTCATACTAGACGAAAACCTTTCTTTCAAAAATCATATCAGTTTTAATATTAACCGCACTCGTAAATCAATTCATATTATGAAAATCCTCCGACAGTCTGCAGATCGAGCAACGCTAATGCTTGTCTATAAATCCATTTGTCAATCATATCTTATATATTGCATAAAGGTATGGGGTGGCTCAGCTAAATCCCACATGCTTGGCCTAGAACGTGCCCAACGTGCTGTTCTTAAAGTAATGTTGAGGAAACCCTACAGATACAGAACGGATGATCTTTATTGGGAATGCAAAGTTTTGCGAGTACGGCAACTTTTTATTTTGAGAAGCGTGATAGCCACTTATAGAACTATTCTAGCCTCAGACTACTATGAAAACCTTGTGAAGCGAAGAGTGTCAAAAATTAACGTCCCCTTTGTACATACCAGTTTCGCTCAACGTCTCCCTCCATCTATACCACTTCACATTTATAACAAAGTATGTCATGGCATCCCCAGTCTAATAAAGCTATCAACATTTATGGTCAAGCACACTGTTGAGTCTTGGTTAGTAACTCTAGACTACACAGAAACGGAAGAAATCTTACAAACAAGTGTTTGAATACATCGAAACCCAATCACACAATACACACAACACAACACTATTGCTCACTTACACAAACAAGTACAATAATAATGATAGATTTTGATGTTTAGTTCTTATATTCATATTTAAGCAGGATAATGAGGAACTCCTGGACTTCTGCGATACAAGCTTTGCTTAGTGCAGAGTCCAAAGTCCAATCTAAATGTACTAATCAAACTTACAAAACCTACTATAATGCTTGTTTAGATCTTGGTTTATTGGTAAATAAAGAATGTTTATTTTTTTATTTTATTTTTTATGAAGAAGCAATTAGGTCATTTCGTTTTAGATTATTCAATAAATATCAAGTACCTAATTGTGTAATGTAAATGTTAAGGCTAATGCTATATAATTCTTTAAGAAAAGTCACGTGTTTCATATTATTTGTTTTATAGACGGTAATATCAAATTATAATAAAGCGGCAGTCGAAAGCTTGTCGTTCATAGATAAGGTGTTAGTTACTGAATCCAATAGACACCGTAATCAAAGGTAAACAAGTCTGCAAGTCTCTAAAACAGCATTTTGTATTAAAAAAGTCTAGCTTAATAAAATGAAATGGAGTGAAAAGTAAATGTTTGGAGTGACGGCCAGGCGGATCAATTTAAGGCCCACCGGCGAGCAGAGAAAAAGCTTTTATAGTTCATTTATCATTCAGGCGGCATCGGCCCGGTCGCCGTCCTGCCCGGATCGCCAGCCGGACAGAGCCGGAGTAGACGCACTCTATCTAGTGTCCAATTTAGCCGCATCTTAGAGACTAATGCGTCATTAGGACACGCGTGGTGTTAGGGAGCTATTTCGATATTTATACCATTCATTTAACTAATACGGTTATCCAAAACAAAGGATTAGGAAACTTATGGCTTAATCTACGTAACCAGTTGTCTTCAGCCGCAGGTCAGTTCACATTCTATATAGTATGTGAATACATCGTCTGGATACAAAAGAGAGTTGTTCACATCCCTCTGTATCCCGCTGTAAGATGAAATGAAGAAATAAAACAGACGTGGATAGACGCTACATTGAGAAATAACATCCGAGTTATGATCCCACTTGAAACATAGATTCAGATTTTGTCGAGAGACTTCAGTAACCATCATGGATAGTAGTTGTCTAAGACAGAGGTATTACAATAATAAATTATAGTAAATAAGTACTTAGTATTTTCCGGATTTTCAATTTTAATTTCTCAGTCATTTATTTTCAACAATGCCTTTGAACAACACACACCATTGAACAAATGGTAGAGACCCTAACACATAGACTTAATCTGATAAATGCGACAAACAAATGATGTCCGATATCGAGGTTCAGTAATTCTGACATAATTTATTAATGAAATTCAACAGGCGCATAATCTCCCGATTTAAATTTAAAAGCGTCGAGTTTGTTGAGGTCCCGAATAATCATAAGGATTCCGATTAAACTCTTTTAATAAGTAAAAAGCGGCAGTCTGCCGACGCGTAATGTGTGGATTTGTGTTGGCCGTCCGTTAACGGTGGCCGGGACGCCCCGCGGGACGCCGGGACTCTCCACACCCTCATTTGGATTTATATTTCAAATATAAATACTTATCACAATGGAAATGGTTTTGAAATTTGTTGCTATGGCATTGTGTGTAGAAAAACTTTTCTACAACAATTTCAATAACAAGTTTTGGAAATCGAAATAGAGATGTTCCAGTATTAGGACATCGATGGTCCGCATTTGGTCATTTCGTATGGACGGCATTGGATATGTATACTGTCAACTTAAAAACTAGTCACCTGTACACACCGAGGACACAGGTAGAAAAATCAGACACTATCTTCATAGCGGCACTTGAGGTAAGGGGGTTCGATTTCTCTGCAGCCGTCTGAACCCTCCATTCATGGGGCAAGTCTAGTGTTCTTAAATTGCTTGATTTAAGTACCTATACCAAAAGTGAATGAAAATAGGCAAAAAAAACCACAATACCGTTCTTCGAACAGTAACAAACCAGACACCAACTAAATAATATTAATGTAGGAAGACCATATGTTCAGACAACCGATAACTTGACGATTTCCAATAAATAAAAAGTGGTAGACAAACACGTTGACATTGTGCCTCTGTCCTATAATTTACCAAGAAACGTATGATAGAATCTACGGATAGAATAAAGAAAGCGGCGGCGTGAGTGACGCGACACGACCAGGGCGGGACGCCTCCATAATTCAACGCGATGACGTGCGAACGACGTGTCGTTTATACTTAGCGACGTGCCCAACAGCCAGGGCAGCACCGGATTTCTTAAACAATTCTCAGTTGCGTCCTTAGCATTTTGAGCCCAGGGTACGCTGTACCATGTAGTCATGATCCCTGACTTGACAGCAATGGTTATTACAATGGAGCGATTGCCGTCTAACCTTAGTAATCATTTTATCAGGGAAACCAGACCAACAGGAACATGATCTGAGCTTGGGAAAGACCCAGGTTGTATGAGTCCGGAAATACGTCTGCTGGAAGGTTAACAGTTTGTGAAAATCTTTAACTTCAATTGATTTTTTTCGCTAAATACCTAGCGTGTTGAACTTAGCAAAAAACCTAAAGTCAGTCCTAAAATAATGACTAGGTATTAACAAAGGTTTACCAAAAACGGTTAATGGATATAACCGCCGTTAAGGGAGCCTCGTCGACTCATCTATGATGTACAGCGTCGCGTCGCGTTCGCTTGGACGCTAATTGAATTGTAAATGTCATTCCGGCACGTCACGCTGTTCGCTACAAATTAAAATTGACTGGTTTATTTCGCAATCATTAATAAGATGTTTTTTGTTTACACGCCGACGTCATGTTCTCGGCAATTTAGGAAAACGAGGCGCAGAAATAAGAATAATATGCATTAGAATTTTCCGTTTCAATTTCTTAAGCATCGTTTCTCTGAATTACAAGAATTTGTATGTAGAAAGATACAAATATTTAGAAAATAACTTTTTGGAAATGTGCTTTTTTTTTCTCAAAAGATAATTGGGGAATCACAAGAGGGCGTTAGGATTTCTTCATCGGGAACATCGTGCATAATTCTCCTGTTTTTACACTGCAGCAACTACCACCTGAGTTTCGTAACCCCAATAAGTTTCTTTAATAATCGGTTGCGATAGATGGCAGCGGAGACCAAGCCCAAAGTGTCTTCCTATGACACAGATTTACAGGATGCGGAGCTATTATGAATTACAACATTTACAACTAATAAGAAATATTATGGATGTCCAACACTTCTGTTTGGTGTGTTGGTGCCCTTCCAACGAAACATTAAAATTTTTGTCTATGCTAGTCACAATCAGTATTTGAAAACAGCCTTAGGACTCTACCGGTAAAACCGGCTATGAAGTCCGGTCCGGTCCGGTCCGGCCGGTAAATGAAGTCCGTGATAATATCTAACAGATGTCCAACACTCATAATTAGCATACTCGATCAAGCAATAAACAGCTTATAGTAGGGACGTGGTCGTGACGTCCTTACGAGCTAAACACGTTTATCAATCAATTCTATCACGCTCGAAAGCCAGTAGCGCTCTCAGGCCTCTTCACGACGCGAGGAGACAACAGTAGGGTTGACATACCAATGGATTCATCTTTACATTTTATGATTTTATTTCCTCTGGATTTTAAAACCGACAAAGAACTGGCTTGACGTCGCGAAATATATACGTGCTAAGTGATTAGCTGCCAATGGATGTCAAAAACCGGGCGAAGTGAAGAAGTAAAAGTAGAAAAGCGGACCCGTAGCAGTCAGGCGAGGATGCAAACACACTAGGATGAAAAAGAAAAATTAAAAAGATACTTAAGAGTACGTTTAGTCCTCCTAGTTTAAAAAAGACTAAATAATACAAAATAATTAATTCATAATGTGGTTTGTGTTTCATTCTGTAAATTTCATTTTCAAAATTTTAAGGATTCAATTTTGTATTCACTACTCTTTTCTTATGTTTTCGCGATTGTTATTCATTAAATTAAACTATTTTAATACGGTTTTATCGCGTTTATTACTTATTTATTTACACCTGACGTTTCAAACACTTTACAGCGTTCATGGTCGCAGGCAGACTAAGTTATATAACTAAGTTATATAACTTCACTACTACTATACTATAAATCACTACTCTTTGTTGAGAAAGGGACGTTTTACTTTGTGGCAGCTACTCTTTCTTACAATGTGTTGTGCCTGGCAACCCTAGACACGAGACACTCATCGGGCGTCGCACTAGAACCCTTTATGTTTATGATGTTATTAGGTAATCTGTTATATATGGACATCATCATCAGCCAAGCGTTTTCCCGGTAGAGTCCTGATAAGGCAGTCCTATAATTTGCAAATACTCATAAATCGTGACTTTCACAGACATAAGTAGTTGAAAGGGTGGAGAGTAAAAATTAAAAGTTTAATGAACCAATTTTGGTAGGTATAATATCATTATAAAGATATGTTATTTTTACTGTAATATGACATATGGGCGAACCCACGGGCATAAGCTACTTACTACTAGTCAGAAGCCGGAAAGCGGTTCCGAAATGACCATGAAGCCCACTCGATATGAATCCTTTGATATCTAAGATCTTATTTGTGTTTATTTACCATGTTTATTGCAAATAAAGTTTCATTTATTCATTCATTCAATGAAATAAATAGAAATCAACTGACAATACAAATCCTTTTACAATTTTCAATTCATTACAGACAATTTGGAGTCCATTGTTCCGAGTAACAAACATGAGTACTCGGGGCGATGGAAAATTCTATTCATAAATAAACTTTATCAGCGGACCTTAGCCATCGGATGGATTTGCAAAACAACGGTATTTATTCTGAATTGATTAATTCTAGGATTACTGAGCGGCGGGGTTTAGCTAAGTGATGCTATAACCGCGACCTTGGGATGTGCTTATTGTGGATAGTTATATTTGTGGCTACTTCTCTATTTTGACAGGCCCTATAAAGCGACATGAATATGAACAGGATATTTTTTTTAAAAAAAAGGTAAGGTTTACGGCTTTACGATCTAAACCATCGACCAACTGTTACGGACGACACGCTATGCCGTACGCCTATAAACAGAGACGGGAAGCGCGGGGCGAGTGAAGCCGCAGAACAAAGGAAACGACGGTTCCCCCACCACTGACCCACGCAAGGGTCACAGATTGCACATACTGTAGGCTTAAGATTTAGGATATAATAGCGCAAGATTTCTTGTAAAATTCCCCGTTCGCTGACCTTGGCATTTTACAATGCCAATGGCACCCTCCGCGACCAAAGGACTGAAATCGCTCAGTACCTCAACCAACACCAGGTGGACATACTCCTCGTACAGGAGACCTTCCTGAAGCCCGCCCATAGGGTTCCCAAAATTGCGAACTACAACATCATTCGCAATGATAGATTAGACAGGCCGAAAGGCGGAACGCTAATCTATCACAAGAGGTCCCTACACTGCTGCCAACTAGATCCGCCAACTCTAACAAACATGGAATGTTCAGTACTCCGCTTAGCGATGACTGGCCACTCGCCAATCAATATCGCATCCATTTACCTCAGTCCCTCCAAATCTCTGCTTGAGAGTGACCTCCAAGCCCTGTTTGCTATGGGAAACGCTACCATCCTGGCTGGCGACTTCAATAGCAAACACACCAGGTGGAATTCGCTGACCAACTCGACGAACGGAGAAATCCTACAGAGGCTCGAAGAGACTCTAGATTTCGACGTCATAGCGCCCCTGGGTCCGACCCGATACCCAATTGTGGATGATCAAAATCCCAGTGTTCTGGACTTTGCCCTACTAAAGAATATCACCCTTCAAGTGTGTTCTATAGAGGTGCATTCAGACCTGAATTCGGACCACAGACCGGCCCTCCTACAACTAGGACAGACAATGGGCGTCCCGCCCATACTAGAATACAAACAGACTGGAAGAAACTCGCAAGAGTACTCGACCAATCCTCCCCGGACTTAGACGCTATCCCTGACAGGATAACGTCCACCGAACAGACAGACTTGGCGATCTCGTCACTCACCAACCACTTGCAAGCAGCCATCAAGGACTGCTCCAGGCAGGTCCCTTCCGTGGATCCTAACCACAGATTTGAACTGCCTGATGACGCAAGGAGGTTGCTGACGGAGAAGAACGCCGCGACAAGAGTTCACGACCTCTACCCCACCGATGAAGCCCGTTCCAGACTTCGCTACTTACAACGTCGAGTTAAGGAGCGAATGAAGGAACTAAGGGACGAACGGTGGGGCAAATTCCTCTCAGAACTTAAACCGTCACATGTCACTTACTGGCGTGTGGCTCGAAGCCTGAAGTGCGATCAGATATCTTCTACTCCTCCTCTTAACAGACCAGACGGCTCCATCGCCTTTGATGATGACGAAAAAGCTGAATGCCTCGCAGACAGCCTGGAGAGTCAATGCTCTCCTAGTCGTGAGCCAGTAGATCCCGAACACGTAGAACGGATGGAAACTCATGCAGACAACATAGCGGCCTCTGCATCGAGCCCTCCCGTTATCGCACTCCCCCCGATGACGATTGAAGAGGTACAATCGATCATAAAGTCCCTAAAACCTAGGAAAGCTGCCGGTGCTGACGGGGTATCCAATGGCCTACTCAAATGCCTCCCTCAGACCCTACTACTGCTGCTAGTGAGCATCTTCAATGCTTGTCTAGCAAATTGCACATTTCCAGACGCCTGGAAACAAGCAACAGTAATAGGCATCCCCAAACCAGGCAAAGACCTGAAAAACCCGTCCTCATATCTGCCGATCAGTCTTCTGAGCTGCATCGGTAAGATATACGAGAGAATCATTTCAGCCAGACTCAAGGATTATATTGAATCCATGAATCTGATTCCCGACGAGCAAATGGGCTTTCGTGCAAAACACTCTTGCGCGAAACAATTGCACCGCCTAACCGAACACATCCTAGGTAACCGCCGTCGCGGAAGACCCTCAGGAGCACTCTTCTTCGATGTGGCGAAAGCTTTCGACAAAGTCTGGCATGCTGGCTTGGTAGCCAAGCTGGCCATAATGGGCCTGCCGGACAGTCTCGTGCGCATCATACGGGACTTCTTGTCGAACAGATCCTTCCGCTACAAAGTTGAGGGTACGCTCTCTAGTCCCAGACCCCTAAGAGCCGGAGTCCCGCAAGGCTCCGTGCTGTCCCCGACCCTATACTCGTTGTACACCAACGACGTACCCCGCACCCCGCACGTGGAGCTGGCTCTATTCGCCGACTATACTGCGCTGTACACGTCCTACAATCGGAATAATATCTTTCCCAACGCCTCCAACAAGCAGTCGATTCCCTCGGCGCTTGGTTCCGAAAGTGGCACATCGAAGTGAATCCAGAAAAGAGCGCAGCAGTGTTCTTCTCAAAGGATTCACGCGGTGCAACACGCCCTCCTCCATGGAGTACCTTCTCGCTCCTAAAGACGGTAACGATGTTTGGCAAGCCCATTCCATGGGTAAACCAAGCAAAGTACCTGGGCGTAATTTTTGACAGCAAGATGACGTTTGGACCTCACATCCAAAAAGTTCGCAATAGAGCAGCCTTTTATCTCGGCAGACTCTCACCTATGATCAGCAACGTAAAGATGTCGCTTAGAAATAAGCTGACTCTCTACAAGCTAAGCATCAGACCTGTCATGACTTACGCCAGCGTGATTTTCGCACACGCGGCCCCATCCCTCCTAAATAGGCTACAACTAATTCAGAATAGGTTCACACGCAGAGCCACGGGATCACCCCCGGGACTGCGCACTCGTGACCTACACAGAGACCCTGCCCTTCCCATCCCAACCCGTTAGTTGTGCAGGCAGCAGACTACAGCCCGATCAGATATGCCCCCCTGCGGCACAGACGCCCGAGGAATGTTCTCTCTGACCCAGACGACTCCATCACGGTGGCCAACAAAATCTTTGAAAATCACCAGACTCGTCGGCGAGTACGACGTAGTAGGAACAGTAGCTCGTTTACCAGGTACCGAAATGTACCAGGGCGCTTCACGCCACCGATAGGTTCTTAGTAGGCCCTTCAGGCACAATAGTGTCGGCCCTTATGGCATTGAGCGTTTGCTACCGCTCGCGAGTTTGCATCGCTCGCTTGATAAAGGCAAAGCCCATGGCCGAGGTTCGTCCCAACTGGGAGCCCCTTGTGCATTTGCCGAAAAGGCTGAGGGTTTATGGCCCTTGCCTCAAACTGTCCCGCTGTAAATTTTAAAGCTCACAGGAGCTAAAATTGTAGGTCATTAACAATTGACATTCAGTCATTCAATCGTGGTGTTGGTAAATCGTGAAAATTAATTGTGAATAGTGAATAAACCTATGGAATCAAAAACAACTAGGAATTTTATTTGTGTAAAAATACAGTCCTCACCCCCTGACTATCAAGAACAACCAACACTTGTACCAAGATTTCCTATTGTTAAGTTTCGGATGTTTATTACGGTGTGTACGTAAAATATATAGACCGATATTCGAATTACCAGTATACCATAGACAATCATTCTCACATTCGAAGTCAGTAAAATATTAGTTAACCATGAGTTAACTGTACTAAATTTAGATCGCGTTTCAGTTCAGTATCTCTAAGTAGTCTTCGTGGTTAATATCTCATTAAACCTTTCATGTTTCAGAAAGAAAAACAAAGTTGCTTCATTAGGTAAGCTGTTTTCTTGCCATTGGTAAGTAAAAGACTATTCTAAATTTTCAACACTTTATTGCTCATAAAGAAACATTAATTGTCAAATACAAACAACGTTTGCCAACGAGCAATGAAGCGTAGCATATTAGAAGTTAGAAGAATTGATCGCGTCAAAAATACCACATTGCGCTCCAACACCAAAAAAAAAGATGTGGGATTGAAGGTAGCGAAACTAAAGTGGGAAATACAAGCAATCAAAAACAAAAACCTGAATACCCACAATATGTAAATCAAGCCTCGTAGATCTTAGGCTTGTTTGTACAAATAAACAAGTCAAGTTTTACTCAGAAATGTCCCGAAATTAAAAGCTTGCTAAGCACGTCTCAGAACCAAGATAAGGCTTTATCGTCGCAGCTAGAAATTAAATGAACGATAAAACATCCTTTACCTTTGTGTGTATGTAGGTTAGTGTGTGCTATGCACGTATGATGTTCCGTAGCACGCAGAGATTTAATACCTGGTATTAAATGCTCCAAAGTGGGCCAGAAATTTTCTCTCGGCTAGTAAGGTTGCATTTTTATGATTTTTCATATATTTCTGAGTCAAATATTCTATTTTGTTGTATTTTTTTTAAATAGGTAGGTTTTTTTAAATACAAACTTACTTTCCAATACTTTCTTGGTATAGAATCAACACTCTTAAAAAACTACATTTGAACGAAACTGAAACATCTGTGATTGAAACTCAAGGCCTCGACGTCCATAAAAAGGAATGAAGTGCATTATTCTGAAAAACATCGAAGTGAACACAACCTTTTATTAACATATAGAAAACTAGCCCCGCCACCGAAAGTATTTATTTCCAAGGAAGATCGAAACATAAAATAATCTATCTTTATGGCTTTATATGCTACTGTCACTTCGGTAGGCATATCAAATTTTTTTAAAAGTTTATGTCAGTTTCAAACTCATACTATCTAAACAATTAAATTTTAATGCATGTTTGGGTATGTACGTCTACCGATGTGCCCCATAGAGTAGCAAGATCGATTTTCCAAGTTCACTTTCAGGGGAATCAAATGTGATTATTTTTTATAATTTCCATTTCGTTCACGATTTCGTCTCCCCAGCGATATCTGGGAAGACCGACTAGGCGCTTTCCGTTTGGTCGTCCCGTGTACGTTCTCTTAACATCTGTCTACCCAGCTGACAGTATCAGAACATCCCCTTTTAAAACATCCACGTGGAAAACACGTAAAATTAAACCGTAAATATATACAATAAAATTTTTGAACACTCCCTCAGTTCGTCATCAGCTCCCGCTTTTATGACGCATGCTTTCCGATTGCTTCCATTCCTATTATTATCATGGCACGTTTTACGACTGGCCGCCTGCCTAACGTTACCCCTCCTTAGGAATGCGTCCTCGGCTCCCGCTTCCATGACGCTCCCTTCTGGAGCCCTATTTTTAACCCGTACAGTTTTTATTAACTTAAATAGTGAGATCCTACTACCTGTTTATTTTTGTAAAAAATTTAAAATAATATATGATTTGATTTGATTTTTGAAATGTGTTTCGAATGAAAATCGTTCTATATCGAACAAAAATCCTTCGATATCGTATAAAAATTATTCGACTTGCCGATTTTTCGTGAGTCACACTTTTCAAAAAAAAAGCACTCGTGAGGGATTCCTTTCTTATTATTTTAGCATGTTTTACGACTGGCCGCCTGCCTAACGTTAGTCTTTAATGGGAACGCAGAATGTACGTTTAAATCGATACCACTGTTTTTTTCCTCATCGTATTTGTCGACACCTAAACGCCACGGGAAGAAAGCGTGTATACTTCATAGCGTTTCGCCACGCGAAGGGATTATAACACAAAACAAAATCCGTAATATCTTTGGAATAGAATGTCTAATTTCATTCATTCAAAGAGTAATTTACAGATATTAAGCCACCCTTGAATATGGAATGATTTATTGGAAAAAAGATCAATACTGAGAAACGATTAATATGGTCTAGTTTATACCGGCGTTACTATTGCAAATTTTAACATGAAAAAGTAGTTGTTGTGACGTAACTAAAATAGTTCGTCATATAGTAACACGGACCTTTTTGTAGATCTTTTTAAGATGTATAATACTGTATTACATTACTTTGATCTATCTCTTATGGTATAGCCAGCGTTTGCAATGTAAAAGCAAAAAATGTGTCAATTTACGACATCACATTGGAAACCTTTAAAATTAACAGTGTTCCTCTACTATATTATGCATGTATTATACATATGTATAAACCTTCCTCTTAAACACCCTATCTACTAAAACAAACCCCATCTAAATCCGATGAGTAGTTTCAAAGATTTAAGCATACATATAGACAGACAGACAGGAAAGCGACTTTGTTTTATACTATGTAATGATAATGATAATGATGATATATTCAAAAAATCATAATCCTATCAAAAATCCAATAAGTCGGAAAACGCTGGAAATGTTTTTGCATTTCCGAAATAATGAGAAAAAACAGCGTTATTGTTAAAGGTGTCACTTCCAAAGCATTCCCAGCACATGAATGTAAAACAACACGCCATGACTACATAATACACGAGCTACATCCTTAGACTCGTCTGCTCTATGAATAAAATGTGTGGATTTTATTACGCTGCCAACAGAAAGCCTCGATACGAAAACATATGAGATATATATTTATGAAGGATAAAATCATTAATGGGGTTTTTAACTTTGCTATTTATGGACCTACTGATAAAGATGTCGTCCGACCGATTTCGGTCATGGCGACCGACTTCAGGAAATTATGGCTCTATCGTGAGCTCTCATGTGGCTTTGTAGTCAATCTTGTTATGTACCTACTATAAGTTATGCAGACACATTCGCAACTTTGCAATCGTCTGTACTGTGACGTGTGCTAATGCGCGTGTCAAACGACTACGAAGACCCAACTCGCGACCCGTATTGGATTGGTCACCATTAGTGGCATATTCTATCTCGACTGTGCTCAGAATGCACGTTAAGTCCTTTGGTGTTAAAATATGACAATCATTAGGCTGTGCCAGATAAGACAGCCTGAAAAATACTGTCAGTTTTGGACACCTCGGGTCATGTTCCTGTTGGTCTGATTTTCGAGTAAAAAGCATTACGAAGGTCACACAGCAGTCGCTCCAGTGTAGTAATCAATACCAAAATCAAGGTCCGCAACGCAACTGGAAAACACGGTAGGACGAAGACTAATAAGAATTTCATAGTAAATTAATCTATTATCAGAGGAAAATTTTGAGGCGAGGGCTTTTGTCACTCAGCATTATCGAAAAAGGACAACCTAGGATGTGAAATATTTTTTGTCTAAATAGTATGAAAATTTATTTAATTTTTTTGATTTTACGCTCAATTATTTGTACTTCCACTAAACTTGAACATAAGTAGATACAAGCTTCAAATTTTGAACAATTAGAGCAATGCAAACTCGCACTGTGACAAAAACGTTTAGGGCCGACAGTATGGTGCCTAAAGGGCCTGCTAAGAGTGTGAATGGTCCCGAATGGTCTTGGTCATAAAAACTGCTATAAAATTTTCTTTTCATTTTAAAACAAATCTAATACGAAATCATGGTAAGTTTCATAAATAGCGTCATCTTGATATCGGTAAATGTCAAATGTCAGAATATGTCAAACTATCTGCTTACGTGAGATGCTTATTTCAATGGAATTTGAACAAAAATTGGAATTTTACATGTTTTTTTATTAATGAAATCTACTGTCATGAATTTTTCTGGTGTTCAAATGCAACGGTTTACCCTGAAGGGTTTGGGAACACTCACGTCTAATTTGTTTTCGTGTTAGCTAAATATCTCGTAAACGAAACCGTTAATCGAAAAACACTCTGAGAATACTCATAATGTTTTTTAGAGACCTATTAAATTATACCCTACACAAATGGAATAAAAGTACATAAGTAGAATAAAATAATTTCAACCCCCACTTTACATGTAGGGGAAGTACCCTAAAAGAAATATTCTTAATAATTTTATTTCACAGTTCGCTTCGCGTTAGTAATATGCGCAATTTTAACTCTCTAGGTCTAATAGTTTCTGAGAAAAACGTCGAATAGACAGTTGGACAGACGGACATACGGACAGACGGACAGAGATGACGAAACTATAAGGGCTCCATGTGCTTACTACTGAACCCTAAAAAAGAGACCGTGGCTGTTGTTGCAGTGGTTTTAACCTGACTGCCTGAAGGTATATTTTAATTAATTTACGTAGTGTGGATTACAAGTTACAAGGACACAATAAACCTGCACATCCCTAAAATATTATTTGTGACAAGATATATAAAATAGGCGATCTTATCGCAAAAGTAATCTTTTCAAGGCTACCTTAACAGCCTGGCCACGAAGCTATTCGTCACGGCGAAGTTAGCCGCGATGCCACCGGCGGCTAAAAGAAATACATTTGTTTCAGTGCAATAAACGTTACTACTCCTCATTGCGCCTCGCCAGTCACGAGTTTCCGGGACTATTTAGTGCATTTGTTATGTATTTCTTTTAGCCGCCGGTGGCATCGCGGCGAATTTTATCGCGGCCAGGCTGTAACACAGAGAAACACTGCAAAAATTGCATAGAAATGAATAAATGAATGAACCTTTATTGCACCAATTACAAACAAAATAATAATAATTAAATAATAAAAAAACCTGAGACCTGTTCATGGAAATATCATCTATTGATATAGCCGAGTACGGGTTTTGGCAGGAGCACCACATGACATTACTTCTTCAACGGGCCTCTATGCGTTGGATCAATCGTTCATCAAAACGGAACTCTCAAAGGACCGGGGCAACCCGTGAGATCCAAACGGAGATATAAATAATAATTATGAGATAATAATTAATAAACAGTATTTTTATCGAAAATAACATATTGCTACTGTACAATCAAACTTCAGTAAGTATTGTCTCCACAGAAACGTGTACCTCTCCTATGATTCAGTAGAGCTCTCAAACAATTTGAGTCGTGTGAGACTAGAGAGGCGAAGCACGGGAAATACAAATGAAACGATACGATACGAGCTGAATGTGCGGTGATTATGGGGGAAAAAACAATGAAATTTTAACGCGGCTGTCTCGAAACGTTACTCTGGCGTACAACATAATGTGATGGAGTATGTAAGTAACCATTTTTTTGGATTTTACTCACGTGGGAATTCCTAGTTGAAATGTACTCTATATGTTAATCGGAACATACAGCCGTGGAATATATGGAAGACTTGGTAGCGTATAGATAGATCCATACTTACATTACATTATAAATGAGAAAGTCTGTCTGTCTATCTGTGGTGGCGCAGACGCCATCTATTTTCATATTTGTTATCATTTTGTATAATTAAAAGTATCATATGTCAATCATAACCGCTTTTACTACGTGCTTTGCTGGTGCTTTGTTGGATTATCGTCGTATTTCTGACGAGTTCCAAGAGATGGCGCTAGTGGTGTCAAATTCGATTATTGTTTGACTTTTCTATCCCGCTATTTTTTTATTTCATTCGCATTTTACCTTTCGCACCTACCGCTGGTTCGACCGCATGTCGAATCCTTTGGTCACCTTTGACCTTCGCGCCCGCATTTAATTCGTTAAATGTGTTTATGGTTTCTCAATCTCTTATTGGGAACCTCGCTGGCATCCTTATATGCCAAGTGGAGTTTGTCCTCGGACTCTGCTAATACCCCTTGTGAAGTGATTGTGGACTTACGCAAAGACTAGCTCGTGTGTGGTGGCTGCCTCACGTCTTCACCCGGAGAACCCTGCTGCAGCTTCTTCAGCCTGTCGCCCTATAGGAGATCTCAAGGAAGGAAGACGAATAACTCCAGGTTAGTGCCAGTATTGTCACGTTAGTACTAAGCGGTTTCCATTTTCGCTTTCATAACGCCGTGCGCAAGCACACCTTTGGAGTGGCTATTTACACGCCACACCAATCTGTTTGCTACGCTTTCACGATCACGGCTAAACCTCTGAAATTTGATATGAATAAAGTTGAAGACCCGGGGTTACTTTTTGAAGCGGATAGAACCACAGGAAACAGCTAGTGTTCTAATATAACGATTTCGTACTTTATCAGACGCCGAAAGATGGTGCTTAATCCACATAAGACTTAATAATAATAATAAATATTCATATTGCTTAATCGTATTGTAAATTATCTTTTGCTCAACTATAATTGAGACACCTGCCATTCGCTTACCGCGTGCGTTCAGTAAGATATTGATGTAAAATAAAGTCTTAAAAATGTAATATTCATGATTAGCTCTACTGTTATCCATTATTTAAAGTGTAGCTTTAGAAAACTTGACAAGTTAGAATCCCGGCCACGCTTCGAGTCCGTCCATTGTTGAGGCTGTGCCGGAAGGCTGGGAGGCTCTCATGAATATGTACGCTGGTTAGTATTACACGAATCACTCCTGTCTGCGTCGGGGTACGCTGTTGTAGCTTAGAAAACATCTAGTTATTTCGGTAAACCATACTAAACTCTATGCAAACCTAAAAGGTCTTTTTTGTTAACCACTATTAAGAAAGGAACATCTCCGTGGCGGTTTCGATACTCTTTGCTTACCACGAATGTAGACTTTGCGATGATATTTTCACCTCATAAATTATTATTTATAATCATGGAATTTGTTACTAGCTACTCTATACTTACGTATTATAAAATTAACACAATTTGATGTTGGCAACGAATAATAAAATTTGGTATTAAGAAAGATAGTTTGTTTTCCGAAAAAGAATATTGTCTGCGTTTTGGACCCGGAGCTGTGGACAAAAATTTCATAATCCATATTCAATAATATTTTATTTGAAAGAGATTTTATGCTACAGATGTTTTTTATTTATTTACATGTGCATCATTGCTTTGTTCCAGAAAAAAAGATTCAGATATAAAGTTTCTTCACTCACTACATCGCTGGCTCAGCGACCAGAAGTGGATTTTGCTCGCCAGTTATCACATCCCATTCTTTTAAGATTACATCCAAATTTCTTCAAAATAAGTACAATTTTACAATTAATATGCAGGACGGGTTGATTTTCACACAAAGCTCCAAAATGAGCTTAGTTTTCAAGCTACCAGTTAACTAATTAAATTCTCGCGCCAAACTAGAGTCCATACGAAAGCAATGGACCGATATATCAATTTGAGAGACGGAGCACAGTTCCAAACAAGATTTCAGAAATTCACATCCCAACTAAACAAGCAACAAAAGCCGAACTGGTTGTCAAAACTAGACACAGTAGAAGTTGATAATTTAATTGGTTGTTGCCAAGTGTCGCGGAAGTTGTGCCCTCGCCTCCAGCCGCCTCCGAGGCCCACTCGCTACATATTTATATAACTTCGACATGCGAACCAATTAAAACTTAGAAATCATTCGCAGTTACAGGACGTGTCGAGTTACATAGCATATTTTTGACTTTTAGAGCGGTCTCAGACATAAATAAAAAAAAACTGAAAAACGTAAGTAGGTGGGTAGGGTAGTAGGAGAACCTGTTAGTCACTGTCATACATCTATACCATATTGTTGCAATGACAAAAAACCGAAAAGGAGCTAACAAGAAAATCAGTTAGTCATTTGTTTTTTTTTTATTACACCTACAGCTTATTTTTAGCTGGAATCTACACAGCTAATGATATCTTATAAGATTGTTAATTTTATAAGTCATAGTAATTATAAGTATAATAGTGCATTACGCGGCAGTTGGCATTGCTTAGTGAGGTGTGCGAGTGACGAGATTGTTGTGGGAGTGTGACGTCACTGTAGCGGGCGTGTGACGTCACTGTGGCGACCTGTCGCCGCATTGTCTGCGATGCATGTTGCCAAGGTTCTACACAAATACCGGTAGTTAGTACCCGGTAAGTTATCTCAACTCGCAAGCTTTGTGCCGCTTGAGATTTTTAGAATGTAAAATCTTATCTAGTTAATAGGCAGTATTCAACATCAACTTAGCACATTATGTTCTATAGCCGAGCGCGACATGCACATTCGTAGCGGATGTCAAGTGACGGCGAGACGTGAACCGTTTTGGATTGGTCGCCATTTAGTGACATTTTCTGTCTCGAGCTCCTCCGTTCTTTGGAGCGCACGGTTATCGATAGATGGCAGTCGTTAGGCAGTGTCAGATTCATTTACGCAGCCTAAAAAAAATCGGACAGGTAAAGTGGCAGTCGTTCCATTGTAATAATCAGTACCGCTAAAACTATTACCATGACTTATAGCTTATAGCGCACCCTAGGCTCTGAAGTAGGTAAACAAGTAGGAAAACACGCTAAGACGAAAAAGAAGATGCAAAATTTTGGATCCCTATTATATAAATTGACATTAGCGATCGGTTGCTTCTTTTTACAGTTACTTAAGCCATAAAATTAATTTAATTGTGATATGTTTCAAATGATTATGACAGCTAATATCATACGGCTATCCGAACGAGCCTTCCAAGGATTAATGTAATAACATGAAGATATTATCTGTGGCACTCGTGACGTAATCCATTAGCGAACATCCCGCCATTCACGCCCCATTAGAGAGCACTCGCACAACGCGTCTTGTAAGGCTGTAATCATTTGCTCTACTCATATACATGAGAGAATATATCTTTATGCTGAGTATCTCGTTAAAAAACGTGGGGATTATTGGGTACATCATTCACCTTTCGTGCTGTGTCGATGTGTCTTTCGTGTAGGCGTCACTAAGGCTAGAATAAAAACTAGACTAAAATTACGTTTTTTTTTGTACTTATCATCCTTCTTGGGTTACATTCATCATAGCCACATAAAAATGTAAACTTCAATAGAGTTGGCGATAGGACCTCTTCTAACACCTTAGACATCGGATCAATATTGACATCTAAAAAACCGGCCAAGTTCGAGTCGGACTCGCACACCAAGGATTCCGTACAAATCTGTAGATATCGCGTTCACGAGGAAAGGGGTAGTAGGTTTAAAATTATTAAAAACATTTTTATAATAGGATGTAACTAAAAACTTACGTTTTTCGCTATATTTCCTTTATCTGTGCTATAAGACGTTGCTTCGTACCAAATTTCAAGATTCTGAGTTCACGGGGAGTGTCGAAAATTTGCAGAAATTTCAATCAATCAATCAATCAAATATTTAATTTGCAGCATAAACGGCGGTATCTTTTGATTGCGTTGACTTAGAAGTTTGATTTTTTCACAGCTTCAAGGGACAGTAGACCTGAGTATTTGATATAAATTTCAGCTTGATACCTCAACGTGTTCCTGAGAAGAAAAAAAAAATTACTTACCTAACAAGGTTTTCTCGCATTTTACAAACTAGTAACTATCCATCTTCCAGTAAGTCACGAGGTCGAGAGTAGTAGCAGTTTGCAGTGTCAAGATACTCGATATTTATTGGCGGAACAAAACGTAAAATATGGCAGGTGCAGCAAACTATGATTAATGCATTTGGGGCAGTACAGAGCAAGCGGGAGGACGGCATGGCGCGGGAGCGACCTTGAAGCGCAGCCAAAACCGGGTGACTCAGCAATACCACAGGCGCTACACCGCTTGCATCAAAATATACAGAGTATAGAAGGTTTGCGCTAGTTATTATTTTTCGGTACTCAATTCTACCGACCCCGTATACACCGTGAAATTTTAGTCGTTTTGGACCCATCGTCCAGTGACTCCATTTGGACCCATGTATCTTGGGGAAATTTGTTCGGTTGCATGAATGAAGTCACTGGACGATGGGTCCAAAACGAATAAAATTTCACGGTGTATAATGAAATAAGGATAGGACAAAAAAAAAGACCATTCTACCTTTAAGTTATGACCAATTTTTTTTTTTCTAAAATACGTTTCTTCTACACTTTGAAAATTTAAGTTCTTCCTACTGTTCTCACCTACTGTAAGATATTTTTTTTGTATTCTTTATAATTGTTTTTACTTTTGAAAGGATTATACGATCGCCATGGCTGAAAATGGTCGGAGTGATCCATGTACCTTGAGAGATAGGATAGTGATAGATTTAGCTGACTTACAAAGTATTGTATCTGTAATTTCTTTTATTTATACTTCCACAAACATAGTGTTGCCAGGGATAAAAACGACTGTAACCATGACCATGACTCAATTTAAAGAAATCAAAGTATATTTTTGTACAATTGTAATAAGTACATATAATATTCCCTTGGCGTATCAGTATAAAAGATAAACACCGAGCCTTTAAAATTGGAGTAGAAATGTCTTACGGACGCAACAACTGATGTGATGTAATCCCACTTAATTTAATCAATGTGCTTGAAAGAGGGAATCGCCTGATCAAGAAACAATTAATTATACCCCTTTATGTACTTTATTCATGTATACAATAAAAATGCAAAGGATTATACATAAGAGTAAAATACAGTACAAGGGAGCTACTTATTTCTAAAGAAATTTCAATGAATTTGAATGAATTTGAATGAATGAGGTATGAAACATTATGAGCGTTATGAATGTCAGTCATAAAATTAAAACAGACTTGCTTGAATATAAAAAGTTATTGTCAGTACAAACCTCATAAATCCATTTTATTTCATTTTTGTGATCTACAGTCGGAATTTAAAAATGTTCAATGTCACAGTCGTATTCAATTTAATTCCTTTAAAAACCTATCCCGGCTGTCAGTTCCACGTTCTGACCCACTGGACTTTTTACACGTGCAGCTAAAGTGAAAATAAAACCTGTCAAAAACCGGACATGCTGTTGAATGTGACCGGACAAGAAAAAACCGGTTATGTGCAGATTTATCCGGTGTCGTCGGTTGGCAGGACTGGCGTTCATTTTACAGACAGCTTCAATAAAAGGCATTTTTAGGGATGTTGTTTGTTTCAAAGTTTTCATTATAAACTTGTAATATTTTATTGTTATTTCCATATAGAGGTGAAGATTGTTAGTGATTAAAAATAGCTCACTTTTTGAATAAGCTCTCTGACGCCAGGGTGTACAGAACCGATCGAGCATGCAACCTATTCGATGAATTATTTACTTGTTTTCAGTTTGGCAAGGACATTGCAGGCTTGAATCACCTGATTGTCTAAAAATAAAGATGATTCCGTGCTTCGGAAATGATAAGCCGTTTCTCCCGGTTGTCATCTGGTAGTCGTTAAAGGAACCACGTCAGAGGCCCAGAGACGGTTTCGCACAACTCTACACCTCTACAAGGGTGTACATGGTCGATGGACAATGTAACCTACTCGAAATGATGATGACTCGATGAATAGAATAATAAAAAGATTATTATTGCAATTAGATTAACAGAAGGAAGTTATCAATAACTATATGATATCGAATGAATTAAGAATTGATGAATCCATGTTTATTTGGGAAAATGCAATTTAGGACTTATTTCCATATTTTTTTTAAAATTTTAGTCATAAACGTTAATTATCGATACTTTATAAAAAGAATATTTGACATCACTAAATTATCTACAGTTGTCCCGTTTTCAATTTTGCTGACGATATATTTTCAATGTTATTAATTAGGGTTTTAATTGAAATAAAAAATGCACACGATGTATTTAAATTTATTTAGTTATTCAGTTAATCATCTCATCCAAATAGTCTGTTCGTTTCAACAATATTAAATAAACTTTTTCTGTCCTACAGAATAAGTAAGTGTAGACGTATTCGGGCGGACAGCAACAGATAATTCTATATACTGCCATAATACTGGAGCCTTATTATTAAATTATTTACTAAATTAGTATACCAGCGCCTCATAAGATAAAGATAATTACGTGTGTAAACACAATTTCGCCGAAGCCGCCGAGCCATCATCACTCGATAACAGCCATTGAATTGCAGATGATCCCGGCTTCAAAGATGCGATTAAAATTCATTTATTTATGCAAATAGGTCGCCGACCGGGTTCGGCCGGATTTATTAGCAATCTCTCGCGATAATGCTGCTATTGTCTGCTCAGACCGCTTGTTAACGATTGTTGTACCCTCTTCATTTCAGTGTCTGGTGTTCCCCGCTAGAACAGACGTATGAGTTTTCATGTACATTTTCTACATAAAAAGGGTAATTTTGAAACCATTGGCGAAATTTTGTGTGTGCTTTGTTCGTAAAACTAAACCAGTCTCTCTCGCTTTTCTCTTATTATTTTATTTTTTCTCAGTTTTCTTTTATTGAAAGCGGTTTAGTTACAAGTACTCAGTACACTGTGAAAATTTGGTGAATAATTTAAAGTAATTATATTATACTAAGATCAGGAATGACCGTGGCTGTTTGCGTGTGTAACTTTAGCTACGGAATCCAAAATAAAATTATTTTAATCATTGAATATAAATATGCAGGGTTGGTTATCTTATGGTTCCTAGGTCGTGGTTACTTTACAATGGTTAAACTCGCTAGAATTTATGGGAAACTGATTGTGCTTCTTTTTACTGTTTAGTTATTTCAGTATCAAAAAACCCTTCCCGTGGCTCTTTATTAGAGTTATGCAGCAGAATTAGGGTGCTGTTTTTACTTGACGGTTTTTACCGTAGCATCGTATAGAATTTGTCTATGCTATCCATTGAGAAACGTCAACAAATGACGTTTCTTTCTCAATGATGCTATCTTCTCTCTCTCATTTTTTCCAGTAGCCTAGGTCGTAGCCAGTCTCATTTTATACCTGTTTTAGTTGAATCTAATTCATGCCCCCTCAATAACACTTTTCTTGCACCATCGTCGCAATAATTCCTCACCTGAAATTTGCCTCTACAATGTTGTGATTTGTGATAGCATGTAATATTCAATTCACCGGTATTTTGCGAGATTTTTTCCTCTAATTCAGATGCCCCTTAGTGATGTCCATGCGACAGCCGGCTAGGCAGCTGCTCCTGAAATAGCAGGCGGATCGATACGACTGCCGGCAGCTCATTTCTGCACTACAACACTACTACTACAAGCTGTGAGGTATCTCTGACAATTTTAGAGTTTGTCAACCCTGACTTTTTTTAAGCATACGACTTAGTATCTTTGGGTAGTGATTTTGACAATGTGGTAAAGATTTAGTAAGCTTGGAAATCAAACAGCTCTACAGATAGGGCAGGTTCCGAATATCATTACCAAAAAAATAGTAATATCGCGTCGAAGACTAGCCTATGTTCTATTTTGAAAGTCACACTATCTTCATTTGAAATTACAATCATTTAGGTAGTCATTGAAATCAACAAAGGTTGTTGTCATGTATGAGTCGATGGTTTTGTTTCTAGCTACCGAAAACATACAAAATAGTCAAACATAAACAATAAAAAGAAGTTTAAGTAGTATTCCCGAACTTCGGTCTCGTGGGAATTTCGGTAAAACCGTTGCTAGCAGATCCGTAACCCATTTTTACATCGAAGCTACAGATTTATGCGATTGCATGAGCCAAGAGTATAGCTCAGATCACGAAAATATTATAACTATTTTTTGTAAGCCCTCATATTGTTGTCTCTAGCAAAAACCGGTGGCGGTTGCTGGTAATAAAATTAATCTAAAATCGAATGATAATTAATCCCTAAAATGTATCGAATAACGTTATCAATCTCAACTGATCTCATTTTAAATTAATAATTCCCACATCAAGTCCAAGATATTAAAAATCGCGTCATCGCAACGTCATCAGTCACAGTTTTAATAAACGTCCAGAAAAAAACGAATCAATCTGTTATTGTTCCCAAATGACATTGGCATTATTTCCTGAGCCGGCGTGACGAGGGCGGGGGTGCGGTGAGGAGGGGAGGGTCGGAGGCTCGTCAATCAACGCCGGCGATTGCCAAGATGACCCTGTGTAGGGACGAATACAATTCGTGGAATTGATGTTTACCACTTTTTCTATAGCTGCGGTAACGCCTTGTTGAAAAGAGATTTATGTTCCTACCGTCATCATCGCTTCTCCGTTTTTCCAGTAGCAAAGCTCCATATTGTATACATATTATTCAGATATTCCACAGTTCCTTAGGGCGAAATCTTTAATTATTGAGTGTTAGCACCACTCGCAGCCTGCTGCATCTGCTGATCGCAGCATGATGTTACTACAGAATGAATGCGGGATACATGATCAATCGACCCTATACACCTGGGTAGTGGGTATTGCGTCGAAACCCTAGGCATCTATCGTGCATGAAATCAGAACACAAAAATTAAAGCGTTGTTGTTGTGTTGGTGTACATATGAAGACATATTAAATCCTATCGCACCACCAAGCTGCTCTCTATAGTCCGCAGAACCTTAGATCCTTCTACAACACTGTTATAGTTCATCCGTTTCGGCCTCTGGCGTGGTTAAATTAACGACAAAAGGCAGCCGGGACCAAGTACGGAATTATCATAAATATCAGACAATCAGGTGATTCAAGTCTGCAATGTTTTAATCAACAACTGAACAAAGTAAGCTTGCAGTGGAAATCGAACCACGACCTCCGAGCAAACGTCTGGACCACGGAGGCAGTAAAATTGGCAAATCAAAACCATCGAAACTCATTAATCACGGCCCGACCAGCAGGGTCCGAGATCTTATTACTCCTTAAACTGCTTACGGAGCGCCGACGGGGCCATTATGTGCCGATCACGTCCTAGAACTAAGTGTCACGTACCGCCAAATGTTGGTATGTATGGGAGCTCCTTCGTTGGGAGATGCTCGGCGAAACAGCCGAAGCACTTTGCAACTAAATGTAAGAGGTTCACATTAGGTCGGACCTTATCTATTTGATAATTAGACGAATGATTTAGTAGCGAACAAGCGATGTCGTGGAGAACTTTCAAATACCAGAATTCCTAAGGTGAATCAACGCCAGACTGTCAATAAATATAACGCTTATCTCATGGAGGGGAAGTTAGGATATAGCGTTTTAGCGAATCATTAGCTTCAAAGCTATATAAGGATTTACATACGCTTCTATTGTGGGTAGAATCAGCTATCAGCTAGAGAGAGGTTGGAAATGATCAACTTCAGTTTAACGCTTTTTCACCTTTTAGGCGAAAATGCGTTTTCATCAATTTAATATAAGGAAAGATGTGATGAAACCACAAGGCTTCTCACACATTATTATTTATTTATTAAAACTTTATTGTTTCACAAAGTACACATATACTTATAAAAATTGGCGGACTTAATGCTAAGAGCATTCTCTACCAGTCAACCATTGGGAAAATCCGAAATATAGTTTGGCGCAAAAAAGTTAGCAGATTTCTAGTTCTCTACTATTTAGTTATTCCCAGCTGCTATCCTTTTTTCGAGTAAGTAGTACGTATTTTCATTTTTATAAGTTTTTAAAATACAATCGGTCAGATTGAAATTTTGTAAAGGAATCTGTAAAGTATCCATTATTGATAGTATTTGCGTGTAAAAGGGGGGGGGGGGGGGGTTAGATAAACCTAACCATGTGGTAAGTCTGAAGGAGTGAAAGGTTTATCTGCTCTTGACTTTACAGGCACTAACCACTTTATTTGCAAAAGTAGAGTACAATCAAGCAGAGGCACAGGTTTCCCCCCACTAAGCTCAAAGTTGCAACCCAATAACGCACGTGAACTTACATACTACATTGGACGTCTAAATTTTCGAGTAGTTTTTTCCTTCGCGGAACAACTAATACTCCCACAGCTTGTTCTATTTAAACCGTGTGAGATTGGACAACACACTCATTTTGGTAGCTTTTGTTTACCAAAGAATATTCTCATACCCTCATTGTTGCAAATATTAAACTGGAAACTAGGTGGCTGTATTTGTTCCATGTAAATTAGGCGGGCCTTTACACTCGCATATAACGCTCGGTTTAGTGTTATTTTAAGCCACGAAATAAAACAATATAATAAAAGTGCTAACCTTGTAAAACATTGCTTGCATTGCATTGCATTGCTTCACTTTTAGTTCATAACCTAAATAATAGGCTACTTGACTATATTTATACTTGGTTAATATTGTTATACTAAACAAAATATACACTAAAAAGTAACCGATTCTGTAAACAACAACAAAATTGGTTGTTAATTAAGGCAGTAATTCGATTTTAAAGTTTTTTCTAAAAGAAAAGTGGAAGCGTGGTAGGAAGGACGTCTTGCTATCTCTTTTGTATGCACGAAACCGAGTGGCAGTGACGTCACAGCTCACACAGTGCATCCTTTTCTTGTTTTTTGACAGTTTCCCCTTCCACCGAATTTTAAAGGCTTATAACTTATTTATTTTTGAACGGATTATAAAAATTCTTTCATAATTCTGTTTCTGGAAATAAAAATATTGATATGAAAGAAAAAATAAAAATTTGTAGAATACCGAATTCTATATAGACAAGTGAGGTTAGAATGGGTATTGAGAAATGAACTTTCAGGGATTCTGGAATTACTAAACATTTTTTAGTATTAGTAAAATATAGAGTTATGATTTTTTGTTGTAAAAAGTATACTCATGTAAATTGATAAACTTACCTAACTAGAGTACGATAAAAGTGCTTGTAGAAAATGTACCCTATTTTATGTTAATTTGATTTTGATGCTAATAGTGTCAGTATAATAAAGCCGGTCAGTATTATTTTGCAAATCAAATTTATCGTTAATTTTGCGGTAAAAATTAACTTGTACTCCCAAGCTCTAATAATCCCTATAAAAACCATTAAAATCACTACATTGAGAAGCAGAAAGGCCACCAGGGTATTCAGAATCGATTGACCATGTGACCAACTCGATATTAATAAATGAATTACAATTAGCAAGTCGGAGCAACGTTCCCATTTGTACTCGTAATATTCGTACGGATGCGTTGATAATCGCGGCGGCGTTTCCTTGTGTGCGGCTGGCGACGCTCCAAGAGCGACCTCGTGGAAGAAAGGCGGTTATTTGCAGTCGCTCACTGGAGATGCCTGCTTTTGTACGAAAGAAACGAATCTAAAATTGATTATGACGAGAAAAATTCCTAATAAATGAGCTAAATTGATGTCTTAATAAGAGGCAATTTAGATGATCCTATTCTGTATGAGTAAAAATGTTTTTGTATTTGAAGAAAAGTATTCGAACCACAGCTTCATGCGTCGATTAGGACTGGTCTTTGTCTTTGTTTATACAGCAGTGGACATACTTCGGCTAAAAAAATAATAATGTTATTGCGTATAATATTAGATAAATTATAACGCGTGAAATTCAAGTCCGCCAGTAACCCTTGAATATATCACCAATTTCTTTTGTTCTTCTTGTTCAGCCCATTATCACGCAACGCTGATAGCATTCTTTTCTTATAAAAGTACTAATATTTCTAGCGAAAATCCTATTTTTTTAGGCAAAAAGGCATACGGCTCACCTGATGGGAAGTGGCCACCGTAGCCCGTAATAATTACTTTAATTTTATGTTATCTCTATTTTTAAATATAATTTCTTTTTCAATATGTTAAGTTTTCTCAGTGAACATTAATATTTCAAATACTTTTATCTTTAATAAACATATTATTTAATTAACTTAATTTCTTAAATAATAAGGTGTTGCCTATTTATGTTTGTTAGTTGGTAATGACTAGTGGTTGGGAATTATGATAAAAAAGGGAGTGTCACTTATTAAGGTCTCTTTTTTCCTGTATCGAGTTAGCTGGTGCTAAGTTAAGTATTTCAATTTTAATTTCAATTTTATTTATTTTTCCTGTAACTAAACTAATTAAGTGTAACGTGTTTGTGGTGTTCACCAGATAGCTAATTTTGAAATTGCAATTGCAAGCAGATAATTGGATTGTTAATACCAGGTATATTAATTAATTTACAATAATAAACTACAAACTATTTGTTTGAATGTGGAACCTTGAATTATAATATTAATTGTTTTTCTTTGTTTTATTCCTTAGCATACCTTAGTTTTAAGTACCTACAAATTTCAGATAACATATAGTAATTTTTTTCTCTATACATTAGAAAACTCTGATAGGTACACTATCTTCTCATTCCTACTAATTCTAACACCCGCAACACCAGGGGCATCACGTGCGCATCGCCGATCCTTTAAAAATCCTTTTACGCCCTTTTTATAAGATCCCATGTTTTAAAGACTAAATGAATCCAAATCCTTAGTACTTCATATGGAAGTTACTATTTCACCACGGAAGTCATCAGTAATTACATTTGAGGAGCGTTTAGAAAATACGTGTTCGAGTTGGCTGCGCGCCAGCGAGCGTGGAGCGTTTGCATCCTCGGAACTCGCACAATACCCCCCCACCCCTCCCTTCAGCCGCAGAGACGTCGTGAGGACTCTTGATAACGATGAGCAAATACTCCAAGGAGGAAACTTGAACCTAATTCTAATTTCCTTCTAAGGAGAATGGTATTACAATTAACAATTCCTTGTTATCTTTCACGTTTCATTAGGAACCGATACAGTTGAAAATGTCTCCCGCTTTGTTCTAATATTAGCCAATTACTATATTGCAACTAATTTGTCCAATACCAATAAAAATGTGAGTAGTGTACAGCAAAATAATTCTTTCTTTTAAAAAAAGTAAATTTCTTTCAGGCAAAACTTCACATGCTTAATTTAATAAAAATATTTTGCATATGAGATCTGACGGTTCCTAGCTCGTCTTAATAAGATTTAATTATTTTTATACAGTCAAACTATTAAAATTCCAGCGCACTGGAGAGCTCAGAGCGAATGGTATTCTTGCTCTGTGGAGTTTGCCAGCGTGGTCCGCGTGGTGCAGCGCGAGCCAATCATTGATTGCTTTATTTTTGTACGGCACTTTTGCTATCTTAATAGTATTTATGATTTTAGTTTGTGACAGTCTACTGCTGCAGGATTCCGTGGTTTGCCAGCGCTTGCCCTGCGATCTTCTTCGTATCAGCAACCTGCCTGTAAGGTATACTGGTTAGTCCGAAAACCAACCAACTTTTATCTTAAATTCAATCGATATTTGAAATGCCTACAGAGGCTTTCTTCTTCTTAGCGTGACGACTCTTGAAAATTATTTTCAACTGTAATTTTTTGTTTCCAATTGTAAATTCGGTCGGACACTGCTTACTTTAGTAACAACTTATTAATGGAGGGTCTGTGAATCCCACCAAACGCCACCTCGCATTACGTCACGTCGCCTTCACGTTACGTTGCCGTCACGTCACGTCGGGGACACGGATCGCCGCTAAAAGCCAGTTCATTACGATGAAGTATGACCATAATTTTGCTATTAAAATAATGGTTTTTAACCTGGATTTGCTCTCGAATTTTCGTCAGAAGGTATTCAGTATAAAACCTTTATCATGCGTCAAATTAGAAGGGCCTCTATCATGTTATTTTATTGAACAGACGACTGCGTAAAGTTATGTTTGGAATTTCATAGTTACCAGTCGCAGTTGCTTGTGTTCATGTATATATGTTCATGTATTCATGTTCATTTCTATCTGTAAAATGGAAGAAATTGAAGAGATTGAGATTGGAAGAGATTAGCTTGTGCGATAAGGCCGCCTTTTGTACCTAGACAATTATTATTCTTTGTTTATTGTAGCTGTTAAATGTCCTTTACTGTAGTATGCAATAAAGAGATGCACAGGTGTATCGGAAGTTCATCAGCCTTCCAGAAAATATTAAATGCAAGTCCCACAGAGTCTTCCAAATGTCGTAAATAAACAAACTGAGCCCGGGATAAGGGTAACTGGTTCGCGGGCCGGCGCGGCGCGCCTTCTCCAACTTTCAGTAATAAAACTCGTTATAATTCATGGCCGCCACCGAAGCCAATAAAAATATGTCTTCTCAACTAAATTGTCCAGGGACACTCCGCATTAGGGCATATTTTATGTGGAATAAAAACCCCGGCCGGCGGGTACTGGCGCACAGTGGTTCCAAATCAGAAAAACATGGGCTTTCAGATGAAAGTCCGTTTTTAAAAATAAACAGTGTGCCATTATTCGATAAGGGTTTTAATTTTCAAATACGTTTTTTTTATAGAAATGAGACAATAATGGAGAAACTGGTACATGAAGAAAAAATGATTGGGAGAATTTACATTATTTTTACCATCTCCTAGAAAAGTCCAGCAATCAAATCTAGTAATATCCAAAATGTGTTCGAATGAGCTCAATCCACAATTTTGGATGCTGTTTGGTGGATATAAAAACTGTTTTTGTGGAAATGAGAAAATAATAAAGAAACTGGTACACGAAGGAAAAATTTATGGGAGAATTTACATTTTTTTTTCTCCGCTTGCTAGAAATGTACGTACAGATATTACTAGGTTTGATTGCTAGACTCTAGTATACGGAGAAAAAAAAAATGTAAATTCGCCCATATATTTTTTTTATGTACCAGAATCACGATTATTTTCTCATTACCATAAAAAAAATGTATGACAAATGTTAATAATATTAAAACTCTATCGAATGGCATACTTTTCATTTTCAAAAACGGAATTTCATCTGAAAGTCCATGTTTTTCCGATTTGGAGCCACTGTGTGGCCCTACTGATAAACCTTGTTTAGGAGCGTCGCCCCGCTGCGCCATTTTAATGTTTAATCAATGATGTTAGTAAAGGATGGGACCATCGCAATATTTTGTCTTAATCTATACTTCCATACTTATCTATACTTAATATTATAAATGTGAAAGTCTGTCTGTCTGTTACGATTTCACGGTTAAATTGCTGAATGGATTTTTACAAAATTTGGTATGAATATAGTTAAGGACACGGGGTCAAACATAGGTCACTTTTTGACGTAGGCGGAGCTGCGGGAATTAGCTAGTTTTGAATATGCAAACGTTTTTATTTTTGTTTGCGTTTAGTTTGTTTATTTTGTTTATTCATGCTTTATTACATTAATCTGAAATGATACTAAAATTCTGACTTCCTTGGAAAAAAATAACTAATTTACGGGTAAAAGTAAAAAAAAAGTTGGCCACATCCTTACATAGATAGATAAATATCAATGTATTCAATCCAGTTTGGGGAAATCAAGCAGTACGCTATTTTCTTTGAATATCTAGAAATGTCTTCAATGTAGAGATATTGGGGATATAGCTCTCCATTTTCCAATTCTTCTAACATGTTCTATTATTGTAAGGTTTATTGTGTGATCTCATTTAAATTTCACAGCTGCGCTTTTGTCGGCGGGGTATTCCAAGTCTGCCTTTTTACTTTCTAACACTACTTGTCACCTTCTTTTGGATTACTTACACTATACTCGTATTTACTTTATGAAGAGAGTTTATTTACATTACAGTCTCTATAACCAAAGTGTACAATACAATACAAAACCCTTTACTGCATCAGGAAAAATAAGGTTACATACAAAAAGCAATTTCTTCCAGGCAACCTTGAGAAATTTCACAAATGAACTGTGCACTATCACAGTAATAGTGTAAGTTATAATTGGATCCGAGATTTAATTTAAGTACGAGTATATTGGTAAGAATTAATTTATATGATTTATGATTCAAGATTTTTTGAGTGATAATATTATATTTCAATAATTAATTTTTAATTATAATACAATATTAATGAAAATAGGTTAATCATTTTCCTTGGATGTATAAATTGTTTTAATATTTTAATTGTTATTGATTATTAAAAATATATCATTTTGCATGTTTTTATTAATTTAAAATATATTGTACGTCCAAATTGGGCAAAGCACAGTGAACCCAAAGAGAAAACTGCATAACCTTGTAAACTACCTGTGTTTTACAATAAAGATTTTTGTATTTATTTGTATTTAATTTTATTTTATTTAAGTATATTGACCATGTAGCCGACGCGATATGATGATGATGATCGTTATTAATTATTATACATTTTCAAAAATTTAATTTAAAGGTGCGGCTTCAGCTGTTACTTTAAAACTAAGAACTGTAATTGTTCTTAGTAGGCGACTACAATCACGGGGAGTTTTCTACACGTCTTAGACCTTAATCCTTATTTTTAAATAGTTATGAGAATATTTCTAGTACCCACCCAACTACAATATTCGAATTTAATATGACGGCCGAGGCATGCTTATTGCCGAGCCCTATGCGTACTCTTCGGAATGTGGTGTCGATTGTTTGCTTCAGGAATTCTCGCTAAAGCTAGGAATTCTAGCTCCATGTAGGGCTCAGGTGGTTATGTTCTAGCCTCTTCAGAACTTGAATCGTTTTATCTATGGAATAAGGAAAATAATAACATTCATTCGTTTGTTGTCTTTCTGCTTTATCTACTTATTCAATATTCTTAAAGTTTCTCATTCATGTACATTTTACATATTAGTAGTAGTATATGAATGATTTACAGTAATTCCAATTAATTAAAATAAAACATGTCAATAATCGTGTATACTTTCGTCAGAAGTACTTAAGTAATTAGTCCCTGCCCATCCTAGCGTGTACTCCTAGTTGCGTCCTCAGCTTACGATTTGGAGCCCAGGGTACGCTGTAAGTCATGGTCCTGGATTTGGCGGAACTGGTTATTACAATGGAGCGACTGCCGTCTGACCTCCGTAACCTTTTTTACAGGGAATAAAGCCCTTCTGCGTGTTCTACCGCATCTATAATGGACTATGCTCGGAGGAATTGTTTGACATGATGCCAGTAGCCACTTTTTACCATCACACCTCTCACCATCGTCAGGGATTTCATCCTCATACCTTGAATCCCAAGTTATCGCGTACAGTACGCTTCAAGTGGAATTTCCTCCCTAGTGCACTGCGATTATGGCATGTACCCGCCATAGTTTCCCCCAGTGAATACAACATGGGAGCCTTTAAAAGGGCGTAAAAAAACGCGCTCGTGACATCCGAGGTGTTGCAGGAGGACAAAACACTTGCTAATCACAGTCACTATAACTTGCCGAGGTCGCTTGTATCACTTGTTATTCGCTCCGGATATCGCTTCTTGATCGCACTTGTAGCTCAGTTAAATTAGAACTGCCCTCCTGAGGCACCTTCCGATGTTTATATAGCCCGGGAAACCCGCTCCATAAGTTTCTAGAAAGATCACAACTACTCCGGAATAGAGAGAGGGATACTCTCTGTCTCGTTCCCTTAGTTTCTCAAACCACATACTAGAAGTGTGAGAGCGAGACAAAGCAATATGTCAGAGCGAGACAATCGATGTACTAGATCGTTCGCGATATTATTCCCGTATGGGAAACACGCGACGATTGTACGAGAATTTTCCTCGGACAGTGCTACTAAAACTTCCGCGGGCCGCATTTTATTTTTATTTATTTTTGATTTCGTAACAATAGTATAAAAAACAGACCAACAGGAAGATGACCCGAGGTGTGTTTATGGCCAACACTGTCAACATTTTTCAGGCTGCCCTAAGGCAACTGACACCGCCTCACAAACGCTATCTATCGATAACAACCGGGTCCAACGGCTTAGCGTGCCTTCCGAAGAACGGAGGAGCTCAAGATAGAAAATGGCACTAAATGGCGATCAATCCAATAGTGGTGGCGTCACGCCGTCGCTTGACACGCGCATTCGCTACAGATACGCGGGTCGCGCTCGACTAAAGTGCTCCCCAAAGAAGTGGTGCATAAGTAGGTTCATAGGTACCTTCATAAACACTTGTAGAAACACAGATAAGGCCATAGAATATCTTTCATCTTATAAAAAAATACTATTTCCCATGGGATATAAGTACGCGTGTGTACCCGCGGGTAAAAGGTAGCAAATAAATATTAATCCTGTAAAAGAGCAACCACAACTTCTTGAACGTTTGAATTGAAATGAAATCGTTTATTTTCAATATAGGATATTATCACTTATTACAAACTTATTCATGTCAAATTACTTATATTAAGTTTACTACCAGTTCCAAAGCGCAAGTAGAGAGGAAGCGGCGCGCCACAAACTCCACTGCAGCATTTTCTTCAAAACGTCAATTTACAAATAAGAAAAAAATTATCCATTATTAACTAGTTAAATGAACGAATTCACATGTTTGTCAACATTTTGCACAATTTTTTATTGTGATTTCAGATTATTTAAATTAAATAAAAAATATATAAAAATAATAACTAGTTGTTCGCCGCGAACAAAGACCTCGCGAATTTCACTCAATAAAGTTTAGCCACAAAAATAAATATAAATCTTCTCATCATTTACTGGGGCCATATTTATGATATTCTGAACCCAAAAGTTTCATACACCTGGGAGAGATTTATCGTAGGTAATCCTGTGTCAGATGCCCTTAGGCATTCTGAAAAATCTGACAGTGTCAGCCACTAAAACACCTCTGACCATGTTTCTGTTCATCCCGAAGGTCAGAAGGCAGTCGCTCCATGGGAATAATCAGTACTGCCAAATCTAGGAACACGATTAACAACACACCTTACGTTCCGAAGCGTAAGCTCAGGACGCGATTGGGACCCTTGGACGAAGAAGATATAAGTAGACCAAGGCAAACAGAGTCAATTAATCTCTCTAACACCTCTAGCAGCTCCACCAGCGTCACAAAGTAGGCTATGTTTGACTCCGGGTCTTCAACTAAGTCAATGAATTTCATCATTTAAATCAATTTTCAGTAAATTTCATCAAAAACCATTCAACGCTTTGGCCATGAAAGCGTAACAGACAGACAGACTTTCGCATTTATAATATTAGTATGGATATGTATAAATGTATATGAATAGTAGGTACTTACCTCAGAAGGATATTTTCCCATCAGATTTAAAGAATCTGTGTCACCAGTAATTTCATAACAATGAGATGGTTTATTTATCTCTTTAATGCTGTTATTCTGAAAATAGTTCAAGATAATATTATAATTATTCTGAATGATCAATATTTTTTAAATAAAGTATTAATTTTAAAACACTTAAAATTATTATCTTTAAAAATAATGTTTTCTTATGTTTTCGCGATTGTTATTCATTAAATTAAACTATTTTAATACGGTTTTATCGCGTTTATTACTTATTTATTTACACCTGACGTTTCAAACACTTTACAGCGTTCATGGTCGCAGGCAGACTAAGTTAACATTTGTCTTTGATGTCATAAGATTACAAAACAAAGTGTTTGAAACGTCAGGTGTAAATAAATAAGTAATAAACGCGATAAAACCGTATTAAAATAGTTTAATTTAATCTTTAAAAATATTATCTTCAACGGCCTTTTCTTCTATATTTGTCGATATTTTAAAGTTGTTATTATTACCAACATTTTCCTGCGAACAAAATAGGATATTAAACTAAAATAAAAACATTTATTTTATGTCAAATGTAATGTACTAAGGTACCAAAGGCGATCTTACCCGATTCACACCGATTTTTTCTAAAATATAATCTGCCCTCTTATTCATTTCTATTTTGTTACCTAAAATCATAACAATACATAATATTTTGTACTTATGTTAAATTTTACAAGTCACCAAAAACATAACACATTTTTATACCATAAAAGACTTATTTACAAAACAGTCAGTAATATTGCGAACGTATTTATTACAAGAGTGACAAAATCAATAATAATTTTATAATATTGACATACTAATATTACAACATAGGCCAAATAGCTATAGGGTCTTTTCTTTGTATTATAAATTCTGTATTAAACAGACTTAATGACAAATACGTCAAAGGGTATTTCAAAAGTTTTGCTATAAAATGGACTCAACATGCAATTGGTCTTTATTTTAATGAAAAAAGTTATACTTACTTATGTTATACTCGTATTTAGAATTTGTTTCAACACAAGTCTTTCCCACAATTAACATTCCACGACCTTCTCGAAACTCTTGCGGCGCAGTACTGCTTGCGACGCTCTTAAATCGAACGCACATTGGAGAACGCGGCTGTATGAAAGAGACCGAAATATACGCGTAGCTCCTCTCGCGCAAAAATAAGCCTATGTTTTATTAAAGGTCGCTAGGAATGTTCGTTTTATGTCATTTTATGACTGAAAGTAGATTTCTTAAAATTTAGGATTAGGTCTCTATAATTCTAATTACAAACAATGTGTTTTTGCCGCAACTCGATTTAGAGACCTCACTCGCTTCGCTCGCTTGGTCAATAAATAAACCAGGAAATTTTTGTTTTAGTTATTTCAAAAACTACTAAACTGATTTAAAAATAATATTGAGATTTTCGATGTATTCGCTTTTAAATCATTTCGACATTTCTAATACAATTAATTCCCTAAGTAACACCTAGATAGCGCTATTCAAATTTAAAACGCGCTATGGTTTTGTTTACTATATAATCGCGGACATTTGAATGAATATTTTCAAAACGACTAAACCGATTTTGATGCCCAACGAACTTGAAAATTCTATTGATATTTCCTACATGCCTACAAAGTTTTAACAATATCATACCATCGGTTCGGCAGTTATCGCGGTATAAACATACATACATACTTACATACTTACATACATACATACAAACAATGTGTTTTTGCCCCAACTCGATTTAGAGTATCAGTACAGAGATTACGATTAGAGTACTTATCAATAATAAGTAGGCTTTATGAGCTGTTTATACGTAGGTTGAAATAATTACTATCCTAAGCTCATAAACAGCTATTCGTGATTCATTTTAAAATGGAAATCCGTAGTCTCTGCCTACCCCTACCAGAAAAAGGCGTGATGATATGTATGTATCTGCTTCATTTTGAGTGATAGTGTCAGTTTGATGTTTGATCGAATCTTTTTGTCGTTGTTTAACCATATACAAATAAGAATAATTACTCAACTTATTTCATAAAACGCGTATCAAAGAGTATCTCCATGATGTTACCGGCCGCTCCTAATGACTGGTGGCAAACGCGGAATACAGATGACAGCTTAATTAGCGAGCATACAGTCTGGATACTAGAGAGCGGGGCGGGGAGCGGGGCGGGGAGCGGGGCGGAACGGGGAGCGGACAAGGCGCAATCAGCGGCGAGTTACCGGACAGAAACTCACTTTACTACGAGTTAGACGCCTTTCTAACTGACTACGAAACAAACCTAACTAAAAACATTGTTAAATATTAATTGAGTTAGTGAACGCTCTTGAAACCGAAAGGACCAATTCTGGAGATTTTACTTGTTTAACTTTCAGGGACGCCCCACTCGAGTTGGCAAATAAATGATTTCAATCACGCGGATTCGTTTATAAAACTTTCTGGAAGCTATTTAAAGAAAGTCAGAAATACCACAATTTTGTTTACATATAAGTTACTTTGATTTAATTTTTTTATCAGAAATAAGTATGCCGAACATGTCATGCAAAGAGTAAATTCCTTCAGGATCGGCAACGCGCTCGGAATACTCTTATCTTGCTGCTGGCGTAACTGCTTCCCATTATATGGGCCGTGAGCCTGTTTACCTACTCAATAGTATAAAATGATTTGTACTGAATTTAATCAAAAAGAAAAACCAAACGTTTCTTCTAAATGACAAAGAAGCGGAATAATAAGTGCTCAAAAACCGATGTCCATCTACATAGACTGGCACTTTCTTAAAAGTAATGAAATTGCTTTTAGCGACCAGCTTCGACGTGACGGGGACGTGACGGCGACGTGACGTGGACGGGAACGCTAAACGGGATAGACACGCTTTCCATTAAAAGGATATTTATTGCGCTCCAATCAAATAAATCATTGAGTAGGGATTAAATGTTTTGGATATTATGTCTATCTCGATTGAGTGGTTTTTGTTCAAAAATTAACTTTCGACGGAAAGTGACAGAAACACTCGTCACCAAAAACGCAAAGTACCAGATGCGCAGACGAACATATTTTCTTCGCAAATAATAAACCACTCGTTCACATCTAGTGGACGTCGTAAAGGATAAGTAAGGACTAAAAAATGAAAATTAGAAAATCTGTTGTCTTATCGTTAGGACCAAGACTAATAGTGAAATAGCAGCGGGATACCATTAACTGTCTATTTTTTATCAATGAAATGTTTTTTTATCAAGGCTACATTTTGTACAGAGATAGTAAAATAATACAGTCGAAGAGAGAACCTTTACCTTTTTGTAAGTCGGTTGTTTAACTCATGTTAGCTAAGATATATTTTGTCTTGTTTTTTCGAGTTAAATATCGTTAAGAGAGAAAGGGACATAACATTTTAGAAAGACTACTGCAAATCTCCAGCGAAACAACAAAAATAGAATAAAACTTTATTGCTTGCAACCGAATTAAACAAAAATACAAAACGCTACACGATTCCCGATAGCAATGCGAAGAATTCAACTGTAAAATACGTTTGAGACTGTTAGAAGCTCCCGAGGCGCCTCCGGAGCTTTTAATTATCTGTTACCGGTGGCGCACACCCGGCGAGCTTCTACGGCGCTATTTGACTCCATGAAACCTTTGTGCCTTTCTGGTACATCCTACAAACAGAATTTAAATCGGTTAAGGCAGAGTAGGCTTTACTATTGTTGTTGGTGCAATATTTTTGAATTTATTATTCTAAGCATATTTTTTACAAAGATTCCAAACCAATAGGGCTTTTCAGGTTGAACTTATTATGGGACACAACCTAACTACTGCCATAAAACTACAACCATGTCTTCTTAAGCACATGGAGGAAGTTAAGATAGAAATTTAACTAAAAGCCAAGTTAGACCACTCTTGCCAAAGTTTAACACACAGTATTGTTTCGACGACTCTTGCCCTGCATTGCATCTCAAGTTCCAATTTTAGTACTATAGTTAAATGTTTCTTCGTAGCAAAAATAAACATATACTAAATATTCATGCACATTATTACAACAACTGCAGAAACGAGACCGACCCAAAAATAGTTAAAGTGATTACTAAAACGATTTCTAAAAGTGGAGTTGGCTTTGTATAGAGACACTTTGAAGTTGCCCAGCAGTGTAGTGAAAATGGTTAAACACAAAAATATTATAACGTAAATCCCTTTGAAATGTAGTTTTGTAACAGAAACGAATATGTCTGTTCTTGATCGTCCAGAAATAGAGCAATCGATGATCGGGCGCGCATCCACAGCCTGACGACTACAGACAAAGAATGCCATCCGACCTGAGCTCGCCGACGACGCGCGGGAATTTTAATAGATTGTCTGTGGGAAGCTGCCTCAAACAGCTTGCCAGGATTATGGAAGCGAAAATAATTAAACGGGAGTAAAGGAACTTGTGATTTTTTTGCTCTTTATTTTCTTTGCGTGACTTTGAATAAATTTTGTGAAATTGTTTTTTTCGAATTACAGCTTAATCAGTTTTTCTGGTTACGAATTTTCGAAATATTTTTTGTTAATTTGCTTACTGGAAATACACTCAATCATAAACCGATTGGATTAGCGAATCGCAAACAAGCATAGCACAGAGCTGCTAGCTGCTTTACAAACGGAATTAATAATTACAAATACTAATTGAACTTCATAATTTTGTATGCTAGAATGCAAGTTGTACGTGTGTAACACCACACAAACGAAATTAATGATTTGATTTGGAACTGCAACTTATGTGACTGGAATGTGTGAAATAATATGTGTTCTGTAATTTGTTAAATAAAGAAAAGTCTACAATTCGCAATCTGTATTGAGCATAGATTACAGAATATTACACTAGTAGGTAGTATCGAGAACGCACTTCAGCAATGCGGCACAGTATAATATACATACTAGTGTTTCTGAGAGAACAGTAGACCTCGCGAGCCCTTACCGATATTTTACAGTCTAAAATAACCGTCGTTTCAAATTAATTAAAATGTTTGATAAGAAACCAAAGGGAAAGTTGTTAAATTTTACTCCCTCTTCCACTTCACGTACTTCAACTTCTTTCATTTCAATTTATATGTAACTTTTGTACTACATAATTGTCTGTGGGTTTGACCAGTATGGGAGTGAATTTTATTATTGTGTTACTCATAAAGCCCTTTCATTAGATACCCTACATGGTGTTTATTTAAAAGAAAAACATTTTTTTTTTGTACGCCGACGTCACAGTTACTACCAACCATTTTCATACTTGTCATCCCTAAGATTTGTGTGAGATATATTACAATATGGTCAACTGATGTACATGTTTATACACATTTTAGGTGTTTAACAAGGTCAAGCGCCCACTCCACGCACTTCACAATATACCTCTACCTTATGTTGGTATTCTTCCGTAATTACGGCTTGCTAATTCTCAAAAACATTAATACTAACCACAGTTCACTCTAAATAATTATTTGGTGGCACTTTTGTACACATTAACCGAATTTACATTTGCACAATAAATATCAAAGTTAACTTTACCAATTAGCGATTAACTATAAACAAATACTAGTCTTGGCCTCGGTTCATTTTACGGAATACAAACACATGTCTGCACTGCATGTCGTTTCCAATGTTCCATCTCAAAGATCAGCGAAGATTGAGACTACCATTATATACCCATCAAATAGGAGGGGGTAGTGGTGATATACCTGTTCTGCCACTTTACCTGCCACTAAAATCTATTAGATTAGTCATAAAACATTAAAATAAATAAACGTCGCTAACATTTGTATCATAATAAATATCATACTGAATGCACTAATACAAAATATACAAAAAATCGATTTCTATAGAACTTTCGGACGAATTGCCGACTATAAACACGTTCAATTTATCGTACAAATAAGTGATTAAGTGCGTGTCGGGCCACGTCACGCGCAAGTTGGGGTTCCGTAGTTACTCAAATAATAAAGAAGCCCAATAAACCTTCAGCAGGAACGCCGCTTTGGTTAACACGAATGTATGGAAACCCGAAACCGAACCAGGACTAGAATTCGGAAGGCACGTTATGCTGTTGGTCGTTGTTATAATTGATTGCAGTCGTTAGGCTGAGTAAGATGCCTTTAGGCAGCTTAAAAAATCTGACAGTGTTGGCCACTAAAACACTTCGGGTCATGTCATGTAGGACTATTTATATTTTTAAAATTTTTATCTATCTGTCTGTATGTTTGTAATAGAATTGAATGCGGTTATCACAGTTGTGTTGCTAGTGGTCCAACTTAGAAATTAGGCTACAATTTATTCCGAATTTTTCACTAGATCCCGTAGGACAATCAACCAACTTAATTGCCCCCTAAAATGTATGTATGTATATAAACCACATAGCTGGTTTCCGCCGCCCGACCAGGAAAATACCTGACCCGCATTGGCGTCGCTACTGATCGTCTTTATGTGGCAACATGTTGTATGTCATGTATGTATCATATCAAGAACAAAATTGTCAATGTCATTTCAATAAATCGAATTCCTTTATTTTTATTCGCGTAAAATATACTCATATAACTTTTTTGTCATCACTATGAATTATTTTTGCCATTTTGATAAATAAATCGTAGGAATTAATCACAAAATACACAACGTCCACTCCAGTCTCTTTTTGGCAGATGACGGAATGCTAAATGAATGCTTAGTTGACGGTAAAAGAAATTATTTCCAATATATTTCCGCAATATGGCGAAGCCTGCTATTTGACTGGTCAGGCTAAACCTAAAGATTCTTTACGAAAATTTTGCTATTGCTTTGTAATTTGAGTAGGTAACTGGTGGTGGTGTTTATTTTCAGTTAGGTCACATAAGCAATAATAAATGCAATTTTTAATTAGGTAGGTACCTACATGAGTTTTTCAGTTACATGGCAGATCAGGGTCCATACCCTGCACACCCTGGTGTCCGAGTTTTTTCGGAAACTCCTCACGGTATATGACGTGGGTGGTTTATTATGACTTTTCAGTTATTCACATCAAGTCAGTTAAATGGTCAGTTCAATGGGCCCTACACACCCAGGTTTTTCTGAGACGCCTCACGGACTATGACGTGTATCTGTTAAACTCCATTCAAACTGATGCAAATCCCGCGCGAGACGCGCGACAGCCTCAGAAATAGGATTCAGTATAAGTGCCATAGTGCCAGAGTTATCTGTCCTGCTTAAGGCACTTCTACGTATTCAGTCATTCATATCGCGTATATTCATCTATTAACAGATATTACCATGGGAAGGATACTTTGTTAAGTTATTTCCAGGAGCCCTATTTTTGTAATGTGTGTATGTCGAAAGAAAAACGTTCGACTCACTGATTATGGCGAATGAAAATCATTCAAATTACCGATTTTGCGTGAGTTACGCTTTCTTTGGCGACCGTACCAGTTGGTATCAGGCAGGAGTGCTATTCATATATAAGCTATTTTTTGAGAAGTATGACTCACTGGAAATAGTGGTTTAAGGTGAGTCGAATGAAAATCGTTATTCATCGACTCTTTACAAATAACGATTGTTTGATTTTGTCTCCCATGCGAAACAGGATTTTGTTGCAGTATTTTACATAGTGAGATTTAACAATATTACCTGCATTCACAAATTATATTTTAATTATATTTCCTAATTTCATATAGAAACATGGAGCACCGTAAGCGCAAATATAATGCCGTTCAACTTGAAGCTGCTCTCTTGGCTATAAATTAAGGAAAAAGTATATACCAAGTATCAAAAATCTATGATAATATCAAGACTGTTGTCGAGACTGAATATTTGTTAATTAAATAAATTAAAATAACAGTAATTTACTATTCTAATTAAGTACTTACTCTTAATTCTGATAATATTTGTGATTTGTTATAATTTTCAAAGAGCAAAATTTAAATAAACAAATGATTGTGATGGATTATTTTTTATTTCATTAAATGAATATTTTTCCTGCAAAATTCAGCTCAAGGTCTACTTTCTAAATTTTTTTCAAAATTTTAAGCAAATACATTAATTAATCAAATTGAACGTGAGATGTACGTATAAGATAGAGCTCAAAGAGCCTGAATAAATACGTTGAACAAAAAAAATACTGCTTAGCACTTCAATTCATTCCCTTGGGAGCGTGCGCGTATCTCCGAACAAAAGCAAGTTATTATATAACCTTTCGGTAAATTTATCACGAAGTTTGTTCGCCTTCGTGCGAACAGCGCGGATGCAAATAAACGGCTTCCTAACCTTGGAGCGAAGCCAGCAGTGCACACCTCCTTGCTGATGAGGCAATGCTTGGAACAGAGTGAAGCATCCTTTCGTAAAGCGCGTGTGTTGTCTCACTTAGTGGCATTTTTACTTTATTTATTTATTTATTTACTTTATTCATGTACACCATAAAAATGTAAAGGATTATACATAAGAGGAAAAGAAAGTACAAGGGAGCTGCTTATTTCTAAAGAAATTTCTTCCAGCAGACCCAAGAGAGGAAAAGACAAGAAAAGGGTAATTAGCGCGTACAAAAAAGAAAGGAAAAGTATACCTAATTACCTAGGTAAAACTTTTATAGAATCCTTATAATGTAAACATACATAAACATACATACACAAATACTATTACAAATAATACATACATAATAAACTTACATATAAAATACATACATAATAAACTTACATATAAAATACATACATAAATATCTACTGTGCTAAGGACAGATAATAATCTTTAACTAATTTCTTAAATATTGAGATAGTTTTAGAGTCACGTATATCAGCTGGCAATGAATTCCACAATCTTACTGCTTGGACTGAAAAGGAGTGAGTGTAGGAATCGGAATGATGGATGGGAATATTGAGGAGGGTTCTAAGGTGGGAACGGCAAGGTGCATCAATCGGACGGGAGAAGGAGAAACGATCCTTTAGATAAGAAGGATAGGAGGGATTGTACAGGACATTGAATAGGAGACAAAGGATTCTCATATTTCTGCGAAGTCGGATAGGGAGCCACTTGAGTTGGCTGCGGAAGTCGGAGACATGGTCGAATTTTTTTAAACCATAGATAAATCTGATACATAAGTTTTGCAGGCGTTCAAGTTTGTTCAGCAGCTCCTCTGTAGCGTCCAGATAACAGGCATCGGCGTAATCAAGAAGTGGCAATATAAGGGACTGACATAAGTAAATTTTAGTTTCCAGAGGAAGGAAAGTCTGAAGGCATCTTAGATTGTGAAAGGTAAAGTGAACTCTACGACTAACTGCAGAAACGTGCGCATTCCAGTTTAGACCCGAGTCAATAACAACGCCCAAGTTCTTAGTGGTCTCAGCAAAATTGATAACGGTACCATCCAGGAGAAGTGATGGAATAGCGCTAAGATCAAGTGAATTCCTCCAGTAACTACTACCTATGATCATTGCATCATTTACAATTATTAACTAAAGGTATAATTTTGTACGAGGGTCCTCCAGTGACCCATCTCTTCCCGCCAGTGTATCGAAAATATTTATGATCCAGACTTGAGGAGTCGAGTATTTCAGACGAGAAAGTAGGAAGAGAATACGAAACAATACAATTTTTAATAACCCAAATAGAGAAACAAAGCAGTAGGCACAATAACAATATCTGAGTTGAGAAAATAATCGCATCTCACAATTTAAGTACTCCATCTCAGCGGGAAGGTGCACCTCTAGTTCGTATGTCTACTCATTAGGACCGGAGCCCCGCGGATTATCAGCGCACGAACTAATATAATAACAGCGATGAAGCCGATCGCCTTAGCAGCAGTTTGTGGAACGAAATAAATAGAAAATGCCTCCTGCTGGTTCACATGGGCTGTGACGACGGAATTAGCTGCGTGTGTGATACTGCAGGTTCTGTTTTGGGGGCGAACAATAGGCTACTTGACTGTGTTCACATTTTGACAATATTTTTATACAGAACAATACAGACACTAAAAAGTAACCGATTCCGAAAATAACAACAAAATTGGTAATAAATCAAAACAGTAGGTATTAATTAGCATTTAAAGTTTTCTAATGAAGAAAAGTGGAAGCATAGTGGACGTCCCTTGCTATCTCTTTTGTACACATGAAATCAAATGGCATTGACGTCACTCCACAATTAAGTGCGTCCTTTTCTTGTTTTTTGGCTGTTTTCCTCTTCCACAGGATTTCAAAGCCATAAAACTTAATTAATATTAAACAAATTCAAAATAATCTTTCTGTTTTCGAATTCGGGTACACAAGTTTTAGATATAAATAATAAAAAAATATTGAGTAGAATAGCCTATTATATTGTACTAGCAGTTCCCGCAGCTCCGCCTGCGTCAAAAAGTAGCCAATGTTTGACCCCGGGTCTTCAACTATATTCATACCAATTTTCACCAAAATCCGTTTAGCGAAATAGATAGACAGGATAATTATGGATAGTATGGAAGTATGGATATGGATGAAAAAGCATTTAGGTTGGGTTTCCCTATATAAAGAGTTATGGAGGTGAGACGGCAGTTGCTCCGTAGCCTCTTTTTGTCGTAGTATGTGTGTGGCTGGACTCTGAAGCGTAAACCGATATCGTAAGATGACTTATTGAAATAACTTTGTCACTCTTCTTTATGTAAAACTTCACAATTAGCCTGACAATACTCTTCATATTTCAACAATTTTGATTAAATTTTGTATTACAATACAGAATACAATACCGCTACACTACCGATACCTACAGTAAAATTACACCACAAGCTTAACTCTATTTCCTCGTATTTATTTTATACCTTCTCTAGCTCTTTCATTTTCTCTCGAAGAAACTAAGATACCCATTGCCACAGAGCGATAGAACAGTGGAATTTGAACGAATATATTTTTGATATACCAGCAGCTTGATAACTAAGATAGAGAAAATACCAGCCCCCAAGTAACACATGACACTGCCTCCACCGGCAATAAGTTAAGTGACACGGACTTGCTCGTCCGACTCGATAAAACATTTGTGTATGCTGCTCTCCCGGGAACAAAGGAATGTTAGCTTTTTGCCCGCAGAGTACACGACCTATTTAAGTGCTACAAGAAACACGCATTAATAACGAATGATATTCTGAAGGAAAGAGTGCTTGGCGGTTGACTCGCCTCTAATGGTTTAGTCGTGTCGCTCGGCGCGGCTGGGACATATCGTCTGTCTATTTGCATGCGATTGAATAAGAATAGGCTAGTTTCCAGGGTCAAAAGACTAACATTAAAATTAGTCCGTCTTTTATGGAATCAAAATATATTAGCGACATATTTTTTCTTTTTTGAGCGATAAATTATAAAGATATAACTCATCAAAGTTTAGGAGTTGGGGTTCGTGACGTCACATATTGCGAAAAAGTGTAGCACACTGTGACGTTATACGGAACTTTAACGCGCCATATCTTTACCATTCTTTGTTTAATTTTCAAAAGAAAAAATACGATTTCAATATTTTTTGATTATCTAACTGATGGACTGATTATATTTTTTAGGAAACTATTATAGTCTATTCCAACTATTAAAAGGTTTTATATTATTAGCTATAGTCAGGGTAATGCATGGATATTTTACTATATATTTGGCATAGCAAAATTTTCATATAGATCTGAATCCAGCTCCACGTCTACTTGGTACATATCTTTAACTGACTTATACTCGCGGCTTCGCACGCGTAGTAAATTCCACACTTACATGAACTTTTCAGAAATGTATGCAAAATTTAAGAAAGCTGATTTTATGTCAAAAAAGCAAAAAAATAATTACTTTTAATCTAGACTACTTATTATACCTGTAAAACGAATTTCGCCAAAGCGGCTATTTGAATGAAACGAATTGATATTAACCACTACATTTGAATAAATTCGATTCAAAGTCACATTTTTGCCTTATCTGAGCTGCGGGAACGAGAAGGGAGAAGTGGGGGGAGGGATTATTTTCCTCACCGGTCGTAGGGATGTGACGACCCCATCGCCCACTGGGTTCTCTTCCCAGTGCAGTCAGTCTCCGCAGGGCAGCTTGTGGCTAGCTGTTGGTGAGTGGCGACACCGCGGACCTGACTGCTCCCAGGGGAGGCCTCCGTCCCTCACCTCCGGCCTTCCTTCGCCAAGGTCGGAGTGGACGCCGATGAGGGACAGGACCCCTACCTCTGGCTTGCCTTAGCCGTCCGGCCAGAGTGGAGTCGCAAGAGCTATATGCTCGAGGGTGGAAGTGTATTGCACGTAATGGCGTAATAACGGGGAAACCCGCTCACGAGGCAACTCGCGATGGCGAAACCGGAGCCGCACCTCTCGGCACCCTTAGCCGCTCATCCCAATGTTGCCCCTCTGTTGCCAAATGCGGCGACTATTTGGGGGGCCCATTCACTGAGTGGCGAGTCACCGCCTGCCACTAATAGTCAGTAATCATGATTATGGCAGGCGTCGGATTTCTATTGCAATAGCCCAGTTTAAATCCATCCAAACTTCATCACCATAACCCATTTATTCTTGTCACCTATTAGAAATAGTTCCTCCTCCTGCCGAGACCTGTTCATGGAAATGTCAACTATTGATATAGCCGAGAACGGGTTTTGGCAGGAGCACCACATGACATCAACTTCTCCAAAGGGCCTCTACGTGTTGGATCAATATCCCCGCGCAAGCCTCTCAAAGGACCGGGGTAACCCGTGAAATCCAAAAGGAGATATAATAATTTAAAAAAATAATTTAATTTAATTTAAAAAATAATTTAAAAAATAATTTATAATTTTTTAAATTATTTTTAAATAATAATTTATAATTCGAAGGCTCGATAATTCGTATATTTTGTAATTTGTAATGTATGTCTTCTTACTTCCCACGGCGCTCCTTTTATTGGGTCTTAACCTAGTTTCTTCCACTCATAACTCACCGTTGCCTCCTTCTTCCAGTTCCTAAATTTTGCTATTTTTCTAAGATCTTTCTCCATCCAGTACTCTTCTCAGACCGAGCTACTTTTAATGATACTTTTATCAGTCCATGGCACATCTGTTGGTGCCTGCACGTATGAGGATTTTCTAGCAACCAACGTTAATGGTTTAGACGAATCTGAAGAGTATATCACATCTCTAGAATATGTAATTTTCTCTCCAGGCTTCAGAGCATGACGGTCGGGCCGTTACCTTTGTCACGATGGCTATACATCACTGCCGACTCGAGAGTGTGTTCAATTACCACAATAAACTATTTAGTGGCCATCTCCTTTTCCTATTATACGACCTACAAAGGAAATTTGGATTAGCCTAACAGGGCGTAAATAATGTAGCCTGCAAAATCTGATACACAATGTATTATATTAGGTTGGGGAAAAGTCTTTTCGCATATAGTACGTATGAACTTGTAATAAAATCTCATTGGCTATATACTATTTGTATCTGGCTAGTTTTGGTATCATTAAAAGTTAAAATTTTAAAGAAGATAATTCCAAATTCAAATAATTAAAATGTGTGATTTTCATTGTTTTTCTTACTGTTAAGATGAGTGAATCTAATGAAGAAATTCGATACATTTTAAAATTCTACTACAAAAAAGGTAAAAATGCATTACAAGCCGCGAAAAAAATTTGCGATGATTATGGGGTTTTGACGTAGAACGTCACTTTCGCAAAATGTCATCGTGAAAAATTTGGTCACTTTAGCACAATGTCACTTTCGCAAAAATGTCACTTTCGCATAATGACACTTTCGCAAAAATGAAACTTTCGCATAATGTCATTTTCGCAAAATTGACATTTTCGCAGAATGTCATTCAAGCGTTGATTTCGCAGCAAATTGTGTGAGGTACCCCTAATACTAACAGTACGAAATCGAGTAAGTCATTAATAAAAAATTATATAAATATCATCAAATTCTAATGCCATCGGAATTGATGGTATCAGTCGAGATATGATTCTCCTCAGCCTTTCCACATCCTTAAGCACTATTACTCGAATAGTAAACTTGTCGCTCCTTTCCGGCTCCTTTCCGTCACAGTGGAAAGAGGCTGTTGTTACCCCGATACCTAAGAATAAAAACTCAGCTAGTTTATCTGAGCTTAGACCAATTAGCCTGCTATCTTACCTCTCCAAAGTTTTGGAAAAGGCTGCCCAATTGCAGTTATTGGAATACATCGAATCAAATAATATTCTGCCGTTGTTCCAGTTTGATTTCCGTAAGGGTCGTTACTACGACGTCGTAAGGGTACTCCCTTACGACACTATTGGACGTCACGGATAATATTCTGGCCGATCTCGATGATGGTCGCGGCACCATTCTTACTTTATTAGATTACTCGCGAGCTTTTGATAGTCTTGATATTCCATCGCTTCTTTCAAAACTAACGTACTACGGCCTGGATCACAACTGTATAAGATGGTTCCATAGCTATCTTCATGATCGATGTCAGCGGGTGAAACTTCTAAGGGAGGATGGTTCATGCCTCATGCCACAACCTCGATCTGTAAAACAGGGAATTCCTCAGGGGTCCATTCTTGGTCCATTACTCTTCATTATTTACTGTGCTGATCTAACTAATGTAATAAAGCATTGCAAATATCATTTTTATGCGGATGACGTGCAGTTGTATATATCTGGTATTCCGGAGGAAATATCTGACGCAGTTGAAAAAATTTACCAAGATTCAATCAATCAATCATTTATTTATTTGTTAAACATAGGTACATAATAAGATGTTTTACAGAGTATAAGACGCACTATGTTTTGCTATTATTGCACAGCATACAAATAAGTATTTCATACTAATATGGTTACAGGCTCACAGCCAAAACAATTCCAAATTTAAAGTCAAAAATATATATTTCATTGCACAAACAATAAAATAATTAAGGTGATTATAGGCGATTAATAAACATGTCATATAGTTAATTATGCAATAGTGATGTCAATACTTGTAAATTGTCATTAAAAAAATTTATTAACGCTGTAGTAACATTTGTCAATTAATTTCTGTAGAATTGCACATTGCCTTTAAACATTGCCTTTAAAGTCTAAGTATATGACATTGGCTCAGTATAGGACATTGCCTTTAAAGTCTAAGTATATGATTCTTGGTTCAAGAGCCCAGGTTGATAAAATTATCAATAATAATCCTATGGTAACATTGCTGGATAATACAGTGGAAAGGGTGAATGAAACTAGGAACTCGGGCATACTTATGGATGGAGAGCTGAGATTCGAGAGACATGTATTGGACGTGGTTAGAAGTTGCTTCTTTCGTCTTAAAGTTCTGTATAAAATTCGATATGTTCTGACCGAGAAAGTGCGCATTAGGTGGTGTGAATCACTGGTTCTTTCGCGGCTTAACTACGGGGATGTTATGTACGGTCCTCGTTTATTAGATAGAACTCGACGTTTGGTACAGAGTGTTTAAAACGCTTGCTGCAGATTCTGCTTTAATGACGCTCACATATCACTCCCTTCCTTAATAACGCTTCCATGCTAAACATGCACGCGCGTAGACAGCTGCATCTAGCTACCTTACTTTTTGGAGTTGTAGAGAGTAGAAGCCCCGAGTACCTATACTTTAACCTTAAATTCAACAATAAACCCAATAGTAGGTCATGTCGGCCTCCGTTACTAGTTAATCGGCATAAAACTGCTGCATTCAGGGGCAGTTTCCGATACCAGGCGATCAAATGTTGGAACAATATCCCACCCCCTATTAGACAGCATTATGAACTTTTTTGCATTGCTGCAATGCACACATGTATAAGATGCTTTCTCCATGTGTTTTTTTTTATATTGTGTGTTTGGATTCCTTTCTTTTTACATGTATTATTGTGGCAACAAATAAACAGTTTATCTATCTATCAACATCTTTAATAATAGTTAAACTAAAATAATATTATCATAACTAATAAAAATAAAATAAAATAAAAAATATTTATTTTCTGAACACAATTGGCAAGTGCTTAATAGTAGGTACAATATAAAAGCAACTGATAATACCAGTATTGTGAGAGAGTGGTGTCTGAGATAGGTTTCCTGAAAACCTGTATTACAGATCACCACAGCCTTTAGACACGAATTTATTATCTTTTTAATAACTAACTACATACTGCCTATTATTTTAATAATAATGATGTCTTGATGTTATACATGAAGGTGATATTGAAAAAAGAGTGGCTGCGGGTAATCGGGTAAATGGGGCATTCCGTTCCTTTATGAGCAGTAGAGTTATACACGTCTGGCTGTTTATAGAGCAGTTTTAATGCCAACTCTTATGTATGGTTTAAAGGTAAATTTAACGCAAACAAGCCCAGCATTAAAACTGACTTGTTTGCGCAGCGGGCGAGTCCGTATAGTACAGATCTTTAATACAATCTATTGATATTTATTTGAGTATTTTTCTTTTTTTATTTTCACTGCTGGACACGTGCATTTTCCATGAATACTGATCTTAATTGCTGTCACTAATTTTAAGACCAATCGTATTTGAACTGCAACTAGAAAATTTTGCTAATCAAAAAATCATCAAAGTAATCAATTCTTTCAATAATCGGTACTATGTTATTTATTTTATTTACATTTTTTCTACTATTACCATTCAATTACGTTTTAGTTACAATTAAATTGAGATTCAAAATTGCGTTAGCAGAATACCAATATTGAGCATATCAAAAATGCATCGTATTTGAGTCGTAATTGAATATCAGTTGCATGGTCTTTCAAAGTTTATTAGCGGAATTGACCTCCAAGTCGGCCCTGCCGTCTTTTTAATGTCGGCCAATCGTTTTGCCCATATTTCGCCTCCCTGTCCTTGGTTGTTTTTTTTTTATTTGGATGTATTTATCAATAAAAGCTGAAGGTTCAATAATGTAGTAAGAATCCGTTTAATTTTGTGCACTTACACAAGCATAAGGAGCCCGTCTGCTTAATCATCATTTCTTTGCATCAAAGCAAAGCCAGTAATGTGAGTAAACGAGTTAAATCGGTAACATAACCCCTCAGAAACACAAACGACAAAACTGACAGTTTAACAATTTACACACCCGCTTTGGGAAATATCAACTTAAGTTATTCTTTATTTACCCAGCGCTCCGCGGCGATCATAAATTAATTACGTCTACCGCGATGTGTTTATTTATTAACGCAGTTCTCCGGGCTATTACCAAATTTCTGAAGTGAGAGTTTACGGTGGTGATTTATACCGCCATATTTAGGGCCGCGAGCGCCCTGAATGCATAAAAAGGTGTTTTATATCGTTTTACCGCGACGGCTCCGCAGGGCTCTGCTTGCTAATTCCCCAGTCACGCCGTGCACTCCCGTATATCAAGAGGATTTACCTGTTCTTGTAAGGCTGTAAAAACGTTACTATCTGTTTGTCGACAACGCAAGCAATGGTGCTATAAAGGTAATCGCGCCGCGTCGCCGATCTGTCGAATCAAAACCCTACAAACGTAGACCGTTAACTTATAGTTTTTCCGTAGTGTAAAATATAAAAATTCGTAAGCTATTTAATGCATAAACTACAAAATCGGTTTATTTTTCAATTCAACTTAACCTAGAATAGATAATAGACTCTACAAGGGATAGAGACTGACTTGAGATTGAAGAAGGACCGGACATTAGCATTTATACAGATTAATATTACGTAAAATTTTCACAAAATATAAGTATGTTTTTGTATGACTTTTGTATTTTATAGGTGCTATCATTCCAACGAAACATTTCACTATAATAATTACTGTTCACAAACGAAACCAAAATAAATGAATAATTAATTATGCAAAACCTTAATTCATTGTTTCCGAAATTCCGTATCTATTCATTTGTATAATATATTTGGGACATAAATCTTTCGCCCGTGCCAGTCGCGTGCGGCGAGCGACGCGGCGACGGCAGCGGCGGCGGCAGCGGCGGCGGCAGCGGCGGCGGCGGCGGCGGCGGCAGCGGCGGCGCGTGCATGGGCGTGGTTCATTGAATACGATATGGTGAATAGAATAGAATATATCTTTAATGAGAAAGCTATCACGTAAGTACAGCAAAAGACTTAAGCATAAGCTACATGTTTACATGTACGTGACATACAACCTGTTTATCTTTTCATGTCATAAAATAATAATGAATATCCTTATGGAACGAAAAATTATGATCTCAAACTGTACATACAATGTATTGTACGTGTGAGTCTGCCGTGCAAGCAGCAGCAAGAATTAGACTCATGCTTGACCAGATTTATTTTCTATTTCCCTATTTAACTTGTAGGAAGGAGTGTATATGGAGTGAGCATTTTGTCAATAAACGAATCTAGTATGTAATGTAGGTAAAAATATATTTCATAGTGTTATCTTTGTCTAACTTATATCCCTAAAAAGAGATAATTATATAGTCTGTCATTTGGTTTTTGTACCGGATGGCACGCGGAATTCCTGATTCTAAAGTAGTGTCAACTGACTGACACTATAGAACCTTAATTGCGCTGGCAGTAAGGCCGCGACCGATGAGACAGTTTGACACATCTGTGTCGTTCCGCGTTCTAAAAGCGGGTCTTATTGCGAATTCTGCAAGTGGGTGGCCACTTTTCTCAGTGACGAATGCCAAAAAATAAATTCTAAGTTCATTAATGCTATAAATGTTTTACATTTTAAATTCTGTTATGATGAACACAATTGTTCGTTCAAATTTCATGCAATAAACGAATTTTAAAGCGTCTTACAGGATAGAACGAATCAAGTTGTATGAATATTTTCTTGTTTTTCTTTTATTTAAACTTGAAATTGGAACATCAACGCTATAATTTGAATCCAATTTCAAAAGGCTTATAACTTGCTTAATTAAGAACGGATTTAAAAAAAAACCTTACTGTTTTCCATTTCTGGTAGTGAAAGGCTTCATAAGAGTAATAAAAATTAATTGAGTAGAATACTCAATTCCCGGAAGCATTAAAAGTAGCTGTTATAAAACCTATACACAAAAAGGTGATAATCATTTTTTCTTCTAAAATTAAATTAAAACTAAAAACTTAAAAATCTAAAAACTGGTGTCCCTGTGGCATGGTTCCAAGAACGCCAGCTGCATTCCCGCGCTGAATAGCAATTGCTATTCTTTGCGCGAGATATGAGCCGGCCCTCTTGTCACCAGCGACGTCGACCAGTCGTGGGGCCAAAGTTTTATAAAATGATTTCATGCTGGGCCCCCATGGACCGAACGTTTCAAGGCCAAGCGGAGCAAATATGTAATCACTAGATAACGATTCATATTTGCGCCGCTTGGCACCCTCTGCAGCCTCCGCCGCGGCTCCGGCCTTGGAGACTGTTCCCTTGAGGCGGGAAGGAGCCATCGTATCGACACATGTTGCGTCCCATACGAGTGCCCTTCCCCGCTCCCAAGGGACCAGTGTTAGACCATCTGGACGCTTGCCGTCATCCCTAACTAACCCTACTGGTTCCAGCGTACTAGGGATATTGAAGATATTGTCGTTGCCAATATCTTCAATATCAGTGCAACTTAATTATGTGATTTTTATTATCAACAGCGTTAGTCCTGGTGTGTCATCAGACGAAGCTACGACAGCCTGTTGGTTCAGGAATGAGTGACAGCCGTCACCGTCATCCCTTCATTCCCGGATCCGGCGCGCCCGGTATGCGACCGGCTTTATTTAAATTGCGCGCGAGCAAAAGGCGGTTTCGGATGTCGGATTATATTGCATTTTTGCCGAGTCCTTAACATTATTATTGTGTAAGAAATGAGTTCTTTTGTTGCTGGATTCTCATTTTGTAAAGCAAAATTACAAACTTGAAACAATTATCTTTAATGCGAGCGAGTTTGCGTTTGAAACGTTATTTGGCTGATTTTAATCAGTTAGAAAGCCAATTATAAGCAATCTCTTTATACGACCAAACATTGATATTTGTTTTCTCAATAACCGTTTAGATTTAACAAGTAAAACAACAATTTTCCGTAATATAACGGTAAATGTGTCAAGATGGTGTAAGAATTTTATTTGATAAGTATTTGTACAACTGACAGCATACATTATCACATGTGTATGATATTTGCCATCAACCGGTTGATCAAACGGCTATACATACATTAATTATTTTCAAAACATACAGATGCAATTAAGATCCAAAGTGAAGCCAGTCTATTTCTTACATCCATGCCTTAAATTTACGCAATCAGTTATTTAAGTTAAACGTTACCTACTAAGGTACGAGCTCACGACTACATAATAAGAGTTTAAATCAGTAATCAATAATTTAACGCTATTCGTACAAATATGGTATAGCTGAAGATTACTGTTAATCTAATTAAAAGACGTAAGTGTTAGAACATAATGCTTAACGTAAATATTTTCACTTTTACGTAACGAAGTAGAATGCTGCAGCGTTTCCCTCACATCTATATTATCTGCCCTCGTATGGCGGTAAGAGTTTAGTGCCGACAAAGAGCTCACACGTTGTAACACACAAATTATGAATCAAATAGGCCCGAGAGTGCTTTGAAAATGGATCTCAAAGTGAATACGCTGAATTTTATATGAGTTCCGATGTCCCACGGCGGCTCAGCCGGCCAGGTGTCGGAGTAGCTCGGAAATTGCAGCACATACAGTACAGAGATCAAGCGTTTTACTTTTCTAAAATAATGTTCTGGATGAATTCGACAGAGAAAATAATTTGGCGAATCCGACATTGGATGGCACCAAACTTCACTTGATCGAGATTCGTGGAAACTTGAAGGAGAGGCCTTTGCCCAGCACTGGAACATAAGTAGATTTTTAAAAAATATCTTAACTGGATTGATAGCTTTATGATCATGATTTGGCTGTACTAGTGACCAACACTACCATACATACTGACAATTACATCAGTAGACCAACGGCTTATACCCGAGTTCAGTAATTATATCTAAACCATTGATTTCTTATTCGGTTGATTAATGTTTTTATCAGTCGTTTTAGATGTAAACAGACGTCCTTAATTTAAAATCACTTAAAATATAATAGAGTATTAAGCTTCTCCTTGATAACCTATTACGTATATATTTTTAATGCGAAAGTAACCATATATATCTAATACTGATGATATATTTATTATTTATGTCTCCAAAAGATTATGTAAGGTCTAATGCCTGTGTAAGTAAAATTTGACTGTATGGAAGAGCATTGGCTACCTATTTTTTGAACCAATATTACGAATGTGGGACGCATGTGTTCACAGTAGTTTTTGTCTAATTATGGCCTAATCTTAGCTTGCAAATTATAATATACTCTGTTCCATGACCGCGTGTAACGGCAAAGAACTTCCCGTCAGCAATAACTCGATGCGCCAACAAAATATTAACTCCGCTGCGTGTTAATGTGTGCGTGTTCAAACTCATCTATCGACCGACGCTCACTCGTTTACAATGCGATGAGCACGATATCTCGCAATAAATTAGCAGTTCGGTCTTGACGGTACCTGGTTTAGAACGAGCGATTAAACTAAAATGGTACTGCGGGTTTTTTTCATTTATTGAGTGTAATTATAAACAATTTACACTTGCGAGTGTGGCGCAAAGTTTTATATTATGTTTTGAGACCTAGTTATAAGCTAAAAAAGTGGCAATCCTGTATGGTAATAAAGTAGAGTTTCAATAATTGTAATCGGGTCTCTAGGTAATGCTAACCACTTCACCAGGTGGGCCGTAGGGCTGTTTGCCTAATCAATAGTATAATAAGTGGTCAAGTGCCGCGTCAAGCCACGCGCAATGTAGGGTTCCGTAGTAATAGTCCCAATAATAAAGAACTTAAAATTAAAGCACACCTACATAATGTCCTTTAGCAGATATAACAAGAAGCTCAATAACCGAGCGCGGCGCGCGTATCCGAAGTACGAGTAGCTATTAATGTCTAGAATCAGTGATAGTCAAGCTTGCATGTCTAGCGTATCACTGAGCCACCACTTATTGAGACATCGGTCACGTACGTTATTAACATGTAGCATACGTTTATAAAACCTTTGCTGTACCAACGTGATAGCTTTCTCAATAAATATATATTCTATTCTGTTCTGTTCTATTCTATACTAATGCGTGTGTCAACCGACGGCGAGACGTGACTTGACCCGTATTGAATTGGTCACCATTAGTGGTATATTCTCCCTCATATATCTCGACCTTCTCCGTGCTTCAGAAGGCACATTAAGTCATTTGGTGTTGTCGGTAGATAACAAGGCGTCAGAAGCCTTTAGGCAGGCTGAAAAAATCTGTCAGTTTTGGACCCATGTTCCTGTTGGTCTGGTTTTCGAGTAAACAGCGCAGTCGCTCCTGTTGTAATTTAGATATTTTAATATGATTATGATATACTTATAATTACAATTTGATTTTATATAGTATTTCGATATTTCAAACTGTGATTATTGTAAGTTCTGAATCTGTCATTGGCTACGCGATTACGCTAGCCAATGGGGGATGGTAGTATAATGGAAGGGAGGTTTGATTTTTAACAAATATTGTTACGATAGTCGGTCTGATTACGAATGTTAAGGAGTTAACACATTTATTGTTACTAGCAAGTACAAATACAAAAAGTTACCGCAAGTTTTTGGTGTTTTAATTGTGTCCCGATTTCCGAGGTTGTTGAAAAGGTTAAGCCAACACTCCATTGTAGTAACCAACACTAAAATCAAGGTCCGTCTCAAGTAAAAAGCGTTTCGGCTCCGAAACGTAAGGCTAAAGACGCAATTGGAAAACATGCTTGGACGAAGACGAATAAGAATTAATAATGATTTAACCTAATAATTAGCTACAGCCTTATCGACAAAGGACAACTAAGGATAAACCTCGGGCGAAATACATTTGGTCTTAATAGTATGGAAATTTATAACATTTATGTAATTTTTAAATTTTATACTCATTTATTGTACTTCCACAAAACTTTTTGTTTAAACATAGATACAAGCTTCAAATATTGAACAATAAGAGCAATGCAAACTCGCCGAGTGGCAGAAACGTTCGATGCCATATGGCCTGAAGGACCTGCTAAGAGTGTGAATGGTCCCAAGTGGTTATAAAACCTACTATAACATTTTCTTTTCATGTTAAAACAAATCTGAAACGAAATCACGGCTAGTTTTATAAATAGCGTCATCGTGATATCGGAAATGTCAAATACCAAAATATGTCAAACTTTCTGCTTACGTGAGATGCTTATTTCAATGGATTGGAATGTTTTTTAATTTATGAATTATTTCTCGTAAACCATAATAAGCCTTACGGCGGTGATAATTTTCCTTTGAAATTCATTATATTTACTACTGTCATGAATTTTTTACACACATTTATGCAAACAAATAAATAAATAAAAATAAAATAAACAGACAGACAGATAGACATGACGAAACTATAAGGGTTCCTTGTGTTTACTAAGGAACTCTGAAAAAGTAAGTATTATGTTATTTTTTTCTTCTTCATCTTTCAATCTTATTTATTTTCAAAGCGACATCTTAGTACGACAACCAGGTGTCCCATCTCATCATGCAGCATTAGTAGTCTTAGAACCTTACAACAGCGTCGGGTCGTCGACCGACTGCATTAGCGCTACATTACTATGCATTGCAATGCAGTCCCGACTCAAACGAACGCTCGTCGGGTCTTCGTTGGTCATTCTTTACCTGCAGCAGAAAATTAAAACGGTAAATATACGAGTAGCAGACGGTACTCCGTTGTTGCGCTGATTAGTTTTGTTTTACGTTTGTGATGTATTATTAAGGTAGGATGAATAGAGTAAAACTGTAACATTCAGTGGCTGCGTGTAATATCAAAATAAGATATAGATATACATTTTTGTCAATCCATACGTACGACACAAAAACAATTTCATTTTTCTTCTTTTCAGCTAGTTTTACCGCTTAATATTAATGCTTGCATTGTTTTGTTTCTGAGTAGGTACTATGGGAAAGATGACACCAAAAGGGATCTTCCTGGTGTTAATAAACTCTGGCACTAAAACGGACCGCAGACGCTTCTCTATGAAATTGATTCCAAATGCGTCTACAAAGCAGACTGCAGCATCAGTGGTGTCACGACCGCAGATATTTGACATGTGTAATGTTGACGTTTTCGAAAGAGGTAGAGAAGCGGTAGTAGTTTAAAAAAAATTATGCAGCCGAATTATGCAACCGCGTGGAAATAAAAGCGACCTCAGCCGGAGGCCGCGTGTCGATTGTGGTTGCAGTCTGCGGCCCGTTTTGAAACCACACCCTAAAGGTTATTGATTACGGATACACGTTGACAAATTAGTATCTAAACGAGAGTCTAATTTGAAACGTAATTGCTATACAAGATTGTGTCATTTCAAAACTGGTGTCTTTTAGTAGTATCAAAGTAAAATGGAACCAAGTGAGTTCATCTTTTACAAGAGTGCGTTGATTCGAACACGCCCCACCTGTGAACTGGCCGCGGGGGGGGAGGGTGCTGGTGTGAGGGGGGCGGGTGATTACTTGGGAAACTTTTAAACGAGGCTCTTTGCTCGACATTACAGTTTGACTGGAGTTCACCGCAGACCCCGAACCGTTTGATTAATTACTTCACGGCGCTTCTTTATCCTCGCCCGCCGACTTTTACAGAATTTATAATTCAATGAGCGAATCAAACAAGAGACAAAAACTTGTACGTCTTTAATTGAATTATTGAATGTGACTTTGTTACGCTTTTATGTGTAATCTACTCAAGCAATTTCAATAGGGTACTGACTGTATTCAAATTTCTACAATATTTTTATACGGAACAATACATACACTAAAAAGTAACCGACTCCGAAAACAACAACATATACTGTTATGGCAGGGTCGCCATATACTGTCGGGAGCCGAGGAGACAAGTGAAACACCAGAATTGCAATAATAGACTGATTTATTAAAAATGAATCATAGAATAATATAGTGGTTGTACGTAAAGAAGGTTACGAATAATTTATAATATACGCGGGGTTCGTTCATACACTACAACAAAATTGGTAATGAATAAAAGCAGTAACTAGCATTTAAAGTTTTGTAATGAAGAAACGTCTTGCTATCTCTTTTGTACGCGGTAAAATACAAGTTAATAGATATTAGTATAATTTGAATTCATAATAATAATAATTTATATAATAGGCGTAGGGATGTGACGACCCCATCGCCCACTAGGTTCCCTTTCCAGTGCAGTCAGTCTCCGCAGGGCAGCTTGTGGCGAGCTGTTGGTGAGTGGCGACACCGCGGACCTGAGTGCTCCCAGAAGAGGCCTCCGTCCCTCACCTTCGGTCTTCCTTCGCCAAGGTCGGAGTGGACGCCTATCTGGATATCTTCTGTTTCCGGATTCGGATACTCAAATTTTGGATATGGATAATAAAAAAACATTGAGTAGAGTAGCATATTAAAGGAATGGAGAATGTACTAGCTGTTTCCCACAGCTCCGCCTGGGTCAATATGTTTGACCCCGGGTCTTCAACTATACTCATACCAAATTTCATCAAAATCCGTTTAGTGGTTTGGCCGTGAAAACGTAACAGACAGACAGAAAGACAGACAGACTTTCGCATTTATGTTTGGATTGGCCTGGGTCTTGGATGCTTATCTATATATGTATTTGATTGTATTTGTGTTGTCTCATGAATGGTCCTCGTGAACAAGTAATACAATAGATGTAAAACATAGAAGTTTATTCATAGGTAGTGTAGCCTGCGCCTTGCCTTATATTGAAAAAGGATATTTACTTCTTTTTGGAACGATGATACGAGAGTCACACGTAGAGCCACCGGCAAAAGCTGGCATTAAAATAAATACATTAATTTCGTGTTCTGTATGAAAGATGATAATGTGTTACGTTCTTCTGTCGCGCGAAATTAATTAATTTCGGCTGCAAAACAATTTATTTTAAACGTCGGAATTAATTACAGAGACACTATAGTAATGTGACGAGCTGGCCACAATTAAAATTGAGTAAATCGCTCTCGAAACAAATTGAAGTTAAATCAGATGAGCCTTACTTTATGAGTGTATAGGATTTTGGAAATGTATTAGGAAAAGGCATATCCATGTCACATGACATTCAATTGGTCTATAAATAATTATACAAGATTTTTCATCTAATACATGAAACTTAACTTAAAATAGAATGACTTGACATGACGTTAAGATATATTTGCAGACGAAACTATTAATTAATCTTCTTAGCACTCGCTAAGAAGATTAGTTGACTCCAACTCAGGCTAAATTCCACTGAGATAGGCATTGCCAGTAGCTTCATGAAGGTCTTTAAGAGTGCAGGTGGCTGGATACTTAGGGCAAGACAAAAGATGGGCCACAGTCTGGGAAGAGGAATCACGGCATGCTTTTCCTGTCATTAGCTGTCTCGGGTTAATATCAATTATAATTAGTCGCATATCGAATAAGTTGCAACTACCGATAATAAATCCAAATTACCACTCTTAACCTCTATTTGTAAATAATGAAATCAACATGTAACAGAGTTGCGGACAGCTGACAGGATATTAGCGATGCAGGCGCTGCGCCGACGCCGGTCGATTGACAATGATGATGATGATGATTTTAGCCGCAGCCGAAAGTCAGTTCATTGCTGGACATATGCCTCCTAATGATGACCGGTTCGAAGCGGCCTGTATCCAGCGTGTACCTGCGACCTTTTTCAGCTTGCCGATTCGTGGTCGCCATCCGAGAACCTCTCTGCCCCATTTGTTTAATAAAACTCAAATTATTTATTCGCATTGATCATCGATTCTATTGCGTTAGTCGCCTGCTCGCCTTTTACGACATCTAATCTATGAGAGTGAGGATTTGATACTAATAATCCGAGATCAAGAAGTTTTTACATGACAACACCGTAACACGTCGTCGTCGCGTCGCCGCCGTGCTACGAAGTGTAGCAGTGCTACGGCGCATCACTACAGCATTGCTATGCTGAGAGTTTTATCCATGTTTTAGCAATTAATTAGGTATTTGTAGTTGTGAACAGTCCACATTGTCCAAAATTAATGCTTGTGTTGATTGTTTTAATCTTGAGAGCAAATTGAAAATTCGTATTATTTTATTAAAGAAATCCTATGAAATATCCTTAATATAAGTTTTTCGATTCTTTTCCAACTACAGCTGACTACTATTCTAGTTTTCCAAAATATTAGCGGTTGTTTTAGTGATATTTAAAATTAAACACACAGAAGAGCTTCTACCGGGAAATCTTAGTAGCTTTCCGTGGAAGTAACAAACTTTCGCATTTATTGTATTGGAAACAATCCAAATTATACTTGGCTTCGACGCGGGAGACGTGTCACTGCCAATCATAACAAGCATTTTAACTTTATTTTTATAATAAGCAGATTTCCCAAGGGAAACTTGGACAATAGGCTTGATATTGAAACGATTCCACACTAGATGAATGAGACAGAAAACCTTTTAATTCGGCAACTCAAATATGAAAGTAACATATTGGTGTACATTTATTGTAATAAAAGTTGCGAAAAGAATTAAAAAAATCACCTCAAACTGAATAAGTAAGTAAAACATATTATTGCACCCTAGAAAACTACATTCAAAGATATGTTGTCTGTAACATGGTCCTACATTTGGCGGTACTATGGTTTGATTGCCATTAGACCTTTATTTTTACCACTACCAACATAATTATCTAGCTCTCTAAAAGAAGAATACAATAAAACCCACAGAATTAAGAAGTTACATCACGCTGCAGCTCACAAAGTAATAAAAACATGAGAACGAGCTCGAACTAGCAACTCGATCTAGCACAAAGTTTGGGGCGTGTTTCCGATCGGATCCACTGCATTCCCGACGCCGCCGCGTACTATCGAGCCTCTAAAACAGTTGCGGCAAGTTATTGCTGACCGATCCGAGAGCCCGCGGCCGCTCGAACTTGGCATCGCTCTCAAACTACACGTGAAATACAAACGGGACAGAGATAATGTGTCTGTACACAAATTAATTATCTTGTTTATTGCATAATATTGATGTGACTCGGTCTTTACCGGCGGCGCTAGAGAACAGCACTCGGCTCAAAAAATAATGAAACACGTTTCTCTCTTTTTGTTTATCGAATTTACTTAGAGGTAGAGACTACGGTAAGACCTGTGTTTTGTGAGTATTTGTCTCAGCAGTTAGTTGTGTAAACTTACCCCCATATTCTCAAACGTTTGCTCAAAAACTCGACTCGACCTTACTCCAACTCATTGGTATGATTAGTCGACACTAACTTCCTTGACTTATGGATTTGAAATTACTAATTGGAGTTGAGTATTAAAATATAACCTTGAGACGTCCTCGAAATGAAAGGAAGTGGTTATAAATTAGTTTTTTGCCACTTTTGGCCTAGGTATCTAATTAGTTTTTTAATTTTTTACTCTAGTCTTTTGTATTATTCAATTATTATGCTTTGGATTGTTAATATAACCTGTGTTATTCCTCGTCGGAGTTTGCTCAAGCAACCAATTAAGAATATCATTTTCAAAGAAAGTTTGAGGACTTCCTTGAGGCGGCCTCCAATGAGTTTGTGTGAAGGTCCTTAAAGTTAAGTTTGAGAATACGGGTGTTAATCTCTGGTTTGTATATCTCTATTTGAGTTGGTTTGACGTCGTAAAGCAGGATGTGTGTGCCAATGGACTCTCTGTCAAGGATGCGGATCACCGGGCGAAGTGGAGACGTAAAAGCAAGAAAGCGGACCCTGGGGCTCCGAAGCAAACTGCTGAGGACGCAATCGGCAAAGCCCTAAGATGAAGAAGAAGAATCTCTGGTCTCTATATTTACTCTTGTGATCAACGAGGTAGCGCTCAGTCGGCATGTTTTCGTTGTTTATTGTTGATTCATTTTTGGGTATATCAAATTTGCTGCTGCTTACTAAGTAAACTGTACCTTGTCGCTAGCCTATTGATATTGTGTAAGATAACAAAGGAATGGCAATTTCTATGTGCATTATTTAATTTATATTTCATTCTATTGCAGAATTCATTCATTCATAGTGTACATGGAGTTTCTCGGAACTACCTTTCCGCCTCTGACGTGGTTCCTTTGACGACCACCTAATGGCAGCCGGGGCCAACGGCTTAACGTGCCATCAGAAGCACGGACTCATCATTATTATCAGACAATAAGGTGATTCAAGCCTGCAATGTCCTAACAAAATTGGAAACAATTAAATAAAGTATGCTTCACGTGGGAATCGAACCCACAACCTCCGTGTCGAAGGCAAACTAGACTATGGGGGTAGTTAAATTACAAAATTAATTTTCACCAACCTTACCTCACACAATTTGTTATTGCGATATCCCATAAGAAGCGAGGGTCTATTTTCACCGCAGCCACGTGAATAATGAAAAATGTTATACCAAAAACATTTATGTTATGCATAAATCATTATTTGTCAAGAATGTTTTTCTTGCGTAGGAAATCAAAGTCAACGCGTGTACGGCGCGTACTTACCGAAGTTGATAATTAAACCGCTTGTAGAACAACACGAGAGACGACGGTTATAATACGCGTGGTGGCAGTGACCTTACGAAATGGCGGAATTAATTGTAGTTACGTCACGCTTAAGACTAAATATGTAGTGTAGTTATTAATATATGTAGGTATAGGTGTATAAATCTTGTTACTACGAGCAATTCGCATATGTGAAAACACATGTACATTTAAATGCGAAATTGTAAATTAATGGGTTATTAATTATACCACAGTAACTTAAATTTGTCTACGATATTTTAAATGAAGATTAATGAAATACTTTTGATTACTTTGTGTATTTAGATTAAGATCAGGTTTCAAATTCTATGAAGTGTTATTGCTTTTACTTAAATTAAAATTGTAATTTTATAACGATGTGACATTTGAATTGATTAAAGTGAACAAGTGAAAAGTAAACAACAAAAATATTGATCATTCTTAGACAAACTCTAGTTTACACAGTAGTCTGGAAGAACTCATAGTTGTAGTGCTTACGCAGTCCTGAATCAACATCGCTAATGCATTACATAGATATTTCTGTAACTCTCCGCCCTCCCGCCTTCCCCTCTGCGTCAACCATCTCAACAGGAAACACCAAATAAAAGCGAATAAAGGTTTTTCGTTGAAAAGGCGGTAATATCGTCAGTTTTATTGTTCGCATATTGTAACGGGTTTTTATCGTCAAGAACACCTCGTTTTATAGCCAGGTTTAAGGGCGAGGCCTTCGATGACAAATATCTGTTCTTCGGTTTATTTCTTTTTTGTATATCGCTCTGGTTATTGCGAAAAAATATGATTGTATATTTATTCCGAAACGGACGCAATATATTTTCTCTGTTACGTTTTTTCGCTGAAGGAATTCGCCTTCATTTCATCTTCAAAATGCCCTTTTTCTTGATTTGCGACTGTCACAGTACTCTCTTATATTAGTGATCTTTTTCTAGCATTCATTGCGTTGAAATCAGTGCATACAGAGATTCCATAAACGATGCATGATAAAAATCTATGAAACATACTTGTTGCTATTGATATTCGGCACTGAGGGAGGAAGAAATGAACGTGGCGGTTTCAATGCTCTTTGGTATTCGGTTATAGATCGGCGTGTATTGAATCTTAGATGTAAAACCAAACACAAAACATGTGTAATTCAACTCATTGTCTAAAGGTGTGTGTAAAGATGTAATGAAACCAGCCACTAGATCAAGACTGTTTTTATTTTCATTCGAGGGTACCTAATACATAATTATCTTAATCTACTACTTTCACATCTCTCTCCTTAAGAATTTATTAAAAGTAACCAAATATTAAATAATTTAAATTCATACACAACATTATCCAAATATTATTCTTAATCAAAAGCTATTGAAATATTGCATTAGTTCAATTCATAACATAACATTGAATGACATTATTGAATTTATTTTAATACATTACTAATATATTAAATTTAATAAATATTTTTAGTTTTATAAAATTTAAGAATACTTTTCTATTCATTACATTTATCAATCTTTATTTTATCAATTCAATCATTCATATACATTCCTCGAAACATTAAATTAAATGAAGATAAAAATAAATAAATTAAATTATTTTTATTAAAAAATCGATAAAAAAAATTTGAAACATTGATTATAATTACTAATTATTATGGTGAACTCAATAACATGCATGCATTATTTTACATTATTTTTCAATTTCAGCTTGATCTGTCTGTATAACCCCATCTATTCGGCGGTCTCACTGTCCTGCCAAAACGAGTTACATAATGATTATTATTATTTACATTTACATCACAATTCGGCAAATCATTTTGAGCGGACTGGGATGTACCTATACCTGCATCATCTAAATCTAACTCATCATGGTGATCAGTGTCATGTCTCTGCGGTGAATCTTTAATAATGTGCCTACGATTACGTATTAATTTCTTTCCATTTAAAATTTGTACTTCATATGATCTGTTTTGCAAAATTTTAGTAATGAATGAATTCCAGAAATCCATCGCTTTTTGTAACTCATATCCAAAATTTTAACTTTTTGTCCGACAAATAACTTCTCTAAATTTCTAGCCGATCTATCATAATAATATTTCTGTTTAAACTGCCTATTTATTAATTCATTTTTAATATTAATTTGTACTTTGGGCTTTAATAACTTATGTGAAATTGGTATAATACTGCGAAGTTTTCGACTCTGTAATAGCTCTGTCGGTGATGGTAAATTATTAGAAATGGGTGTATTTCTATATTCTAACAAAGCCAGGCGATAGTTCAAACCATTCTCAGCAGTTTTAATAATAATTTTCTTTACTGTTTGTACAGTTCGTTCTATTTGTCCATTTGATTGTGAATAATGGGGGGATGAAGTCTTGTGAGTGAAATTCCAATCAAAGGAAAATTCCCTAAATGCATAAGATGAAAATTGTGGGCCGCAATCAGATATAACTACTTCTGGTATGCCTTGTCGACTAAATATTTCTTTTAGACAAGATATGACATACTCCGAACGAGTGTGCCTTAATTGAACAATTTCAATAAATTTGCTATAATAATCAACTAATAACAAATACTGTAAGTCTTTGATTTGAAATAAATCTATGCCCACTTTAGCCCACGGCCTATCAGGCATTTCGTGAGGCATCATTTCTTCTTTTTGATTGCATTTTCTGTGGGATAAACACACACAACAATTAGATATAATATTCTGTAAATCATTATTTATACCTGGCCAAAACATAACCTCACGATAATTCTCTTAATCAGACAGCTGTGGAATGAAGTTACCTACATATATCACTAATCCTAATAACCTTTCTACATCTTTTCTATTTGCAGAAGTAGGCATGTTAGTAATAGCTGAAATATGAGAATCATCCGGAAATAGCCCATTCTTAGTAATTCTATGGCCTAGATATTTTATTTCAGTTAAACCAAACTGACACTTGTTTCTATTTAATTTCAAATTAATTTTTCTACACCTTTGTAATACTTTCTTCAATCTATCATCATGTTCTTTTTTGTCTTCCCGTAAATTAATAAATCGTCAATATACATACATATACCTTCCAAATCATCAAAATTTTCGTATATTTTATTATGGAATACTTCTAAAGCCGAACATATACCATAGGGTATTCTCAAAAATTTATATCTACCGAAAGGTGTGTTGAAAGTACAATAAGAATTAGTATCATCTAATGCAATTTGCCAGAAACCAGAACTAGCATCTAATGTACTGAAATAAGTAGCTCCTGAAAGTTTCGACACAATTTCATCAAGAGAGGGAATCCTAAAATGTTCTCTTTTAATAGCCTCATTCAACTCTTTCGGAACCAAACAAATTCTTAAATCTCCATTTTTAACTACAGTTATGCTACTTACCCAATCCTATGGACCCTCTACCTTTGAAATAATATGTTCTTGTTCCATTTCAAATAGTTTTTTCTTAACCGCCTCACGAATAGCAAAAGGCAGTTTTCTGGGAGCATGAACAACGGGCACAACATTTTCTTTCAATCTTATTGTATATTTGCCCGGAAGACAACCCAGTCCACAAAACACATCATCATATTGAGTTAAAAAATCTGGAATTTTATCAATTTTATTAGATTGTAAAGACATGACACGTCTCACCAAGTCTAATTCAGTACATGCGTATTTACCTAATATTGGGACCGACTGAACATCTGCAATTTTAAACTCTAATAAATACATTTTTCCTTTATAATTTACTTTCAAACAATTTTTTCCTAAAACATTAATTGATTCGCCTGAATAAGTACTTAATTTTGTATTGGTCTTTAATAAATCCGATTTGCTTATTTTTAATTTGGATAAAAATCTTTTTGGCATTACATTTACATCCGCACCTGTATCCAGCTTAAAACATATTTTTACATCTTGAATTTGTAAAGTTATATTCCAGTCAGTATTAATTAGATTTATTACCTGATCAGATTCTTCAATTTGATACACATTACACATTCTAGCGAAATGGTTTTGCCTGTTACACTTCAAACATTTTTTTCCAAACGCCGGACACTGATATTGAACGTGTTGTCCACCACATCGAGCACACTGCTTGATAGCACCCGCCGCCGTCGGGGGCGTCGCCCATCGTGAGCCTGAGGCCGGCGCGACTCGTATGCCCCGCTGCCCGCGGCCGCCGGCACCACCGCCTCCGCTTCGACCTCCACGAGACCTCCATGCCGATGTCATCATTGACCTTTTCTTTCTAGAATAGAATATATCTTTATTGAGAAAGCCATCACGTAAGTACAGCAAAGGTCCTAAGAATACGCTTCTTATATATTCTAATAGCCCATATCTCATTTTCAGTCTGATCCTTATTTTCTATTTCATATACTGGTTTGTTGTCACTTGCGATATTTTGAGAATATGTCTTGGACGCTATTACAGCTCGGCATATTTCAAGAGCCTTCTTGAGATTTAAATCGTCTTCACGTAGTAATTGCTCTGGTATCGCTGACATCCGTACCCCACATACCAGTCTGTCTTTTATTAACTCTTCTTTAAAATCTTTAAAATCGGAAGTTTGTGATAAACGCCTTAACTCAAAAACATATTGCTCAATTGTTTCACCTTCTTTTTGGTTCCTTGTTAAAAATGTGTGTCTTTCAACCGTCACATTTTTCTTAACTTCAAAATGGTCGTTTAATTTTTTTAAAACTGCTTCAGCTGTAGTACATTTTTCTAACCCTTGATTCAATATTTCTCGGCAATCTTCTCCAACAACATGTAGTAAAATGTTTAATTGCACTTCCTGGGTTTTTTTACTGAGTTCACACGCTTTACTGTACACTTCATAGCTGCTCCGCCATTTCTTCCATGCTTCATTTAATGTCCCAGTGGCTATGTCCAGTGAAGTTTTATCGAAACTAAAAGGGGCTGGCACTTTCCATTGTATACTGACACTTTTATTTCGTGAATTTATGTATATTTATTTTTTATTCCGACTGCGCCATGTAAAGATGTAATGAAACCAGCCACTAGATCAAGACTGTTTTTATTTTCATTCGAGAGTACCTAATACATAATTATCTTAATCTACTACCTTCACAGTGTGGAAATCAATTGACAACGTTTTACCGTCTCCTGCAATAAAAACTCTGTTTTTTATTCCGTTTTCATTTCATTTTAAAACTTAAGTAATGTCGGTGAATCTTAGGCAAGATATATTTTCTTTGTACCTCAGTCGCTGCAAGTTAGTGAGCTGGTGGTTATTTAGAATCCACTTATTAGTTTGCGAACCAATAGTGGGGCTAACTTGCGCCCTGTAATGAAAGTTTAATAGTTCATAGTTTGACTTACCTGTCAAGTCGCCGACCTCCTGAACTTGTGACCCTCGGGACAGACGGCGAACGTATTCTTGATCTCTGTATTTGCAGAGAATTTAAGTAATTGGAGGCTTTCGAACTATTTTCGATTTTATTTGCACGTGGCAATAAATAATTGATTGATTGAAGTTTATTTGTTACTGAAAACAGGCGTATTTTTAGCGCTCAGTTCCTTTGGGAATTTCGTAGCAACCGCTCTTGTTTTCTACGAACATAGGGAGACTTTAGCATTGTGTATTTATTTATTTAAACATAATTGTACCTCAAGTATATATGCTTAAATATACAATTGGCGGACTTAATGCTATATAAGTATTCTCTACCTACCTTGTACCTAGTTGTACAAAGATATCCTTTAGTCCACGTTCGTAACGAATCTTTGATAACCATAGACGAATGATAGACAGTTTTCGATAATATTCATAATAATTTTCACGTCAATGTTTATCCGTCCAGTGTCGAAATTTCGTCATTATTTCCAGTTAGAGAAATTAATTTGACTTAAAAACTGTAGATTCTTCTACTTTTTCATCTGTTTTGCCAATAACGTCTATTTGCAAAAGTTTATATGTAATCACTGGACCAATGGTCGAGATTTTAATGGTGCAGTAGCCACCTAAGTCGAAATTAAGCTATGTAAGTGGTATGTAGAGCGACTGGGCGGCCATTCGCTCGCTCTTGACAAATTGCCGCAGTTTAATGAGCACACCGCGGCCACCACTAATGAGCTGTTCTTCATCTTACTTACACGCGTTCCTAAAGTGAGCTGCTAATAAATTGCTTTTTTACATCGATTCTTTGACCGAATTAAAATAGTGTCGGTATTTGACGTAGTTCATATCGCCACCAGATGGCATCTAGTCCCAACACCTTTTGAAGCATGGAATCTTATTTTCTTATCAGAAAATCCCTAAATGACCTCTTTGTGGCTTCTAACAAATCGGGCTCAAACCATCGAACTGAAGAAGATCAGAAATCTGTGCTATCCATGTGACCGACCCCCCTTAGGATATTGGACAAGGTCACTAAACTTTGCATCTTTTCAGTACCCATAAACTATGTGTCTATGTATACTCTACTTCTATATTATTTACTTTATCAAAAGAACTTTCACGTTCACTCAGAATTGGAAAGGCCAATATTGAACACTTGAGTATCGAGTTACGATGATGTATGAGCCACTGCAATCCTTCACTTTCCGTCAGCGCTGCCGAATTTGTTCCGCTGAAATCTCTCCGGATCACAGCATTTCTAATTGATGGAGCATGACAGGACTCACACGTCTTTGTTCTCTATGGAGAGGACGGTGCACCGAAATTATACCGATTTTATAGCTGAACATAATCGGATACGAGTATCGTCTTATTTAAAACTGAAACAATATTTTTTATACTCTACTACTACTCATCGCTAAAATAAAGTATACCAACATTTCTACTACTAACTAACGTAACCAAAGGGCTGAAAACAATACTCCAGTATTATAATTTTTTCTGACCTTTATGGCTTTTTAAAGAAAGATAATTTAATATTTGGAACAAGTGTGATACTCAGCCGAAAAATAATTTCTGTAGTTATGACTAGGATTTTCAACATAAGAACGGTATTCTTAATTGACTTTAGACGGGAAGCTGAGAAGACTAGTTTATTTTTCAAAATTAATAATTTTTGAGTATTTGCGCAATATAATGGTGGATTATTATTTGAAAAGTGACAAGCATGAGTGTTTGGAATGGAAGTGTACAGTGTTTGACTTATGTGATTTTCATACTTGTTGCCAAAGCTCCTAGAAATGGCTGACTGCATATTTCTACCACTTCATTTAGCCTGATTTTTCTGACTAGATTTGATAGGAATAAACTACCAACTTGACTTTTTGACTTTACTAAACCACACTCTATGACTGAAGAAGACAGGAGAATTAAGATTGACCATAAAGAACTCGTATCCACGGCCGTAAAACACATTATTGTAAAAATGATAAGATTTCTGCATGTCATTTATTATACAGAATAGGCTATTGCAACACATTTGAGTCTAATGTGGATTAATTCGTTGTATTGTGTGTGAAATTGTACAACACACCATTACTTTTCGACTGAAACACTTGTCTTACAGATAAAGAGTAGCGGGGCGTGCAGCGGGGCGTGCGGCGGCGAGCCAAGTCGCACTTGGCGCTGCAATTAGCGACTGTCAATATGAGGAGTTACGAGTTTGTGCCGCCAGAGAGCGTCGTTAGCGAAGTGCTCTTATAGCCACTAGTCTCCACCTGCTCTCTATGTGAACTTGAGTATGTGTGGTCACGAATGTCATGACGTCACTGCCTCAGGATTGTTGCGGTCAATACATCGAGAATTTTAAATATTTTTTTAATACGAGAATGTTAAATTACAGATTATAAATGTGACACTTACTAATTGTCGCAAGGAAAAAATTAAGTAGTAAACTGTCTCGTAGAATCAGGAGCCCTATTTTTGAAATGTGTGACATATATGTCACATGAAAATTGTTCGATAACGAACAAAAATCCTTCGACATCAAACGAAAATCATTCGTTTTCTACAAAAAAATTGAAGACTCGCCGATTTTGCGTGAGTCACACTTTTAAAAAATAGCATCCCAGCAGTGGCGAAGCCTCCATAGAACACGATTCCCACCGGCTTACCTTGGCTAATCTCTAATATATACATATTTTTAATTATTGATAATAATAGCTTATCCCAGCTTATTACTCTTCCACGAAAATGTATACACTATACCGCTATTGTTCTTAGCTATACCCATATACCTACTTATATGACACTGTCATAAAATGTAAGCCGACGACTGACGGCCTTACCGGTAATACGGAAACTAAGGAGTCTAATTATCGCAAGCGACACAATTACATTGAGCGCTTTGTAAAAAGTATTCTTCAATACGCTGGATACAAAATACGCAATGTATTTGAAATCGCGCATACGTACACACACACGATTTAGCAATGGTAAGACGCAATCCGCGCCGAGTACACGCCAAGTGAACTCGCTCAAGATATCGGGAATCCAAATATTTCCAATGTATGAAATTGACACACACATACATGTCACTACTACATGAAAAGTACTCGTTGATATTGTTAAATGATAACCCGATTTAAGATAGCCTACCAAACTCTTTATAGGTCCTTTCGTATCACTAGAAAAGTTTTCGTCCAATTAGCGCTGCCGCAGCCGGCCGGCTATTGGCCGCCCATAGTGACGGATTGTCACTATGTCACTTCACTTATTATGCGCGCATTTGTACGGATTAATTTTATGCTAATTGATTTAATGTGATAAGTGATTAGATTGTGGTATATAGTTTAAAAGAATCGAAATTAGTGAAGTTTAACACAGGCTGTTGTGTATTCTGATATAGTGTTTGTTTTGTTTCATCGTAAAGGTTGGTTTGTTTCATTTTGTTTTATGTCGTTGTTGTTGTTAGGCGAGAAATGGCGGCATTAGTACAAATAGATTGTTGTCTTACAGATTACTTATTGAATGAATCAACTTCGTTCTCAAAACAATCGTTCGATAATAAAAAATATATCATTAACCTTGGACTAACTAGTGGCGGAAGCACGCAAAATAATTTGGTAAGTGCTTGTAACTTTAACCTCCGCAAAGTAACGTCTAAATAAATTAAATATGGTGTAGAATAGTTACAATTATAAGTATCAGCCCACTAAAACTATAGCTATGAAGATCTTGCCTGCGGGCAATAAAATAGCGGACCCTTCATAAACTCAAACTTAAAATTAATTAAACACCAGGCACTAGCGTCCCTATTATTTTTAGAAATGTTAACTATTTTCAACTAACTATACATCCTTTCTATTAATTTTAGTTTATGCTATCGAAAAAAAGACTATATTTAGGTATATTCATTTTCACTTTTTAACAAAAGGTAGGTTTAATAAAAGGTTTTTAAGGTAAGTAAGGTACAATCGAATTGACAAAAGTCTAAGACAAAAAGGTAAGGATGTTTTTAACTTTGTAAGGATGTTTTTAACGTTCGGGATGCATATGAAATGGGTCTTTCTAAATTGTCGGCACATATTTGAGATAATACAGCCCCCAATCCAGTCGGAGACGCGTCTACTGTTAATATTAACTTAGCGTTTGGATCGAAATGTGCCAATGTACTATCGGATGCTAAAATACTTTTAATACGGACGAACGCGTCGTCGTGTTTACGAGTCCATTCCCATTTCGTATTTTTGGTTAATAAATTGTACAATGGACTTAATACATACGACGCGTCCGGCACGAAGTTTCGGTAGTAATTAGTTAGACCCAAAAACGATTGCAACTGCGCTACATTTGTTGGCTTGGGAGCTTGTAGAATAGCCTTGACTTTATCGGGACATTTCCTAACTCCGTGTTTATCTATGACGTGACCTAGATATGAAATCTCGTCCTTATAAAATTCACATTTACTCATTTGTATAGTTAACCCTGCCTCATCTAAACGCTTTAAAACCGTAATGAGTCTTTGTTTATGCTGGTTTTTATTTGACCCCGTTATCAAAATATCGTCCAACAGGAAAATTATTCCGTCAATCCCCGAGAGCAAACATTCCATTGCGCGTTGGAAAATGGCTGGTGCGCTTGACAGTCCGAACACCAAGCGAGTGAAATTAAAAAGACCCCGATGTGTATTAATGCACGTTAACTTCTGTGAACTTTCGTTTAAAATAAATTGATTGTAAGCCATAGATAAATCTATTTTACTATACTGTATGCCCCCGTGTAGCCTGGCCAACAGATCATTTACAGTCGGTAATGGATACTGATCAATTATCAATTGTCTATTTATTGTAACTGAGTAGTCAGCACATAATCTGATGCTGCCGTTCTTTTTTAATACAGGCACCACTGGCGACGCGTAGTCAGAATGTTCAACAGGCTTCAAAATACCTAATGCTAGCAACCGGTCGATCTCTTTGTCTAGTTTCTCCTTGAGAGCATATGGCACTGGTCTCGCTTTAAAAAAAATCGGCTGAGCATCGGATTTCAAATGTAAATTTATTTTATATTTATTGAACGACCCAAGATTGTCCGAGAAAACTTAGGAAACATTCGACAGAGTTGGTTATCGATTTTAGACTCGTAAAACGCTTGTTGGTTCACGGAATGCACACGCGCAGTCTCGGGCGCCGCCACTGGCGCTAGTTCCAGGTTGAATTCCCGAATAAAATCGCGGCCTAATAGTGGAGGCCGGTCTGCGCGCACTATGTACACATTTAATGTATGTGTGTGACCTAAGTACGATATAGGCAACCAAACAATTCCAATAGTGTCAATATTTTCCCCCGTATAACTAAATAGTCGTTTATTGGTGACTGACAACGGCAATCGCTTAAAATTCGAGTTGTAGGTATTTTCCGAGATTACGCTAACTGCTGAACCGCTGTCTATTTCGAACTCTAAAGCCAGACCACCGATTATAACACGCTCTGTCATGGGGTTTCCTTTTACGCACCGGATATTATAAAAACACTCACCGTCGTCGTCTCCGTCGTTCACAGAACCTTCGTCCACGTATTTCACTTTACCCTCGTTAGGGCACATTTTACGCAAATTACCTTTATTATTGCACTTTTTGCATTTGTAATTTTTATAGCGGCACTGATTAGACTTATGATTAGTAAACCCACACACACTGCACTTTTCTTTCTTGGAGAATTAAAGACGGTGTCCGCTGCGCTCGAGTCGGCCGCCGCCGCCGCCGGCGCTTTCCGTGACGAGCGACGCCTGGCGCGCACAACGCACGCTTTCCGCTAAATCGATAGCTTTCGCGAGACTCAGTTCCCGCTGGTCCTGCACAAATAACTTATCGCGCTCACGTCCCGGCACCATGCCCATAATGAACTTATCCAGTAGGGCTTCCTCCAAATTCTTGAATGCACAGTGAGTTGCTAATCCTCTAATCCTGGCTGCCCATTGAGTGTGTGTTTCGCCTGGTCGTTGTACTGCTGCATAGAAGATTGATTTCTCTGCAAACCCGAACCTTTTTGGTGTGAAATGGTCGTCGAGGAGTTTTACAATCGCCTCGTAACCCAATTCTTCCACCTTGTTCGGTAACGCCAAATCACTTGCAAGCTTGAATGTAGATTCACATAATGACGTTAATAATATCGCCCTACGTTTGATTGTTGCTTTGTCGGTTTGAGAGTCTATGTCGTTAGCGATAAATCACTGATCTAATCTCAACTTGAAACTATTCCACTCTTGGGTTAAGTGGTCAAACGTAGTAAGGACGCCATAAGTCACTCCCGGCCCCGTAGACATTTTACTCAATTTATAAATACGCGAGTCCGATCGTCGCCACTGTTAAGTATTTATAGGACGGGGGATGCACGTCAGTCAAACTCGCGAGTCTGTTGCACACTCATTTATTACGATAGGTGGCGTGGCGACGCAGCGCCTATATATATATATATATACCTATTCATTGTAGGCATACATATCAGTAATGAAACATTGTTTATTGAATATCAATTGGCATCGTCCTGGATATCATACCAGAGGTCTCGCCTGAATTCCCAAAAGCGAGAACGAGTTTATTTTACTGCTCGTACTCAGAGTTCCCGTGGGTAACAGGTCGACTTTCGGGGTTTATTTGCGTATCGTTTCCGCAATAAGACACCATGACAGAAAATTATAAGTCGCTTTTTTATTTGCTTTTTCAATAGACACGAAAAAATTTCACAGCAAAGCAATAACGAACTGATAAGTGTATTTTTTTTTACTTTATCAGATGAAGTAATCTAATTTCTAGACGACGAAAGTGCAGTGACTCTTGACAGTTGACATTTTATAACATTTTCCACCATAAAACATGTGAAATTGAAAAAGTTGAATACATTGTTAAAAACTAAGTTTAAATCTAGCATTTTCTTATTTTAGCTATATTTTTCGTAGTGTTGTTCAATATAAACAATAAGTCAACGTATTTAAATAGAGTTCAAAGAGGAAACTTCAATGATGGTCGGGTTAGAGCTCCATCAGTCATCTGGCATTGAGACTCCCGCAAGTAATCTCCCCGCATTATAACTTTCTCCCTCCCTTCCTCCCCATCCTCCTCCTGCTTCGACATCTGCCGCCACTTTTCCCGTTGTTGCGATTGTCACGCGGGAAATCTGTTACATCTGCAATTTTCGCTTCCCTCCTGACAATTGCCTAACGTTTCATAAGGATTAGAATTGATTTCGATTGATTAGAAATTAGATATGGAAATAATTTTTATATAGCTTGTACTTGTGGCTTTGCATTCGTAATAAACTGTTACACTATACAAAAAGTACATAAATTAAATTAATCTGAAGTAACTAAGCATTTTAAACTGTTACTTTATGATCTATAGTTTTAAGAAATGTACTGAATTTACCACTAAAAGTAAAGTAATCGTCTCTACGCAAGTTGAGCTAGAACTTGAATGGACTTCTCGTCACATATTTGTGCACGGTAATACCTGTACCTTATTCATTAGATTTAGAGTGTAATGAATACGAGACGTTTTTATAAAGGTTGTGTTACTTATTTTTCAAGCACGGAATCCTAAAAATCACAGCGACTTGGAACTGTTTTGGCAACTGTGCAGTTACATCACGCCACTCGTAAATTTTCGAGTATTACCGAACACAAAGGCTCTTTCATGCCTCAAAGAAACTTAATTGGACGGAAGGGCATTGTACGTACCTCAGAATTTACCCGGGAACATCTGAGAAATGTCATTCTCACGGCCGCTGACGTACCCACAGTCTGCCTGGGCTTTGTGCAGATAAACCAGACTATCTTTTTTTTTGGGATTTTACGTTTCTTCCGCCCCATAGGTAGAGTTGCGCCCTTGGTTACTTTTATTTATTTTTATATCTTATTTTTGTATGTGTGTTTTTTTTGAAAATTTTTATCTTCTTCTTTTTGTTACTAAAATTTATTCCATCATATGATATCTCAGTACAGCAAATTTTTGCCTTTTCATATAATCCTGTTTTAGTTTATTATTTTAACTGTTGTATATTACATCTCTTTTATTAAGACTCATCATCATATTCAGTGTTACTAAGATCTGGTAATATTGCAAGGATATTCATTTATTACTCTTGCTAATATATGTGTCAAGATCTTTCTAATTCAAAGGAGTTTTCGTTTGTAACAGCATTATTATTTTTTTCCAAAAGGAACTTAATACAGAAAAAAAAATCAATAGGGACTCTCAATACTATATACTTAAGCGATTTATTTAGAGAAGAAATCAGAGAAATCAACAACGTTTACTAATCCAAATTGCTTAAGCGTTTGTGTCTCAATCTGACAATTAAAGTCCTTAATCAGGCTTCATTGGATCATAAAACTTGGCTGTTTCACTTGAATTAATAGCTCTTAACGCCTGACGCCGCACCTCTGGCTTCGACCCAGTTCTTAAGCAAACTCTTACAAAAACTCTCTGTTTGACAAACAAACAACGCGGCTTCTTTACTTTCTGAATTAATTTATATAATTCTGGAGGGATAATTCCGCTTTTAGAATTAATCAAAAGTTGAAAAAGCTGAATAAAAATAAAGGGATTTACGTTATTATGTGCCGGCCGGGCTATTATAATAATTTGTTTTATGTCTTTTTTCCGGACGGCCATCCGTCATGGATGTACGTTGCACAAACAAGATTTGTTTCAAACAAATTGGACAAAAACGAGAATTAGGGTGTTTTAGGCACGAGACCTCGTGGTCACAAGTTAGCAAACAGTCTTCGTTCGGAAGTGAAATATACAGCAACGTACCAGCTATTTTTTGCAAACATTTGCCAAATTATTTCTCACATAAGAATGAATTCATATCCTTTCTATTCTTGAATATTGTGAAAGACGACTAAGGATTTAACGCTCAGAACTATCTACGTCATCAAAGAAGGGCTTTTTACTTTTTTGGGATTCCACGACGTTGTTAATATAAAGATGAGATTTCTATAAAGCTTTGAAATGTATTTTTTATACAGGATAACTTCAGGCGCAAAAACGACTTATCCAAATAAATCTGTAAATGACTTCCAAAACAGTAGTGACATGAATACTCATTTAAACAGTAACATTTGCGGCATTCCGTGTTTCCATCGAGGTCGCCATGCATAATGTAGCGGCGGCCCTAAAAGGCTTTACCTGCTTCATTCCATATTCTTAACTTACAGCGACACTCGCTGGTAGCTCCAAATGTGCGCATTTACATTTACTTGTTAAGTCTTCGGAGCTTTTATCGGTTACAACATACCACTAGAAAGTGTAAAATGATTTTTTTTTTATTAGAAAGATAGACTGTAATTGTATTAAATTTTGGGCGCAAATTTAGAACTTTACATTAGGTTGTTGTGTAATTTAACCCTGTCTGATCCGGTAGCGGATTCTACCAACAAGTACAGCTCTCTTTACAATCACGGTGATGTAGGCATCGGCGATTATAAAAATAATGATTAAATGTAAATGTATCCCATTGGAAAAAGTCGAGACATTGCAATTTAGTAATAGTACCAAAGTACTTATTAATGTATCGCGCAAATTTTCTATAATGTTAGATGCAACTGGCATAACGTTAAAATAAATAATATCTCTTTCCCTGGACTACGAAAAGTTACTAGGTAGTAAGGAGTATACCTCGTAAGTATTCTTAATTAGATGAGTTGTGACGTGACGTTGTGAAAACGCTTAGATGATGCTGAATCAATACGAACCAATATAAACGCATTTGTCTGGATCCCTATGGTTTCGATGCAATCAATCTTGTCAAATCCTTAGCATTGTTGCATCAAAAATATCTAACCGACCACGAATTTGTGAAAGCAATAAGAGTGAGTGGCGAAGGCTTACCTATCGTTTGGGAGGGGTGGGGGGGACGTTATCACACCGCCGTCCGTCGTAAATGTTACGAGGGGGCGCCACTATCGCCGCGATTCAATACTGTCAATACCGCGCCCAAACGCCGCAGATTGTGTTTATCATAAACATTATGTCGTCTTTTCTTGCAAATTTCTAAGAAAATAAGTCGAATTTTCGCTGCTTTTACATGGCTTGCATTTACTGGAATCTTTTGCGATAAAATAAGCTATCGAAGAAGTCCCTTGGAGAAAATATCAGGTAGACGGCTAGCCGGCAGCCGCAGAAACTGCTGGAATGATGAGGTGCAGGCTGCTCTGCGTGGGATGGGAGATTTCAACTGGAGAACCATCGCGAAGGATAGAACACTCAGACACCCTTTTATTTTGAATACCAACATCTAATTTGGGTCCCTAAGCAAGCGAAGTATTGTTTAAGAGTATGGCGATTAATAAACAAAAGAAGCCATTTCCTAAAACCTTTTTCCAACAGCATTCCCAAAGCAAAAGTTTCCAAAAAATCACTGCTTAGATCCCATGATCTAAGCAGTGATTTTTTGAAAACTCCAATCCTAAAATCCATATTTTAATGATGTTGGATTGAAACGAGACCAAAAAAGTTTCAAAATGATTACCGAGCAATTTAGAGTAAAAAGTTATCTTCGTTTAAGCTCAAGATCAAAATAGCAATTGTAATTATTTACTTAGAATTTAAGCAGTAACTTGACTGAAATTCCACATAAACTGTTTCGATCTAATGCACTGTTTGATAGGATCTCCAGCGGTTTTGGGAAACGAGGACGTGAAGACAAATACAATTATATCGTTCGGACGCGATCAGTGACGGGTTCGGGGAACACCCAGATAGGGTTATATAAATCCGTGTAGCCACTGCTTGACAGAAGGAAGCAAGAAAGAAAAAGTCTTTATTTAATACAAACCAAAACTCATAAATAATAACTATTTTACAGATTGAACAAAACAATATAAAAAGTATTTTTGTGTATGTACCAAAATGATGTCCGCTTAGCATAATGCCATGGTGTAGACCATGACGCTGGTCTTCCGAGGATGCCATGCTTAAATTTCTTATGTACTTATATAATAAAATCGAAAAGATGTTTGTTAAATAACGATAATTGTATTACCTCGCTGGCGACAATTTATAATATCAATGCTTTACAATGATGACATATAATAATTGTTTATGAATAGAGAGATATATAAAGTAATTGTAAATACTTTACTGCGATATTTAACTTTTTGGGGCACTATAAGCATATATCTTTTTAATTGAACTTTGAATGTTTTAGCAGAAGATAAACTCTTGATAGGAGGTGGTATAGCAGCACTTAGTCGCAGTATATTTAAAGCTACCCCGAAAAGCAACAGTTTTATATTTTGGATATATTGAAAGTTCAGGTATTCGTGTTCTTCTACTAAATTTTAATTTTTCGAACAAATAAGCCTTAATTATTCCAAAATGAAGTGACGAGAAGTGTAGAATTCGCCGGGTTTCCATATTAAGTAGATCATTTCGGTTATGATAAGGAGTAATATGACTTCATCATCTGATTCAATTCTTATAGCAATATCTCACAGTCTCCAGCATATATTTTTCAAATTTAAGATCGCAGTCCAATAACACGCCAAGATTGTTTGCTTCGCTAACTTCTTGAATATTATTTCCATTAAGTTTAATTTCTATGGTGTGTTTTTTGATATTCTCTATCTATTATTTTTTTTTCTACCTATTACAATATAATTCGATTTATTAGGATTTAAAATTAATTTATTAACCTTTGACCACTCGACTACTCGTCCAAGATCTTCGTTTAACTTATTGGTGGCATCATTCGTATCATACAGCTTAAAACTATTGTAGTTTTAAAGGTCATCTGCATACAGATAATGTTCTCTATTTTTAATTACGTTTGGTAGATCGGCAGTATAGAATATAAATAATATTGGCCCTAATATTGAACCCAGAGGAACACCTTTACTTATTGGCTTATTTGTCGAAATAAATTTATTGCCATCATTACTGGTGATTACAACCCTTATATGACGTCCGGTCAGATAGCTTGAAAACCACTTTAATGTGAGGCTATCGGCTCCATAATACGTGAGCATAGCCATAAGCATGGTGGAATTGATTGTGTCAAAAGCACGTGAGTAAGATTACTCACTGATGTACTCGTGCATCTAGATAGATGCACGAGTACAGAACCTCCCATCAGTATCCCTTCCAGCCAAGAGATCATCAATAAAAAATAACAGTGCTGTAGCAGTTCTTCTGTTAGTACGAAATCTGGTTTTTTTTGAAGGCAAGATATTTGTTGAAATATTCTATTAACTGCATGCAGACAATTTTTCAAGTATTTTGGATAGGAAAGGAAAAATGCTGACTTCTCGAAGATCTTTATATTCTTTGGGACAGCTAACTTTTGGAAGTGAGTGAACTATAGATTTTTCCACAGTTCTGGGAAAGCTCCACTTGCATGCAACGATATACTTGTTAACTAAAATTTCCTATAAATCAATTAAGTTACATCTAGATGTAATTAATATGATTGTCTATTTGTTTGTTGTCGTAATTTCACAAAAAATACTCTTGCAAACTGCATCTTTTAGTCATCCATACTGCTTTTATACAAAAGAAGCTGTTGGTCTTCCTAATAATTAAATAAATACTTCCATATCCATACTAATATTATAAATACAAAAGTAGGCCAAACCGCTGAACGGATTTTAAAGAAATTTGGTGTGAATACAGTTGAAAGGTATTTACAAATCAAAGGTGTCAGGAAAAGTCGGTAAGGGCATCGGAGAACATACTGCGATCAAATCGCAGACATATTAAAAAAGGGAGATGTCAGGAGTAGCTGTAATCGACGAACGTGTATGAAGAGAGCGTGGAAGAAACGAGGGAGGTCTGTAAGGATCGTAGCAAATGGAAATCCGTGGTCTCTGCCTACCCCTACGTGAAAAAGGCGTGATGGTATGTATACAGTTGAAGACACGAAGTAGAAGAAGGCTAATGTTTTCTTATGTTTTCGCGATTGTTATTCATTAAATTAAACTATTTTATTACTTATTTAAAAAAATTAAAAATAGAATAATAGAATAATATTTACATGAAAAATAGACGCTCAACCAAGTCTGCAGTCTGTGAACATGCTCTAGACAAACCCAACCACTGTATGCGTTTTGATAATCTTCAAGTCCTTGCAAAGGAAAACAGATTCATTCCAAGGATGTTACGTGAAGCTATTGAAATTAAAAAACATCCTAATTTCAATAGAGAGGATGGATGGCAGGTACCGCCAGCTTGGGACCCAGTCATTAACTTAATAAAATCGCAAACTCGGAAGCAGACTGCAAGACCCTTAGATACTGTGAGCCAATACTGCGTGAATCGGAATAGTTCCCAATAAAAATTTCAGGCGGTAGTTTTGTAATCTTATGACATCAAAGACAAATGTTAACTTAGTCTGCCTGCGACCATGAACGCTGTAAAGTGTTTGAAACGTCAGGTGTAAATAAATAAGTAATAAACGCGATAAAACCGTATTAAAATAGTTTAATTTAATAGAAGAAGGCTACTTTTTGATGCAGGGGAAGCTGCGAAAAACAACAAGTATTAGATATAGAGCTTCGTATTGCACGACACATAGCCAATTCACATGCATAATCAAAACTCTGTATATTAGTAACAGGAGTAATTACACAAAAATATTTCTAAAAGGGCCCGCGGGCAGCGGATCATAATCCCGAACCGTAGATCATAATGTACGTGATTCTATATCTATAATGTCTGTAAAAGTTGACCGATCACGCGCGCTCGCGAAATAACGTGATACATCGCGGGCCCGCCGTACGTGACGGGACGCTCTGTGTGTCCGCCGACATATGTAGCAATAGATAACAAGGGAACCTTTATGTGGCTTTGTAACTACAAAGCACATAAAGGTAAGCTCTTGTTATCAAATTTGAAGCCCATGAAATTCAATCAATGTAAAGGTTCGATCAATTAGCAATGTCTGATTATATGCTGATATTTTCGTCGTATAAAAATCAATTATATATATATATATATATTTATACATATGAATATTAATTTTAAATTAATACTTATATTAAATTTTATTGAATGTTTAGAATAAAATATTTAATTTTTATTTTACTGTGTGCAAAGAAGTGTTAAATAAATAAAATTACTAAATTGAATTTAATAAAAGGCTAAGCCAATAATCAAAATTTGTGATGGAATCTTCAATAAAAATGTAACACCTATGTGTACTCACTTTAAGCAAATATGATTATGAAGTTCCTTAGGACAGAAACATATTGTGTATGTATTCTAAATTATTTTTATTAAAATCGATGTTATTACTTTGTCCATGTATTACTATTATTACTTTCATTGACTTACACTTTTCTTATTAGACACTTGTACTTTTGGCAAACCAGCACTGAACGGGAAAATTTAATTCATCACCAAGCTCCATACGGTACAGATTTCGTAGCTATCTAAACAACGCTTAGATTTAAAGATCTAAAAGTGATTTCTTAATTGATTTTTATACATCTACAACTTAAATCCACGATCTAACGTAATGTTTATCTAAGCGCTATTATAAACATCATAATTCGGCCGCGAGCGGAACAACGCGAAATAAAGAACACGAAGAGGGTTCATTAACTGTGTGCTGGTGTAACCGACACAATTACTGGGCTTGGCAATACTACTAATTAAGTACTTTCTATTAGGACGAGCCCCAACTACTGCGAGTACCGCGTGAATACGAGATTAGTCCGAAATTGTGTCAAGGTGGAAGCTCTTATAACGATTTCAATTTGCTTTGCTATTTATTTTATAAAGAAAATAATTGGTATTTAGTTCAAAGAGTGGAAGGGGGAATTGTTGCAGTGTAAAAAAATCTTAGAATTATTGGTTTCGTGCGAGTGGCATGCTTCAAGTGTTATGAGCTAAATTAGAAAAGCTTATAATTGGCCCATTCTGATAACCAGTCCATAGATTTATTTATCTATATTAATATTATAAGTGCGGAAATCTGTCTGCCTGTCTGTAACGGTTACACGGTCAAACCGCTGAATGGATTGTGATAAAATTTTAGTATGAATATAGTTGAAGACCCGGGGTCAAACATAGGCTACTTTATTCCACTATTGGAGCTGCGGGAAACAGTTAGTTTTATATATTTCAACAAGCAAGAGCAAAATATGTTGCCTTCATATGTTCAAATTCCTTCCAAACAGATGTTAATATCGTATTTATTTACAACGTGCCAGGTACAAGCTAAAGCGGCGAGGGTTTATCTTTATAGATATTGGTTTCGCGTCGTATCTGCCGACTCAATTTGTTCTGAATTGTTGCGATTCCGTAAGAGCTCAGTAAAGTAGCGCTTGAGATGATCGAGTGGCTTAGCTGTGAGGAGTAGTTTGGTAGGAGGAGTTTGTGAGTATTAGTGTGTCATGGAGAATTTAACTGGCCCAGTGGTTAAGGCGTCTTTGACCCAGAGGTCGCGGGTTCGATTCCCACGTAAAGCATACGTTGTTTAGTTGTTTCCAGTTTGGTTTGGTGTGGTTTGGACATTGCAGGCTTGAATCACTTGATTGTCTGATAATACAGATGATTCTTGCTTCGGAAGGCACGTTAAGCCGTTGGTCTCGACTGTCATTTAGTGGTCGTTAAAGAACATCATGATCCTATTAAAAAGGGTTACGGAGGTCAGACGGCAGTCGACTTCAATGTAATATCCAGTACTTCTAAATCTAGGACCATGATTAAAGCGTATTCTGGGCTCCGAAGCGTAAGCTACATCTAGGAATACAAGCTAGGATGAAGAGTGTCATGGAGAATAGCACGTGTCCAGTTGAGTTTGATTTACAAGTACAGAAAAGACTGTAAAGAAATCACTTACCCTGTTGCATACTATAGCATCCTTTTTACCATTAATATTTAATCAATCAATCATTTATTTATTTGTTTGTTAAGATTTTTTTTCTGTTAATTAATGTATAAACTGTTTTCTTTTATCTATACATATAATAAAATTGTAACGGGTCGATGTCTGTACATTGAAGATTTTTAAGAAAAACAATATGAGGGGTCATTAATGGACCAACAGTAGCCAAAACAATGTACAATAAAGAATTTTACATACATACATACCTTGTCCTATGAATGAATGAATAAATAAAGATATCAAGATAGGTAATTTATAAAGGACTAGCTGTTTCCCGCAGCTCCGCCTGCGTCAAAAAGTAGCCTATGTTTGACCCCGGGTCTTATACTATATTTATACCAAATTTCATCAAAATCCGTTCAGTGGTTAGGCCGTGAAAGCGTAACAGACAGACAGACTTTCGCATTTATAATATTAAGTATAGTTAAAGAATTGATTCTTGTTCTGAATGCACTGAATAAGTTCTAAATAGAGGAAAAATCGTGTCCGTCTGAACGGTCCCCTTATGCCTTCACTGAAGTAGGTAACACAATGCAAGTCAACAATTTTAAATGCAAGAATAACATTTAGGTACCTAATATAGAACATCTAGTTTTTACTAAAATGGTGAAGGTACAAAAACCAAATATATTAGGTGTCAAAGAAAAATTGTTGACTGAAAGACATTTTAATTTTATAAGTTGAATTTATCTAGCACAGACAGTTACCAACCCAATAGAACATCACGGGTGCAAGATCAATAAAGCTAAAAATAAGTCCGCATATGCAATTACGATGCAGTTGTATAAAGCGCAGCGCGATCAACATTTATATATATATAAGTCAGCAATAACTAACGTATATAAACACGCCCTCGGCTCGCCGGCGCAGCGCGCTGCCAGCCGGGCTGCGCCGCTGTTGACACTGACATACTTCTCTGGCGTTTACTACAAACTTCTTCTGGTAATGACTGCAATTACTGCCGTTTTATGCAAGCCTACATCTTTGGCTACAGAGGGCAGTGGCACAGTTTGAGGGGAGAACTTTCGCTACTCAGCCTTTTCGGCAAAAGTGCAAGAGCCCCCCACTTGGGACGTACCTCGGCCGCAATGACTCCTTCTGTAGTAGTAAGACGAAGAACCAGAGGTTGAAATTTTCACGGGAAGCATACTTTATTATTTAGTTGTTTAGTTCGGATAGGACTAGGCAGGCTTGAACCACCTGATTGATTGTCTAATAATAAAGATTGGAATGGCTCTTTAGTAAAGGACCCAAAGTAATTGTTTCACAAAAGTACAAAAAAAAACAGAGATTCGACGTGCTTCCTGAATATATGACCCCGTAGGTACTGCTTCACAAAATTAGATCTTTGCAGACAGCAATATTCAGTCGAGTATAAAAACAATCACATACATTATTTAAGACTCACTAACAGATTGGAAGAATTACTGAACACATTGTGAGGTGGGGGTTGGTTTTACAAATAGAATAGAATATTAATGACCCAAGTCTGTAGCTAAAGTAGTTTTAAAAATACTTCCTCATGAATTTTGTTAATGGTTATTTTAAAAAGCACAAGTCTTATTTTTGTAATATTACCTAAAGTTACAAAAGAGTTTGGGAAGTCCCATCTATTTCATCTAAATCGATGTTAACGGTGCGCCGCGCTCTATGTACTAAGTTGTTTGCCCAAACTTGCTTGTTTACGATACTCTTTCTGCTATTAAAACTGCATAATAACAGAGAAAAAAACGAGAGACTGATAACAGCGAATGAAGCTATGAAGAGGAAATCTTTGTTAGTTTGATCTAAGGTTTGTTGTAGAAGGTAATATTCACAACACAAAATTTTTTCACGAATGCCATAGCATGATTCTTTGGAAAGTGTTTCTCGCAGATCCGCCTGCGTCAAAAAATAGCCTATGTTGCACCCCTAGTCTTCAACTATATTCATACCAAATTTTATCAATATCCGATCAGCGGTTTGGCCGTGAAAGCATAACAGACAGATAGACAGACTTTCGCACTTATAATATTAAGTATGGATATGGATAATATAGAAGAAGTATTGATATGGCAGTATGGAGATGGATTAAGTAAGTAAAAACTCTTTATTGCACTAAAGAAAATACATAACACATAATTCTGTTAGTTAAGATATACAAAAGGCTAGATTATTTACAAATACACAGGCGGGTTAAAAAGTTTCTACAATGTTAACTTTTAACTCAGTAGTTTACAACATTTTTTGTTGAAACTAACTAAAGCTCGCTAACATTGTATTTACCCCGCAACAAAGCTACTACTACTAGCACAACAAAGACGAACTTCCGCCGTAACATAAAGTGTCCGAATGTCTTGCACCGCGTATAGCTCGTTCCGACCGCCCCTCCATTTTACTAAAGAGTAATTTTAAAACTAGTGCCTCGGAGCCCAGGGTCCGCTTTCCTTCTCTATTTCCCCCGGTCTTCGGCATCCTTGGTCGTTAAATCGTTTATTTTCAATATAGGATATAAATATCACTTATTGACGTTAATTTACTTATATTAAGTTTACTACCACTTCCAAAGCGCAAGTGGAGAAGAAGCGGCGCCACAAACTGCACTGCAGCATTTTCTTCAAGACGTCAATTATCAAATAAGAAAAAAAACTTTCCTTTATTAACTAAGTAAATGAACGAATTCAGATGTTTGTCAACATTTTGCTAGTATTAGTATGGAAATCTTTAACATGGGGTTTGTACTTGCATGGTATGCGAGATAAAACAGTGTGCAGATTCATGTTTATCGATAGTGGGAGGTAATTTATCGTTAATGTTTTATCGTTTAAGGAATACATTTTTTGGAATGATGTGTATAATAACTGCTTAAACGTATAAAAATTTTAAAAACAGACAAATCTTTTATTACTCCCGAAAATGTGCAGGTGCTTATTGATTCACCTTATAATAACAGTATTGTATGCAATATGCAGTAAAACCCGTCTCGACAATCTCTGTGAAATTAACGAAGATAAAACGTGGTGCTATTTAAGAAAAGAAATATTTGTTTTCACATAAACTACTACACACTTCATAGTAAGTATAAAAAATAAAATGATACAATTTTTCTCTGAGGCGGGCATCACTATTAAGATAAATGTTTATTAAGTTTCTATTTACTCAGTGTTTTCTGCAGAAAAACTCTGTACAATAGATAAAGTTATTCATATTTCTTCTTTATGCATCAATATTCATAAACTTATGCAATGCTTGTATACGGGTCTCTGTAGTTGGCAGCTGTGTTTTAGTTACGACATAATGCAAGAAGAGAACTGTGTGACGGGCTCCCCTGCTCAGTCCCTGCATGAGACTAATATGGGGCCCTGCCACACGAAGTAGATTAAAGGAGTGTTGTGGTGGGATTCTTCAGTGAAATGCACAAATCTTCTGAGACTTCACAGAATTATATTTATTTTATTAGATATTTCTACACATTAATCAAATTAATAAAACTGAAGTTAGGTACATAGAATTAAAAAAAAAAATAGAAAATAGAAATAGGTAGAGCTCTTGCTCTTACGAGATGAATATGGAGAGTGATGAGATGACGTGAAAACAATTTGGATAAAAAAAAAGATGATTCGATGATTGAAATGGTTTTAAAATGAAAATGTGGTGAAGGATAGACATGAAATGAAAATTATGGAGAAATGAGGAGCGATGCAAGCGCATCGTTACAACTGTATAATTATATTTATTAATCATGGCATTATCCTATTCAGTATTTAGCGCATTTCCTGTTTTCCCCTCGGCTGTATTACCTTTGAGACCGGGGCCACTTTTATACCTGTCTATTTCCTAACTAAGCATAAGGACACCACTCAGAGCCATGGATAATCTCCGCTCCTTCGGGGGAAGACTTTTCTCATCAAAGATATATTTAACATGCAACAGAGCCTTTTTTGGGTACCGTATGCAATACAGTCCGAAAACAGGTATTTAATATTTATTACCTTACCTTCAGGCTATCCGGTCGTAAGTCAGCTTATCAGGTTAGGTTAGACTTTCAATTTCAGTTTTGACAACAAATCCATACTAATATTATAAATGCGAAAGTCTGTCTGTTACGCTTTCACGGCCAAACCACTGAACGGATTTTTATGAAATTTGGTATGAATGTAGTTGAAGACCAGGACTCAAACATAGGCTACTTTATGACGCAGACGGAGCTGCGGGAAACATCTAGCACTATACACTTCGCCCAGGCCTATAGCCTTCCTCGATAAATAGGCTATCCAGCACTGAAATAACTTTTCAAATCGGACCAGTAGTTCCTGAGATTAGCGCGTTCAAACAAACAAACTCTCAGCTTTATAATATTAATATGAGTATAGATGTAGCTATGCTTTGGTCTTCCCTTTCTCCCGTTATCTTTCCTTCGACGATATTTTTCATGAAGTCATCGTATCGAAAACTAAAGGAGCTCGTTTATTGAGAGAAATGGTAGAACTCCATCGACAAGAGCCTAGCTCTTAAATTTATGATGTTTATTAAGTTAAAAAAATATTATACAAAAAAGTATTTTATGCCGATATTTTAATTGGCAGCGACGTGCTTCCGCTCGAAACTAGTTTGGATTGTTTCCAATCCATCATTAATGTCACCATTACTGTAATTATTTTTGTATTAAAAAAAATATAAATTCGAAATTTTACTTTATTTGAAATTAAAAAAATACTAGTTCTTTGCCAACAATAATATATACCACGCTATTGATTCTCTACGAAAATTAAAAAATGTATTAAAAAAATCAGCAATATTTTACGAATTTTTTACTTACATGTTGTAAAGTTAATGTTTTTTGTTCAATAAAAGTAACACACAAACACAATACATTTTTGACATGTAGTAATTAGGTCCCTGGTACAAATGTCCAGTTACATACAGAGACCTAAGTATAAGGTTTTGATAATTTTATATTGATTCTTGAATTTTCAACGTTACAAATTGAGAAAAAAGCTTCTATTGTCTGAAAAAAGCAACCAAAGTAAAGATTTTGCTCTGAAAATATCACAAAACTCAATTTTAATAACTAACTTCTAAATTGAATTCCACAAAAACTTTTGCAAACTAAAAGTTATTTTCCATCGCAAGAAATGTACAAAAAGGTTCGCTTATTGAGAAGATACCGACAGTTGTACACACGGCTGCAGATACATCTGTGCCTACCATAAGTGACCGTAACGAGAAACAGTCGATTAACATGGCAGTCGTGACCAACGGTATAACGTGCCTTTTAACTAATGCAATGAAAATTGAGTGTAGAACTAAGCTACGAGAAAGTGTAGTAGTGCGACTAGATGGAGAAATGGAGAATGCGTATAAGATTCTGACATAAATACTACTCCACGTATGTAGGTATCCCCGCATAAGAGTGTGTATATGTCGTATAAGTTTACTGAAAATAAATTAGGTGTGAAACTCTGTTGAAAGTTTGCATAATAAGGCGGTGTCAGTGGGTTAATGACAATCATATTAAATACAACCTAAAACTTCAGCGCGGAGATAGTTAATTCATTTTCCATGTCGGACGAGGCCGCCAGTCATTAATATCGTTAATTATTAAGTCCGCGTCTGGCGCTCGGCTGCAACGCTGACTCAGCACTTTGGGAGTTGTGCCCGCGGACGATAAGTTTTCATGTTTATATGATAACAACAGAGTTGCCTCGGCGTACTTTGCCACTTCTCGAATTTCTTATTTATGTGTTTTATTGACTTGTGACTTCGACCTTTAGGAATTATTTTTAAATTTTTCAGTATAAAACCAATCAATCAATCTATTTAATATCAATTGAGGATTTGGATGAAGTAAACGACAGAGTGGTGAATAGATATTATGGAGATTTAATAATTTGATATTTTTGTTATACAACTAAGTAGCCAACAAGGCATATAAGTCATCTGCTGGTATGTAATCACAGGAAAAATAAGAAAAGCTACGTAAATGTAGTCTGATTCGGTAATACATCCATACAACTATTGATAATTTGGTTGCCCTCTGTACCTGCACTTCACTATTGACTAATTTACATCGGATAACGGGAATGTTAGTTCGAAAATAATAAACCAACGTTGTAAAAAAATGAAAAACTTTGTTTGTACAAACTAGATAGGAATTGAAAGCATGTTTGAAAAGCAAAACTATTATAATACTGGTACTTATTTTTGGCAGGCATGCTCGGACTTAGCGGGTGCTACACATCATTTATAACAATGAGTTTATATGATAGATAATGAAGCTATTAGGAAAATATCTGGCAACAACTGGATTGCGATGGTTCAGGACAGAGATAATTGGCGTAGACAGAGAGAGGCAGTGGGTTATAGAAAGCTGATGATCATAAAGATATTTAGTGGAATAAAAAAATATTTTAAATTTTTGCCCGTTATTTAGCTTAGTGTAGCTTTATCGTTACAAGTGTCTACTGAATGAATGAACGGTTTCCAATTTATTGCAAAGTCTGTACACACTATATATATTTGCATTGGTGCAATTTAAATCGCGTGCCGAGAGTGCCGACGCGGACTGGTTCAGAGGCAATGCATACTGAGGAGGCGGAGTTACGGCCTGCGCATGCATTATCTATTTCATGAATTGTGTCTAATGCGAAATTTAAAATGTTTTGTATCTAAGTTTGCGAATGTGATTGTGAAACTGTGTTTCTTGTTTAAGAAAACGATTTACATATTATTATTTTAGTGAATGTCATAAAACTAAGAAATTAACTTAGCAGAAGCTTAATAGATTAATGTAAATGTATTCATCTGATAACAAATCTTAAAATGCACTTTTGGATAAAAGAGAGACCCTTGTGCCAATTTTTAAGAAACCGAAAGGTCTGTTTTTAAGAAAAAAAAAACTTGAAAATCGACCGTTTATAAAAACAGTTGGGCCAAATTAGCAAGGGGTGCAGGGCAGGAAACCTCCTCGAGTGCCCGGTCCTTTGAAAGTTTTGCATTCTCACTTGATCCCCAGGATCCGGTGAGATGGCGGGCTGACAAGGGATTCGGGACGGTGCACCCTGGGTGACAGTTAATAACTCCCTGGTAGTCGGGGTCTTGTTGACTGTCGGCCAATTTCTGCCAACAGACCACTCTACCGCCGTCTATAATGAGACGGCGATTGGATGTGCGTCTGGGGGACGGGCGCGCACTTTTGAGCCACTGTCTGGTTTGGGGGGGGGGGGGGGTCGAAAGACCAACGGTCGGGGCCGAAAGGCCATGGCTGGAGGGCGTCGTGGTAGAATGCTAACGCGACCCCATGGCGCCCTCAACAGCCGGTGCGGAAACGCCGGAGGGGTTTTAGTGGGTAGTCTAGGCACTCTGCCTGGGAGTCCCACACTCAGTGCGTAAATGCATTTCCACTCCGTTAACAAAAAAAAAAAAAAAATTAGCAAGCACATTCACATTCTTTAAATCAGGCTATGTCAGAGAAGGTTTTTCGTATGTTTCCGGCGAAGGTGAGCGGAGTCCGTAATGTCGAGCGAGGTCGCCAGTATTTCACGTAAAAATATGGTAATTTGTTACGCTATCGGCAACAGGCGGTACGCGCCGCGACGAATGTGCGCGATAAATGTGCGAGATAGCACGCTGCGGGCGCCGAGCACCGCACGCGATTCGCCAGCGCAGGAGTAAGCAACGGAACGGAATGAGGGGTTCGCTCATCACTTTTGCGCAAAAGTCATGTATATGTATGATAAGTACTATGATACACTGGTACATAGCGCAGGAAACTGGTAACCGATGGGGCAGGAAGGTTCTTGAATAGCGACCACGAACCGACAAGTACAGTGTTGGACATCTACCGACCAGATAACCTGAAAAATGTCCAACCGGTCATTTTGAAAATCATTAGGAGATGCCTATGTCCAGCTGTGGACTGAGAGCAGCTGTAATGATAGATATATAGATAGTATACCAATACTTATTTGGTTTAACGCTATAAAGGTTACAAAAGTGTCATTGAAACTTCTTTAACAATTCGTCAGCATCTTCTCAGTCAATTATTACACAAAAATAAATCTAAACAAGTAGGTATACACCATTCTGTTCTTTTTACAAACAGATGCGACATACTGGCAGGAGCGTGTAGTTGAGTATATAGAACAAGAAATAGGAAACCAATTTTTCTGCGCACGCGACTTATTAGCCAGCACGAAGCGCGCGTAATACACGCGTGTTTGTTTGAGCGTACCGATCTCAACGGGGTTGTGTGAACTTTTCTCTCTATTTAGCTATCTACTCATGCAAGCCACGCCGCGTGCCAACACAAGCGCCCGCTAAACGATACCTTGGATCTGCAAAGAAACAGATTACATTAGAATTTTATGCATATTTTATGGTAAAGAAAAGCAACCAAAAGGCTTGTTATAACATTAAAATAAAACATCTCGATAGACGAACGCGGCGCGCATAATTTAACGATTGCGTGTGTCAAGCGACGAAAACACGGATTGGTCGCCATAATCGGCATTATCTATCTCTAGTTCCTCCGTGCTTCGGAAGCCGTTGGTCCCAGTTGTTATCGAGAAATGATAATAGACGGTGTCAGATGCCTTTAGGCAGCCTGTAAAATTTGTCAGTGGCGGTGGCCGCTTTCATATCTCTTAAAACGAGTTACAGATGTGAGACGGCAGTGGCTCAATTCTAATAACCAATAGCACCAAATCTAGAACTATGATAAAGGCGTACTCTGGGCTCTGAAGCGTAAGCTGAAGACTGAACTCGTTAACGCGCTTGGACAAAGATGAAAGGTAGTGTTTTAACAGCATTGAAATATGTGTATAATGTTATTACTCAGTCTACTGCTTGACTGAGATACAAGAAGAGAAAGATACTATTCTCCAAGTCTAAATACAAAAGCACTATAGTTTTTTTAAACGTTTTGGTCATAACCCTAAAACTATGCAATGTGAAAAGCAAGCATATTTTAGAATGTGCAAATGATGCCATTTGGTAAAATAATACTTGGTTTTCCGAGACCGCCGCCGTCTTCTGAACGGAATCTCTTTTTTCGTAATGGCGCCATTTGATACGGTTTCCGCTTCTCAAATATTGAAACGAAATATTCTAAATGTAATGAAATAGTCCAGTTTTGTGCGGTGCTTGCATTAAATGTTTAATTTCACAGCGGGAATATTTTCCACTTTGTGGTCGTGTGTTCATATCTGAGGTCTTTATTTGTTAAAGATACGTAGGTATAACATAAATTCAGACGTTACAAAAATACAAACAGTAGAACCGGATTTTTTCTATTGTGTGTTTTTGTTATGGCTGTTGACTGCACTTTATTTTTGTCCAATACTTTGCCACCTCCATTGCCATATTGAAGTCTTCGATAGTGTAAGAGAAGAGACGTGATTGAAGATTGTACTGCACTACTGGAGTAATACTAGTTATTGCCGGAAAAGCCTCACCTAGCACGACTCTTAAATATCTATATACTTACTAACACGATAAATAATATTACCTTATTGTGACTTCGAGCATCAACGTTTATCGGGTGGTTAACTAATGTTGTTAGGTATGTAGTCGGCGAAGTCGTCTCGATATCGTTACAATGTCGTAGCGACATAGCAGCCGAAGACGCCGCCCGCGGTGATTACCATCGCCGTCCGGCGAGTTAACGACATTACCCATTCATGTAATATTCCCTTTGAATCCGCTCTAAACCTCGCGCGAAATAGCATTAAAAATGCAAAATAGCATCTCTTAAAAGCGTTCAAAATGTACGCGAATATTTTTTGGCATAATTCATGAGCTGCGGTGGATGCCCCACACGTGGGCTCGTAATCTGGTTGTGTCGGCGCCCGGCGCGGGCGGCGTATCTCTCCTGTCATCCGAACGTAAAATTTTATCTGAATTTATGTAAGAAGATTACTCGCGACATGCTTCGCTTAGTACTTGGAGCGAGGGTTTGTTCAATTTGTAATTTTCTTTAACATTTTCTGCAACGTTTGGTAGAGCATTCAACGTGTAATTAAACGGATAATGTTTGATAATTTTCGTGACCTTGTTACATGGATTTGTTAGATCTTTAGATTTCAATTACGATAATATCTGTGGTAATGTATTAAAAGATCTTAGCGTCATAGTAAGTTAGGAATGGGCTTGACATAGAGTCTGAGAAGTCGGGTAGAGCAATACCCGACAATGCTTATGTTCAACGAACACTAATAACGTTCTGGAACGCTATTTTTAAATAGTGTGACTGACGCGAAATCGATGAGTCGAATAATTTTTCGTTCGATATTCAATAATTTGAGTTCGTTAACGAAAGATTTTTGTTAGATATCGAACGATTTTCATGCGACCTACATGTCGTACATTTCAAAAATAGGTCTCCTATTTTTACGATTTCTCTTCATTGACCTTTATACAATTCGATTATACAAACATAAAATTTTCTTACGTTCTGTAACACTGAATTCTTTCACAAATATGATGAACCGCTGCATCGCTGCACTATTTGAAGTTCTGAAATCGTCTCTCTTCCCGCGTCGACCTCAACGAAAGATTTCTGCGGCCTTATCGCATAATGACACGAGTTCGACAGCGATTGAGCGCATTCCACCGCTTAATTTTCCCCCTCCCCCACCTTATAGACAGTTTCATCGACTGTCGTTACGGTTACGACCCGAGTGATTCACACATATCGCGGCACTTCCACAAGTTTCGTGTCGGGGCATTTAACTTCCGAGCGCCATCATCTGTCACTGCCGACGCGTCACGAACAAGTATGTGTGCCAGTTACAGACTTATAAGAAGTACAGACGGAAAGTCGTCGAAACAACAGAGAAGATTTAAGATAGCCTCGCTGCCTATGTATTTTTCGTGCCGCGATGCGAAATAGCGATTGGCGTCGTTTTCATGTAGTTATGGTATATTTCTGTGACTATAACCGGTGCAAATCTGCTAGCAGACAGAGAACACTGGACGACCAATTTTGTATACTTTTTTTTACATGTATTCTTGCGAAATAAATGATTCTGATTAAATCATATTATGTCAAATACTCGTATTAAGTTTTCCCCTAAACACTGCATTATTAGTACTAACGCAGCCAAAGTTATGTGGGTGACCTTGTGACAAAGTTAATGGGCGTAGCTTGAATGCTCCACTAGTGTTGTACGTGAGCCTACGTCTGTCTGTAATCCTTTGAAGTCTGTGAAACCAGTGTATACTCTCCGTAAGGCGATGGAAGCTAAAAGTTTTTACGACGGCAAGTTGACTTGAAAGTATGTTCATATTCGCAGATTGTAGCAACTACGCAACAACATTTTGTTACATGGAAATTGCAAACATCATTTTTAAAATCAGTGTTCATATGCTGAAAGAATGGATATAATAGAGGCTAATAAAATAGTATCTATTTATTTACAGGAAACAATTGATAAAATTAAACAATTCACTTTCTTTTCAACAGAATAATACATCATCATCATTTAAGAATCATCATGATCATAATCATAATCATTTATTCTTTTGTAAACAAGTTGAATTCAAGATGGTACATTGAAAATATTAAGCACATACATGTTTAGCCTACTAGGCATACAAAAGTGAAGTCAGTGGTGTCACACATCATCCAAACAAAATCATGCAAAACCATATAAAACCAGAAAATAAATGCGAGTTAATCTTACAAAAATTAGATCAGCTGTCCTTTAAAGTCACAATCAACATTTTGTCAGAAAAGAATTCATGCAAGTGATAATAATGCAGACAGTATTCTTGCTATTCCATTGATTTTTTCATAGTTATATTTGTATTATCTTTTTTTATTTATTTCTATTTTAGTATTTTATAACAATTTAAGCTTTCAGAATAATCAGCATCTTTAACATTAAACCCGCCTAACCCCTAATTAAGTTTTAATAAACAAAATGAAAATGCACTGTTTTCTCAAGCAATGTACCTAAGTAAATATTTTGTGCAAGGCATTTACCAACCGAGGAATTCTCCGACTGCACTGCAGCTTGGAGGCAATAACGATCACTCGTGCCTCAATTAGTAGCGCCGACGCCGTGTCGGCTAATCCTGCGCCGACATAAATCGCCGACACCGACGCCGACGCTGGACGAGCCGTCCGCAGCAACCCGCTCTGTCATGTTTATTACCTTCACTCGTTCTACTACACTTTATTGATCTGCTTGTTTGTCTTGTAAGTTATCTTATATTTTAGTGTTACTTTTAGTGTCGGCTTAATTTATTGTTGAACTTTCTTGTACACAATGCAAATTAATAAGGTATTTTATGACTAAATTATATATATTCGCTTATAAACTGTTCTTCTTCTCCTTTACCTTGTCCCACTTTGTTATGTGGATTCGCTTATAGGCGGTCGTGTAGTCACAAAGTTGCAGAAAGAAGCTGGATCGCTCAGATTTATAATCGGCACAGATTCATCACTGCTGGATAAATGCTTTTTCAGAGGACCGAAGTAACAATAATGGTAACCTCTAGGTATCGCAGGTATTCACAGATAATTATGTAGAACCACTATCCACAGTGAGTCGAATCATCCACATTTTGGTAGAATTTTTTAGCTGCCTTTTTTTTTGCCCTAAACTATTGTTCATGGTCATTGTCATATAGACCGATTATTACTAAGGCCCGATTTCACCAAAGTCTGTTAAGGTTTATTCCATGGATAATGACGCAATTTACTCTCGTATAAATAAATAAAATAAATAAAAATCGTTTATTGCAGTCACAGGGACCCACATAGAAATTACAAGTTCAGTAAACTTTCTTAAAAAAATGCAAGGAAATAAAAAAGGGCCGTTTACATAATAAATTTAATTTATTTTACAGTTTGTGCCGAAAGGTAAACGCATCTGTGGCTATACAGCGACGAGAACGCAATGTGTACTGTACGATAGATAAAAGAGTTCTAAATTCAAACAGCACACCGTTTCATACAACATTGCCGGCGCGCTCTTCGTTCCAAATTCAAAGAACGCGCCGGGAAGTGATTTTGGTTTTTCCGATACAGCCATGAGAACACAATGTGTACGATAGATGAAAACGTTCTAAATTCAAACAGCACACCGTTTCATACAACATTGCCGGCGCGCTCTTCGTTCCAAATTCAAAGAACGCGCCGGGAAGTGAATTTGATTTTCAGTCTACTTAAATATGTTACTTCGCGTGTTCTTTATTCAAAAGTAATGACAATATTTCCGCGCATGTTTAAGAAAAATAACATTAATAATGGATATTAAAGTCTTAAATATTAAAATCGTTACACATATTTTACACAGCAAGGGTCGTTTAGATAGACGGTGCAGTATACAGCCTAATAATGTTATTATTGCACTGGCGTAAGCGTTGATGGAAAGAAAATTTAGTTCTACGCCAAATAGCTAGACAGTCATTCACCCCGAACATGCCCGACGCGCTACACCTCCACGGCAGCCCGAGCATCACTCTGAAGGAGTTGTTGTATTTGTACACGAAACTTGTAAAACGCAGACTTCGTGTAGTCGCTCCAGAGCTGCCCGGCGTAGAAAACCTGGCAGTACGCCTTGAACAGTGTTATTTTCACTTGTTTAGATGCATTGACAAACCTCCTAGCTAGCATATTACTTTTCATAGCCAAGGCCCTTCGTTGTCTTTCAAAATCATTGTTTTCTTTTTTGGCGTAAGAGATACTTGAATAATACTCCAATTGTTCAGAAGGAATGGAATGCTTTATTTACAAAATTGACACGTATTTATACAAAATAATTTACATTCAAACATTACAAGTGTGAATTTTTGTTGCGATATGATAACCAATCATAAGTTAGTATTCCAGTTTACATCCATATTTGGTGGCGCATTTTGACGATGGTCCGCGCGGGGAGCGCGGGACGAACTGGATACCGCGTGACGTGCTTGGCCGTTCCAATAAAACTAGCTCGCGCAATCTCGCAGTCCTTTTCGACGGCGGCGCTCGGAACGGTGCGGACGTGCGGCGAGCGGCGAGTTTCCATGTGTTGTGATGTGAAGCGTTCATCCACGAACTGATGAAGAGTGAAGACCGGTGTGATGTGCTGCTTGAAGTGAAGAGTCGTGTGCTGTGCTATTCTTGTTTCTTGACAACGACGTGTGATAAGCTCCATACAGCACGTGCATGTTCAACCAAATCTTGTTTCTATGACAACTCGCCGTTTCTTTGACAATGCGTCGCCATAAATAAAATGCTTGCATGATGTGTGTGTTGTGTTTTCTTTCTTGGTATCCTTAAAAGAGTTCTTCTTAGAGCTGGTACTTGCTATCCTTAAAAGAGTTCTTCTTAGAGCTGGTACTTGTAACTGTTTCTAAAGGTTGTTCTATCAAGGTATTTTCTGCATGTGATGGTAAGGTATCTTGATTTGTACTTTAAGGTAAGGTAATTAGGTAAGTACAAAGGTAATGGTGTAGCCACAGTACTCCCCTTCAAGTGAAACGTACCGGCAACTTGACTGAACGGCCGATACGCGTGCGCGTAACAGCTGATTGTGACGTCACGTTGCTCGTAACGGCGGGAGTGCGTTGAACTTTCTGTGGCGAGGTATCTTGAGGTAACTGCGGCGGAGTGATGATGGTAATGTATTCTGTGGTAAGTTGATTTCTTGATCTTCTTGTAATAAGTAGGCAGGTTTCAGTCGGTCGATTGAGATGTTTGATTCGCGATCTTGAAGTTGTATTGTGTACACTTTTTCTGTCCTCTTGATAACGCGATAAGGGCCTTGATATGGTGATTGTAGAGGTCGCTTTACCGCGTCGACTCTGACGAACACGTGGCTGCAGGTTTGTAGATCTTTGTGCACGAAGATGCGTTGTTTGTTATGATGTGACGTACACGACTGAGGCCTGTTTTCTTCTATTGATGAGCGTAGTTTTTCGACATATGTGTAGTCCATAGATGTAGGTATTGATGATGTTGCGAAAAAGTCACCCGGTAGCCGTAAGTTATAGCCATATGTTAGTTCGGCTGGGCTAACTCCGGCGTCTGTCCGTAGGGTCGCTCGTAGTCCTAGTAGCACGGTAGGTAATTCGTCGATCCATGAACTTGAGCTGGACAGTCTGGTACGTAGTGCAGTCTTTAGAGTGCGGTGCCAACGTTCAATGATACCGTTGCACTTGGGATTGTACGCTGTTGTACGATTCTTCTTTATTCCCATTGTTTTCATTAAGTTGTTAAACAGCTGACTTTCGAATTGGCGGCCTTGGTCGCTAGTGAGTGTTTCGGGACATCCAAATCTTGCAATCCAGTGTTTGTAGATGATTTCGGAGACTGTTTCGGCTGATATGTCGTCGGTAGGTATTGCTTCCGGCCATTTTGTTTGTCGGTCGATCATAGTAACGAGATAGCGATGACCTTGAGATGTTGTAGGTAGCGGTCCGACGATATCGACGTGCAGATGGTGAAAACGCTCTGTATGCGGGAATTTTGAAATCGCGCTGTATGTGTGACGTTGAATTTTATTCTTTTGGCAATCGATGCAGCTTCTTGTCCATTTTGGTATGTCGCTATTCATTGACGGCCAGAAATATTTTTGCGAGATGATCTTGCCAGTCGTGCGCGTACCGGGATGGTTGATGTTGTGTATGTTTCTGAATATTTCTTCTCTGTGCTTTTCTGGTATATATGGTCTGACATGTGATGATGATGTTTCGCAGTAGAGTTCAATGTTGGTGTTCGGAATGATGACTTTTTTCAAGGTGATGTTGTCTTGTTGTTGTAGATGTTGAATTGTGGTGTCTTGTTCTTGAGCTCTCGCTATTTCTTCGTAGTTGATCGGAGACGGGCATGTGATTGTTTCGATGCGGCTGAGTGCGTCGGCGACAATGTTTTGTTTACCGCTCACGTGACGTATGTCGGTCGTAAACTCGCTGATAAACAAAAGCTGTCTTGTGCGTCTTGGCGTCTCGGTTGTTGATGTTATTTTGCTCATTGCGTATGTAAGGGGTTTATGGTCGGTGAAGATGAGTGGTCGTCCTTCGAACATCTTGCGGAAGTGCTTGACGGCCATGTAGATTGCTTGAAGTTCTCTGTCGTACGTCGAATATCTTGATTGCGCGTCGGAGAATTTCTTGGAAAAATAGCCAAGTGGTTGCCATTTTTCGTTGACGTATTGTTGAAGTACACCGCCAGCTGATTTGTCGGAGGCGTCGCAGAAGAGAGCGTAGACGGCTTCATGAGATGGGTGGGCGAGTAAAGCAGCGTTGTTTATACTAGCTTTACATGCTTCGAATGCTTGCGTTGACTCTTCTGTCCATTGTATGACGGTTTTGTCTCTTTTCTTGACGTTGTGAAGATGCGCGTTGAGTGGTGCTTGCATGGACGCGGCGTCAGGTATGTGGTCGCGGTAAAAATTCAGCATACCGAGGAAACGTCGTAGCTCTTCGATGGTTTTTGGCTGAGGATAGTTCATGATGATGTCGATCTTCTCAGTTGGAGGTTTGATGCCTTCTTTTGACACGATGTAGCCTAAGAACTTGACTTCCGGTTGACCGAATTGGCATTTGGCAGGGTTGATGGTGATGCCGTGTTCCTCGAGTCTTCGAAGTACTGTTCTTAGGTGTTCTCGGTGTTGGGCTTCATTCTCTGATGCTATCAAGGCGTCGTCGATGAACGAGAATGCGTAGGGCAGTCCGCTGAGCACTTGGTGGATGAAACGTTGAAAGGTTTGGCCTGCATTCTTGAGTCCTGGACACATGCGCGGAAATTCGAAAAGTCCCATCGGTGTGATGATGGCAGTCTTCTCTATGTCTTCTTCGCGAACTTTCAGTTGTTGGTACGCCCGATTTAAGTCCAAGGTCGAAAATATAGTCTTCCCAGAGAGCTGATAGGTGAAGTCCTTGACTCGTGGTACAGGGTAGCGATCTGGTTTCGTAATCGCGTTAAGGCGGCGATAGTCACCACAGACTCTTAAGTCCCCGTTCTTCTTGGGTACGATGTGAAGAGGTGATGACCATGGGCTCTTGCTGGGTCGGCATAGTCCTTGATCAATCATATTTTGAAATTCTTGTTTGACCTTCTCGTAGCGATGTAGCGGTATGGGACGTGCGCGGCAATGTATCGGTTGGCCTTCTGTTTCTATGAAATGTTGAACGTTGATCTTGCTGTCGTTTAAGTGCATCGCAGTGAGTCGCGTGGTACCGGGGAATTCGGCGAGAATGTTGTGATATTCGTTTTTCGTGTCGATACTGCGGACGGTAGGTATATTTGTCGCTCGAACGGGTGCGTTTACTTGCAGTTTTGTGACGTTGTCGATTAATTTCTTGTTTTTGAGATCGACGATCAATTGATGATGCTTGAGAAAATCGGCTCCTAGTATTGGTTTCGAGACGTCAGCGACGATAAATTTCCACTTGTAGGGACGGCGAAGATTGAGATCGAGTTCAAGTGTTCTCTCTCCATATGTTGATATTTCTGTGTTATTTGCGGCGTAGAGCTTGAATGGGAGTGCCTTGGTGATGTGAGTTTTTTTCTTTGGAAGTACGGATATGTTCGCTCCTGTGTCCACTAAGAAGGATATTCCGGTTTTCTTGTCTGTGACGAATAGGCGGTATGAGTGTTCTTGAACGCAGGTATCCGCCTCTGCCAACGTTCTTTCTAGTTTTCCTGAGGCTTATTTTCTATCTTCTTAAATGAGCACGGTGATGTGCATTTGTATGCTTGAGCCCCGAAGCGTTGATGGTAGTAGCAGTACGGTGATGAAGATGGTGAATTGTTTCTTGAGTGAGATGGAGAACGATTGTATGGATTGTGGCCTTGAGATGGTTATCGGTTTCTTCTGAAATTATTTTGAGGTCTTGCTCGTAGCTCGGCGATTTCTAATGAGAGTCTTCTGATTTCGTTGATGAGGAATTGAGTGTCGGCAAGTTGTGATGAAGGTGGTGGTGGTGATGGATGCGGTTGTGATGGACAGATGGCTGATACTTCGCGTTGCTGTTCCATCATTTTGTCGGCGAGTAGTGCGAGCTCTTCTAAGGCGGTTTTGGTGCTGAACGATTCGCTCACTGCTAGTACTGAGCGTATGTGCGAAGGAAGATGGTTTGTCCACATAATTCGTAGCGTTGCGTCTGGGATTCTGTCACGAGCGAGATCCTTCATGCGTCGAAGTAAGTGTGACGGCTTCTGGTCGCCTAATTCCATCTCGGAGAGTAGTTTTTGAAATTGACGGCTGTCGGATTCTTCGTATGTGGAGATGAGTCGTTCCTTGATGGCTTGGTATGGCTTCGTTTCTGGTGGATTGTACAGCAGATCGGAGATTTGTTCGATGTCTTGTTTTTCCAAGCGTGCGATGACCATTTGTGCCAGTTGCTGTTCACCCTTTTTCTGGTCGTGGGTGGCAGCTTCGAAACTGTAGAACCACAGCCGAGTACGATCGCGCCAGAACGGTGGAATGCGGAGAGCCAGTGAGATGTTGGCGATTTCGGGCTGGACGACGGGCTGGGTTGGCTGAACGGTGGCATTTTCTTGTTCCATGGTGGACGGGCAGAGATTTGTTGCTGGATGATTTTTTTCTTGATTTTTCCTGGCAGCCGAGCAGGGATTCCTCTTCTTTTTTGTTGTTTCTTCTTTGTAGCGTAGTCGGTGGTCACCACTTTGGCGTGAGAGATACTTGAATAATACTCCAATTGTTCAGAAGGAATGGAATGCTTTATTTACAAAATTGACACGTATTTATACAAAATAATTTACATTCAAACATTACAAGTGTGAATTTTTGTTGCGATATGATAACCAATCATAAGTTAGTATTCCAGTTTACATCCATATTTGGTGGCGCATTTTGACGATGGTCCGCGCGGGGAGCGCGGGACGAACTGGATACCGCGTGACGTGCTTGGCCGTTCCAATAAAACTAGCTCGCGCAATCTCGCAGTCCTTTTCGACGGCGGCGCTCGGAACGGTGCGGACGTGCGGCGAGCGGCGAGTTTCCATGTGTTGTGATGTGAAGCGTTCATCCACGAACTGATGAAGAGTGAAGACCGGTGTGATGTGCTGCTTGAAGTGAAGAGTCGTGTGCTGTGCTATTCTTGTTTCTTGACAACGACGTGTGATAAGCTCCATACAGCACGTGCATGTTCAACCAAATCTTGTTTCTATGACAACTCGCCGTTTCTTTGACAATGCGTCGCCATAAATAAAATGCTTGCATGATGTGTGTGTTGTGTTTTCTTTCTTGGTATCCTTAAAAGAGTTCTTCTTAGAGCTGGTACTTGCTATCCTTAAAAGAGTTCTTCTTAGAGCTGGTACTTGTAACTGTTTCTAAAGGTTGTTCTATCAAGGTATTTTCTGCATGTGATGGTAAGGTATCTTGATTTGTACTTTAAGGTAAGGTAATTAGGTAAGTACAAAGGTAATGGTGTAGCCACAGTACTCCCCTTTAAGTGAAACGTACCGGCAACTTGACTGAACGGCCGATACGCGTGCGCGTAACAGCTGATTGTGACGTCACGTTGCTCGTAACGGCGGGAGTGCGTTGAACTTTCTGTGGCGAGGTATCTTGAGGTAACTGCGGCGGAGTGATGATGGTAATGTATTCTGTGGTAAGTTGATTTCTTGATCTTCTTGTAATAAGTAGGCAGGTTTCAGTCGGTCGATTGAGATGTGTAGGGGCTATGGGTAACCCCTACATACATTTGATGATAATGATTGCTATGCTTATGGGAAGTGTAATAGAAACCACTAAGTCCGATAACCGATATATTGTCCAAAACACACAATACAATAAGTTCACAAAACACTGATGATAACTATTAATTGCTAGTGATAAAAGGATGATGATTTGATGATAATCTGATAGATTGATATTAATTGATAATTGCTGCTAAGAGGACACGCGTGGCACGATGCTAGCCAAGTGTACGTGTACTGATTAGGTCATAAGTAATGTGCGCATATAGCGTAAATTGCTGAGTTGACGATTTGTACGGTAACACCGTACATGCTCCCGGCCGCAGCTGAGAGATGCTGGATGATAGATGAGATGATGTTATTGGATGTTTATGTTTACATGGTGAAGTAACAATGATCTTTAATTAGTTGCTAATGTCCCTACTTGAATTCGGCCTTTCTAACAATAGGCGTCGTACACTTATTCACTTTACACACATCTTTTGTTATTTCACTGTACACACATTGCACTTCACTAACACATTGGTCGCTGCTGGTGCTGGCCTCGGGCGCCGCTCGTGGGCGAGCGGGGCGCCGAGGTAGGGTCCGCATTTCGATGTCTCCATCCTCTGCTGATACTCCCCGTTCTGCCTGATGTATGTTCGGTTGCTGTCGTTGCTGCTTGCTCCTACGGATTCTTCCCCACCAGAACACCAGGGCAACAATGATAACTACTCCAAGAACGGTGTAGAATGCTGTATAATGATGTACATCATGATATGATATTTTACTTGATAGGTTTGAGTTCTGCTGTATAATCTTGATTTGCTTTTGTATTTGTTGTAAATAGTAAGAACTGTTCGAATCGGTATTATTTTGAAATTCGGTAGTGGGAATTGATAAATTCAAAACGTGATTTATGGGTTCGATTTCTGATTTCATTATGTCTGGTTTCGTTGTGAAAGAACTTCGACCTTTGTAATGAGAGTAAACAGTAAAACTTTCTGCTTTTACGACACATCCATAATCAATGCTGATAATTCCTGTTCTTGTTAACTGACTCGAAACTGTTTGATGTTCGCATAACACACGTATTAGGCAATGATTACAACAAAAGAAGAAGTACTTGTTGACTTTGTTTGTCTCAATCCATTTGTTTAGGCAAATTTCAGTTTTAACTTTGCATTTCCCTGTGTTCGGAGTTATCGCACAAAATTTTTCTTGATTAGTGATATGATGAATTGGTTTTTGAATAAAACATAAGAAGCTTTCTTCATCTTCGTGAGTACATGATTGCAAATCGTATTTAGATAAGCCAAAATAAGAATCCTTCCGTAAATTAATAGCCAGGTACTCTGCGACGGGAATAACGCTGACCATGCTGTTACCAACGGCGCGAGGTATAGGTATGAGGCGCATGACTTCATAAGAGTCTCGACTTACAAGTGGTAATTTTATTTCAAATATTAAATAATCTTCTGACATTCTTGTTTTGATTTTTAATAAATGATATATATTTTTAAAGTCTGTTTGGATGTTGATCGGGAGTAAGAGGTCTTTTGTGAGATAACTTGATATGATGCTGAGCTCTTCCTTCAGTTGCTCCGGAGATATAAGATGAAAATTGAAACGTCCGTGGTAGATTTCCGTAACAGTGTCTAATAATGTTGTTTGTATTGTTTTTAAATGCCGTAGTATGTTGCTTGAGGCTAATGCTCCTAAACTAAAGTCGCTGATGATGTAATTTCGTTGAATATCCAAGTTAGTTTCCTTTGACAGCTGTTCTAACTTCATTGATAGTTGATTTAACATCTTATGCTGTTTGTCGATGGAATCTTGATTGCGTTTTAACACGTTGAACTCTGCTTCAATTACTGATGTTTGATTTTTGATAAGAGATGCTAAGTGATCTTCGTTGTCTCGTACGAGTTGTATGTCTGATTGATACTTTTCCGCGAATCGAGCATCCAATACGCCGAAGAGACTATTGGCTAGGTACCCGACCCCGTCGATAAGACCGCGGCGCCGCCGACGCTGTCTGGACTGCGCTCGCGAGCTAGAATGCTGACTTAACAACATTGTATTGTAGTAATTAAGTTCTGATAGTTCTTGAGTTAATTGAATTGATACAATTTTGCAGTGACTGTTGTCTTTTATTTTTGTACATAAATTGTCCAGATATGTAAGATATAGTTGACATGCCTGTAAACCCTGCCAGTAAGGATCCATGTCGTAATAGCTTATTATATTTCGTCACTTTGTTCGAAGATATAGATATGTAAATATATGTATATATTTAAATACATATATTAGTCTAATAGGTAGTTCCTTTTATTGTTCGAGCAATTCGCACACTTTTTTAGATTTTTTTTTTTTTTTTTTTTTTTTTTACTGGTCACCCCTCTTTGTTCGACCCCACCGAACACCACGCCGCCATCTTAACTTCATTCTTTTTTTGTGCGAGCTACGGAACGCACGTGTTCAAACTTTCGTTAAGATGCCGAAGCGCAATGCTGAGGATAAGATTGCACATTATTCTAGGAAGCTGAAAAAGCTTCAGAACAAAGAAAATAAACGTCGAAGACGTGTAATTGTGTACTCGGATTCCTCGGATGATGAAAATATGTCTGGTAAGTAAATTTAATATATTGCCTATTAAGACTATTACTTTATATAAAACTTTAGAGTTAACCGTGAGTTAACCAAAAAGTATAACAGCCCAAGAGTTAACCGTGAGTTAACCAAAGGGTATTTGTTTACCTGTTGAGTTAACCGTGAGTTAACCTAATATAATACAGTAGTATTTGTATTTCCTACCCTCAAACTTTGTTATTTTTTAGATAACGACTTTAACAAGAACCCGAATAACGAACCAGAGACTTCAGATCAGGCGCTGCCCTTAGAGGACGACATCCAGGCTGATGTTCTGCCTGTGCCGTTACTTGATCCTGATATTTTAATAGCTTTGGGGGAACCTGTTCAAGAGGAAGTTATATACGGAGAGGACATACATCCAGACTTAGCCCAGAGGTGGGCTCCTCTTCTCCGTAAGGGTTTGCCTGAAAAGGAACAAAAAGAAAAATTGTTAAAAGAATACACAATTCCCAAAAATTGTAAACTTTTCAGAGCCCCTCTCTTGAATCCAGAAATAAGTGCTGCAGTCTCCGAGTTTGCCCGAGCTCGGGACAAGAAAATCGAAAATAGTCAACAACAGCTAGGGATAGGCCTCACCGCCATAAATAGGGCAATGACGGTATTACTAAGTTCCGAAAATAAGATACAGGCCATAAAATTTCTATTTGATGCTTGTAGGATCTTATCGGACCTACATTCTGCGGAGTCTCAGACAAGAAAAAAGTCTCTAACACAAGGTCTAGAAAGATCCTTTCTTAACCTCTTCCAGGACAGTGACCGCGACGAAACTTTGTTTGGTGCCGATTTACCAGACAAGATTAAGGCATCAAAAGCTATAGAGAAACAGGGTTCGCAGATAAGGAAGCCAGATAATAAGCCTGTACCAGGCCCATCTTCTACACGTTCCACTAGGTCTCAGGGAAACTCGAAGGGCCCCTCTCTCTCAGTGTCCAGCAGGGGGGGGCGCGGAACTTCCAGGAAGACTCCTTACACCAATCAGAGGTTTGCGTCAACTGCACAAAGCAATTTCAACCCATCGAGAATTTGGAACAAGCCTCCTCGTGCAGGCCCTCGGACATAGAGGTACATTCTGGTCGATTGCAGTATTTTTACAACTGTTGGTGTAAGATTACTCAGAATAAACTTGTGTTAAATTGGATTCGAGATGGTTTCAAGGTTCCATTCTGTAAAAAAGTAAAGCTGATCGGTGGTACGGGTAGACAGCGCGAGCTGCCCCCGCATGAGAAATTTGAGATGTCTAAATCTATCCAAAAGTTACTCGATCTAGGTGCTATATCGGTCTGTGAACCATCTCAAAATCAATTTATTTCTAACATTTTTTTGGTACGTAAACCTAATGGTAACAATAGATTTATTTTAAACTTGAAATCGTTTAATAAATTTGTAGAAAAAACACATTTTAAAATGGAGGATTACAGGACTGTCGCCCTTTTGATATCACAGAACTGTTTCATGGCTACTATCGATTTAAAGGAATCATACTTATTAGTTCCAATTCACCCCAATCATAGAAAATATTTGCGATTTCAATTCCAAGATAATTCTCAATTAGTTACATATGAATTTAATGCTATGCCGTATGGCCTCTCTGTAGCACCGAGAACCTTCACAAAAATTATGAAGGTAGTTGTCCGTCATTTGAGAAATCGCGGATTTAAATCGATTATTTATTTGGATGACATATTATGTTTAGGTTCTAGTTGGGATGAATGTCAACAAAACGTGACAGAAACGTGTAAGATTTTAGGATGTCTGGGATTTGTTATTAACTACGATAAAAGTAAGCTGCATCCTACAACAAGATGTAAATATTTAGGTTTCGTATTTGATTCCGTACAAATGTCCATCAGTTTACCCATCGAAAAACAAAATTATATTTTTAACCTTGTTCAAAAATTCTTACCCCTGCCTAGATGCACCATTAAAGAATTTGCACATTTGATTGGAGTACTTACAGCAGCCTGCCCAGCTATTTCTTACAGCTGGATGTATACAAAACCTTTGGAAAGGGAAAAACATATGGCTTTACTTAAATACAAAAATAATTATAATGTAAGATTAACTCCTTCCGATAAAATTTTACCTGACCTGCTTTGGTGGTCACTTAATATTTTCAGTTCAAAAAATAATTTAGTTAAGCTAAACTTTGTTATGGAAATATTTTCTGACGCATCTTGGCAAGGTTGGGGCGCATTTTGTGATGGTAAAGGTGCCGGTGGTAAATGGAAATCGGATGAAGGTCTTTATCACATAAACTATTTAGAGCTTAAAGCATCTTTCCTTGCGTTAAAGACATTTGCCAGTGATTTGTACAACTGTGCTATTTTGTTGCGTTGTGACAATATCACCGCAATAAGTTACATAAACAGAATGGGTGGAATTCAGTTTACTCATTTGAATGAGATTTCCAGAGAAATCTGGCAATGGTGCGAGAATCGTAAGATATGGCTGTACGCGTCCTATATTAACACGAAGGATAACATAGAAGCTGACCAAGAGTCCCGCAATAAGAATGTAGATACTGAACTTGAAATATCCAAACCAATGTTCCAAAGGATTACTGACATTTTTGGTACACCTGATATAGACCTCTTCGCTTCTCGCGCCAATTCCAAATGTCAGATGTATGTGTCTTGGAAACAAGACCCGGATTCCCTCACAGTTGATGCTTTCACTTTTAATTGGCAACCTTATTATTTTACTATACCCAAATCTTTTCTCATACCCAAATGTCTTAAAAAGATTAAGACCGAAAAAGCGGAAGGCATTTTCGTTTTTCCTTGCTGGCCATCTCAGCCGTGGTTCCCATTTCTTAAAGCCATGTGCAGCTCTAATATTATCTATTTCAAAGCAAATGGTCATCTTGTAAATTTCATTTTCAGGAGAAGGCAACAATTCATACTTACCCTGGGTGTCGCGAAGCTCTCCGGGAAGCTTTGCTAAGGAAAGGTACCCCAGAAGAAGCTCTAGATATAATGTTGTCTTCATTAGCTCAAAATACCTTTCATCAATATGGCTGCACATATAAACTATGGTGGTCATATTGCAATGACTTACAGTTAGATCCTTATAATTCTTCTTCTGAGTCAGTTATTTTGTCATTCCTCACATATATGTATAACCAAGGCGCGGCCTATGGATCGCTCAATAGCCACAGATCTGCACTAGGTTTGTTATTAAATGGTGATTTTAGTAATTATAATCTAATTACGAGATTTTTCAAGGGTGTTTATAAACTTAGACCCGCAGTACCTAAATACATAGGAACTTGGGACCCACAGGTGGTTTTAAATCACATAGCCCTTTGGAAACCACATGACGATATTTCACTTGAAAAATTAACAAAGAAAGTGGCTACGTTATTGGCGATTTGTACAGCTCACAGAGTACAAACGCTATCATTCATTAAGATTAACAATATCAAAATTGGTTCTGATGATATTAAAATAATAATTTCTGATATTATAAAAACTTGGGGCGCGGCGCGCGCATCCTTTGTTGATTCTTCCATTTTTAATGAAAACAAAGATATTTGTCCTGCTACTGCTATTAAAGATTACTTATCTAGATCGGAACAGTTACGAAATTATAATGATTATAGTAACTTATTACTGACGTTCAAACCGCCTCACAAGCCAGCGACTAGTCAGACGATCGCACGCTGGATTAAGCAGGTTCTAGCCGAGAGCGGAGTGGACACGACGACGTTCGGGGCGCACAGCACGCGTCACGCGTCCACCTCCGCAGCCAAGAGGGCGGGCGTCTCCCTTGACGTCATACGGAAGACGGCGGGTTGGACGCCAGCATCAAGTACATTTGCTAGATTCTATGATCGGCCAATAGTTAACGAAGACGTCTTTGCACGATCAGTTTGTCTTGAAGGTCTATTGTCTTAACTGTTCCATTCGTCTTTTTACTGTTATTCCCATATAAAATATATTGTGTTTTATTTCATAGGTTGTATTTTACGTTCAAAACATAAATAGTACGTGGGTACAACATATTTTGTCAATAAAATAAGTTGATTCTAGTTACCGTCTTTTTATTTGGCAAAAACTTAACTCTAAACATCTACCTATTAGACTAATATATGTATTTAAATATATCGAACAAAGTGACGAAATATAATACATGATCAAACGAACTTCTAAGTGAAGTTCGATCGGTATTATATGAGTCACTTTTTCGAAGATATAGAGGAAGCTCCCGCCCAACCCAGCCCGACTTAGTTTTTGCCAAGATGGTAAAGAACTCTAAAGGAATGAAGTTAAGATGGCGGCGTGGTGTTCGGTGGGGTCGAACAAAGAGGGGTGACCAGTAAAAAAAAAAAAAAAAAAAAAATATCTAAAAAAGTGTGCGAATTGCTCGAACAATAAAAGGAACTACCTATTAGACTAATATATGTATTTAAATATATACATATATTTTCATATCTATATCTTCGATAAAGTGACTCATATAATACCGATCGAACTTCACTTAGAAGTTCGTTTGATCATGTATTAATTTCCACTCATCTCTAACTAACTTCATGCTTGCTAGCCGGTCAAAGTAGAGTGCCTGATTTGTGTTTATTTTCGTAACGTTAAATGAACAATGCGATGTTGTTAATATGCTCATAAATAATAGTAGTGTTGTCACCAAAGATACAAAACTGCCTTTTACTTTAGATCTCGTTCTGATACTCTTTTGAACTGAGTCTTGTACTGTTGATTGCTGCCTTCCAGTATCTTTGCTGACGGGTAATGGTGATAATTTGATGATAGGCCTTTTGATGTAGCCGTTTTTGGTTTTTAGAGTAACAACCCTAACCAAGCCGTCCTTGCCGGGATGTAGCTCTGTAACTCGTCCCATCGCCCATTTACCCGGGGGTAGGTTGACGTCGTTGATTGTTACGATATCATCGATCTGAAAATTGCTTTGTTCCGTTTTCCATTTGCTCCTGGAAGTAAGTTGACAGATGTATTCATTGCGCCACTTCTTCCATATGTCTTGCACGATTTTTTGTGTCAGATACCAACGAGTGCGCATATCTGACTCGGTTTCCATTACATTTAGGTTGCTGCTGATATTGATGAATGATGATGGTGTAAGGAAGTCAAGATCCTCTGGATCCTCTGTCAGAGGGCACAGCGGCCTTGAATTTAAGATTGCTTCGCACTGTGCTAGAATTGTTGAATACTCCTCGTAGGTGAGCTTTTGATCTCCGATGATTCTTTTTAAGTGATATTTCAAGCTTCTCACAGCGCTCTCCCAGAGGCCACCAGCCGATGGCCACGACGCTGATCAATTAATAACTGTTCGTCAGTGAAAATTTTTTGATAATGTTCATACTCCTGCTCTAAAATCTTGCTTGAACCGACGAAATTAGTTCCGTTGTCTGTGTACATATGGCGTGGACAGCCTCTCCGAGCTGCCATCCTTCTTAATGCTGCGAGAAACCCAGATGCTGATAAATCTGATACTAGTTCCAGATGAATGAGTTTAGTCGACATGCATACGAAAACAGCGATATATCCTTTTGTGGTTTTTACGCCACGGCCCTTGTTGGCCTTTATTGATACATGACCTGTAAAATCGCACCCCGTGTTGTAAAAGGGCGTCGATTCATTGCATCTGGCTGCTGGTAAGTCCCCCATGAGTTGTTGTTGCTTGAGAGGGTTGTGTTTACGGCACGTGACACAATGACGTAACCGCTTCTTAACTGCTCGATTTCCTCCAAGTATCCAATACCTTTGTCGAATTGCTGCCGACGTTACTCTTGCTCCACCGTGAAGAGTTAGAACGTTGTGAGTGAAGTCTATGATTAGATCTGATAATCTGCTTTCAGTTGGTAAAATTATGGGATGTTTCATATCTTCTTTTAACGATGCGTGTCGCAACCTTCCGCCGACTCTAAGGATATCATCCTCGTCGAGGTAAGGATTTAAGTTTAGTAATTTGCTTGTTGATTTGATTTTGGTTTGATTTTTTAAACTGCTTATTTCATCATAAAATGCTTGCTGTTGAACATGCTTAACTAATAATATATTTGCTCTTTTTAGTTCTTGTATTGATAAATAGGATTGCTTGTTTTGCTTATGTTGCTTGATATTTCTAAAACGTAAAATCCATGCTACTATTCTCTTAATTTTTCTGTAAGAACTAAACTTCTCTAGTAATTCTTCTATGATAGAGTGCTTATTTTCTGTTGATACGACTAAATTAGTATGTTTAAGTTTCTTCTTCTCTTCGTTTGTAGAGTATTGATTGATAACGTCATTTATTTGCTGATGTAGTGGTAACCAAGATGGACCTTGCCACCACAGAGTGTAGTTTTGAAGCTGTGCTGCGTCTAATCCTCTGCTCGCGCAGTCAGCTGGATTGTCGTCTGGTTTTACGTAGCGCCAATTGGACGCTGGTATAACTGCTGTAATTTGAGTGACTCTATTCACGACGAATGTTTGCCAGCGACTAGGGTCACCGTTGAGCCACCCTAACACGACCATAGAGTCCGCCCAACAATATATCCTGATGTTATTGTTTTTAAAACACTTCCGTACTTTGTCCATAAGCGTTGATAACAATAATGCTCCACAAAGTTCTAGCCTACGTAGAGACACTTTTTTACTGGTAGGTACTAATTTTGCTTTAGCCGCTACAATGTTGATAGATGGTTTACCCCGATTGCTGGTTTTACAGTAGATCACACACGCATAGGCCTTTGTTGAGGCATCGCAAAAGCCATGCAGTTCTATTGATTCTCCTTGATGAGTATTTAACCATCTTTGTAATATAAATGGTTTTATATTCTTGATGTCATCTGTGATTTTCCGCCATTCCTTTACTATTGACTCGGGCAATGTGTCGTCCCATCCAATGTTCATGAGCCAAGTTTTTTGGAAAAGGATTTTAAGTTTAGTGATAAAAGGTGAAACTAGTCCGATTGGATCGAAACATTTTGAAATTGCTGATAATAAAGCTCGTTTTGTTAACTGCTGTTCCGTAGATGTATCTATTTCAAATTGCAAAATAAAGGCATCTTCACATGGGCTCCATCTGAGTCCTAATGTTTTCGATGTCTCTGGTTGGTTGAAGTCAAATCCTTGCTGATTGCTATTGTCATGCTCGACATCCTTCAATAATTCCTTACAATTTGATCTCCATTTTCTTAAATTGAATCCGCCTGCTTTTAACAAGTTCACCAAGTCCTTTTGTATTTTTTTCCCTTGATCTATAGAGTGTGATCCGTAAATTAAATCGTCAGTATAGAACGATCTCTCTAATACACTAATTGCTTCACTATCTTGATAATTTGACTTCTCGTCTTGTGCGAGCTGACGCAAGGTCATCATCGCGAGAAAAGGGGCAGGTTTGGTGCCATACGTAACTGTTGCTAATTTATATGTTTGTAAAGGTTCGTTGGGGTTGTTTCTCCAAACGATTTGTTGTAAATTTTGATCTGATTCGTTAAGCCAAATATATCTAAACATTTTTTCCAAATCTGCTGTGAAGGCGAATTTGAATTGTCTCCATTCAATGATAAGTCTTTGTAAGTCATGCTGTAGGTTGGGTCCACATTCCAAGGCGTCATTAAGGCTATGACCAGATGATGTTTTTGATGAAGCATTGAAAACAACGCGAAATTTTGATAGTGTGGAATTGGCCTTATGAACGCTATGGTGCGGTAAGAAACATTGTGCTACGTTTGCGTTTACATGAGTTGGCGTCATGTGTCCGAGCGAAATATATTCATTAATGAATGACTTATATTGTATCCGGCTCGAAGGACCAATATGTAGGGGCTATGGGTAACCCCTACATACATTTGATGATAATGATTGCTATGCTTATGGGAAGTGTAATAGAAACCACTAAGTCCGATAACCGATATATTGTCCAAAACACACAATACAATAAGTTCACAAAACACTGATGATAACTATTAATTGCTAGTGATAAAAGGATGATGATTTGATGATAATCTGATAGATTGATATTAATTGATAATTGCTGCTAAGAGGACACGCGTGGCACGATGCTAGCCAAGTGTACGTGTACTGATTAGGTCATAAGTAATGTGCGCATATAGCGTAAATTGCTGAGTTGACGATTTGTACGGTAACACCGTACATGATGTTTGATTCGCGATCTTGAAGTTGTATTGTGTACACTTTTTCTGCCCTCTTGATAACGCGATAAGGGCCTTGATATGGTGATTGTAGAGGTCGCTTTACCGCGTCGACTCTGACGAACACGTGGCTGCAGGTTTGTAGATCTTTGTGCACGAAGATGCGTTGTTTGTTATGATGTGACGTACACGACTGAGGCCTGTTTTCTTCTATTGATGAGCGTAGTTTTTCGACATATGTGTAGTCCATAGATGTAGGTATTGATGATGTTGCGAAAAAGTCACCCGGTAGCCGTAAGTTATAGCCATATGTTAGTTCGGCTGGGCTAACTCCGGCGTCTGTCCGTAGGGTCGCTCGTAGTCCTAGTAGCACGGTAGGTAATTCGTCGATCCATGAACTTGAGCTGGACAGTCTGGTACGTAGTGCAGTCTTTAGAGTGCGGTGCCAACGTTCAATGATACCGTTGCACTTGGGATTGTACGCTGTTGTACGATTCTTCTTTATTCCCATTGTTTTCATTAAGTTGTTAAACAGCTGACTTTCGAATTGGCGGCCTTGGTCGCTAGTGAGTGTTTCGGGACATCCAAATCTTGCAATCCAGTGTTTGTAGATGATTTCGGAGACTGTTTCGGCTGATATGTCGTCGGTAGGTATTGCTTCCGGCCATTTTGTTTGTCGGTCGATCATAGTAACGAGATAGCGATGACCTTGAGATGTTGTAGGTAGCGGTCCGACGATATCGACGTGCAGATGGTGAAAACGCTCTGTATGCGGGAATTTTGAAATCGCGCTGTATGTGTGACGTTGAATTTTATTCTTTTGGCAATCGATGCAGCTTCTTGTCCATTTTGGTATGTCGCTATTCATTGACGGCCAGAAATATTTTTGCGAGATGATCTTGCCAGTCGTGCGCGTACCGGGATGGTTGATGTTGTGTATGTTTCTGAATATTTCTTCTCTGTGCTTTTCTGGTATATATGGTCTGACATGTGATGATGATGTTTCGCAGTAGAGTTCAATGTTGGTGTTCGGAATGATGACTTTTTTCAAGGTGATGTTGTCTTGTTGTTGTAGATGTTGAATTGTGGTGTCTTGTTCTTGAGCTCTCGCTATTTCTTCGTAGTTGATCGGAGACGGGCATGTGATTGTTTCGATGCGGCTGAGTGCGTCGGCGACAATGTTTTGTTTACCGCTCACGTGACGTATGTCGGTCGTAAACTCGCTGATAAACAAAAGCTGTCTTGTGCGTCTTGGCGTCTCGGTTGTTGATGTTATTTTGCTCATTGCGTATGTAAGGGGTTTATGGTCGGTGAAGATGAGTGGTCGTCCTTCGAACATCTTGCGGAAGTGCTTGACGGCCATGTAGATTGCTTGAAGTTCTCTGTCGTACGTCGAATATCTTGATTGCGCGTCGGAGAATTTCTTGGAAAAATAGCCAAGTGGTTGCCATTTTTCGTTGACGTATTGTTGAAGTACACCGCCAGCTGATTTGTCGGAGGCGTCGCAGAAGAGAGCGTAGACGGCTTCATGAGATGGGTGGGCGAGTAAAGCAGCGTTGTTTATACTAGCTTTACATGCTTCGAATGCTTGCGTTGACTCTTCTGTCCATTGTATGACGGTTTTGTCTCTTTTCTTGACGTTGTGAAGATGCGCGTTGAGTGGTGCTTGCATGGACGCGGCGTCAGGTATGTGGTCGCGGTAAAAATTCAGCATACCGAGGAAACGTCGTAGCTCTTCGATGGTTTTTGGCTGAGGATAGTTCATGATGATGTCGATCTTCTCAGTTGGAGGTTTGATGCCTTCTTTTGACACGATGTAGCCTAAGAACTTGACTTCCGGTTGACCGAATTGGCATTTGGCAGGGTTGATGGTGATGCCGTGTTCCTCGAGTCTTCGAAGTACTGTTCTTAGGTGTTCTCGGTGTTGGGCTTCATTCTCTGATGCTATCAAGGCGTCGTCGATGAACGAGAATGCGTAGGGCAGTCCGCTGAGCACTTGGTGGATGAAACGTTGAAAGGTTTGGCCTGCATTCTTGAGTCCTGGACACATGCGCGGAAATTCGAAAAGTCCCATCGGTGTGATGATGGCAGTCTTCTCTATGTCTTCTTCGCGAACTTTCAGTTGTTGGTACGCCCGATTTAAGTCCAAGGTCGAAAATATAGTCTTCCCAGAGAGCTGATAGGTGAAGTCCTTGACTCGTGGTACAGGGTAGCGATCTGGTTTCGTAATCGCGTTAAGGCGGCGATAGTCACCACAGACTCTTAAGTCCCCGTTCTTCTTGGGTACGATGTGAAGAGGTGATGACCATGGGCTCTTGCTGGGTCGGCATAGTCCTTGATCAATCATATTTTGAAATTCTTGTTTGACCTTCTCGTAGCGATGTAGCGGTATGGGACGTGCGCGGCAATGTATCGGTTGGCCTTCTGTTTCTATGAAATGTTGAACGTTGATCTTGCTGTCGTTTAAGTGCATCGCAGTGAGTCGCGTGGTACCGGGGAATTCGGCGAGAATGTTGTGATATTCGTTTTTCGTGTCGATACTGCGGACGGTAGGTATATTTGTCGCTCGAACGGGTGCGTTTACTTGCAGTTTTGTGACGTTGTCGATTAATTTCTTGTTTTTGAGATCGACGATCAATTGATGATGCTTGAGAAAATCGGCTCCTAGTATTGGTTTCGAGACGTCAGCGACGATAAATTTCCACTTGTAGGGACGGCGAAGATTGAGATCGAGTTCAAGTGTTCTCTCTCCATATGTTGATATTTCTGTGTTATTTGCGGCGTAGAGCTTGAATGGGAGTGCCTTGGTGATGTGAGTTTTTTTCTTTGGAAGTACGGATATGTTCGCTCCTGTGTCCACTAAGAAGGATATTCCGGTTTTCTTGTCTGTGACGAATAGGCGGTATGAGTGTTCTTGAACGCAGGTATCCGCCTCTGCCAACGTTCTTTCTAGTTTTCCTGAGGCTTATTTTCTATCTTCTTAAATGAGCACGGTGATGTGCATTTGTATGCTTGAGCCCCGAAGCGTTGATGGTAGTAGCAGTACGGTGATGAAGATGGTGAATTGTTTCTTGAGTGAGATGGAGAACGATTGTATGGATTGTGGCCTTGAGATGGTTATCGGTTTCTTCTGAAATTATTTTGAGGTCTTGCTCGTAGCTCGGCGATTTCTAATGAGAGTCTTCTGATTTCGTTGATGAGGAATTGAGTGTCGGCAAGTTGTGATGAAGGTGGTGGTGGTGATGGATGCGGTTGTGATGGACAGATGGCTGATACTTCGCGTTGCTGTTCCATCATTTTGTCGGCGAGTAGTGCGAGCTCTTCTAAGGCGGTTTTGGTGCTGAACGATTCGCTCACTGCTAGTACTGAGCGTATGTGCGAAGGAAGATGGTTTGTCCACATAATTCGTAGCGTTGCGTCTGGGATTCTGTCACGAGCGAGATCCTTCATGCGTCGAAGTAAGTGTGACGGCTTCTGGTCGCCTAATTCCATCTCGGAGAGTAGTTTTTGAAATTGACGGCTGTCGGATTCTTCGTATGTGGAGATGAGTCGTTCCTTGATGGCTTGGTATGGCTTCGTTTCTGGTGGATTGTACAGCAGATCGGAGATTTGTTCGATGTCTTGTTTTTCCAAGCGTGCGATGACCATTTGTGCCAGTTGCTGTTCACCCTTTTTCTGGTCGTGGGTGGCAGCTTCGAAACTGTAGAACCACAGCCGAGTACGATCGCGCCAGAACGGTGGAATGCGGAGAGCCAGTGAGATGTTGGCGATTTCGGGCTGGACGACGGGCTGGGTTGGCTGAACGGTGGCATTTTCTTGTTCCATGGTGGACGGGCAGAGATTTGTTGCTGGATGATTTTTTTCTTGATTTTTCCTGGCAGCCGAGCAGGGATTCCTCTTCTTTTTTGTTGTTTCTTCTTTGTAGCGTAGTCGGTGGTCACCACTTTGGCGTGAGAGATACTTGAATAATACTCCAATTGTTCAGAAGGAATGGAATGCTTTATTTACAAAATTGACACGTATTTATACAAAATAATTTACATTCAAACATTACAAGTGTGAATTTTTGTTGCGATATGATAACCAATCATAAGTTAGTATTCCAGTTTACATCCATATTTGGTGGCGCATTTTGACGATGGTCCGCGCGGGGAGCGCGGGACGAACTGGATACCGCGTGACGTGCTTGGCCGTTCCAATAAAACTAGCTCGCGCAATCTCGCAGTCCTTTTCGACGGCGGCGCTCGGAACGGTGCGGACGTGCGGCGAGCGGCGAGTTTCCATGTGTTGTGATGTGAAGCGTTCATCCACGAACTGATGAAGAGTGAAGACCGGTGTGATGTGCTGCTTGAAGTGAAGAGTCGTGTGCTGTGCTATTCTTGTTTCTTGACAACGACGTGTGATAAGCTCCATACAGCACGTGCATGTTCAACCAAATCTTGTTTCTATGACAACTCGCCGTTTCTTTGACAATGCGTCGCCATAAATAAAATGCTTGCATGATGTGTGTGTTGTGTTTTCTTTCTTGGTATCCTTAAAAGAGTTCTTCTTAGAGCTGGTACTTGCTATCCTTAAAAGAGTTCTTCTTAGAGCTGGTACTTGTAACTGTTTCTAAAGGTTGTTCTATCAAGGTATTTTCTGCATGTGATGGTAAGGTATCTTGATTTGTACTTTAAGGTAAGGTAATTAGGTAAGTACAAAGGTAATGGTGTAGCCACACTTTTAACGTATCGGTTATTATATGTCCTAGATATTTAAATTCATTAACAATATTCAGAGCTGAGTTGCAAAATTTGACTACGGGTACAATGCAAGGGCCACTACCTGATAATAATGAAGTTTACATTTCACTACACACTTAACCCGAGAATATACTGTTAATCCGCTTATAATTTCTGTGCAAGGACTCTGTCCTTAGAATTAAAATGTCTGCCATCCATTTTTTATGCTTAAATTAGTATGTTGGTGAAACCCTTAGTGTATCAACTTTTGAATGCCAACTTTAAAAGACCAAAATAATTCTAACAAAATCTCATCACACAGGTGCGCAAGCAGAGTTATCCTTACGGCCTGCGCTTACCTTTCTCGGGTTTTATATTTCTTCTCATAAGCCGTGCTCAAGACACGCATTAATATGTAAAGGCGGCCGGTACTAAATAAATAACGCAGCCGGACTGAAAGCAGTCTTACTCTTAAGCGGCCTGAATAATGAAGGAGATGTGGGTCGCTTGGGCTCTGGCCACGTGAGTAGTAAAACGGGCAGAGAGTTAATTTCATATAACATCGGCTATATCGGTCTATTTACACATGAGAGTTTGTAAGGCGGTATCTTTGTCGTACGTTCTTGCACTTGACGAACTTGAATGAATGAATGAATGAACACTTTTATTACACCATTTACATAGATTAAATAGGTTAAAACAGTTTGTAATTTTAGGTAAATGAATACAATAAGTCTTAAGACACTAAATATATCTACCTAATACAATATAGGTAAAAATAATACGTAATATATAAGTATATAAAAGCAACGCTTTAAATAAAATACATTAAATATATATATGTATATATTTGTGTATTGATATATATGTGTGTATTTTATAGGTAAATGTTTAACAACATTTACCGATGTGGCACTGACCCATAAAACAGTCAAGTTCAATTATTCAGGGGAAATAAATGTGATTATTTTTTTTAAATCCGAGGCCTTCACGACTTACGACTCCAGCAGTACCTGCGACAACGGACTGGGCGCTTCCCTCTTGGGCGTCCCGTGTACGCTCTCTTAACTTCTGCCTATCCAGCTGACAGTATCAGAACGTCCCCTTTTAAAACATCCACGGGGCAAATTAAATTGTAATTATACTATAAAAATTTGTAGCATTCTCCCAGTTTCGTACTCAGCTCTCGCTTCCACGACGCATGCATTCCGGTAGCTTCCATTCCTATTATTATCTTGGCATGTTTTTTTATGACTGGCTACCTGCCTAACGTCAATCTTTCTTAGGAAGGTAGAATGTACATTTAGATTGATAGCACTGGTTTTTACGTTATCGTTTTTGAAGACCATTTGGGAAGAAAGCGTGTAGGTACGTCAACTGCCTCCGTGGTCCAGTGGTTATGGCGTTCGCCTTGGGCCGGGGGGTCGTGGGTTCGATTCCCACGGGAAGCATACTTTGTTTAGTTATTTCCAGTTTGGTTAGGACATTGCAGGCTGTTTGATAATTAAGATGATTCCTTGCTTCGGAAGACACGTTAAGCCGTTGGTACCGGCTGCCATTAGGTTGTCGTTAAAGGAACCATATCAGAGGCCGAGAGGCGGATCCTCACAACTTTGACACCAGGGTATACATGGTTGATTGATAATGTAACTTACACGAAATGATGATGACCGCTTCGTCCGGGCACTGCGGTCCGCGCCGCGCCAAGGGATTGAAACACAAAACAAACTCTGTAATAACTTTGGAATGAAACTTCTGATTTCATTCATTTATAAAGAAACCTACAGATATTAAACCATTCTTGAATATGAAATGATTTATTCGGATAAGGATTAATACCGAGAAACGAATAATGTGGCCTAGTTTGTACTGGCGTTACTATTGCCAATTTTAACATGAAAAAGTAGTTGTTGTGACGTAACTGCAATAGTTAGACATATGGTACCATAGACTTTTTTTTGTAGATCTTTTTAAGATGTATAATACTGTAGTACATTATATTGATCTATCTCTTATGGTACAGCCAGCGTTTGCAATGTAAGCGCAAAAAATGTGTCAATTTACGACATCACATCAGAAACCTGTAAAATTATTAGTGCTCTTCTACTATATTATACATGTATTATACATATAAACCTTCCTCTTGAAACACGCTATCTATTAAAATAACGACATTAAAAATCTGCTGGCCTACGTACGTCCTCTCCCTAAGATCCCTGATCCCATCAATTTTAGTGATGTCCGTCCTATTTCTATCCTCTCATTTCTATCCAAAATTCTAGAGGCTTCAGCTTTCAGGCAGTTAACTGAGCATTTGCTGAATAACAATCTCTTAAATCCCTTTCAGTCGGGTTTTAGACCTGGCCATAGCACTACCACTGCATTGCTTAGAGTAACAGACGACATCAGAGCAGGAATTGAGAAGTAGGGTATTATTGGGGCTTTCAAAACAGGTAGTTTTCATCACACCTCGCTCATTTCATTCGCTTGGTTTGATGAAAACTACCTGTTTTGAAAACCCCAATAATACCCTTGATTTTTTGGTTAGGAATTCCCTCGCGTCACTACATGAGGATGACTCGTACCCTTTTAAGGCACCCAGACGAACCATACAACTTAATATTTTTTTAAGCTTTAAAATTGTTTAAATATTCCAACATTGAAGATATATAAGTCATTTCGCTAAAACACGGGACACGTTGCGGTCAAGTTAAGTTAACTGTTTAGTTATGAAATTTATAAAACAAAAAGAATCGTTAAAATTACCATGTATTTGTCCTAATGCATTAATAACCGAAGCAAAGCGACATGGTAACTTATTACCCAATACCATTCGTTGCATTGTCTGCGGGCCATCGAATTGCGGAAAGACCAATTTAGTGATAAGCCTCTTGCTGCACGAAAACGGTTTACGTTTTCGTAATCTATACGTGTATTCAAAATCTTTATATCAACCGAAATACATATTTCTAGAAAGAGTATTAACAATGGTACCAGGAGTATCATATTACAAATTTAATCATAATAGTGAGGTTTTGAGCCCCCAAGAGGCTGCTTCGGACTCTATAATAGTATTCGACGATGTCGCTTGTGAAAACCAAAACAACATCAGAGACTATTTTGCTATGGGACGTCATAAAAATATTGATTGTTTTTATCTTAATCAAACTTATACAAAAATACCAAAACAGCTAGTCAGAGACAATTCAAACCTCATTGTTCTATTTAAACAAGATGATATAAACTTGAAACACGTCTATGATGAGCACGTGGGTTCTGATATGTCATGGCAACAATTTCGTGAAATGTGTTCGACTGTTTGGAATGAACATTATGGTTATGTAGTAATAAATAAAGATTGTGAAAGAAATAAAGGCTGTTACAGGAAGAAATTTGATACCTTCATATTATTGTGATAACATTCATAAGATTGTGTCTTGTATAGGATTTACCACTTTCATTTATGTTTTCTAACAAGAAAGAGCCATCTAAAATGGAGAGAAATATAAAAAAACAAATTGTGAAATCAGCTACAGCTGTCAAAAGAAAAGTTAATATGATAAAAGATACAAAAAATACTAACAATGTGGCATTAGCAACTATATTTAAACCTATCGTTGATCCACTGAACCAGTTAGCCAGTAAAAATAATAAAAAATCTGAGAAAAAAGAATTTGAAGAAAATGAAAAACATTTATATAAGAGAAATAAATATAGTGAGAGTGAAGCCTCGTGCACTTCTAAAGAAGAAGAAGAAGAAGATTTTGAAAAACAGTTTAGCGATCAAGACGCCGATGAAGCTAGTTTAGATGTTTTTGACAATAAAACTAACAGAACTCTTACTGTTTCACCGTCTACCGAGCATAACATTAGTGATGGGTCTTTTAAATCACTTCAATCATCCCCAAGTTTGCAAGATCATACTCTATCGTGGTCTACAACTTCTGAAGTATTGAAAGATATTCCATTCGGGATCAAACATGATCGCGGAAAACTCATGCTCGGTAACTCGCGCGTTATTGACCAAGACTGCATTTGGAAAATCGGAAAACTTACTGTGAAAAAAACTCCAGGTTTAAAAGAATTATTATTTAAGAAAGTGCCAAACATGGTTGTGATAACCGAGGAAGATTTACAACATTACAAATTATTACTTAATGAAACCAATGCCCATAGACGTAATTTTGATCCAAAGAAGCCTATTAATAGCAACAAGGGCTTCAAATATATGAATATAATTAAACCTTTATTCAAATTTTCCAGAAGTCTAACCACTAGTTCTGAGAGTCTTTCAATGGGTAACGGTATTAAACTTTTAAAGAAAGTTTATAAAAATACTGATTTAATTTATTGGGATGATCCCAATGAGTTGGTAGAACGATTGCAATTATTATTGGCATCACGAGATGCGGGTAACACTGGTTTAGATAATGAAATTGTAGCAATTATAGAGGAATTAGTAGAAGCTGGTATTATTAACAAAAAATATATAAAGAACATGCACTAAAGGAATCCAACAGTCTTGTTACAGCTAACAATCTTTATGCACAGAAATGAACGTGGATAAATTTGGACATCACGTTCATAAGCGTTTACGAATTTGTGACTATATAGATATTTTAAATGAAACCTTAACCAAGACAGATGAAGGGAAGTATGATCTAAAATCATCGCGATTAAAAGGATTATTACATCCTGAAGACGATGACGAAGCAGTGAACAAAGCATATCTCGATAAAGAAATTATTTTTTTAAAAGAAGAAATTAAAAAATCATCGCGTTTAACAGGATTATTACATCCAAAGAAAGATGACGATGCAGTAAGCAAAGCTCATCTTGACAAAGAAATTTTGGAGTTAAAAGAAGAAATAAAAAATTCGTTGCAGTTAAAAGGATTACTAAATCCAAAGGAAGATGACGACGCAGTTAACAAAACCTATTTAGATACTGAAATTCAAGAATTAAAGAAAGATATAAAACAAATTAATAGTGATTTGAAAAATTGCATTTATAATTTACAATTGCTTTCAACTAATTTGAATTACCAATACTATACAAAACAGGAAGTAGATCGTATAATTTCTGCTAAGACTGGCAAAAATGAGTAAACAAGATATAGTTGACGAGCTACATAGATCGGTAAGGAGAAATTTTCTACGTCGTTGTACAATTATAAAAGGCATAGATGATTTGTGGCAAGCTGATCTCATAGATCTACAAAAATATGCACATCTGAATAGAGGATACAAATATGTTCTAGTTATTATTGATGCGTTTTCGAAATACGTTTGGATTGCTCCTTTGAAAACAAAATCAAAGGAATGTGTTACAAAAGCTATGCAAAAAATACTTACTGATGTATGTCGTAAACCTGATAATTTGCAAACAGATTTTGGTAAAGAGTTTTACAATGAATCATTTCAGAAACTTATGAAATATTATAAAATAAATCATTATTCTACATACTCTGTAAAAAAAGCTTCCATTGTGGAACGAGTAATCAAAACTTTAAAATGTCATCTTTACAAACTTTTTAGTCTGGTCGGTGAATACGTATGGCTAGGAAATAACTTTGATTCTGTTGTTCGACAATATAATAGAACTCTTCATAAAACCACAAAGTTTAAACCAATAGATATAAATCAGTACAATCAAGAAGTTGTAAAAGCTAATATAATCAAAACGCAGCAGAGACAGAAAGAATTTAGAAGATCAATATTTAATATTGGTGATAAAGTTCGTATTAGCAAATATAAGGGGGATTTTTATAAAGGATATACACCTAACTGGTCAACAGAAATATTTACTGTAATTAGGGTTAATAACACAAACCCACTTACTTATCAAATAGAAGATCAACATAAGCAACGAATATTGGGGTCTTTTTACGGATATGAATTACAAAAAACAAAAAACCCTGACTTTTATCTCATTGAAAAAGTTATAAAAAGAAAAGGAACAAAATTTTTTGTGAAATGGCTAGGACTTGGCGAAAATGAAAACAGTTGGATTGAAAAGAGTGCACTGTTGCAGTAATATGTGAATGTATAAAAGCAAATATTTTATACAATAAAATTAGTATGTCCCTATCAATGAAGAAAGGAAGTGGTATAATTAACAATTTCATCGACAAATTACCTTTTGAAATACATCTACCTGGATATCAATTTTGTGGTCCTGGAACAAAATTACAGAAAAGGTTATTGAGAGGCGATCGAGGTATTAACAAACTGGACGAAGCGTGTATGCGTCACGATATTGCTTACACCAACAGTGATTTGAACGTTCGAAAAAAAGCAGATTTAGAACTTTTAAATATGGCTAATCAACGGTTAAAGTCAAAAAATACTGGAAAAAAAGAGAAGGTTGCCTCTTGGATTGTGAAAAATGCTATGAAGGCAAAAATACGTGCGGGTGCTGGAGCACCTTCATTTATGAAAATTGTAAAAAAAATACAATCTCAATTAAAAAAACTTAAATCAAAAGACAGTCACGCTGCCATCAAATACGCATATGCCGCAGCAAAAAAAATATTTACAAATAAAAAGGGAGTACGGTTACCGCGCTCTATTCCTATTCCAAAATGTGGAGGTATTTTGCCCTTGATTCCAATCTTTGCTGGACTATCGGCTCTTGGTTCACTAGCTGGAGGTGCAGCAGGAATAGCAAAAGCTGTAAATGATTACAAAGTTGCTAAAAAGAGTCTTGAAGAGTCAGAACGACATAATAAAATGATGGAATCGGTTGCTCTTGGTAAAGGATTGTACATCAGGTCTACTAAAAAAGGAGCAGGCTTATATCTAAAAAGTTCAAAAAACTAATGAAACGGTTACCCAAGCGAGCATTAACTAACATAGACATATTAAAGCACGCGAATGATATCCCCTATTTTCGAGGTGTTTTTATGAGAGACACTTTGCCTCCAAAACCTAAAAATATAGAATGTGCAATACTGAACCTGGATAGTGATTCCAACAATGGAACTCATTGGGTAGCCTTTGTGAAACTTGATAAATATGTCGAGTACTTTGACAGTTTTGGAAATTTGAAACCACCACTGGAATTAGTAAAATACTTAAATAATATATCTATTAATTATAATTACGAACAATTTCAAAGCTTTGATTCTACAAATTGTGGTCATCTGTGTTTACAATTTTTAACCAATTTTTGGAACAATGTATTTAAATAGATTTTAAAATAAAAAAATGTTAGTACAAAAATGTCTTTCACTGTGTCGATAACGGGTGCGGGAGCCTCCTTGACAACAAATTATTCACCAACTTTGGAATTATGCGGAGAATATGAATGTGGACTTTTATATTTTTCTACATTTAATTCAATACCTAATATTGATGAGAGAAACAATAAATTCTATTATGGTAATGATGTAACCGAGATTCCGGAAGGATCATATGAACTTCAAGACATTCAAGATTTTATAAGAAGTAATATAAAAAATACTTTATTTAAATTGAGATGTAATAATAACACATTGAAAGCACAAATGTTCTGCTCCAAAGATGTTCATTTCGAGAAAAGTGATTCAATTGGCAGAATTTTAGGTTTCGGGATGGAAACCGTTAAAGCTAATATAAGTCATGAGTCTCGTTATCCTGTCAGTATTTTACCAACAACCATCGTGCGCATCGAATGTGATGTAGTGAGTGGATCATTTGTAAACGGAAAAGCTAGCCACATTATTTATGAATTTGCACCCAATGTACCACCTGGTTATAGAATAATTGAAATACCTAAGAACTTAATATATTTCCCGGTTAATCAAAATTCGATTTGTGCTTTGAACATAAGATTGTTGGACGCAGAAAATAAGGAAATTAATTTACGTGGAGAGGAAGTACAACTGTATTTACACTTTAGAAAAAAATGATAAATTTTAATAAAAACTACGCTACGACCGGTGTTCAAGTCAGTAACAAGAAAACATCTTGCAAGAAAACACCTCGAAAAAAGAAATCTTTTAAACAATTAAAGAAGCTCACACGTAGCAATCAAGACTTTTTAAAATTAATAGGTTTATTAAAATGAACTTTTTAAATATATCGCAACCAACTGCTTACGATAACAGCGTCGAAAGTTTCGAATATCATTCTTACAAACCATATGTAACAAGTTTTAACAAGAATGATGAAATCCGAATACCCATCAACCAGCAAGACTTGTACGTATTACCCTCTCTCAGCAGTTTGTATATCGAAGGAAAAGCAATTTTATACGATAGCACAACCAAAGCAAAGATATCAAATGTACACTTTGTGAACAATCCTGCTTTATTTCTATTTCAAGATATTCGATACGAGCTAAATGGAATTGAAATTGATAAAATCAAAAATGCAGGTATTACCACCACGATTAAATCATATCTGTCATTAAATGACAATGAATCTAAATGCGCAAAAGTTTGGGGGTGGTCTCCCGGTGGTACAACAATAGTCAACGATGGTGTATTCTCTGCTTCCATACCGCTAAACAAAATATTAGGTTTTGCAGAAGACTATGAGAAAATCATTATAAATTGCAAACATGAGCTAGTGTTGTTAAGAAATAACACCAACCTCAATGCTTTGAAATTAAATAGAGGAGAAATTGTTGAAGATATTGTTATCAATAAAATTGTTTGGCGAGTTCCACATGTTAAAGTATCAGATCGTGAAAGAATAAATTTGTTAAAACATTTAGAAAAAGATCGTGCTATAACACTCACTTTTCGGAATTGGGATTTGTATGAATATCCACTGTTACCCAAAACACGCAAACATACTTGGGCAATCAAAACTTCATCTCAAATTGAGAAACCTCGATTTGTTGTGATTGCATTACAAACAAATCGTAAACATCAAGCGGATATATCAATGGCAGAGTTCGATCATTGTAATGTTCGCGACGTAAGAGTGTTTTTAAATTCATCGTATTACCCATATGAAGGATTGAACGTAAGTTTCTCTGAAAATAAGTTTACCTTATTATATGAACAATATGCGAGATTTCAACAGTCGTATTATGGTCGCCGACCTGAACCGTTGATGAGTTTGAAAGAGTTCAAAGATATCGCTCCATTATTTGTAATTGATTGTTCTCGTCAACAAGAAACTTTAAAGGGTTCTATTGATGTAAGAGTTGAAATCGAAACAGACGAAGAAATACCTGATCAGACCGCAGCTTATTGTTTAATTTTAAACGATTGTATATTTGAGTATAAGCCTTTAAGTGGCATTATTAAAAAGATATCATGAACCCTAACACAATTATCGTTGATTTGCAAGGTTTCAAAAATGCTCGTAATGAATTCATAGTTAAAGAATTCGTTATAGCTACTCAAAAACATACTCAAATATTCTTAGTTAAACCACCATTTTCATATTCAAAACTAACACATGAAGAAAAAAAACGTGTTTCGTGGATTGAAAGAAACCTAGGATATCGATGGAGTGAAGGGAACATAAATTATCGAGAATTTTTGCGCATTATAAAATCTTACCTTAATGGTCGTAAAATTATTATTAAAGGTCAAGAGAAGATCAAATGGGTGAAAATGTTAAGTGATCAAGAAAATATAATAGATATAACAGATAGTGGTATTCCTAATTTAAAATCTCTTCATGAAAAATTTTGTGATGATCAGCTTTTATTTAATTGTTTTATTCATAAAAATTATTGTGCATTAAAAAATGTTTTATGTATAAAGAAATGGTTGAAAGAAAATAAAATAATTTTGTAACGATAAGTTCTTTTATTCAAAATAAAAAAGTATTCAAACTTATGAATATACATTCATATCTTAATCAAATTTTAAATATATCAACATATTAAAATAATTTTTAAGTATTAAATTACAAAACAATAATTTATAATATCGTAAGCTCAAATAAATTTAACACATTACCATAATTTTTTATTTATTATTTTAAATATACATTATCTTACATTTAATAGTCATTATCAGACAGCTTTTTACTAATTTTATTAATTACATTTACTGTAAGGTCCATAATTTCATCGAAAGTATCACTTAACACATATTGCGCACTGAGCATAACTTTGTCACCACCATCACTGCACTGCGATGAAGTAGCATCGTTTTCCAAATCCAACACCTGAACTTTTATCATCCTTATGCCTTTTCTAGCTTTGCTGATTACGAAAGAGGAAGACGATATTCCACTTCTCTTTTTTGCAGCTTCTTTCTTTTCCTCTATTTTCTTTAGTTCTGCAACCCGATTTCTCAATACTTGTGTGTTTAAGTCTAGGTACTCTGGGGTAACTTCGTTGGGATCTTGACCGTAATGTTGAGGGCACAGTATGCAAGTCTCTTGAGAGTGAAGTGAGTGAAGCGATTGAATTGAGTCCGACATGATCTGTAAAGAAAAAACAATGATGAGACATGAATACATTATTAATTAGACAATTATTACCAAAAAAAAAAATAATAATAATATATATGTACTTACATTCAGTTACAAACTTGAAGCGTTGGTAGTAAAAAGAAGCAGTTGGTGATAATGTATCACAGATTTGCTGTCCAATATACAAACTGAAATACCATTATAAACAATGCGAGTCTTTTATATGAAAAATATGATTATACAGCAAAACATGGCGTTCCAACCCAAATGAACAGGAACAGACATGATCGGTGTCCATACATAATTTTGTTACAAGCTGAGGTATATCAAAACACTAGGTATCATATTTCTGCGGTTTAATTATATTTTTATTATGAATGCTATTTTGTGCATGACGTCTGACGACCTCGGTGGCATTAAGGTTACCACGCTCGCCTGCCAATTACGAGGTTCTGGGTTCGATTCCCAGCCTAAGCAAAATAAAAAATAGTATTTTTCAAATTGCTTTGGGTCTTGGTCATCTAGTTTTAAGTATCATGTACATCACAAACTTTCATCACAAATTATTTTACCAACTCCTATAATTCTTATAAACGTTATTTTACCTTATAGGTACTAATTTAATCGTTATAATTTCAATTCTAATTATTTTAATTGTTAAATGGATCTTTGATCTGATGAATAAAGTCATATTATTAATTCTTATTTTTGACCTTCTCTATCACACAAGATTTTGATAGCAATCACAAATGTAATACATTATTATATCAACCTACTGGAGGATTAGTAGAATGGATTTAGAAATAAATAAACAAGGTTTTTTTTAATTCAATACCAATTTTATTAAAATAAAGAATATGTTAATTTACACCTAATTTACACATTACATTATTATCTACATACAATATATATGTATATATACTTAACTTATATTACTTAACTTATATTAATTTCTGTCACAAAACAACAAATAAGATTAGAATGAACAGAAGAACACCTTATTTAAAAATACATATCTATTATTATTTTGCGTTAATAAACTACACCTTTAAGAAATTATTTATATTATTTAAAAAAAACTTGATTTGTGCCCCCAAGATAATGTTGATATTTTGTCTTTGAGTATAATACGTTTATCATCATTGGAAGATAACGCGATCTTGTCAACAGCCTGAGTAAATATCTCGTGTTTCATAGATTTGAAAATTATATTTCTTTTTCGTACTACAGAATTACGTAATAAAACCTCATTGTATTCTTTAAAATTAAGCCTTTTAACCATAGCTTTTTGAACACCTTTTGCTTTTTTCACTTCATTATCTTCTGTTTTGATGCAATACAGCTTCGATCGTAGCCCTACAAAATTAAGTATTGCTTGACCCTGATTTTCATCTTTAAAGAGACCAGGGATTTTTTTGTTTCTGGGAACAATGCCGTACTTATTATTAGGTGCATAATTACTAGTGTCAAAATAAGATGAAAAATTGGATTTTATGTCTTCGTAAATATCTTCTGTTTCAATTGAGTACAAAAAACTATCAGTGTCAGTATAACATAATTTTATGCGAGCCCCATAAACAGGTTTCATCACTGAATAATGAAAATCGTACATATGATTTTTAGCTATTTCTAACACTGTAAATCCTATATATATTGGTTTATCTAAAACTACCGAGTCGGGATACATTTGAATAGCTACAAAGTTTTCTGAAAATACAGTTGAACTATGAAAATTAAGACTTGAGATTAATTGTTCAGCCCCATAGTATTTTTTAGTTTTGTTATCATTATCATGCCATCGATTAACTAAATGAACTTTTAATCTATTTTCCGTATTTTCTAAAGTTTTCCCAAATATACTGTTATTTAATAGTTTAAAAAAATCCTGTTCAAACACTGATTTAGCATTTTTACGTAACTCGGTATTTAAATCTATATATTGCTTTAAAAATGGACTCTGTTTAAATTTGATTACTCTATGATTTTTTTTTAATATTAGCCCGTGTTTTAAACATGTTTTTAAATGAACGTAATGAATAACATATTTAAATTTGTCATATAAGTTAGGGATCAATTTAGGTATCTTAGAACCCGGTGGTGCAAACTTTTGCGGGCAAAATGGGAGATCATTGTGTAAATCATGTAACCCTTCTGGGTATTCTAAATCCACTTCTAAAATAAAACCATACACTGAGTTATTTGGTACATTAAGAATATTTAGTTCATTTATTTCCGATTGACTCATGAACTCGAAATTAGAATACGGTAAACTAGAACACATTGCATAGCCGTATAAATTATTACAATCAATGTATAACAAATAATTATTCGGGGTTGACGGATTATAATTTGGTACATATTTATTATTCGACTCGGAGTATCTATTTGAACACAGACAAACTCCACCACGAATCCCTTTTTGAATCATTCGTACCATTTCCAAATCTTCGATAAGTTGCAATTGTACCTTTGTTTTAAGTAACATCGCATCGAAGCTTAAACTAGGGGCTGTCAAATAAAATGCTGGATCTAATTTATAGTTGAATTTACAAGTTTTGCGGAACATTTCAAAAATATCAGCTAGTAAAAGGACGTCTGTCTTAAGGTATAAGTCAGTATATTCACCCATATTGTTTAAATGAAACGTCAACCAAATTTTTTGTGCATGTGCATATTCTGATTGAGAAATGATACTGTCAGTTAAAGCATTATAAAAGTTTTCTCGAGGTGGTAATTGTGTTTCTTGATAACAATTCCAATTGGTCATGTGTTCGTATGGATAAACACCTTTACGAGTCAAAAGATAGAGGTGTTCCTTTTGTATAAAAAAACGAGATAAGTGAACGAAATCATGTCTTTTCAAATTCTCTGCCAGTTTCTCTAAACTAGTACCCAAAAATTTAAATGAATCAACAAAACGGACTGGGATGTATTCTTGAAGACCAAATTGAAAGAATTTTGTAAATGATACATAATTTTCCTTAGTTTTTGCTATTACTTTTATCCGACCAGGAGTTTCCCCTAACTGTCGTATGAACAAATGACTATCATAACCTGATAAGTTGTGAAAAAAGACAGGAATGAATTTCGGTAAACGAAACTTCATATTACAATAAGAATGGACAGCAAATCTGTACCGACCTGTTAAGTGACAGTGGTCTTTAATTTTATCATCAAATAATAAACCACTGCAAAGAGAACAATATTTTGAATCATTAAAGTTATTCTGTTCATTCGGTGTTAAAGGTATCATTGGAAGTGGTTGTTTAAATATCTTATGAATCTTAGATACATCTTTATGAAGATACTCAACAAATTTTCCAACGCAATCCAGCCCTCTGTATGCTACATATTTATTTAGAGAACTATCATAGGAACATACGATGTAATATGCAAATGCTGCAGGTATATGTTTATGCAAAATTTTTGTGCAATTTGAATTGACTTCTAAATTATGTGAACTAGGCTCCAGTAACGATTCAAAATCTGCATAAATGACGAAAGGAACATCTTGCATTCGTTCATAATTCGTAAACTGGATAATACTACCAGGGTCAGGAAGAAATGTCCTGATACCACCACAACAATGATCATTTAGTTTATGTTCGGTGTGAAAAAAATTCAAGCAATCATCACAGAAAAATACTTTATCATGATGTTTGGTTAGTTGACTTTTAAGTAATCTACCTATATTTTTTATTAAACAGTAATGTTTAAATTCTTTATTTTCTAATAGTAACAAATTAATGTGGTATTTCTTTTTCTTTTCTGTTCTATATAAAGGCCCAACAATATTAGATTTATCCGAGAGACCATACACATTAACGCTTATACGACAATTGTTCTTTTCAAATATTTTAATATCTAAAAAGCCAACTGGGAATGTCATGTTTTCGGTATTTAGAACTCGCCTGAAGTGTGGGTAAGATGACACTCTCTGGGAATTATGTTTGGCAGGATACAATGCAGCTACTATACACCACAAGAAACAAAATGAGTCATTATTTTGTATATTAACACAAGCACGTTTAGATTTGATACGTTTTGGTAGCTCTATAAATTTTGACGCTCTGATAGGATTATACTTATTGATATTCACTTCCAAATATAAGTTCCTCAAAAAAGACCACCCAGAATCTTTTTGTTGGAATTCGTCAATTTTATTTAATATATTCTCAATTACTCCCAAATATACTTGTTCAAAATCAAAATGTTTATGACATGTTATATTTTCCGTGATAAAAGACTTTATTTCCGACGTGTCACAATTTGGAATAGTGAATTCAGAAAATAATTCAAAATTAATTTTAATAGAGTTGAAGGTTGCTAATCTAGCTAGAAGTAATTGGTGCACTCGTCCCTTTATTTTATGCAAAAAGTGGGCGGGTGATTGAAAACCTTCACTATCATTATTATCGTTCGCAGCTACGTCACGAACTCTATAAGATGCTATTCGACTTCTGAATGCACTACTAATTTTATCAATATCATTACTTATTTCAATTGAATTATTATTTTTATGTGTCATACTCCGTAAATGAGCGGAGAATGCGTTATTTTTTATAGATGTATCGCATACCGTACAATATATAGTTTTTTTAACCATGTTTGATAAATAAGAGTATTGAAAGAAACAATGATATAATAATATGCGACCTATGCTATGCTATGAGAAGGTACGAGGTCTTATGAAGGCTAGATAGAGAATTAAAGATTATAATAATAATAAAAAATCGTACTGAAACCTAGTCTACTAGATATTTACTAAATAGGACTATGGACTATAATTTAAAAGTAATGTTAGTTTATTAATGCAAAATAATTCCTCATTTGAAGGAAGAACAAAAAATATTGATGAAGAAACAGTGATAGATGATCTTAGTACAATAAAGTCAAAAATTTGATGACACTTTTCACTTTTATATTTCCATAATAGATTATACAGAAAGAAATAGAAAATAAAATAAAGTAACCTACATGTAAAACAAATTAAAGTTTTTATTATTATTTATTATATAAAAAAACTAAAACACTGCTGGGAAGAGAAAATTTATTTTTTGTCCGCAAAGAACGTTCCCTCGTAAGTAAACTTCTGTTTACAAAGTTTTAGGACCTTTTTTAACGGAGCTAGTTCTGGAGAGTCAGACTCTCCCTGATATTTTAATGATATTATTGCGCGTTCCCAGCGGTCTTTGGGATTAACTCCCTCAATATCCTTCACGTTATATATTTTTATTTCCGCAAAGACATCGCCTCTCAAATCTGCAGTGCGACGTAACACCCCATCTGCGACGCGTCTGGTAAGAGAAGACACCAATGCTGGAGGTCGCTTCACCGCGCCTTCTCCTTCGCTGTCACTCTCGAAGCCCCAACCAGCAGCAGCAGGTTTAGCAGGGCTGGACTTCTTTTGCCTTGCTCCTTTAGGCGTAGCCTTTTTTCGCTTTTGTGAGCTGTAAAAATAGAGAAAGAATTAGTAACGTTAAAGTGATCACATCGTTAACTCATTTATTTCTATAAAAAACATTTATTTTAAAATTAAAATTGTATTATTCAAATTCAAATTATTTATTTATTACATTTATTGTTAAATATGTATTATAAGGTATCGCGTTAAAGTTAACAGCTAAGTTATCGTGAATGATATTTGATAGGAAAACTAAAAAGTATATGAGAGAAAAGGCCACCAAGTGGTGCTATCAAATTGGTACATACCTAATGCCCGACGAGGTCCCTTCACATTCCGAATCAAGTTCCAGCGCCGCTCTCTTAGCAGTTTTGCTTTTATATCCAGAGTACTCGGAGTCCGACCTGCAAAAAAAAAAAATTAAAAAAATAATAGAACTAAATCATTATATATATAGGTGTAGGAGCAGACTCAGTAAAATTCTATTCCCAAAAAACAAAAAAAAATGTTCATTATACTGACAGAGACTACTACTTTGGTAATTAACAGACGCGCAAATAAAAACTCCCCATGAAACATAATATAAAAATTAAGATTAGATAAAATTAAATGAAGTTAAAGTTAACTGACACAAAAATATTTGAAGTGAAATAAACAGTTAAAAAATATAAAACTTACGAACATGATTGAATAACAGCGGATCTTCGTTTTTGGAGTCGATTGTGGCACACTGGCTGACAGTTGGCACACTGCTGGGGCGACGGCTGGCACGATTGACACCACGGCACAGAGACAGAGAGTCTGTGGTACAGAGACAGAAAGACTGGCGGCAGTTTCTGTCTTGGGCAGCAGAGTTCTCACAGACGGAGAATAGCCGATTGAAGAGTATCGTAAAGAGTACTACTTTCATACGTTTAAATAATTAGTTTTTGCTGACACATCACTGTTTTTCAGGTGTTGTTAACTATTGGAAAATGTTAAAATATTCCTACGTCACTATGGACGATTTCAAAACATTGCATCGTTTTAAATAGAAAAAGTTGTCGACTCCTGCATTTATTGACACATAGACATAATCGAATAATAATTGCGTAAATAAAATATAATTCAAAATAAAATTTCTAATTTCGAGAAATCTTTTGAAATACGATACTCAAAGTATGCCGCATGCATGCAGGCATATATTATTATTGTAATATTTACTTATTTTACTACCCATTATCATGGAGGGTTATGTTTTTATTGAAAGGCTCGTCACACACAGAACGATAGAATCACGTGGCAATCTGCTTAGCGATGTAATGATTCGACACACCGCCATCGTTCTTATCAACACATTTGTATACTAGCTGTTTCCCGCAGCTCCGCCTGCGTTAAAAAGTAGCCTATGTTTTACCCTGGGTCTTTAACTATATTAATACCAAATTTCATCAAAATCCGTTCAGCGGTTTGACCGTGAAAGCGTAACAGACAGACAGTTAGACTTTCGCATTTATAATATTATTAGTATGGATTATATGTATAAATTAGTATGGATTCTCACAGTAATAATAATTCACTAATTGAAGTGCATATAATATAATTTTTGTTGGATTATTACACTTTGTAAGTTACTGATGTTCCTACATATTAAATATATATATATATATATATTGAATATATTATAAACTTTCGACATAATTCTGTTATAAAGTGTTGTATGTATGTATGTATATATGTATATGGTTATTTTCCCACTTAATAAAAGAAGCCATAGTGTGTGAATAGCCATAAATCACGAATATTGAGCTCTGGGGAAGTACAGTCGTAGATTGTACCTAGTATACATTGGGTCGGGTTTATCTGCCATGCCGCCGGCTGTACAGGACACAGGCGTGGGACTATACAATAATCATACTCAGCAAAATGCAAGCACTAGTACTGGACTAGAGTTTATCGATAATTTTTAAGTTTAATATTATTTTATATATAAAATTCTCGTGTCACATAGTTAGTTACATTCTCCTCGGAAACGGCTTGACCAATTTTTATAAAATTTGACATGTATATTCGGTAGGTATGTTAGCTCTATTTTATATAGCAAAACAACGTTAGCTGGGTCAGCTAGAAACGGTGTAATAACTTCTTTATTTATAAATATGTACTTATATATTAAAAAGTACATAATTAATATGGTTTTGTTTTCAAACATTTTGTTCGACGTAATATACCTACAGTAGGACTTCTAAAAGTAATAGTAATATCACTATACTAACAAATAACCACAGTACTATATTTATTTCATTTCTATTTCATTTCAGTATAAATTGATTAGCGATCGTAGATTTCATTGAAGCAGTAAAAGTAAGTCCAAGTTTTTTTATCGATTGAATAAAATGCTATGAGCACAACACTATAACGCAATGTGCAACACCTACTCCTTCGTAACATTTTAGTAATGACCGTGATGTGACCGTGATGGAGTACCGTTGGTACGAAACGAAGTGTGTAAATTTAGAGAAAATCCTCTTGTGTTTTTGATACAGGAAATATAGTTTTCCCGGATACCAACAGTCGAATTTGGTAATGGTTTATCAGAAAGCGAGAAGTTCTCAATTTCGGTCACGGTGGGTACAGAATTGTCCAAGTTTTAATGGTTTGACACTGAGATTCATTTTCACTGGGTGCCACCAACCAAACGGTGAACGGTACGACCTAATCGAGGCCAGTTGAAGAAGATCAGTGTCTTCCATTGACCTGGCTTTTAAAGTACCAATGTCCTAAATGGTGACAAAGAGTTATCTAGTTTACTGGGTGCCACCAACCAAACGGTGAACGGTACGACCTAATCGAGGCCAGTAATGGGACAACTCGACGTCTCCCAAGGGCGTCCCGAAGATCATTTGAGACACTGATCGTTAATAAGATGCCAATCAACTTGATCATCGGTATGAGCAATCGGTCTGGGAAACGATGTTCCTTATCATTATTAAACACTAGTGTATAATAAATTTATACTAAAAGTTGTTTAGTTATGTTAGTTAAAATGTAACAATCTTGTGTAGTGTGAACAAACAGCAATCGTATCAGGTGAGTCAAATTATGCAGTCCGTTTTTCCAAGCGCCGTTGACTGATATTCCGTATTGTGTATTGGGGTAATACTAGGGAGTTTTAAAACGAAAACTCAAGGGTATTATTGGGGCTTTCAAAACAGGTAGTTTTCATCAAACCAAGCGAATGAAATGAGCGCGGTGTGATGAAAACTACCTGTTTTGAAAGCCCCAATAATACCCTACTTGGAGAATACCGAGGTTACTGTTTTGGTTTTGATTGATTTCAGCAATGCTTTTAATATGGTAGATATTGATATACTTTTGGCCATCCTCTCTCGGTGCAATATCTCATCTTCAGTGATTGACTGGTTTACTAGCTATCTTCGTGGTCGCCGGCAGCAGGTTCGCAATGGGCAGGATACTTCTGGCTGGTGCGAGCTTGATGCTGGTGTTCCACAGGGCGGTATACTGTCTCCAATTTTATTCTCGATTTTTATAAATCTCTTGTCTTCAGTATTGACGTGCCCACATCATTACTACGCTGATGACTTGCAGCTTTATACACAAACCAATATAGATCATATCGACTCTGCTATTGACTTAATAAATAACAATTTACGTAGTATTCTGGAGTGGTCTTGCAGCTTTGGAATCTCGGTAAACGCTAAAAAGTGTCAGGCCATTGTTATAGGAAGTAGTGTTCAAATCAATAAATTAGACATTAAATCGATCCAACCCATTATCTATAGTGGAACTGAGATTTCGCTGTGTCATGTAGTAAAGGATCTGGGTCTCTACGTGGATTCTACACTGAGCTGGCAGTATCACATTACTGAGGTTAGTCGGAAGGTATTTGCCTCACTTCATTACCTACAACGTTTAAAGAATTTTTTGCCTATCAAAACGAAAACTATGCTGGTCCAGGCCCTTGTTATCCCGATAATTGATTATGCTGATGTGTGTTTTCTGGACATAACTGAAGAACAATTAAACAAATTAGACCGCCTTCTTAACAACTGCATCAGATTCATTTTCTGCCTTCGTAAATACGACCATGTCTCGAAATACCGTTCCCAGCTTAAATGGCTTTCAATCCGTCAACGCAGGAATCTCCACATTCTTTGTCAATTGTACAATATTTTAAATAATCCCTCTTCTCCAGGCTACCTTAAAAAAGACTTCCAACTGTTAAGTTCAACTCATGAAAGAGCCCTGCGTTCTTCAAATAAGTTAACTCTCGCCACTCCTTCTCACCGTACTGGGTTCTACTCCAACTCTTTCGCCGTTACGGCTGTCAGACTCTGGAACGCGCTTCCCGAATCTATTAGGAGTGCCTCTAGCCGCGATGGTTTCAAAGCTCTGGTATTCAGACATTTTCTCGCTCAGCAAAGCAACTGATTAAATGTAGTCATTAACCATACTTGGTTTAATGACGTATATTGCATCTGTATTTTATGTAACATTATATTATATGAATTTACTATATGTTTATGTATATATATATATATATATATATTATTTGTATAGGTATATGTATTGTTTATGTATGTTTATTGTATTATAAAATATATGGTTGTGTAGGTTTATTCGTATAAGTATAGATTTTACAAGCCGTTCCCGTGGTATTTTCTGTACACCCACATTTAAGCTCTCTGCTATACCCAAAGGTTGACTGTTAGATAATGCTTTTAGCATTAAGTCCGCCTATTGTGCTTTACAAATTGTAATTTGTACAATGAAGGTTAAATAAATAAATAAATAAATAAAAATCCGTTGCGTAGTTTTAAAGATTTATAAACATATAGATATACATAGCATACATAGGGACAGACAGCGAAAAGCGACCTTGTTTTATACTATGTAATGAAGCACAATGTACGCTTTGGTCATGGTTCTAAATATGACGACGATACTGGCTATTACAATCTGTAATCATTTTCATTAAATTTGGTTATACTGGAACTAATAACAGATGTGATGAACACCTTATCGCGTTTTCGGAAATACGAGTTAACCCGAAATGAAATGTCACTAGATTCACAAGTTAAATGTGGTCACCAATCTAAGTCATGTTCCACGCACGCATACCTATGCTGTCTACTAGTCAAGTAACTGTCTTGTGATGTATATAATCTCGGTGTTACGAACCTTCCTCTCTTTGTCGTTATCTACTCCCGTGCTTTATCGCCCGTCCTGCAGCCGCGCCAGCTGTATCGCGGTGAAACCGTGTCCACTAATACATTTTTATTAATCCGATTATTTACCTGTGTTTTATAAGGTTGTTCATTTATTTTTACGGTAACACAAATGTTTCTTCAAAGCTGAGATATTGCTGAATCAGTCGTTCGTTCTTATCGTTGTCATATACACCACACAAATGACGTTCCTTTCTCAATGGACACCATACACAAGTATACGAGTTACTGCGATCACTGTAATAAAGGAAAATTTTTTTTAAATTTTCTATTACAATCGAACAGTAGTATATGTATATTAAAAGCTTTTATTTAACTTGCAATGTATGTAAGTATGTATATTCGGGTGGAATCTTAGAACTCAATTTTGAAGTAGATATCTTCAACCGATTGAGCTGAAATTTTGGACACACGTTTAGTTTGGATGACAATGCATGATATGGTATGTGACGTAATTATGAATCCAATATGGCGGACCATCCAAGATGGAGGAATAGTTATTTTTTAATGCACATCTACAACATGGGTATCAAATGAAAGGGCTTTTCAATCCAATATTGCCCACTATAGAAATTATTTATACTTTCCTGTATAGTTCGCTGAGAGTAAAAAGTGGGTTTTAAAAAAACTATTTTTTTAAGGCCATATATTAATTCACTTTGACTTGTGTAATTTGGCGAAATGAGCGTCATCAGCATTGGTCTGCAACCTGTCTAGGAGAAGGACAACTCCAAAATCAAACCAGCTCCAAGCTGAAATAAAGCACAAAAGACAAGCTTTGTATATAATGAGGTTATAAGTTGATAGTGAAAATTTTTAAGGAAAAAATTATTTTTTTCTTTTTAGAGCGTTTAAATAAAAGCTTTTTTTTTAAGTTTTTTACTATTAATTCATTTTACATTTAAGGCTGATAGTGATGATTTTCATGTAAGTACTCGTTTTCCTGCAATACAATTATTTGAATCAGAATCAGAATTATTTATTTTGCACGAATACATGTGTAAAAAAGTTTACAAAAATTTTCCATCCAGTGTATTCTGTCTGCTAGCAGAATGAATACACTGAATATCTTGAATGGCATATTATCAATTAAAATATTAAACGTTAAGATGGTTGTTGAATGGTAGATGTTGGTATAGAAATTATTACTGAGTAATATTCCCTATGCCTCAAACTAAAGATTTAAAGTTCTATTCTTCAGCCACTGCTAAAACACAGCGTGCACATAAATCAATCCAATTTATATTTTCTAAGTTACGAAAGAAAATTTGGTGACGTCACGTTTTTATTGAAAAAACGTGGCCATCTCGCGGATCATTGATTTCTATTTTAAATAGAAAAAGTGGGTCGCGTTCGCGGCGGTCGGGACCGGCAGCGCTGCACGCCCCGCTCCACGCCTCGCCGCCGCACCGCTGTCTCTCTTAATCACGTCACAGGACACGGAAGGCAGGTTCGGCCACGGTGATGGATCACACGTCACAGCTCGGGACACTCTCTTATACTAAACAATAATAGGTATAGCCGTGTAATAGGTCGGGCACCTTTCACTTCTAATTAACTTACAGATATCTCTGGCGGTCTCTCTTTTCGGTGTCCAAGATCCACTTCGGATCGCTGAGCCAGCGGAGTAAGTAGTAGTTTAGTTTATACAATGATTACAGAGTTGATACATATTGCTATGTTGCCCAGTGTGCACTCATTATTCCTTCTAAGACATCATCAGCCATAGGTCCTGATGTGAATCTTCCTTGAGAATGGTTTAGTTGGAAGGATTCTGCTATTTGTAAATAAAACGTACAATAGAAGATGAAGACCTCGGTTCGTCTCTCAATTTCCTTTTGTGACACGATTATTTTTTATTTTATTTGGAAAACTACAGCTTATAAGCGTTATAACGCTATCCTTAATCATCTGAATGTAAGTATGTACTTTATCATTAGACATACATTGTAGATAAATGTTTTATATCTGTAGGGCACGAACGAACATGTATAGAGTACCGTTGGTCCCTTAAATTCTTATGACTTGAATTGAAAAAATGATGAAAAGGTTGCCAGCATGCTGTCTTTCTGTCAGAGACAAAAATAAAGATATAATTTTGTTTCCTTGGGTTTGGAATCGCAACCGCAAAGTGAGGATAGAATACGTTGCCAATATTTTTCTAGATATGAAAAGTATGTATTTTCGTCACTTTGCATTCGTATAACTAAATAACACAAACCGTTGCTTGCATTGCATTGTGGTTTAATCTAACTTCAATAATAATTGAAAAATAAAGTTTCATCGAACACGGTACAATTTTTCAACTTTAAAAATCATTAAATACTTTCACGTTCAAAATGGCCGGTCGAATCAGAACTTCATTCGGATACAAACCTCAAAGAATATTATTTTCAAATATTTGCGACGGACTGCTACGCCACAATGAATGCATGTAATGTCATTCTCGTCCAAATGAATCGAGTCCCCGATGTTCCACCACCACCGCGCGACCGCACGATATTTGCCAGTACCTACTATTACAAACCTGACAGATACTCACCTAAAAAAACTAGTTGGTTGGTGCCTTGTGTGTAAAATTATGGAGGACACCCGAAGAAAAGAGAATAAAAGTCATGTCTCGATGTCTTTTAAGTTGACCTACTAGTGTGTCGACAAGTTGGTTGACCTGTGTGTGAGATTGAGAATACTAGAAGGAAGCAAAGAGAGTTTCGAACTAATGTCTAGATGTCATTCAAGTCGACCTACTAGTTAGTCGACTAGTTGATTGACAAGTCCTATGACCTGAGTCGTGTTCGTGTGTGAGATTGAGGAGTACGCTCAAAGGAAGTAAGGAGAGTTAGGAAGTCAAGTCTTGATGTCTTCCAAGTTGGCCGACTAGTTCGTCGAGTAGTTGGTTGACAAATTACAGCAATATATCAGAATATTATATAGATCCGCTAACAACGATAACTTTCAGTATCGTTGTTGCTACTTTGCTTTTGGCAAAAACGCCTGTCAAAATATAGAGTGATAATTGCAACCTGAGATTGCAACCATAGAATTGCAACATACGAGCTTGTTAGAAAAATATTAATAATGTAATATAAAGTATTTTTAACAAATGCATTTTAAGTTTAAATTGTTGAAATATTATGCCTATTTTATGCGATTAATTTTTTTTTCTTTTCATTTAGAATAATTTATAGTTAAAGTCTAATTGTATAAAATTGTTAAATTCTTGAATTAAAATAGCCAATGATTTGATGACATGTTAACCCTTAAAGGCTACTACGGTGTTTTTACACGATCACTAAATGTGTTGGCTGTATTTTTTTGATGCGTTAACTGATCGCTCTGTGGTTCCGTGTTTTCTCCCAACTGGTAAGTAGCGCCTGAATGCGTTGGGAGAGGATTGGTGCGCGCGCACGGATTTCGCTGTACAGGGACCGGACCGGGTGTTTTTACACCCTTTGTAGTTATAGTGGGCTACTAAAATTTCTATATGTTTACCTATGACGGTACCTGTTTGATTGTTTTCAGTACCTACTTGTTGTGTTCCTATGGTATTTAGGTAATAAGACTTTGATTTAGTTCATATAATGATAGCTAGCTGTACTTTTTTTAGGTTATGGATAGTTCACTTAGTGGCATACCAAATGTTTACTATATAAATTCTATGGATGTTTCGTTACAAAAAGAAGGTATATTTTGTTAAGTTTCTAAATATAAATGTGCGCCTAATTGTTGTATATACTATAATTATAATAAATAAAAAGACTGATTAGAAAATAAAAACACTTTGGTTTCAATATAATGGGTTTTTCATATCAGTAGCAATTTTTTTCAATTATCGGGATTTAGTTTTAATGACATGGTAGAAGCTATTTTCGTAATGAAATATATATATTTTTGCATTTTTTGTAGGGTTAGAGGTCAGAATAACATTTTGAGCCCATACTTAGCATAGTTACATTTTAATTAAGTCACTATTTTTTAATTTAAAAAAACCGGGTGTGTTTACACCCGTTGTAGTCATAATAGTACAAAGAATCATTGTAGCCTATAAGGGTTAATATCAGTTGTAGGTAATTGGCAGAATCTTGGTTGAGTGGGGGTATCAGCAAAACTACATTAATATAAAATTACATTTTTGACTGGGGTTCTCATTCTTATTCGGCTAAGCAGACTGGACAGAAGATAATTAGTATTTGTTATTTGACTTTAATTACTGTAAATTGAAGTATTGAAGTAATAATTAACGTAAACAAAATATATTTATTTGATAACATCTATTGAGACGGCTGAGTGGAGAATGTTACGTGTTAACAGGCCAGCGGGATGATAAATAAAACGTAGTGATCTTCTTAACTCCGTATAATAATTATATAGATCAGTATTTTACAATCACTAATTGCTTAACATTACTTTAGTATGATTCGGACAACAAAATACATTCAACGACCCGAGCTGTCGGCTGTGCGAAAACGAATAAATCAGACCAAAGCTTGTGTCCACCGTTATTGATTTGAACAGTGAACAGACATCGTTTGTTGAAACTAATGTCAATGAATGACTATTTAAATTGAAAATGTCAAATCAATAACGGTGGTGTGATTATTTTATACGACAATTATATTAAGAATTAATTTATTATAACAGTCGGCCTTCCTGCAATGTTCACGTCCCGTGAACTTAATTTTTCCAAAATATCAATTCAAGGAAACAATATTGTTCATTATTTAGATTGTCATAATCTCAAATTTCATGAACTTATTCTAATTGCTATGGCCTCTAAATATCCACAGCAATATCGCACTGGGGCCACTCTAGTTCACCCCAATACGTCTAATATCCTAATTGTTGTGGCCTCGGAATATCCACAACAATATCACACTGAGGCCACTCTAGTTCACCTCAGTGTGTCATGTAGCTTAATTGTTGTGGCCTCTGCATATCCACAACAATATCACACAAGAGCCACTCTAGTTCACTCTTATGTGTCTCTTATTTCTAATTGTCACGGCCTCTACAAATCCGAGACGATATCATACTGTAACTACACAAATTGCTTCAGTATGCCATTAAGACTAATAATTATTATGGCATATCCTTATCCACAACTTATCATATACATATATACTTGATTAAACTTTATAATTTTTATGAAATTAACTATAATAATAATTAGATTGACTTATCAATTTTTAATACATAAAGTTTAAATATTATAGATTTTATAAACTGTTCACTCGGTTTTTAATAACTGTATACAAACATAAATTTGTTGTGAACGCATTTGTCCAATCAATCAAGAAGTGACTATTATTCCTCTAGAACAGAGTGTGATTCGTCGCTCTGAGAAGTTCTATCATAGACCAACCAAGGATGAATCTTATCTACAGAAAAGATACCGGTGAATCCTCTGTTGCCTTTTCGTGATAAAGGTCCTCAACAATGTATCTGTCATTGTCTAGAACATTAGTTATACAGTATGGACCTCTAAGTTTGGCGACTTTGGCGGTGTTTTTCTTCTGAAATACGCTAAACAGTCTTACTAGAATTCGATTCACCCTTGTTTGGACAATCGGCAATCACATTTGATTGGTCATTACCAATTCTGAGATATGCATCACATTTCTTGATTGGTTGTTCACATTTGTAATAAGCGTGACCTTCCTTGCCACAATTATAACATTTTGGATTAACCTTATGATCAAAATCAATGTTCTTAGCCCTAGATTTAATGAAATCTTGTTTTGAACGTTTATTATCGGAATTGCTTGCTTGTAATAAAGTTACATTTTTGTCGGGTCGTTTATTTACTTTTGTGTTACGTAAAAATACTAATAATTTATCAGGTTTCGCAAATTGAGCCGCTTCCGCTGCGGTTCTCACATTACGGTCTTCGATACCAAATAAAATACAATCGATGGCATTTTTATTCGAAATATGGTATCAATTTAATAAAACCATTTTTTCATAAAAATACTCTTCTAATGAGTCACCGAATTGCGCTTTGCAAGTAAGCATTTCCGTTAAAAGCTGTCCGTAATTCTCATCACTAGGAAAGGCTAATTTCAATTTTTCTTGCCACTCCTTCCATGAAAATAATGAACTTGGTAAACCTTGGTACCATTTTTGTGCTAACCCTACAAGTTTTGGTAAGGCGTAATGAATAATTTGGCGCTCCGTCCAATTATATATCGATGCACATTCGTTAACCTTCAAAACCCACGTGTCAATGGTTTGATTTCGTTTTGAAGGATCGAATTCTGGCACCACGTTCATAGCAGGGAAACGCTCAGTATTGTTACCACTTCTCATATTTTGTATAATTTCTTTGAAAGCCGTTATCAATTCTAGTGGACCACTCGTCGACGTACTCACGGTAGGTATAGCAGCAGTTTCCTGAGCAGTCTCGAGGCTGCCCGGCATACTCGGAGTTTGACCGCGCGTTGGAGACCGATGAGCTGAGTTTGTTGCATGATATCTTCCCGACCTACGACTCCGTTTACGACTCTTATGTCGTCGCGAACGTTTGGAGCTCGACTTTTGGCTGCGTCGTGACGAACGAGATGACTCTCTGCTGCCTGATGATGAAGAATTACGTTCCTCATCGTAATCCTGGTTTCGCTTCCGTAATCGACTTTCTTTGTCCATTTTAAACTGAAATAAACAAAAAAAACAAAGTACCAGTTCATAAATAGCTACCTGTGTGTTCTTGATACATAAATGGCACTATATTTAAAGAAAATCTACCGAAATATAGCAGCAGTAGGAAAACAACAATAATCTTACTTTGCTTGTAGACTAAGATTGTACAAACATAATTAATTTTAAATTATCGCCAACGTATTATCAACAAAAAATAATAATAAATATAATAAGCAGCAGAAATATATATATATATATATATATATATATATATTATTTGTTTGTTTTCTCGACCTCCGTGAGATCGGTATTGAGCTGCAATCCCGCCCTGAGACCTTCAGGGAGAGGGATTTTCAGCATTCCCGTTAATAAATATTGAATTTCCTAAAACCTTTGCAAGGATATTTGTTGTGTGTATTGCGGTTTGTTTCTGCATAATTGTTATATCTATTTGAGGGTGCAGTAAATCACAATACCGTCGAAGACTTTTGGCGACTACACCGGTTGCTCCTATTACTATTGGGACTATTATTGATTTAGTGTTCCATAACCGGGCTATTTCTGTTTTGAGTAGGTGGTACTTGGTGAGTTTTTCTATTTCTTTAGGACCTATATTATAGTCCGACGGTATTGTGATGTCTATAAGGTATGTTACATTATTTATTTTATCTGTGTATATTATATCCGGCCTGTTATGTCTAACTGTTCTGTCTGTCTGAACAGGTATCTCCCACATTAGTTTCGCCTCATCATTTTCTATTACTTTTGGTTGAGTAAGTTCTTCTTTCCACCAGAATTTGGATATGACAAATTTGTGTTTTTTAGCTAATCTCCAGAATATGTACTGTACTACATTGTTGTGCCGTTTCAGATAATAGCTACCAGCCAGCTCTTCGCAACCTGATGTTAGATGTTGTACGGTTTCATCCTTTTCCATGCATAGACGACATTTGCCATCTACGGGTTTTTTTTATTATGTCTCTTTCGTGCTGCCTGGTAGCAACAGCTTGATCTTGTATGGCGAATGTTGACGACACCAATGAGGAAGATACTTGCTGCTTTTTTAGCCAAGCAAATGAGAGCTCCCTATCTATATTTGTTTTTTCTAAAACTGAATTGTAAAATTGGCCGTGAAGAGGTTTCGATTTCCAGGTTTGAATTCTATTTTTGAGTGTAGCAGTTTTAATTTGAGTGTCTGTATGATTTGGATTGTCTCGTAAACCTATTTCCAGTAGATTATTTTTAGCTTGTGTATGTATTGAATATTTAATTCTATTTCTGTCGTGTTGTACTATTGCCGCTATTAGGTAATCGTTTTCTTTTTCTAAATATTGTTTGTATTTTATAATTTGAGTTTTATGTAGCATCTCTATATTTATAAATCCTCTCCCTCCTTCATCTATTGGTATGTACAATCTTTCAATGTCAGATTTCTGTTGGTGTATTTTATTGAGGGCTAATAATTTCCTAGTTTTTATATCTATCTTCTTGAGGTCACTATTTTTATATATATATATTTTTATATATATATGTATATACATATATATATATAACAAATATTTATATATGTATATACATATATAAATATTTGTTTTGCGTACCTATGTTTAATGGGCTTGGGTTTTATCAACGAAAACTGATAATATCTCGTTGCGATCCCACTTCTAACCTGTTAACAGGCCAGCGGGATGATAAATAAAACGTAGTGATCTTCTTAACTCCGTATAATAATTATATAGATCAGTATTTTACAACCACTAATTGCTTAACTTAGTATGATTCGGACAACAAAATACATTCAACGACCTGAGCTGTCGGCTGTGCAAAAACGAATGAATCAGACCAAAGCTTGTGTCCACCGTTATTGATTTGAACAGTGAACAGACATCGGTTGTTGGAACTAATGTCAATGAATGACTATTTAAATTGAAAATGTCAAATCAATAACGGTGGTGTGATTATTTTATACGACAATTATATTAAGAATTAATTTATTATACATATATATTTTAAAACGCTAACATACGTCACCATGATTTGGTGGAAGGATATTAAGATAAGTATTTTGCACTTATTCTCATTGACTCAATATATGTTATGATATTTTAATATTTTGTGTAGAACACAGCCAGATGTTATGTTGCTATTTCCTTTGCTTGTTTATTTTGTCGTGGCAGGTAGTTGTGATAACTGAATTGACGGTAATATCATAACATGTTAATTACGCTTTGTACTGATATTTCTTTTACTTGAAACTGATAACTTTGATAGTTTGATAGTTGTACCGTGTTTTACAATTGAAGTAATGTGAATTACTGTAACTTGAATGTTGACTGACTTTTATAAAAAGTTTATGATAAAATAAAGGAATCATAAAAATAATGTCCCAAGACCTTCTGGCACTTAGAGGCCGAAACTGATATAGGGTTTCTTGATACTTTTTCCCTCCAGTGGCCGGTTACGAAGTATTGTAGATTGTAGCTTTGAGATAAAAACATAGTTGGTCGATTCGAAAGTGCTAGAAAGTAGCCAATTCTAATATTTATGAATTGAGAAAAACAATTTGGTCATATTATTTTCCTACCCTTTCCTATGAAAATACATAAAATTTTATTTAATGAGGGCAGGACAATCATCCTAGATTCTAATCCGTTTGTGGTATGATAACTAAATGGTTTCTATGATTTATTTTTAGACATAAATATTAGCTTTTTCTATTCATTTTGACGAATTTTATATCTCTATAAATATCCCCTAAACTATCAAGCTCAACCAATTATGATACGGCCAACAAACAGTTTTACCGAAAAAAAAATACATTTTTTATTTTTTACTAGACGTTTTTAGGCGACGAAAAACAAAACATTGTTAAATGTAATTGAAAATAAGAATTCACTTTGAATTCTGAACAGTTGATGCATTACTATAGCTGTAAAGTGATTTTATTCCAAAACGTTGACTTTAGGTAACGTTTGGATCTCGGGTTATAGACGTAGTACGAATGAGAGGCATGTATTGGTAGTATCAAATAGTAATGTGAAAAAATGGCGTATACCATAAAACCGTTTATTTTTGTGAAGCACGAGTGCTTCATGTTTGATTCTGTGAGTCAATCAAATCAAAGTCAGTAAGCTTAAAATGAAACAAAAAAACAAAATGAAGCTAGGAGTATCTGCTACGAGGTCCTCATACAGCTGCTACCAAGCTACGCCTCGGAATTGTTGATATCACTTAGGTTACTAGTCATAGTCACCAAGAAAACACGACAAAATTGTAACTACATAATTCAAGCAAATCATAATACTGGTAATGTACTACATCACCTATAAGTTATTTTATTAAGGTATATGAAGTCGAATGCCATTTTAATAAAGCTTCCTAGCAGACTTAAAGTTATATGACCCAAAGTGAAATAACTCAGAAAATGCGTACTTGCCTGCCTCGGGCCGACTGCTGCAGAATGTATTAAACTTCCTGCAAGTTTTAAATCGCTTAGACGAGAGCTCGCTGTGCCGAGCGCACTTCCTATAGAAATATCATCTGAATTTTGATACAAGACATTTTTCTGTGTAAAAATATTATAGTCGATGTCATAGTACTACTAGACTCTACAAGCTAAACGTTAACAGAGATATTTTCGCTGAAATGAAAGCAAATGATATACTCGTATGTGTTTATAGCGCCAATTTAGGGATAAGTAACAAATATGAAACACTCTCTCTCTTTGTCCGGAACATAACCCAGTTGCATTCAAAAACAAGCGAGCTAAAGCTTTGGAACACAGAAAGTTTTCCACTTTTTTCCACTGACCTATACTGATTGCTCAACTTATTGAGGTCATCATCATAATCATTTCGTGTAGGTTACATTGTCTATCAACAATGCACATCCTAGTTTCAAAGTTGTTCGGAACCGCCTCTCGGCCTCTGACGTGGTCCCTTTAACGACTACCAAATGGCAGCCGGGACCAACGGCTTAATGTGCCTTCCGAAGCACGGAATCATCTTTATTACCAGACAATCAGATGATTCAAGCCTGCAAAGTCCTAGCCAAACTTGAAACAACTAAACAAAGTATGCTTCCGGTGGGAATCGAACCCACCACCCCCGGGTCGAAGGCGAACGCCTTAATCACTTATTGAGGTGACAGGCGGGCGTATGTCGATATTAGTTGAAAACAAGAAAATTTAGACTATCTTATAACATTCATTCATATATGATTTTCCATAATTTTATTGATTAGAGCATAGTGTTGACGTGTTTATATCGGGTATAAAGGTTAACTGGATTGGCTTTCCGCGGAGCTGATGAGATTAGGGTTATTTCATTACGAGCGGGATGATATGCTCCGCGACGCTAACACGCGCCCGCTAACAACTGAGAATCTACTTACAGGTATTTGATAAAAATGTTTTCGCGGACATGTGTGGAAAATTAGGGTTGATGACGTGAAATAGACTATCTATTGACCGAAGCACCGTCCACTAAGTTATATCACGCACGAAATCACTAAAGAAACTACTGAGAATAGAGGCGGCGGCGAGGATTCTACGTTTTATATATTCATGTAGGTCATCTTAACTTAATCCGTAAAGTATTTCATAAAATATTAATCATAGTAATATTATGTAAAATAAAAAGTGTACTAAAAATGATGATAAGAAAACAATCAGACCATTATGTGAGTATGCGGCTTGATATAGATACAATAGGGTTAATGCTCCGGCGAGTTATTTATTTGCATGACAAATGTTATGACTTCTTCTAACTCTCTCTCATTAGTTTGGTTAGGAAGTACGCATACTCGTATGGATTTAGTATATATATTCTTGAAGATTATTGATAAGGTTTCAAGTGTTATATGACAGACGTTGCAATGCAATATCGGAGATCGTCAGTCGGTCGTCGGCGATCCCACTTTATTGCCCCGAAGATTACCGCCGCCTTTTTCGAATATCTCGACGATTGGTTAGGGTTCCGTACACAACAATTAAAATCGAGACGCTTTGACAAGTCTCCGCCATCGTTTGTTATGAGTCCGTAGCTCTGTATGTTAGCGAGTGGATCTCATTAATCGAAAAATATGATATTCCTTCCCAAATGTGAAATGTAGGTATTTTTTTTCTATAGACCTACAGTCTGCCATGGTAAGCAATAGGATGCGGTCATCGTATCTTACGAAACACCTGCAACACTTTTACGTACTTCTTGAAATTACCCCGTTTAATATTGTTTTTATATTTTAAAAACATCATTTATTGAGGATAAATAACAAAGATGTTTAAAACATACCACACACAAAAAAATAAAACTAAACTACAAACTAAAAAAAATATCAAAACTAAAAACTTAAAAATCTAAAAACCGGTGTCCCCTTGGCATGGTTCCAAGAATGCCAGCTGCTTAAATGCTTTATCTATACACGAAATCATAAATTTTATACCTAATTTTATAAAAAAATATAATATCAGCCTCTCTGCCATCTTTTCACTCAAAAATTATTACATCGGGTTATATTCGTTACTTTTTGGTGGATAATAGTAGAGCGGGCGTATTTAATTTTTATCTACCCTGATTTTCCATACATCATGTCACCTGAGAAGGCTCTCGAATATTCTCGTAGGGCCCTCGCCGTGTCCAACTCATTGTTCAGCGACGCATTGTCTTCCATTGTGTCACGGAGAGCCACAATTGGCTTCCACACAATAAAAATATGAGCATAAAATATCAAGCAGTAACGTACGAGCCCGAACGCTACCATGTTATTTGATTATCATCGTTACTGACAGCTGCTTCTACGTTATATTTGGTTACGAATAAAGAATTTCATACTTTTATAGACAAATATCGACGTATTTACTATCACATTTCAGTAAAAATTATAATCTTAGACCGTGTGGAATTGAATATGAATGACACAGTTTAACTGACAACGTTCTGTTGCAATTTAATATAGGCCAATAATCATACGGCCCGCTTATGATGGTAGAGGTGCTTAAAACACCCGATGATATGTGTAACACTTTGAGCATATCACTCGAACGTTGCTTGTACATTATGCTACCTAAGTTTGTTCACCAAATTTTAACCAACTGCAAGAAAAACTAATCAGTTTTAACCAAATGAAAATATAATATGTATTTAATTGGAAACATGAACGGTTAACAATGACACTAGTTGTAGTTAAGAACTGTGTCGCGAATGTAAATGTAACTAACGTCACTGAACTACAGATGTTTTTGTTCGACCTATATTTATTTTGAACATTGGCTGGATGGCTGTTTTCATTTTGATATTTTAATAGTGTTCGAATGAATTCTCTGTCTATTCGCTATAGTACAAAATATGTCTGCACTATATAATATATTTGTTTTCCGCAGCTCTGCCTGCGTCAAAAGGTGGTATATATTTGACTCATACTCTTCAACTATATTCATTTCAAATTTCATCTAAATCCGTACGGCGGTTTAGCCGTAAAGCGTAAGAGACAGACAGACTTTCACATTTATAATATTAAAGCATAGATATGGTAGTCCATAACCAAGGTATGCAACCGCAACGTCGCCTACACCCAACAGTGGCCTACGTTGACTCCGGATTTTTAACGATCTAGACCAAATTTTTTCAAAATCGATTCAGCGGTTTAGCCGTGAGAGCGCATTTATAATATTACGTATGGATGTTTCAGTACCGTGTTGTGTGAGTATTTAAATTATAAGTAGGGCAAGTTACAAATAAGCACACCAGTGGCACTCACACTTTGACTTTTAATTTTAGACGCAAAAGCGTCTCGGCCATTAGGCAAATTGGAGTCGGCGAGCCTCCGCCGGGACTCGATATACTTAGCAACTTTAATGCCATCACTCTCTATTTATTTTATTTCAGAACTAATATTGGCATATCTAAGTGGAATGAGGGGGCATAAGAAGGTCACTAAGTGTTTCTTTGATATTTTCGTATATCTCTGATTCTATACGATAAAAACTAAGTGGTATGCTAGATTTCATATTTTCGATTGACAGCAGCGTCGGAAGCACGATAAGCTGCTGAGACTCCGTTCTCCAACCCACTTACAAAGCGTGGCGAGTATGGCAACAACCCCTCATTTTGGGGAAGGCCTATGTCCAGCAGTGGATTGACTCCGTTTCAAGTGATGGTGATGCTCGATTTTGAAATGACAGTACCGGTGTGACTATGGATCGGCTGAAGAATGATTAACTTGATTCAACTTTTCCATATTACTTTACACATGGGTTCTATTAGTAACTAACTATTAATAACTCTTGTGAAATCTCACAAATAATAACCTATTCTTTTAATGGGGGACAATGTATAATTATACAAATACGTACGTAGGCGTACTGGGAAGGGCATAGGATATCTATCATCCCTGTTTCTGTAAGATTTTATGCAAACAAAGGCGGGGGGGGGGGGAAAGCTAGTTTGTATTGTTTATTAGTAGGATAATAGTGTCCTATAAGAGTTCCGTTTTTTCCTATCGAGGTACGGAACCCTAAAAAACAGAATTTTCTGCTTACTTTATTATTGTTTTATCGTTTGATTGTTCACCGACAGCCATCAACGTACCTAGTAACGAGTTTGCAGAGCGAATCCAATCCCGGGCGTAGGTCTCGCAACGGCTTTCAAACACGCACCGTGAATGGCACGCGAAATAGCTCTAGTATACCGGATGCTAACTAAGGTGTGGAAAAATAGTGTAAAATATAGTTTGTAAAGTGTTTTGTATATATTTGTAACTTTTTTTTGTAAGGCCGCATTATTAAAATGCTCATATTAAACTAAAAGGGTTACAACGTCCCATTTGGCTTTACTGTAGTCGGGGAAAACTTGACATATTCAAAACATGGAAATGATGGTGATGTGTACAACGAAGGCTACACATTATCATCATTTTAACCGCAGTCAGTCCACTGATGGACCTAGGCGTCTCCTAATGACCTTTTTTAGGTCATCTGATCTGGCTCCACAGCGTAATAACAAAACGATACAAAATATAAATTATTTTGACATGGAGTTCCGAAAAATTACTGACCTTATAAAACACACGATATGAATGTGAATAAACGTAATAATTTAGTCAAGACCTTCCGAAGCGTGTGTTCAAGCTGGCTGCGGGTCACCCAGCCACTGACGCGGGCCCTGATCTCATTACGCCATTCGAGCGAAAACATTACGTGTCAGCTTTGGGCTCTAAAAGCCCCTCACAAAATGTTGAAGATCACGTGAATGATTTTATGGCTCATATTTTAGTATGAAAAAAATATCGTTCAGTTGCGATAGCGTATAAATAGTTCTCAAATAGTTGTGTAACTAGACTAAAATAATCTTCTGCCGCAACTAGTTGCTAGTGAATACTAAAAAGTCCTCGTAGACAACTAGTTTCGATGAGTAGTTGCAGTAGCTGCCGAAAGAGTGTTTTTTTTTAATTGTTAAGTAGATCATCCTCTCGCTCATCTTTAGAATGTTTATCCCAAAACAAAAACTCAAATATGAGGTTACAGGAAATTTATGCAGAATAAAAACATTTCGAAACGGCCTAGAGACGATTTTCCACAGTATTGTAGCCTCGTAGCTCTTTCGTAGCACTGTCGTAGCATACTCGTAGCACTGTCGTAGCTCCCTCGTAGCGTCAGTGCTGTCCAAGTTTAGACATCGTCTCTTCGTCTGCAGACGGGTTAATCAATTGCTGTAACAGTGGTGAGGGAGGAGGGAAGGGGGGGGGGGACACTGCCGCTTTGCCCCGCCTCGTGCAAACCCTTTTACTATGTTCCTCTATTCCGTCGTAATACATGAGTAGATACAGACACAGAAAAATAATTGCTTTTTAACGTTTGTTACATGGACCTTTTGAATTAGGAATATTATCGAGTTGACCGTCTTTGGAACTCGGTGTTTGGCTTTTGTGTAAGAAGAAAAGAAGAACATTTCTCGGGAGACATTTCATAATTCTATGCTTTTTGAGCACTCTGTGTATTCGTCGGTAAACACTGGATTTCTAGCTGTCTTATGTGTGTTTTATTTATATACTAGCTGTGCCCAACTGGCAACTGGACCACCACGGAGACAGCGTCTGACAATACGAGTTGCTGACAATAGATAAATCATGATGTTCCGTGCTTTGGAAGGTACGCTCAGCCATTCTGCCTGCTATCTGTCGGTTGTTATGGGAACTACATCAGTAACCGAGAGGCAGTTCTGAAAACTTTAACACCAGGGTGCGCAGGGTCGATTGAACATGTAACCCACGCGATAAGAATGACTGAAAAGTCACATTATAGGACCCACGTCAGAGGCCTAAGGAATTTCCGAAAAAAACTTTGACACCAGGTTGTGCAGGGTCGATTGACCATGTGAACTACTCGATATGAATGACTGAAAAACTCATAAGTAGATACCTACCTAATTAAAAATAGCATTTACTTTTATATGACCTAACTGAAAATAAACACCACTGTCAGTTATCTACTCATATTACAAAGCGATAGCAAAATTAAATAAATACCTAATAATAAAAACTTTTGTAAAAAAATCTTTAGGGATATAACATAACATTGCAAAAAGTGAATCAGCCAGTGTAGTTTGACCTCTCATATAGTATGCACGCCATACATACATCTTAAAATGATTTTTTTGGCTCCTGTTGGTCCAATAATGACCCCTAATATTATTTTTTCTTAAAAATCTTCAATTTTCAGACATCGACCTGTTACAGCTTTATTATATGTATAAAAGATTTTCTTGGTTTAACCACACATGGTTACATTATTTATTTCACTGTCATTATCATCATAGTTGTCTGAATCTACTCGTATATCTCTGTTTACACGAACTGCTCATGTAGTAACTTAAAGTTATGTCGTCTTTTAAACAAACATCATAATGAAATAACGCTTTTTCTAAAAAAAATGTTAATACAGTACCTAGTATTTCTGTATGAATTTTCTAAATATCTGAAATGAGCTGTAATATCACGTTACCAATTTAAATAATGAGTGTTTTTAATTGTTCACAATTTTTCTTATTCTATTGTATCATCTGCTCAGGGGTTCACAAAATAACGACGAATATCTTATTTACTCATTTTCAATAATAGATACTTTTAATTTGATTTGAAATATATTTTACAAAGTTAATTGTCACTAATCAATAAATAACTTAACTTTTAAAAATATTGGACTTGTACGGTTTTTATAGCGTTTATTACTTATTCATTTACAACTAACGTTTCATACATTTTGCAGTATTCATGGCCGCAGGTAGACGAAGTTAACATTTGTCTGTGATGTCATAATCTAAGTTAATGTGCAACAATGGCGAAAACTTAAGATGTAAAACATAATTCCGTTTAAAAATGAATAATAATTAAGAAAACATTAAAATCAAAAAATCAAATCATTTTTTCTTTTTTTTCAAAAATATACATGTATACGGGGCTCACTATTTAAGTTAATAAAAACCTGTATATAAATTGAACCCATCAATTTGTCTCATCTGAATAACCATAGAGCGCAGCATTCCTACACCGCAATTACTCACCATTCACACGCTATCAGAGCTTGCGGCATCACCTCATTCATCTGCCACATTGTAAGCTCGACAAAAGCTCCGCGACGATGAATACCACAACTTCAGTGATCGGAAGCTCACAATCGCGCCTTCCGCCGGCAATCGTAACGCACTGTTTCCGTTTCCGGTCCGGTGGAGGACGCGGTGCGGTCACATCAATGGCCTCCGGTTGAATGGCCCTTGTTCACACATTAGGGCCCTTTGACCTGTTTATTGGTACTTACCTGTTCATCAATTTAATGTATTGAATTGTGACATTTGCTCAGTGTTACCCTTCTTTTAAATTTCCTTTCTCGTTGATACGTAGTCCGATCAGCGTTGTCAATTTCATCAGATGGCAATATGCCAATAGGACCTTTTTTTGGGAACATATATCCTTTTTTTCTAATGCTTTTTCTTTTATGTTTCTTTTTTCTTTTGTGTGTTTCTAAAATAAATTATTTTCTTTCTTTCTTTCATCTCTCATTCAGGGAGCTGTATGTTGGATATGATCCGTAATAGCATTGAAACTTCCATAGATTCCCGAGAAAGAGGATTTTCGGTCGCTACCACGTTTTGTGCAAATAAAATCCAAGAATATAATATTTTATGATTATAAGCATTATGTATCGTATTTTTTTTTCGAATGCTTTTTAGTATTTGTTAAAAACGCTTAACCCTCTTCAAGACTGTTAATAATATCGCTTACAAGCAAAATTAAGTAAATGTAACAAATAGTATTGTTTGATTTAGCTTGCTATAGAGCAACTTATATGAATATCGATTCTATTTAATTCTCTACTTTACTTGATTCGTAGAAATGTAACGTTTTGTAAAATTCAAGTATATTTTTCCAAAAATATCGCTGGCCCGCTGCCTGTCGCCGCACTCGCTACTGAGTACCGTCACTTCGCCACACAAGCCTAAAGAGGCTTCGACATGCTCGTCCGGGAACGTCAAACTCATAAGCTTCTAGGGAAATTGACTGGATTTTGATAAATGGGAACCACTGGTTTACGTTACTATACTTTATAATTTTCAACGCAATTTATCTTAACTTTCTTCCATAAGAACCTTCAACAAAGTATTATAAATTTTAAAGAAAAGATAATTGAACTTGGGAAATTTTCAAGGGAAATAAAATATATATTAGTCATTTTGATACTTTTGTATAAATATTACACAAAGATTAATTCAATATTCAAATTCTCTTTCATTGTAGTTAGGAGCTTATGATACGGGTAGATCATTAAAACAATAAGAAAGGATGCAACTATGTCTTCGGTTTACTGGACCAGTTCCTAAAGTAGCTTTGTATCTAATGCTGTGATTAAAGAGAGTTTCAACTCCTACTCCGTTTATCCTAATGCACGAGGACATCGCACCAGAGATGTGACAGCGTGACACGAATAAAGATTAGGGTTTGAAACACAGGTGCGGGGAGAGAAGGGGGTTGTAGCGGGAGAGGGGGGTGCACAGACAATAAATCGCGCGCTTAGCGTTGTAGACATAGACTTTCAAATAGAACATTCTTTTTAGATACCACTACACACACAAATGGATGGAAAAAGTGTGTACTTTTTTAATATATTTACCGCCTTATACATTAAAGTTTCCAAACATTTGCTTAAGCCTTTTTGACAAAAATGTGTTCCATTCCTTTTTCATCTATTGATGCTTATAATGCTATTAAAAGTACAATGAAAAATGTTCGAATAAGAGGAATGCATCAACAGCGAACTCTAGTCTCTGAAGCGCCAGCTGAAGTTGCAACTGGGATAACTCGAACGAAACCAAAAAATAAAATGAAAAGAAAAAAACAATAATAGAATATCTTTTTCTTGACTTTGAAGAATCACCATCTCGTCACTACTGGCATAAGTTTATATCAATTATAATGAATGTAATATACACACACCACCCCCTATGTTTTAGATATTTTAATAGCATTGGGCAAATGCCGTATGGTTTTACACGCATTTCTGCCGAGTGCCATAAGAAGCGTGTATTTTATAATACCCATATATTACTTAGGTAGTCTATGATTACAGCATTACAGTGGCTCTAGACACGAACGCACTGAGGCTCCAGGTGTTGCGATGTTCTGGCTGCTAGGCAATCCGGACACGTCGACATGCGATAGCCGTCGCCTATTGCAAACCAAACACACTAATATGAATATTCATACTCAAAACACACATCCCATTTCCCGAATTCCATGGGTCAGTTGCTATCATAATTAGTATTGTTTAATCATAAAAAGAAAATATTTATTAAAAAGCATAAATTTAGGAACGGGCGGGCCAGGAGAATATGATAGTTTGCCGTTTTCGTATTAAAAAAATATGAGCTGCACACCGATGACTGGCAGAAGGTGGCACAGGATAGATCGAGCTGGAGATCTTTATTATCGGGGGCCAAGACTCACTTTTGCTGCGCCATGTTAGTAGTAGCAGTACTAATATATTATTTTATTGTGGCCGGTCCGGCCATTGCCATTTTCATAGGAATTTTGGGTAATCGGGAAGGTGTAAGCTGATGACACATGTTAATAAACTATCTTTTATTATTATTAGATATTTGACCGAGCGAGCGAAGCGAGCGAGGGTTACAATTTATTAGACAAACAGACATACGGCTCCCCTAATAATAAGACGTCGTAGTAGTCTATAGACACCTGCAGGTGTTGCAACACCTGAAGTATCACATGCGCATTGCCGACCACCCAGACCTCCAAACAGTTTAGTAGGAAAACAGGCATACTGCCTGCCTGATGGTAAGAGGTATTCTAAGACTACTAAGTCAAATGGACACCGGCACTTGGGAAGTAGTCTATAGATACTACTTCGACATTTACCATTAGGCTTGCGGTATACTGGTTTGCCAACTAAATTGTTCAAGAGTCGGCAAATCGCATGTGAGATTCCACGAGTTACAGGTGTCTATAGACTTTTACGGTCTCTTACCATCTGGCAAGCCGTATGCTTGTTTGCCTACAAAATTGTTTGAAGGTTGGCAACACGCAAGTGGCACTCCTTGTCTTATAAATGTCTACATACTACTTGTATCAGATTTACTTGGAAAGTAGGCAAATCAAATACATCAGTACTCATTTCTTTTAATGTAAATTGGATTCAGTGCTATATTTTTTCTTGTATGTAAATGGTGCAATGAAGTGTTAATTCATTCACTCATTCAGTCATACAAAAATTATACGGTAAAAATTATCCTGCACTTAATATTAGTCAACAGAGATCGGCAACACAGTAGGTTTAGCCGAACCAATGCCGTCTAAACTTAAGTCTAGTCGAAGATAACAGGCTACAACCGAGACCACGCCACCCTTGTAGATTTACTTCACGACTTCAAAATATCTTCAAGTTGGTCGAAAAATGTTTTTTGTTTTTAGGGTTCCGTACCACGAAAGGAAAAAACGGAACCCTTATAGGACCCACTTTGTTGTCCGTCCGTCTGTCTGTCTGTCAAGATCCTTTTTCTCAAGAACGCATGGAGATATCAAGCTAGAATTTATATCAAATACTCGGTCCCTTAAAGCTGTGAAAAATCAAACTTTAAGCCAACGCAATCAAAATATACAGCCGTTTCCGCAAATTTCCAACACTCGCAAGTGAAAAGAACCAAAACCTACAGGATACTTCCTGATCCTGTGAACTCAGAACCTTGAAATTTAGTACTAAGCAATGTCTTATAACACAGATAAAGGAAAAATTGCGAAAACCGTAAATTTCCAGTTACATCATATAATAAAAAATATTTTTATTAATTTTAAACTTTCTACCCCTTTCCTTGTGAACGCGATACCTACAGATTTGTACGGAACTCAAGTCCGACTCGAAATTGGCGGGGTTTTTTTATTAATAAAAAATATCATTCGTTTATTGGGACGACATGATCATCGAGGTATTTTTTAGTTATTTACATTTTATAACTAAACTACCAAACCGAATGCATTAAAAAATTCAGGAGAATAAACTGAAAGTATACGCTTTCTAATATAAAAACAATTTTTAAAATCGGCTTAGAAACGACGGTGTTATTGGGTAACAAATATGAAACAAACATCATAACCTCCTATATTTGAAAGTCGGTTAAAACAAAACTATTTTTTACCAGATGTATTTTAACGTTTCCTATTCTGAATATCAGCAAATTCCGACTAACGGGTTTGGAATTATTAAGAAATATTTATTATTACCTTAATGCAAATACCTCAAAAACTACACAACTGATTTTGATGTCAAACGAACTTGAAAATTCTATGCATGTCTCCTATACACCTTTTGAATTTCATCGAAATCGGACTAACGGCTCAAGAGTTATCGCAGAACATATATAGAAACATACATACAAACAATGTTTTTTCGGCCCAACTTGAATTGTAACCCTCGCTTGCTGCGTTCGCTCGACCAAAAATCTAAATTAGTTTCAAAGTCACACTTTCCTATCATAGTAAAACTGAAGAGTTGATCTTAGCTTCCATCTGGTGGTTCAAAAACCACTTTACGCCTAGAGACAATTCTAAAAACTGTGACCTAAGCCGACTTTTATACATTAGTCAGCAAGAGATCCCACCGCGACCCGTCCACTGCACTTCATTCATTCATTTCGAGTGAGTTAACGGTCAATCGACCCTGTACACCCTATTGTCAGAGTTTTTCAGAACCACCCGTTAGCCTCTGACGACCATAAAATGGCAGCCGAGACCAACGGCTAAATTGCACCTAGCTGTAGATTGAATATTTGCAGTGATTTCGTTCCTTCGGGGAATCCGTCACTGCATCAAAGAAAGTGTCTTCTACTTAGTGGTGGAACTGTACATGCCAGTCCATCCTGCGTGTCTCTGGCGCATGGCGGTCACAGATCTCGGCACAGGGCCCGGAGAGAACTGGGTCAGGGGCGGGTCGCGGGAGGGGTGAGGGGGGGGGGGGTGTCCCGGGGAGGGGCGGCACATCCGCAACTTCCGCGCGGCCGGAAGCGGAGGCGAGGTCGCGCTATCCTTACTACTTTGACCTAATCGGTCCAGATTGACAAAGTTAACCTTGGTGTGAGTAACCCCATATCATACCGAAATATTGTCCGGGAAATTACTCGCTGGAAACTAATCTGATAAGTCGATAACTACGTATCACTGGCTGGATGTTTTGCGACGTTCTATGTAATCGTGATTAATTATTTGAAAAACCAGCTTTGATTTTCCAAGATAAAATTGTTGTATTTAAAAAGGTTTGCTTTTTATTTGCTAATCAAAGAATGTTTTTGTCCCAAGTGATCAGCTGGATTGACTTTATCGTATTATTAAGATAGGTGGAATTTCTTAGGGTTTTACAACCAATTTCTACAACAAGAAAGTAATGTACTATATTAAACTTACATGATTAATAAACCTCATAATACCCTTCATCTACATACATTTCTTGAAAACTTTTCCCAATTATGATCTAATTTGCACGAATTTCTATTTGAAATTCCTTACGGTTTTCTCAGTGAAAATTAGCTCCATTCTTTGAACTTTCCTTTGAATAGTTTCGCCTAGTTTTGGTTCGCTCCGCAAAATGTGCATTTCTATCAAAGGGTGTTATTTCAAAATTCTACAATGGCATTTTCTTAGCTATAAACTTATCTAACTTTGAAATTAAGTATACGAGTCGAATAGCCAAAAACATTCTCTACTATTCCCTCATTAAATAACCATAAATTTGACTCTTGGATGTAAGCTTTTACCATACTGAGGTTTTGCCAAAATCGCTACGCTTGGCCTTAACCTCAATTTATATCTTCACCTAATTTCGGAATGATACCGAATACTTCTCCCTTTACAAGTCCAGCACAAAAGGTCGACACCTTTTAAGACATTTCTGTAGTCAGTTTGTATGTTAGTGACTCGAGAAACAACTCGACGTGATGTAACAATCGTTTATTTTTACTCTTAATAATTTATTTTATATATACTAGGGCTAAACCATACATAGATAGTCATGTTTTGTGTGTGTGTGTGTGTGTGTATCATTGACACTTTAGTAGAAGGACGTGTAAGTATTATTTTATTACAGATGCCATTGGTAAAAGCGAGTAGCAATTTAGTTAGATAACCATACTATAGCTATGTCGTACTATATCCTTGTTATCAAATTGTGTGGTCCCTGTGGCATATGTTAAGCTTGGCAGTCTATTGAAGTTTGGTGGTAGCTACAGATTCGAAAAGGGAAGGAGCACAAGCTCAACCGAGAATAAAGTGCATGCCTAGACCAGTTGCTTGACATTATAGTCTCATTCCTATAATATTGTTACAGTACAAGGCAATAAATTGAAGATTTAACATTATTGCCGGCGCTAACGTTAGAACGTCACCCCTCCATTTGTCTCACACACACAGACACAGCAATCTGTGTCATCGCAGGTGATAAATAACCGGCATCCTTTCTCCGGTGGTTGTTTGCTCGCTGCCATTACGATGCGCCCAATAAAAGTGCTTCATTTAGATATGCAATTCTCGTAAAATTAAATACTTTACTAATTTATTGTTGAGATTTTTTTGACATGAAAGTTGTAATATGAAGTTGTCGTAAATTACTCTGCTACAAATGTAACAGAAAATCTTCAAAATTGGTAATAGTTTCAAAAGTTGAATGAGACCAAAGCCCCGGTAACATCAGTAGTTTAATATTTAAAACTAATTGTGCTAATAAAGGAGGTGTAAATCAGTTTAAACCACCGACAAAAGTTCTAAACTTAGTTCTGAGCTGTAATCGGTTGCAGTGAACCTCGCAGGTTCTACACGAAGCTACACTTTAGATTTTATTTAACCTAAGACCGAATCCATTGGAATGCGCTACATTTAAATCCACTTAGGTTCTTTAGTGAAATTTTAATTTCATCAACTAACTTTGAAAATAATTTTTATATTTTTTAAAAAGAGAATTCTTTAGAATGGTCTCCACCAATCTAATTCTTTTTTTATTTTCATTTTTATTCTTTAAACTGTCAGGAAGTGGTATAAAAAATGTTATTTGTTGAAAATTTACTCTGGGCTCCCCAATGTTAGTGTCATCCTCTTCGCCACTCGACATATTATTTTTTACGACCATAACTGAACCCTATTCCAATCGGGATCGAATTTACAATAGTGTAAAAATCCTAGCGACAATATAAACGCAGAACAATAACAACATAATTTTAGTTAAATTCAGTTACAAGACTTATATAATCAAACATATTGTTCAAACAACTACATTGCAAGTTACTTATTTATAAGCATCTAAAACGAAGAGAACTTGCTTCAGATCGGCTTGTTGTAACGTGAAGATGAGATCCCTTCTTTGTGATCAGTATTGTGCAGCGGGATGACGATATCTCCAACGACATGCTGCGGCGATCCACTCCAGATTACCGGCCGGAGGTCGGTATAGCCGTGTCGCCGACCTGCTATCACCTTCGCCTCGCGCCCCCCACACCCACCAGCCTCCTTGCAGCGCTTAGCTAACGTTCAAGAAGATATTTCACGAAATCATTTGTCGGAATCACTTTATATGTATGTCCACACTTAGATAAATCTGAAATGAGTTTTAGTTAAGGCTGGTGCAACGTTAGCTACATCTATTCTGTGCTGGTGCAAAGTAATGTTTAATAGATAGATAATATAAAGTTGAATGATTGTTGGTAGGTATATGTTTAGAATTTAGAAGTAACGTGTTGATATATTTGCAATGATTACCTTTCCGCTAGCTATGGTTTTATGCTTTTGAAAACTGCGGCCCTAACGATATCAACTATAATTCATAACATATTACATGCCTGGGCTGGGAAACGAGTATTTCATAATTAACATTTAAAAAACATTACATAAAGAGAATTAAACTCTTTATTTTAAATACTCACACACTTTTTACCTAACTTTGTTTTATGATTTGTAAGTCTTACTTACAAATAATTATCTCTCTTTCTATAATAATTTACAGTGTACATGAATTTAATAAATATTTAAGTGCCCATCTTTTATCCCATGCATTTTTATCCAACGTTTGATACCTGTCCCGTTATTGACATCCTGTTTGGCGCTGACTGTACCGGCTCTATTAGATTATACCGTCGGCGGCGGAAGGCGGGCGGTGAGCGGCGAGCGAGCGGCGTCGCGCAAGCCAATCACATCGGAGCCGCATTGATGGAGCGTAACGAGCGAGCGACGAGCTCAATGGCTTTTATTGCCGATGCTCAAAACGTATTACATTTTGTTGCATGCCGCGCTTGTCCCAGCTGACCTGGGATTTCCTTTACCGACATTGTCTGAACTGTAGTACTGGTAGCGTACTGTGGCGACGACGAGCGGCGAGCGCCGATCAGTATCGCTGCGGTTCCGATCAGATGCAAGTTTTAATTGATTCCGAGTGCGCGGAAATTACTCTCCGCCGCCGCCACGATCCGCTTAATATCCTACATTTTTAATGTCGCTGTCGTCGCTCTCAAACGAATTATATTGATTTCAATTATATTTCCTGATACTCGATTCTGGAAAAGATATGTACTCACTACTTACTCAACCGAATCTTAGTAGACAACTGTTTATGTGATTCTCATGTGCGATGAGTAATGGATTTCAACTGACCTCTTACATACTTCAGAGTGTGAAAGCCCTCGGAATCATGATTGCGGTATTCTGCACGTAAACTCTTCAGCGCTAGTTTGCGACCCTTCACCAGTTTTCAAGATGCCATTCCCTACAGAGATAATACTTACATCTGAAAAATAGGAAAACCGACCTCGATAAACAGATTTATCTAATAAAAAAATTTGCATTTTTGTCCTTGCGGCGAAATATTCTACAATTCAGGAGTAGAGATCACCGCCTCCTCATATTTTCGCCGGCGTGCGACAGGGGAGTGTCAAATTTTAAATTACTTGATCTCTCAAACAGTTCAGCTACAAATCTTATCGGAGGAACGAACTTTAAGACAGTTTTACTTGATTTTTATTAGCAAAGTTTCCTGGAGACAATAAAAGAGTAAGAAATGTAACTTGTTTAATTTACGTGGTATTAATATATTAGAAACTGCTTTGAAAAATTGAAACCCAAACAGGATTTGAAATATTGAAAAACCAACATAGGTTTCTTGTAATGCATTGTAAATACATTATTTCATTGTAATAAACAGTAAACTTAGGAGTGTGATACCTGACTTCGAAAAGTGTACTAATAATTAATATTAGTAAACTTACGGAGACATGGTGTTCGGTGTTATACTTTTCGAAGTTAGGTATCACACTCTAAACTTAGTCATCATCATTCATCATCATTTCAGCCTCATTCAGTCCACTGCTGCCAAAATTACAGGTTGGCAGCAGCCTGTATCCAGCGTCGGCCTGCGACCTTTTTCAGGTCATCTGACCATTTAATCGGTGAATGTCGAATGCTGCGCTTGCCGCTTGCTTTCTTTCTGTCCCAGTGAACCTATAGCTTATTTTATTTAACAACATAACACTCATTATAAAGAGTTTTTACTTACTCATTACATTTCATTCATTGCAATATGCCACAACGAGTATGAGTAACAAATTAAAATGAAGATTCCACTCATTACATGCGTTACATTAAAATGAACAAATTGTAATGCTGAGACCAGACACACTGATCACATAAGATTCACGATGTCGTAAATTCGTTTACGACCTTAGTTTCCTGGTACGAAAAGTTGTTCATATTGATGTGTACTTGTTACATTTATGTTCTCAAACAGTTACTTATTACGAGATAGACTAACTTATGTAGTGATGATACCCTAATAAATGTATCACCACTTTTACTTTTCAATCATTATCATTACTTCGAAAATTTTACAGTTATTATTTTGAGACCATTATAAAATAAATTTCGAATATGACAATATGTTTTTAATTCAATGTATTGTACTATTTGTAAATGCATTGCGTGCCAATGTTACGAACATAACACGGCATGAGCGTGAAAATGGCAATTTGTTTAGTTCCGGTGTGATAAGCTTGCTCGCATTTGTTCAGCATTCGTTAACTGTTATTTTAAACGAATATTTAATTCTACGTTGTTTAAAATATTAGTTTTGTGAACAGTAGTTGTCTACGAGGCCTTTTTTGTATTCCCTGGCAACCAGTTGCGGTAGACGACCATCCTCAAAATATGAAATGTGGTTAAATCTTACGATTACGAATTACCCCCCTTTTCCCCTTTCTTGTGCTCATTTTTCTCTTAAATAAAAAAGCTTTTGTCAAAATATAATCTAATAAACACGTGTATAAAGTTTCATAAGAATTTATGCACAGCTACAACGATCCATTCATTATCATCATTTCGAGTAGGTTACATTGTCAATCGACCATGTTAAGGCGTTGGTCCCGGCTGCCATCTAGTGGTCGTTAAAGGAACCACGTCAGAGGCCGAGAGGCGGTTCTACACAACACTGACACCAGGGTATACAGGTCGATTGAATGATCCTTGGAATTTCTTGTACTTAATATGGTGCCATCCTGCATTTGGATTGCGGTGCTTGCTCTTCTATAATTCCTTTTATCTTTTTCCAATCCAATACAAACATGCTAGTCATTTGGCCATCTTGTTCTTGGCCTTCCACTCTTCCAATAATAAATTTATTTTCTAAATCTAATATTTTATTTTTAAAGGTTTTTCGAGGTAGAGCCTTTATTGTTTTTTAAATGTTACCAAAGGATTACCTTTGAAGTGTACTACTACGTCTGCCCTAGCTGTACAGAAAAAGTGTTAATGCCGATAGGCGCTTTGACGTTTTCCACTTTTCCGCTTTCCCTACTGACCCGGTACAAGTAGTGGAATAAAGTGTATGCACGCGATAATACAATGTTTGATCGTGGCCGTGTAGTGCGGGGCGGGGATGGAGGTGCGTGCGCCGCCGCGGGCGTCGGGCGTCGGGCGGCGGCGGCAGTCTGTGGCGCGCGCTCCGCGTCGACACGCGCCGTGACATGCCGCGCGCCCGCCGCTGACGGCGAAGACACGCGAGTGCTGTGAGCTGTGCCCTCGCCGCGACTGCTACCCGATCTCGCTACAACGACCTATCATGACTCACTAGCGATCTCCTGTCACAGGCAAGGATCATCACTCCTAACCTAACCGCTACAAACTGAAATCGGAAATTTATTTTACGAGTTCCAATTATCATAAAAAGTGGCACGATCGTAAGGTCAACAAAATAAAATTAGTCTTAAGACCCGTCTTTTCTTTTAATTTTCAGCAAGATAGCAATGAACAGATTTAAAATTACGGCACTTGTTCAGTTTAAAGGATAATAATTGATGAGCGCGGCTTCCGTTAAATCTAAAATCTCGTGGTCGTGGGCGATACGTCCACTATGATGGGAATCTGAAAGAATAAAAGTTAAACCAATGCCAGTGATAATTTGTTTTATGGATTTTGGGGGGCAGAAAAATTAAGGGTTTGTATCCATGGATAAACGCAATCACGTTGAATTTTATGCACTATTTAATTTAGCGATATGATTGATGATTATGTTTACTTTTAAATTATTATTTTTTAACTAGCAGCCCGTCCCGAGCTTTGTGCGTTTAGCGTTACTTGATGGCTATCCAAAACTGAAAGAATTTTTCAAATCAGACCAGTAGTTCCTGAGATTATCGCGTTCAAACAAACAAACTCTTCAGCCTTCTTATATTCATATAGATGAAGATGCGTTAATAATGAAAACGAATTAAAGTTATGTTTAAGTATCTCATCATGGCCACCTAGGACGCTGTGGAAGTGGCAGTAGAATTTTCCGGAGGATTTTGTTCGGATGGTAAGAATAGCATCGCCAAGTAGAAGGTCGTATGAGCATCTTATCTTAGCTTTTTGGAGACCTATTATAGGTATCCGCATCTTAATGTCGTTTGTTTAAAAATTTACTTTTCAAAATGCATAATTTTTTATCGCAAACTTCCAATTACCTAGCAATAAGATCAAGAGCCTTTTGTATGATAAGAGATATTTTCGAAAAGTTGGCGAATTGAATATTTTTGGACAATAACGAATGATTTTCATTCACAAGGAAGCGAGTCCAACGATTTGTTTTCGTCATACGAGTATATTTCAAAGATAGGGCTCCAGTTAGTTGATTCAAATGTTTCGTTGCAGATGTCAAAGTAAATTGTACTTACCTTACTACTTCGGGTAATTCAGGTACCAATTAATTTATGTGCCAGCATTCACGCACCACTACTAGTTAGTAAGTCTCATAAACTAACTGCTAGCCCAGAATGCTAAGTAATTCACTGATTGATAGTTATGATTTCTTTAAAAAATTCCACATAATATAGGCAATGAAGAGACAAGTTTCACAATACCGCGAATCGGGTGCCTTTACATCGTTAATTCGTAACTGCCTTGTATTTCATGCTACTACTGCGAATATCATCAATATGACAGCCAACATGGATAATACAATGTTTTACATAAGTTAAACAATAGAGGTGACCCAATATCCATGCCCTGCATAACGCCGCACTATAGATTGTTTCTCTGACAAATTATCACTCATATCACTTGTTTTTTCTGGTTAAACTTTTGATAATTTTAGAAAATACTTCCCTCAAGCATACTTTCGACTCCTATTTTGTCCCATATCATATGCCTATAGCAAATCTAGGGCGCATCCGTACAATACACGTTATCAAACACAATACAGTGATTGAGCATAAACGTGTAACATCCATGTTAATTACAGCAATTGGCTTCAAGTTTATTTTTGAAATCAGCTTCTTTGCAGCGTAGGTATATACCCACTCACATTGCGAACTAGTTCCGTACGCATGCATGAAACATCACAGAGGTGTTTAATCTGAAAGGACCAAGGGCACGTAAACTTATCATTTTGTTTAATTTATTTCAAAATAATATAAGAATGTTTTAAGCCGAAAATAATCAACTAAACTAATAACTCAAGTGGCTCCCCATTAGACTTCGTCGAAATTTGCATATCCTTTCACTCTTGTACTCTATCCTATTCATTCCCTGGACTCCTACTTACCTTAAGGAACGCTTCAGATTTCTCAGTGAGGTTAATAATCGCGAACCGCGTGAATATAATACTCATCGTCTAGCTAACCCTCCTGCTGTTACCTCTTTCTATTCCCATTCCTTTGCGGTGCAGGCTGCTCAGTTATGGAATGCTTTGCCAGTTGAAATACGAAAGGCTAAAACATTTCATCTTTCAAAAATCAAGTGAGAAAACATTATCTCTCTGCAATTGAAGCTGATCTTGCTCATCGTTAGTCATTTTCTTCTCTTCTTTTATTTTTTATTATTGTATGTTGTATGTAGGTATATGATATGTATATATTCATTAAAGGTATAGTATGTATTAATTGATTGTAGGTTTATTTATTGACTGTTGTGTAAGGATGATAGTGTTAGTATTTTATTACTGTACCGCCTTTGTTTGTTTTCACTTTTTATCCTATCTACCCTAAGGTTTGCTGGAAGAAATTGCAATAGCGATAAGTCCGCCTTTATACTCAATATTCTAAATGTATTAATTTTAATTTTAATTTTGTGATTGGTACATTAAAGTGTATATCTGTCTATCTATAATATGAATACAAGGGTGACGCTTTTTTGGGGTTCCATGCCCAAAAGGTAAAAACGGAACTCTATTGCTAAGACTTCATGTCCATCTGTGAGTCATCAGGCTGTATCTTATGAACCATGGTAGATTCAAGATACAGTAAAATTTTTGCTCGATATTCACAGAAAATGGTACGAAACCCTTAATTTCGCTGGCTCGCACTTGACCAGCTATTATTGTATTTTATTAATCCTTTCAATCGTTTTCTTTTGTCCAATGCATTGAGAACATCTTTTCGAATTTCGAAGGTCGTGGGTTCTAGTCCCACATGGTAAATTAAGAGGCTTATAAAAATCTGGCACGTTACCATGTCGTTCGACTAACCTTGAAAATCATTATTCCACATATTGTTGAGCACACACACGGCGGCGAGCGCTGCTGCTGTGACATAAATACCCATTAAGCGCTCGCTTCAGCTGATTGAAAAGCAGATAAATTAAGTGGAGTGTTGCGCTGTCTGCGAGCTTTGCGAGTGTGCTAGCCATCTTCAAAACGTTTTGTGAATTTCCTATGTACGAAATTCTTAAATATTATCTTGAATAAATAAATTACTCCAATCTATTCTATTCCGGACCACCGGGCCTATATGTCTCTTTAAAGGTCTTCCCTCCAGCTGTACTTAGGAAGATCCACTGATATGTTTTCCACTCGGACTACGGTACGCTAATTACACTGTCATATAGAATCTCAGCCGAAAAATCCTTCGGCCTTGGTTTTGTTTATAATATTTGGCTGCCCAGTTAGTTCAATCACAAATTTTATTCTTACCTTCTACTTACCACGCAGGCTACCGATTTTCACATAGGGATAAAGTTAACTCGAGATATCTCGAAAAACTTAGCAAATGTCTTCTGAAAATCTTCTACTCGTCTTTTCAGTCATCTCTCGAGTGACATTTCTCTACTTCTAGTGTAAAAGATACGACCCATGGTTTTTCAAGGCCGACGTTCCCTTGTATCTTACGACTTGTTAGAAATATCAGTCAGTGTTGTATTAGTATTCTTTCTCTACTGTATATATTCAATTTCACGATCACAAGTCACTTTAAAAATAATAATAATATCAAACTCTGTACAATATTTTTAATCGAGTTTGTCTGACTGGAGTCATCATCGAGAAAAAGGAACGAATGGACATTTACGTAGTCTACGACAGTTTTTTCTGGCAGTACCAAGAATAAGCTTTTTTTAACAACAGATAATTTAATAGAGAAGTAAGACATCGAACGAGATTTAGGATAGAGGTTTGTCGAAACGCGACATCTAAGTCGCATTTCCCGAGAATAAGGCCCTAGAATGTTCCTGAACGTTCCCAAAATTTAAGAGTTATAAGATTCTGTTTTAAAGATTTAGGTACGGGTCTCTACATATCTTTATAATAGAATAAATCGATATTTTTGAGTGTTATTCCAACTTTCGTCATTCGAGTGCGGCCGTAAAATCAGGTGTATTGCCAATACACCTGATTTTTCGGCTGCCTAAAAGTATATTGTACAAGCTTAATTTTGCCATCCAGCAACCCCAACCTCTGTGTGTTAAACATATTATTTTAACGTCGTTATAATGATACTCGTACAACTCATAACGTAATACAATTCATAACAAGAGTTATTTGAAAATGAAACTCGGCGCGGCACAAATTGCGTTACTTTTCACCAAGTTTCAAATCGTATTTTGCTGAATAAAGTTTACCTTAATAAATTAAACCGTTGCTGTATTGTATAATATGGTCACTGGGACTTTGATTTATATGCGTTTTGTTTTGGAACATTTCTCAAACTCTAGAATGGCCACACTTTTTGCATTCTTGATAAAATCTATCTTAGGTCCAAACGTACCTTAGGAAGGATTTTACAAGATAAATCAAACAAAATTCGGCTGAGTCATCGTATAAATCACGAATCAAACGAACCCAAACGGAGACGTTGTACCGTTTTATTATAACTAGCTACCTTTCCGTCTGCATCATTAGAAGTGCTCTTGAAATCGGTGACTTTTCAAAATCGGTAAGTCGAATGATTTGACATAAAAATTATTCAATTTAACGGTTTTGAGAAAGTCGCAATTTTGAAAAATACCACTGCTTCAATTTCATACTAATATTGAAATCAATGCAAAATTTAGCTTAAATGGAAATCGAGAAGTGGATCAACCATTGAGAAAGGAACGTTACAGTTTCGATGCTCTTTGGAACTTATTAAACATGTTATGAACAGAATATAGGTACTTAAAATGTACACTACAGTCGACGGCAATAATTGCCGAGGTCTTTACTCGAACTCATTTCCGCCAACTCCTTTGTAAATCATTATTTCCTCGCCACAATATTAATGGGGTTTTTGTTATACCATAACAACGAAATTGAGTTTTGCTTTTCGAATACTTTATCTGTAAAGTTGTTCTTTAATATTGGTTTAAGAGTTGGAAAGCTTGTCGCTGATATTAATGTGGGATTCGAGATAAATAAAAGATTTGGGACCGGAAGCAAGTGATATATTTATTCAATAATTCTTACAGTCGTGTGCTGATGGCGTCTTTTTGTGTTGCTGGAGTACACGCGTCCGTTCGTCATCCGAGCCAGTCGTAAAGAGAGTCACTCCTGCTCGTTCATTTAATTAACTCATTCATTCCCACTATCATTCACAGATTCATTCGTTAGCTCGTCGCGTTCTCTCAACAGAAATCTAAGGATGCATTCATAAATATTCAACCCCACACTCGGCCATTCCTGATCCTTGTCTGCCCTCAGACAATCGTCATCTGCTTACGTCATAGTCACCTACATGCATACTATCTCATACGTCAACTTACATAATGATACATACGTCACGCATGGCATACGTCATGCTCACGTCATCATATACAACAAACAAAAAGTCGCAAGCACCCTTTATTCAGACGTCATCATCAACAACCTTACACGACATCATCTTACGTCATATACTTTCATCGTCATACGCACAAACACACTCCAGCTACTACAAAGAAAGTTAACAAATTATATAAATTCATTTGCGTTTCTTTTTACATTATACAATACTAAATTATACACTTAGACAAAAATCTATCGTCTTCATTGTAAACCAAATGCAAATATTAAGTACTATTTCAATATTAATGACCTCTGATGATACTACAACATTTCAAAGTAAAATATTTCCACTTAGAGTTTGCTAAATAGTTAAATAAACCGTTTACAACTTACACATCTGCAATAAAGTACTTAAACATGTGTTACAATGATTCATGTTTAACTAAACACAAAATAAACTCGTTTTTGATAGAATTTAAGAATTTTGGGCTATGATAACATCATATACACATCTTTCATACACAAAAAAAAAATACATAAGACAAACAACACCTGAAATAAAACAAATAACTCCTGAAATATCTGAAAACTTACTGTGGCCAAGCCTTCATATGATCTGCTGATGAGGTTGTCCTACCAGGGCCTTCAGCTGATGGGTCCTCCTTTATTACGTCGTACCTGTCATGGTGTTTTACTCTTGTCACACGGTAGGGTCCCAAATATTTAGGTTTTAACTTCATAGCCGGTCCAAATTGTGTGCGTTTAATAGCCACTAAATCACCCTCTTGGTATTCCTGACTTTTCTTCCTATTCTTATCATAATTTCTCTTGTTCTCTTCCTGTATATCTAATATTTGTTGTTTAGCCGATTTTCTTAGTTCCTCCCTTTCCCGTGTGTATGTATCCTGGATCTCAGCTTGCAGCAAGTCGAGTATTTCAACATCTTCTCGTTGTTTCATTTTCTTTCCAATCAAAAGTTCAAATGGTGTGGTATTTACACTTCTCTGGAATGTGCTATTCAAGGCCATCTGTACTCTTCTGACATGACGATACCACAAATCTGGTTTTTCTATACACAACTTGGTAAGCACGGATATTATGATTCTATGAATTCTCTCTACTTGCCCATTTCCTCGTGGTACTCCAGTTGTAATGGTGATATGCTGTATCTTTTCGTTCTCACAATATTGCTTGAAATCATTACTGGTGAAAGCTGTACCCCGGTCTGTAATAATTCTGTCAGGATTTCCAAAAATCTGCTTGTGAAACTCCAACTTGTTCAAAACTTCCTTCGATGATGTAGATTTGGTGGGAAAAAGCCATGTAAACTTAGTAAAAGCATCCACTACAGTGAGAATATGATTGTACTGCTTATGTGTTTCTGTTAGCGGGCCAATGTGGTCTAAATGAAGTGTATGTAGAGGTGTATCTCCTTTATCAATTGATTTTAGGAAACTCTCTTGTTTACCTTCCTTCCTATTAGCCAGCAAGCATGGTATGCAGGTCTTGATGTAGTCTTCAACTTTCTTTCCTATGTTTTGAATGTAGTAATCCTTGTTAATCATCTCTAAGGTTTTCTTTTTTGCAAAATGACCATTGTCATGCGCTCTTTTTATAATATCAATTTCCATCTTATCAGGTATTACTAACTGCTGCTCCAATCCTTTGTAAAGTAAATTTTGATGTAAATAATAGTCATAATATGATTCTCCTCGTCGTAAGACCTCTGTTATTGCTCGGAGACCATCGTCTGTTTCCTGTGCTCTTCTTATATCATCATGTAAACTTCTCGTCAAAACTGCTACACAAGGAACTCGACTTAGAGCATCAGCGTGTCTCATTTTTGAACCACTCCTATGTTCAATGGTAAAATCATAGTTTTGCAATAGTAAAATCCATCTTGCAACTCTTGTAGACATAGCCAAATCTCTCTTCCTAAGTGTCATCTCAAAAGCCTTGCAATCTGTAATTATTTTAAAGTGTTTCCCAAAGAGGTAATGTCTAAATTTTTTGACACCTTCTATTACTGCTAGTGCTTCAAGCTCATAACTTGTATATTTGCTTTCGGCATCTGATGTGCGTCGACTCATATAATGGACAGGATGCAACTCACCGTCTTCGCTCTTCTGCATTAAGATAGCTGAATAAGCCACATGGGAAGCATCTGTATGAAGTTCAGTCTCCGCTCTGTGATCAAAAATCTTGAGTACAGGCTTTGTAGCTAATTTTGTCTTCAAACTTTGAAAAACCATTCTATGTTCATCGTTAAAATCAAACTTTGAGTTTTTCCTTAGCATATCGGTAAGAGGACGGGCTATATGGGCAAAATCTGGTATGAATTTTCTGAAATATGAACATAATCCTAGAAAACTGTGCAGCTGCTTCAAATTCTGAGGCTCAGGGAATTTCATGACAGCATCTGTCTTCCCTGGCGATGGCATCACCGCACCATTTTCAATAATGTGTCCTAAATATTCCACTCTTCTCATTAACAGCTGAGATTTATTCCAGTTAATTTTCAGACCATATTCAGATGCTATTTTCATGACTTTCTTCAGTCGTTCAACAGCTTGTTGCTCGTCTTGCGCTGGAATTAAAATATCATCAATAAAAACAATAATGATTCCCTTTTCAATAAGTTCCCTAAAGATTATTGTTATATATCGAGTAAAAACTTTGGGGCATGTAGCCAGACCAAACGGAGCTCTTAGAAATTCAAATTGGCCAGTCATCGTTACAAATGCAGTATATTTTACAGAGTCTTCGTGAATCGGTAGATGAAAAAATCCATTTTTTAAATCAAGTGAACTAAATACCTTTGCTGAAGCAAGCTTATCAATGTGGTCATCGATGTTGGGCATAGGATACTCATCTTTCACCATTTTCCTATTTATTTGCCTGTAATCTACACAAATTCTTATAGTGCCATCTTTTTTCTTCACTAAAACTAATGGGCTAGCATACTCGGAGAAACTCACCCGTATAATTCCATCTTGAAGCCACTCATTAACTTGTCTCTCCACCTCGTTTTGTTCCTTTGGAGAAATACGTCTGGGTCGTTGGGCCACTGGTACCTCATCCTTCATAAAAATCCTCAGTTGAATGGGTGCCTCCCTTATTTGACAAGGTTGGTAGTTGTCCACTAATTGCATAACCTCTTCCTTCATAGACTGGTTGCTAATGTGACCTAAACAATCAGAAAAGCACACAAAACAATTTACATTACTCAGCCATTCTGGATTTACCCAAACAAAACCTCCTTTCATTACTGTCACAACCTTGCACAAAAATTCATTGCCCAAAATTAATTTATATGGCATACAAACTGTTGGAATCACATGAAATGAATCACTGTAATAATTACCGTCGACATTTATAAGCACATCAGTTGTACCTATAGATTCTACCTTTGAAGAACCGAAACCTGACATCTTTATTTTTAAGTCCTTTTTAATTAATAAACCCAATTCATCACAACATTTACTAGATATTAAGTTTAAATCACTGCCTGAGTCTATCAAAGAAGTTATTAATCGTCCGTTTATCATGATGTCCTTAAGTGGTCGCTCTGATTTCGCAAATAAGTTGTTTACGTCGCCATCTTTACAATTGTCTAATTTCCCGACGCTGTCACTCGTGTCGCCAGTGTCGCTTGCGCCGGCCGGTGAATGAACGGTTTCCTGTTGAATGATGCTGTCACTGTCATTCATTGACATAAGGACATGTTTCGTCTCGCTTCTGCTTACTTCGTAATTCTTGTCTTGATATTCCGGCAGAGGGCGCGGTCGTGCACCCGAGAATGAAGATTCCGCCATCTTTTCTTTGTTTCGCAGGCTTCCTAACTTGCAATTCGCTGACAAATGCCCAAACTGATTACAGTTAAAGCATTTTTTTCCCAGTGATCTATGAGGGCACTCTGCAGATAGATGCTCGGCGTCGCCACAGTTATAACATCTGTTGAATCTTACGGCTTTGTGAATGTTTGCTTGCCTTGGTAATGCGTAACCGCCGCCGCCGCTGCTATGTTGATCTCGCTTGATGTTGGATGGCTTCGTTTTTACTCTGATGGCTTCGTAAATTTTAAGTTTCTCCTTGAGGTCGGCGTAAGTTGTGACTCCATACAGCATTACCTTGTTAATTTCTGCGTCATCTATGCCTTCAATTATGTATTTGATGGCCACGTAGTCCGGCAGCTTACCACGCTTTCCCAATGCCTTCATAGTAAGCATGAAATCTAAACAGGACTCATTGCGCCGCTTACGCCTAGAACTCATCATTTCGTGAATTTTCTTGGCATCCGCTGTGTCTGGAAATTCCTTACTTATACATAGGGCGCACTGTAAGTTTCCGGAACTGGTCACTTACATAAACAATATTTAAAAATTTATTGCAACATTTGAAAATAGAACTCTTTGGCTGTAGAATGCAGTTTGTTTCATCTGACTGTCTTTTGTTTTTACCTTGTGGCGCCATTTATAAAATTGTGTGTCTGCATCAACATGGATTTAACTCGGGAAAATTTTCGTAGTATGATTTTCTACGATTTTAAGTGTAATTTGACAGCTCAACAGAGCATCGCTCGGCTTGAAACAGCTTTTGGCAATGAAGCACCATGCAAGACAACTGTTTATAGCTGGTTTGCAGAATTCAAGCGTGGTCGTATCAATCTCAGTGACGAATCTCGCGATGGTCGGCCGTCCACCGCTGTGACCAACAAAAACATCAATGCTGTGCGCCGTATGATTGAAACAGACAGGCATGTGACTTACCATGAAATTCGCGCATCCTTAGAAATAGGCATGAGTCAAATACAATTAATCCTACACAAACATTTGGGTGTGAGAAAACTGTGCTCGCGGTGGATCCTACACAACTTGACCGAGGCTCAAAAAACGGACCGCGTCACTTGGTGCACTGCCATGCTTACCAGATTCAACGAAGGTGCGTCAAATTTGGTGTGGGACATAGTAACAGGTGACGAAACATGGATTTATTGCTACGATCCCAAAACAAAGCAGCAATCGAGCGTATGGGTCTTTCAAGATGAGCCGAAACCAACCAAAGTGGCGCGCGTGAAAAGTGCATCTAAGCGGATGATTGCTTCTTTTTTTAATAAAACTGGACACGTGGCTACTGTTGCTTTAGAGAATCGTCGTACAGTGAATAGTGACTGGTACACGACCATTTGTTTGCCGGAAGTTATTGACGAACTCCGTAAAAATAACCGTAAACGCCGTATCATCCTGTACCACGACAATGCTAGTTCTCACACGGCCAGACAGACAAACGACTTTTTGAAGGCGAAAAATGTAGAACTCATGAGTCATCCTGCATACAGTCCCGACCTGGCACCTTGTGACTTTTATCTGTTCCCAAAAATTAAGAACCAATTACGCGGTCAACGATTTTCATCACCAGAAGAGGCTGTCGAGGAGTATGAAAAACACGTTTCAGAGGTCACCACAGAGGAGTGGCACAAAAGTTTTCAAAACTGGTTTCATCGAATGAAAAAGTGCATAGACGCCAAAGGAGATTATTTTGAAAAACAATAAATTAATTTTGTACCTTTAATAGTATTTTTTCATATTCATTCCGGAAACTTATAGTGCGCCCCACGTAGCAGTCTTGAGTTCATCCCAGGATTTGTAGGTTTTTTCTGAACGTAGCCACAACGCAGCCGTCCCGGTTAGTGAACGTCGTGCCACTAAAAGGCGCTGAGTGGGTGACCAGTTAAATATATCACCATTGTCGTCGATTTCTCGCATCCACGATGTTACAGCATTCTCGCCGTCGTCGTTACCGCTGAACTTCTGTATTAAGCCTTCGGCAAGGTGGAGCATGCTACCATTACCTCGTAATGACCTAGCATCGTCATAGGTCTCGTCGTCGTCGTAATTAGGTTGACGGCTACCTCGCCGGTCTTTCGGCATATTCGTCGTTGCTGTCGTCGTCGTCGTCGTGGATACAATTGCGTAGCTCCTCCTGAACACCGCAGTCTGGACACAGGGCCACGTGTCGTCCTCGTCGTCGTCGTCACCTGCCTCACGGTCAATTTATCTCGATCCCGGACGAGCCCCCAAAGTTGTGGGATTCGAGATAAATAAAAGATTTGGGACCGGAAGCAAGTGATATATTTATTCAATAATTCTTACAGTCGTGTGCTGATGGCGTCTTTTTGTGTTGCTGGAGTACACGCGTCCGTTCGTCATCCGAGCCAGTCGTAAAGAGAGTCACTCCTGCTCGTTCATTTAATTAACTCATTCATTCCCACTATCATTCACAGATTCATTCGTTAGCTCGTCGCGTTCTCTCAACAGAAATCTAAGGATGCATTCATAAATATTCAACCCCACATTAATATGAACGCTATTGTATGTCCTTAATTTACATTTTAATTTATGTAAAATGATACATTTAGACACTTTTGCATAAATGTTACGTAACTATTTCAATGTCAGGAATGGTGGGCTTTTATGTATTTTAAAATCTATGGGCATGGGGAGACAGTATCGAGGCGAGGCTTCTTGACCATGGGCTCGCACGCCGACCGTTGATGCAGCCGGGTCTTGAGGCTGGGCACTGCCACAGGATTGCTTGTTCGTTTAATTACATTTGCGGTTCGCGAGTTCCTCTCAAGCCGGTGAAAGCAACAGCGAGCTGACTTAGAAAACGGAACTATGTACAAACAAACCTATGTACATAGATAAATAATTACGACTTGATACCGCGCTGTGAAGAAAAATCAGTTTCCAGAATGCGGCGACTTAATAGGAAAGTATGTGCAAAGACCCACACTAGCGTCGATTATGGTGTTGCCAGCTACTTGACTGGTGCCCGACCAATAAGAAAATTATTAATTGCTGTGGTCTTGTTACGTATTATAAAAAGTATGTAGCTCAGAAAATCCTTTAAAATGAAATTAAAATAAAACTGGCCAAATGTGAGTCGCCTCGCGTGGAGAGGGTTCTGTATGATATAGTTCAAGACCCGGGGTCAAACATAGGCTAATTTTTGACGCAGGCGGAGCTGCGGGAAACGGCTAGTACATACATATTATCATGGCCTTTTTCCATACAGTAATGTTGCCGGAAAATCGATTACACATCGAATAATAATCGATTCTTTGATAGTTGAAAATATATATTAATGATCTGCCAAAATCCATAGAACATCCAATGGTACTGTTTGCAGATGATAGCACACAAATTTTTGAATGTCAAAATCCAAACAGCTATGAGAATGAAATAAATTCGACATTGGATCAAGTAATTCAATGGCTAAGAAGTAACAATTTGCTAATAAATCTAGATAAAACTAAACTGATGTCCTTCAGACAAAGAACAAATAAAAATGATAAAAAAATTGGATATATGTCATTCAGGAAAATCTATTTTACATACAGATGTAACCAAGTTTCTTGGCCTATACATTGATAATAACATGTCGTGGAAAACTCACATCTCACACATTTGTAAACAGTTAAATAAATTTTCGTATGCGTTGTTATATGCTTAAACAGGTGGTAAACCAACAAGCACTATTAACTGCATATCATGGATATGTAGCATCGACATTAAGGTATGCTATCATTTTCTGGGGTAACTCCTCGGGTAAAGAAATTGCTTTTAAAGCACAAAAAAAGTGTATTAGAGCGATGTGTGGTATTCGTCCACCCGAATCATGTGAGCCACATTTTAAAAAACTTAAAATACTGACATTGCCCTCTATGTATATATATGAGTTAGCCGTCTTTGTGAAATGTAACATGAATAAATTTGAGTGTATCAGATCTGTACGTGATAGTGAAAAAATTCGACACATAACACACAGTACTGCCATGTTCGGGTCGAGTGTTTTTGGTATGGCCCCAAAGATATTTAATGAAGTTCCAAAATCAATTAGAAGCCTTAATATAATAGAATTTCGTTTTTTTAAATGATACTAATTTAATTGATTGTGAAACTTGAATTTGACATTTTATGACATTAGAAATTAAATTGAATTTGAAATGTATTATTTTATTAATTATGTATTTTTGCACACCTTTTACAAAGGTAAAATGTATTTGGTACCCAAATACATTTTACCTTTATTTATATTGTAAAATCATTGTAAAACCTACATTTTATGCAAATAAATATTTGATTGATTGATTGATTGATTATAATCTAAGGTATCGATAGTGATCATATATCGATAGTATCGATATTGATACTATTTCGATTAATTATCAAAAGTCGATTAAATTGATTATATCAATACTTTCGGTACCCTAGATTATTTAAAAAAAAAACAAATTCGATTAATGGATTATCCGGCAACAATACCCTACGGGGTACCAACTACCCAAAGGCCATATTTAGATTTTGGTGGGAGTAAAGTGCAAATGGAATCAAAATAGTGATAGGTTGCTAGTCGCATCACCTATTTGGGGTCGGGAGTTAAAAAATAAAATATCTAAATAATAAAAATCGAAATTTCGGGGAATTTGGGATTTTTTAATAATTGAGCACCGAGCGGTACTTCGCGCCATATTTTAGGATTATATTATTTTTGTGAGTAATTTATGTCCATATTTTGAAATTATACAATACTTTATTTTACATTAAATTTTAAATTTATCTAGACATCCAACTTACTCATCGGTCGCGGCGTGACTGACGTGACGCGGGTATGCCGCAAGTATGCCGAATTCGGCATGGTTTTAGTTGCCGAATTTTTCTAGTATGCCGACGGTATCTAGTCGAGCGCGCGAGACCAATGACGACACCAATTATTAATCTAAGCCTATGTATGTATACCAATACCAGCATTCCCAAGAAGAGTTCACTTTAGTACACCTTTAAACAAAAATGAAAAAAGAAATCATTTTATTGTCCTGTTTCCTAACTACAAAAGATTACATTAGTGATGTTTAAAAATAGGTCCATCATTCTTCTACCCACCATCAACCAGGCGTTTGCTACAAACTTATTATTTTGGAATATTACTAGGTACTCATTGAGGTGATGATGATGTCGAACAGGTTGTATTGTTCTCAGGTTGGTGGGGAGCCCCCGTTCTCGGAGCCAGCGGAGTGAAGGAGCGGAGGCGGGGGGCGCGCGGCCGCGGCGCGATGCGCTGACGCCATGCGCCGGCAGACATGCCACGTCGCGCCGCCGCCGCGCCTGCGGCCCTGCTGCTGCTCACACTTGCGTGCGTCGGTACGTACAGACTGCTGATATTTACAGAAAAAACACCATAGAATCTCAATCATCATAGAATACATACATAGGGGCACACTAAAAGTTATGCACTTCTAGCTAATCGGAACTATTTGAAATTCGAATGTTATATTTTTTGAAACGACTTGCAACCTTCTTAGTAATAAAACAAAATTGGCGGGAAATCATTTGTTAATTGTTTTTTTATCACACATCAAAGTTCTACGTACGCAACGAAAATGGAATTAAGTCGAAAAGATTTTAGAGCGATGATTTAAAAAGTTCTCTCTCTCCGCAAGACTGTGCCGCTCATCTTCAAAATGCTTTTCGGAGAGACGCACCTTGTTTGAGCACCGTGAGGCGATGTTGTGCTGAATTTGAGAAAGGTCGGGTTTCTTTACATGACGAATTTCGTGAAGGACGGCATTCAACTGCCGTCAACGAAAATAATGTGGCTACTGTCAAGCGGCTAATTGAAGAAAACCCGCGGATTACCTATAAGACAATTCAAGGACTATTGGGGATTGGTATGAGCCAAATTCAGAACAATTTTACACGAAGAATTAAAAGTTCGGAAACTTTGTTGTCGTTGGATCCCTTATGAACTGACAGCGGAGCAGAAGCAGGCTCGCGTGGAATGGTGCTCACAGATGCTACTGAAGTACCTACGGCCACTTACATTCAAATACTGTTTATGACATTCTCACAGGAGACGAAACGTGGATTTATTGTTACGAACCCGAAAAACAGCAATCTTGTGAATTCATACATACATACCATCACGCCTTTTCCCCGTAGGGGTAGGCAGAGACTACGGATTTCCATTTGCTACGATCCTTACATTACATCCTCCCTCGCTTCTTCTACTCTCATCACTCTTGTCATACACGCTCGTCGATTACGGATACTCCTGACATCTCCCTTTTTTAATATGTCTGCGATTTGGTCGCAGTATGTTCTCCGAGGCCGGCCCTTACCGACTTTTCCTGTGTCACCTTTGATTTGTAAACATCCATACTTTCTACATTCCCAAACCAATTTCACAAGCCTTTTTCTATCCTTGTTACTACATCCTCATTCACACCACACGTTTTCCTTATCTCACTATTTCTAATTTTGTCGCTCAGACGTACTCCTTAAAGCTCTGTTTTCATTATTTTTCTGTCAGACCCAACTTTCACTACTATACATAAGAGTGAATGGGTTTTTAAAAAATGAGAACAGGCCAACAAAAGTGAGACAGGCGAGAATCGTTGGTAAAAAAATGATCGCGTTTTTTTTCTCAGCTACCGGTCCGATCTGCACAATTCCACTTGAAGATCAAAAAAATGTTAATGCCGAGTGGTATTCTACAATTTGTTTACCCAGGGTGTTAGAAAAATTTCTCGAAAGACGACCGCGTTCTCCTACATTATGACAACGCTTCTTCACACACGGCCAACAAACCAAAGACATTGTTAGCTTCTGAAAAAGTACAACTCGTCACCCATCCTGCACATAGCCCCGACCTAGAACCCTGTGATTTCTGTATTTTTCTCAAAATCAAAGATATGATGAGAGGTTTGACTTTTATCAACTCCGAAGAGGCAGTGATAGCGTTCAATCAGCACGTAGAAAACATGCCTTCAGATCTGTGGTCCTCCTGTCTTAAAAAATGGTTCGATCACATGAAAAAATAAAGTTTGTAGTAAATTAAGTATTGAGTATATTAAAGGCTTTTAGATTGATTGCAAGGTTTGTTTAAAATGTAAAGGAGAGTATTTGGAAAAGCAATAAACATAATATGTTGTTTTTTTAAGTTACGCAAAACTTTTAGTGTGATCTACGTATAATAAAACATGTAACAGGTCGATGTCTATACATTGAAGATTTTTAAGAAAAAACAGTATGAATGGTCATTATTGAACCAATGGAAGCCAAAACAATAATTTTTAGAATTTTTGTCTGTCTGTCTGTATGTTTGTTTATGCGGTTTATGTAAATTTAATGCGGTTTTCGCTAATATTTTGCTAGATTTCCAACTTAGAAAATAGGCGAAAATTTATCCCGAATTTTGTACATTTTCCCGAAGGCTCTGCGAGCAACCTCAATTGACCCCTAAAATGTATAGCGTGTGTACTATATGAGAGGTCAAACTACACTGAATGATCGGTTTTACCTTTCGCAATGTTGCCAATTACGGAGATAGTTTCGTATACCAAAGTATATTTTACTATGCTTTGTAATATGATTTTCTAATAGTAATGTTTCATGTGAGTAATTACAAGTTACGCTTTTTTTTATTACGTGTGTAGTAGGTACTTATGTATTTTCAGTCATTTGTATCAAGTAGGTTACATGGTAAATCGACCCTGCACACCCTGGTGTCAAAGTTTTTGGTTCAGAACCGCCTTACGGCCTCTCACGTGTCTAACAAAAGTTACTGCAAACTAGACTCATCCCCATATTCTGAATCGTTTGCTCAAACTCGACTCAACCTTTTTTTTTTCTTGTGGAAAAGGCCTTCGCCTACCACCCAGCCAATGAACGGGAAGCTGGGTGGTTATGTGGAACTTGGACCCACTAAAAACCACATGGTGTCAAACGCCTACCGCGTAGTGCCGGAACTACGAGTATGTGCTTCTTAACGCTCCACAGTCCCGGCGCGGCGGCCGCTACCACGGCGGCCTCGGCTCACGGACGCTCTCTTCGGAGCGGCTGCGGATTAGCCCGCTGGCCTTCGCTACCCGCTTGGGTAAAGGCGAGCTTGACACGGGTCATTTTTATGGAAAGTTCAAGGACTTCCTTAATGCCTTCAAGGACTTCCAATGAGTTTGAGTAAAGGACATCCTTATGGTTATGTTTAAGAATACGGGGGTCAGGCTCTATTCTTTCATTACAAGTGGGTTACATAGTTGCACTGCAACAAATATTTTGTGTGAAACTCTGCGATGTCGGATAATAAATTCTAACACAGCAGGAGTTCGGTAGCATCAAAAAGGAAAGCACGTAAACGAACATTACGCGGACGGAGTCGCGGGCACATCTAGGGTCAAATAATATTGTTTAACTCATTAAACGTGGCGATGTTGCTGAATTTTGAACCGAACAAGATCATCAGTAGTAACTGTTTACTTTGTTGCATATTCCTGAGTATATCCATAACTAAATGATGGCAATGAACTAGGCCTTTAGTTTACAGTACCTTTAATATTCTTCTCTCACGGTGATGGTCTAGGGAAGATGGTTATAATCCTGTTTTAACCTATGGTTTATAATTTTCGCAATAATTTACTTTCATTTATTCATTGAACCTTATTACTTGAGTATATTAAAGGCTTTTAGATTGATTGCAAGGTTCCGTACAAATTGAGTTAATGTAGTAGATGTTGAGATACCGCAAAAAAAATGTGTAAAAAGTACATTTTAAGAACGCTTTATTAGTCATAGGTTAATTAAAAAATAATGAGTTACTCTTGATTACCCGCTTAAGTTAAGTAGAGTAGTACGCGCTATTGTATATTGAAGGAAACCACTTAACTAGATAATATTTTATCGCTGGTTTGCAGGGTGTGCGGGCAATCCGGACGCCAAGCGGCTATACGACGACCTGCTGAGCAACTACAACAAGCTCGTGCGTCCTGTGCTCAACGTCAGTGACGCGCTTACCGTGCGCATCAAGCTCAAACTTAGCCAGCTCATTGACGTGGTGGGTAATATAAATTATGCGTATAATAAGGACACTCGACAACTGCCGATCAAGCATAAAGAACATAACAATCACCCCCGTAATCACCTCATGACGCCTTCGTTAATATTCGGATTAGTTTGATATGTAACAAACTTTTTTCACTTAAACTCAAAGGGGATATTATGCCGCATGTACCACTTAAACGTAATTTATACACACATAAAATTAAAATGTGATAAAACAAAATACAATGCAGATGATATAAATCCACTTTGATTTTTTTGTAAAGACTGATTCTTTAAACTATAATGGGTCTGTGCTTCGGAACGCAATATAATAATTGGGAAAGATAAGTTAGAGAGGTGTGTCATCGTAAGGGCCACAGAGGCCACAGACATAGTTTTAGTACCCGTAGTTTACACTTATACTTAGTTCACATTACATAATTCATGAAATGAATTAATTATATAACAAGAATGACGTGTAAGTCATGAATTTTTGTTACAGAATTTGAAGAATCAGATTATGACAACCAATCTCTGGGTAGAACAGGTAGGTTTAAAAATCTAATCTCGAGCAAAAATCATAATTAATTCTTGCTTCGGTTTTAGAATAAAGTAAGATTTTTCTGTTGATAGAGTTGGTACGACTACAAGCTTTCGTGGGAGCCTCGCGAATACGGAGGTGTTGAAATGCTCCATGTGCCCTCCGACCATATCTGGCGACCAGACATCGTGCTCTACAACAAGTGAGGATAATGTAATCAAACGACGGACCAATCGGCGATTTAAAAAGGATACTTCGTGGTGCATTACATTATATACTAGTACATAAATTGAAATGGGCTTCATTTGAGGTAATTGTGTATCAAAACGTGTTTTTTCGCTGTGACTGGTCCGTCCACTCTTGATTTCTATATAGTACTCGTAGATCGCAACACTTTCGCTTGTTGTTGTTCCTATTGATAGTGCGGCGTATATGAATAGTTTGTCGGTTGCAGTGCTGATGGTAACTTTGAGGTGACGTTGGCGACGAAGGCGACGCTGAACTACACAGGTCGCGTGGAGTGGCGTCCGCCCGCTATTTACAAGTCCTCCTGCGAGATCGACGTCGAGTATTTCCCCTTCGATCAGCAGACTTGCGTTATGAAGTTTGGATCTTGGACTTATGATGGATTTCAGGTCCGTTCAAAAATATTTTCCAGTGTAAGATAAATTAATTAAAATTTACTATCGATAAGCCATAAAACCTTTTCACTCTCAAAATATCATAAAACATTCGTGCCAAAACAAATATTAACACCCATATTCTTAAACCTTCACTCAAACTCGACTCAACCTTACTCCACCTCATTGGTATGATTAGTCGTCACAAGCTTCCTTGACTTGAGATGATTTCTCATTGGAGGTGAGTATCGAACTGTTAAATATAAGGTTGGTCGAGAGGTATCTTTAGGCGTCCTTGAAATGAAATAAAGTGGATTTATATAGGGTTTTTGCCACTTTTGGCCTAGGTAGGACTTACTTTATTTTATTTTTTACTCTATCCTTTTGTAATTTTCAATTTTTGTGTTTAGATTTTTTATTATAACCTGTGACGTTCCTCATTGGAGTTTGCTCAAGCAACCAACTAAGAATGTCGTTTTCAAGGAAAGTTCCAGGATTTCTTTAAGGCTTCCTCCAATGTGTTTAGAATAGAATAGAATAATTTGTAATGTTTCAGTGAATGACGTTCTTAAGGTTTTGTTTAAGAATAAATGCACAAATAAGAGATTTACCCCCGGGTAAGTCTCTTATTTTCAATTATCTTGTGTTTTTTCTTGACGCTAGTGCTTAAATACAGGTTGACTTACGGCATATCGACGAGGCGCGTGGCACTAACGTGGTAGAGCTTGGTGTCGATCTGTCAGAGTTCTACACTTCAGTGGAATGGGATATCCTCGAAGTTCCAGCCGTCCGGTGAGTCCACTTATTACTTACTACGCTAACAATAATAGAAGTCTATAATTTGTGGAAGATTGATTGTTCCATAAGGAAAACTACTATTTTTACTTACTTTTTTCATACTTACACAATAGGCTCACTTTAAAAGTATTAATTAATAAGATAATGCTCTTAGTAGAAACAGAAATATTGTGCGGTGTAAAAGTTTCCAAGAAATTCATGAATCAGGAAATATGCATTACATATTTTTCCGCAGAAACGAGAAATTCTACACTTGTTGCGATGAGCCGTATCTGGATATCACGTTCAACATCACAATGAGACGAAAAACGCTGTTCTACACAGTGAACCTCATCATCCCTTGCATGGGCATCTCGTTCCTTACGGTGCTGGTGTTCTACCTGCCGTCGGACAGCGGGGAGAAGGTGTCGCTGTCGATCTCCATCCTGCTGTCGCTCACTGTGTTCTTCTTGCTGCTGGCGGAGATTATTCCGCCCACGTCCCTCGTCGTGCCGCTGCTTGGAAAATTTGTACTCTTCACCATGATCCTCGATACTTTCAGGTAATATTCAAGCCGACTTCCGCTGATACAAGCCGATTCCGTTTAACAAGCAAGTCTGATTATTTATTTACTTTTTTGTTAATTTTATGAAAAGATTCTGATCTTTAACGAGTTAATTATCCTCTTTCTTTGTCATTACATACAGACTATTTTGTCATTAAATTAACAAAAAAGTAAATAAATAATCAGACTTGCTTGTGGACATGTCATCTGTTGATATAGCCGATGACATGTCCACGACCCGCGCAAGCCTCTAAAAAGATCGAGATGTCCCGTGAAAACCAAGCGGAGTTATAATAATATGTCAAAACGATGGTTAAAGCATTAAACATTGACCGTTTCCAGCATTTGCGTGACGGTGGTGGTCCTGAACGTGCACTTCCGCTCGCCGCAGACGCACACGATGGCGCCGTGGGTGCGGCGCGTGTTCATCCACGTGCTGCCGCGCCTACTCGTCATGCGTCGCCCGCACTACCGGCTCGACCCGCACCGCAGTCGCTTGTGAGTTCACTTCTCAATTTGTCATAAAAATAACAAACAGAGCATGAAGAATAAGATATCGTATGGATTAGTAACCACCTGATGGTCCCAGCTAAGCAGCAACTTGGTGATAATCTAAATGGACTGCTTGCACAGTGTTGCCTCCTAAACTCGATAGCGGAGTACGGCGAGCGTATCCGTAAAGATTACAGCCTGGCCGCGGGGCTATTCGCAACGGCGAATTTCAACGCGATGCCACCGACGAAGAAATACATAATAAAAGCACTAAGAAGTCACGGGAACTAGTGACTGGTGGTGCGAAATAAGGAGTAGTAACGGTAAGTGCACAGAAACAAATGCATTGCGGCGAAATTCCCCCGTGGCCAGGCTGTTACGCGCGTCAAGCGACGGCGATCCTCGGCCGTATTCGATTGGTTGTGGCATTTTCCTAATACGTAAAGCTTAGCATAGGTTTCGGTTGTTATCGTTATGTGGCACTCGTTAGGTTGTGTCAGAATACGTTTAGACAGCCTGAAACATCCACATCTCGGGTCATGTTCCTGTTGTACTGGTTTCCCTGTAAAAGGGTTAATACACTGTAACGTTATTACACTGTACTACAAATTGGTAATAAAATGGAAAAATGATATAAAAGAATAATGGTAATAAAAATGGTTATTGAATATGCGACTTAAATGGTTAAATAATAAATAGATGTCGATCGGCTGACAATTGTTTGCTTACTAAAGTAAAATTGTGTTATAAATTAAAATACCAAAACTAAATTAATGGAAGAAGATAAGCAGGTAGATACAGCTTACTTCGATTACCAAAAAGCATTCGACCGTGTTCAGATAACTACGCTTTTGCATAAATTATCGGCTTTGGGATTCACCCCGAAACTTCTCAGACTATTTGAGGATTATTTTTCTGATCGGACACAATATGTCCAACTGTTTGGCTTTCAATCTGAACCTTACCAGGCTACCTCTGGGGTAGTTCAGGGCAGCACCCTCGGTCCGACCTTGTTCCTCCTCATGATCAACGACCTGCCCATGGTGGTCAGAGAGACGCAATGCCTTCTGTTCGCGGATGACGTGAAGCTGTTCATGGGTGTAAATAACGCCCAGGATTGCGATGCGTTGCAGCGGGATATAGATAGGGTGGTTGAGTGGAGTCAACATAATTGCTTAGATTTAAATGTTTCTAAATGTAAAACAATCACATTTACAAGATCACCCTCTCCAATCGTTCATCCCTACACAATTATAGATACTCCAATGCAACGTGTCACACAAATAAGAGATCTAGGTCTTTTATTGGACGCTAAGCTGACTATGAACACTCACATAAATATTATTTGTAAGCGAGCTTATAAAGCATTAGGCTTTGTTTTGCGGCAGTCTTATCAGTTCTTTGATCGGCGTGTCATTATTGCTCTGTACTTTTCGTTTGTGCGTAGCATTTTGGAATATAACTCCATAGTGTGGGATCCTCACGAGGAGAAATACAGGCAAATGCTTGAGCGAGTGCAGAAGAGATTCGCCCGTTCTTTAAATAAAAAAATGTATGGATATTATCCCTTCTTATATCCGTCGCTGTATGTATCAGGTATGGTAGGCTTAGATACACTGGAGCTTAGACGAAAATGCAGCATACTCCTTCATTATTACTTGTTACTAAATGGAAAAATCGACAACCCACCGGCTCTGGCTAGGTGCAGCTTTTATACCCCAGTGGTTTATAGGCAATTACGCAACCGGCCACTACTCGTGGCTGCGACGTCGGCCACGGAAACCGCGCGGTACGCGCCCACTAACCAGGCCATGGTACTCTTTGGCGCCTTGATTGCTCATTTGCCAAACGTAGATATATTTTATGATAAGCTGAAATCCTTTGTTCGTTCGTGTATAATGTATGAGTCTCATAAACCTGTGTAATATGTCCTGTCCTAACTCACAGCACGCATTGGGAAACTGTAAGTGCTGTTAGTGTTTGTATAAAATAAATAAAAAAAAAAATAAAATAATGGATTCTGCTGATTGAGACAAAATTGTTCGATTGCGTAGTCTCGAACACGGAGTTAGGACGGCAGTCGCTCTATTGAATTAAACAGTATCGCCAAATCTAGAACCATGAACAGCTAGGCTCTAAGCGACACAACTTGTAAAATACGAGTGGAATGAAATTCATTGCCATCCTTTTAACCATGCAGTATGCTTTGAAATAGAAAGGAAAAGTTGATTTCTTTTTTTTATATATGACTCATGAAAAGTTTTTATTCACCTTTTCCTTATAGTTTCGCTATAGCAATTCTATCCAATATAGAATTTGATCTCTTTGGAATCTTAAATCAAAATCAAAAATGGCTGAAATGTTTTCTAACCTCTGAATTTTGTTCACATTGTTTTTACTGAAATTACCAGCGCGGGCTTAGTGACGGGCGGCGGCGCGGGCGCACCGTGGGAAGTGGGGGGCGGCTCCCCGACGCCGGTGACGTCAGCACCGGCGGGAGGAGTGGCGGCGTGCTCGGCGTGCCGCGCGTGCCGACTGCACGACGCGCCCGCGCTCTGCGACGCGCTGCGACGCTGGCATCGCTGCCCCGAGCTGCACAAAGCGATCGATGGCATTAATTATATAGCAGATCAGACGCGAAAGGAGGAAGAGTCTACAAGGGTTAGCATTGCACTTTTCATTTCGATATATCTTTGTGACTGCAAAGTCATAGTTACGAAATCAACACAGAGGTATATAATCTTTGTAAAGGGAACACAGGAAAACTGTGAGTGACTTTTTGTTGATACTTTTTATTTTATTTGTTGTCCGAGCGAGCAAAGCGAGCGAAGCGTCTATTCTTCGACTTTTTTGCTTTTGCATATGCGGAATATGTAGCTAGAGGTCACAAGAGGGCCAAAAGGGAGAAAGTTTGCTGTAGTGTTATTGCTGAACGGATCTTTATGAAACTTGACACACATGTTCTTTGAATTATTAAAAACTTTTGGTCCAGAGATTTTTTGAATGGGGTAAAATGAGAGCAAAAAGGGTAAAAGTTTGAGATAAGGTTATTTCTGAACAGATCTTTATGAAACTTGGCTCATGTATTCCTTGATTTTTTTTTTGTCTAGAACTTTTATTCGATTGACGGATAAATGAGGGCAAAAAGGGGGAAGTATGCTATAGGGTTGACGAATTCGTCACCTCTAGATATCAAGTGTTAGTTAGCGCAGTTGCTAAGCGCCACGTCTGCTATTCAGGAGGCCCCGGGTTCGAACCCCGGTCAATGAAGACGTTTTTATTTCTAAAGATTTTCTTTTTCTTTTTTACCTTTAACAAATTTATTTAAAGTAATTGACTAAAAATCAGCTGGAAATTTATTAATTCAAATTAAATAATATTGGTTAAGCATACTTTGTAATTAAAATATAAACTTTCAATAAATAATATATATTTTGTTTTTTGGAATTTCTTAATTATCTATCCGCAAGAATAAAACTGGACCCATTTAGGTACTAAAACTCGGAAGTCCGTATCACTCTGTTCGTCTGTCACCAGGTTGTATATCATGAATCGTTATAGTTAGACAGTTAAAATTTTTGATCACACATACAGATACTGTGTTTCTGTTGCCGCTATAACAACAAATACTTAATAAAAAAGAATAATATAATATAAGAATAAAATAATATACCATACAAAAACGTTTATTTTTTGCTCGATATTAGGAACGGCAATATTTAGTTACTTATTCACTTTTAAAATAAATAAATAAAATAATACAAAAATATTTAAAGGAGTATTGTTGTTAAGCAGATAAAATATGATATCACAACCGTGTTTTTTGCAGTTTGCATAGATAATTGTATGGAATTGACCGTTTTTATTTATATACTAACTAGCTATTTCTCGCAGCTCCGCCTGCGCCAAAAAGTAACCTATGTTTGACCCCGGGTCTTTAATTATATTCATACCAAATTTCATCAAAATCCGTTATGCGGTTTGGTCGTAATAGCGTAACAGATAGGCAGACTTTCGCATTTATATATTAGTATGGGTAATGGATATGGATTTATTGACGCATTCACTAGCGTCTACGTTATTACATTGTCATGACACAACATGGTTATTCCACTGTTCGCGAGGTCTACTGTTCACGAAACTAGTAGTTTTATTATTTATTATTATTGAAGTACACCATTATGAAGTATACTTATTATGTCTCTTACTATTATTGTTTTCTAAATAAATAAATCAAAATAAAAAGCGAATCCGGAGCTCCAAAGCGAGCAGCTAAAGACATAACCGAGGAAACACTGAGATGTGCTTTTATTACTAGTCGAGTATGACGACATTCGCTAAACATGATTATGAAATGATGTTCCAGGTGAAGGAAGACTGGAAGTACGTGGCGATGGTACTGGACCGGCTGTTCCTATGGATCTTCACGCTGGCAGTAGTGGTGGGCTCGGCCGGCATCATCCTGCAAGCGCCCACGCTGTACGACGAGCGCGCGCCCATCGACGTGCGGCTGTCGGAGATCGCGTACGCCACCGCCAAGCCGCGGCCCTCGCCGCCGCCGCCGCCGCGGTGAGCGTCGCGCTCATGCGTCCTATCCGTATTACCCGAACCAGGGAGACTCCATATTGTGTAATTTTATGATATTGTAAATAATATACAGACTATATAGTTTATACGACGAGCGATGCTATTAAAATGAGTCGAATTTCTTTTGATAGAGACGAATTAAAACGATTGTTTATATATTTGGTTTTTATTTCTCACTCCATTCAATATTTACAAGTTTACTAACAACAAAGTATCGAACAGGTGAAGGGGCGTGACCTTTGATATCCAAAATGATAACGACAAATACAATTAGGAATTTGATACAACTACTCCTTAGACTCAAGACTTATCTAATACTAGCTGTGCTTACACTGTGTGACTCCGACCGCGTAATGTTCGATTAAGTACTTTCCTTTTTGATGCTGCCCGAGCTCCTGCTGTGTTAGAAATTAGTATCCGTCATCGCAGAGTTTCACATTAAATATTTGATGCAATTGATATTTATTTAGTAAAGACTCGGTTCATGTCTCCAAGAGTGTCAACTCATCCCACGTCTCCACACTTAATTCGCCCCTGAACGTCACCTTACAATGATAACAATTTTTTTTTTTTTTTTTTTTTTTTTCCATCCAGTGTATTCTGTCTGCTAGCAGACGTGCAAAATTATTTATAACATTAAATTTAATTATATAATATTACGATGTTTTTAAAATAAGGTAAAAAAAAAAAAAAAAACTGTGACGTCGTGCCTCCATCAACGGCTACCTTTCCCCGCTTCCCCGCGCCGCATCACCCCGAGGGCCATATATAAGCCTGCGCGCGTCCACCAGAAGGCTGCTCGGATCATCTCGTCATCTCGAAGTTAAGTGGCTGGCTATTTCATAGCGGCTGTCTGTCTGGATCTCGTGCCTACTTCGATCTCACGACCCCTATCTATATTACTTCGTACATCCATAAGAGTCTAAACTTGTAAAGTAGAAATAATAAATATTGTGCTATTCGCTGAAACCTGGATTTATCATCTCTCCTCACACATACCTTTAGTAGTAATTATTAACTACGTTATAAAACCAATAATAAATTAATGTCAAATCATTACAATTCTTATCTTTCGAAACGATAACGCGCTGTAACTTAACTGTAACAACATATAATATTCAATTAAAGGGGAAGAAAAAAAAAAAACAACACATACCAACACACCTTTTTCAAGTAGAGGTAACAAAAAAAAAACTTCGTTCCGAGTACACTAGATGGCGTTGTATAAAAATGAAACTCGCCATGGATTTGTGTTATCAAAATGATATAACCCATGATGTACAAATTAAACCCCGGGCTTTGGGTCGGGTATGTTAGGTTATGTTAGGTTATGTTAGGTTATGTTAGGTTATGTTAGGTTATGTTAGGTTATGTTAGGTTATGTTAGGTTATGTTAGGTTATGTTAGGTTATGTTAGGTTATGTTAGGTTATGTTAGGTTATGTTAGGTTATGTTAGGTTATGTTAGGTTATGTTAGGTTATGTTAGGTTATGTTAGGTTATGTTAGGTTATGTTAGGTTATGTTAGGTTATGTTAGGTTATGTTAGGTTATGTTAGGTTATGTTAGGTTATGTTAGGTTATGTTAGGTTATGTTAGGTTATGTTAGGTTATGTTAGGTTATGTTAGGTTATGTTAGGTTATGTTAGGTTATGTTAGGTTATGTTAGGTTATGTTAGGTTATGTTAGGTTATGTTAGGTTATGTTAGGTTATGTTAGGTTATGTTAGGTTATGTTAGGTTATGTTAGGTTATGTTAGGTTATGTTAGGTTATGTTAGGTTATGTTAGGTTATGTTAGGTTATGTTAGGTTATGTTAGGTTATGTTAGGTTATGTTAGGTTATGTTAGGTTATGTTAGGTTATGTTAGGTTATGTTAGGTTATGTTAGGTTATGTTAGGTTATGTTAGGTTATGTTAGGTTATGTTAGGTTATGTTAGGTTATGTTAGGTTATGTTAGGTTATGTTAGGTTATGTTAGGTTATGTTAGGTTATGTTAGGTTATGTTAGGTTATGTTAGGTTATGTTAGGTTATGTTTTTTTTTTTTTTTTTTTTTTTTTGAATGAAACATGCTCCTACAGACTCGAGGTCTGTACTTTTTTTTCTTTTATATTTATTTTGTTATGTTGTTTTTCCAGTTCCGTGCATAATTGATCTTAAAGCCTACGTCGTCGAAAATGTTATTATTATAATTCTTATAATTAAAGTTATTCTATGGTATTTTTTTTTTTTTTTTTTTTTTTTTTTTTTTTTTTTTTTTTTTTTTTTTTTTTTTTTTTTTTTTTTTTTTTTTTTTTGTTTACTTATTTATATATACAACTTATTTCTACAGTGTACAACTTATCTAAGAGCTCGAGTAGCCCAGTTCCCCCTGGCAGCACCCGTTCACGAGTTGACGCACGTATCAGCCATCGATCGACTCGACCATATTAGAGGGAATCAACCGACCCGACACGCGACGCCGCCACCAGATTGAACTTTTTCGTGAGCGTGACTACTCGACCTCAGCTAAAACTAGAATTATATTCTAAGTGTTATTCTATTGTTATTTTACATTATTATTATTATTATTATTATATTTTTTTTTTTTTTTTTTTTTTTTTTTTTTTTTTTTTTTTTTTTTTTTTTTTTTTTTTTTTTTTTTTAAGTTATGTATATTAGTACAGTCAGTCCAGTGGGGGGGGGGGGGGATAGCGCCAGCGTTAGCGGGGTGTCTGCTCCCTCTGAGACCTGATGATCTGGTCTCTGACGACGTCGTCACCATTCCGCATAGCCATCCGAAGGTTATAGTCCGAGATTTTGTCGTCTGTAGCCATCTCTGCGCGCGATATGAAACGTGCAACTGCATCGTCTTGCGTACGGTCTGTATAATACACGCAGGTTTTCGTGTGTCTGGAGATGGCCACGACTGCGTGCGGGACACTGAGTAGCAGGCTTGACCTGTTAGCCGTTGTCCGTACAATTACCACTGTCTCGTAGGTAAGTCCCTGTGCTTCGTGTATGGTTAGAGTGCGAGATTCCGTATTGGTGCCGAGTCCCCGGCTGATCAGCAAGGCTTTTTCAGCTTGGGTGTGGACTAAGTATAATGTTTTGTCCAATTTCGGAATGTTCGCCCCCGTGTACCTCTTCAACTTCAGGGAACGTACGAGAGACTTGGACGAGTATATGCCGTTGTACACTTCACTGAGGGCATATGCTACGTCCTGCGGGTTTCTGTACGTACACAGCAACTCTTTTGAGATATACGCAACCGTGTTGGGCCTGTTATAAGATAAAGGAAACAGGTTGTTTCTGTCGATGTACGGTAGCTGGTTATTGTCTCCGATCAAGAGTGCTTCGCCGGCTCCTGAGATCTGAGTGGCCATCACTATGGATCCGAAATGATTCATTAGGGCTTCGTCCACCACTAGGCGTGTACACGATTCTCCCCTCATCATTCCGTTTACCAATAGCGATGCCATGGTACGAACGCGCCTTTTGGCGGGTTCCTCACCGATCCGCGGTGCTAGCTTTTCCCTTAGATCTTTGACGGCTTCCGTTGTGGTGGTCACTATTAGGTCTTTGTTGGGATCGACCTGCTCAACGATCCAAGTGGTTTTGCCGCATCCAGGGACCCCGTTCACCCAAGAGAACTTTGGTGTTGTCAAGTGCTTCGGTATTTCGCCTCCGGACAGGTCCCCGAAAATGGTTCTGGCCATTTCGAGGATCCTGCCGTCGAGCATCACCTTAGTGCACTTGGCTACGACTACTATGGTCTCTTCGGGTGGGGTCCGGAAGCGGAGCACCCCCTCTCCCTCCTCTTCCCGTTCCACGAAACCTGAGGCGCTGCAGTAGGCTGCCATATATTCCCCCGACATAGTTCCGCTCAGTACGCGACCCTCGTCGTTGTCGTATACCGCAGCCCCCGCTTCGTCCAACTTCACCTGAAGCAGTCCTAGATTTCCACGCTTGTAGGTTTGCAAGATCGATTTGCAAATATCTTCGTTGACTTTTCGCGTGGCTGTCGTGACTGCCAGATATTCTGTTAGGGCGTTCGCCAAGTGGTCTCGTGGTGTGTTCGCTGGTCTGAGTTGGGGCTGTGTCACCTGTCCCATGGCCGCCCGGGTTCGGGTCCCGGTTTGCTGCCTCACCGGACTTGGCGTTGGGGGCGCTGTAAACCTTTCTACCGCTGATTCTATAGACAGTGTTTCCCTTATCTTTTTAATTTTTGTTTTGACCGGTTCGGGGATTGCCTGTGTTATCCGGTTGAGCACTGAAGTGAAAAGAGACTTGTGCCTTTCTTTGCTCTTTCCACTTGTCCCCCGCATCGCCGAGCTGCGTTCTGCCTCCACTCTCTGCTGGAGCCGTTCCGAGCCGCTGATGTTCGGGTTCAGAACTGGGTGTCCCCAGCAGTCTGTCTGCTCAGTCGGGGCGCCCTGGCCGCGGCGCTGTGGTATAAGATAACTCAGGTTTTCGCCCCGGTTCTCATACACCACCACCTCATGATGTTTAGAGGCTGCAAGGGCACCTACGTAGTCACTGGTGTTGCCCTTCATGTACGCCACGACCATTGCGTCCACACTGATCTTCTTAGGAGTGGAGGATTCCCCCTGGTCTCGCCCCCCCATCGCCGACAGCGCCCTACATGCCTGTTGAAATTCCGTCACTTCGTCGCCGGTGCTGAACAGTGCAACGATTTTGTTTTTCGCTCTCACTATTCGGCACCGCTGACCCTCTACGGTGACGGTAGGCATTGTGTCGTACACTTTGCGACGCATGGTGGTTTTAAGGGTGCTGCCGTTCAGCAGGAGGCCGAGACCCGGCGAGATTCTGACATTTGTTTTCGCTCCGGCGTTGCAGAAGGCTATGCCCAGCCTCTCCGAGTTGTTATCCATGAACAGGGCAACTCCTCGGAGGCTGATTCCTGGCTTCCCCGTTTCACCGCAGCTGAGGAACGAGAATGTTTGCGGCCCTGTTTGTGATGTTTGTGGTGTTATCTGTGTTTGTGGAGTTATCTGTGTTTGTGTAGTTGATGTGGATGGTTGTGAGTGTGTTGGTGTTGGCATTGATGTTTGAAGAGTGCTATTTCTTGCTGACGCTTTTTGTGCGACTTCCTCCATGAAGTTTAATAGATGGGGTCTGGTCTTTTTCGCGTGCAACAGCTCCTTCATGTTGTGTTTTGTTAGTTTGGTGTCCGTTTTGCACTCCAAGTTGTACCGGGGTATTTGGAATCTAGGGCATTCGAGCAACAAGTGGTTCACCGACTCGGTGATGTTCGGGTCGCACTCACATCCAGGGTTTTCTTTCAACCTGAACCGGTGTAAGTACTCACCAAAACCGCCGTGTCCCGTCAGGACTTGGGTTTGATAGTGGGTCATCTTTGTTTCCCTTATGACGCTGTAGGCTTTGCTTACATCCGGAAAGAAAGTTTTTGTGACCGCGCCCTTTGGTGAGGAATCGTACCTGGCTTGCCATTTATGTATTGATTCCTCCCTGATCTTTCTCCTGACGTAGGATAGCGGCACTGCCGCGTAGTCGGGTGTATGGGCTGGTTTTAGAGCCCCTTCTTTTGCTAGCTCGTCTGCCCTTTCATTTCCCTCCGTGCCTACGTGCGCTCTGAGCCAGAATAGGCGTACCTGTCTCCCCTGTGTTTGTGTTGTTGTTAGGTTATGTTAGGTTATGTTAGGTTATGTTAGGTTATGTTAGGTTATGTTAGGTTATGTTAGGTTATGTTAGGTTATGTTAGGTTATGTTTTTTTTTTTTTTTATACAAATAAAACTACTACTACGGACTCTGTTGGTCCGTACATTTTTTAGGTTTCTTATTTTGTTATGTTATTATAATTTTATTTTCTCATATATACACTCCGCGTATTTTGCTCACATTTCATCACATCGCCGTATTTGAAACTAATGCTATTATTTCTTATGTTACTTATGCTATTTAACTTATGTTATATATATTATTTTTTTCTTATATTTTTTTTTTTTTTTTTTTTTTTTTTTTTTTGAATTATTTGTTTATTCTATATGTATAATTTTTTTTTTTTAATTTTTTTTTTTTTTTTTTTTTTTTTTTTTATTTATTTAATTTTTTTTTTTTTTTTTTTTGCATGCATCTTAGTGTCTATCTTATCTATGGTTAAATTATTCTAGATATTTCTTATTATTGTACTGTTAATATGCTTAATTGTACTTACACTTTTTTTTTTTTTTTTTGTAACATTATTTGCCTGCTTACAGTCTTTAGTTTCATTCCTTTAAATGATAATATTATATTCTACTTATTCTATGTACACTTTTTTTTTTTTTTTTTTTTTTTTTTTTTTTTTTTTTTTTTTGTTTTTGGCATGCATCTTAGTGTCTATCTTATCTATGGTTAAATTATTCTAGATATTTCTTATTATTGTACTGTTAATATGCTTAATTGTACTTACACTTTTTTTTTTTTTTTTGTAACATTATTAGCCTGCTGACAGTCTTCAGTTTCATTCCTATAACTGATAATATTATATTATACTTATTCTATGTACACTTTATTTTTTTTTGTTTATTATATACTTAATAATATACTTATTCTATGTACCCTTTTTTTTTTTTTTTTTTTTTTTTTTTTTTTTTCCCTTTCATCATTTTCTTGGCCCAACCGCGGCGCTGATTGGTCCTCGGGAGATAGATATGCTATATGTTGTTTAACGCTATAATTGCATCTGTCGTGACTCCGTCGCCGCTCCATATGGCCATTCTTAGGTTGTAGTCTTTTATTTTTTCCGTTGTGGCTTCCTCCGCTCTTATTATCAGTCGCGCAACTGCGTCGTCCCTGACAATATCTGTGTAGTAGACACAGGTGTTTTTGTGTCGGGAGATCGCCACAACAGCGTGTGGAATGCTTTTTAGGAGGCTTGTTCTTTCAGAGGATATATTTATTACAATTACTGTGTCGCATGTGAGTCCTTGTGCTTCATGTATAGTGAGCACTTGAGATCCCGATTTCCTACCGTACCCTTTTTCGATAAGGTGTGCCTTATCGGACTGGGTGTGGGTCAGGTATAGGGAATTTTCTAAATTCGGAATCTGTGCTCCCGTTAGTGGCTTCAGCGACAAGGATCGTGTTGTTGTTCTAGATGAGTATATACCCTTGTAGATCTCATTAAGGGCGTATGCTACATCTTGCGGATTTCTGTGCGTGCACAGTAATTCTTTTATTGTATGTGTTATGATTGGTTTGGTGTGCTTTAGTTTGAAGAGGTTTTGTCTGTCTATGAATGGGAGTTGATTTTGGTCGCCAACCAGCAGAGCCTCTTTGGCTCCCGCAATCTGGATTGCCATCACTATAGACCCAAAATGGTTCATGAGGGCTTCGTCCACCATTAGGCGTTTGCACGATTTGCCTTTCATGCCATTTACTAATACGGATGCCATAGTGCGGACACTGGTCTTGGTGTGTTCTCCTAATTGCGGTTCCAGTTGTTTTCTTATGCTGATTGCCGATGCGACTGTGTTGGTCACTATTACGTCCTCGTTTTGGTGGAATTGGGATATCAGCCACGTTGATTTTCCTGCACCAGGGACTCCCTGCACCCAGTTTATGGTTGGCTCGGTCCACTGTCCAGGTTCATTGCCTTTTGACATTTTCCCCGATACAGCTTCCGCCATTTCGAGAATCCTGTCACTCAGCATGATTCTAGTGCACTTCGCCACCACCACTATCGGGGCCTCGGGTGGGGTGTTGAAATAAGGTCTCCCTTCGAACTCGGACCGATCCTCGTCAAGGGCCACAAAGCCAAGCATTTTGCTGTATGCTGCCATGTACGGTTCCGACATTTCGCCCATAAGGACTCGGCCAGATTCATTATCGTACACCGCAGCCTCAGCCTCGCGCAATCGAACCCTTAGCAGTCCCTCGCTGCCGCGCATATAACTCTGCCAGATGGCTTCGCAGAGATCGGTGTTTACCTTGCGTGCTGCTTTGGTGACCGCCACGAACTCGATAAAGGCGTTCTTTGCTTCCCCTTGTGGTCCTTCCGCGCGCACGAATTGTGGGGGAGAAACCAACCCTTTGTCTGCTTTTGTGCGAGGTGCCGTGGATGTATCCCTGCAACATGTTTTGATCGTTGTAGTGAATTCCTCCACAGCCGTTTCCATTTTAGACACTCTCTTCAACTGTTTGTGTTTTTTGTGGGAAACACTCGGAATGGATGTGAATGCCGCGCTGAGATAGTGTAACGCTGAGGACAGTACTCTTTTGGTGTTTTTTTTGTCCTGAGCCTTACCATCTGTATTTTTTCTCTCCCTCTCCAACCGTTGCTGCAGTCTTTCAGACCCACTATTGATCTGGTTTGCTGTCGGTTGGTCTTGGCTGCTTTCTGAGGTCGGCGGATCCACATGGCTAGGGTTCCTTTGTACAAGGTAGCTTAGGTCTTGGCCTCTATCCTCATACACTATTACCTCGTGGTGTTTCGAGGCTGCGAGTGCTCCCAGGTGGTCTTGGGTTTCTCCTCGCATGTACCCCACTGCCATGGCATCGACGCTGATTATTTTGGCCGGTTGGTCTGTTCCCCTTCCCTTTTTCCCGATCGTGGCAAGCACTTCGCATACCCGCTCAAAGGCTGTTCCATCATCGTTAGTGGGGAACAGTGCGACAGTTTTATTTTTCTTTCGCACTATTCTACACTTCTGATTTTCTATGGTTACTTCGGGCAGTGCATTGTAGACCTTCCTCCTCATTGTTGTCTTAGTAGTGCTGCCGTTCAGGAGGGCTCCTAAGCCTGGAGAGATGTATACGTTGGTTTTGGCTCTTTCATTGCAGAAGGCAATTCCCATTCTTTCAGTGTTACTGTTCATGAACAGTGCCACTGTTGCGAGTTTCAGACCCGGTTTCCCCACTTCCCCGCACAGTAGTATGTTGAAGTGTGCTGAGGTCTGTGGTGTGGTTTCGGGTGTTTCGGGTTGCTCTCTCGTTTCCTGTGCTTCCCGTGTTTGTGGTGTGGTGGTGTTTAGTGTGCTATTTCTGGACACGACTCTATTGGCAACCGATTGTATATACTCAAGTATGGGTTTGCCTGTTTTGCTATTTTCCAACAACTCGTGAATTTTGTTTTTATTTAGCTCTGTTCCGATAGCACACTCCAGGTTATATCGGGCTGTTTGGAATCGAGGGCATTCGAGCAGTATGTGCCAAACTGACTCGCTGACATTCGGATCACACTCGCATCCCGGATCATCTCTGAGATGAAATCGGTGCAAGTATGATCCGAATCCGCCGTGTCCCGTCAGGATCTGGACTTGAAGTGGAGTCGGTTTAATCTTTCTCACCATTCTGTATGCTTTTTCGACATCTGGGAAAAAGCATTTGGTGGTGGCTCCAGTACTGGATGTTATGTACCGGTCTTGCCATTTTTTAACCGTTTCCTCTCTAATCTTTCTCCTGACGTGTGATAGAGGTACTTCAGCGTAGTCAATTTTTCCAGCTAAGTTGTTTGCTGCTGATTTCGCTAGTTCATCTGCTCTCTCGTTTCCTGCCGTCCCTACATGTGCTCTTAGCCAGAATAGCCGCACGCTCCTTCCCTCCTGTCGAACCTCCAGTATGTTCCCCTTAATCTCCTTTGCCAGAGGGTGGAGAAGCTTCGGGTTTTTTAACAGTTCGAGCGATGACCTAGAGTCGCTTAGGATGTTAACTGTTTCCCTTTTGCTTTCCTTTGCCTTTGTTACTGCTCTGTGTAGGGCGTAGAGTTCAGACTGGAAGACCGTACAGGTTGGATCTAGCTTGAAGGTCTCGCACTCGACCTCCCTCTCCCCTTCCCACCATGTTAGCGCCGCTCCGACTCTACCTTCAATCTTACTCCCGTCGGTGTAAATTTGGGGGCCGCTAATGTGATGGTTTTCTTGGGTTTGCTTAGCCATGTCCTCGAGAAGTTCATACTCTATGGTGATTTGAGTAGACGGATGTGAAAGCTCCCTGTTGTTCACCTTCCTTTCGAGGTTCCGGCCTGGAGGAAGGTAGTCGCTCGCAAGTCTCTTCTTTGCCTCGTAGAGCGCAGCGACTTCCTGGATTCGCAGGTCTAACGGTAGTGTTCCCGATAGAACTAGTGCCGCTGTTAGTGATACTGTTCTGTAGGATTTGCAGATTTTTTGAGCAAATCCTCTCTGGAGCGTGTTGAGCTTTTTTTTATTCATTTCAAGATTAGTCGCCCTTGCCCAAGCACATGCCGCATATGTTGTTATTGGCTCTACCACTGCGACGTATATAGTCCTTATTATTTCGCCATTTAGTCCCCACGAGACCTTAGCTGCACACGCAAGCTGCTTGTAGATGTCTGTTGACTTTTTACAGATCGCTGTGACGTGTTCGTTGAAGTTAAGGTTTCGGTCGATTGTGAGCCCCAGGAGTTTTATCTTATCGACTAGTGCTATTTGGGTTCCAGACATGTGGATTTTTGGGGGAGCAAACTTTATTTTTTTCGTCAGAAGCATTGCGTTGGTTTTGTGCGCTGCGAATCTGAGCTTGTTGCATTCCCCCCATTCCGCTATCTTATTAAGCATGTGGTCGATTTTGTCCTCCATGGCGGCTATGGACTTATTTGCGAATAATAGGACGGCGTCATCTGCAAATGCTTGGCAATAAACTTCCTCCTTTGTCAGTTCCTGGAGGAGCGGGTCTAGGATCAGGTTCCAAAAGGTCGGTCCTCCGATGGATCCTTGGACACATCCCTTAGTGGTTCCCTTTACGCTAGTTGCTCCTGCGTAATTGACCGTGATGTTTCTGTCGGTGAGGTAGGAGTTTACTGTGTGGTAGAGGTTTTTCGGGCAGTGTCTGGTCAAAAGGCGATGTTTCAGAGCCGGCCACCATGCGTTATCGAATGCACCCTCTATGTCCAGTGAAATTATGATTATGGAGTTTCCCTTTTCAAGTTGGGACTCGACGTGTTTCACTAGGTCGTAGAGGGCGTCATCGGTCCCACGTTGCGGCAGGAAACCGTACTGTTTTGGGCTGAGGGTAGGGAGGAGGTGCCACTGGATGCGATTCACCGTCATTTTTTCGAATGTTTTGCCTAGGATGGAAAGTAGGCCTATTGCTCGGTGGGACTTTGGATGTGTGTAGTCTTCCTTGCCGGGTTTCCTGAGGACCACTACGTGAGCTTCTTTCCATTGCTTTGGAAAGTATCCTATGGCTAGGCATTTGTTCGTAATTGCCAGGAATAACTTTCCATTGCTTCGGATTGCTCTAGCTGTAATGTCTGCTGTAAATCCATCAGGGCCCGGTGCTTTCTTCGGATTTTGCATCAGTAGCACCGCCTCCAGCTCGTCCTCGGTGAAAGGAGGGTCATCTTTAGCCAGCTTTCCTTCTAGAGTTCCGCTCTCCACAATTCTACGCAGTTGTTTGTGGTACTCGCTGTCTGTTGATACAGAGTCGTCAGGATACAGTGTGCTTGCTAGGAGGTCGGCTGATTTCTCTGGGCTGAGTGTTTTGCCGTCCAGTCCTTTAAGCAGCACATCTTCCTGTCTTCTTGCTGTTTTCCTGATGACTCTGTATATGCCGTCCCACATACTTTCTCTTTCTTGTGTTGTGCAGAACTCCTTCCAGCTCTCGGTTTGAGCTTCCTTGGCTTTTTGTTGATATTTCTCCTTAGCCTCATAGTATTCTCCCAGTACGGCTTCCATTCTGATTGGGGCAGCGTTTCGGATGCGTCTTTTTTTCCTGAGGACGTCGGCCTTCAGTTCTTCGAGGTCTTTTGTCCACCATGGTGGCGCGGCTTTATTCCCTCTCTTGCCTATTCTTGGGATTGCTTTTTCGCAGGCTTCCCTTATGGCATCTGAATAGGCGTTTACGATGTTCTCCACATCCTCTCCATCCACCGCCTCTTCTACCAATTCGATAGTTATGTTTTTATTTGTTAGGGAACAGATGAGTTGTTTGTCAAACTCCAACCAGTTAGCCTTTTTGGTGTTGTATATCCTTGTGGTCGGGTACTGCAGCTGTTGTAGCCGTTCCCCCAAGCACAAGGTATAAGTTAAGGCATTATGATCTGACGTGATTAGAGTCCGGTCCACTTTCCACTCTTTTATTTTCCCTAACAGTGGCGTACTGCATGCCGTTACGTCGATATGGCTCTTCCGCAGTTCACCCTGTCGATTGTAAACTTCGAAGGTCGGTGTGTCCCCGCGGTTGAGGATGTGGTAACTCATTTCGTTCAGGAAGGAATTATATGCCTCGCCTCTGTCGTCATCCGACACGCTTCCCCACCAGTGGCTCCAGGCATTTATGTCTCCGCCTACAAGGATATTGGGCGTATTTAAATTTTGGCATATTTTTTTTGTTCGCTCTATGTACGGCTCGATTTCCTTTGGCCCGTCGTAGTAAACTGACACAACTCCAATCTTTGTTGTTCCCGCTTCCAGTAACACCGCCGCCTCGGTCTCGGTGACCATCTGTGGGTCATGAATTACTCTCAGCTGGTCCCCGAAAACAACAATTGCGGATTTTACTGGGGTTTGCCGATTTTGCGTGCACTGGATGATTTTTGTGCCTGGGTGTTGCTTCATTATCTCACTTATGCCCACGTAGGGCTCCTGTATGAGTGCGATGTGGATACCCTTCTGCTCTGCTACTTGCATGAGCTCGGCTGTTGCTTGTCGGGAACGCTGCAGATTGATTTGAATGAAGTTGAGTCTGCTGCCACTTGGGAGAAATGAGTCGGGAGAGCTAGTGGCGCCTTTAGCAATATGCTATACGCGAACGTGCTATCATGTCCCACATCTGGCGTTCGGGGCATTCGTCGCTGAATGCCACGTGAGGCTGTGCTGTTGTTATTGTGTCCCTTTTGGCCCTCTGACAATTTTTGCATTTCGGCATTTCGCCTGAGCTTCTGACAGGACAATCTTGCCAGGAGTGAGCCTCTCCGCAATAGTTACAGAGGTTCTCCCGCTCCTTGCATATCGTTTTAGTGTGCCCGAAGCCCAGGCATTTAGTGCACTGCACCAGTGGGGATTGGTCTTCAACAGTACGCCGTTGGATTCCAACGTGGACTGATCCCACTTCAAGCATGCGTTTATGTAGTCGGGGGGACACTTCTAACACGACGTGACATTGATGCGGATTTCTGACTTTTTTTCGATACCTGACGCCGGCCTTCGCGTCGTCTCCTCCAAGGTCCGCAAAGACTTTTTTGTTTTGGGCCCTCAGATTCTCCACGATGTCGGCGTCTGTGGTACTAGATAGCACGTTATTGATCCTTATAAGCGGATTTTGTTGCTTTGCTATCTCTGATTTTAATGCATTTGTTTTTTTGAGTTGTTTGGATATCTGCTCTAGGTCCTCCTTTTTCTCGCACGTGAGGACGATTTTTCTATTCTTCGCCTTTCGCACTTTGTCCACCGTTATGCCTGTCGTTTTGAAGTCCAAAGCCTCACTGATTGACTCTATCACCTTGTCCCCAGTTTTGGTGGGGTCGGTGGCCGTTACTATCAGCGAGTGATTGGGCCTCTTCGTGGATCTGGTTTTTAATGCTTCGGCGAAAGATTTCCTCCTCTCGTGCACCGTCGGTACCTGTGGCATCCCCTGCCCGAACTTGGAATTGTAAAATTCCATTTTTTTTGTGAGGTCTCGTGAGCTGATGGCGATCTCCGCTACATCGGCCCTTAGGGGAGTTATCAACTCCTCCAGTTGGGTCGCCGTCTCGGCCACCGCCATTTCCGCTCCTATTCCGGGCTGTACTGCGCTGGAAGCTATTGTGTTTTCTTTGACTTCTTCTATCTCCACAAGGATCCTGTTGGCCTGTTTAAGTATGGGCCTTGTTGCTTCATTCAGCTCGTCACGCACCTCCTCCCTGGTCGCTGGGATGACCTTTGGCCCTTCTTCTGAAGGCCTGTCCAGTCGGGCCTTGATTTCTTTTATACCCTCCTTGATGTCCAGGAGGGAGCTTTCTATAAGGTCAGTGGTGCGCGACGTGTCTGATGATTCGGATGACTTTGGCGAGTATTGGTCAGCAGCTCGCCCAGTTTTCCCTTGTTTTTTTAGATCCATTTGAAGGTAGTGGACCTCGGTGGCCAGTCCACTTACTTTCAGGGAGATGTCATTTAAGGAGGTCTTTATTAGGTTGTCTTCATGGAGGGTAGGGTCTGAGGTGGCAGTTGGGGTGGTGGGTTCGCGCGCTTGGGGTTTCAGGACTTTGGAGTGGATGTCCTTGACGGTTTTGTTAAGGTCATCCACTTCAAAATCCATCCTATCCCTTATGGCGTTCGTTTCCTTTTTCAACCCTTTTAGCGCCTCAGTGGTTTCAAGGAGGCGCTCCGCCATTACCTTTCCCATTTCCTCCATTTTTGTACTGTATCTTGATTCCAGCAGCAGCTTTGCCCTTGTAGCTTTCGCCCTCTCCATCTCCAGGCTCAGTCGGCAACGTTGCCTCGAGTCGGAGAGGGACAGGACGATCTCGTAAAGGGCGCTCAGGCTTTCCACTGCGGTTGCTCTTAGCTCGCGCTTTAGAGTTTTTGACGACTCCAGTGCCTCTTTACCTGTATGGTAGATTTTACGGGCCTGTTCGGTCGCCAAATCCTTCGAGACCCCTATTTTTGCTACCCCGAATGACGGTAGGAGACTGTGTCTTTCTCCCTCGGTCTCCACGTCAATCCAGTCGTCCGATGCTACCGAACCTTCACTTTGGCCCTCCCACTGCTCATTTTCCTCCGACTCTTTGGGTTGATCTTGATCGGAGGTTAAGCCCTCTTCATCGCCGTCCCCTCCCGTCTCCCGATCTTTTTCGGGAGTCGTTGAGAGGACAACGATGTAGTGGTCCTTTTTAGGGTATGCAGTGGAAGGGCCCTGTTCAGGCTCGGGCTCACCCGCGCCGGACGCCGGTTCGGGGTCCACCACTTGTTTTTCTGGGGATATTGTCGTGTCCGGTATTATTGTGTCTTGTAGGTGTCGGGCGCAGTCCAGTGCTGTTGTTCGAGCAGTCTGTTGCGCACTACGCATCGTGGCTACTCGTCTCAGTCCACCCGTGTGCGTTTTTTTGGTCTGCGCCTTTTGTATGGAGAGTTTTTTGCAAAGCTCAGAAGGGCCTTTGGTTAGCCTCTTCGGGGCCTTGACTAATTCTTTTCTTTTTGTAATGGTTGTTTTCTGTTGTATTGTCTTCTGTCTTAGTTGTGTTCGTATGGATGTTTTGGGTTCCTCCTTCAGTGTTAGCCTCCTACCAGCGTGACTCGCGGCCGAGATCGGACTAGGGGCCGACGACGGAGTCTGCCCCAAGATGGTTTCGGCCCTCTCTTTCGAGAGGGCCCCTAATTGTTCGGAAGAGATGGGAGTGGATTCAGCCGACGCTTGGTTGGTGGACGATTTGCAAGGAGAAGACATTTTTTTTTTTTTTTTTTTTTTTTTTTTTTTTTTTTTGTGTTATTAGGTTAGTTACTTAATTATATTTACAGCTTATGCCTATAGTGTACAACTTATCTAAGAGCTCAAGTAGCCCAGTTCCCCCTGGCAGCACCCGTTCACGAGTTGACGCACGTATCAGCCATCAATCGACTCGACCATATTAGAGGGAATCAACCGACCCGACACGCGACGCCGCCACCAGTTTGAACTTTTTCGTGAGCGTGACTACTTGACCTCAGCTAAAACTAAATATTTACAATTAATGCTACTTATTCTATGGCGATTCCGTCGACTTTCTGCTGTTGTTCTGCTACCTGGGCCTTCGGGTTGTGATGTTTCGTTCTGATGTTTTGGTATGTGTGCGATTTCTCGGGAGTGTGTTGCCGATTCCGGGATTTGGTCAGGGCCAATGGGTGGGGTTTCTTCCGCAGAGTTCGACGAGCCCAAGAACGAGTCTCTAGCTCAAAAGACGGCGGAGTTATGACCCGGGGGGGTGAAATGCCACAAAATCCGGGATTTCTCGGAAATGGGAGCTTTTTTGGAGAATCCGTTGGGGCCAATCGCTGGAGAATCTCACGCCGGTTCTAACGAGCCCAAACTCGGGGCTCTAGGTTGGTAAATGACGGAGATATGGCCAGGGGGGGTGAGGTACCTCGAGGGGTGGGGGGGGGGGGGTTTGTCTAAAACGGATATATCCGGTGTCAGAAGAAAAAATTTTTTAAGGGAGGGGTGGGGGTGAGAGGAGATGGGGGGGGAGGGTGGTTTTAGGATACCGCCACTTCCCAAGTCAATTGAAACCGGACAAGGGCCTTCTGCGGTGTACTGATGTAATTGGGGTGGGTTGTTAGGTTTTTTTGGGGGGATAAGAGGGAAGGGGTTGCAGGGATGGGGGTGGGGGTGGTTTGTGTAGGGTGGTCGCTTCCTTCCGAGCAGGACAAGTCCAAACACGGGTGTTCTACGACCAAGGGGAGAGGAGTTCCCTCGAAGCGGACTCACAACCTGATGATGGGCAGTTCTGCAGGGGGGCGAAGTCTTGGGGACTGCTTCGGAGTCTTCAGGTTCGGCAATGAGGTATCGCTGGCCAGCTACGCTCAGTACGCTGTGACGCGCTTGACGTAGGCCTCAGCTTTGACGCGAGTTTGCCTAGACGTCACGCTCACCGGCTAGCCGACTATCTGTATGGAGTTTTGGTTACCTTCAGACTCCCGTATCTCCGAATCCCTCCGACGTAACGACTTGGTTGAGGTGTCCTTTTTTTCGTCTCTGCTAGGGCTCTCCGATGGTGTTTTTCTCTTCTCTGTGGTACACAGCGCTGCGATGTTATTAAGCGCTGAGATTGTTCCTGCTGTGTCTCCCGGGTCCTGAGGGCGATGATGTTGCCCACATAAATCCTGAAGAATCGAACTTCCCACTTCACGCACACACACTTTTACGAACGATTTGAGCACTTTTTCTATTTTTTATGATTTTTTTTCGCGGAGCGATAGATGTTGTTGTCGCTAATTGTTAGGTTATTGTTAGGTTAGGTTATGTTAGGTTATGTTAGGTTATGTTAGGTTATGTTAGGTTATGTTAGGTTATGTTAGGTTATGTTAGGTTATGTTAGGTTATGTTAGGTTATGTTAGGTTATGTTAGGTTATGTTAGGTTATGTTAGGTTATGTTAGGTTATGTTAGGTTATGTTAGGTTATGTTAGGTTATGTTAGGTTATGTTAGGTTATGTTAGGTTATGTTAGGTTATGTTAGGTTATGTTAGGTTATGTTAGGTTATGTTAGGTTATGTTAGGTTATGTTAGGTTATGTTAGGTTATGTTAGGTTATGTAAGGTTATGTTAGGTTGGGGTGCAGGGCAGAGAACCTCCTCGAGTGCCCGGTCCTTTGAAAGCTTTGCATTCTCACTTGATCCCACGGATCCGGTGAGAGGGCGGGCTGACAAGGGATTCGGGACGGTGCACCCTGGGTGACAGTTAATAACTCCCTGGTAGTCGGGGTCTTGTTGACTGTCGGCCAATTTCTGCCAACTGCCCACTCCACCGCCGTCTATGATGAGACGGCGAATGGATGTGGGTCTGGGGGACGGGCGTGGTCCATTTATGGGCCACGTCCGATTTGGGGAGGGGGCCGAAAGGCCAAAATGAGGGGGCCGAAAGGCCACGGCTGGAGGGCGTCGTGGTAGAATGCTAACGCGACCCCATGGCGCCCTCAACAGCCGGTGCGGAAACGCCGGAGGGGTTTTAGTGGGTATTCCGGGCTGACTAGCAGCCCGGCGAGTCCCACACTTTGTGCGTAAATGCATTTCCCCTCCGTTAACAAAAAAAAAAAAAAAAAAAAAAAAAAAGGTTATGTTAGGTTATGTTAGGTTATGTTAGGTTATGTTAGGTTATGTTAGGTTATGTTAGGTTATGTTAGGTTATGTTAGGTTATGTTAGGTTATGTTAGGTTATGTTAGGTTATGTTAGGTTGGGGTGCAGGGCAGAGAACCTCCTAGAGTGCCCGGTCCTTTGAAAGCTTTGCATTCTCACTTGATCCCAAGGATCCGGTGAGAGGGCGGGCTGACAAGGGATTCGGGACGGTGCACCCTGGGTGACAGTTAACAACTCCCTGGTAGTCGGGGTCTTGTTGACTGTCGGCCAATTTCTGCCAACTGCCCACTCCACCGCCGTCTATGATGAGACGGCGAATGGATGTGGGTCTGGGGGACGGGCGTGGTCCATTTATGGGCCACGTCCGATTTGGGGAGGGGGCCGAAAGGCCAAAAATGAGGGGGCCGAAAGGCCATGGCTGGAGGGCGTCGTGGTAGAATGCTTACGCGACCCCATGGCGCCCTCAACAGCCGGTGCGGAAACGCCGGAGGGGTTTTAGTGGGTATTCCGGGCTGACTAGCAGCCCGGCGAGTCCCACACTTTGTGCGTAAATGCATTTCCCCTCCGTTAAAAAAAAAAAAAAAAAAAAAAAAAAAAAAAAAAAAAAAAAAAAAAAAAAAAAAAAAAGGTTATGTTAGGTTATGTTAGGTTATGTTAGGTTATGTTTTTTTTTTTTTTTTTTTTTTTTAAAGTTTCTCCCATTTGTTACACCGCAAATGAGAGGAGTTTATTTGCCAGTACTGCCACTGTCGAGTCTTGGCACCCTTTTTTACAATTTTGCTTATTTACTAACACAAATTATGCTATATATTGGTATTTGTTACATACTAGTTTTAATACAATTTAAAATAATCTACTTGGATTTTGTATATCGTTACATTAGTCTTGTTTACTGGTAAACTCATTTTTTTAGAAATCATATAATATTATTCTCCTTATTAATTATATTATTCTTTTCTATTTACTTACATATCTGTAATTGTCATTTTTCTAAAATCATCTTACACACAAGTTTTCATTAAGTTAATACTATTTATATACTAGTTTACTGTTTTGTTACAGTTTGTCAATGCTTCACTTTTGTATTTACGATATTACTTGTATGCTAATTTATTATACACTTAAATGTTCCTACTATATTAGTTATTAACTATAATTATTTCCTATAGTCTACTTTTCGTATTTTTCTTGTTATTGAACATCAGATATACTAAACATTGTATATTAAGCTTACCTCGTAGGTAGTTTTGTCACTTTTAACAATTTCACACTAATATCTCTTTGTTGTTCACAATATATATGTTACTTAATATACGTTACTTTGGATTTTGTATATCGTTACATTAGTCTTGTTTACTGGTAAACTCATTTTTTTAAAAATCATATAATATTATTCTCCTTATTTATTTATATTATTCTTTTCTATTTACTTACATATCTGTAATTGTCATTTTTCTAAAATCATCTTACACACAAGTTTTCATTAAGTTAATACTATTTATATACTAGTTTACTTAAGTTTTATACTTTACTTAGCAATTGTGAATCTAGTCGTTCTTTTTACACAATGTGTTTGTTAAAAAATATATACACTTATTCTACAATTTGTAGGTATTCTAATTATTAGCCTCAAGTTATTCTTTATTAGTTTTTCACCATTTCATGTAATTTTTTTATTCGTTTACTGACTGTATTTTGTTGCTCTTTTTATTTTTACACTACCCTTGCTTTTATCCCGTTTTTAACAATTTTTTAAATTATTGTACTCTTTTACAATGTTGCTACAAGTTCTATTTACAATGATTTTCAGCTAAGCTTATATACAATTTGAATTTTACTGACCTTGATGCTGAGTTGTCCGATCCTGTACACATTTTTCACACATTACACAATTTAAGTTTCACTAGTTTTGTTTACAGTACACTCAACACCGTCTTTGTGCCAACTGGATAACTTGTTATCCGTTGGGACAGAGTCTTTTGTTGTTATACGCATCCATGTTGTCTTGAACCCGCGCTGATGAATACCAGCATCGGGCTCCTGATGTTGTACATCTTGAGTTACGATTTTAAACTGCAGCGCGGATTCCAGACTTCCAGGCTGTATTTGTATGTTTTACACTTAACTATACGCCACTTTAGACCTAGCGAGAACGTCCCATTTTTGCCTCACCTGACATAGTTTATCAAAGGCGTTGTGATTTACATTGTCGTTTTTTTCTTTTATACAATTTAGGCACGATGGGGGCTCTCCAGCCAGATATCGAGGGCATTTTTCTCTATTATGTGCTTCGCCACAATGGGCGCATTTTTCTGCCTTCTCTTTGCAATGTTTCTTGCCATGGCCGTAACCCAGGCACATCGAGCATTGGATAACTGGTGAAAAGTCCTCCACATATATTTTCTGCACGTCGACATGCACTGAGCCAGCGTCCACTACCCTCTTCCATATTGTCGGTGAAACTCTCAGTATGACATGATTGAGGAGCTGATTTCTAGCCCTCTTTCTAAATCTTACCTCCAACCTGTAGTCACTTTTATTTATATTATCAAATAGTTTTTTATTTTTATTTCTAAGTCCGTTTAGTATGTCTTCGTCAGTATTTTTGGCCAAAACATTTTTTAATATTAAAAGTGGGTCCTTATTTGCAACCTCTTCAATCTGTAGGTGGTCTGTCGCCAGTATTTTTTCTTTAAGTTTTTTCCTTTCTTCTTTTGTTTTACAGCTAACGATAATTTTTTGATTTTTGGCTTTTCTCACCTTCTCGACCAGTACTCCTTCGTCCCGATTTCCCATCGCTTCCCTAAATTCTTCCAATACATGTTCCCCAGTGTGCTGCTTATTTTTGGACGTGATAATTACCGAGTGTAGGGTATCCAGGATTGGTCTTTGTTTTAATTCTCGTCCCGCTTCTTCTTCCGAATAATTTAATTTTTTCTGCACTAAATTTTGCTGACAAATTTTGTCCCTAAGTTCCTGGATGTTTTTGCTGTTTTGTTCTATTATAAGTACTAATTTGTCAATTTTGTCTTCGCAGTAACTACCTGGAGGGTTTGCTGGGGGCATCGCAGTAGATTTGGTTGGTGTGGTTTGGATTGCAGTAGAGGATGTTTTTTTATTTTTGATTGGGGTAGTTTGAGTTCTTATATTTTCTTTGTTGATCGGTATGGTCTGGGATTTCACCGACTTAAGGTCCGGCATCGCTTTTTGGGGAACTATTCCAGCGTTTTCACGGAACAACTCTTTAAGATCGATGAATCCGATTCTCATAATTTCGACCGACTCAGGCTTAGCGAATCTGGTCAATTTAGCAACCTCGTTCTTGATATCTGATATCAATTCGTCGTAGCGCTGCTCCATATTCTCCATTTTCGGGTTTACTTTGTTACTAATAGTGAATTTTATCTTGGGCTTTGTTTTCGTCATGGTCAATTGTTAAAATTAATTTTGTAAAAGTTGTATAAGTTTGTATAAATATTTACAGGGTCAAATTTTAAAAACACAAAAACAAATTTCAGGTACTGGTGGGTGGTTTGTTACCACAATCCCTGTAGCCGCGTGGAGACTTCGAGCGGTTTTGTCGGTGTGACAATCCCCCAAGCTCCTGTGGCGTATTTGGCGGCTTCCCGGGTGTCTTCCAGGTACGGGATGCTGGTACCTTTGTCACTTTGATGAAGGGTGATCCGAGGGTGGGTGCAGTCCCGATCGCAGCTTGTTTGCGACGGAAAATTGTTTTCTGTCAGTCTTAATTCCGCTGAATCTTCGTGATCCGTGGTTGTTACCCGCTAGTTTATTGCTGGTACTTTAAACTATTAGTTAAGAATCGCGTTAACACAATTATTTTAAACTTTTACTAATTTTTTCTATTTTTTTTCGCAGGGAGCTGCTCGGGACGCGTCCGCACTCGACCGCGGCTCGAACAAGACTCGTTAGGTTATGTTAGGTTATGTTAGGTTATGTTAGGTTATGTTAGGTTATGTTAGGTTATGTTAGGTTATGTTAGGTTAGGTTAGGTTAGGTTAGGTTAGGTTAGGTTAGGTTAGGTTAGGTTTTTTTTTTTTTTTTTTTAATGATTTTACTTATTTTTCCGCCTTATAGGTAAGAGGCGCCCTTGGCTACTGTTTTTGTTTTTGTACATCTTGTTTATAGGTGTGTGTTGTGTTTTTATGTATTTTATTATCTAGTTTTTTTGTTGCTGGTATGATGTTATCACACTATTTATCGTTTGGTATAGTATTTTTTATTTTATCTGGTTTTCTTATGTCTTTTAGTTTTACTTTTACTTATTTCTTTTGTGTTTTTATCTGTTATTAATTTTCCAATTAATTGCTTTCATGGTTTATCAGACCTTATTTATTTATACATATTTTATTATACCTATTGTGATTATATACCTTTTATATATATTTTTTTTTTTTTTTTTTTTTTTGTTTATATACATATTTATTTGCGACTGTTTTAACTATTATTTATTATCCTTCTGTTTACTTTCTTTTCAATTGAATCTGGAGTTTTATAATCGCTATTATAAATACTCAGTTTCCCAACTTCTTGTAGACGATAATCGACTACGAGGCACAAGATATTTCTTTCGTGATGTACTCATTGATCAGAATAGATATTGTTTATCTTTCTGATCAATGCTCTTATCCAATACTTGCGCCAACGTACTCGATTATCGTCTCTGCATTGCTATCCTTCTGTCTATATGTCTGTCTGTCAGTCCAGTCAAGTCACAAGTAGGCCACGTTGGCCCTAGCCAAGGCCTCTCGCCTCTGCCTGATTGGGCAGACGGTGCTGAAGGCATTATGAACCAGATCGGTTAATTTTGCCTCTTTGCAGTTTCTACAGGAAGGCGGCACCCCCGCCTCAAGTTCTGCACATTGAGCCCTCATGTGTGGGCCACCGCAGTGGCTGCACACCTCGACCTCCAGTTTACAGAATCGCCGGCCATGCCCGTACCCCAGACAGCGCGAGCACTGTATGAGGGGGGACTGGTCGGCCACTCTCACTCGCTGGAGGTCGATGTGCACAGCCCCTGCGGAGGTTAGTCTCTGCCACAAAATTGGCGAGACCCTGAGGACTCTATGGCACTTGTGCGGGTCTTTAGTCCGCCTCCTGTAGATAACTTCCATCCGAACATCCTGATCTAAACCATCAAATAGATGGCCGTTCTGTGTTTTTAATGCCCTCAGCACCATCTCGTCGGAATTCTCTTCCAGTAGGTTCCAGAAGATGATAAGCGGGTCTTTGTTTTTTAACTCCTCTACCGTCAGTTTACTCTCTTCTTTTAATAATTTCTCTTTGATTTTATCTATCTCTTTTTTTTCCTTGCACCCGATTATCACCTTCTGGTCCTTTGACTTCCTTATCATATCTATTTTACTTCCTTCCTCGGTCGCGTTTATAACTTTTTTAATTTTATTTAGTAATTTTTCTCCAGTGTCTAATTTATCTTTAGAGACGACGACTACCGAGTGCATGGCCGTACCTTTCTTAGGCTCCCCTTTTGGGGGTCCGGCCACGACACTTGCGTATGTCGTCCCCTCCTTTCCCTTATTTTGCTTTACGTTTTCTAATATTTCTTCCATATGTTTTTTATTTTGCATTAATATTTTTCGATTCTCTCTAATTTCTTCTACTATACACCCTTCCACTTTATTATTTATTGTGCTGACCGAGGATTCTTCCCTTCCTGTCTTTTCCTCTACTTCTAAAACCAACTCGAACATGGTTGACAGTATTCTGAGTACATTTTCCTTTATGGAAGTTTTTATGTTACCGGATTGCTCCAATTGGGATTTACCTTCTTGGAGCAACCGGAACGCCTTGGATGTTGCACTTTTATCCCCCATCTCTCTCTCCTCCAAAGAACCATATACAGACGCTGTTATCCCCCGAGGAGACCCCTCCGCCGGTCCAGCAACGTCATTTTCCTGATTTGTAGGTTTCTTAACAGTCCTTTGCTTTTTTATCTTTGTTATAGTTTTATCTGGCGCGGCAGGTACATCAGGTATCATCTCGGGAGAGTACACGAGCGTCCGCTTAGGCTTCGGGGTGTGAAACATCTTAGTAGGTAGAGTTTTTTATTTAGTAAGATATGATAAATTAGAAGTCAATTATTGGAATAATCACGATTAAAATTAAATTTGTAAAAGTTGTATAAAATTTTTTTTTTAAATATTAATAAAATCAGTATTGTAAATAAATAATAATTTAGTAGCTAGTTAAAATTTTTTGTTTATTTTTATATCACAGCGCTTTGGTCAAGAATTTTAAAATGTATATTTATAGTACAGCCTAAGCTATAAACTGCATGTATAGGGTGCAGCTTATAACAAACAATACCACTCAACATACACTTTTATCAGTGCTAGTTTTACTTAGACTAACTACCACGTTTTTTGGGCACCTGCCCTGTCCTATCTATGCTAGATATAGCCGTTTAGTAGGCGGAGTCAACAACGAATTTTGCACTATTTCTAATGTTGCTTGTTTTTGTTTCAGATGCAGCGGCGATCTATACACCAGCGTACACCGTAAGTATAGCAATGATATCAAAAATATTCCCTACAAGTCAACAATTGCAATGTCTTTAAATCAAAGTATTTAAGTAGTTTTTATTTTTGTTGGTCCGCTATAAGCGAGTTTCCTCTAGCGGGGTCGATTTGAAAAGGTGTGACTCACGCAGTCTACCTGTCAAGATTAAAAAAGACGAAATTTCAAAAAATGTTTTTGACCCCTGTCCGAGAGTTGATATCCCAAATGAAATAAGGGTGGGCGGGGGGGCCAATTTTTCAAAAAGTGTGTGTCCGATTCTCAAAAATGAGGTGTCGTTGGACTCGTCTCGGCGAGACGGATCTAATAATGCCAAAAACAGAAAATATTTAGAGGAAAATTTATAAATTTTCAAAGAAAATGTGATATTTTGAATTTTGGAAATGCTGTAGCAAGTCCAAATAAAGTCCGATGAGACCGAGAAGCGGCTCAATCGACGCGGGGCGACGGAATCTACTAGAAAAAATAAAATTTGGAACAACCAGTGTCCTTGGAAAATTTGGAAAATTCAAAAATGCAATTTTTTATAGTTTTTTGGAAAATTTAGTATGGGGCGCGCACGAAAATCAAATCCGTACGCGCACCGTTTAAATAGCGCCGAATTATCGAATCCAACGATATATCACACATATACTTTTGAGGAAATTTTTTGAAAATTTTAATACCAATGTATGAAGAAAAGCACTTACCAAGTAACCTCGGTATGCTATTTTTGGACAAATCCTAGAATTTTTCAAAAAGTATACGTCCGATCTTCAAAAACGGGGTGTCGCTGGACTCGTCTCGGCGAGACGGATCGAATGAAGCCAAAAATAGAAAATTTTTAGTAGAAAATTTATAAATTTTCAAAGAAAATGTGATATTTTGAATTTTGGAAATGCTGTAGCAAGTCCAAATAAAGTCCGATGAGACCGAGAAGCGGCTCAATCGACGCGGGGCGACGGAATCTACTAGAAAAAATAAAATTTGGAACAACCAGTGTCCTTGGAAAATTTGGAAAATTCAAAAATGCAATTTTTTATAGTTTTTTGGAAAATTTAGTATGGGGCGCGCACGAAAATCAAATCCGTACGCGCACCGTTTAAATAGCGCCGAATTATCGAATCCAACGATATATCACACATATACTTTTGAGGAAATTTTTTGAAAATTTTAATACCAGGTTAGGTTAGGTTAGGTTAGGTTAGGTTAGGTTAGGTTAGGTTAGGTTAGGTTAGGTTAGGTTTTTTTTTTTTTTTTTTTTTAAGGTTTCTCCCCTGTGGTACACCCCACAGAGGGAGGAGTTTATTTACCAATACCGCAACAATTGTATTTTGCGCCTGTGTTCGCTAACAATTTTGTACACTTATAATTATTCACACCTTATTCAATTCTATTTATGCCAATTATTATTATTCTTAATATTACATACAATGTTTGCACAGTTTCCTTTTACATTTGGTTTGTACGTGTTCATTTACAGTTTTAATCTTTGTTTACTTCTGATATTTTAGCTTTAATACGTTTACTTCACATGTCAACTATTTCCTTATTCATGCTCAGTTTTGTATTCAATTTTCAATACTCATATTTTGGTACACATTTGAATTTGACTTTTAGTATATCATTTAACATTTATAGTCAATAGTCTTATCATAAGACGCTTGTTACCTTAACCTAGTGCAATACTTTTTAAATCCTATTACCCTTGTATGCATTTATCTTATTTTACCTTCTACAATTTTACCTGTTTATTGTACTATATGAATCTACCATTTTTTTATTACTATTTCCATATCATACTTTATATAATTCATTCAAATATTCATAATCTAAGTATTCCAATATTTAGCTGATCGCTCTTCCAATGCCAACTCACAACACAGGTCGGTTTCATTGGTAAACACTCAATTTGACAATCAAAATTAGTTCAAGAAACCTTCTAGATACCTAATTCAATACAAAGAAAATTTCTTGTAACAACCATTCACTTTTCTTTTGTGTGTATTGTTTATTATTCATTAAAATTTTAACGTTTTTTTTTAATCATAATTATTTATTTTTCAAGTCCATCTTCTATTTTTAATCGTATAAGATTAATCGTCTTTATTTATTTTAAAAGTTTTTATTTATTACTATTATAATTTTTTAACCGACCCCAATATCATCTATAAGGAGAAAGGTTTTTAATTAAGATGACAAGAACTCTATTCCAACCCTGCATCGTCAATTATTTGAATTACTTCCCTAAACTATACTATATCTTACTTAACCCTTTTAGCCTATCTATGTTTTTTGTTAAGTTTATCGCTATTTGCTTAGTGTTTTTAGTGTACCGTCATTTCTTTTTGTTTTGTTTGCAAGTTTTATGTTTACCTGCAATAATTTTTTACTTATTCTAGTCAGCTTTTAGTCACTTATATATTAATATTGCTATAATTTATGTCTACTTTGCTTTATTATTGCTTTGTAGCATTAAATTATTTACTATTTTGGTACCCAGTTTCATAATAAAATCTAGTGTCTAACTTTAAAAATGTTGTAAAATAACCCTACCTATTTCTAATTTGTATAGTTTAGTAAAATTTCTATTAATATGAAAGAGCACTTACATTTTTAGGGTCCCGTCTTAAGGCGGTTTTGTGACACTTAACACACGTTTTATCACACTATTTATACTCCGTTACTACACTGTTCAGTGCGCCCTCTCTATAACATGACTTCACACATGATGCACACTTCTTGAATTGAACTTATGGCGTACCTTTTTTGCCGGTGCTTTTTGATGCGGGAGATAATTTATCTTCCGTGCCAAAGTTTCCGAAAAGAATTCCTCCTTTAATGTGTTTCAGCTTTATGCTTCTCCGACTCGTAGTATTGCATAGCAACAAATGACCATTTATTGTTTGCAATAATTTTTTCGGTGAGTACACGCTTACTTTCTTCGAGGAGTTTTGTCGCCGGTTTCTATTGCGTGCTTAAGAATAGGCCACGCCGGCCCTGGCCAGGGCGTCCCACCTCTGCCTTATTTTGCAGTTATTGCTAAATGCATTGTGGCCCACTGCCTCTTCTTTGCCTGCAATGCAATTACAGCATGATGGTGCTTCCCCCGCGAGCCAAGCGGGACACTTGTCTTTTCTATGCGTGCCGCCACAGTGGCTGCACTTAGCAACAGTGCTGTGGCAGAACCTTCTGCCGTGTCCATAGCCGAGGCAGAGAGAGCACTGAACCAGTGGGGAGTAGTCCTCCACAGGCACCCTCTGGAGATCCACGTGTGCTGTCCCCGTCCCGACCATTCTGTTCCATAGTTTTGGAGATACCGCCATTATTATGTGTTCCTGGGATTCATTCCTCGTTTTCTTACGGAATCTTACAGTCATTCTCCGATCTTCGTCATTTAGTCCGTAAAATATGTCTTCATTTTGATTTCTTAGTCCTTCCATTATGTCGTCATTGTTGTTTAGTTTCGACACGTTCCGCAGGATTATTAGAGGGTCTTTGTTCTTAACGTCTTCAATTTGGAGGTTTTTTCTTTGTTTTAGCCTTGCTTTTAATTTTGCCCTTTCTTCATCCGTTTTACAGCCTATTATAACTTTTTGGTCCTTAGCTTTCCTTATTTTCTCCACCTTAATCCAACCCGTTTTTGCGTTTATTACTTCCCTCACCTGTTCCAGTACCTGCTCCCCGGTGTCCTGGCTGATGCTCGAGGTTACCACTACGGAGTGCAAGGTGGGCTGTTGTAGAGTCGCTGGGTTTTGTTGGTTACCCTTACTACCGCTGTCTCCCGCGGCCTTCTCCACAACTTCGGCGTGGTGGTCGAGTCTCTTATTCAGCTCTTCCATTCTCCTATTGCTTTCCTCCAGTTTACTGCTGTTTTCCTCCAACAGTTGTCGAAGGACTCCGAGGGTTCCATCGTTCACCTGAGACTCTTCCATCACTCGATGCCGTGACTCCTCCGCCGTTCGCCGCGAGGCGTCCAGATCTTCTGGCTGCCACATGTGGTCTGGCATGGGGAAGTCGGGGGTCTCGTCCACTATGTCGTGGATGATGTCCACGAGAGCTTGAATCTTCTCCAAGGCCTCCTCTTTGATCGTGTTTTTGAGGTTTCTGGCCTCTTGGAGTCGATCGACTATGTCCTGGTGTAAGACCTCCGCTTTAGACCTCAATTTATACAGCTGAAGGCTGTGATATATCTTAATGTTAGGCCTGCCTATATCCCTGTCGCAGGAGTGATCCCTGAACGATACGTTCCTGGGGGTCCTGGGCTCTTCAGTTTTTCTTGCAGGTTGGACTGGTGAGCGATACATCTTAAGGTCAGTATGTCAAATATAAAATGTAATTTTGTAGAAGTTGTAAAAATTTGTATAACAATCAGGACAACACAATGGACGATGCCGGTCAAGTAACAATAAAATAAAAGTAAAAATAAAATTTCTCGTCACTGTCACTAGATTTAAAAGCTGCGTCGACGCTGATCTTCAGCAGGGTCGTCGGGCTCGCTGCCTATTCCAACTACGCTGATGCGTATACAATAGGCACGAGTGATGTACCGCGCGGAAAAACAGTTTCCGCCTGTCTTAATCGCTGAAAATCTTGCGGATCTGCAACTTTTTATATATGCTGAGCTGGTGCTGCGTCCGTAGGTAATTGTAGGATTTTTTTATCACTAATATTTCTGGGATTTTAAAAATTTTTAACAAATTTTTTAATTTTTATTTGCAGGGAGCTGCTTGGGACGCGTCCGCACTCGACCGCGGCTCAAACGAGACTGGTTAGGTTAGGTTAGGTTAGGTTAGGTTAGGTTAGGTTAGGTTAGGTTAGGTTAGGTTAGGTTAGGTTAGGTTAGGTTAGGTTAGGTTAGGTTAGGTTAGGTTAGGTTAGGTTAGGTTAGGTTAGGTTAGGTTAGGTTAGGTTAGGTTAGGTTAGGTTAGGTTAGGTTAGGTTAGGTTAGGTTAGGTTAGGTTAGGTTAGGTTAGGTTAGGTTAGGTTAGGTTAGGTTTTTTTTTTTTTTTTTTTTTTTTTTAATGATTGTACTTATTTTTCCGCCTTACGGGTGGAGGCGCCCTTGGCTACATGTTTCTTATTTGTATATCTTTTTATAATATGTGTGTGTGTGTGTGTTTATGTAGTTTATTATCTATTTTTGTTATCCAATTTATTTATATCTTTTAAATTTATTATTGCTTATTGTATTTCGATTTATTTACTTTCTATTAAAGTTCCATTTATTTATTCTTTGTGATGTACTTTATCTATTTCTTTAATTTTATTTTCAGTCTATGTTATATTTAGCTATATTTATCAATTGTTTGGTCTATAAAATTTTTGTCTATTTAATTAACTTTGTGTCTTTTAAGTTTATTTCTATATATTTTTTCTTTCTCTTGTATAGTATTTACTTTTTAATACGATTATATTTAATTACTTTTTATTTGTTACTTATTTTGATTGCACACATCTATGAACATATATATATATACAAAACTTGAGTGACTATTTTTATTGTTATCCTTCTATTATAATCTTACCATTAAATCTGCGGTTTTATAACAACGATTATAAATACCCAGTTTTCCAGCTCTGATGGACAATAATCGACCACGAGGCACAAGATATCTCTTTCGTGGTGTACGCATTGATCAGAAGAGATAATTTTTATCTTTCTGATCAATGCTCTTATCCAATACTTGCGCCAACGTGCTCGATTACTGTCTTAGACTTTCCATCATTCCATCCGTGTGTCTGTCTGTCAGTCCAGTATAGTCACAAATAGGCCACATTGGCCCTAGCCAATGCCTCTCGCCTCTGCCTAATTGGGCAGACGGTGCTGAAGGCATTATGAACCAGATCGCCTAATTTCGCTTCTTTGCAATTTCTACAGGAAGGCGGAACCCCCGCCTCAAGTTCAGCGCATTGAGCCCTCATGTGCGGACCACCGCAGTGACTGCACACCTCGACCTCCAGCTTACAGAATCGCCGGCCATGCCCGTACCCCAGACAGCGCGAGCACTGTATGAGGGGGGACTGGTCGGCCACTCTCACTCGCTGGAGGTCGATGTGCACAGCCCCTGCGGAGGTTAGTCTTTGCCACAACTTTGGCGCGACTCTGAGGACTCTATGGCATTTGTGCGGGTCTTTCGTCCGCTTCCTGTAGATAATTTCCATCCGAACATCTTGATCTAATAATCCATCGAACAGATGGCCGTTCTGTGTTTTTAATGCCTTCAGCACAGTCTCGTCGGAATTCTCTTCCAGAAGGTTCCAGAAGATGACAAGCGGGTCCTTGTTCTTCAACTCTTGCACTGTTAAGTTGCTCCCTTCGTTTAATAATTTTTCTTTAATTTTTTGCAACTCATTTATATCCTTACACCCGATTATCACCTTCTGGTCCTTTGACTTCCTCATCACATCTACCCTGGTTCCTTCCTCGGTCGCATTTATGACTTTTTTGATTTTATTTAACACCTTCTCTCCTGTATCAAAGTCATCCTTTGAGGCGACGACTACCGAGTGCATGGCTGCGCCTTTCCTTGGCTCTCCTTTTGGGGGGCCGGCCACTACACTCGCGTATGTCGTCGCCTCCTTTCCTTTACTTTGCTTAACCATTTCCGATAACTCTTTCATATATTTTCTATTTTCTATCAATATGTTCCTATTTTCTCTAATTTCTTGTATCAAACATCCTTCTACTTCATTATTCGTTTTGCTGGCCGAGGATTGTATCTTTTCCGTCTTTGCCTCCACTTCCAAAACCAACTCGAACATAGTCGATAGTATTTTAAGTACATTTTCTTTTATAGACGTTTTTATATTACCGGATTGTTCCAATTGGGATTTACCTTCTTGGAGCAACCGGAACGCCTTGGATGTTGCACTTTTATCCCCCGTATCTCTCTCCTCCAAAGAACCATATACAGGTTAGGTTAGGTTAGGTTAGGTTAGGTTAGGTTAGGTTAGGTTAGGTTAGGTTTTTTTTTTTTTTTTTTTTTTTTTTTTTGTTGTTGCGCTGATGGTCGCGCAACTGTTTTGGCTGCACAGATGGTCGTACAGCTCTTGAGATAGACTTACACGCCTGCTATTTGATACAGGTGCGTAAGCATCTTTGTTTGGGAGTAAAAGGGGTTTTTAAGTTTGAGTTGTTGATTTAGGTACCGTTTATTGTTTTTAATTTATATACAATTGTTGTGAGAAGTTTATCTAGTTTTTCCGTGAGTTCTGGGTGTTTCATTATTTCTGTTAACTTTAATGGATTTATTTGTTTGAGTGCACAGTAATTTAAATATGGGTCGCTATAGTTGCGAAATATGGGGCAGTTAATGATCAGGTGGTGGAAATCCTGAACCGATTTGTTGTCACACGGACAGGTGTTTTCCGCGACAATCTTGAAACGATGCAGGTAGGCTTTGGTGTATCCGTGGCCTGTGAGGAATTGTGTCAGGTGGAAGGACAGTTTGAGATTCTCGCGGAACTTGGCAATGTCAGAGACCTTAGGGAAGAAGTTCTTGGTGACGGCTCCTTGAATGGTAGACTCGTAGTCCTGTTGCCACAGCTCCATGGTTTGCGCCTTTAGGGCACGTTTGGCGTAAGATAGCGGAAAGACATTTAGCTCTGCGGCCGTCTTCTTTACAGCCGCCTGCTTGGCTGTGAAATCCGCCATCTCGTTCCCTGTAATGCCCACATGAGCCTTAGTCCATACGAAGTCGATTATGGTGTTCTGTGTGCCTAGCTGGTAGATCAGCTTATGTATTGTGTTCACAAGGGGGTCCGTGTTGCTTCTGTCCTGGATAGCAAGCAGGGACGACTTTGAGTCCGAGAAGATAATAGCTCTGGGATGACCTCTGTTCAGAAGCCATTCCAGAGCTCGGACTATGGCGTACAACTCGCTCATGAATACCGACGCCGTGCGACACAACTTGAGTTTTCGAACCGCCGTGGCTCGTCCTCTGTGCATCACCACAAATGCGGCGCCAGTGTCGCCATTCTCCTGTTTGCTGCCATCTGTGAAAATGTTGGGATTGTCGGGATCGAACAGGGCATCCACCTCCTCCTGACTGTTGGCCTCTTTGAACGCCATGTCGATCCTTTTTGCCGGGTGAAGAAGCTCTCTGGTTTTGGTTCTGCGATAGAGCGTGATATCTTCGGGGAGTTCATCCAGAGTGCCTGATTGTTTAATCTGATGGGTTTTGTAGACTTCGTCTATCACCAGATGTAGTGGCGGGAACTGCGCAAGCGCCTCCGCCGCTACCGCGGATATTGTGCGGAACCCCCTGATTGATCTAATCGCGAACGTCCTCTGGAAAGACCGGAGAGCTCGGCGAACCGAGTAGAATTTTGTTGCAGTGCCCCAAATTCCAGCGGCATATGTTATTATCGGCGTAATAACCTGCCTGAAAATGCACTCCACATTCTCAGGGTGAACGCCCCAAGTCGGTCTCACGAACTTGCATAAGTTTTTGAAGATTTTTGTTGCCTTTTGTATGATGTACTTGGTATGCTGAATGAAGTTTAGTTTGTTGTCTATGATAACTCCGAGGAGTTTTATTTGGTCGGTTATTGCGATTTTAATGCTATTCATGTAGATGTCAGTCTGTTGCGTTTTCGGAGTGAATGATATGCATTGCATTTTTTCGGGACCAAATTGCAGCTTGACGCGTTCACCCCATGAATGTATCTCGTGCAGGAGAGCGTTGGCGATGGATTCCACTTCCTCCCGTGTTCGCCCGTGGACTATCAGCAGCACATCATCGGCGAAAGCCTGGATGTGCGCATTCTCTGGCAGGGGCATGGTGAGGAGTTCATCCAGGATTAAGTTCCAGAACACGGGGCCACAGGCAGACCCCTGGACACATCCCTTCGTCATCGTCTTGGACGAGACTCCGTTGGCGTAATTAAGGGTGACCCTTCTGTCTGCAAAATAATTTTGTATCAGTTTGTAGATGTTCCTGGGGCAACGAATATGATGTAGGCGCTTGAACAGAGCGGGCCACCATGCATTATCAAATGCCGCTTTTATGTCCAGGGATACCGCCACGACCTGATGCTTCTCGTCCTTGGCGCCTCTAATGACTCCCAGAGCCTCCTCCAGCGCGTCCGTCGTCGACGTTTGGGACCTAAAGCCGAATTGCCTCCTGCTCAAAGTACCCTCACGTTCCGACTTGTGCTCGAGTCTTTTTATTATTAATTTCTCGAGGACCTTCCCGAAAACGTCGATTAATCCTATAGGTCTAAGGGCCTCTATTTTGCCTGCGGGTTTGCCGGGCTTCGGGATGGCTTTGACTACGGCCTGTTTCCACAGGTCTGGGAAACACCCCACTTCCAGACACCTGTTGTAGAGCGCAGTGAAAAAGCCTGAACATGCCTCGAAGGCTTCCCTGCAGATATCAGATGTTAGGTTATCCGCTCCAGGGGCCTTCTTGGGGCTGATGTGGTTCAGGCATTCCCTGATTTCTTCAGTCGTGAAGGGGATGTCGTCCTCTGTGTCAGGCATGTCGCCCACAGCCCTTCGCAGTTCCTGTTGTCGTTGAGTCGAATCAGGCGTATCGTCCGGATAGAAGCGATTTAACAACATCGATGCTGTACTGTCACCGGAATCGGTGTACACATTATTGCTTGCGAGGGTTTGCGGAGGTTTACGCATGGGGGCGTCCTTTATAATTCGGTTGGTAACAGCCCAGACGTCCTCCTTGCCCTGCGCTTCGCAGAATTGTCGGAAGTGCTCCTTTGAGTGGTCCGAAATGGCCTTGGCGTAAGCTTGCTTCGCTTCTTTGTAGGCTTTGACGGTCTCCTGTATAGGTCGGTTTGACTTTCTCAAGTCGTGGAGGCGATGATGGAGCTTGATGCAGTCTTTCTTCTGCTTTTCCAAGTCATCGGACCACCAGGGATTGAAGTAGTTGGGGTTCCTCCGTCGATGCAGCACCCTGTCGCAGACCCTTCGGATGATCGCAGTCACATCCTTAACCACATGATTTAAGCCCTCCTTCGAGAGAGCGGCAAAATCCGTATTAGCCACGGTGTGTTCCAAAGCTGCGCTTAATTCGGTTCGGAACTCTGGCCAGTTCGCCCTGTGCGTGGAGTACTTGAAGGTGGAGTTGCTCTTTACCCTCTCGGGTCTCTGCGGTGGAGATAGTGTGTAAATTATCGCGTTATGATCCGAAGAAGGGCATGCCGAGTAGTCGACTCGCCAGTTCTGCACTGAGTCCGCCAAATTTTGGGATGCATAAGTGACGTCCACGATCGAGGAGCAGGGCCTGCCGTGTCTTATGGCTTCAAAGGTAGGCTCCTTGCCGATGTTGCAAACTGCCATGTCTTGGGACGCCATGAGTGCCGCGAACTCCTCTCCCCGATCGTTCGCCGAAGCCTCTCCCCACTCCTGGTGGCTGCCATTGACGTCCCCTCCGACAAGTCGCAAAGAGGACCCGGTCGCCCGAAGAAAGTGGTCAACCTTGCCCATGATTTGCTTTCTGTCATTGTCAGGCTCTATATAGAGCGAGGCAATATCAAGGCTTTTCAATCCCAGCTTTATTCGGACGACGGCCAGGTTTTCACACGACAGTTGGGTTATGCCAAGGGCAGCCACATTCGGCTTGGTCATGATGCACGCCTTCACCCTGGAGCCTTTTGAAAACTGATAGACGTTAATACCCGGAGGGGGCTGCATCTCCACGCTCGCTACATACGGCTCTGAAATTATGGCAATATCGAACTCTTCCTGATGGAAAAATGCGAAGAATTCTCTCTGCGTGACGTAACAACGGTGTAAGTTGCACTGGATGATCTTAAGCGAATTAGTTACCATAATCGGTGCTTTGTTCTAGGGATTTTATTGCTTTTATGATTTTCGGGCATGTTTTGGTATCTAAGGCAGAGTGTTTAGTGTCCACACCGTTGGACGTCTTGCAGTTAAAGCAACAGAGCTTGGAGGAGTCTTTGCGATCGGGGCAGGAGGTTGTGTGGTGCGCAGAGGAGCCGCAGTGAGCGCACGGGTAGAAGTCGGCTTTGCACTTGTTGTTAGTGTGCCCGAACTGCAGGCATTTATAGCACTGCAGAAATCGGCTGAAGTCCGCCACGTGCACCCTCTGGTGCTCCACGTTGACACGCTCGCTCTCGACCAGAGCACGTCGGACTGCCGGGGCCACCTCCAGGACTGCATTGTATAAGCGCTCATTGCGGTTGTTGAGTAGGAAGCAGAGGCGAAGGTCTGCAGCCGGGATTTCGTTTTGGCGACTCACTACATCTATCAGCTCTTCTCTTTCAACCTCCTTGCTGATACCCTTTAGTATGATGAGCGGACGCCGGAGCCGGGCCTCCTCGGCCCTTATGCCAGGAATTTGGTTGACCTTTTTTAGAGTTTCGTCTCTCTGAGCAGCGGTGTCGAACTCGACTCTTACCGTATTTTGGCGCAGAGAGCGAACTTTGGTGGGCGCATATGTGGTGTCTCTGAAAGAGATGTTCTTTCGCCACGCATCATAGACGGCCGGTTGTTGGTCACCGGTCTCTTTGCTCTTAATGATGATTGCGGGCAAGGTGCGGGAGGGTAAGCGCTTGGGGGGCGGGGCTGATGTAGCAGCCGCGAAGGATTTCCTTTGGGAAATCGGTAGTGGGGTAGGCGGCGGCGGAGGCGACGAGGGCGCGGGCGCAGCGATGGACTGCTGCTCTTTAAACTCCTCGCGTATACCCTCGCGGATGGCCAAAAGCAAAGTGTCGGAGACGGCTTTGGGGAGCTGCGGAGGGGGCTGCTCACGGGCCGTCTCTACGGAAGTCACGATGCCCCTGGCCAACTCCTGGATACGCTTCTTGTTGGCGCTAGTGACGCTCTTGCCCTCCGTGATCTTTGTTATGATCTCATTGGCCGACGCTACAATCGAAGCAAATGCTGCCCGGTATCCGCTCGGTATCTCGTCTGCATCCTCGGAGACCTGAGGCTCAATTGGGGTCGGCATCGGTGCAGGGGGTTGCTGGCTCGGGGCGGGAGTGGGCGTGGGGGTGACAGTGGCCGCGACAACAGCTTGATAGCCGCTCGAGTCCGGAATAATGGGAGCTACAGGAGTAGGTTGGATGGGGTATTGCGGGGTGAGAGGCTCAATGATTTCAGGAGTGATGTCAAATACCAGTGGAGGGGTGCAAGGTGGGGCCGGGGCCACCACATCACTATCCGAGGCTGGAGGAACCTCCGGTGCCGTCGCCGTGCTAGCACTCGGGGTTTCAAACCTCGGGTATAGACGTGAGTACGCAGGCACCGATGCCGGCGGAGGCACAGGTTGCGGAGGCGGCGGCGTTCGAGTTGCCGGAGGTCGTGACGGAGGATCCGTCGCCCTTCTAGTGGGCGACCGCGTGAGAACCATGTTGCTTTGGGCAGTTCTATAAAACTGTTAAAAAGTGTACAATTTGTGCAAAATAACTCAGAAATAACTGTCAGAAGCTACCTGATTCGAGTTAAAACTATTAATGTAAAACCTCTGAATAGTTTAAGATAGATGTTGAAACTATAAATTGATGTTTGAAAAGTTTGAATTTTACCAGTACTGGAAAGTTGATATACCCAATACAGACTAGGGAGGGTGGGGGGGCAAATTTTTCAGGTTCCTGTCGTCCGATCCCGGCGAAAGTGGTGTCGACGGACGCGGCTCGACGAGACGGACAAGAAAAGCGAAGAAAATGGAAAAGCGTAGAAGAAAATTCGGAAAATATGAGGAAAAAACAGAAATTTTAAGACAAAAACCGAAAAATTCGCGCGGATAAGGGTCGCAAAGACGCCGAATGCGCCTCGGAAAACTCGGGGTGACGGAATGAATAAGAAAAATGCAAATTAGAAGGTGTCAGATGCTCCGAAGTACCGCAGTAGCTCCGTAGCAGGGGTCTACGAGAAAATTTATATGAAGAAATCTACAAAGGCAAAAAACTAAGTGAAAAACGGGAGAAAAACAGGTGGATTCGTTATATTAGGTGCTTCCTAGTGATAAGCAAGGGATACGATGAAGAATAAGTGGAGTTTTAAGAACTTTCGAACTATGAAATATCGTGGTATACGATAGCTTAGGTGGATTTTGACTATGGAAGATATAAAAATTGGAAATTTTTCAGGTTCCTGTCGTCCGATCCCGGCGAAAGTGGTGTCGACGGACGCGGCTCGACGAGACGGACAAGAAAAGCGAAGAAAATGGAAAAGCGTAGAAGAAAATTCGGAAAATATGAGGAAAAAACAGAAATTTTAAGACAAAAACCGAAAAATTCGCGCGGATAAGGGTCGCAAAGACGCCGAATGCGCCTCGGAAAACTCGGGGTGACGGAATGAATAAGAAAAATGCAAATTAGAAGGTGTCAGATGCTCCGAAGTACCGCAGTAGCTCCGTAGCAGGGGTCTACGAGAAAATTTATATGAAGAAATCTACAAAGGCAAAAAACTAAGTGAAAAACGGGAGAAAAACAGGTGGATTCGTTATATTAGGTGCTTCCTAGTGATAAGCAAGGGATACGATGAAGAATAAGTGGAGTTTTAAGAACTTTCGAACTATGAAATATCGTGGTATACGATAGCTTAGGTGGATTTTGACTATGGAAGATATAAAAATTGGAAATTTTTCAGGTTCCTGTCGTCCGATCCCGGCGAAAGTGGTGTCGACGGACGCGGCTCGACGAGACGGACAAGAAAAGCGAAGAAAATGGAAAAGCGTAGAAGAAAATTCGGAAAATATGAGGAAAAAACAGAAATTTTAAGACAAAAACCGAAAAATTCGCGCGGATAAGGGTCGCAAAGACGCCGAATGCGCCTCGGAAAACTCGGGGTGACGGAATGAATAAGAAAAATGCAAATTAGAAGGTGTCAGATGCTCCGAAGTACCGCAGTAGCTCCGTAGCAGGGGTCTACGAGAAAATTTATATGAAGAAATCTACAAAGGCAAAAAACTAAGTGAAAAACGGGAGAAAAACAGGTGGATTCGTTATATTAGGTGCTTCCTAGTGATAAGCAAGGGATACGATGAAGAATAAGTGGAGTTTTAAGAACTTTCGAACTATGAAATATCGTGGTATACGATAGCTTAGGTGGATTTTGACTATGGAAGATATAAAAATTGGAAATTTTTCAGGTTCCTGTCGTCCGATCCCGGCGAAAGTGGTGTCGACGGACGCGGCTCGACGAGACGGACAAGAAAAGCGAAGAAAATGGAAAAGCGTAGAAGAAAATTCGGAAAATATGAGGAAAAAACAGAAATTTTAAGACAAAAACCGAAAAATTCGCGCGGATAAGGGTCGCAAAGACGCCGAATGCGCCTCGGAAAACTCGGGGTGACGGAATGAATAAGAAAAATGCAAATTAGAAGGTGTCAGATGCTCCGAAGTACCGCAGTAGCTCCGTAGCAGGGGTCTACGAGAAAATTTATATGAAGAAATCTACAAAGGCAAAAAACTAAGTGAAAAACGGGAGAAAAACAGGTGGATTCGTTATATTAGGTGCTTCCTAGTGATAAGCAAGGGATACGATGAAGAATAAGTGGAGTTTTAAGAACTTTCGAACTATGAAATATCGTGGTATACGATAGCTTAGGTGGATTTTGACTATGGAAGATATAAAAATTGGAAATTTTTCAGGTTCCTGTCGTCCGATCCCGGCGAAAGTGGTGTCGACGGACGCGGCTCGACGAGACGGACAAGAAAAGCGAAGAAAATGGAAAAGCGTAGAAGAAAATTCGGAAAATATGAGGAAAAAACAGAAATTTTAAGACAAAAACCGAAAAATTCGCGCGGATAAGGGTCGCAAAGACGCCGAATGCGCCTCGGAAAACTCGGGGTGACGGAATGAATAAGAAAAATGCAAATTAGAAGGTGTCAGATGCTCCGAAGTACCGCAGTAGCTCCGTAGCAGGGGTCTACGAGAAAATTTATATGAAGAAATCTACAAAGGCAAAAAACTAAGTGAAAAACGGGAGAAAAACAGGTGGATTCGTTATATTAGGTGCTTCCTAGTGATAAGCAAGGGATACGATGAAGAATAAGTGGAGTTTTAAGAACTTTCGAACTATGAAATATCGTGGTATACGATAGCTTAGGTGGATTTTGACTATGGAAGATATAAAAATTGGAAATTTTTCAGGTTCCTGTCGTCCGATCCCGGCGAAAGTGGTGTCGACGGACGCGGCTCGACGAGACGGACAAGAAAAGCGAAGAAAATGGAAAAGCGTAGAAGAAAATTCGGAAAATATGAGGAAAAAACAGAAATTTTAAGACAAAAACCGAAAAATTCGCGCGGATAAGGGTCGCAAAGACGCCGAATGCGCCTCGGAAAACTCGGGGTGACGGAATGAATAAGAAAAATGCAAATTAGAAGGTGTCAGATGCTCCGAAGTACCGCAGTAGCTCCGTAGCAGGGGTCTACGAGAAAATTTATATGAAGAAATCTACAAAGGCAAAAAACTAAGTGAAAAACGGGAGAAAAACAGGTGGATTCGTTATATTAGGTGCTTCCTAGTGATAAGCAAGGGATACGATGAAGAATAAGTGGAGTTTTAAGAACTTTCGAACTATGAAATATCGTGGTATACGATAGCTTAGGTGGATTTTGACTATGGAAGATATAAAAATTGGAAATTTTTCAGGTTCCTGTCGTCCGATCCCGGCGAAAGTGGTGTCGACGGACGCGGCTCGACGAGACGGACAAGAAAAGCGAAGAAAATGGAAAAGCGTAGAAGAAAATTCGGAAAATATGAGGAAAAAACAGAAATTTTAAGACAAAAACCGAAAAATTCGCGCGGATAAGGGTCGCAAAGACGCCGAATGCGCCTCGGAAAACTCGGGGTGACGGAATGAATAAGAAAAATGCAAATTAGAAGGTGTCAGATGCTCCGAAGTACCGCAGTAGCTCCGTAGCAGGGGTCTACGAGAAAATTTATATGAAGAAATCTACAAAGGCAAAAAACTAAGTGAAAAACGGGAGAAAAACAGGTGGATTCGTTATATTAGGTGCTTCCTAGTGATAAGCAAGGGATACGATGAAGAATAAGTGGAGTTTTAAGAACTTTCGAACTATGAAATATCGTGGTATACGATAGCTTAGGTGGATTTTGACTATGGAAGATATAAAAATTGGAAATTTTTCAGGTTCCTGTCGTCCGATCCCGGCGAAAGTGGTGTCGACGGACGCGGCTCGACGAGACGGACAAGAAAAGCGAAGAAAATGGAAAAGCGTAGAAGAAAATTCGGAAAATATGAGGAAAAAACAGAAATTTTAAGACAAAAACCGAAAAATTCGCGCGGATAAGGGTCGCAAAGACGCCGAATGCGCCTCGGAAAACTCGGGGTGACGGAATGAATAAGAAAAATGCAAATTAGAAGGTGTCAGATGCTCCGAAGTACCGCAGTAGCTCCGTAGCAGGGGTCTACGAGAAAATTTATATGAAGAAATCTACAAAGGCAAAAAACTAAGTGAAAAACGGGAGAAAAACAGGTGGATTCGTTATATTAGGTGCTTCCTAGTGATAAGCAAGGGATACGATGAAGAATAAGTGGAGTTTTAAGAACTTTCGAACTATGAAATATCGTGGTATACGATAGCTTAGGTGGATTTTGACTATGGAAGATATAAAAATTGGAAATTTTTCAGGTTCCTGTCGTCCGATCCCGGCGAAAGTGGTGTCGACGGACGCGGCTCGACGAGACGGACAAGAAAAGCGAAGAAAATGGAAAAGCGTAGAAGAAAATTCGGAAAATATGAGGAAAAAACAGAAATTTTAAGACAAAAACCGAAAAATTCGCGCGGATAAGGGTCGCAAAGACGCCGAATGCGCCTCGGAAAACTCGGGGTGACGGAATGAATAAGAAAAATGCAAATTAGAAGGTGTCAGATGCTCCGAAGTACCGCAGTAGCTCCGTAGCAGGGGTCTACGAGAAAATTTATATGAAGAAATCTACAAAGGCAAAAAACTAAGTGAAAAACGGGAGAAAAACAGGTGGATTCGTTATATTAGGTGCTTCCTAGTGATAAGCAAGGGATACGATGAAGAATAAGTGGAGTTTTAAGAACTTTCGAACTATGAAATATCGTGGTATACGATAGCTTAGGTGGATTTTGACTATGGAAGATATAAAAATTGGAAATTTTTCAGGTTCCTGTCGTCCGATCCCGGCGAAAGTGGTGTCGACGGACGCGGCTCGACGAGACGGACAAGAAAAGCGAAGAAAATGGAAAAGCGTAGAAGAAAATTCGGAAAATATGAGGAAAAAACAGAAATTTTAAGACAAAAACCGAAAAATTCGCGCGGATAAGGGTCGCAAAGACGCCGAATGCGCCTCGGAAAACTCGGGGTGACGGAATGAATAAGAAAAATGCAAATTAGAAGGTGTCAGATGCTCCGAAGTACCGCAGTAGCTCCGTAGCAGGGGTCTACGAGAAAATTTATATGAAGAAATCTACAAAGGCAAAAAACTAAGTGAAAAACGGGAGAAAAACAGGTGGATTCGTTATATTAGGTGCTTCCTAGTGATAAGCAAGGGATACGATGAAGAATAAGTGGAGTTTTAAGAACTTTCGAACTATGAAATATCGTGGTATACGATAGCTTAGGTGGATTTTGACTATGGAAGATATAAAAATTGGAAATTTTTCAGGTTCCTGTCGTCCGATCCCGGCGAAAGTGGTGTCGACGGACGCGGCTCGACGAGACGGACAAGAAAAGCGAAGAAAATGGAAAAGCGTAGAAGAAAATTCGGAAAATATGAGGAAAAAACAGAAATTTTAAGACAAAAACCGAAAAATTCGCGCGGATAAGGGTCGCAAAGACGCCGAATGCGCCTCGGAAAACTCGGGGTGACGGAATGAATAAGAAAAATGCAAATTAGAAGGTGTCAGATGCTCCGAAGTACCGCAGTAGCTCCGTAGCAGGGGTCTACGAGAAAATTTATATGAAGAAATCTACAAAGGCAAAAAACTAAGTGAAAAACGGGAGAAAAACAGGTGGATTCGTTATATTAGGTGCTTCCTAGTGATAAGCAAGGGATACGATGAAGAATAAGTGGAGTTTTAAGAACTTTCGAACTATGAAATATCGTGGTATACGATAGCTTAGGTGGATTTTGACTATGGAAGATATAAAAATTGGAAATTTTTCAGGTTCCTGTCGTCCGATCCCGGCGAAAGTGGTGTCGACGGACGCGGCTCGACGAGACGGACAAGAAAAGCGAAGAAAATGGAAAAGCGTAGAAGAAAATTCGGAAAATATGAGGAAAAAACAGAAATTTTAAGACAAAAACCGAAAAATTCGCGCGGATAAGGGTCGCAAAGACGCCGAATGCGCCTCGGAAAACTCGGGGTGACGGAATGAATAAGAAAAATGCAAATTAGAAGGTGTCAGATGCTCCGAAGTACCGCAGTAGCTCCGTAGCAGGGGTCTACGAGAAAATTTATATGAAGAAATCTACAAAGGCAAAAAACTAAGTGAAAAACGGGAGAAAAACAGGTGGATTCGTTATATTAGGTGCTTCCTAGTGATAAGCAAGGGATACGATGAAGAATAAGTGGAGTTTTAAGAACTTTCGAACTATGAAATATCGTGGTATACGATAGCTTAGGTGGATTTTGACTATGGAAGATATAAAAATTGGAAATTTTTCAGGTTCCTGTCGTCCGATCCCGGCGAAAGTGGTGTCGACGGACGCGGCTCGACGAGACGGACAAGAAAAGCGAAGAAAATGGAAAAGCGTAGAAGAAAATTCGGAAAATATGAGGAAAAAACAGAAATTTTAAGACAAAAACCGAAAAATTCGCGCGGATAAGGGTCGCAAAGACGCCGAATGCGCCTCGGAAAACTCGGGGTGACGGAATGAATAAGAAAAATGCAAATTAGAAGGTGTCAGATGCTCCGAAGTACCGCAGTAGCTCCGTAGCAGGGGTCTACGAGAAAATTTATATGAAGAAATCTACAAAGGCAAAAAACTAAGTGAAAAACGGGAGAAAAACAGGTGGATTCGTTATATTAGGTGCTTCCTAGTGATAAGCAAGGGATACGATGAAGAATAAGTGGAGTTTTAAGAACTTTCGAACTATGAAATATCGTGGTATACGATAGCTTAGGTGGATTTTGACTATGGAAGATATAAAAATTGGAAATTTTTCAGGTTCCTGTCGTCCGATCCCGGCGAAAGTGGTGTCGACGGACGCGGCTCGACGAGACGGACAAGAAAAGCGAAGAAAATGGAAAAGCGTAGAAGAAAATTCGGAAAATATGAGGAAAAAACAGAAATTTTAAGACAAAAACCGAAAAATTCGCGCGGATAAGGGTCGCAAAGACGCCGAATGCGCCTCGGAAAACTCGGGGTGACGGAATGAATAAGAAAAATGCAAATTAGAAGGTGTCAGATGCTCCGAAGTACCGCAGTAGCTCCGTAGCAGGGGTCTACGAGAAAATTTATATGAAGAAATCTACAAAGGCAAAAAACTAAGTGAAAAACGGGAGAAAAACAGGTGGATTCGTTATATTAGGTGCTTCCTAGTGATAAGCAAGGGATACGATGAAGAATAAGTGGAGTTTTAAGAACTTTCGAACTATGAAATATCGTGGTATACGATAGCTTAGGTGGATTTTGACTATGGAAGATATAAAAATTGGAAATTTTTCAGGTTCCTGTCGTCCGATCCCGGCGAAAGTGGTGTCGACGGACGCGGCTCGACGAGACGGACAAGAAAAGCGAAGAAAATGGAAAAGCGTAGAAGAAAATTCGGAAAATATGAGGAAAAAACAGAAATTTTAAGACAAAAACCGAAAAATTCGCGCGGATAAGGGTCGCAAAGACGCCGAATGCGCCTCGGAAAACTCGGGGTGACGGAATGAATAAGAAAAATGCAAATTAGAAGGTGTCAGATGCTCCGAAGTACCGCAGTAGCTCCGTAGCAGGGGTCTACGAGAAAATTTATATGAAGAAATCTACAAAGGCAAAAAACTAAGTGAAAAACGGGAGAAAAACAGGTGGATTCGTTATATTAGGTGCTTCCTAGTGATAAGCAAGGGATACGATGAAGAATAAGTGGAGTTTTAAGAACTTTCGAACTATGAAATATCGTGGTATACGATAGCTTAGGTGGATTTTGACTATGGAAGATATAAAAATTGGAAATTTTTCAGGTTCCTGTCGTCCGATCCCGGCGAAAGTGGTGTCGACGGACGCGGCTCGACGAGACGGACAAGAAAAGCGAAGAAAATGGAAAAGCGTAGAAGAAAATTCGGAAAATATGAGGAAAAAACAGAAATTTTAAGACAAAAACCGAAAAATTCGCGCGGATAAGGGTCGCAAAGACGCCGAATGCGCCTCGGAAAACTCGGGGTGACGGAATGAATAAGAAAAATGCAAATTAGAAGGTGTCAGATGCTCCGAAGTACCGCAGTAGCTCCGTAGCAGGGGTCTACGAGAAAATTTATATGAAGAAATCTACAAAGGCAAAAAACTAAGTGAAAAACGGGAGAAAAACAGGTGGATTCGTTATATTAGGTGCTTCCTAGTGATAAGCAAGGGATACGATGAAGAATAAGTGGAGTTTTAAGAACTTTCGAACTATGAAATATCGTGGTATACGATAGCTTAGGTGGATTTTGACTATGGAAGATATAAAAATTGGAAATTTTTCAGGTTCCTGTCGTCCGATCCCGGCGAAAGTGGTGTCGACGGACGCGGCTCGACGAGACGGACAAGAAAAGCGAAGAAAATGGAAAAGCGTAGAAGAAAATTCGGAAAATATGAGGAAAAAACAGAAATTTTAAGACAAAAACCGAAAAATTCGCGCGGATAAGGGTCGCAAAGACGCCGAATGCGCCTCGGAAAACTCGGGGTGACGGAATGAATAAGAAAAATGCAAATTAGAAGGTGTCAGATGCTCCGAAGTACCGCAGTAGCTCCGTAGCAGGGGTCTACGAGAAAATTTATATGAAGAAATCTACAAAGGCAAAAAACTAAGTGAAAAACGGGAGAAAAACAGGTGGATTCGTTATATTAGGTGCTTCCTAGTGATAAGCAAGGGATACGATGAAGAATAAGTGGAGTTTTAAGAACTTTCGAACTATGAAATATCGTGGTATACGATAGCTTAGGTGGATTTTGACTATGGAAGATATAAAAATTGGAAATTTTTCAGGTTCCTGTCGTCCGATCCCGGCGAAAGTGGTGTCGACGGACGCGGCTCGACGAGACGGACAAGAAAAGCGAAGAAAATGGAAAAGCGTAGAAGAAAATTCGGAAAATATGAGGAAAAAACAGAAATTTTAAGACAAAAACCGAAAAATTCGCGCGGATAAGGGTCGCAAAGACGCCGAATGCGCCTCGGAAAACTCGGGGTGACGGAATGAATAAGAAAAATGCAAATTAGAAGGTGTCAGATGCTCCGAAGTACCGCAGTAGCTCCGTAGCAGGGGTCTACGAGAAAATTTATATGAAGAAATCTACAAAGGCAAAAAACTAAGTGAAAAACGGGAGAAAAACAGGTGGATTCGTTATATTAGGTGCTTCCTAGTGATAAGCAAGGGATACGATGAAGAATAAGTGGAGTTTTAAGAACTTTCGAACTATGAAATATCGTGGTATACGATAGCTTAGGTGGATTTTGACTATGGAAGATATAAAAATTGGAAATTTTTCAGGTTCCTGTCGTCCGATCCCGGCGAAAGTGGTGTCGACGGACGCGGCTCGACGAGACGGACAAGAAAAGCGAAGAAAATGGAAAAGCGTAGAAGAAAATTCGGAAAATATGAGGAAAAAACAGAAATTTTAAGACAAAAACCGAAAAATTCGCGCGGATAAGGGTCGCAAAGACGCCGAATGCGCCTCGGAAAACTCGGGGTGACGGAATGAATAAGAAAAATGCAAATTAGAAGGTGTCAGATGCTCCGAAGTACCGCAGTAGCTCCGTAGCAGGGGTCTACGAGAAAATTTATATGAAGAAATCTACAAAGGCAAAAAACTAAGTGAAAAACGGGAGAAAAACAGGTGGATTCGTTATATTAGGTGCTTCCTAGTGATAAGCAAGGGATACGATGAAGAATAAGTGGAGTTTTAAGAACTTTCGAACTATGAAATATCGTGGTATACGATAGCTTAGGTGGATTTTGACTATGGAAGATATAAAAATTGGAAATTTTTCAGGTTCCTGTCGTCCGATCCCGGCGAAAGTGGTGTCGACGGACGCGGCTCGACGAGACGGACAAGAAAAGCGAAGAAAATGGAAAAGCGTAGAAGAAAATTCGGAAAATATGAGGAAAAAACAGAAATTTTAAGACAAAAACCGAAAAATTCGCGCGGATAAGGGTCGCAAAGACGCCGAATGCGCCTCGGAAAACTCGGGGTGACGGAATGAATAAGAAAAATGCAAATTAGAAGGTGTCAGATGCTCCGAAGTACCGCAGTAGCTCCGTAGCAGGGGTCTACGAGAAAATTTATATGAAGAAATCTACAAAGGCAAAAAACTAAGTGAAAAACGGGAGAAAAACAGGTGGATTCGTTATATTAGGTGCTTCCTAGTGATAAGCAAGGGATACGATGAAGAATAAGTGGAGTTTTAAGAACTTTCGAACTATGAAATATCGTGGTATACGATAGCTTAGGTGGATTTTGACTATGGAAGATATAAAAATTGGAAATTTTTCAGGTTCCTGTCGTCCGATCCCGGCGAAAGTGGTGTCGACGGACGCGGCTCGACGAGACGGACAAGAAAAGCGAAGAAAATGGAAAAGCGTAGAAGAAAATTCGGAAAATATGAGGAAAAAACAGAAATTTTAAGACAAAAACCGAAAAATTCGCGCGGATAAGGGTCGCAAAGACGCCGAATGCGCCTCGGAAAACTCGGGGTGACGGAATGAATAAGAAAAATGCAAATTAGAAGGTGTCAGATGCTCCGAAGTACCGCAGTAGCTCCGTAGCAGGGGTCTACGAGAAAATTTATATGAAGAAATCTACAAAGGCAAAAAACTAAGTGAAAAACGGGAGAAAAACAGGTGGATTCGTTATATTAGGTGCTTCCTAGTGATAAGCAAGGGATACGATGAAGAATAAGTGGAGTTTTAAGAACTTTCGAACTATGAAATATCGTGGTATACGATAGCTTAGGTGGATTTTGACTATGGAAGATATAAAAATTGGAAATTTTTCAGGTTCCTGTCGTCCGATCCCGGCGAAAGTGGTGTCGACGGACGCGGCTCGACGAGACGGACAAGAAAAGCGAAGAAAATGGAAAAGCGTAGAAGAAAATTCGGAAAATATGAGGAAAAAACAGAAATTTTAAGACAAAAACCGAAAAATTCGCGCGGATAAGGGTCGCAAAGACGCCGAATGCGCCTCGGAAAACTCGGGGTGACGGAATGAATAAGAAAAATGCAAATTAGAAGGTGTCAGATGCTCCGAAGTACCGCAGTAGCTCCGTAGCAGGGGTCTACGAGAAAATTTATATGAAGAAATCTACAAAGGCAAAAAACTAAGTGAAAAACGGGAGAAAAACAGGTGGATTCGTTATATTAGGTGCTTCCTAGTGATAAGCAAGGGATACGATGAAGAATAAGTGGAGTTTTAAGAACTTTCGAACTATGAAATATCGTGGTATACGATAGCTTAGGTGGATTTTGACTATGGAAGATATAAAAATTGGAAATTTTTCAGGTTCCTGTCGTCCGATCCCGGCGAAAGTGGTGTCGACGGACGCGGCTCGACGAGACGGACAAGAAAAGCGAAGAAAATGGAAAAGCGTAGAAGAAAATTCGGAAAATATGAGGAAAAAACAGAAATTTTAAGACAAAAACCGAAAAATTCGCGCGGATAAGGGTCGCAAAGACGCCGAATGCGCCTCGGAAAACTCGGGGTGACGGAATGAATAAGAAAAATGCAAATTAGAAGGTGTCAGATGCTCCGAAGTACCGCAGTAGCTCCGTAGCAGGGGTCTACGAGAAAATTTATATGAAGAAATCTACAAAGGCAAAAAACTAAGTGAAAAACGGGAGAAAAACAGGTGGATTCGTTATATTAGGTGCTTCCTAGTGATAAGCAAGGGATACGATGAAGAATAAGTGGAGTTTTAAGAACTTTCGAACTATGAAATATCGTGGTATACGATAGCTTAGGTGGATTTTGACTATGGAAGATATAAAAATTGGAAATTTTTCAGGTTCCTGTCGTCCGATCCCGGCGAAAGTGGTGTCGACGGACGCGGCTCGACGAGACGGACAAGAAAAGCGAAGAAAATGGAAAAGCGTAGAAGAAAATTCGGAAAATATGAGGAAAAAACAGAAATTTTAAGACAAAAACCGAAAAATTCGCGCGGATAAGGGTCGCAAAGACGCCGAATGCGCCTCGGAAAACTCGGGGTGACGGAATGAATAAGAAAAATGCAAATTAGAAGGTGTCAGATGCTCCGAAGTACCGCAGTAGCTCCGTAGCAGGGGTCTACGAGAAAATTTATATGAAGAAATCTACAAAGGCAAAAAACTAAGTGAAAAACGGGAGAAAAACAGGTGGATTCGTTATATTAGGTGCTTCCTAGTGATAAGCAAGGGATACGATGAAGAATAAGTGGAGTTTTAAGAACTTTCGAACTATGAAATATCGTGGTATACGATAGCTTAGGTGGATTTTGACTATGGAAGATATAAAAATTGGAAATTTTTCAGGTTCCTGTCGTCCGATCCCGGCGAAAGTGGTGTCGACGGACGCGGCTCGACGAGACGGACAAGAAAAGCGAAGAAAATGGAAAAGCGTAGAAGAAAATTCGGAAAATATGAGGAAAAAACAGAAATTTTAAGACAAAAACCGAAAAATTCGCGCGGATAAGGGTCGCAAAGACGCCGAATGCGCCTCGGAAAACTCGGGGTGACGGAATGAATAAGAAAAATGCAAATTAGAAGGTGTCAGATGCTCCGAAGTACCGCAGTAGCTCCGTAGCAGGGGTCTACGAGAAAATTTATATGAAGAAATCTACAAAGGCAAAAAACTAAGTGAAAAACGGGAGAAAAACAGGTGGATTCGTTATATTAGGTGCTTCCTAGTGATAAGCAAGGGATACGATGAAGAATAAGTGGAGTTTTAAGAACTTTCGAACTATGAAATATCGTGGTATACGATAGCTTAGGTGGATTTTGACTATGGAAGATATAAAAATTGGAAATTTTTCAGGTTCCTGTCGTCCGATCCCGGCGAAAGTGGTGTCGACGGACGCGGCTCGACGAGACGGACAAGAAAAGCGAAGAAAATGGAAAAGCGTAGAAGAAAATTCGGAAAATATGAGGAAAAAACAGAAATTTTAAGACAAAAACCGAAAAATTCGCGCGGATAAGGGTCGCAAAGACGCCGAATGCGCCTCGGAAAACTCGGGGTGACGGAATGAATAAGAAAAATGCAAATTAGAAGGTGTCAGATGCTCCGAAGTACCGCAGTAGCTCCGTAGCAGGGGTCTACGAGAAAATTTATATGAAGAAATCTACAAAGGCAAAAAACTAAGTGAAAAACGGGAGAAAAACAGGTGGATTCGTTATATTAGGTGCTTCCTAGTGATAAGCAAGGGATACGATGAAGAATAAGTGGAGTTTTAAGAACTTTCGAACTATGAAATATCGTGGTATACGATAGCTTAGGTGGATTTTGACTATGGAAGATATAAAAATTGGAAATTTTTCAGGTTCCTGTCGTCCGATCCCGGCGAAAGTGGTGTCGACGGACGCGGCTCGACGAGACGGACAAGAAAAGCGAAGAAAATGGAAAAGCGTAGAAGAAAATTCGGAAAATATGAGGAAAAAACAGAAATTTTAAGACAAAAACCGAAAAATTCGCGCGGATAAGGGTCGCAAAGACGCCGAATGCGCCTCGGAAAACTCGGGGTGACGGAATGAATAAGAAAAATGCAAATTAGAAGGTGTCAGATGCTCCGAAGTACCGCAGTAGCTCCGTAGCAGGGGTCTACGAGAAAATTTATATGAAGAAATCTACAAAGGCAAAAAACTAAGTGAAAAACGGGAGAAAAACAGGTGGATTCGTTATATTAGGTGCTTCCTAGTGATAAGCAAGGGATACGATGAAGAATAAGTGGAGTTTTAAGAACTTTCGAACTATGAAATATCGTGGTATACGATAGCTTAGGTGGATTTTGACTATGGAAGATATAAAAATTGGAAATTTTTCAGGTTCCTGTCGTCCGATCCCGGCGAAAGTGGTGTCGACGGACGCGGCTCGACGAGACGGACAAGAAAAGCGAAGAAAATGGAAAAGCGTAGAAGAAAATTCGGAAAATATGAGGAAAAAACAGAAATTTTAAGACAAAAACCGAAAAATTCGCGCGGATAAGGGTCGCAAAGACGCCGAATGCGCCTCGGAAAACTCGGGGTGACGGAATGAATAAGAAAAATGCAAATTAGAAGGTGTCAGATGCTCCGAAGTACCGCAGTAGCTCCGTAGCAGGGGTCTACGAGAAAATTTATATGAAGAAATCTACAAAGGCAAAAAACTAAGTGAAAAACGGGAGAAAAACAGGTGGATTCGTTATATTAGGTGCTTCCTAGTGATAAGCAAGGGATACGATGAAGAATAAGTGGAGTTTTAAGAACTTTCGAACTATGAAATATCGTGGTATACGATAGCTTAGGTGGATTTTGACTATGGAAGATATAAAAATTGGAAATTTTTCAGGTTCCTGTCGTCCGATCCCGGCGAAAGTGGTGTCGACGGACGCGGCTCGACGAGACGGACAAGAAAAGCGAAGAAAATGGAAAAGCGTAGAAGAAAATTCGGAAAATATGAGGAAAAAACAGAAATTTTAAGACAAAAACCGAAAAATTCGCGCGGATAAGGGTCGCAAAGACGCCGAATGCGCCTCGGAAAACTCGGGGTGACGGAATGAATAAGAAAAATGCAAATTAGAAGGTGTCAGATGCTCCGAAGTACCGCAGTAGCTCCGTAGCAGGGGTCTACGAGAAAATTTATATGAAGAAATCTACAAAGGCAAAAAACTAAGTGAAAAACGGGAGAAAAACAGGTGGATTCGTTATATTAGGTGCTTCCTAGTGATAAGCAAGGGATACGATGAAGAATAAGTGGAGTTTTAAGAACTTTCGAACTATGAAATATCGTGGTATACGATAGCTTAGGTGGATTTTGACTATGGAAGATATAAAAATTGGAAATTTTTCAGGTTCCTGTCGTCCGATCCCGGCGAAAGTGGTGTCGACGGACGCGGCTCGACGAGACGGACAAGAAAAGCGAAGAAAATGGAAAAGCGTAGAAGAAAATTCGGAAAATATGAGGAAAAAACAGAAATTTTAAGACAAAAACCGAAAAATTCGCGCGGATAAGGGTCGCAAAGACGCCGAATGCGCCTCGGAAAACTCGGGGTGACGGAATGAATAAGAAAAATGCAAATTAGAAGGTGTCAGATGCTCCGAAGTACCGCAGTAGCTCCGTAGCAGGGGTCTACGAGAAAATTTATATGAAGAAATCTACAAAGGCAAAAAACTAAGTGAAAAACGGGAGAAAAACAGGTGGATTCGTTATATTAGGTGCTTCCTAGTGATAAGCAAGGGATACGATGAAGAATAAGTGGAGTTTTAAGAACTTTCGAACTATGAAATATCGTGGTATACGATAGCTTAGGTGGATTTTGACTATGGAAGATATAAAAATTGGAAATTTTTCAGGTTCCTGTCGTCCGATCCCGGCGAAAGTGGTGTCGACGGACGCGGCTCGACGAGACGGACAAGAAAAGCGAAGAAAATGGAAAAGCGTAGAAGAAAATTCGGAAAATATGAGGAAAAAACAGAAATTTTAAGACAAAAACCGAAAAATTCGCGCGGATAAGGGTCGCAAAGACGCCGAATGCGCCTCGGAAAACTCGGGGTGACGGAATGAATAAGAAAAATGCAAATTAGAAGGTGTCAGATGCTCCGAAGTACCGCAGTAGCTCCGTAGCAGGGGTCTACGAGAAAATTTATATGAAGAAATCTACAAAGGCAAAAAACTAAGTGAAAAACGGAGAGAAAAACAGGTGGATTCGTTATATTAGGTGCTTCCTAGTGATAAGCAAGGGATACGATGAAGAATAAGTGGAGTTTTAAGAACTTTCGAACTATGAAATATCGTGGTATACGATAGCTTAGGTGGATTTTGACTATGGAAGATATAAAAATTGGAAATTTTTCAGGTTCCTGTCGTCCGATCCCGGCGAAAGTGGTGTCGACGGACGCGGCTCGACGAGACGGACAAGAAAAGCGAAGAAAATGGAAAAGCGTAGAAGAAAATTCGGAAAATATGAGGAAAAAACAGAAATTTTAAGACAAAAACCGAAAAATTCGCGCGGATAAGGGTCGCAAAGACGCCGAATGCGCCTCGGAAAACTCGGGGTGACGGAATGAATAAGAAAAATGCAAATTAGAAGGTGTCAGATGCTCCGAAGTACCGCAGTAGCTCCGTAGCAGGGGTCTACGAGAAAATTTATATGAAGAAATCTACAAAGGCAAAAAACTAAGTGAAAAACGGGAGAAAAACAGGTGGATTCGTTATATTAGGTGCTTCCTAGTGATAAGCAAGGGATACGATGAAGAATAAGTGGAGTTTTAAGAACTTTCGAACTATGAAATATCGTGGTATACGATAGCTTAGGTGGATTTTGACTATGGAAGATATAAAAATTGGAAATTTTTCAGGTTCCTGTCGTCCGATCCCGGCGAAAGTGGTGTCGACGGACGCGGCTCGACGAGACGGACAAGAAAAGCGAAGAAAATGGAAAAGCGTAGAAGAAAATTCGGAAAATATGAGGAAAAAACAGAAATTTTAAGACAAAAACCGAAAAATTCGCGCGGATAAGGGTCGCAAAGACGCCGAATGCGCCTCGGAAAACTCGGGGTGACGGAATGAATAAGAAAAATGCAAATTAGAAGGTGTCAGATGCTCCGAAGTACCGCAGTAGCTCCGTAGCAGGGGTCTACGAGAAAATTTATATGAAGAAATCTACAAAGGCAAAAAACTAAGTGAAAAACGGGAGAAAAACAGGTGGATTCGTTATATTAGGTGCTTCCTAGTGATAAGCAAGGGATACGATGAAGAATAAGTGGAGTTTTAAGAACTTTCGAACTATGAAATATCGTGGTATACGATAGCTTAGGTGGATTTTGACTATGGAAGATATAAAAATTGGAAATTTTTCAGGTTCCTGTCGTCCGATCCCGGTGTCGACGGACGCGGCTCGACGAGACGGACAAGAAAGCGAAGAAAATGGAAAAGCGTAGAAGAAAATTCGGAAAATATGAGGAAAAAACAGAAATTTTAAGACAAAAACCGAAAAATTCGCGCGGATAAGGGTCGCAAAGACGCGAATGCGCCTCGAAAACTCGGGGTGACGGAATGAATAAGAAAAATGCAAATTAGAAGGTGTCAGATGCTCCGAAGTACCGCAGTAGCTCCGTAGCAGGGGTCTACGAGAAATTTATATGAAGAAATCTACAAAGGCAAAAACTAAGTGAAAAACGGGAGAAAAACAGGTGGATTCGTTATATTAGGTGCTTCCTAGTGATAAGCAAGGGATACGATGAAGAATAAGTGGAGTTTTAAGAACTTTCGAACTATGAAATATCGTGGTATACGATAGCTTAGGTGGATTTTGACTATGGAAGATATAAAAATTGGAAATTTTTCAGGTTCCTGTCGTCCGATCCCGGCGAAAGTGGTGTCGACGGACGCGGCTCGACGAGACGGACAAGAAAAGCGAAGAAATGGAAAAGCGTAGAAGAAAATTCGGAAAATATGAGGAAAAAACAGAAATTTTAAGACAAAAACCGAAAAATTCGCGCGGATAAGGGTCGCAAAGACGCCGAATGCGCCTCGGAAAACTCGGGTGACGGAATGAATAAGAAAAATGCAAATTAGAAGGTGTCAGATGCTCCGAAGTACCGCAGTAGCTCCGTAGCAGGGGTCTACGAGAAAATTTATATGAAGAATCTACAAAGGCAAAAAACTAAGTGAAAAACGGGAGAAAAACAGGTGGATTCGTTATATTAGGTGCTTCCTAGTGATAAGCAAGGATACGATGAAGAATAAGTGGAGTTTAAGAACTTTCGAACTATGAAATATCGTGGTATACGATAGCTTAGGTGGATTTTGACTATGGAAGATATAAAATTGGAAATTTTTCAGGTTCCTGTCGTCCGATCCCGGCGAAAGTGGTGTCGACGGACGCGGCTCGACGAGACGGACAAGAAAAGCGAAGAAAATGGAAAAGCGTAGAAGAAAATTCGGAAAATATGAGGAAAAAACAGAAATTTTAAGACAAAAACCGAAAAATTCGCGCGGATAAGGGTCGCAAAGACGCCGAATGCGCCTCGGAAAACTCGGGGTGACGGAATGAATAAGAAAAATGCAAATTAGAAGGTGTCAGATGCTCCGAAGTACCGCAGTAGCTCCGTAGCAGGGGTCTACGAGAAAATTTATATGAAGAAATCTACAAAGGCAAAAAACTAAGTGAAAAACGGGAGAAAAACAGGTGGATTCGTTATATTAGGTGCTTCCTAGTGATAAGCAAGGGATACGATGAAGAATAAGTGGAGTTTTAAGAACTTCGAACTATGAAATATCGTGGTATACGATAGCTTAGGTGGATTTTGACTATGGAAGATATAAAAATTGGAAATTTTTCAGGTTCCTGTCGTCCGATCCCGGCGAAAGTGGTGTCGACGGACGCGGCTCGACGAGACGGACAAGAAAGCGAAGAAAATGGAAAAGCGTAGAAGAAAATTCGGAAAATATGAGGAAAAAACAGAAATTTTAAGACAAAAACCGAAAAATTCGCGCGGATAAGGGTCGCAAAGACGCCGAATGCGCCTCGGAAACTCGGGGTGACGGAATGAATAAGAAAAATGCAAAATTAGAAGGTGTCAGATGCTCCGAAGTACCGCAGTAGCTCCGTAGCAGGGGTCTACGAGAAAATTTATATGAAGAAATCTACAAAGGCAAAAAACTAAGTGAAAAACGGGAGAAAAACAGGTGGATTCGTTAATTAGGTGCTTCCTAGTGATAAGCAAGGGATACGATGAAGAATAAGTGGAGTTTTAAGAACTTTCGAACTATGAAATATCGTGGTATACGATAGCTTAGGTGGATTTTGACTATGGAAGATATAAAAATTGGAAATTTTTCAGGTTCCTGTCGTCCGATCCCGGCGAAAGTGGTGTCGACGGACGCGGCTCGACGAGACGGACAAGAAAAGCGAAGAAAATGGAAAAGCGTAGAAGAAAATTCGGAAAATATGAGGAAAAAACAGAAATTTTAAGACAAAAACCGAAAATTCGCGCGGATAAGGGTCGCAAGACGCCGAATGCGCCTCGGAAAACTCGGGGTGACGGAATGAATAAGAAAAATGCAAATTAGAAGGTGTCAGATGCTCCGAAGTACCGCAGTAGCTCCGTAGCAGGGGTCTAACGAGAAAATTTATATGAAGAAATCTACAAAGGCAAAAAACTAAGTGAAAAACGGGAGAAAAACAGGTGGATTCGTTATATTAGGTGCTTCCTAGTGATAAGCAAGGGATACGATGAAGAATAAGTGGAGTTTTAAGAACTTTCGAACTATGAAATATCGTGGTATACGATAGCTTAGGTGGATTTTGACTATGGAAGATATAAAAATTGGAAATTTTTCAGGTTCCTGTCGTCCGATCCGGCGAAAGTGGTGTCGACGGACGCGGCTCGACGAGACGGACAAGAAAAGCGAAGAAAATGGAAAAGCGTAGAAGAAAATTCGGAAATATGAGGAAAAAACAGAAATTTTAAGACAAAAACCGAAAAATTCGCGCGGATAAGGGTCGCAAAGACGCCGAATGCGCCTCGGAAAACTCGGGTGACGGAATGAATAAGAAAAATGCAAATTAGAAGGTGTCAGATGCTCCGAAGTACCGCAGTAGCTCCGTAGCAGGGGTCTACGAGAAAATTTATATGAAGAAATCTACAAAGGCAAAAAACTAAGTGAAAAACGGGAGAAAACAGGTGGATTCGTTATATTAGGTGCTTCCTAGTGATAAGCAAGGGATACGATGAAGAATAAGTGGAGTTTTAAGAACTTTCGAACTATGAAATATCGTGGTATACGATAGCTTAGGTGGATTTTGACTATGGAAGATATAAAAATTGGAAATTTTTCAGGTTCCTGTCGTCCGATCCCGGCGAAAGTGGTGTCGACGGACGCGGCTCGACGAGACGGACAAGAAAAGCGAAGAAAATGGAAAAGCGTAGAAGAAAATTCGGAAATATGAGGAAAAAACAGAAATTTTAAGACAAAAACCGAAAAATTCGCGCGGATAAGGGTCGCAAAGACGCCGAATGCGCCTCGGAAAACTCGGGTGACGGAATGAATAAGAAAAATGCAAATTAGAAGGTGTCAGATGCTCCGAAGTACCGCAGTAGCTCCGTAGCAGGGGTCTACGAGAAAATTTATATGAAGAAATCTACAAAGGCAAAAAACTAAGTGAAAAACGGGAGAAAAACAGGTGGATTCGTTATATTAGGTGCTTCCTAGTGATAAGCAAGGGATACGATGAAGAATAAGTGGAGTTTTAAGAACTTTCGAACTATGAAATATCGTGGTATACGATAGCTTAGGTGGATTTTGACTATGGAAGATATAAAAATTGGAAATTTTTCAGGTTCCTGTCGTCCGATCCCGGCGAAAGTGGTGTCGACGGACGCGGCTCGACGAGACGGACAGAAAGCGAAGAAAAATGGAAAAGCGTAGAAGAAAATTCGGAAAATATTGAGGAAAAAACAGAAATTTTAAGACAAAAAACCGAAAAATTCGCGCGGGATAAGGTCGCAAAGACGCCGAATGCGCCTCGGAAAACTCGGGGTGACGGAATGAATAAGAAAAATGCAAATTAGAAGGTGTCAGATGCTCCGAAGTACCGCAGTAGCTCCGTAGCAGGGGTCTACGAGAAAATTTATATGAAGAAATCTACAAAGGCAAAAAACTAAGTGAAAAACGGGAGAAAAACAGGTGGATTCGTTATATTAGGTGCTTCCTAGTGATAAGCAAGGGATACGATGAAGAATAAGTGGAGTTTTAAGAACTTTCGAACTATGAAATATCGTGGTATACGATAGCTTAGGTGGATTTTGACTATGGAAGATATAAAATTGGAATTTTTCAGGTTCCTGTCGTCCGATCCCGGCGAAAGTGGTGTCGACGGACGCGGCTCGACGAGACGGACAAGAAAAGCGAAGAAAATGGAAAAGCGTAGAAGAAAATTCGGAAAATATGAGGAAAAAACAGAAATTTTAAGACAAAAACCGAAAAATTCGCGCGGATAAGGGTCGCAAAGACGCCGAATGCGCCTCGGAAAACTCGGGGTGACGGAATGAATAAGAAAATGCAAATTAGAAGGTGTCAGATGCTCCGAAGTACCGCAGTAGCTCCGTAGCAGGGTCTACGAGAAAATTTATATGAAGAAATCTACAAAGGCAAAAAACTAAGTGAAAAACGGGAGAAAAACAGGTGGATTCGTTATATTAGGTGCTTCCTAGTGATAAGCAAGGGATACGATGAAGAATAAGTGGAGTTTAAGAACTTTCGAACTATGAAATATCGTGGTATACGATAGCTTAGGTGGATTTTGACTATGGAAGATATAAAAATTGGAAATTTTTCAGGTTCCTGTCGTCCGATCCCGGCGAAAGTGGTGTCGACGGACGCGGCTCGACGAGACGGACAAGAAAAGCGAAGAAAATGGAAAAAGCGTAGAAGAAAATTCGGAAAATATGAGGAAAAAACAGAAATTTTAAGACAAAAACCGAAAAATTCGCGCGGATAAGGGTCGCAAAGACGCCGAATGCGCCTCGGAAAACTCGGGTGACG